>JALAZF010000126.1:7500000-8750000 GCA_022829125.1 Lathyrus tuberosus
CATGATCCCAACATGGTCGTTCATGACGAAGAAGACGACCCTAGGGACAGGCACACTGCCTCACCCTCCTCTGATGACGCGGCCTTCAACGCCGCCCGACATGGTGATAGCCCGGTTGTCTACCAACCTATCCATGCGCCACCTAATGTTGATCCAGATGTGGTGGCTTTGTTCGCGCTGATCAATCAGACCAATCTGATGATCTTCCAATAAAACGAACGAATTAGACTGCTCGAGAAGGAGCAACAACATCGTTCTCCCCCACGTAGACATCATCGCCCCATCTCCCACAGCCACTCTCCTCCCCCGTGGAGGATAGGACACGATGACTCCATGAGTCCTTCTCCCCAGAGACCTGGGCGCCGCCCGCGTTTGGGACGACCTCAACCTGTTGTCACCCATAAGCGAGACCAGTCCTCTCCTCGGAAGGATCGATGTTCCCTCGTCCAGAAAAGGAGCAAGCCTAACGGACACGGTGAGAAGCTAAAGAGGTGACCAGGAAGTCCTCCCCGAAGAAGCCGACGCGGTCGGGGTGATCAGTCCCCTTCACAATCACCCGTCAGGAGTGACGAGGACGACTAGCACACCTTATTGGCTAGTGAAATCATGGAGACCCCTTTGCCAGTCGGGATGGAAAATCCCCCGCCCTTGGCGACGTATGACGGTACGTCTGACCCTTACGACCACGTTGAAAGCTTTGACGCGATGCTCGACTATCGCAACGTCCGGGGAGCCATCAAGCGTATGCTCTTCCCCACCACCCTGCGGAAAGGTGCCATGGCGTGGTACAAGAGCCTCGCACCGGAGTCTATCACCACTTGGAAGAAACTGAAGAGGCAGTTCTCCAGGAATTTCACTGCTTCCTAACGCCACTCGAAGACAGAAGCATCCCTGGAGGCCATCATCCAGGGAAAAGACAAATCTCTCTGGGATTACATCAAGAGATTCAACCGAGAAGCCGTCTAGGTAGCCACCACGGACGACATGAAGAAGTTTCTGATCGAGCGAGGACTACGACCTCGCACGGAGTTTGCCAAGGATGTCGGCATTGAAAGGCCCCGTACTTTGGAAGCGCTCCTCCACAAGGCCCAATCATACATCCGGTATGAGGAGATAGAGGTCGCCCATTATGCACGTGACTCGCGGAATCTAGAGGGCCCCAGAAGCTCCAAACAAGAAGACTCCAGCGCCCCCCGACGAGGCAGAGATAAAAGAAGGGAAGACCGCCTCCAAGACTTTCGCGAGCCGAGAGGACCAGCTGGCAGGTTCACAGAGTACACGCTACTCACTGCTCCCCGCGAGCGAATTCTGGCCGAGTGCATCAACTCAGAATTCTAGAAGGAAGGTGTCCGCTTTCCGAAGCTAACATCACCCAAACCAAACGTTGACAAGTCCAAGTACTGCAGGTTCCATAGGAGCCATGGGTATGTCACGGAGGACTGCATTCATCTCAAGGATGCGATAGAAATCTTGATTAAGGAAGGGAACCTCAAGCAGTACACGAAGAGGAACGACGCCCCCAGACAGGATGCCTGGGAGACACAAAAGGTCGAAGAGAGGACCCCTCCCTCCGGAGAGAACGGACTGCAGGTCGCTCTGTGTGTCACCCGACCATAAGACTTCTACTTCCCCGACGAGCCCGAGATCCTTGTGACCACTCGCAGCCCGTGGGAAAATTTCCCCGCCACAATGGTCATATCCGGCAGGGGGTTCAACAAGGTCTCTGTGGGGTCGATCAAACGGAAGTTCGACGAGCTGATCAACGTGAGCTCGGCGTAGACTGCCACCTTTGAGAAGGTACAAGGGAAGTCAAACCCCATCACCATCTACCTCGAGGAATTGTCGGGCGGCGCCCCTAACTCCACCATCCCTATCCTGATCAGGGCGCAGATGGCGAACTTCGACGTTCGCCAAATCCTGGTCGACCAAGGGAGTTCGGTTGATATCATGTATGCCCACCTCTTCGAGACCCTCCAGCTCAATGAAACACATCTGACCCCCTACGTGGGCTCAGACCTCCAGGGTTTCAACGACACCACCATCAGGCAGTGGGGCTACGTCGAGCTGATGGTTACTTTCGGGAGTAACGACACTGCTCGACAAGTCAAGACCCACTTCCTGGTGGTGGAGTACCCTTCCCTGTACCAATACATCCTGGGAAGAACGACTCTGGCAGAGCTCATGGCGGTACCATCTACAGTCCATCTGAAGATGAAGTACTACACGGCCAGAGGTCGGGTCGTCACCCTCCACGGGGATATTGAAGCTGCTAGGAGATACTTCGAAGCTGCAACCAAGGGTCTGAACTCGATCAGCGTCAAGTCTAAGACCGCAGAGAAGCCATCCCCAGACGCAGAGCAGAATCCACTCCCACGCGTCAACGCGATGGATCTCGACAGCCGCTTCCCCAGCGAGCAAGAACAAGGAGAAGCAGCGGGCAACGACCTCCCATTTGAAGGCAACGGGTAGCCTCTTCACCAAACGCCCTCCATTCCAGACGGAGACTTCGAGCTCATCACCCTCAGGGACAATCCAGACAGGAATGTGAAGATTAGTACCGGGCTCACCGACCTGGCGAGGAAGCAGCTGAAGGCCTGCCTCCGGGAGAATGTTGACTTGTTCGCGTGGAGCGCATCAGAGATGTCCGGCCTCGACCCAGAGGTGGCCTGTCACCAACTCACCATAGATCCAGCCGCTAGGGCTGTAGTGCAACGTGGGCGTATGCAATATCCCGAGAAAGCGGAGGCTGGTGAAAAAACTGTAAAAGACCTCTTAGAGGCAAATTTTATTTTTGAAGCCCGGTACACAACCTGGCTATCCAACATTGTAGTTGTTATGAAAAATAATGGAAAATGGAGGATGTGTGTTGATTACACTGACCTTAATCGGGCATGCTCGAAAGATGCTTATCCACTGCCTAACATCGACAAACTGGTCGACAATTCTGCAGGTTTTAAATTATTATCCTTTATGGACGCCTACTCGGGGTACAATCAAGTCCATATGGCTAAGGCCGACAAGCAGTACGCGGCCTTCATGACCGAGTCGGGCAACTACTACTACAACGTAATGCCCTTCGGCCTGAAGAACGCTAGCGCAACCTACCAGCTGATGATGAACAAAGTCTTCCGAGAAGAGATCGGCGACATGCTCGAGGTCTACATGGACGACATGATCATAAAATCTGCAGAAAAAGTCGACCACGCTGCCCACCTCAAGAGGGTCTTCGACACGGCGATGAAATGCAAGATGAGGTTCAACCCAGAAAAATGCACCTTTGGCGTTCGGGCGGGCAAGTTCCTCGATTTTTACCTCACGAAACGAGGGATCAGGGGGAACCCCGATAAGTGCAGGGCATTATCCGAACTCCCGACGCCGAACTCAAAGAAATCGATACAATCGCTAAATAGGATACTGACATCGCTTTCCCACTTCGTGGCCAAATCGACACAATACACACTTCCATTTTTCAAACTCCTGCGCAAGAAAGCCACGTTCTAATGGACCGAAGAGTGCGAACAGGTGCTCCTCCACCTCAAACAAGTCCTTTTGCAACCCCCGGTCCTCTCACGACCAGAAGACGGGGAGACGTTGTTCTTATACCTCGCCGTCACGAGCAAAGCAATCAGCACGGTTCTAATCTGAGAAACCCCCGATGGGCAAAAGCCGATTTACTTCACCAACAAAGTCCTCCAGGGCCCAGAGCTTAGATACCAGCAGATCGAAAAAGTTGTTATGGCCCTCGTCACTGCGGCCAGAAGACTGCCGCACTACTTCTTGGCCCACACGATCGTGTGAGGACCGAACAGCCCGTGAGACAGCTCCTCGGGCGACCAGACATGGCGGGTAGGATGCTCAAGTGGTCACTCGAGATCTCCGAGTTTGACGTCCAATACGAGGGAAGAAAGACCCTAAAGGCTCAGGTGTTGGCCGACTTCGTGGTGGAAATGACCCTCCCATAACCTTCGACCAACGGATCCCAAAAATAGACGATATACGTCGACGGGGCATCCAGCTCGACAGGAAGAAGAGCGGGCATCATCCTAGAAAATGAGAAAGGTATCTTGATCGAAGTCTCCCTCACATTATCCTTCCCTACGTCAAACAACCAGGTCGAATATGAGGCTTTCCTCGTCGGGTTACGGCTAGCCGAGGATCTCGGCGCCAAAGAAGTAAAAATATTCATCGACTCCCAGCTCGTGGCCTCCTAGGTACGAGGAGATTACCTAGCCAAGAACGACAACCTCATCGAATACTTGGCTCTGGTGAAAGAAAGGATGAAGAAGTTCACCCGACAAAAGTGAATCACGTCCCGCGCGAGCACAATACTCGGGAAGACGTCCTATCGAAGCTCGCGAGCCCAAAGAAAAAATGCGAGAATAAGTCCATCACTCGAGAAGTTCTTCCATGACCAAGCATCAAGAAATCTGCCCCCACGGCTGGCGTGCATGCCATTGGAGAATCCACTACTGGATGACCCCGGTATACGAGTACCTCAGCACGGGAAAACTACCCGACGAACCCAAGGACGCCGGAGCGGTTAAGCGACGTGCCTGCTCATATATGATTGTCGAGGACAAGTTATACAGGTGCGGCTTCTCGATCCCCCTCCTCAGGTTCGTCGAGAAGTCGAAGGTCCCCGACATACTCCAAGATATCCACGAAGGGATCAATGCACAACACCTCAGGGGACGGTCCTTATCCCGTAAAGCATTGCGAGCAGGGTACTATTGGCCCACCATGCAGCAGGACGCCAACGAGCACGTCAAGAAGTGTGACAGATGCTAGCGACACGGGGACATGCACCTGGCCCCGCCCAATGAACTCAAAATGCTTTCCTCCCCATGGTCATTTGCCTGGTGGGGGATGGACATCCTTGGACCCTTCACCGTAGGGTCTTACCAAAATAAATACCTAATCGTCGGCGTCGACTACTTCACCAAGTGGATAGAGGCCAAAGCCTTGGCCAAAATCACGGCCCACAACATACTACATTTCTACAAGAGGAACATACTTGTCTGGTTCAACGTGCCCCAGGAAATTGTCACCGACAACGGGACACAGTTCACCGACAAGAACTTTCAGGACTTCGTCACCAAGCTGGGCACGAAGCAACACTTCACATCGGTCGAACACCCACAAACAAATGGGCAAGCCGAAGCCGCGAACAGGGTGATTCTGAGAGGTATGAAATGGAGACTGGGTGATGCCAAGAAAAGGTGGGTTGAGGAGCTACACAGCGTCCTCTGGGCCTACAGGACAACCCCGCACTCCACTACCGGGGAAACCCCCTTCCGACTGACCTACGGAACTGAGACGGTGATCCCAGTGGAAATAAGGGAACCCTAAAAAAGGACCGAGACTCCCCTTGAAGAGGAGATGAACGATGAGACCCTAAGGGAGGAGCTCGACTTGGTTAAGGAGATACGGACAGGCGCGTCCCTCCGCGAAGCCTCACTCATATAGAAGATAACTTTACGCCATGACAACAACATTATCAAACGCGAATTCCAGGTAGGAACCTTTGTCCTACGAGGAAACCAGAAAGATTCGCGCGAAGGTAAGCTCGCCGCAAACTGGGAGGGCCCCTATCGCGTCCGCGCGAAAACGGGGACGGGAGCCTACTACCTCAAAAATCTGCACGGGGAAGAACTTGCTCGACCATGGAACGCTGAAAAACTTAAGCAGTACTACAGTTAAACACTGTCCGCGACCCATCTACATCGCGACCACAGGGGCGCACTAAGGTACAAACACGACTCCCCTTCTCGAGACAAAAAGATAAGGGCCCGTGTTGTGTGTGCGCGAGGACCCTTGATCCGACGAGGATACCTCAATCGAGCTTCACCGTTGTCGTACCAACTAGGCATGACACCCAGCTTGCGATGGGAAGTTCACGCCACGAAGCAAGACCTCGACCGAGCTCTTGACTTCGTCGAAGGTCTTAATACAGCTCCGACCACTCGGCCAATTCCCTACACTGTCGAGGATCAACAAAGTCGAGCAAAGGCCCTAAAATACTTAGACAAAAACGAAACAGATATATAATTAACATACAACCATCAGACACAAAATGAGAAAAGACAATGCATTCAAATTGGGCAGAAGCCCATTGTTCAAAAAGGTACAAAAAAGAAATCTAAGCCCCTAGCACGCAGGTCGGGCAAAAGTCAGTATAAATACAAAAACTGACGCGCAGGACAAACAAACTTGACAAGATAACTAAACAGCAGCATGCTCCTCAGGTTGCTCGTCCTTCATGATCTAGTCGTCCTCTTCTTCCTCGGTTTTCGGCGCGACAATCCGACCTTCAACCACCTGATGGTAAGGATCTGTCCCCTCGGTGACGAGCTGAACACCTGGGTTCACGAGTTAGAGCTACCCCATAGTGGCAGCAAAGCCGACCTCGACAGCCCCCAGGACATCCTGCTCTAGCAGCATGATCTTCGAGATCAATTCGGCCCGAGAAGCCAATAGCTTGTCCTCGTCGGTCTCACCGTCGGCGGACCTGGCAAAAGTTTCCAGCTCAGCAATCATAGCTAAGAGAGTCTTCCTCTCCTTAGCAGCTTCCTTCATCTTCTTCTCCATCTCCCTGTGGAGCTCGACCTGAGCCTCGTTCTGTTTCTTGCACTCGCCCAGGTATTTGGTCGGCTTCTTCATCTCAGCCTCGACTGACGCGAAGCTGTTATACAGTTTGGTCAGCTCAGCCAATGGGCAGGTATCTTCGTTCAAGACCAGAGTTGTGGCAAAGACCCGCATCATCGCGGCCATGTCCTCCGACAAGATTTTTCTCCTCGCAACTTGATCGGCGCCCAAGATGGCATGGGATTCGGCAACATTGACGGTCGGGGAGTTGGCCCCTGAGAAGAAGTTAGGCCGCAGGTAGCAAGGCGGGGAGCACGAACTTCTCACCAGGCGGGCTTTCGGTGAGGTCAACATGCATAGGGACTGAGTGAAAGGTATGCCCGCTACCTAAGAACCAAATAACATCCTCGTCGGTCTCGCACTCGAGGAGAGCTTTTGTGTTTATCAGCCGAGCCTCTGTTAATATCTCTCCGAGGTCATTGTGCCTGAAGTTTCCGTCCAGAGTCACCAACTTCGCACGAGTAAAACCGGTGAGAAACTTGACTAACTCCTTGTAGGCCAGTCGGCCTTCCTCTCCCAATGCTTATGGACTGATAATATAATTGTCTGTGCCCCTCAGGAAGTGCTCCTCCGTCCACTCCAGAGGGCACTTTGATTCGAGGACCTCCTCCTGTCGTCCATCTTCCCTCTCCTTGAACACACGGTCATACAATATGCTGGTGGTCGTGCGGGTGAGGGGCTTGACGAAGAACCACCGACCTTTGAAATTCCGGAAAAAATACAGATAAGCCCGAAATAGCCTTAGCTGCTTAAAGGACACCCAACTATGTCGGCCCTCGACCGTCTGTCTCTGTAGGTGGAAGATACGGAAGAAGAGGGGTATCATGGCCCCAACGCCAAGGTATTTACAGACGAGCTCGTATGCCCTCACAAACACGATTGCATTTGGATGAAGTTGTGAAGGTGCCAGACGTAACTAAGAAAACACCTCCCGTTGGAAGTCACTAAAGGGCAGGCGCATGCCCGCTTCCAGGAAGGCGGACTCGTACATAGGGAACCTCGTACCTTTGAATGTCGAACATATTCGGTGATGCTCTAGGGGCTTGTACGCCTGCCAGCTCTGCGGTGAGCCCTAGCAAAGGTCCTCGACGGTGGCATAGACGTCAGAGTCATTTATGGCAAATAAAGATGGGAAGTTCAGGGGCTTCACCCCGGCCCAATCCTCGGGCGTTCGAGCACCATTGGTCTGCGCTACTGGTGAGTCGGGCTCATCATCAGTTTCGATGACCCCCTTAATCCTCCTTGCAGCCATTTTTACCTGAAAAGCAGAGGAAAACAGTGAATTCGACATTCCAAATCAAATTCACCCTTCCACCGCAAATCAAGTGAAAGGGCGAGGAAAGGAGGTGAGGAGGCGAAGAATGCGGGACAAGGCTCTACCCGCACATAATAAAAAATTCTCCTCGACATATACTCCATCCGGACAAACTTTTTTGCGGCCACGAAATCACGGGGAGACCTCCTGGCTGAGGTCGTCGATGCGTTAGCTAGATAGCGGGGCATGACCCCCCTCGAAGCCATCGACTAAGGTCCACGAGACCTCCACCTGACGTCCTCGAAACCTTCATCCAACATCCTCAGGATATTCATCTAACGTCCCTGGGGCCTTCATCAGATCCCTGAGTTCTTCATCCTATGACCTCGAGAGATTCATCCCGTGTCACCGGGACCTTCATCAGGTCCTCAGGTTGTTCATCCCATCTCCCCAGGACATTCATTGGAAGTTTAAAGGAGCCCTGCCGTTTTTGCCGGAAACTTCGTGGCCTCCCCGGGAACTTCATCAGTTCGCCGGAGAAACCACCGTAGAACGCATTAAACAGAGAGAAGGGACCAGAAACTTACTTGGAACAGTAGTTGTAGATCTCTGGTGTGGCGGCGTACGACGGAAAGAAGGCGATGAAAGTTGAAGAGAAGGAGAAAAAGCTCTGAGCAGTGAAAGCGGAAACGTGCAAATGTCACGAACCTGACTCCTATTTATAAGACCGTCACGGGACTTGAGGCATCCCTAGGAACTTGAGTGCCATACTCCTAGCCGCCCTAGGCATTGATAGCAAGTGACACGTGGCACTCAGAACCCCATGTATGTCTTCTCATTTCCCTTCGTGCTCGTGTGATGAACGCGTTCGTCTCTTCTCGTATCCCCGCATCGCTGACCAAAAATGGCCTTTAGGACGCCGGACGCCAGTCCCCGAGACTCCTGCCCGTCGAACATCCCCTGCTCCTAACCGCCTGCATCTTCCACCAACTCGGCATTTCGGGCACGCTGCCCACTAAGGATCCCCGACGAATGGGTTGGGCCTTAAGTCATTACTCCGACTCTTCGGAGCAACGACTTGGGGGGTTCCTGTTCTGGACTGGGTCGACGCCTACCCACCAGTCGGGTATGCCCAACCCACTATTACGCTAAGCATCCCATTAAGGCCCAATCCTCTCCCTTCTCTGGTACATCCTAATCCCACCTTCGTCGAGCAGGACATCACATGATTCGGGGAGAAAACGGGCATCTTCGACGCGGAACTCCACGTGCTCCTCCCGCTGGGACACGTCATCAGGTAACTATCCACCTCCGGAAGAGCAGGTCAACCCACTTTCGGAAGATCACGAGGCAGTTACTCCAGGGCGAAGACCACGTTCTGGTCTTCCCTACGCCACGTAAGCCCTGACAGTTATCTGCATTGGGCCTAGTGACCCAACCCAGTGCAGACAACCGTTGGCCCAGCGCTGGAGGCACAATATAAATACCCTCTTTCACTAGAGGGTCAGGTATTCTAATTTCTCACTCTCACTACCTTTCTGTACTTGCTTGTTCCGTTCCTTACTTTAGCATCAGAGTACCTTGCAGGTACACCCCGACCGTCTCACCACCACCGGAGTAGCGGAGCTCACGACGTACAGTTGGCCACCAATCCAATTTTGATCAAGTACGATCAAAATCGTTATATAAATACACCTTGTGGAATATACAACTGAATCAATTGAATACCTTTGTCTATCATCATAAAATCATCATTTGGTATTTGGAAATTGATTAAGATTTAACATGGTCAAGTTTCAATAAACGTATAATTTTCATATTTTTGCTTCAAACCTTCCACTTGCATCTTTTGAAAAATTCTGGTACTCTTAATGAAAAAGCAGTTGAATTTTTAATAAGGGTCTATTCACCCCCTTCTAGAGCGTTTTTCTACTTCCCTATTCACACTCAACACATAATAGATTTTTTTTTTCTATAACGGACATTGTGTGATCAGTTAAGAGTGAATCCGGAAATACATTTCCAGACACACCCAATTTTAAGAAAAAGGATCACATGGGTTTATTCGAAAATGCATTTCCGAACTCACCACATATTATTAAAAAATGATAGTATGTGTTTATTCAAATATACATTTCTGAACTCACCCTAGTTTTAATAAAACGAAACAGAGTGTATCCAAAATTACATCTCTGGAATAGCCTCTAAGATAGGATTGAGTTTCTAAGGTCCATATTGATCTAAATTTTGTTAAAATATGGGTGCAACTATACTTGTTATAAAAAATGCACACAACACAGACATAATGTCTCAATATGCATATACCGCTTTTGTCTACTTCAATAGTGAGATACCCCCTATTCAATTTAGATTTATAGAGATCAATTATTTATTGATCTAAAGTTAATATTAGATAATCTGTATAGAGACAATTGAAGAGTTGTGAAACTCTACTATCGTTCACCCTTAATTGACAACAAAGGGAGGATACAGTTCAACAAGTTTAAGCTGAAGACGGATGGAAATTTTACTATTATGTGGAGTAAATTTTACCGTTACGAAACAAAAGGTCTGATCGAGGTGGATGCGAAGATTGTGAGATAGACCAAAGATATTTTGAAGTCGTTGAAACGTCTTACTTAATGATGAAATGTATTGTTAGATTTATGTTATTTAATGTTTCGTTTTTAATGTATGTCATAACAATGATTGATGTTAATTTGTGTTATATTTTATGTATCTATTTCTGGTTTCTTGACTCTAACCGTTTTTGAAAATACATTTGTGAATTTTTCTTAGACTTGGGTACGTTTGGATGCATCTGGAAATGTATTTTTCAAATTTAAGGGGCATTTTAGGATTTTTCATAAGGGGTGTTGAGTAACCCTTATGGTGGGAAAAGTAACCCCTAACGGTTTGACCTGATTTGGATGTTTTGCTCCGAATCCCGCCGACCTCGACCATTTATCTACCTCTAATTTACAGCAATTAAACGATGCAACTTGTCTTATGGTAAAGCTAACCACATTCACCCAAGAGCACTTGGATGAGATGGTAAGAGATCTCTTCCAGCTTAACCAGAGGGTTTGGGTTCGAACCCGACCCCAGACACACATCTGTGTTAAATTCTCTTGAGGGAAAGTTTTGCCATCCATTAAGGTCTTATCAGACTCGATGGATTAGTCTATGTAGTTGCGTGCAAAGGATACATGATTTCTTCCAAAAATATCAACCACGTCCACTACGGCAATCTCGATTCCGTAGTCCATGGTCGTCACTCCTCACATTCTGAGGGGGATAGTGGATGTAAAGCATAATGGCTCTATGGCAATCTCATCGACCCCTTATATAGGGTCGACCTTTAACAGGTACAACTTGTGCTTCAACATTGATCCTTAAATTATGGGGGACACTTATTTTTTTAATTACTATATAGTTTCCAAATCAACTTGCTAAGATTTAAAAATATTTTTAGGTGTTTTGTTAGTTAAAGAGTGGTTTTTAAATATACTTTACACTTAATTTTTTAAAACAAGTGTAAAATCATAATTTGTTTTTAAAATCTATTTTACACTTGTTTTTTAAAAACAAATGTAAAATTACAATTTATTTTTAAAATATACTATTTAAAAAAAATTGGTATAAATTTATTTTTTTAACCTCTTTTTAAAATTAGAACAGGACCTCAAATTGATTGAGTCGGTTCTGTTCTTATGCATTGTGGGTGTTAGTTTAGGATGTGCCATTTATATCATTCAATATGAACATTATGTGATCGTTAGTATTTTTTATCCTCAATAAAATATAAATAATAATAAGAGTAATATTAATATGTGTCATAAAAGTATATGTTAAAAAATCTATAAATAGTAAAGTTTGTATTATGAAAGCAATAAAAAAATGAATTATAAATTTTTAATAAAATCAGTGCGCAATTAAAAAAAACATTTTATATTTAATTCTTAACATGTGTCATTTTAGCATTACCTTAATAATTATAAAAAAATATTACAAACGATAAGACAAATCACGTAAAAAAAAGGAAAATTTTACTTTTTTTCAAAATATACAAAAACCGCATATATAGCAAGTTTTAAGAGCTGCATCGCCAAAACGAATTGTTTTTTATAATAATTATTGTTCTGGACTGGGCCTGAGGCCCGCCCACCGTCGGGCACGGCCCAATCCAGCTCCGCGTTGGGGAGGGCCCAACACAAAGGCCCAATCACCATCACCACGGGAGGTAACATTCCCCACACGTTCTCCACGTTCCCCTCACGCGGGAACACATCACTAACTGAACTTGCGCCTTTTGCGGGGCAGTTGACCCAGGACGAAGACCACACGTTGTTTTTTCCTACTCCCACGTAGGATCATGGCAGCCATTCATAGTGGGATTGATGATCCAACCCATAACAAGATGACTGATGGCCCAACGTTGGGGGCGCATTATAAATACCCTCCTTCTCAGGAGGGTCAGGTATTCTAAACTCACTTTTGCTTACCTTGTACTTGCTTTCTCTCTTCACTCTGAACCTCACTTTAGCATCGGAGTGTCTCGCAGGTACACCCCCCCTCTTCTCTTCCACTGTTGAACTTAAACTCCCAGACGTGTTGCTGACCGCTGATTGATCTTTGATCCTGGTAAGATCAGTGGCACCGTCTGTGAGAACCCTTTGCTCCCCCGTCTTTTCTTTCTCTGAACCTAAAGACCAAAGCAAGCTTTCAAAAACCTACTGATCATCATGGCCAATCAAAACATTGACGACAACGTTCACGAAACTGCCTTCACCACATTCACTGTCGGTGATGACCACAACAACAATGTGACGGCCGCTGCTGAAGGGGGTGACCCTAGGGATGGACTCACCACTTCTTCTTCCTCCGACAACGCAGTCTACAACGTCGTCCAACATTTCGAGAATTCGGGGGTTTTTTCAACCAATTCCTGTACCACCCAACGCCAATCCTACCATGGTGGCCCTATTTATGGCAATCAACCAGACCAACTTTATGATTTTCCAGCAGAATGAACAGATTTGAATGCTGAAGAAAGACCGTATATCACGCTCTCTCCCGTGGAGACACCGACGGCCTGACCCTCATAGCCCATCCCCGCGACGACGAGATACCCGTCCACACTCTCCCCCGCGGAGACACCAACATGATGAGTCTCAAAGTCTCTCACAGTGACAACCCAAGTGTCGTCTGGGGATAGAGAGACCATAACTTGCGATTACCCAGAAGCGTGATCGCACTCCCCCCGCAGAGAGCGGCGCTTCCCGGCTCCCAAAAGGAGCAAAGCCGGCGGGCAACTGGATAAGTCAAAGGGACGACCAAGAAACTTGTCGCGTCGCCGTAGAAGCCCTCGGTACGACCACTCCCTATCACGCTCACCAGTCCGAAGCGACGAAGACAACCCCTGCGGTCCACTTGTCGCTACTCGAAAAATAGTCGACCGGAGGCGAAAAGAGGAAGAAACAGATGAGTCGCCATCGAACTTTATTTATCCCATTAGGGGAAGGGAAAACATCGAGAAAACCCAAAGAAGAAAGGATAATATGGTCTCGCAACCAAATTAACGGGTTCGGAAGCCGGTTATGCGAGGGGAAGGTATTAGCACCCCTCACATCCATCGTACTCGATGGGAACCATTTGCTTGTCTATGTGTAAGGATGTTTGCTAATGAAATTGCTTTCTAAGAGTGTTCTAAAGAGGGAGAGAGGAAGGTGAGAACCGAAGAATGTGAAAGTAAAGATAAAGGAAAAAGGTGGGGAAAAGAAAAAAGAGACTCGATAGGACTTCGCGGTCCTATGCCTACGTATTCCCTCGTGCAATGGGAAAGTCAGAGTCAACGTAGTTCGGAGGACTACGGGTAAAGAAAATGGAAGGGGGTATGTGGACGATGGTAACGTGCGCATTCTAGCAGTTAGGTGTTTTGCGGCTCGCTCGTGGAGTCTTATGCGTTACCTGTTTGCGGTAGAACGGACGTAACATATCCCTTTTTGGGGGAAGAAGAAGAAATGGTGTGGAAAACGGAAGATGGATAGAAGGTGGCTCGCCAAGATCATTACGATCTTGTGCCTACGTATCTTACATTCGGACGAGAATGAAGAATCAGAGCAATCGTAGTTCGACCGACCACGATTTGTTGGTATTTTTATGGACGATGTTAACGTGCGGGTTCTAGCAGTTAGGTGTTTTACGGCTCGCTCGTGGAGTCTTATGCATTACCTGTTTGCGGTAGAACGGACGTAACATGTCTTTTTTGAAAAAGCTGATTTTCGCCATCAAGGTAAGATGTCTCATTTGATTTGTTGAGATTGATTTTAAGGGGCGAAATAAGTCCTCGGATAGGAACCCCTTCGGGTAGTACCCAATTCTTTATCTCAAAAGATTTATTATGAAAGTTGTGTGGCGAATATAGTCACGTCTTCGTATTGAAAGACGAGTATCGAGACCACACACTCTAGAGTGAGCATCCTAATACTCGAAAAGGAAGAGGTCTTCACCCATTCCTCTCTTTTTTAGTTCAATACAAAGAGAACATATTCTCTTATTAAAGTGTTTTTGGTTTTAGATGGTAAGTGCTTTACGACAGTGAACCCTAAAGGTAATGTCAAGCACTCGGGATAGGAGAAGGCCTTCGCCTAACCACTCCACGACCATCTAAGTTTATTAAGAAAATGTTTGAAAATGCACTTGGTACAAGACCAAGGTTTTTAGACACAAGGAGATGAAATAAAGAGAGAAAAAGGTTTTTGAAAGAATGGGTGGTGAATATAGTCACGTCTTCGCATTGAAAGACGAGTATCGATACCACACAGTCTAAAGTGAGAATCCTAATACTCGAAGAGGAAGAGGCCTTCACCCAATCCTCTCTTTTTAGTTCAATACAAAGAGAACTTTTGAAAATGAGCACTTGGTACTAGACCAAGGTTTTTTACTCAAGGAGACAAGAAAATGAGAAATGGAATGAGTTGATGAATACAAGAATGGGATCACGAGATCGAGCCAATAGAAATTTAAGTTACAAAACTCATAAGTTTGAAAGTAAAATTAATAAAAATTAAGAATCAAAGATTTAAAAAGATATATAAATATTTAAAATATCTAAACACAAATAAAGAGAAAGGTTATTTCCTAAAACAAGATAAAAATATTATTTTCTGAAATAAAATAAAAAGATTATTTCCTAAGAGGAACAAAATTAAAGATTATTTTCTAAAAGAAACAAAAATTATTTTCTAAGACAAAATTATTATTACTTCCTAAAACAAAATTAAAGGTTAAAATCAAAATCTATAATCCTAAAATTAGAATAAAAACTAAACTTAATATTAATCCTAAGATTAAAATTAACTAAACCTAATATTAATCCTAAAATTAAAATTAACTAAACCTAAAATTTAAATTGTGAAATCTAAAAAAAAATAAGTTAAAAGAAATGGTAACACAATGGGCCAGCAAAGAGGGGCGGTTAGGCCCAAAATGGAGGCATGGAAAAACGGGTCGGGTTCTGTTGACCCGTACCCAGTTTAGCTATTGAAAGAACAGGGTAAAAACAAACCCTAATATGTAGCATTCAGTATTGGGAAACGAAACCATTCGCGAGGAGGAAATCGATCGAAAGACGGCGAGACCTCTCATCAATCTTAATCCACACCCTTTCACCCTCTGAAACGTTCTTCTCTCTGATCTCTACCCTCACGGTTTCCTCTCTCGCTTTCAGCCTCACGTCACTCCCTGGGTCTCTCTCGTGCTTTCTCTTGCTTCTTCCTTAGCGACGGCGTGCGGCAACGAAAAGGGTGGTGGTGGTGACGAGTGTGCTTTGCGTGAAGGGTAGTGATGTTGATTGGAGTTGTGAGTTGTGGAAAAAAAGCAAAAGTTGAAGTGATGAAGGTGGAAGGTTCAGAGAGGTGATTTTATTGAGAGAAGGGATTTGTCGGGTTTTTTTTTTAGAGCGATTCAGAGTGAGGAGGGATTGAAGATGGTTGTCGAAGAGATGAGAGGTTGATGTTATGGATAAAGCGTGGTTCTGTTGAAGGTTAGAGGTTGGAAGTTGAGGGTTGAAGATTGAAGCGTAGTTGTGGGTGAATCGGTTGAAGGTGGTGTGCTTTGGTTGAAGGCGAGGGTGGAGTATGTTGTGAGGTTCAGAATGTTGATGGAGATGAGTGATAAAAGTGAGGTAAGATTGCGGTTGAGTTGGTTGAAGGTGGTATGGTTCGGTTTAAAGGAGGTTCCCAGCACTTTTTGTGATTGAACCAGGTTCTTCTCGGTTTCAAGGGTTTTTTCCCAGGTTCTGTTTTATGTTTTCTCCTCCTCTTTTATGAACCAGTTTTCTTTCTTCAAATTCTGAGGTTCCCCCTCTTATGTTATTGCTCCCTCCTTTGTATGTCTTGTTATTGACATGTCATTTTCAAAATTACAGGTCTGCTGTTGTTGTTGGCAGCAGGTTTTGGCCTGGTGTGCGCGCGTGGAGGTGTTGTCCTTTTCAGTGCAGATTGTTGCAGGATGGTGTGTAGAAAGCAGAGGTTTTTGGCTGTGAGGTTGGCTTGTGAAGGTTGGAGAGTGGGTCCGCTTGTGTACGGCGTAGCAAGTTATGGTGAGAGCTTGGCGTGATGGCTTTGTGGCTTGTTGGCAAACCAGAACCCAAAGCAACAAATGGGTGCTTCACAATCGGTCTCTGAAAAATCCATCTATGAATTCACAATTAAGGGTGCTAAGGGAAAAGACATGAACCTCAACATATACAAAGGGAAAGTTCTTCTTATAGTTAACGTCGCTTCAAAACGTGGGTTTACGAATTCCAATTATACCCAGTTAACTGAGCTTTACAGCAGATACAAAGATAAAGGACTTGAGATTTGGTTAATTTTTATGATTTTTTAGACAAAAGAAAAATAATTAGATGGAAGTAATTAAAAACTAAACCTAAATTAATTGAAATTAAAATTAGCATTAAAAACTAAATCAAACTAAGTCAAATTAACAAAATTAATCTAATTAAAGCTAGCACTAAATTAAATTGAAATTAACCAAATTACTAAACTAAAAACTAAATTAAAGATTAAAATTGAATTAAAAGGTATAGACTAAACTAAATTCAAAATTAAACTAGATTAAAAAAATAAATTGAAATTAATATGGATAAATAAATATTAAACTAATTGAATTAAAATTAAGTATGAATTTAACTAAAATATAAACTACATTAAAAATAATTATGCTAAAATCAAAATTAAACTAAATTGAAAAATTAAACTCAACCAATTCTAAATAAATCTTAAAATAAGACAAGTTCTAAAATGGAATGATAAAATGACCAAAAATGCATGATTTTGAGCTAAGACCTCATGGAGATGCATAGATGACATGATATGCAAGGCTAGGGTTAGGGTGAAAATGAGGGTGTGACAGATGCCCCTATTTAATCTTCTTGGACTTGAAGGTGAGAGTGGCGAAAGCTTTCTTACAGTCAAGGTACAAGGGGATTAAATATAAGAATACCCGGCATTTTCAGCCGAAAAGGGTGGAATAGAAGTGATGAATAAGTGGGATGGCTTGAAAAAGGCATCTGTCAGTGGGAAATGATAATTGGTTATGAAGGATATGATAATGCTTGAAATGCAATGCGGGATGAACATGAGTGCTAATGATGTGGAAATGTATGCAAAATGCTGGGGATATGAAGATGTGAGAGTCTGGACTTTGCTGGGAATAATGGCAGATCAACTCAGGGGTTGAGACTAACATACAGACAATCGACTCGGGGGTCCTGAACAAATCAAAACAACAAGTCAACTCAGGGGTTGAAGAAACAAAGAGATAAACTGTCATCAACTCGGGGATTGAAAAAAAGGTAAAGGTAACAACACTGACTCAGGGGTCAGAAAGATAAAGACAATATCGACTCAGGGGTCAAGAACAAAAATAAGGTATCAACTCAGGGGTTGTGAAAATAATAACACTGATATCGACTCGGGGGTCAAGGAAATAAAGACAAGATTGACTCAGGGGTCAAGAAAAAAAAACAAGGTATCAACTCAGGGGTTGAGGGAGGAAATGATTACGATATTGACTCAGGGGTCAAGAGAATAAAGACAACATTAACTCAGGGGTCAAAAACAAATCAAAATATCAACGCAGGGGCTGAGGAAGGAAATTGATGATATCGACTCGGGGGTCAAGAACAAAACAAAATATCAACGCAGGGGTTGAGGAACGAAATGATTATGTTATGTATGCAATGCATATGCGGATGCAAGCAGGTGATTGGTTTTATGTGGGTGCCAAGGAAGGTTGGGCTTTTGGTGGCTGCCAAGTAAGGTTGGGCTTTTGGTGGTTGCCAAGGAAGGTTGGGCTTTTGGTGGTAGGATTTGACTTCCCGATACTCGGTATTTGACGGTGCGATGATAAGAAGACAGATGTGGATGCTTCTGGTGCCCCAAACTTAACCCTTTGCAGAAGTTGCGTGCTTGTTCCTGAGAGAACCTCACTTCTAGCTTATGTGCCACGATGACTTGCGGATGATTGTGTGAGCGTAGCGACTTATCTAATGCATGTTGATCGTGCTTTTGCTCTGCCCCAAGGCTCCAAGGTTGCTTAGTGTATGACATAATCAGCTTGACCAACTTGAAGGTATGAAGGGAATCTGATCCTTCGCAAAATGTTTGCCCCCAGCCCGTAGGGTCTCTGAAGGAGTTCTTCCTGGAAAAGTTTATGCCATGACATAGTCTGAGATGATTTGCCCCAGCGTTTGAATCTCGCAGTGGTCTGCCCCCCATTCTTGGCCTTTGAAAAACTTGCCCCAGATCCACAAGGTCACAGTAAAGTCTTGATTCATGTCAGCACCAACAGATGTTCAAGTTCCTCTTTGATTTCTCTTGGTTGGAATTTCCATAACGTCAGGTACTAATTTGCAGTTAAAATTAATCATTCATAAATGGTAATTTTAATGCGACATTCATGCAAGTTTTGAAAAGTCATTTATTAGAATGATGTGAAAGTGTGTGACAAGTGGACCATTAGTCCAAACGTAGTGCTGATTTAGCTGGTGTGAAAGATATAGCAAGGAGAATGACACCAATGCTGAAGATTAGCAAATCTGTGGGGAGTCAGTTTACGCAACCTTGCTGTAGTATGCTTTCAAAATAAACCCTGCCTCAATTAGGTCTTTCGAGGGTTGTAACGTGGCCTGGCTCACGGTTATTGAAACAAAGGATATTAGGCTCAAAACTTATTTTGGTACCCACCCCTTCTTCATGATGATTCTCCAGTCCTACATTCAGTTAAATTGACACACACATCTAGAGTTTGACGGTGTAAGAGTGAAGATGATGATTCAAGATTTTCGTGAAATGACAGTCACCTTATTTATTTTTGTGGATGGATATCAGTGACCTTTTGATGGTGATCACTGAATTTTATCTTGTTTTGCTCGAGGATTTGAGGACCTCTTTTGTTTTGCTCATTTTTGGATCCCTAACTTTTGCCTAAGTCACCTCTTTGGGGTGGAGGACTTAGCGGGCTTCCTCTTTTTTTTTTGTTTTTTATTTCTTCGAAAAGGCCTGTGACTGCCAAGTCTTTGGTCATTGAAGAACAATTGCCATAACAGGAGGTTTCATCTTGAAAGTATGTGTAATCAGGATAACTGAACACTACCCATGCCCCAGGTTAAGCGTAAGGGTTTAGAAATCCGAAGGAAACTCCTACTTCTAGGCTCGAAGTGGTTGACTAGGGACTAACTCCTTATCTCTCCGTTGTTTAGGGGATTTGAAACAATGCCTGTACATCATCAACAGGATTTTATCCGAAAGCATACAGTTTACAATTATGGGTATTTTGTTTTCATCATCCTCCCTCCAATCTTTGCTAAAACGACAATTGATAAAGGGAGTGAAATGTAGAAATATTTTTGTGGTTTTTGTTTTTTTTTTTTTATAAATGAGAAAAGACGAGTGAATACGAATGAACTTGTTCAAAACATGCATGATCATTACATTAATAATACCATTAATAAAGTACAATGTCTAGAAGCAAATAGCCTTTAACAAAAAGAAATTACAAATGCAAAGTAAATGACATGATCTAAAATTTCCATCATTGAGGAACTGGGCCTTTCTCTCTTGAGTTGCTGTTGGGCTAGCATTCTTGCTCATCGAGACCAGTATTGTAGCCTTCTTCATACCTGCTCTCAGCAACTTCTTCCATAACATAGGCGGATGACGGACCCGCCTGATCAAATGAAGAATTGATGTTGATTTGAAGACCTTGAGGTGTAAATGAGATTAGCTTGGACTCAATCAAATATTGGACCTTGTTTTTGAGCTGTTTGCAATCTTCAGTTGAATGCCCCATTGCGCCAGCATGGTAACCACATCGTGCATCAGCGTCAAAGCCTGGTGGGTATGGAGGGATCACAGGATCCAAGTCTTTTGGCACTATCAGCCCACTATTGATTAAGCATGGTAGTATATGGCTGAATGGCATTGGCAATGAATCAAAATGCCTTTTTGGCTTTTTATTATAGTAGCGTCAGCGTTGCGGATCATGCTGCCGTGCAATATGTTGTTGATGAGGGGGACCTCTATTGACAGGAGGATATGGACCATGTGGAGCTTCCCAAATGGAGTTAATTTCACCCTCCTCTTCTTCCTCTTGGGAACTGACAACTGATTCACTTTCGCTAGCTGGGACGTTCAAGGAGCCTTGGATCTTTCCACTCTTGAGGATGCACTCGAGGCGTTCTCCAGCTATTACCAGGTCAGAGAAGCTTGATGTCCCAGCGCCAGCCATCTTTTCCAAGTATGGACCTTGCAAGGTATTCAAGAACATATCAACGAATTCTCTATCTAAGATTGGTGGTTGAACACGGGCAGCTACCTCTCTCTATCTCTGAGCATATCCTCTGAAGGATTCGTCGTCCTCTTGAGATAAGCCTTGCAATTGCATGCGACTGGGAGCCATGTCAAGATTGTATTGGTACTGCATTACAAAGGCGTTAGCTAAGTCTGTCCATGATTTGATGTGGCTGCTCTCTAGATGCATATACCAACTCAGTGATGCCCCACTCAGACTGTCTTGGAAATAGTGAATCATAAGTTTGTCATCGTGGACATGCGAGGTCATTCTTCTACAAAACATCACCAAATGTTGCTTTGGACATCTATCCCATTTATACTTCTCAAAATTCGGTGTGTTGAACTTTGGAGGTATTACAAGGTTGGGTACCAAACACATGCTTGAAGCATTCAGATCCAAATTATCACGGCTCTTTATGGCGTTAAGCTTCTCTTCCAGCACTCGACACTTTTCCATAAGCTAAACAGCTTGCGGATACTTGGTTTTCATCACAGGGACTGGCCCTTGGGGATTTGGATCAGAGAATGCAAAACTATTATATTCCATGGCGTCAAGAGAAGAAGAACTTCCATCTTGGACAATGGTATGTTCGCGTATAATAGGATCCTCAACGGGGATCTGCACGGGCTGAGCTTGAGCAACATTGTTCACTCGAGGTGAAAAGACATTTCCAATGGCTGAAGTCCTTTGAATGTTGCCATCTTTCCTTGCCAAGGTTGTCATAGCTTCCACAAGTTGGTCCAACTGACTTTTTATCAATTTAACATCTGCTCTTGACGCAAACTGGTTCTGCTCTTCGGAGGCCATGATCCTTCAAAAGCTACTTCAAGTCCAATACGGGCTTCAGGAAGTCAACTGCAGGTTATGGATAAAGGATTGATGAGTTCTCTAGTTTAAGGTAGGAGAATGATATGCAAAATGATGCAAAGATGCTTATGCAAATGCAATGTTATGAATGCAATAAGACATGGGATCAAAAACCGCTGAATCAAGGGTTCACAACAGGTATCAAGGTCACAGTTTCTGCAGGACAACACAACAAGATATCCCTCACCTCGGGTAGGTTATCTATTGGTTTATAATAGGGAATTCCAAGGGTTTTCAAACAAGGTCCCATGCACTAACCCTCAAAAGTTTTCCATCATAACGACGATTCGTAAGAAGGTAATCCATTCAAAGGATAAGCACAGAGTTATGTCTTAATAACCTTTGGAATAAGGTTCTATAAGTCCTCAGAATCACGGACTCCCAGGTCGGAAACAAAGACGCCATTACGACTGATCGTAAGACATAATCATTCCCAAAGGGGCCTCATCTGAGCGGTGGAAGTCAAACTAACTCGACGAGTCCTAAGTCTCGCAAATCAGTAGGCAACCACCTCTTAGTTTAGTGTATACTCGAAAAGCTCGGGTAGAAAGCCTTTCTCCTCACAAACCATCCCCAATATACCCAACAGATAAGAGAAACACAAGATAAATAAGCAATAATAAAGCAAACAAAAATACACACATGATAAACAAACTAGGCTTGGCTTGCTAGGGTGAACCAGTCCCCAGCAGAGTCGCCAGCTGTTGTTACTCGAAAAATAGTCGACCGGAGGCGAAAAGAGGAAGAAACAGAAGAGTCGCCATCGAACTTTATTTATCCCATGAGGGGAAGGGAAAACATCGAGAAAACCCAAAGAAGAAAGGATAAGATGGTCTCGCAACCAAATTAACGGGTTCGGAAGCCGGTTATGCGAGGGGAAGGTATTAGCACCCCTCACATCCATCGTACTCGATGGGAACCATTTGCTTGTCTATGTGTAAGGATGTTTGTAAATGAAATTGCTTTCTAAGAGTGTTCTAAAGAGGGAGAGAGGAAGGTGAGAACCGAAGAATGTGAAAGAAAAGATAAAGGAAAAAGGTGGGGAAAAGAAAAAAGAGACTCGATAGGACTTCGCGGTCCTATGCCTACGTATTCCCTCGTGCAATGGGAAAGTCAGAGTCAACGTAGTTCGGAGGACTACGGGTAAAGAAAATGGAAGGGGGTATGTGGACGATGGTAACGTGCGCATTCTAGTAGTTAGGTGTTTTGCGGCTCGCTCGTGGAGTCTTATGCGTTACCTGTTTGCGGTAGAACGGACGTAACATGTCCCTTTTTTGGGGAAGAAGAAGAAATGGTGTGGAAAACGGAAGATGGATAGAAGGTGGCTCGCCAAGATCATTACGATCTTGTGCCTACGTATCTTACATTCGGACGAGAATGAAGAATCAGAGCAATCGTAGTTCGACCAACCACGATTTGTTGGTATTTTTATGGACGATTTTAACGTGCGGGTTCTAGCAGTTAGGTGTTTTGCGGCTCGCTCGTGGAGTCTTATGCATTACCTGTTTGCGGTAGAACGGACGTAACATGTCCTTTTTGAAAAAGCTGATTTTCGCCATCAAGGTAAGATGTCTCATTTGATTTGTTGAGATTGATTTTAAGGGGCGAAATAAGTCCTCGGATAGGAACCCCTTCGGGTAGTACCCAATTCTTTATCTCAAAAGATTTATTATGAAAGTTGTGTGGCGAATATAGTCACGTCTTCGTATTGAAAGACGAGTATCGAGACCACACACTCTAGAGTGAGCATCCTAATACTCGAAAAGGAAGAGGTCTTCACCCAATCCTCTCTTTTTTAGTTCAATACAAAGAGAACATATTCTCTTATTAAAGTGTTTTTGGTTTTAGATGGTAAGTGCTTTACGACAGTGAACCCTAAAGGTAATGTCAAGCACTCGGGATAGGAGAAGGTCTTCGCCTAACCACTCCACGACCATCTAAGTTTATTAAGAAAATGTTTGAAAATGCACTTGGTACAAGACCAAGGTTTTTAGACACAAGGAGATGAAATAAAGAGAGAAAAAGGTTTTTGAAAGAATGGGTGGTGAATATAGTCACGTCTTCGCATTGAAAGACGAGTATCGAGACCACACACTCTAAAGTGAGAATCCTAATACTCGAAGAGGAAGAGGCCTTCACCCAATCCTCTCTTTTTAGTTCAATACAAAGAGAACTTTTGAAAATGAGCACTTGGTACTAGACCAAGGTTTTTTACTCAAGGAGACAAGAAAATGAGAAATGGAATGAGTTGATGAATACAAGAATGGGATCACGAGATCGAGCCAATAGAAATTTAAGTTACAAAACTCATAAGTTTGAAAGTAAAATTAATAAAAATTAAGAATCAAAGATTTAAAAAGATATATAAATATTTAAAATATCTAAACACAAATAAAGAGAAAGGTTATTTCCTAAAACAAGATAAAAATATTATTTTCTGAAATAAAATAAAAAGATTATTTCCTAAGAGGAACAAAATTAAAGATTATTTTCTAAAAGAAACAAAAATTATTTTCTAAGACAAAATTATTATTACTTCCTAAAACAAAATTAAAGGTTAAAATCAAAATCTATAATCCTAAAATTAGAATAAAAACTAAACTTAATATTAATCCTAAGATTAAAATTAACTAAACCTAATATTAATCCTAAAATTAAAATTAACTAAACCTAAAATTTAAATTGTGAAATCTAAAAAAAAACAAGTTAAAAGAAATGGTAACACAATGGGCCAGCAGAGAGGGGCGGTTAGGCCCAAAATGGAGGCATGGAAAAACGGGTCGGGTTCTGTTGAGCCGTACCCAGTTTAGCTATTGAAAGAACAGGGTAAAAACAAACCCTAATATGTAGCATTCAGTATTGGGAAACGAAACCATTCGCGAGGAGGAAATCGATCGAAACACGGCGAGACCTCTCATCAATCTCAATCCACACCCTTTCACCCTCTAAAATGTTCTTCTCTCTGATCTCTACCCTCACGGTTTCCTCTCTCGCTTTCAACCTCACGTCACTCCCTGGGTCTCTCTCGTGCTTTCTCTTACTTCTTCCTTAGCGACGGCGTGCGGCAACGAAAAGGGTGGTGGTGGTGACGAGTGTGCTTTGCGTGAAGGGTAGTGATGTTGATTGGAGTTGTGAGTTGTGGAAAAAAAGCAAAAGTTGAAGTGATGAAGGTGGAAGGTTCAGAGAGGTGATTTAATTGAGAGAAGGGATTTGTCGGGTTTTTTTTTTTAGAGTGATTCTGAGTGAGGAGGGATTGAAGATGGTTGTCGAAGAGATGAGAGGTTGATGTTATGGATAAAGCGTGGTTCTGTTGAAGGTTAGAGATTGGAAGTTGAGGGTTGAAGATTGAAGCGTAGTTGTGGGTGAATCGGTTGAAGGTGGTGTGCTTTGGTTGAAGGCGAGGGTGGAGTATGTTGTGAGGTTCAGAATGTTGATGGAGATGAGTGATGAAAGTGAGGTAAGATTGCGGTTGAGTTGGTTGAAGGTGGTATGGTTCGGTTTCAAGGAGGTTCCCAGCACTTTTTGTGATTGAACCAGGTTCTTCTCGGTTTCAAGGGTTTTTCCCAGGTTCTGTTTTATGTTTTCTCCTCCTCTTTTATGAACCAGTTTTCTTTCTTCAAATTCTGAGGTTCCCCCTCTTATGTTATTGCTCCCTCCTTTGTATGTCTTGTTATTGACATGTCATTTTCAAAATTGCAGGCCTGCTGTTGTTGTTGGCAGCAGGTTTTGGCCTGGTGTGCAGTCTTGGTCGCGCGTGGAGGTGTTGTCCTTTTCAGTGCAGATTGTTTCAGGATGGTGTGTAGAAAGCAGAGGTTTTTGGCTGTGAGGTTGGCTTGTGAAGGTTGGAGAGTGGGTCCGCTTGTGTACGGCGTAGCAAGTTATGGTGAGAGCTTGGCGTGATGGCTCTGTGGCTTGTTGGCAAACCAGAACCCAAAGCAACAAATGGGTGCTTCACAATCGGTCTCTGAAAAATCCATCTATGAATTCACAGTTAAGGGTGCTAAGGGAAAATACGTGAACCTCAGCATATACAAAGGGAAAGTTCTTCTTATAGTTAACGTCGCTTCAAAACGTGGGTTTACGAATTCCAATTATACCCAGTTAACTGAGCTTTACAGCAGATACAAAGATAAAGGACTTGAGATTTGGTTAATTTTTATGATTTTTTAGACAAAAGAAAAATAATTAGATGGAAGTAATTAAAAACTAAACCTAAATTAATTGAAATTAAAATTAGCATTAAAAACTAAATCAAACTAAGTCAAATTAACAAAATTAATCTAATTAAAGCTAGCACTAAATTAAATTGAAATTAACCAAATTACTAAACTAAAAACTAAATTAAAGATTAAAATTGAATTAAAAGGTATAGACTAAACTAAATTCAAAATTAAACTAGATTAAAAAAAGAAATTGAAATTAATATGGATAAATAAAGATTAAACTAATTGAATTAAAATTAAGTATGAATTTAACTAAAATATAAACTACATTAAAAATAATTATGCTAAAATCAAAATTAAACTAAATTGAAAAATTAAACTCAACCAATTCTAAATAAATCTTAAAATAAGACAAATTCTAAAATGGAATGATAAAATGACCAAAAATGCATGATTTTGAGCTAAGACCTCATGGAGATGCATAGATGACATGATATGCAAGGCTAGGGTTAGGGTGAAAATGAGGGTGTGACACCACTGTCCCGAGCAATCATGGAGACTCCCCTCCCCGGCAGGATGGAAAATCCGCCGAGCCTGGTGACCTACGATGGCACGACGGATCCAGACAATCACATCGAGAACATCAATGCGATGCTCGACTACCACAACGTTAGAGGCGCCATCAAATGTTAACTATTTCCCATAACTCTAAAGAAGGGTACCATGGCATGGTACAAGAGCCTCGACTTTGAGTCCATCACCTCCTCGAAAGATCTGAAAATGCAGTTCACCAAATACTTCATCGCCTCTCGACGACACCCAAAATATGAGGCGTCGCTTGAGGCTATCATTTAGGGGAAGGATGAATCTCTATGAGACTACATAGAGAGGTTCAATCAAGAGGTCGTCCAAATTGCCACGACTGACCGAATGAAGAGATACCTGCTCGAGCGAGGGCTTCGCCCTCGTAGCGACTTCGCCAAAGCAGTTGGCATCGAGACACCTCATTCGTTAGACGAACTCCTCCTCAAATCCCATGCCTACATCCAATACAAGGAGGAAGAGGCCGCCAACAATGCTCGCGACTCATAGAACCAAGAAAACACCAAGGTTTCGAAGTACGACCACCATGTGGCTCCTTGACATGGCGGAGAGAAAATAATAGACGATAAGCCCCGCGACTCCCGCGAACACAAGGGACCAGCAGGCCATTTTGTTGAGTACGCATTGTTGACCGCTCCCCGCGAGCGCATCATGGCCGAGTGTATAAACTCGGATTTCAAATAAAATATGGTTCGTTTCCCCAAGTCGACGCCCCCGAAGCCGAACGTCGACAAGTCCAAATAATGTCGGTTCCATAGGAGCCACGAGCACGTCACCGAGGACTGCATCCACCTCAAGGACGCAATCGAAGTCCTGATCAAGGAAGGACGCCTGAAATAGTACACCCATAGGAGCGAGGCTCCTCGATAGGACGTCTGCGAGACGAAGAAGGTCGAGGAGGAAACACCACCCTCCGACGACAGCGGCTTACAGGTTGCCCTGTGCGTCTCTCGGCCGGAGGACTTCTACGTCCCCAACGAGACCGGCACGCCCTTGTCTACTTATAGTACATGGGAGAACTTTCCCTCTGCTATGGTCATATCTGGTGGAGGATTCAACAAGCTCACTGTGGGGTCGGTGAAGAGGAAGTTTGACGAGCTGATCGACGCGAGCTCGAACCAGAATGTAACCCTCGACAGGTTCCAGGGAAAATCAAATCCCATCACTTTCTACCTCGAGGAGCTTCCAGGCGGTTCCCCTAAATCCAATATTCCTCTGCTCGTGACAGCACAAATGGCAAACTTTGACATCCATCGCATTCTGATCGACCAAGGGAGCTCCATCGACATTATGTACGCTCATCTGTTCACCACTTTTCAACACGACAAGAGGCATTTGACACCATATATAGGATCTTGTTGGTTCTTGGATTGGCTAGAATTTTGGTAAAACAAAGTGTTCAATGTTGATGTCACATGGGTGATGTCTTAACATTGAGTCTTAACATTGAATAATGTTAAGTGTTTAGCTTGTTGAAGTTGTGAAGTCTGATGTCACATGCGATGTCATGACATCAGATATGCAGATCAGTAAAACATCAGGTTTGAGATGTTTTTAGGGTTAAGCATTTTAGCTGGATTTTGGAAGAGCTGGCAGAGTAATTGGATGCGAATATCTTGGAGGAGATATTTTCTGTTACAAACAGATTTGATGCAGATTTGTAGGAGAGTTTAAAGGCTGAAGATTTAAGAAGATTTTGCAGAGAGAAAATCTGTCGAAGATTCAGTTTTAAATAACAAATCAGGTCAGATATTGTAGGAGGTCCAAGACCAGATCAAAGATCTATTTAAAGCGCATCAATCCTTTGAAGAATGTACAGAATATAGAGAGCATAGACTGAGGGTCATTCATTGTCTTTGTACGAGTTTTTGTAATCCATTCTAGGTTAAATTGGTGAGTTGTAAAGTGTACTCTCTTAGAGTTGTGAAGCAAGAGAGTGTTGTTACTTGATCAAAGCTTGTAAGCAGGATCAAGGTGTTTCTCAAAGTGTGATCTTTGAGGTGTTTTAGGAAGTGAGTAGTGGTCTCATACCTAAGTGGTCTCTTAGGTAGAAAGTTCATTAGGTAGAGATTAAGTTTAGGAGATGTCAACTGGGTTGTTGAGTCTGTAAATTAATTCTAATGATAGTGACATTCCTTCCTAGCTTGGTAGCCCCCAGAGTAAGTTATTTAACTGAACTGGGTGAACAATTCTTTGTGTACTCTTCTGTTGTTTTACATTGTCCATTGCAGAGTGTGTTGTTGTGACATCACACGTAACATCACATATCTGGTACCAGAATTTCAGATCTAATGGCACAACCACTAAACCATGGGGTGATGTTGAGCTGCTCGTCACTTTCGAGTCCGAGGAGACCGCCAGATAGGTCAAAGTCCATTTCCTGGTGATAGAGTGCCCATCTCTGTACTAGTGCATCCTTGGATGACCAACTCTGTCTGAGTTGACCGCAGTACCGTCCACGGTCCACTTGAAGATGAAGTACTATGCGACCAGGGGTCACATCGTCACTCTTCACGGGGATATTGAATCCCTAAGAAGATGTTTCGAAGCAGCCACAAAGAGGATCAACTCGATCAACATGACGCCTAAGACTGCCAGCAAGCCAGCCCGTTCCAAGGAGCAGAAGTCGTTGCCTCGCATCAACTCGGTCGACCTCGAAAACCGCTTCACCAACGAGCAGAAGCAAAATGAAGCAGCATCAGACGCTTCTCTAGCATCTGGTAGCGACAGGAAACCTCTCCATCCTATGCGCCCCATTATAGATGGTGAATTTGAGCTCATTACCCTCGATGATGACCCGGATAGAAGCGTGAAGATTAACATGGGGCTCCCCGACTTAGCGGGGAAGCAACTGAAGACCTGCCTAAAGGAAAATGTTGACTTATTCGCATGGAGTGCGACAGAGATGCCCTGGCTGGACCCTGGCGTGATGTTGGCCGCTGATTAATCTCTGATCCTGGTAAGATCAATGGCGCCGTCTTCCAGGCAGTTCCCCCAAATCCCGATGGCTAAAACTGATAAGCAATACACTGCTTTCATGATCGAGTCGGGAAACTATTACTATAACGTAATGCCATTCGACTTAAAAAACGTCAGCGCTACTTACCAGCGGATGATGAACAATGTCTTCTGAGGCGAGATTGGGGACATGCTTGAGGTCTACAGGGACGACATGATCGTGAAATCCCGAGAAGAAACCGACCACACCCTCTATCTCAAAAGGGTATTCGACTTGGCGAGGAGATGCAGGATGAGGTTCATCCCAGAGAAGGGCACTTTCGGAATCTGAGCAGGCAAGTTCATCAGCTTCTTCCTGATAGAATGAGGAATCGAAGCGAACCCCGACAAATCCAGGCTTTCTCCTAGTTCCCAACACCGAGCTCGAAGAAATGGATCCAATCCCTAAACGGGATGCTCACCTCGTTGTCTCGTTTCGTAGCTAAATTTGCCCAACACGCACTTCCATTTTTCAAACTTCTGCGCAAGGAAGAGAAATTTGAATGGACCGAGGAGTGCGAGAAAACCCTCCTCCATCTCAAACAAGTTCATTCGCAACCTCCAGTACTCTCACGACCAGAAAACAGAGAGACATTGTACCTCCACATCGCTGTTGTAACTGAGGCTGTCAGTGCGACTCTCATTCGTGAAACAGCCGAAGGGCATAAACCTATATACTTCACCAGCAAAGCCTTGCAAGGCCCAGAGCATATATATCAGCAGATCGAAAAAGTGACTCTGGCCCTCATCAATGCGACCCGAAGGTTACAACATTACTTCCTGGCTCACACGATCATGGTGCGGACTGACCAGCCCGTAAAGCAACTACTCGGCCACCCCGACATGGCCAGTAGGATGCTCAAGTGGTCGCTCAAACTTTCGGAGTTTGACATACAGTACGAAAGCAGGAATGTCCTCAAAGCTCAAGTACTACCTGACTTCTTGGCAGAGATGACCGTGTCGGTCTCCCCAATAAACGGAGCCCACAAGTGAACCATCTTTGTGGACGGGGCATCCAGCTCGACGGGAAGCAGTTCTGGCATCATTCTTGAGAACGAAGAAGGTATCTTGATCAAAGTTTCCCTTGCTTTATCCTTCCCGACATCGAACAACTAAGCTGAGTACGAAGCCTTCCTCGCATGGATGCACTTAGCTGAGGATATAGGCGCAAAGGAGGTAAAGATCTTCATAGATTCTCATCTTGCCGCCTCTCAGGTACGGGGAGAATACCAACCCATAAGCGAAAATATCGTTGAGTACTTGGCCCAGGTCAAAGAAAGGATGAAAAAGTTCGACTCCGCAGAAATAAAGCATGTTCCTCACGAACACAACACCTGGGCGGACATCCTATCAAAACTCGCAAGCACAAGGAAAAGTGCAGAAACAAGTCCGTCATCTAAGAGATACTCTCTCGCTCGAGCATTGAGAAACCCTATGTGTCACTTGATGTGAACGCCATCACATACAACGACTACTACTGGATGACCCCGGTGTACAATTGCCTCGCTTCAGGAGAACTACCCTCTGACCAGAAAAAGGTCAGCGTTATAAAACGCATGGCCTGCTCCTACGTCTTGGTCGAAGACAAGCTCTACCAACGAGGATTCTTCATCCCCCTCTTGAAATGTGTCGAGGAATCCAATGTCCCCCATGTGCTACGGGAAATCCATGAAGGAACAAATGCTCAACACTTTGGAGGAAGATCCCTCGCTCTGAAGGCCCTGCGGCAGGATACTACTGATTAACCATGCAACACGACGCGAAAGAGCACGTGAAGAAATGCGACAAGTGTCAGCGCCACAGGAACATGCACTTGGTGCCCCCCAACAATCTCAAAACTCTGTTGTCCCCATGGCTCTTTTCCTAGTAAAGGATGGATACCCTCTGCCCCTTCACCAAGGGGTCATACCAAAGTACCTGATAGTCAGCGTCGACTATTTCACGAAGTGGATAGAGGCCGAGGCCCTCGCCAAAATCACGGTGCACAATATACTTCGTTTCTACAAACAAAACATACTTTCCCGATTCGGCATACGACAAGCACTTGTCACCGACAACGGGACGCAGTTCACTGACAAAAACTTCCAGGAGTTCGTCGCCAAATTAGGCACCAAGCAACATTTCACATTTATCAAGCACCCGTAAACAAACGTGCAGGCCAAAGTCGCGAACAGAGTGATCCTACGAGGCCTAAAACAAAGATTAGTCGAAGCTAAATAAGGGTGGTTCGAGAAGCTACACAGCGTACTCTGGGCCTACAGAACGACACCACACTCGACCACCAGGGAGACCCCATTTCGACTAACATACAGAACCAAGGCAGTTATTCCGGTGAAAATCAGAAAGCCCTCTAGGTGGATCAAATTCTCCCCTCGACGAGGAGATGAATGACAAGGCACTAAAGGACGAACTTGATCTGATCGAAGAAATTCGGTTAAGGGCAGCCCTCCGCGAAGCCTCATTAAAACAAAAAATAACTTTGCGACATGACGCCAAAGTCATTAAACGCAAATTCCAAATCGGCAATTTAGTCCTACAGAGAAATCAGAAAGATTCATGCAATAGCAAACTTGCTGCGAACTGGGAGAGACCATAACGTGTCCGAGCGAAAACAGACAACGAGGCCTATTACCACGAAAACCTGCACGGGGAAGAACTTGCTCGACCATGAAATGCTGAGAAGCTTAAGCAATATTACAGCTAGACACGCAATTGACGTACTTGGTTCACCGAAAACAAAGTACGTCCCAACCATAAAGCCGTGCTCTGGTACAAGCACGACGTCCCAAGCTTGAAAGGAAAAGGTAAGGTCCTGGTCTTTTTGCGAGCAGATTCTTAGCACGACGGGGATACCTCAACCGAGCTCCGCCATCGTCGTACCAATAAGGCAGAACACCCAGCTCGCGATGGGAAGTTCACGCCGCGAAGCAAAGACCTAGACTGAGATTTTAGCTCCGTTGTCGATCGGAAGCCAACTCCGTTCACTCGACCAGTTCCCTGCACAGTCGAACACTAACTCTGTCGGGCAATAGCCCCCAGACACTTGGTGAAAACAATGTTACAAACATAAATATCATCAAGAAAATCATACAAAAGGCATACACACATGGCAAAAAGACAGTTATATTTGGATTATGAATCAAATATTCAAGTATAACAAAAGGGCGAGGCCCAATATTCAAATATTACAAACTTCGGCACGTAGGCCGTACAAATAACAAATCGAAAAACCAAAATATGGCGCGCAGGCCAAAACAATTACAAAATTAAAGTTGAACGTCTTCTTCCTCCCCGAGCTGAGACTTCCCGTCTGCATGGTCAGCACTTCCGCCGAGACCTGCTGGTGCGACTATATGACCGTCGACCACCTGGTGAAAAGGCCCGATCCCCTCAGTGACGAGTTGAATCCCAGAATTGGCGACTTGGAGTTGCTTCACCGCACTGTTGAAGCCCAGCTCGAGGGTACCCAAGCAGTCCTGCTCGAGCTCCCGAATTCGAGAAACCAACTCACCCCGAGTCGACAAGGCTTTCTCCTCGGCGGACGTTGCAACAGTATCCAACTCGGTGACCCTCGCCTGGAGGAGTTTGTTCTCCTCGGCTGCTTTGTCCAATTTCTCCCGCATCTCATCCATCTCAAGGTAAATACTGACCTGGATCTCATACTTCGGCTTGCAGTCAAGGAAGTCGTTCTCCAGCTTGGTCTTCTTCGCCTCAAGAGTTGCCTTCATATCCTGCACCTTCCTCGGTTCGGAGAGGGGCAGGCCTCGTCATTTAGAGCCAGGACGGTCTCCAATACCCTTATCACAGCGGTCGTGTCCTCGGAAAGCGCTTTCCTCCTGGTCACCTTGCCGACGACCATAATTACCTTCGAGTCCAATTCAGGTACGACCAGAGAGTTGTCCCCGCCAAAGAGCCCCCTGTGAAGATAACATGGAGGTAATACGAACTTCTCCCCGACAACCCACTCCGTAAGGTCGACAGTCGTGTGGTCTTCGTCACGCCGCTTCTTCTTAGATGGATCCTCTTGAGAAGTGAGAGACTGGATGCCATGGGGCAAAGAGGAGGAACTACCAATGATGTGCTCTAGCTTCCACTATTTTTGGATTTCGGAAATGCGACCCTTGAGGGCCTTCTTGGTACCCCTGGCCGTCGCGATCTTGAGCATGCGCTTCTGAAGGCTCGACATTTAACCTGTAACGAAGGAAATGACACAAGTTAATATAACAAGGAAGAATAATCGGACACACAAGTCGAGAATGCGCTAGCTATCTAAAAGCCTTAAGGCTTCCTCGGCGGAACCACGCTCGAGGAGCGCCTTGGTGTTTATCAGTCGGGCCTCAAAAACAACCTCCCCGACCTCATTATGGATGAAACTCCCATCCTTGTTCACGCACTTGGCGGGGGTGAAGCTGTCGATGAATGCTACGAGCTTCTCATATGCAAGTTATTCCTCGACACCTATCTCGTTGGGCTTCATGATGTAGTGATTCGTCCCCTTGTCAAAATGGACCCTCTGTCATTCGAGGGGAAACTTCGATTCTAGCTTCTCCACATCCTTCCTGTCCTTCAACTCGACCACACGTTCGAACACGGAGTCGACGGCGGTCTCCGACACAGGATCCACGAGATAGTATCTGTCTTTAAAGGCCCAGACGGAGTCCAGGTATGTCCTGAACAACATCCTCGGCTATTTAAAAGACACCCAACTGTGTTGCCCGTACACAGATTTCCGCTAAAGTGGAAAACATGGATGAACAGTGGAAGAGTGGCGCCAATCTGAGAGGGTGTCAAATCTAGCCATTGAAAAATCCCCATATGGAAGGCATTGAAGGACAGGCGCAACCCCGCCTCCCAGAAAGCAAACTCGTACATAGGGAAGCGCTTCCCCTCATATGACAAACAAATAAGGCCTGTTCTTGTAGGATTGTACGTCTCCCAGTTTGCGGAGGCTCCTTCTTCTATGTCCTCGACGAAGGTACAAGCATCTGAATCATCAAAGGTAAAACGCGAGATAATTTCCTGGGGCTCTTGCCCGACCCAATCCAAGATGGGTTCAGCCTTCGTGTCGACCACGACAGTTTCAGTGTTTACGTCGACCATATTAGTATTCTCGTTCTGTCGAGGCATTAAGCTGAAAAGCAGAGGAAAATAGTGGATTCGACATTAAGATCAAATCCACCATTCCACTGCAGATCAAGTGAAATGGCGAGGAGGGACGCGTGTGCATACTTCTGATCAAAAGCCCTTTGTTTTAATGGCGAGCGCAGAAGCCGCATGATTTGCTCCTCAACACAGAACCTTACCGAAACCCTCAGACTTCAACGGGGAGAGCCTCCTCGACACGAGGCCATGTCATCGGAACCCTCGCGGGAAGGAAGCCTTAACAGGAGAATTTCTATACTCCCGCGAGGAGAAAGTTTCCCCGATGTCAAGCCCAACAAAGACGCGAAAGCCTCATGAGCTTCATCGAAAACTTCGTGAGTTCCCCGGAATCTTCATGAAGTTCCCCGAAAACTTCATCAGAAACTTCATGAGTCCCCCGGAAACTTCGTCGGGAACTTCATGAGTTCCCCGGAAACTTCATCGGAACCTCATGAAGTTCGTCGGAAGTTCAAGAACGCCGCCGGTAAATTCATGGAAATCGCCGGAAGATGCATAACTTCATCGCGAAGTTCATGAGCGTCCGGGAACACGCATTCCTAAATCTACGTTCTGGTATTAACCGATATCGTACTAACCAGAAAAATAAAGGAAACTTACGTGTATGAAGGAGATTCTGAAAATCTACGGTGGCGGAAGAAGAGCTGTCGGCGGCGACAAGCGAATGTAGGAGAGCAGAAAAACTTGAGGAATTCTTGAAGAGCTTGAGTACTGTGAGCGTAACAAATGAATCCCCTCTTCCCATACTTATATCAACTGGCACGCAAAACGAATCTTCATCTAGACCCTCGAGTATCCCTACTCGTAGGCCGTCAAACGCATTAATTATTTTTGACACGTGGCTCGAAAAGATGTCACGGTTGTCCTTTCAAGCCCCATCACACGGCTTGAGGAAATGACGTGTCCGCTCCTTCCACTTCCCTCACTTATCCCTGAGTTCTTCATTCCAAGTCTTGCCCGCGTTCGCCAACACGTCCTCGGGGAAAGGTTTGAGACAAGTCACATTGTCGAGCCCAGATAACAATTTTGGCCCCATCACGAGCACATGTCCTCGAGATAAACGCGAAACTGGACCTTGTCTTCGAGCACGTGCAAAACTCGCAGGCAGTATCTTGGTGAAATTTTTACATGCTCGCGCTATCAAGCATGGTGGGTAACTTCCACGCCTTCTCGCGAGCATAGCTCTGTGAGCTCACCACCTTGAACCCAAGCGACACTACCAGTACAAGTTCCCTCTAACCCACCGTCGGGCACGACCCAACCATGCTCCGCGTCAGGGAGGGCCCAACACAAAGGCCCAATCACCATCACCATGGGAGGTAACATTCCCCACACGTTCTCCACGTGCCCCTCACGCGGGACACGTCACTAGAGAACTCGTGCCTTTCGTGGGGAAGTTGACTCAGACGAAGAACACGTGTTGGTCTTCCATACTCCCACGCAGGATCCTGCAGTCATCCGTAGTGGGCCTGATGATCTAGCCCACAACAAGATGACCGTTGGCCTAGCGCTGAGGGAACATTATAAATACCCTCCTACTCAGGAGAGTCAGGTATTCTAAACTCATTTTTGCTTACCTTGTACTTGTTTTCTCTCTTCACTCTGAACCTCACTTTAGCATCAGAGTGTCTCGCAGGTACACCCTCATCCTCTTCTCTTCCACCGACGAACTTAAAGTTCTCGACGTGTTGTTGGCCGCTGATTGATCTCTGATCTTGGTAAAATCAATTATCATCCGTTTGTTACATTTTTTTCTATATATTTCATTTCCTAGAACTTATATTAAAAAAAAAAGATTTTTCCAAAAAATTGTGCTATTTTATCATTTTATTTTTCAAAAAAAAAAATCTTTAAATAAGAAAGCATTTTGAATGACTTTTCATAAAAATTATTTAAAAAATAATAATAATTAGAATACACTGTCAGTGTAAAACTATTTTACAAAGTTAATTAATAAAAATTGCTATTTTACCAAATTATCTAATTAAAATTAATTATTTTGACATAAGGGAAACATGAAAAAATAGTTATTAGAATAATTTAAGTATAATATATTATTTTATTTTTAATTCTAATTCTTTTGTGTTAAATAATTATTTTTAACCGAATGGCTGTGTAAAGTAACTTTACACTTAAGAGGTAGAGAAAAAAGAAAATGCACTGACAGTGTAAAAATATTTACACTGTCAACCAATGAGAGACATGCATCAGGATAAATTCCAATTTTATTTTTAAAATATTGAAATGACATGGCAAATATAAGAATTTTAATTGGTTGTATGTGCAAAACTTCCTTACACTGACATTGCACTACCATTAAACTCTAAGAGGTATTCCAATTAATCTCATTTACAAAATTTATAATTTTTTTCATGTTAAAATCTTCAACAAGTAATTTATAAACCAGATATCAAATTTACTTTTTTTAATTTGCATCAAGTAAATTTAAAATAGCTTCTTCCATTTTTCAATAAGCCTTAATAAAAATAATTTTAAAAAAGAGAAAGATAAAATTATTTTTTGAATCCATAACAAACAAACCCTTCATCAATTATTAAAAAAAATGTTAAAAAAAAAACTACTAAAATCAATTTTTCATTCAGTAAAATTATTTTCGGATTCTCTTTTTTTTTTTTAAGTATCTCTAACATATGAATAAGGGTAGAAATAGACTGGGCCAAGTAGTTAGACTTTACTAAACTTAAGTTTGTCAAAAAAAATTAAAGCATAAGCTTGTAGCCTGTCAAAAACTTATTTTTTGTAGCCTGTCAAAAACTTATGTTTAGACCTAAATCTGACATTTTCTAAAGCCTAATTAGCTATATAAAAGCCTATTATTTTAAACACGTGTAAATAAGCAATTAAAATAATATTTAAATAAACTAAAAAAACTAAAAAACCAATGAGACTAAAACTTTGTTTGCGTTAATTTATTTTAACTTACCTATTAATATAAATTTGTGAGACTATTTGTTTGTATTTTTCATAAAGTATTTTCATCTTATTTTTATAAATTCTTAAAAATAACAAATTTTTATTTATGTATTTTAATTCAAAATGTAAAACATAACAAAATGATAATAAAAAAATTATTCGGTTCTGTTAAATTTAAAAGACTTTTTTCATAAGCTGAGACCTAAAACAAAACTAGGCCTTTTTTATGTAAAAAAAAATGTTACCTGCCTTGAACATGTGTAGGCTAGGCCGGACCTATTTCCACCCTTACCCATGAATAAAAACTTCCAAAAGCAATTTTAAATTTTTATTTTATATATATAATAAAGCATATGGCAAAGATATTCTTAATCTCTACTCATATACAATTGCCATGCACATATAAACTGACCCGGCTTTATTATCATACAAGTTAAAAAAAAAAAGACATCAAAAAGAAGCTATGAAGCACGCCATGCCAAAAGCAATATTGGGACATTCTGTCACCAACCTAATAACATTTTGAGAAATTGAAATTCGTAGGTTAACTTGTTTGAGGGTTTCTTCTTATTTCTGTATGTTCATCAAATCACTATCTGCCAAGATTCATATTGACATTTGCTACAAATCAAACGCCGATGACTTACGATCCCAGTAACTTTTTCCATTTAGCATATGCTAAAACAAGCAGGAAAAGCAATATGGAAACTGCAGTCATAGTCCCAACAATCGGCCAAAATATTCCGTTTTTTTCGTACAATGAACATGGAATGTTCATACCAAATGCACCAGCTATCAATGTCTCAATAGCAATAGCAAATGATGCAATTGTCAATGTCAACTGCAGTTGGATAAGCTCATTCCTATGGTTATCAAGTTGGATGTTGACATAGTCTTCAGTGTCATCGATATACTCCCTAACCTGCAAATCAGAAGCCAATAAGTAAGATTCATAACACTTCTCAAGAAAAATAAAACAGGTCAACATTACAGATTCCAATCAGACTTTCATAATATTTGATATGCCAATGAAATTCAGCTGAAATTTCAAAATCACCTATACTTTGTGAAACCCTAAAGTTCTAAGATGGACGAAGACATTCTCCGAGTTTTGTTGCAAATTAGAAAAGGAAATCATTGATTAGGTCACAACCCCCTTGTTTTCCCACCAGCTAGACAATACTATATTTTCTAAATCCAGAATCAAAAGAAAGTTGGATTAGACTACTACCAGTACCACAATCCATAAGCACTGTCTAAAATTACAGTAACAAACATTCATTGCTACAGCAGAGGGAGATCTAAAGACAAGTTCTGGAAGCTTGTGAAACCTAAAAGGCAAGCTCTTAGTACTTTCTTACTGAAACAGCAACAACCCAGCTTTCCTCCATCTCAAAACAAGAGAAAACTAAAAGAATGCAATATAGCACTATTTTACAGAAACAGCAACAACCCAAATTTCCTTCATCACAACACAAGAAAAAACTAAAAGGATGCAATATAATTTCTGCAGTACGAAATCAGAAGTCCCAACCATGTCTGTAAATTAGATAGAACAATATAATCTAAATAGAAAGCAACATTTCTACTCTTCAAAAATTGACACGAACATGATTTGACAAAATTCTGGTCACATGAACACTTACAGACAATATCTTGTTACGAGTTCCATCCAACTGCATAAAATATGCTTCAAGCAACATCTCCAAGTCCTCCACATCATTATCATCGTTGCTAGTCATAAGACTTCCACTTCTAGTAGAATTAAGTCGTCGAACAATTGAAAGGTTATTCGAGGTTGTGGCTCCCACTTGAGCCTCATATTGTTGATTTTGCAACCGCTTCCTTGTCAAATATAGTTGAGCCATGTCTTCATTGTCATCTAATAGATGTTCAATTTCATCTCGCACCTGTAAAAGTGGATCGTTAATTTCTAATGTATGATATTTGAAAGATAACATAATGCATGAACTTATACAGGGTAAACATTTTTCTTTATAGGCAGAAGCTTCTACTAATTTCCTACTCAAGAGCTAATATGACTATTTAATAATGTAACAGAAAATCAAGCAATTAAAAGGGCGTGAGGGGAATAACTTTTCTCCCTTTTTTCCTCCGATTGCATAATTGGATGTATATGTCACATGTCCACAACCCACAGAAGTTAAAAATTATCTGTAACTTCTTCCTAAAAAGTTAAACCATCTCAATGTAATGTACAAAGTGCTACAAAAAGTATTTTGTTGGCACTTTTAGTAATACAAGTACTTTAACAGGCATCTCAACCATTCCAAGTCCAACAGAGTACAGAGGACGTTGAATATAAGAACAACTATTAATCTAAGTAGGCAATTATTTCCTCCTTAAATGTTGAACTTCCATAAACACCTGTAGCTATCAAAGAATTGTTCTCAGTAACTTAAAAAGCAACCTCTTCACATTTTTTTTGAACATAAAGCAACCTCTTTACATGAACAAGGGTTAACAATTGAAAAACAAAAACAAACATACAAACACAAAGGGGTCTAATTATAACTTGTAAGAGAAGAAACTTATGCAGCACACACACCTTCTGTACACGTGCAAGCAAACGAGTAAGATTACTCTTCAAGCTTCTAACATGTTCAAGATTCTTGGTACTAACATTCCTAGCCAAATCATCCAACACAGGATAAGCACCTCTCTCAAGGTCAGCAACATTCGAATCCAGATAAGTACACACAACTTCCAAAGCAACCTCCAACACTTGAAACTCAAACGGAAGCGGAAGCTCGGAAGGTAAAGCTTCACCACCCTCAGGAACAGGCAACTCTTGTTCATCACCACCACCAAGAAGTTTGGGCTGAGTCTTGGGTGGAAGCTGTAGCCTCAATTGTTCAACAAACGGAAGAACCTCTTGACGTAAAGGATCCAGCAATAAAATTTCTTCAGCTGTTACTATTGCCTTTATAAACTCCAAATTAACCACCATCGCTTTATCTCTCGCTAAACACACCAAACAAATAAATGATTCAGAAACTACATTGAAATTGTTCATTGTCCGTGAAGAAAAACCTGAAACCCTAAAATTTGATAGAATCAAAAGAAAATTAGAATTACCGAGGATATTGGATGAATGGGAGAAGACAGGGCCTAGAATCCTAAGGTCTCTGGCGGGAATTGCGGCATGGCGGATGATCGTGTTTTTCTCCCACTCCACGAGCTCCGACTTGCCGGAACGGTCGAACCGCATCCATAACCTAGCTCCACCGGTTTTTTTCTTTGCTTTTGTAACCAATCGGTTATCCGAAGGTGAACCGGTGATTTCAACCGCCGTTGGATGCCGCGGAGAATGAGTCGGCGCGGCGGATTTCTTAGACCGGCGGCGAAAGGAGAGGAGACCCTTGCTCTTCTTACCCATATTTAATCCAGAAATGAATATAATAGAATAAACTAAAAGCTAATAATAATATAATAATTGTGAAATATTGAAAATGCGATGAGAAAGAGAGAAAGGAAGAAGAGAGTGATGGTGATGGTGGTGTTTTTCTGTTTCTCCCTCTTCGCTTTGATCTTCTTCCATAAACGGCTTCTACACTTTCTCTTTGATTAGGGCAATTTTAATTCTGAGAGATAGTATAGATGAAAATAAACGAATTTTTAGCTTTTTCGGATTTTTCGGATTTTTAAAACAAATTCTATAGTTCAAATTAATATGAATAAGTCCTTTTTTACATACAATATAGGTACGTTTTTTTTTTTTCGAATTATATTATTTATTTTTTTGTCAAAAAAGAAAATCTGTAGCGGAATCTGGAAAATGAGTGTTGAAAATCTATAATGGGACAATTGATTCAGGGGTGATTGGTTTTTGGTTGGAGGAGAAATTTTGTACATTTAAATTTGTCTTTACTTTAGTTAATTAGGTTTAAATTCTAAATATGTTTCTTTGTCGTTTAGTGCGTATATTTGAATTTTAAATGAATTAAATTTGTCTTTAGTTGGTTAGGTTAATTCTAAATATGTTACCCTCTGACTATGTTCCATATTATAAGCAAAAGTTACTTTTTAGATATATTGAATAATTAATGTATTTGATTTATATATAGACCAGATACATTAATTATTCAATGTATCTAAAAAAATAATTTTTGCTTATAATATGAGACAGAGTAGTATTTGTTTATGGGTTTAATAGTAGTGCACTATCAATGTAAGGCAGTTTTGCACATACAACTAATTAAAACTCTTATATTTGCTATGTCATTTCAGTATTTTAAAAATAAAATTGCGATTTATTCTGATGCATGTCTCTCATTAGTTGACAGTGTAAAAAAATTTACACTGTCAGTACATTTCCCTTTTTCTCTTTGTTTATTACCAAAAAAGAATATGTTATTTGTTGTTTAGTGGTTTTTTTTATAGTCAAGTGCAAAGTACTCGCAGATAGTGAGAAAATTGTGTCATAAGGTCTATGGATGTTGTTTGACCATTATTTGGTTGTGGCTCAATGGACTACCGCAAATGTGGAGAAGACTCTGGTTTAGATTTAATTTACAGGACTTAACTTATTGTATTATGATGAAAGTGTCATTCTTGGTTCGACATTTGTTGTGGGTACTCATATTAAGGTAGATATGAACACCCTAAATGTAGAGAGAGGAATGTTTGCCAGAATTCGCGTGGAGATTTATCTAATCTTGTCAGTTGTTGGAAATGTCAATGTTAATGGTCATGGGTACAACATGCAGTATGAAGGTCTTCACATTATTTGCTTCAGTTGTAATTGTTATGGACATCAAACCCGTGATTGCAAGAAAACACCAGATAATTTGACGCAGTTGACCGTTCCTACGATAGCGCAACCCAGACGTCTGTCGAAAAATGATGGTGTCCATGAGCAAAGACTAACGAAATTACATCAGGATGTGGGAAAAGATAGTGTTGACCGTAACACTCTAAACTACAAAACTTATTTAAAAGATTTACACGACAATTTAAGGTGTCATCAACGGCAACCCTTCGAAAACATATCACATCATTTGAAGCTACGCAGCGGAAAAACATTTCATAACAACTTCATAAATAAAGTATTAAACTCCAAAATACTAAAATCAACATGAACATAAAACATAACAAACTTCCGTCTCTGATGTTACACGATTAGAGCACTAAAAACCACTAAAGGATGAAAAGCAATAAATAAAAGCGAATAGTAGCTCCAACAAACCACCTTCCACACATTGCAACAATGATCACTCCTGGGTATGTGCAAGATGTCCATGGTGGATAACATGAAGTAAAGGGTGTGAGAAACAACATTCAATATAAATGGTGTAAAGAATGCTAAGGTAGAGAACATGCAACAGAACACTCATTCAATACACAATCAACAACACAATAGTCTCACACCCAGTCATAACAACATGCACATGTACATATGAAATGTGACTTACGCACGACGTAAGACTTATGCAAATGGTACCATTATGGAAAACACATGTCCATCTCGCTCTTAAATCCCCACCATAAGACCAGGGCACACCAAATCACTATTATCACCATAAGTAACGCTTCACCCATTCCCATATGGAACCAACTACTTGCTCCTAAATCCCCATCATAGGACCGGAGCACACATAAAACTGAACCGAAGCATGTACACGATGATGCATGCCTCTCAACAACATGCATTAACACCAAAATAATCACCAAAATGATCACCGTGCATTTATCACCATTATGCAAAACACCATTCTCAATACGCAACAATTAATCAATGTTACGATACTTAGCAAATAACACCAAATAGTAGCACCTCATCAAACGCATATTCATAAAACATTCAATCATGTTAAATCATTATAATATCAACTCGTCATTAAGTAAACACAACGATTCACTAATTAATCATACATGTCATCACATACATTCCAACAGTGAACACACAATTACAACTTAATTATTTCACCAAGTACTATCATGAGGTAGTTCTGCGCGTTAGCTCTCCAACGCTTCAAACTACACCTCATTTAGACCTACGAAACTAAAATTATGGCCAAAATCGTCAGACAATACAACATAGATCAAAACATAAATTTTTCAACATTTGTCCTACAAAAATCGATTGTCATCAAGAATATTTTGATTATGACTTTTCCAAAAATCATATTTTGAAGTAATACAATCGATTAATTGAATATGACAATCGATTATCATGTTAATTTTTTTCAAAAATTGAACACGTGCAATCGATTGCCATGGGGTGACAATCGATTGTCACTAGTAAATTTTCCATAAAAACTCAGTTTTAACATATGATCTTCTTCCCTTATCATTCATACATCAGCCTAACCAAAATTTCCACATTCAAATAACATATAACACGGATTTAATAGTACATCATGTTATCTCAACAATCAAACATCTTATAACACCTATATCTATCATAATTCATTGCAATTTATCATACAATTACATCAACAATTTCACCAACAATCATATTCATGATCAAAGCATTCAAACATTCATGAATGGCATAAATTTATATATGCATAAACATTATGATTCAAGCATATTTTCAGTCTCAAAATCACATATACAAACACAACCAATCATCAATTTCCAGATTTCTAACACAACAACAATTCATAAAAAAAACAGAATCATACAACCCTAATGAGAGCAAAAACCTATATTTTCTACCCTATCATGCAATACACTCATAGTGAAAGCCCTCCCCCCCCCCCCCTGTTACCTTAGATTTTCTAGCAGCAAGTCTCTAATAAAAAATTGTTCTTCCCTCCTTAGGCCCTAGACTTGTTCTTCTCACTTTTTCTTCAACTCCAAGTTGTACATACTGTAAAACTCTCTAAATTCCCACACTCATCTATTTATAGATAAATCTAATTCTTCCATTTAGGTATTTCATTTACTACCCTTAACTTATTCTCCCAAATATCCTCATTGTCCCTTATTTCTCTACTAACTCCTATTTTCTTTTTAATTTTAATTATTAATTAATTTCTAGTATAAAACCATCAAATTCTATTTCTATTTCTAATGTTAAATAAAAATACTAATTATTCTAATTTATAGCTATTGTTAATTATTCTACCAACCACCATATTCTCACTACACCATACCCATATCATTACACCCCTACCAACACATATAATCACACAATTCATTTAAAGGCACGCCAAACACCAATTAATTAAATAAAAACAATCTAAATAATTCAATTAAATCAATTAATTGATTTTGGGGTGTTACAATTCTCCTCCACTTAGAAAATTTTTGCCCTTGAAAATTACCTGAAGATAATAGAGTTGGATACGACTATCTCATCTAGCTCTTGAGCTCCTAAGTTATACTTCCACCAGCTGGTCCTCCCCACACTATCTTCACCAAAACAATATCTTTACCACACAACTACTTCACTTCTCGATCCTCTATCCGCATGGGAGATGCCTCAACAGTCAGGTTCTCTCTCACCTGTACATCATCCACTTGGATCGCATGAGATGGATCTATAATGTACCTCCTCAACTGAGACATGTGAAACACATCATGAAGATTAGCAAGTGGCAGTGGCAAGGTAATTCGATAGGCCACCTCTCATATCCTCTGCAAGATCTGGTATGGACCAACAAAACATGGTGAGAGCTTTCGAGACTTCAAAGCTCGACCAACACCAATTACCAAAGTAACCTGCAAGAACACTTGTTTTCCCATTGGAACTTAAATGTTTTCCTTCTCTTATCATGGTAACTCTTCTGGAGACTCTGTGAAGCATTCATCTTCTCTTGGATCATCTTGATCTTCTCAGTGTTTTGCTGCACAATTTCAGGTCCAATCACCGTACTTTCACCTGATTGATACCAACACATAGGCGTCATACACCTCCTACCATATAATGCCTCAAACGGAGCCATTCCAATACTTGAATGGAATCTATTACTGTAAGTGAAAATCAACGATAAGTAAATATCCCAAGCACCTCTTTGTTCTAACAAACAAGCCATCAATAAATCCCCCAAGAATTAAATAGTCATTTCCATCTAACTGCAAGTGATAAGCAGAACTCAACTTCAGCTTAATACCTAACGTTTCTTGCAAACTTTGCAAAAACCTTGAAGTAAATCTCGGATCTCTATCTGACACAATGCTCTACGAAATACCAGGCAGGCTAACAATCTTCTCAAAATATAACTCAACTAATTTCTGCCAAGTATAATTAATCTTAATCGGTATGAAATGAGTTGATTTGATCACCTTATCAACAATAACCCAGATGAAATCACATCCATTTGTCATCTTCGATAAACTTTTCGTGAAACCCATGGAAACGCTATCCTAATTTCACTCAGGAATACTTAACGGTTGCATCAGACCCAACGACTTTTGATGTTCAATCTTCGACTTCTAACATGTCAAACAAGCATAAACGAACTTAGCTACTTCCTTCTTATCCTAGCCACCAAAACATTTTCTTCAAGTCTTGATACATTTTAGTGGCACCGAGATGAATACTCATACCACTCCTGTGACATTCCTCAATAATACTCTTCTTAAGTTCTGGCATATCTGGTACACAAGCTCTGTCTCTAAACCTCATCACATTGTTCTCGTTAATTCTGAAATCACCTCCCTTACCTTGATTGATAAACACTAGTCAGTCAACTAATCTCACATCGATATTGTGAAATTTCCCGATCTCTTCAAGGATACCACTGGTAAGCTTTAACATACTCAACTTCACACTATTAGGAGTATTTTCACAAACCAAACTCATGTCTCTGAATTCCTCAAACAATTCCATTTTTTGAACCATAAGCATCGACATATGTAATGAATTTTTGCTCAACACATCACCTACCACATTGGCTTTACCCGAATGGTAACTCAAGACAAAGCCATAATCCTTCCGAAATTTGAGACATCTTCTCTGCCTCATATTCAACTCCTTCTGATTGAGTAGATACTTCAAACTCTTATGATCACGGAACACCTAAAATCTGGAGCCAAACAGATGATGTCTCCAAATCTTTAACATGAATACAACTGCTGCTAACTCTGGATCATATGTAGGATAATTCCTTTCATGAACCCTCAATTGTCTAGAAGCGTAAGCCACAATCTGACTATTATGCATCAACACACTGATAACACACTTTTAGTGTGTCATTATGATCCATTTTCTAATAGGTTTTTAGTTTAAATTTAATTTTTTAAAACTAATTTTGCTAGTTTTAGCTTATTTTGTTCTAAGCATGCTAGGTGCTTCCCTTTGTAGTTTTTATGTGTGTTCTTATTTTGAAAGACAGTTTTAAGGCAAGCTGAGGCGTGACTGGCCAAGACAAAGTTTGAAGTGTGAACGATTTGAAGAATTTAAAGATGTTAAGGATCACAATCAGCAATTCACCAAAAGCTTAGAAGGAATTCATTGTTAGGGCCGACGTGGCAGAAATATGCTTGAGAGAATTGAAGAAGCAAAAAGATAAGATCAATTTTGCATAGGGACAAAAAGTATAGTACGGTGGGGACCACGTCTACAAAAGCGCGCTTTGCACCATCCATTTACCGCCTGCGCTTCTGCGCCACTATCTGCTACAGCAGACGCCTTGTCTCCTATTGCTGTCTGTACTGAAAACATGTTCGCTAAGGATGAAGGACATCTGGAGAAATTGTTGATTTGATTTGGGCTGAAACCTCATTTGAATCAAAGGCCCAAGATCCTACCAACTTCCACATACATACTTAAGTCTATAAAAACTGACCTTAAGCTTCAGAAGAAAAAAGTTGGAGAATTCACACAAGCAGAATATTCTTAAGTAGTTGTTTATTTTCTTTTGAGAGTTAGTGAGAAATAGATAGTGTTATTCTTCTCATCCAATCTTGTACTCACTGTTGTGAGCTGGTGTGACTGGAGATATCAGTTGTTGTTTATCCAACGCAAAGGAACTCTAAGTTACTGTTAGGATGTCATCTCTTTTACATCTTTTGTTTAAGTATGTTTCCTACTAGTTTCGGTTCAGTAGTTTGTACTCAGCTCACTATGAGTTAAACAATTGTTTGATGAGCAAGGTGAAGTTAATTTAATGTTGTCTTTATGTTAAAATGATGTGTTGTTGAATGTTTTGTTTTGTTATGTGTTTTTATGCTATAAACCTGCTTCTTAGAATGAACAACTTAGAAAAATGTAAAAGCCTGTTGTTGTGAGAGATCCAACAACAAGTGGATTTCATAACAAAAGTGGTTAAACAAGTAAGATATAGATATTCACTTAAATTAGCTTGCTTAGAGATAAGAAGCTAAGGCCATAAAAAAAATTCAGAATTAAAATCAGGCGTATTTTAGGGTTATAATTGAGGCTTAGAGATTTGTTCCATTGCGATAGTAATGTATGCATTGATGTTGTAGAGATACACAATGAGATCATGTTCTGACCTTTTGAGGCACGACACTTCACATCATTGTCACATTTAAACTACTAATATATGTTTACCGTGAAAATTGGTAAACAACCATTGGTTTTCCAAAACACTAATTAATTTGGTTCACTTGCAGGATCAACCAGTGAATACTACGGACATAGCTATCGTGTCTAATGTATTTCTGGAAAACTATATAACACTTCGACAGTATTCATTTGTTGTGGAAAGATTGTTTGATTGTTTTGTTGAAAAAGACTAAACTTTTGTAGAAATTTGGTAAAGTAAAGTAATGAAGAAAAATGACTTCAAAATAAATGAAATGCATTAAAGAGCAATTGGTAAAAGAAAATAAATTTCTATTGAATAAAATGTATGGTGTTTCAAACGTACATTTCTCAACAATGACTCTTTTCTCACGTTAACTTGGGTACTTTGAGTAAATTTGAGTATAGCACAATGATTGAACACCCGGAAATCCTAATACTAAGACCCCTATTTATAATGAGTCAAAATAACTGCCTCCAACGATTAATTCTTCAAAAGTTGACATGTTTCTACCTGCATGCCTTCATTTCGCCATAAGCCTCCACATGTCTTTCCTGAGAAATGAATAAGGACAAAAGACAGTTATCCATCCGTATTTGAAATTCAAATGTCTGTCGAAGGAAGGCCTCGTAGCATCCCTTCGTCAAAGTAACTTCCTATACTTAGAAAATATTTCTAAGTATTTGCTCAAACACCTCTCTTCATGATAACCATTTTGACAAAATCTTCAAACCAACTCCTGTCTTTCGACAGAACTTCTGATCAACTTCTGTCGAAGTCCACCAAGTTTAAGAAACTTTAACTTTTTACTTAGTCTCTCAAATAGGAACCTAGCGTCGAAATTCCTAGCCAATAAATTGCCCCCCAAAAATGTCATTTTTGACTGAAATGAAGAAAAAGGCATTTTTTGAAGTTTTCATGTTCGACACCAGAAAACCTTTGGGCTACTATGACGTCATTATCATAATGACAACTTTCCCCAAACGCCTCCTCAATCCCATGTGTGAATCCTTTTTAATCATCATTGGTCTAGTCCATAAGAGGTCATGGGTCAGACCTTTAACTGCTACTGTCTCATCACACCACCCTCTCATGACATGCGTCCCATGATTTGTATCACCATAAATGATATACAGTGATCATGTACAGTAATCGTTCCACTTCAATCCGTCTATAAAAGAGTGAGAGTTACCATTTTTACTCTTTTTACTTTCTGAATTTTTTGAAACGCATCTTACTCAAAATTTCATCTTTCTTCAAATCTTTTTCTCTGCGCATTCATTACAACAATTGCTTATACTTCAAAAATATCTAAGGAAACCGGCAAGAACACAAAAGACTCCAAGAAATCCAAAGAACTCCATCCAGTTCAAAGGATGTTGGGTCCAAACGTAGTTGGAAATCAACTATACATCCTAGAGCCTCCAAATGAAGAAGAGAAACGCATAATATATCAATTACAGGTACTTATCCCTCTTCTTGTTTCTGGAAAGACCCATGCCATGCTAGGTCCTTTACCTGACCTTTCTGCTGACCCCACTAAAGTTAGGGAGTTTTCCCCAGCTTATCACTGTTACAAACCCATAGCAAACAGTTTGAAACCTAGGACTGATAAGGAAATTAAAATTGATGAAAAAGCAAAGATAGACGGTCAAGGTTCACATTCGACCATAGCTTTTAGGGACCCCATAAACTTAGAGTTCATGAACACTAGCTTTAGGGTTTTCAGATCATGCCCTCTGTCGAAAGACCCTTCTGACTACTTGGCTTGGTTAGAAAAGATAGAAAAAGCCAAGTCCTATGTTTGGAAGAAGATGGGATTCTATGAATTTATCCAGTTGTCAAAGGTAGGACCAGGTTATTGTCCTTTTATGCTCATTGCTTCTCTTTACTTCTGGGACAACACCCACAATAACTTCCATCTCCCTTGTGGAATGGTTATCCTAACTCTTTTCGACATCGTTGCCATTACCGACTTGAAATCCATTGGAGTGGACTATGACCCCAATATTTTAGCTGATGACTCAATAGATTTTGACACCAACAAAGCAGCCTTCACCACCTACATAGCCTATTATTATGACAAAGAAACCAACAAGGTTTCCGACCAATAACATGTTGCCTTCCTGGATCTCAGGCTCTCACGCTGTGTCTTCTGCTCGAGGTTCCTTCAAGTGGCAAAGAGGTACTTGACCATGGCAAACCAGTTGCATGCTAGACACGACCTCTGTCTCAATTATATCATTCTGGCCAGCTTGTATAAATCTCTTGGCGAAGGCATCACAGCATTGAAGACAATTAGAACGAAAGGAAGCTTGCTCCTTTATGGACCTTTCTGGCTGCTATAGTTATGGCTGAATTCCACATTCGAAGCCTACCTTCCTAGTCAAAACCCCATCAACGAAGCTTTCATCAAAGTGAAGGGTAAAAGAGTTTAAGGGACGAGGCTTGCGCTGTTGACTCCTAGTGATGAAGGAATGAACCTTCAGCAGACATTCACCAACTACGTGATGATGTTTACGAAGCGTTATAATTTTTCTTCCAACATGGCCCCTTTTTCCAATAGAAAGGTAGGTCGTGAGTGGTTCACAAGAAGACTTCCTCCTAAGTTGAAGAAACAGGAAGCAAAATCTATTAACATTTGGGAATCCTTCCTTACACCAAGACTGCTGTCTTTAAGGCTCAACCTTTCGAAGCTTCGAATTACTCTTGTCAGCTATCAACCAAATCTCGTATCTCGATAGTTTGGTTTGATTCAGATTAAACCTAAACCCCTCTTTCCCAAAAAGGGTTCACTAATCCATTACAACATGTGGCACAATAAAACAGAGTGTGCCAAGTTGCTAGCCAAATATTCTGACCTCACGGAGCTTAATGTTGCGGCCTTCAAACCAAGCTTCATATGCACCAGAGAGCTCGACGATTGGTGGAAGGAATATTATACTGCTGAATTCTTTGATGTAGCTGTCTTCAATCTCCAACTAACCAGAGTTTTCGCCCTTGTGCATGACAAAGTAAAGAAAGGTACTTCAACTCACATCAAAGAGATCTAAGTATTCCAGAAGTACTTTGAAACTGCCTACAAGCCAAACGATCTTAATCAAACCATTAGCGAAGCAACAGTGACTTTAAAAGAAAAATTTACAAAGAAATTGGAGAACTTAAAACTTCCTTCGTACGTTCGACCTAATCAACGTTACGAGTTAGTTTTTAATCTTTATCCTCCAAAATTCCCTCGATTTCCGACTGCTGATTTTGGTGTGGCTTTTAGTCCTCCATTTCTAGACTGCTATGAAAAATCTTCGCCAAGATTACCAAAAGCGTGCTAAGCGAGTGGTTCCGACTAAGTACACTCTGGAAAATTTCAAAGGCCACCTTCATATTGGCATAGAACACGTTAGCGTGGAGTCTCCAATATATGAAGGTGTGGAATGGGGGAGGTTCTGTGACACAACTTCTCTTTTGTTTATATTTTACATTTGGCTTATACTAACTGCATTACTTTTCTTTGCAGCTGTGAGGATTCCAGACAAAAAATCCACTCCCGTCGAAAAAGAAGTCGTCGAGGAAGAAGAAAAAGAGGACAACAACAAGAAACCCATAACAAAGGTAAATCTTTGTGCTTATTATTCCTTGTTCTTCTTTTTTATTACATAATGCCTTCTCAATCTAAAATTTGAAATATAATGTTTTTGCAGGGAAGTCGGAAACCACCTTTGACACCTAAAAAGAGAAAGCAGAAAGAACCTGAGGTTCATGTAATTGAATCTGATGATGGGGACGCTTCGCTAGACCACTCCAAGCACACCAAGAAGAAGAAGAAAAAATAGACAAAAATTACTGATGCTGGTTTTCATCCTCAACTAAAGCCAACCAAAATGCCTATGAAGAAACCTCCTACCCCAAAGGTGGTAGAAACTGATGCTACACCTGGTAGCAAAAAAACCAACCGACAAGAAGAACCCTGATCAGGTAGAGAGTGACAACTCTAGCCCTGGGATTGAAAATCCTAAGGTACAAAGATTTCTTCTTCGTCTTTGAACTTTATGGATGTTTTTGACTAACATGCTTCTAATCTTTCTTGGTTTTTCTTCCTAGGATGGCAAAGATAATAAGGGACACCCCATTGTGCAACAAATCATCCCCACCACAAGCAGTGATCCTACCTATCATCCAAAAAGCCCTTCCAAGACTTCTCCCAAGGATTCCACAAGGGAATATTTTGACGAAGTGAGCCAACTAGCTGGTGATCAAAAGAAATCACCACTCAAGGCCACCACTGAGCTCTCACATACCAACGCACCTGGTCAAGAGAAAAGCCCAACCAGGGAGGAAGTCGTAGCTGATGTCGCAGGAGATAATGAAATGCCATATGCAGAACAAGTTGTCAAAGACAAATCTGAAGATGGCTCCCCAATCCATCAACAAGATGGTGGCGACGAAAAAGGTGAAGAGGAGGAAGAGGATCACTATATGTTTGATTTTGAGACTGAAATCATTGTGGAGGACGAAGATGAAGAAGAAAAAGAGAATGACACAAACGAAGACGAAAAAGAAAAATCAAGAGAATAAATCGAAAACTGACCCACATCTAAATGCTTCGACTGGCACAAACTCTACCAGCCTTTCTCATGAAGAGCCAGAGTCCTTGAAAGTGCAGAGGCTTCTGGAATGTTTAAAATCCATTATCAACTCTAGATATAGCTTTGGTGATAAAAGTACCAGCATTTCGACTGCCTCAGGCAATCATTCAGCCAGTAAGCCTGAGGATGACTTGCTTCCCCAAATAAAAGAGAAGGTTTTCAATGATGATTTGTTCCAAATTTTGGAAAAAGATACTTCCGCCAGTTTCAGGATCAAGAAACTATTTGATGACACTAAATTATACTGTATTTTCGACTCTGATTTCACATGCATATTAGTTTTTTTTTATTTTTTATGCTTTGTTATTGTTATGTTTTCCTTTGTTTTCAGGTTTTCAATAAAATCGAAGTCCCAGACGAAAAAGGATGCAAAAGGAGCAAGAATTCAAGTTTGGCAGCAATTTACTCTTGTCGCTTCTCTTGTCGCGGGCGCCCCAGGGTAGGCGACGACGTGTCCCATGATCTCCACAACTCAACTGCCACGTTCCCACGATCAGCACTCACCTTTGCCGTTTTCCTCTTGTCGCGGGCGCGACAAGGCAAAATTTGTTCCCGCCCATTTTTTCAAGCCAAGGTCACTTTTGTCTTTGCACCATGTCAACTTTGCCTATAAATACTCTCAGAACTCGAATTTTAGTTTTATCCAATCTTAGTTTACTTCATCCTAGGCATAAATTTCACTCTTGTAAAGCGGTAATCTTCTCACATCGAGGAGTTATTGCACTGTGTGTGATCGAGTTTGTAATCAAGTCTTGGAGTGTCTGTAATCAAGTTGGAGCACTTTGGTAGAAGTAATCCTGCCAGCATTTTCTTTTCCGTACATTGTACCAGATTTAAAGACTCCGCTTTGGAGCAGGTTTTATTTTAATCGCATTTACTTTCATTTATCTCTTGCACTTGCTTTATTTTGTTTATTTATTTATTGTCTTGCCTTACTTTTCAAAACTTTACTTTTCAAAAGACTTAATTCCATACATGATAAGAATTAATATGACTGTTATAACTACCATGGCTGGTTAAGTTTTAGATAGGTAAGAATGTAAAGACCATAATCACCGTAATACGTCTATATGTTAATAGAAATACTTAAGGGTTGTTTTAATCTTTAACACAAGTTTTCTGTACTTAAAAGCAATGTTGGGTAAGATCGAAAGCCGTCCAACCATTTGTGAACTTGTTTAGTTCTCAACTGATCAAATACAGCGAAAGCGCTTTGCTCAGTTGAGTAGGGATTTTTAACACTTTAGAAAAGAGATTTTAAAATTATTTTCGGACGCGTTACTGGGATTAGAATCTGGTTCATTTTGAACCTCTTTAGTTTAGAGATTTCAGGTCAAAATACTTTTCTGTTTAGTTTAGAATTTACATTTCTTAAAAGTAAGTTTTCCATGACTCTAACGCAATGCGCGCCTTTTTATAAGTGACAATAAAGGGGTTAGTTTAGAGGGTAAACTTGGTTCTGACTACGCGAAAGCGACAGTTCCTGTTAAATTGAATTCTTTTCTTAAAATAGAAGATATTGCCCGTAAGTAGTCCTGTTGATGAATATAGAAATATTATCGGTTATGAGAATTACATTCAAGCCTATTGTTTTGTCTGAATTTTATTACCTCGTCATTTACTTTTATTTATTTTCCTCTGCATTAGTAAACCCTGAATTGAACTGCCTTAGATAAGCACTGTAACAAACAGAAATCGTTAGATCGACATTTGGTCTCTGTGGATACGATAACTTTTTATATTACTCTGACGCGATTCGTACACTTGCGAATACAACGCATCAAGTTTTTGGCGCCGTTGCCGGGGACCAATTTCGCCGAATTTCGAATTCCGTTTGTTATCACCGTTTAGACTAGGGCCGCACGAACTGGTCGATGCGAAGATCTCGCAGCTCCAGTAGTGTAATAGATCCTTTAGTGGAACCAGAACGTTACGCTCGCGCACGACTTTGGCTTCGTCAAATTAAGCAAGCTATGGCCGAAGATCGTAACCAAAGACCCCTTAAGGAATTCGCTCAGCCTGCTGACGAAGAACCGAGCTCTAGTATAGTTAACCCTACCATACCTGCCAATAATTTTGAACTAAAACCGTCCCTATTACAACTAGTTCAACAAAACCAATTCGCAGGACTACCATCTGAAAACCCAAACCAACATCTAAAAGCCTTTATCCAGTTGTCAAACACCTTTAAGACCAATGGTGCTAGTTCTGAGGCAATTCATTTACGACTATTTCCCTTTTCCCTTAGAGACAAAGCCCTAACTTGGTTAGATTCCCTTCCAGCCAATTCTATAACAACATGGGAAGACCTTAGGAGAACATTCCTTGCTAGATACTTTCCCCCAAGCAAAACAGCCGTTCTCCGAAACCAAATAACAAGATTTACCCAAAACCAAGGAGAATCACTATTTGAAGCTTGGGAGAGGTATAAAGATCTTCTAAGGGCTTGTCCACGCCATGGTTTGGAGCAATGGTTGATTATACATACCTTTTACCACGAACTTAATTATAACACAAAGATGTCCATCGACGCTGCCGCTGGCGGTGCCCTGATGAATAAACCCTATCCTGACGCTTGTGGTCTCATTGAAGATATGGCTCAAAACCATCATCAATGGGGAAACGAAAGAGCAACAGTAGAAAAGAAAGAAGCCCAAGGAGGTATACATGAGGTAAGCTCTATAGACATGATGCAAGCCAAAATGGATGCTATGGCCCTCAAGATCGATCAAATGTACGCACAACCAACCGCTGCAGCAGCAGTAGTGTCGGATTGCGAACTTTGTGGTACTAAAGGTCATCAATCAGCTGACTGCCATCTGTTAAACGAGACTAACCCAGACCCAGTCAACTATGCCCAAGGAAACCCATTCTCAAATACTTACAACCCTGGATGGAGGAATCACCCTAATTTTTCCTACAAAAACAATAACCCTATCCAAAACCAAGCACCTCCAAGATCAACCAACAATCAAGCACCTAGACAAAACCAACCTATGCAAGCAGTGCCACCTAAGCCATATATTGAGAAAGTGCTAAATGATTTTATGACAGCACAAGCCCAGCAAAACAAAGAGTTCCTAAATCAGAATATTCATGTGAATGAGCTGCTTACCCAACTAGGAACCAAAATGGACCAAATGGCCACCCACAGCAAGATGCTTGAAACCCAGATCTCTCAGGTAGCCTTAAAGCAAGCACCCCAAACTACTCCTGGAGGACAATTTCCTGGACAACCTCAACAGAACCCTCGAGGGCAAGCTAACGCTGTTACCTTACGAAGTGGAACCACTTATGAAGGGCCTAAAAACCCGACATTGAGTGACTCCAAAATTTCCAAAAAGGATGATACCCCCGAAGGTGAGAAACCCGTAGAAATTGAGAAACCAAAAGGCAAAGATAAAGGAGAAGTTACAGACGAAGCTTCAACACCCCCTCAGCCATACAAACCACAAATTCCCTATCCACAAAGACTTAAACAAACTAAGATCAATGACCAATTCCAAAAGTTTATTAAAGTTATAGAAAAACTCCATGTGGAGATTCCTTTTACAGAAGCCATCACCCAAATACCATCTTTTACTAAATTCCTGAAGGACATCCTCACCAATAAACGTAGACTTGACGATCCAAAACCAGTGGAGTGTAATTCCATTTTCGAGAACAAACTTGCCAAAAAAGACAAAGATCCGGGGAATTTCTCCATACCTTGTATTTTGGGGAATCATGTCATAGATAAAGCCTTTCTGGACTTAGGAGCTAGTGTAAGCCTAATGCCCCTTGCAGTTTGTGAACGATTGAAACTAGGAGATTTGCAACCTACTAAGATGTCTCTCTAATTAGCTGACAGATCTATAAAATACCTTGTAGGCATATTAGAAGACATCCCAGTTAGAATAGGCAAGTTGTTCATTCCCACCGACTTCGTCGTAATGGACATCAAAGAAGATAAAGATATCCCAATCCTCCTAGGTAGACCCTTCCTATCAACTGCAGGAGCCATAATAGATGTCAAGAAAGGAAAATTAACTTTTGAGGTAGGTAACAAAAAAATAGAGTTTGTCCTAGCAAAGTTTCTCGCGGCACCAGTAATAGGAGATGCATGTTATGCAGTTGATGTCATTGATGAATGTGTCCGTGAACTTAACCAGGAAAAGCCAATAGAAAGAATAAAACCACCTTTAACTCCCATTGTGAAAGGTGATGACAGTATGGAACCCTACATAGATGATAGCCTTTTTGAATGTTTATCCTTAACTCCAGATCCTATACAAAACCCCAGCAGACCAACCTTAGAATTAAAAGAATTACCCAAGAATCTAAGATATGAGTTTTTAGACAAAGAAATGGACAGACCAGTTATAGTCAGTGCCGTTCTGAACCAAAATGAAACAAACCAACTCTTAGATGTCTTGCGAAGATATCCCTCAGCACTAGGGTACAACATCTCAGATCTTAAAGGAATAAGTCCATCAGTGTGCATGCACCGCATTTCACTTGAAGAAGATGCTAAACCTTCGAGAGAACACCAAAGAAGGATTAACCCTATAATGAGTGAGGTATTTAAGAAGGAAGTTCTTAAGTTGTTGGAAGCAGGGATAATATATCAGATCTCGGACAGTAAATGGGTAAGCCCTGTGCATGTAGTACCTAAAAAGGGAGGCATCACCGTGGTACAGAACGAAAGAGGTGAGCACGTTGCAAAACGGATAGAAGGAGGTTGGCGTATGTGCATAGATTACAGAAAATTAAACAAAGCCACTAGGAAAGACCATTTCCCATTACCTTTTATAGATCAGATGTTGGAACGTCTAGCTAGACATTCCTACTTCTGTTACCTCGACGAATATTCAGGTTTTTTCCAAATTCCTATACACCCTGATGACCAAGAGAAAACAACCTTCACATGCCCATATGGAACTTTTGCCTATAGACGTATGCCTTTCGGACTCTGTAATGCCCCAACAACTTTTCAGCGTTGCATGATGTCAATCTTCGCTGACTATCTTGATGGAATTATGGAAGTATTCATGGACGATTTCTCAGTCTGCGGATTTGATTTCAATAACTGTCTAGTCAACCTTGAAAAGATCTTGAAGAGATGTGTCGAAGTAAACCTGGTATTAAATTGGGAGAAATGTCACTTCATGGTCACTGAAGGTATAGTTCTAGGACATATCGTTTCTGAAAAAGGCATTGAAGTTGATAAAGCTAAGATTGAGGTGATAGAGAATCTTAAACCACCCAAAACAATTAGAGAAGTTCGAAGTTTTCTTGGACATGCTGGATTTTACCGGCGTTTCATTAAAAACTTCTCTAAGATCACTAAACCTTTGACAGGTCTTCTGATGAAAGATGCCGAGTTCATTTTTGATGAAAAATACAACGAAGCATTCAACCTTTTAAAACAAGCTTTAATCTCAGCACCCATTATGCAACCACCAGATTGGACAAAACCTTTTGAAATCATGTGTGATGCTAGTGATTACGCTGTAGGAGCAGTGCTAGGGCAAAGATCTGATAAGAAGTTACATGTGATTTACTACGCCAATAGAACTCTAGATGCCACTCAGCTAAACTATGCAACCACAGAAAAAGAACTCCTAGCCGTAGTTTTCGCCATAGACAAATTTAGATCCTATTTGGTGGGAGCCAAAATAATTGTTTACACTGATCATGCCGCCATCCGATACCTTTTGAATAAAAAGGATGCTAAACCTAGGTTACTCCGGTGGATACTTTTATTGCAAGAATTTGACCTTGATATCAGAGATAAGAAAGGCATCGAGAATGTAGTTGTCGATCACCTTTCCAGGCTTGAGTTCTTGAAACCTGATGTAGTACCCATAAATGATGACTTTGCTTATGACAGGTTAATCGCTAAGCTAGATGCCATTGGAGATGTAAGTTTAGAAACCCTAGAAGATTCTGAAAAATCCTTAGCGGAAAATAATGTACCTTGGTATGCAGATTTTGTTAACTATCTTGCTGCAGATATAATACCTCCTGACCTCAGCTATCAGCAAAAAAAGAAGTTCTTCAATGACATTAAACATTTCTATTGGGATGAACCACTCCTTTTTAAGAGAGGCACTGACGGAATCTTTCGCCGGTGTGTTCCAGAGGAAGAAGTGCACCATATCATAGAACATTGTCACTCAGCACCCTACGGAGGACACGCAAGCACATCTAAGACTCACGCTAAGATCTTACAAGCTGGTCTTTATTGGCCAACTATATGGCGTGATGTTCATACATATATAACCAAGTGTGACCCGTGTCAACGCTCCGGAAATATCTCGAGGAGAAATGAAATGCCATTAAGAAACATTCAAGAAGTGGAACCTTTTGATGTTTGGGGAATCGACTTTATGGGACCTTTTCCATCATCCTTAGGAAACAAATACATTTTAGTCGCTGTCGATTACGTGTCCAAATGGATTGAAGCTATAGCTGCACCCACAAACGACACCCGAGTGGTGATTAAGATGTTCAAGCAGAATATATTCCCTAGATTTGGAGTTCCCAGACTAGTCATAAGTGATGGAGGATCACATTTTATATCTAGGCTTTTTGACAAACTGTTGAGGAAGTATGGAGTTAAACATAGAGTAGCCACACCTTACCACCCGCAAACCAGTGGGCAAGTAGAAGTATCCAATAGAGAGATCAAGCATAACTTAGAAAAAACTGTCTCGATATCCAGAAAGGATTGGTCACAGAAGCTTTCAAAAGCACTGTGGGCCTACAGGACAGCCTACAAGACTCCCATTGGAACAACCCCTTACCAACTAGTTTACGGAAAATCATGTCACTTACCCTTTGAATTGGAACACAAAGCATATTGGGCCATCAGAACCTTAAATTTCGATTACTTAGCAGCTGGTGAGAAACGCATCTTAGACATACATAAGTTAGAAGAGCTCCGACAATCAGCCTATGAAAATGCCATCATATATAAAGAGAGAACCAAAGCATGGCATGACAAGAAGATCATCAAGAAAGACTTCAACATAGGAGACCCTGTTCTTCTATACAATTCAAGACTGCGACTTTTTCCAGGTAAGCTTCGATCTAGATGGACGGGCCCGTTAGAAGTTTCCAAAGTCCTAAAATCTGGGGCAGTGGAAATTAAGAACAAATCTTGCAGTCTGTTCGTTGTAAATGGACAAAGGCTTAAGCATTATGAAGGAGGTGACATTCCAGTATACTACTCCAGGTTCACGTTAACAGAACCACCTATCCTCGCACCAGATACATGACTTGAACTCGTCAAGCTAACGACGTTAAGCAAGCGTTGCATGGGAGGCAACCCATGGTTTTTTTTTCGTATCTATTTTCTTTCCGTTTATTTTGATTTACGTTTGTTCGTCTGTTTGTACATATATGTCTAACTTGTTTGGTGTGTTTGATTTCAGGACCCGTTTTTCCTAACCTTTTCTTTCAGGATGCCACCAGTTGATGACATGCACGTGACCTTTAGAGACGACGCCCAGAGAGAGCGTTATGCGATGCTTTCACTCAGACCTATGGCACCCACTCGCTACCCAGACAGTGATTGCATGGAAGCTTTGGGCATAGAGCCCAGTGTCCGATACTTGACCCACCAGCTCAAATGGGACCAGTACGTTGGTGATTTGTATCCCACCTATAGGAACCTCACTCTGGAGTTCCTCAGCTCTTTCTCCTATGATCCGTACTTGGGACCAGATGGCCACACCAACAACAGCTGGCGGACCAGATGAGCTTTATGCAAGAGTCGCAGCGGAGAGCGGACCAATCTTACGAGACCATCTCCCGTACTCTGCTTGCGATCGCCAGTGAGCAGTCCCATCAACAACAATATAACCGTCAGCACTTTCAGCTTATGGAGGCCACTCAGGGTTCCATCTTAGGTAGCCTTCATGAGGTGAAAGCTGCTCAGACAGAATTGCAGGCTAGGATGGACCAGCGAGACCATCACCGTAGCAGATCCCGTCGTTCCGAGCATCCAGCACAGGGCGGCGAGGGCACCAGCGGTTCTCACTAGTTTTGCCAGGTTCCTTTCTCCTTAGCTTACTTCGAAACATTGGGGACAATGTTTGATTTAAGTGTGGGAGGAGATTTTATCGTTTTTATTTCCGTCGTTTTAGTAGTTTATTTTTATTTCCCTTCATTTTCCCCCTCCCCCCCCCCCCAAAAAAAAAGGTGTTGTTCTGAAAATTTTCTGGACTTTAAGACAGGTTCGGGTTAGGATGCGATGACTTGGGAGAACCTTCGAAACATCAGTATCGTCCTTACACCATGAACTTCATAAATATAAGAATCACACCTGAAACCCCATGTACCATGGCCCTAATTTTATTTCAAAATCATCCTTAGTAGTTTATTTCAGCAATCAGCTCCGGCCTAAACCTGTTCTAAGTAGGAGACCGACGAATATAAGTGACTGATCTGAGTGCAAGAAAAAGCAAAAAGAAAAAAAAATTTATCTGCACCGTCGCTACAAAAAAAAAAGGGGTAATAAGATGTTTAGCTTGCTCATTTCAGTTGGTTCAGAGGTATCTGGCGCTGAACTCGGTAGGGCGGATTACGATCCGATCCCCCACAACTGCACTTGAGAGGAATAAAAGGATTTTACACAGTTCCTTGTGCCAGAAATCTGGTATGAAAAGATCAGAATCACTAACAGGTCACTCTACCATGAAGCATGTGCGGAAAACGGGCTTAATGTGATTGCGCTTGAATGAAAAGGACTCAAAAGAGATGGAAAAGGAAGTCCTAAGTATTGTGGGATATAATGGGTTGATTAGTATAGGAGCGAAGTTTATGTCCGTATTTGCGGATTAGTGTCATCACGATGCCCTTGGTTCACTCAATTAGTACCGACCACTGCATCCAGACTCGGACTTTGAAACCCTTTTCGCCCAAATATCATCGATCGACACTGATTTTTCTTCTATGAGCTTTAAATGTTTTGCTTGAGGACAAGCAAAGGTCTAAGTATGGGAGAATTTGATGACACTAAATTATACTGTATTTTCGACTCTGATTTCACATGCATATTAGTTTTATTTTTATTTTTTATGCTTTGTTATTGTTATGTTTTCCTTTGTTTTCAGGTTTTCAATAAAATCGAAGTCCCAGACGAAAAAGGATGCAAAAGGAGCAAGAATTCAAGTTTGGCAGCAATTTACTCTTGTCGCGGGCGCCCCAGGGTAGGCGACGACGTGTCCCATGATCTCCACAACTCAACTGCCACGTTCCCACGATCAGCACTCACCTTTACCGTTTTCCTCTTGTCGCGGGCGCGACAAGGCAAAATTTGTTCCCGCCCATTTTTTCAAGCCAAGGTCACTTTTGTCTTTGCACCATGTCAACTTTGCCTATAAATACTCTCAGAACTCGAATTTTAGTTTTATCCAATCTTAGTTTACTTCATCCTAGGCATAAATTTCACTCTTGTAAAGCGGTAATCTTCTCACATCGAGGAGTTATTGTACTGTGTGTGATCGAGTTTGTAATCAAGTCTTGGAGTGTCTGTAATCAAGTTGGAGCACTTTGGTAGAAGTAATCCTGCCAGCATTTTCTTTTCCGTACATTGTACCAGATTTAAAGACTCCGCTTTGGAGCAGGTTTTATTTTAATCGCATTTACTTTCATTTATCTCTTGCACTTGCTTTATTTTGTTTATTTATTGTCTTGCCTTACTTTTCAAAACTTTACTTTTCAAAAGACTTAATTCCATACATGATAAGAATTAATATGACTGTTATAACTACCATGGCTGGTTAAGTTTTAGATAGGTAAGAATGTAAAGACCATAATCACCGTAATACGTCTATATGTTAATAGAAATACTTAAGGGTTGTTTTAATCTTTAACACAAGTTTTCTGTACTTAAAAGCAATGTTGGGTAAGATCGAAAGCCGTCCAACCATTTGTGAACTTGTTTAGTTCTCAACTGATCAAATACAGCGAAAGCGCTTTGCTCAGTTGAGTAGGGATTTTTAACACTTTAGAAAAGAGATTTTAAAATTATTTTTGGACGCGTTAGTGGGATTAGAATCTGGTTCATTTTGAACCTCTTTAGTTTAGAGATTTCAGGTCAAAATACTTTTCTGTTTAGTTTAGAATTTACATTTCTTAAAAGTAAGTTTTCCATGACTCTAACGCAATGCACGCCTTTTTATAAGTGACAATAAAGGGGTTAGTTTAGAGGGTAAACTTGGTTCTGACTACGCGAAAGCGACAGTTCCTGTTAAATTGAATTCTTTTCTTAAAATAGAAGATATTGCCCGTAAGTAGTCATGTTGATGAATATAGAAATATTATCGGTTATGAGAATTACATTAGAGCCTATTGTTTTGTCTAAATTTTATTACCTCGTCATTTACTTTTATTTATTTTCCTCTGCATTAGTAAACCCTGAATTGAACTGCCTTAGATAAGTACTGTAACAAACAGAAATCATTAGATCGACATTTGGTCTCTGTGGATACGATAACTTTTTATATTACTCTGACGCGATTCGTACACTTGCGAATACAACGCATCACTATTGAAGCAAGACAATGTCTTGGAGGTTTCTCCAGAAGTTGTTGATGCCATAATGGAGCTGGGCACATTGGTTGATCTTGTCGTTGCTGACCTAATTCATCTTAGAGATTTTTCAGGCAAAATTAACAATAAATCAGAGACCCAACTGGCTGAATGGGATGCAGCCTCTGAGTCTACCACGAAGGTTTCAAATCTGGAAAAGGTCTCCAAGCAAAATAAGAAATAAATCGAAAGTTGTGATAAAAATGTCGAAGAATGGGATAAGCAAATCAAGGCTTTACAAAGCAAAATCTCTCAGACCAAGCAACGTAAAGACGAACTTCTCAAGTTTGACCAAGAAGAAGTGGCCAAAGAACTCAAGGTTGGAATGTATCATGTCGACAGAGCCCAAAAGCTTGGAAAGGAAATCGAAGACCTCTCGACCAATAAGGCTCTCTGTGAACGTCGCTTGATGATTCAGAAATCCAAATATGAGAAGATGAAAAGCTCTCTCTCATTTTAACTTGATTATTGTTAAACTTTGTTTCTTTCGATTGTAATGTGTAAGCCCTTTGTGGCATGGATTGTAATGACTTTAGCCATTTTGGAAAATTAGTTTTTAATTTCCATTTTTTCTTTGACTATCTTCTGCATGAATTACTCCGTATTTATTTTTACCTCTTGAAGTATAGGCTTATATTTCCTTAAATACTTACCATTTACCTTCAAGATTCTTCTATCTTCATTTAACTCTTCGATCTCGTATGTGTCATACCCTAATTTTTGACCATAAGATTCCACCTCTCTGTGCATCATTTTGCATATCTGCATGCTTTATCACTAACGGGTTTGTGCAGGAATTTTAATTTTTGAGTGGAGATGGTTTTCATTTTCTCAGTTATAATCCAAGATGTGATCGTTGGGTTCTAGTTCAAAGGGTTTCTAGGATTTTCTACTGGTCATTTACCTCAAGATTTCTCAAAGATTTAAGGAAGATTAGGATTTTGGACCAGTTGGTTGTGATAATGAGAATTGGTTGGAATCTCGTGATGAGTTACATGACAGGTGATATCCTCACTTTCAAAGGATTTCTCGTGGTATAGTTCGGTCGTATTCGCAAGATTGGATCATCAGTGGTCAAGTGGAAGAGTTTGAACTTTTGGTAGTTTGTGAACCATGCACTTTAAAGTGGTAAGGTAAATAAAGTTTTGCATTGAAGTTCGATTTGATTCATTGTTTACAAGTTTCAAGTTCAAATTCAAGTCAGTGATTCATTCTCCGTCATGAAATTGTAAAGTCCATGTTCATTTTTTTCAAGCTCCAAGCTATGTTGGAATTCACTCAAGTCACCATGTGCCCCATTTTCGATTCCATAAATTTTGGCGAGGAGTGGTTCATTCATTATTCAAAGAGTTTTATTGATTTTCACTAAGTTTAATTCTAAAAAATATATATATACTTAAGGTTGCAAATTAACTCCAAAGTCTCAAGAATTACAAGTTCAAAAAGAAAAGCAAAAAGTGCATTAGTCCATTTTAAGCATTCAGAGACAGGGCGTTTGACTTGTTTGATACAAAGTCATAAAATAAGTCCATAAAATGTTTACTGCTAATGTCTATGCTTCACACGTCACCAATCCATCATTTTATCCACAATACTTTAAGCCAAAACCTGCGCAATTCAAAGCAGATCGTCAATGAGAAAATTCCAAACATTTATTGCAGACCATTCTCATAAATTTTCTTCAACTATCCAAATGAAAGTGAACCGACACAACCCAACATGGTTATTTCAAAGTGGAAAGTATCAAACACAATTAAGTCCAATTCATTTATTTCAAAACCGATTTCAGACATGATTAAAACAATTCCAATTTTTTTCCAAAACAATCTTCAGACAAGTTGCAAACATGGTTTTAATTTCTTTCAAATATCATCAATCCAAGCATTCAAAGAGGAAAGAATCAAAAACATGTTCAGACACAATTCAAGTTAATTCCAAAATAGTCCTAGCATGTTCACTTAAAAATAGAAAGAAAAATCATCAGTTATTAATACAAAGCTGCAAAGTTCAATCTTTTGGATGTATATAAAGAGGGCAATAGACCAAGATTCAGAGACAACCCGTGAGTTAGCAGTGCAGAAAAGAAAAATCACAATACCACACAACGTCATTCTCATTCTCAGACAGAAGAAAACAGTCAGCAGAATCCACACTCACAAAATTCACAAGAACAAAAAAAAACCTCACACCATATCAGAACTCATACAGCATCATCCACACGAAGATCCTGAAAAAGAAAGTTCATTCACACACACATTCAGAGCGACAACGTTCACGTACATACGCAGAGCAAGTATCAAGAGGAACAACACACAAGAACAATCGCAGAAGAAGATTTCACAATAGGGGAGCCATCAACAAACACACACTACATCAGTTATCACTACAGCAATACACAGCAGAAGTCGGAAGAGGAAGATCAAAGAAAGAAGACGACGTACCGTCGGAACTGCGACATCGTCGAAGCCATGCTGCAGCCACGATGACGAAGTCACCATCACATCCTTGCTCGTGAATCGCCAATCATCCTCACACGGATCATACTCCGACGCATCCCTTCATCATCCATTGTGTAAATAGCCACCGAAGTCGCATCGGACGAACTCCGATAGGTAAACTCTCTCTACCTTTACCTTATATCACTTATGCACTGTGTAATCATTGTTTGATTGAATCCAATTGTTTCATTTCCTTTCGTGTTGAAAAACCGCGCATTCGTCGTGGCTTGAGAAAGCATCGCGTACGAGAGCGAGAAACGATGTCGCGAAGGAGGGTGGCGAGAGTGAGTTGAATTCGTGGTTAGAAGGAAGCATGGAGGAAGTTTGATTTTCTAGTGAGTGTGCTGTGTGAGAGAGAAAGATGAACAGTTGAGGGAGGGATTGCGAGTGATGAAACGGTTCGCGAAAGAGAAGGACGAAGGGTTTAAGAAGAAGGAAGGGGAAAGTGAGACGAGAGAGAAAGAAGTCTGGGGATACCCTTTACTTTTCCTCACCTATGTTGTTGTTTGATTTGGGTCGGGGTTGGTTAGATTGAACCCGACCCGTTTTCTTTTTATTTACTTCTATTTTATTTTTTGTTTACTTTATATTTTTTGTTTGGTCTTAAAAAACTTAGAAATCTATTTCCTATATATAAAAAAAAAAAAACAATTTTATTTGTGTTTTAGAATTTAATCTTGTATTTCTTTTAATGAGAATTTAATTTGGTAATCTTTTATTTTTGTGATTAATTGAATGTTTAGTGGATTGATTAGAATTCCTAGAATTTTAATAATTTATCTAATCTTAATTAGAATTCTAATTTCATTTTTGTTAATCATTGAAATTTCTTGTGAATTTGATGTGCGTTTTACTGATTCTATGTTCACTTGGGTTTCTGGTTCAATTTATTTCTGATAGAATTGAATCAGATTAGATCTTATCCTTTGCATACATCTCTAAGATAGTTTCCCATGTCATAAGCTTAGGTTAACTTCCTTACCTTTTATCCTAACCTTAGGATTAGGGTCACCGCACTCTATACATGTGTTCTACCATGGACACTTAATCCTCCCTTTCAACTTAACTTTAACTTTAGAGTCACCGCACTCTATGTAGCACCTTGCCATAGACGCTACCTCCCCCTGGAACCTTGACCACAGTCAAGAGTTCCTCACCCTCATTGAGGGGAACTACGGATACTCTGATTCCACTCCCGTCAGGATACGTAGGCACAAGATGCGATGTCCTGGCGAGTATACTTAGATACTAACCCCTAGGTCTTTACCTTAGCACATACCCTTAGCAAGCAAGTAATAGATAACATAAATACTTACAAGAGGTTCCTGTAGAGTACTACAGACGTTTAGGATGCTAATACCTTCCCTAGGCGTAACAAACCCCCGAACCTAGATTCTCTTATTAGGATTTTCGATCTTTAACCCTTTCCTTTGGATAAAATAAAGACCGGTGGTGAACATTAAGATTTGTGATCCTAGTTAACATAATAGCTATGGTATCCGATTCTCACCGCGACAGTATGCGTCATTTGAAAATACTTTAATAACTTGAAAAGGGCCTTCCCACTAAGGGGACCACTTGCCTAGAGTTCTATCTTTCTAATCCATGGGCAAAATCATTTTCCAAACTAAATGTCCAGTCGAAAATAATTTAACTTTCACCATTTTATTGTATGACTTTTCCACTATCTTCTTTTGCCTTTTTAATAACTCTAAGGCATTTAATCTTTCTTCGTATAAATCAACCATTTCGTCCAACATCATATTCCAATAGGAATCAGATGGAATCTCATGTTGTCTTTGGATTCTGGTCGACTGTAAATATATTTCGACCGGTAATACAACATCATGGCTATATGTTAGTAGAAAGGGTGTATTATTTGTAGCATCCTTAGGGGAGGTTCGACAAGCTCACAAAACTTGGTCCAGTGTCTTATGCCAATTTCTTGGCTTCTTCCCCACATGCTTATTAATTAACCCAACCACCACTTTATTTGCTGCTTCGACTTGACCATTAGCCTGGGCATAATAAGGTGTGGATGTTAAGAGTTTGAATCCCATTTCTTTAGCAAATTCTTGCATCTTTCGACCAGTAAAAAATTATCCCTGATCTGTTGTAATAGTTTCTGGAATTCCAAATCTGTAGATAATGTGCTTTTGAATGAATTCGATCACTGCATCCTGATCCACGCTTACCAGAGGTATAGCCTCAATCTATTTAGTGAAATAATCTATTCCCACTAAAATGTATTTTTGACTATTAGATGATGCTGGTCGAATTTCACCAACTAAATCCAAAGCCCAACCTCTGAAGGGCCAAGGCTTCACTATGGAATGCAGTTCGCTTGTAGGAATATGTTGAATGCCTGCATGTACTTGGCATTCTTGACATCCTTTGGCGAATTCAATACAATCTTTTAGGATTGTAGGTCAATACATTCCTTGTCGAAATAATAACCATTTCATCTTATGGCCTACTTGATGTGCTCCATATGCCCCACTATGGACATTAGAAATAGCCAAATATGCCTCAGATTCGCTAAGGCATTTGAGTAAGACACCTTCAAGCGTCTTTTTGAAAAATTCATTCCCCATTAATACATAAATTAAGGCACGATACTTGACCTTTCGTTTGACAGAAGTTGTTGGATTCTGCAAGTAGACTACTATTGGCTTTCTCCAATCTTCATCTATCAAAATATCTATAGTCAATATCTCAAAGCTTTCTTCGTCGGCATATCCTAGCCTCATTGTCTCCAAGTCTGTTGGGGATTTGTTGATATAACTCTTCCTCTGACTTAGATTGCATCTTGTAATTTTTCCTTCAAAATTTTGTATCTTGAAACAATCTGGGCTAAGTCATTGGCCTCTTGATTCTCAAGTCGAGGTATGTGTCGAATGCTTACCATTTCAAATCTTCGTAACAACCAATTGGCTATCACAAAGTACATGATAAGATTTTCCTTGACACATTTATATTCCTTTGTAATTTGTTTTATTACCAACTCTGAGTCTCCCAATATTTCAACTCGTGTTGCCCTTAATTCTAACAATATTTCAAGTCCAACAATTAAAGCTTCATATTCAACTTCATTGTTTGAACAAAGGCCTTCGACCTTATACTTGAATTTCGTTGGAATTTTGTTAGGAGAAATAATTAACACTCCTACTCTCATTCCATCTTTATGACTAGAACCGTCGAAGTACAACTTCCATGGTTCAATCTCCACAAAGTTTAGGGAGTTTTCGACTATAGAGTGGTCGACTATAAAGTCAGCTACCACTTGTCCTTTAACAGCCTTTAAAGGCATATAAGTTAAAGAATATTATGTTAAGGTAAACGCCCATTTACCAATTCGACTGTGCAAAATAGGTTTGAAAAGCATATGTTTAATAACATCGAAATGAGATGAAACATAAACTTCCACTGGTTTTATATAATGCTTTAATTTTGTACAAGAAAAGTATAGACAAATACACAACTTTTCTACTATACTATATCTAGTCTTTGCATCATTCAAGACTCTACTAAGATAATAAATGGCTTTTTCGACACCATTTTCATCCTCTTGAGCTAACACGCTCCTTAAGATTTTGTCAGACGCAGATATGTACAATCTCATACTCCTATTTCTACAAGGAGTCGCCAAAATTGGAGGGTGAGCAAGGTACTCCTTAATTTTGTCTAACACATCTTGTTGTACTTGCCCTCACTCGAAACCTTCTTGCTTGAGTCTTGCCACTTAGATTGGAAATGAATCTTCTTAGAAAGCTGGTCTTTCTTAGAAATGACTGTAACTCCTTCTTTTTCGAAGGCGCTTTCGCCTCCATGATGGCCTTGGTCTTATTCTGATTGATCTCTATTCCTTTTTTATGGACCACGAAGCCTAGAAAATCCCCCGCCTGCACACAAAAAGCACACTTAAGAGGATTCATCTTGAGACCATGTTTCCTCATTCTTTCAAACGAATGTCAAAGATGGTCTATATGATTTTTTCCTGAACTGACTTAACCACAATATCATTAATATAAATTTACATAAATGTTTCAATAAAGTCATGAAAAATTAAATTCATTGCCCTTTGATACGTTGCCCCAACATTCTTCAGGCCAAAGGGCATTACTACCCATTCGAAAGTGCCTAATGCTCCAGGGCATCAAAATGCCATTTTCGACACGTCTTCCTCAGCAATGAAAATTTGATTATAACCAGAATATCCGTCGAGCATACTTAAATACTCATGGCCTGCAGCAGAGTCGACTAGCATTTTTGCCACAGGCATTGGATACTCATCCTTTGGGGTTGCAACATTTAGATCTCTAAAGTCTATGAAAACCCTTAAAGTTCCATTCTTCTTAATGACCAGAACAATGTCGGCAATCCATTCGACATACCTGGTTACACGGATGAATTTACATCTAAGAAGTCTTTCGACCTCTTATTTGATCTTTGAGAGAACCGAATGTGCAAATCGCCTTAGAGTTTGTTTGATGGGCTTCTTCCCAGGCTCAGTTCGACCAGATCTCTGTTCAAACCAGGAATTTCGTCGTAATCCCACATGAAATACTCTCTAAACTCCTTCAGCAGTTAAAATACTTTGACTCTGAGTTATGGGTCAGGATTGGCACTGATGTAGGTTGGCCTTTTTGTTGTTCGTTCTCCCAGATCGATCTCTTCAAGAGGATCTTACGCCAGTATCTTGATGTTGCTTGCTAGCGGATCATTTTCAAAGCTTAACGACTCATCATCGCAGATGGCATCTAGCCTCTGGCTTTGCACTTCATTGGATCTTTATCGGGTGGCTACGGGTCAAAATCCTTCCCATGACCATTGAAGTGCTTTTTGTCATCTTTGACTTCGATAACCATATATTTTACTTCGACCTTTAAGGCCGCTTTCAATTTTTTTCAGCTATATAAGCTGAAATCTTTTTTAGTGCCAATGACTCAGTCATTGTTACTAAATTCACTGCCCCAACCAGTTGGTTGGATTCCAGCTGTTCCGAAGAAATAATCTTCTTCACCGACAACCTCCATATCCCATTGGAAGTCGTGGGTGGGTGCAATTACAAGGAATAGAAGGTGTTGTCTGCAGGTGTAAAATTAAAACCTGCAAGGTTGCATGGTGCTATGTTGGCCAAATTTTTATTAAAATGACGCCCACTTATCTGGTTAACCTCAACCGTGTAATAGCTTTGGTCTGCCTCGATATTTTCAATGATTCCATCACTCGTCCAGATGGATATCCTTTGGTGAAGTGACGAAGATACCACACCTATTCCTTGGATCCCCTCCCTCCCAAGGAGTAGGTTGTAATTTTCCTTGGATGCGATCACCATAAACATCGTTGGCCTAGTAATCGTGCCAATGGTTAAGTCTACCTAGATGACTCCCATGGTTGTTCCAACTTTCCCTTCGTAATTCGAAAGGACCATGTTATGTGGCTTTGTGTCGGAATCACTTTTACCAATTTTTTAAACATATAACGTGGCATAAGATTTATTACGGCTCCTTCATCTACCAATATCTTATTGATACCCACGTTCTCTATTTTCCCCCTAATGAATAAAGGTTTCAAGTAGTTTTTCATGGCTTCATTTGGTCTTTCAAAGAACACATTATGTTCCTCGACACAACCATTGTTCAAAATATAGTAACACACTGGCCTTTGACGAGCCACTTCTTGTTCGACCTCATCCTCCAGGTATTCCAATTCTGTCACCTTGTCATACTCCCTGGGTAGAACGGATACGACATTACAAATAATGTCGAGTGACGGCTTAAATCCCGAGTTAAAATCATCTGTCATGATGTCATCGCCTGCCAGCATTTGGTGAGACTTCTCTTTTTCATTTTCCTGCTGGTCTGTAAACAATTTTCTTTCGACAGCTTTTCTCTCGACAGGTTTTCTATCTTTATTGTTGTCCTTTTTTATCTGCACGTTGATACTAGACTCAGCATTCTCTTTCGCCGCTGCTTTTCTCTTAGCCTTTCGCTTCCTTTGCTGATGTCTCCACTGAGACCTCGTCATTGGATTCTTCCCTTTTTAGTTTTCTGAATGCTAGGCTGATTTCTTAGAAGCTTGGAACTCCCTTCTATAAGCTATCTAAGATTCTCTTCAACTTCGAAATTTGGCCATTTTTTCTGGCCATTCTCTCCTCTCTCTACTGGTCTCACCCACTTGCCCTTGGGGACATCAGAAGTGGGCTTAAAGGTCGATGGTATATTGCCACGTACCCCTGGTCCATGCTGATTATATCCTTTTGGTACTCTCTTTTTGTCGAAGGCACCATGTTTGCTTGAGTTCCTCCAGTTGTTCATATCCTTCGCTCGTCGAATCCCATGGATATTCTTTGCAGCCTTTCGGTTGAAGACATCACATCATCTGGGATACAACATCACTTGGGAACTCTTCCGCTGGCATATGTGAAGAAACTCAACCAAATTTTCTTCTTGTTTTGGATATGCCACTTTGACATATTCTTCTTGTTGGAGAGTGCATTTGTCTACTTCTATTGCAGACTCGTTGGTCATTTCGACCATGTTAACTCCAAAATTAGTACCTGCAGAGATATCCATTTCTTGGAATTTCATCCTAAGGCCCTAAGTGGTCTTAGTTTCGTTGTTGATCTGTATGAAACCATAAGTAGTTTCACACATTGAAATCACTTCGTTGGGACCCTCAGTGATCCCGTTATGGAAGCCTTCAACAGCTTCATTCGTGAAACCTTCAGTGGTTTTAATTTGAAAGTCGTCAGTAGCCTTATTAGTGAAGCCCTCAGTGGCTTCTTTGTTGAAGTCTTCAGTGACTTCGTAGTTAAAATTTCCAAGAATCTGGATAAAACCCTCAGCGGTTTCTTGATCAGAATCTTCAACAACTATTCCACCAAAGCCATCAGTAGCTTAAACCATTTCAGCATTGTTGGTGAACTCATCAGCAACTTCGACCATATTTACCATGGATGGTTCTAAATAGTGCACATCAACAACGGGGAGGGGATCTGAGTCCACCTTCATCTGGTTCTTGGACTTATCAGCGAATTTGAGATGTCCATCCTTAATAGCATTTTGAATGAGATCCCTGAAAAAAAAACATTGAGATGTTTAATGGCCAAGAAAATTTTGATATTTGCAAAAACCTCTCATTTTCCTCTATTTTAAGGGAGGCATTTTAGCGTCAGGAGGCATTACCATTTGGCCATCTTTAACAAACACATCAAAAATTTCGTCACACTTGGTGACGTCAAAGGTATAGGACCTTTTAGGGAACCTATCGTTCTTTTCTGAATCGACTGGATTTTTTCCATTCAACGGTGTTACAACTTTACATGAGTACGGTGGGACTTGCTTTAATTCAACAAGGTAAATTTCACTCTCGTCGAAAAAGGTATCGACATTAGTTTCTTGCTCATCTTCATCGAAATCGACGTAGGTTACCCTTTTCTTTTCTATTCTTGTTAGCCATAGCTTTTTCAGCCTTCAATCGTTCGACTTGTCGAACTCTATCAGCCAACTGGGCCATATCTCTTAGCTATTGGGTATGTAACTTCCTCCTAATTGAGTAATCGAGGCCACCAGCGGCCATTTCGACCAACTCATATTTAGGCACTTGAGTAAAGCACATTGTCTTAAGTAATCAGAACCTATTTAGGTAATCATCAATTGGCTCAGAGAACTTCCTCTTAATACTAGCCAATTCTTTTAGACTTATCTTTGTTTGTCCCATATAGAATTGCTCATGGAATAGTCTCTCTAACTGAGTCCAATTGTGGATCGAATTCGCTGGAAGTGTTGTAAAGCATATGAAAGCGTTTTTAGTGAGTGAACTTGGGAAACACTTCACTCTTAGGTTTTTGTTGTTAGCGATTTCGTCAGCCTCTATTAAATATCTTGCCACATGTTCGACCGTTGACTCACTAGTATCCCCAAAAAACTTAGTGAATTTGGGGACTTTCCATCTAGGGGGTAAATCTGACTGTAGGATATATTCAAATAAAGGTGACGTATAATTTGGCCTATGAAGGCCAGTATTTACCCTATTTCTGGCCATAATCCTTTCGACCATGGCTTCCAGGTTGTTATCCACCGCTACATCTTCGCGTCGAACTTGGTTTATTACTTCATCAGCATTCTGGTTTCTTTTTACCACCACTACCCTTGGTTCCCTCTGGATTAGCTATTCAACTCTAGGAGGTTTGACCCTGGGTGGTTTAACTACTGCTCCCTGGTTTACAACGTTTGCCTAGGTATATTTGGTTGAACTTGGTTAATTGTAGGGTATTCTTCTAAGACCACCCCAGTATTTTGTACCATCCATTCCCTCTGGGGATATCGAGGGGGTTGTGGGACACCAAAGAAGTCAGCAATTCGCGTCATTTGCGCTGCTAACTATTGGTTGGTTTGGGTATTATTCTGGATTAAGGGGTTAAATATAACCCTCGTCTGTTGGGCAAGCATATGGACCATTTCATGGTTCCTTTCATCCATTTGTTGCCTTATCACCGCTGGAGAATTATTGGTAATGTTTGGCATTTGGGTAGGAAATCCATTTCCTAATGGTTGGCTAATTCGACCCATATTGTTTATTCTTGAACCAGATCCTTGTATTGGCGAAGTCACATTCACCACTGGGTCTGCAAATGATGATGAGGCATTGTGCAAACTTGCCATTACCGACGTCAGCATACCATAAGGTTGATCACATACTATTGGTGGCATTGTAAATCCACGCACAAAAGGCTTGAATAAACTATGCCCCACTGGAGGGGGGTCGAAGGTAGACCCTGTGTTCCCCCCATAAGACGGAATGTGACCACTTTGCGCAATCGACTGCGTAGGCGTCGAACTTGCTGTGATTGGTATGGCTTCAGATACTGACGCTGAAACCGTATTACCCCTTGAAGAAGAGGGTGGTTCTCCATTATTTATTAGATTTTGATTATCTGGCGGATTTGGATTCGCCATCCTCCTTACGTATCTCTTTCTAGGCCTTTCTTCGTTGTTTGTGGCTATTTTACCACTCCTAAGTCTCATGCAACGAAGCATAGAAAGATCGTACAAATGAAAAACTTAAATGCAGAAAAAATTTCCAGAAAAAAGTAAAAGAAAATATTTTAAGACACTAATAGCACTGTCCCACTTGGCGTGCCAATTTGTTTACCGTGAAAATTGGTAAACAACCGCTGGTCTTCCAAAACACTACTTGATTTGGTTCATTTACAGGATCAACCAGTGAATCCTAAGGACATATCTACCATGTCTAATGTATTTCTGGAAAACTATAAAACACTTCGACAATATTCATTTGTCGTGGAAAGATTGTTTAATTGTTTTGTTGAAAAAGACTAAACTTTTGTAGAAATTTGGTAAAGTAAAGTAATGAAGAAAAATGACTTCAAAATAGATGAAATGCAGTAAAGAGCAATTGGTAAAAGAAAATAATTTTTTATTGAATAAAATGTATGGTGTTTCAAACGCACATTTCTCAACAATGACTCTTTTCTCTCGTTAACTTGGGTACATTGAGTAAATTTGAGTATAGTACAATGATTGAACACCCGAAAATCCTAATACTAAGACCCATATTTATAATGCATCGAAATAACTGTCTCCAACGATCATTTCTTCAAAAGTTGACACGTTTCGCCCTGTATGCCTTCGTTTTGCCATAAGCATCCACGTGTCTCTCCTGGGAAACGGATAAGGACAAAAGACAGTTATCCATCCATATTTGAAATTCAAATGTCTGTCGAAGGAAGGCCTCGTAGCATCCCTTCGTAGAAGTAACTTCCTATACTTAGAAAATATTTTAAAGTATTTGCTCAAACACCTCTCTTCATGGCAACCATTTCGACAGAATCTTCAAACCAACTCCTGTCTTTCGACAGAACTTCAGATCAACTTCTGTCGAAGTCCACCAAATTTAAGAAACTTGAAATTCTGGCATAGCAGATAGCATATGTCCTAACACATGTCAAGACATTGTTCTCTGCACAGCTTTAAAACAAGAACAAAACAACCAGACTGATATTCAGAATATCAGCAACAGCAGCAAGACAGATGTTTCGACATCTGTTACAACATGTTAATCAAAACTGAACTGTAAATTGTAGAATGATAAACAACACAGAATATGATAACCCAGTTCGGTGCAAATCACCTACATCTGGGGGCATACCAAACCAGGAAGAAGAATCCACTATCAGTAGTATAATTTTATGTAAACAACCGTTGGTTTACAGTAAACAACCTCTGGTTTACCTATCACTACCCAATGGAGACTTTACCATTAGAATTCACATTTAATTGATAAGAGAAACCCCTCTCACTCCTTAAATCACAACATGTGATTATCTAACAGTTATAGTCACAATAACTGTATCATCCTATTTGAAAGACACTGCTTTCAATACAAAGTTCAGCCAAGCATTCTTGACTAACAAGCTAACTCGGATTTGCTTAAAAGCTTCATCCAAGAACAATCCACGGTTCATTACCTACAGGTTTTTGAATCTGTACAAGCATTTATGTCTTCCACAATGTATCAAATCCATACAAAGGGAGACTTACATCACAAGAAATCCTACGACTCTCAAAACCCTAAACCCTACTTTACAAAAGTTTACAAAATAGGATTCCTAAGTCTATGTCATCCTCTCTCTCTTTTTTGGCCTAGGACTAGGTCTTTTTTTATAGTCTTCTGCTGTATTGGGCTTAGAATATTCTTTCCTTGATCCACTGCCAATCGTGCCTTGAATCTTGGAACAGATTTAAAAACAAAACCTGCTATATCAGTCCAGATGTCGGGTCTTCATGCTGGGACATTTCATCCGACATCTTTATTTTCTGGCAGAATTCTTCATGTTGTACATCTTGTTCTTCATCAAGTTTTAACCAAAATTTAGTCAAACCACAGGAGCTTTCAATCTCCCCCTTTTGACAAATTTTGGCTAAAACTCCTTTTGCATAATAAACCCAAGGTGAGTGAAGTTGAAAAGGGGTCAAAAAAGGAAATTGAGACTCCTAAAGAAGCTAGAAGGAAATCTGAAAAAAGTTGATCAAGACCACTCCTTTCAAACACATTCCCCCTCTAGAAAGCTCCCCCCACTCAGGACATGAAGGAAGGACTCAGAACAGAAGAAAAACCTGAGACTCAGACAGAATGTCAGAACATTATGCCCAACATCCTTGCAAACCAACTGCAAGAACAGACTCAACCCTTGTATTTTTCTCCCCATTTTTAGCCAAAAACTAACAAACATGTCCAAGACAGACCCATACCCAAACTGAGAAAACCCAAAAACAGATAAAACCCTTGAGAACCCGGCACAACAGAGAAGACAACCTGAGACAATTCAAAGCTAAGAACTCCCTTTATATACAATAGCGTTTTTCTTAGGATGTAGCGAATCATTGGAAGTAACACATGTCCATTCAATGTGAGCATTAAATGAAATGATGTAACTTCATAGACAAATGTGCACCGGCCAAATCGCATTTGACTATTTCTTCTATTAACGAGGACTATCTAAGGAATGCGCATTTACCGAGACGCATGTTTAACATGCGTTCCCTAAGACGCATTCCCTCCACCGTCCAAAACAATTAATAAGGATATAGCCATACATCCTAACCAATGTCCTAACATCTTGTCAGACTTTGTTTAGTCCCTCTTGTAACATATGATGCATATTCACAATGTCTTTCAAGGAACCCCAAAAAAAAACTATCAACCAGCAGAAAAACAAATCTGACCAAGATGTTAAGACATTTCTTCAAACATCTCCCATATAGCAGCAAAGACTCCCAAGATACTTGTATTACTCTGATTCAATCCATTGACACCCAATGACAGAATCAGAACAATCTGTTAAGTCCACCTAGAACTTATACCAGTAGCGCAATGTCATGACATCTCATCTGACATTACATCCTCACCAGAGGCATTCTATCACAAACTGCTTGAAACCACAAACAATATTGATAACCAACTGCACTACTGCAACAATATATCCAAAATAGAAGTTCAACTCCCCCTTTCATAGATAACCAGTGCTCCTTTGCAAGAAGAACACCTTAAATGAATGGAAAACATAAGACCCAGCTTCGTGTATTCAAGAGCACACCCTTTGTTCAACACACATACTGAACGCATTCACCTAATGGTTGATCCTCAAGCAATCCATGTACCACACTAGTACATTTTACGGACATAAGTTCTCCCCCTATCTTTCACAAATGATGCTCCTTCAACAAGAAACACCCCAAAATCACCACATAATATCCCATGATAGCTTCATGATCATATAGTGAGAAAGTACCAGGATCACATCCTTGTACCACAACCAACAAACTCTTGGATTGAGACCAAAATCACTATTGATCCCTCTCATCCAGAAACCATCCATACCCTGTAAAAATCCACCTTGAATTTTACAGCCATAAATATCCTTGTTCCTTCAGATACAATCCAATTGAATATGGAATGCTTCACATTCCTCAAAGAGACATACAGAGCCCTTTAGTTTGCTAGCTCGCCCAGATGTTCTTTACACTTGAAGGAAATCAAACACATGCCCTAGAGATCCTCAGCTTACTTGCTTCACAAGCACCAAACTGATCCACTTCTCTCTAGCATAACTTGTAGCAGAAGAACCACCTCTCCACAAGCATTCTGACCTTAGCAAGAGTCATCCATCCAGATAAACACCCCATGATCCAAGATAGTCTTTAATTTATCATTCTCCCATATGATAAGATAGAACACTTCTAATTCAACTGGTGAATATCAGCTTCCAAAATCTGAACTCCAAGTTCAGAAACCATAATGATGTTCTAACATCAGTTAGGACATCCTGATCATATCAAATACACCATACACTATGGTTCTTGATACAATTATCACTGGACTTACTATCTGCATAGTAATCCAACTGAAGATCTTCAAAGAACACAACTCATCCAGCTTGATCAATAAGAACTTCCAGACAACCAAAGAGAGAAATAAACTCTCATTCAACTCCCAAAAGAAGGTAATCTTTGTCATACCGCAAATTTTGACCACTAAGATTTCCCATCATTGTGCAAATCATTATCACAATATGGATGAACCATCTTGCTTCATTAGTCTCCCCAAAGATGGGTGAACACTTACTACAGTCAAAATTAGGGTTTCGAGCCCTCTCAGAGTTCTTAGACAAAGGATCAATCCAGAAATGACATGATCTTCAACTTGTCTAACCTCCCAAACATCTATAAGGGATCAAGAGGACTCCCACTTTAAGGATTAAGCACAAGACTGCTCCTTTCCAGGTGGATCAAGCCTCAAGATCGTCAGTATCACCAAATTAGGGTTTGGTCGACCAGGGCCTCCAGATGGAAATTTTCCTCTAGGCATGAGCCAATGCTTCAAAGCATATCCTAAAATACTCCACGGAACCTCATGGGCCCAAGCATCAAGTCAATTTGACCTCAGGGGATGCATACATAAAAAATTAGGAATTAGGGTTTCTTGACCTAATTCACCCCTAAGTTGACTTTTGGGACAAATCATGAGCCAAGACCTCAAGGGAGGATTTGAGGGTCTCTAACACACTACATTGATCCATTTGCAACAATGGATTAATCCAAGAAGCTTGAGCAATAAGTTTCAATTTCATCTGAACCACAGTTAGGGTTTCGCGAGAAAAGTCAATTGTAGCTTTGACTTTTGACCAGGACTGTAACACCCCATTTCTACCCATCGAATAATAATAAAACAGAGTTTCAAAATTTCAACACTCAAATAGGATGACACATTTTCAACTTAGAAACGACGACATTTAACCGCATAAACATGGATACATAACACTTAATACTCAGATGAACATAATTCAATTTTGACACAAAACAACTTTATTAATACGCAGCGGATTCATAAATTCAACTGAAATACCATAACATCTGGTTTGATTCAAAACAACTCTAAGACATCAGGTCTTTAATGAAAACCAACTTAAAGTTCAGCAACAATACTAAAATCAGTAATAAAGAAAACAATCGTTCATCCCCCTGAGTGTTACGTATCAGAGCGACGACACCGACTCGAACTAACGAAAGTAGACAGCCTTCACTCCAGATTACTGCAGGATGGCGTATAAACCATCACCATACACAGAAGGGGTGAGATATCGAACAATATAATCGAATATATGATAAATAACATATTAGATTAGACTATAAACAATCACCACTTCACAACTCACAATCAACATCAATCAACATAATAAACAACATAACAACATAATTATGCAACTTTGAAATGCGACTCGTAATATGTGTTGCACCCCAAAATTTGCCCTCCTTACTTTTTTACTAACTGGCTTATGTTTCATTTCATTTTTTTTGCATTATCATGTGTGCATATCATTAGCATGGGGTCAAGGTGCCTGAGGCAGTTCAGAAAAGTCTTATCTGGTCTACTACATCATCAAGAGTTCACAAGTGGCAAGGGATTTCAAGTGGATCACTCTCTCCTAACCAGTGCATGAATTAGGGTTTTGAAATTCTTGGGTTATTGCGTCAATAGGCAAGCTCCTTGGGTTTTTATCATCAGCAAATGGCATATCTTATCTTTGTTGGAGAGGATACACATCATATTAAGAGGAATTAGGATTTGGAGACTGTGCTATTTCCTCCTAGACTGAGGGTACCAAAACTAGGGTTTGCTATAAAGTCAGTTTATTTCTGATTTTTTGGGCAAGACTTGATTCCATGGTATTCCTTGGGTCCCTAAGTATCTATGAATGGAAGATTGTCCATCAGTTTGATTTAGGAGAAGTTCAATGGGCCAATGGATTGAAAATCAGTTAACTTGGTCAAAAAGTCAACTGTGGTCAACACAAGGTCAAACCTCAAGATTTTTGGTCAACATCAAGATTATGGGGTGAAATTCATCATTTGATCAAGGGTTGATCATGATTCATCAGGGAAACCTCAGAATCATCAAGAATCGGGAGTTACTAAACTAGGGTTTTTGTAGGAAAAGTCAACTGTACTTTGACCAGGCCTAACTTCTACATACTTCATCAAAAATTCCTCAACCAAAGCCCAACTTGAAGGAAATTTAATTCCCTACAACTTTGTGTCTCACGAGCCAAGTCCAGAAATGCTTCATTCGGGAGATATGAGCCAAGACATTATAGGTCATTTTGAAAGTTAACAAAAGTCAACCTTTTTCAAAAGCTCATAACTTGAACATGGAAGATCAAATTGACATGGGACCAAAAGGGTTGGTTAGAGGACATCTTTAGGTTTCTAAAAAGTATTAGTTTGCATTAAGGAGCTAAAAATTGAAGGAGTTATACTTAGTCAAAGTTGGGCGATTTTGAGGAGGTGCACAAAGCAAACTATGCCTAAAATCCAAATTTTGACAAATGGGCCATAAGTTTCTTAAACCAAACTCAAACATAAAGCCATGCACGACCCAAAGAGCATATATTTGATTTTTCCTCATTTTATTTTATTTTTATTGGATTTAATTAGTTAAAATTCAATATTAAATGAAATAATTCAAAAATCATTAAACATGGATTATCCAGGCCCAACTCATCATCAGAAGAATAACCCTAGCTTATTTAAACCTAAATATGCACTGGTTAGGGTTCATACACGTGCAATTGGAAGAACTCTAAAAAAACCCTAAAAAAGGGATTCCTCACAAAAACTCACGATCCACAAGGAGGTTCTTCAAACTTCTTCCACAAAGCTTCTCTTGGTAATCTATAGAGTGCATATCAACCTCCATTTGCAGTAAAAAGCAAGAACTCAGACCGTGCCATCTCAGGTTATCCATTTTTTGCATGATCACGAAACTCTCTTTTTTGATATGCATAAGATTGTGTGACTCCCACTGATCATTTTGATATGATTATTTTTAATTATGGATGCATGTATGGATTGCTATGATCATTTAAAGTTTGATGCCCTAACATAATTTCATGCGTGTTTCCTCGTACGTTGGTCGTTTGAGAATTTTGAGTGCGTATTTGGACTCCTGACATTTTTCTGGTTGAAATGGTATATTCGTACGCGTGTTTTGGTGTGGTTTTGAGTGCAGGTGACCGGAGTAGGGTGCCGGAACCCTAAATCCGGCGGTGGCTGTGGTTCAGTCCGGCGAGCTGATGCAACGAGGAAGAAGAAGTCCTGGCCGTTGATGCATATGATTCAACGGTCCAGGCGAGGCCACCTCATTTTATTTTTATTTTTTTTTCTGAATTAAAACTAATGATCTTGTGTTTATTCACCCATGCCAGTTACCGTGTGCTTCCAATAAGATTATTCCATTTCACTTACCTTTTGTTGACCGTTGACTGGAGGACTAGACCCTTGGCCGTTTGATGAATCGTGTGAGCAAGATCAAGACAGCGCATTAAAATGCGCATGTGCCAGTCACATGACACCCCACGGTGGTCACCTTTTTTAGTTTTTTTGTTTTCGGATAGTTTGTTGGGCTGGCTTGCTATCTACGCCCCCCACCCTTTGGCCCAACCACAATTCTAACGTACTTCCCATACTACTTGCACCCCCCAGGTTTTTTTATTTTTTTATTTTTCAGGTGGACTTCGCCCTTGGGCCTTTGCTACTCGCACCTCCCCTTAGCCCATTTCAAACTTTCCAATGCATTTTCCTTACTGTTCGCACCCCCCATTCTATTTTCTATTTTATTTTATTTTACTCATAACATTTTCATATTTAATTATTAAAAATAGTAAATTGCATTTTAAAATTTCTAAAAAATTTAATACATCATTTTTATCATCCTATAACATTTTCACAATTTTATTTTTTATTTTTATTTTATTCTTATCATTTAAATTAATTGTTTAATTCAACTTCCTTTTTAATTACACATATAATGCATACTTGAACTTCTTTATTTTAATTCTCTTCATCTACAAAACATTTTTGATCCGTTCTTTTTGCATTCATTCATGAACATTCTAAAGTGCTTAAAAATATTTTTCTTGCATTTTTAGATATTTTTTATGTGGCATTTAGGTCCTTCTCTTTGGCATAATTGAAACCTATCCCTTAATTGAATTTGTATGATTATTTGAATGGCTAACATTTTGGATTTTTGCAGGGACCTTTTATATGTTGTTTGCCTCTGGTTGAGGAACTTTAATGATTAATTTAGGAATTTTAGGAATCACTTTGCTAATTATTTGATTTGCTTTCTTGTGTGCACATTTTTGATCCTATCTAATTACCTTGTTTGAAAGGCACTTGTGCCATTTGCTTTGGGGGTTGTCCTTTGTTTCTTTGAGTTCATGTTTGGTTTATTATCATTGTTGTTTGCATTTGCTTGATTTTCTTTCACCTCATTTCTCTTATTCATGTCTGTTTCTCACTAACCTTTTATGCAGGATCGAGGTAAGTTCTTTAAGGGTATGGATAAGTATCCATGGTTACCCTTACCTTTCTTCTCTCCCATCTTTTTCCTTTAGGATTTAGGTTGTCTTCAAACCTCACTAACCCTAGGTCACCCATGCATGATAACTTTAGGGTTCACAGTCTCCCTTTAGAGTTACCCTTGTGTCTTCTCTCTTCTCATCTCAAAATTTCTTTAAAGTACTTAATAAGAATAAGGTGTATTGCGCACGAGCCGTAAGTATGGGGAATGAGAAATGAGGGGCTTCCTCTCATATTTCTAGAGTGCTTGGCGAGCGTCCTGTCTTGGGACGATGCATTAAGTATTCGCCCCTGTGCCCTAGACTTTGGTGCAATGCAACTTAGGGACTAACTTAAGCCACTTCTGTCCTAAAAAATACAAACCAACTTCAAACTTTTTTGTCCTTCGGGACCTTCAACCTAAAGGCTATTTTCAAAAAGGGCACGTTATTTTCCGTCTGAGACGCAAACAGGCATCGACCCTAACTGCCGGACGCGAACTTAACGTCGCTCATAAAAAACACAAAAAGAACTTGGTCCGAACTACGTTGACTCTGAATTTCCCATCGCACAAAGGGGGTACGTAGGCCTAGGACGTCGACGTCCTACCGAGTCTGTCTTTGTTTTCCCTTTCTCGTCTTAGTACAGCCCTAGATGATAGTATAACTCACCCTTAGAATAGACAACAAGCGTGGATCCCATCGAGTACGATGGACGCGTGGGGTGCTAGCAACTTCCCCTCGCGTAACCGACTCCCGAACCCAGGTTATGGTTGCGAAGACCATTCCTTTCCCTTTTCCTAAGGTTTATGCGGTGTTCCCTTTCCCTCTCTTGGGATAAATTTACACGGCTGGCGACTCTGTTTTTCCGCGCCACTCTCGCGTTTGTACCTGGATGAAAATCCCAGGAGCGACAGTTGGCGACTCTGCTGGGGACTCTGGTTGACCTATGCTGGTCCATCCCTATGCGAGTCAGTCCTAACGCTTGTTTGTCTTTGTTCTCTTTGGGTATTTGGTTTTGATTTGCTTTAAGTGTTGTATTTTATTTTTATTTATTTTTTACCGCATTTTCTGCATTTCATTTTTTATTACTGTCATGCTGTTGTGCTGTGCTGGCTGTCTTTGTTTTGCAGGTTGGGTGGGTCTGAAAGATAAGCCCAATACCAAGGCTTGAGAATACCCTAGGACTAGAGTGGAAAGTAGTGGGACCTACGTGCCCGCTTGGTACGTTTGTGTGTTCACGAAATTCACAACCAGATAAGGCTATCTTGGGACGCATTCTAACGTGTGTGTCTTGCGCATGTTGGGGTGTTGATCTAGAGAGCTGTCGACTCTGGTGACCGATCATTGAGGACCTTAGTGGAAACATCCCTCTTTAGTGGTGACAGTGGCAGACCACATCCTGTGGCAAACCCATTCGCACCCGAGGGCCCGCTTGGGAACTCTCATAGGATGGCCCCTACGTTTTGAAGAGAATCAGTGGAGGCACTCCTCGATTGACTTTAGTACTGTACCCCGAGGGATGAATGTACTATTATTTCTCGACCTCAGTGCCAAAGCTGAGGACCTTCCGCTTTGGAGAATCAGTTGAGGCATCCTCGATTAATGATGATGCCAAACCAGAAATGGTGAACGTATCATCATTTCTCGACCTGAGAGCCCGGGATACTGAACATCCTAGTACCCACACGTGAGAAGGGATGGGCGTTTACAGGTTTGCAGGTAACCTTGACCTTCAACATACCCGGTTTTCTGATCAGCAGGTTTATCAGTGTGGTACTATGGTTATTCTGGTATTCTGGGTATTTGAGAAGATCTTTGAGGTGGTTCAGTTTGTTCAGTGCAGCAGTTGTCCAGTCTGTGTGGCATCCTTGATCCCATGTGTGCATTTGCATCATCATTTTACATCCCAACATGTTTATTCGTTTGTAGGGTTGCATCCTAACTTTGATTATGGTTTTTGAAATTAAACTGGAATCAAGGGGTGGATCGCCCTGCGAATTTTTAAACATGTTCATTTGCATTCGCATATCCATAATCATTTTGCATAACAGGTGTTTATCTCTGGCGTTCTTACTTGGTTCTATTCCACCGCACCAGATTGCAGATCAACACATTCACCGGTATCCTACCAGACAGAATCAGAAAAGACCCATGGATCAGCTACAAAATGAGATGACTGAGATGCGGACTCGCATGAACCAATTCATGGATTTGATGCAAGGGGTTGTGCAAGGCCAAGAGCAGTTAAGAACTGTTGTCCAACCACTAATTGCAAGGATTGATAACAAAGTTGTCCTTCAGGGAGGAGTCCATACTGGTGTTACTGGTACTAGTGTGCAGAATGGCCCTCCGGGCGGAGGTATCCCTGTTTCTGGTGTTGTGATTCCTCTGGGCGGAGGAGAAAGTATTGTGGTTCCCCCTGCAGCGGGAGGAGGTAATGGCGCTGGCGCAGTTCATGGCCGTCAGTATGATGATGTTCAAGATGATGCATTTTCTCTGCCAGGTGGGGATGCTGGTCCCCAGATTGACAATGATCAGAGGATCAGGTTGATTGAGGAATAACTAAGGGGTGTTGTGAATCAGGATGTTTTGGGTATGGATCTAGAGGATTTGGGGCTGGTTCCAGGCGTTGTTATCCCGCACAAGTTCCAGATCCCTACTTTTGAGAAGTATAATGGTATGACTTTTCCGAGGACCCACGTCAGGGCGTATGCAAGCAAGATGGCTGCATATGCGAAGAATGAAAAGTTGATGATGCATTGCTTCCAGGATAGCCTATCTGGGGCATCCCTGGAGTGGTACATGCAACTGGAAAGGAAGGATGTGCGTAGTTGGAGAGATCTGGCAGGGGCATTTATCAGACATTACCAATATAACATTGATATGGCTCCTAACAGAACACAGTTGCAGAATCTATCGCAGAAGAACAATGAGAGTTTCAAGGAGTACGCCCAGAGGTGGCGTGAATTGGCAGCAAGGGTCCAGCCTCCCATGCTGGAACGTGAAATGATAGGTATGTTTATGGCCACCTTGCAGGGTCATTACTATGAAAAGCTGGTACCGTGTATGACTGGAAAGTTTGCTGATCTCATCTTAGTATGAGAAATGGTCGAAAGCGGTATCAAAATGGGAAAGATTCAAGTTACTCCCGGTTATTCCGAAACTATGAAGAAACGTTACAGGGGAGAAGAAGGAGAGACCAATGTCGTTCAGTACCAGCAGCCCTATGCTCCTCAACAACAGAAGTATCGGCGTCAGAATCAGCATAGGCCTCGCAATAACTTGGAAAGAAGGAATGCTCTTCTTCATCCAGTTCCCATGTCGTACAGTCAACTCTTGCCACACCTGGTTCAAAATTCATTGGTGGAGCCCAAGACTTTGAAGCTTGTTCCAGAACCATACCCTCCGGGGTACAATCCCCATGTGCAATGCGGATATCATGGAGGATCTATGGGACACTCAACCGAAGATTGCAAAGCCTTCCAAGCCAAAGTACAACAATTGATTGACAAAGGGTACATATCATTTCAAGAAGGAGACTTGGTTGTGCATGTCGACCTCTCATCTGCTTGAAGACTTCAAAGGACATCATCAGAAGAAACCAGTCCAGACGGAGTCAAGTCTCCTCAATGGCAATCATCAGCTTCCTTTACTGCATTTTCATATGTAGCTTTCATTTGTTTGTTCAAACAGTGTTTGCATGTAAAAACGTGTTTGTGTTTTGAATGCTGATTTTAATACAATAAACGTGTTGTTCCTGAAGTATGTTACTTTTATGCACTCATATCATGTTTATATGCATTGCAATACCAACTTTCTTGCTTAAACTCTTTGAGGGAGGATGACGAAGTAAGAACGCAAACTTCTGATGGTATGCTTTTGGATAAAACCCTGTTAAGGATGTATAGGCATTGTTTCAAATCCCCAAACACTGGAGATATAAGGGAGATAGACCCTCGTTAACCCCTTTGAGCCTTGAAGTAGAAGTTTCTTTCGTTTGAAAAAACCCTCATACTTAACCCAGGGGCAGGGTAGGCGTCAGTGAGTTTGACCGAGCGTTCAAATTTCAAGGAGAGTGTGCATCTGAAGATCCATTACCTTCTATCCCACCGTCAAGAGGTCAAGAGATGTGAAATCACAATGGTTATCTATCAATAATCAAGGAGTGAGATGTCACAACCTTTTCAAACAAGTAAGACAACCAGTGTCACACGCTTTGTTACAAAAAAAAAGGGAAAAAAGGAAAGCCCGCTAAGTCGGAACTTGACTTAGGCAAAAGTTAGGGCATCCCGCTGGACTTAAAAATCGAAAAACTCAAAAGAGTCAGTCCAGGCAAAAATTAGGGATAAAAAAAAAACAAAACAAAGAAAAAGCGAAAGGCGAAAAGGATTACAAAAGAAAATCCTCAATAAGAATAAATTTGTGTGATTACAGACACAAAAGATAAAAAGGGGTGGCTATCATTCCAAACTCCCTTAGGTGCCAAACCATTAGTGGCATAGGTTCCTTAAAGATCATAAACCTGTTGGGAGATGAGCGTTTGGGTCAGATTAACTGAACATAGGACTGGAGAACATCACGAAAAGTGGGTGGGCACCGATAAATTTTGAGCCATAAATCCTTTTTCTGAAACCGCGAACCAGACCACGTTACAACCCTTAAAAGTCCTAATTGAAACAAGATTTATTCCGAAAGCGTACTTCAACAGGATAACGTTCCTGACTCCTATGAGTTGTGCTAATAAGATTTGATGGTATTTTTGGTGCGCATTGTTTTGCCATTCAAAAATCAAGGTCGCATCCCAGCTAGTGATTCGTTACAAAGCTTGGCGACACATTTTCAATAAAGCTTCAAGGTTAACATGAGTGTTGCATTAGAATTGTCATTCTCATAATAAACATTTTCTGCGGGCATGTGTTTGATATCAAAGAAGCTTACACAGTGAACGTCAGTCAAGAAGCTTGATCCGGCCAAGTTGGGATGGTGAAAACTCCGAAGAACAATCATATCAAAGGGCATGCTGCCAAGAGACTCAGTGTAGAGCGGGCTCTCCCCAGTAAGTCGTGTTAAGATGTAGCTAATTTGGGGAAGTCACGTCGAGAAAACTCTCCAAAATTCAGTTATTCTGGGGCATTCATTCTAAGAGCAGGGGCAAAGTCACTTCAAAGCTCATATTGGGGCAGGCCACCTCTAGAGCGTGAGAGATCGTCCACTCCTGAAAAATGGTTGATTGAAAACACATCCTCAAGATTCAAGATGCTAAAGCAGAGTATTGTCAAGTCATTACGATCCCCTTCGAGGTAATGTACGCCATGGATTATGAAGACTGGGGCAGTTATGTCGAGATATGATGAATCTCTCTAAGAGTTTGAAGACCCTGGGGCAGTGCGAACGCCTGATCCTCTGTAAAATCCTCTTGAGATGAAAAGTTCAAAGAGCCGCTTATGACCATAAAGACAAGTCAGGTTGCAGGGCAACAGATTGTACATCCCCAGCAGTTGGCTCTCCCCAGCATTGAGATTGCTCCTTCCCCAGCAGGACAAACTTTCCTCAGCAGAGCGGACTTCTCCCAGTAGGAGACTTGGGAGGTATTTTCTCCGGATCAAGACGTTATTTCCCCACAGAATCATGGTGCTCACTTCCCTCATCCAGTCAGGAAGCGTACTTTCATCAATAAAAGTCATTCTCCCCATCAGCAGGCTAAGTTCAGCAGTACCCCCAAGCAGGCTGGTATCATGGACTATTTTCCCCAGCAGGTTCTGAACCAATTGGATATTAGCAATTTTTTCGGTTCCGTTATTGGCGTTCATTCTCAACTCCCCGACAGAGGAAAAATCTCAGGTTTTGGATGTTACCTTCAGTGAAAGACAGGTGGGGTCCCCGGTAGTTCTTTTGTGATTTCATCCCCAGCAAAAGTTGTCGATCCGAAGAGTCGATCAGTATGACACTTCTCAGCAGAGTTCCTAGATTCAGAGGACAATTTATTTTTGTCATCCCCAGATGAATTGGTCTTTTCTCTCCGACATTTATTTTGCTGGAGGGACCCCTTTTGTATATCATAAGCATTCACATTGCATCCTCAAACGCGTAGCATTTCCACTTCGTGTGGAGCATTACGGCAAAATTCAAACATTAGCATTCGAAGCATAAGCCAGGTTTGATACTTTCTTTGCCAGTTCTCTTTCTCAGCAGAGATGGCGTAACTCATGAGGTTTTGGAGGGACGCGTTCCTCAAACTGGTGCTCCCCGGCAGAGTCTTTTATTTAAACTTCTCCTTTCCCCAACGGAGTCATCTTATCTGTGGATTGTGAGTCTGTTAGGAATTTGCCTTTGTTTGGCCTTTCTCTCTCGTGAAACCCAGTTCTCGTCTGGTAGTCAGTTCTCGTCTGACTTATTTGGTAAAACCCAGTTCTCGTCTGGTAGTCAGTTCTCGTCTGACTTATTTGGTAAAACCCAGTTCTCGTCTGGTAGTCAGTTCTCGTCTGACTTAGTTGGTAAAATCCAGTTCTCGTCTGACTTATTTGGAAAAATCCAGTTCTCGTCTGGTAGTCAGTTCTCGTCTGACTTATTTGGTAAAACCCAGTTCTCGTCTGGTAGTCAGTTCTCGTCTGACTTAGTTGGTAAAATCCAGTTCTCGTCTGACTTATCCAGTTCCCGTCTGGTAGTCAGTTCTCGTCTGACTTATTTGGTAAAACCCAGTTCTCGTCTGACTTATTTGGTAAAACCCAGTTCTCGCCTGGTAGTCAGTTCTCGTCTGACTTATTTGGTAAAATCCAGTTCTCGGCTGGTAGTCAGTTCTCGTCTGACTTATTTCGCGAAACCCAGTTCTCTTTCACAGCAGAGATGGAATAATTCTGAAGAGTTTTGTTTCACGTTATCCCCAGTGAAGATGGCATTTATGTTGCTAGATTCTCATTATTAGCAGAGAACATCAATCTTTTGAAGATTTTCTTTCGTCAGTTTCCCTTTGTCAGCAGGGATGGCATTTATTTTGCTAGATTCTCTTTATCAGCAGAAGACAGCAATCTTTTGGAGATTTTCTTCGTCAGTTTCCCTTTATCAGCAGGGATGGCATTTATTTTGCTAGATTCTCTTTATCAGCAGAGGACGGCAATGTTTTGAAGATTTTCTTTCGTTAGTTTCCCTTTGTCAGCAGGGATGGCATTTATGTTGCTAGATTCTCTTTATCAGCAGAGGACAACAATCTTTTGAAGATTTTCTTTCGTCAGTTTCCCTTTGTCAGCAGGGATGGCATTTATTTTGCTAGATTCTCTTTATCAGCAGAGAACAACAATCTTTTGAAGATTTTCTTTGTCAGTTCTCTTTATCAGCGGAGATGACATAACTCGGGAAATTTGTTTCGCTTTATACCCAACATACCAGCATTTATGAATAATTCTTCAGTAGAGGATTGCAAATTTCCGGGTTCTTTGGTATTCAATCTCCGTGTATCCTGATTATCTGAAAGCTGTCGCTATCATACCCTCAGGACCAAGTTGATTGAATAGGGGCAGCTGTTGCACCCCAAAATTTGCCCTCCTTACTTTTTTACTAACTGGCTTATGTTTCATTTCATTTTTTTTTTCAATATCATGTGTGCATATCATTAGCATGGGGTCAAGGTGCCTGAGGCAGTTCAGAAAAGTCTTATCTGGTCTACTACATCATCAAGAGTTCACAAGTGGCAAGGGATTTCAAGTGGGTCACTCTCTCCTAACCAGTACATGAATTAGGGTTTTGAAATTCTTGGGTTATTGCGTCAATAGGCAAGCTCCTTGGATTTTTATCATCAGCAAATGGCATATCTTATCTTTGTTGGAGAGGATACACATCATATTAAGAGGAATTTGGATTTGGAGACTGTGTTATTTCCTCCTAGACTGAGGGTACCAAAACTAGGGTTTGCTATAAAGTCAGTTTATTTCTGATTTTTTGGGAAAGACTTGATTCCATGGTATTCCTTGGGTCCCTAAGTATCTATGAATAGAAGATTGTCCATCAGTTTGATTTAGGAGAAGTTCAATGGGCCAATGGATTGAAAATCAGTTAACTTGGTCAAAAAGTCAACTATGGTCAACACAAGGTCAAACCTCAAGATTTTTGGTCAACATCAAGATTATGGGGTGAAATTCATCATTTGATCAAGGGTTGATCATGATTCATCAGGGAAACCTCAGAATCATCAAGAATCGGGAGTTACTAAACTAGGGTTTTTGTAGGAAAAGTCAACTGTACTTTGACCAGGCCTAACTTCCACATACTTCATCAAAAATTCCTCAACCAAAGCCCATCTTGAAGGAAATTTAATTCCCTACAACTTTGTGTCTCACGAGCCAAGTCCAGAAATGCTTCATTCGGGAGATATGAGCCAAGACATTATAGGTCATTTTGAAAGTCAACAAAAGTCAACCTTTTTCAAAAGCTCATAACTTGAACATGGAAGATCAAATTGACATGGGACCAAAAGGGTTGGTTAGAGGACATCTTGAGGTTTCTAAAAAGTATTAGTTTGCATTAAGGAGCTAAAAATTGAAGAAGTTATACTTAGTCAAAGTTGGGCGATTTTGAGGAGGTGCACAAAGCAAACTATGCCTAAAATCCAAATTTTGACAAATGGGCCATAAATTTCTTAAACCAAACTCAAACATAAAGCCATGCACGACCCAAAGAGCATATATTTGATTTTTCCTCATTTTATTTTATTTTTATTGGATTTAATTAGTTAAAATTCAATATTAAATGAAATAATTCAAAAATCATTAAACATGGATTATCCAGGCCCAACTCATCATCAGAAGAATAACCCTAGCTTATTTAAACCTAAAGATGCACTGGTTAGGGTTCATACACGTGAAATTGGAAGAACTCTCAAAAAACCCTAAAAAAGGGATTCCTCACAAAAACTCACGATCCACAAGGAGGTTCTTCAAACTTCTTCCACAAAGCTTCTCTTGGTAATCTATAGAGTGCATATCAACCTCCATTTGCAGCAAAAAGCAAGAACTCAGACCGTGCCATCTCAGGTTATCCATTTTTTGCATGATCACGAAACTCTCTTATTTGATATGCATAAGATTGTGTGACTCCCACTGATCATTTTGATATGATTATTTTTAATTATGGATGCATGTATGGCTTGCTATGATCATTTAAAGTTTGATGCCCTAACATAATTTCATGCGTGTTTCCTCGTATGTTGGTCGTTTGAGAATTTTGAGTGCGTATTTGGACTCCTGACATTTTTCTGGTTGAAATGGTATATTCGTACGCGTGTTTTGGTGTGGTTTTGAGTGCAGGTGGCCGGAGTAGGGTGTCGGAACCCTAACTCCGGCGGTGGCTGTGGTTCAGTCCGGCGAGCTGATGCAACGAGGAAGAAGAAGTCCTGGCCGTTGATGCATATGATTCAACGGTCCAGGCGAGGCCACCTTATTTTATTTTTATTTTTTTTTCTGAATTAAAACTAATGATCTTGTGTTTATTCACCCATGCCAGTTACCGTGTGCTTCCAATAAGATTATTCCATTTCACTTACCTTTTGTTGACCGTTGACTGGAGGACTAGACCCTTGGCCGTTTGATGAATCGTGTGAGCAAGATCAAGACAGCGCATTAAAATGCGCATGTGCCAGTCACATGGCACCCCACGGTGGTCACCTTTTTTATTTTTTTTGTTTTCGGATAGTTTGTTGGGCTGGCTTGCTATCTACGCCCCCCACCCTTTGGCCCAACCACAATTCTAACGTACTTCCCATACTACTTGCACCCCCCAGGTTTTTTTATTTTTTTATTTTTCAGGTGGACTTCGCCCTTGGGCCTTTGCTACTCGCACCTCCCCTTAGCCCATTTCAAACTTTCCAATGCATTTTCCTTACTGTTCGCACCCCCCATTCTATTTTCTATTTTATTTTATTTTACTCATAATATTTTCATATTTAATTATTAAAAATAGTAAATTGCATTTTAAAATTTCTAAAAAATTTAATACATCATTTTTATCATCCTATAACATTTTCACAATTTTATTTTTTATTTTTATTTTATTCTTATCATTTAAATTAATTGTTTAATTCAACTTCCTTTTTAATTACACATATAATGCATACTTGAACTTCTTTATTTTAATTCTCTTCATCTACAAAACATTTTTGATCCGTTCTTTTTGCATTCATTCATGAACATTCTAAAGTACTTAAAAATATTTTTCTTGCATTTTTAGATATTTTTTATATGGCATTTAGGTCCTTCTCTTTGGCATAATTGAAACCTATCCCTTAATTGAATTTGTAAGATTATTTGAATGGCTAACATTTTGGATTTTTGCAGGGACCTTTTATATGTTGTTTGCCTCTGGTTGAGGAACTTTAATGATTAATTTGGGAATTTTAGGAATCACTTTGCTAATTATTTGATTTGCTTTCTTGTGTGCACATTTTTGATCCTATCTAATTACCTTGTTTGAAAGGCACTTGTGCCATTTGCTTTGGGGGCTGTCCTTTGTTTCTTTGAGTTCATGTTTGGTTTATTATCATTGTTGTTTGCATTTGCTTGATTTTCTTTCACTTTATTTCTCTTATTCATGTCTGTTTCTCACTAACCTTTTATGCAGGATCGAGGTAAGTTCTTTAAGGGTATGGATAAGTATCCATGGTTACCCTTACCTTTCTTCTCTCCTATCTTCTTCCTTTAGGATTTAGGTTGTCTTCAAACCTCACTAACCCTAGGTCACCCATGCATGATAACTTTAGGGTTCACAGTCTCCCTTTAGAGTTACCCTTGTGTCTTTTCTCTTCTCATCTCAAAATTTCTTTAAAGTACTTAATAAGAATAAGGTGTATTGCGCACGAGCCGTAAGTATGGGGAATGAGAAATAAGGGGCTTCCTCTCATATTTCTAGTGTGCTTAGCGAGCGTCCTGTCTTGGGACGATGCGTTAAGTATTCGTCCCTGTGCCCTATACTTTGGTGCAATGCAACTTAGGGACTAACTTAAGCCACTTCTGTCCTAAAAAATACAAACCAACTTCAAACTTTTTTGTCCTTCGGGACCTTTAACCTAAAGGCTATTTTCAAAAAGGGCACGTTATTTTCCGTCTGAGACGCAAACAGGCATCGACCCTAACTGCCGGACGCGAGCTTAACGTCGCTCATAAAAAACACAAAAAGAACTTGGTCCGAACTACGTTGACTCTGAATTCCCCATCGCACAAAGGGGGTACGTAGGCCTAGGACGTCGACGTCCTACCGAGTCTGTCTTTGTTTTCCCTTTCTCGTCTTAGTACAGCCCTAGATGATAGTATAACTCACCCTTAGAATAGACAACAAGCGTGGATCCCATCGAGTATGATGGACGTGTGGGGTGCTAGCACCTTCCCCTCGCGTAACCGACTCCCGAACCCAGGTTATGGTTGCGAAGACCATTCCTTTCCCTCTTCCTAAGGTTTATGCGGTGTTCCCTTTCCCTCTCTTGGGATAAATTTACACGGCTGGCGACTCTGTTTTTCCGCGCCACTCTCGCGTTTGTACCTGGATGAAAATCCCGGGAGCGATAATATGCATGTGGTACCATTAGAGCAGAACTCCCAACTTAGAAATTTGCCAATTAATATTGACGTCAACAAGGCATAAGCCTTCAACTTAATATTTTTGCCAATCCAGGCCAACTTACCGAGCGACAGCTCCAACTTGATATGCTATGCAATGCGACTCAACTCAAACATCAAAATAATCAACGATAATTACAAAAATCAGCACCACAATAATTCAACATTGGCCATAGGCCTACAACTTATTCTTGCCAATAACAAGAGGCAATGCAACATGTTTCACACATGCAACTTTATAATTCCCAACAACAACATCACAGCAACTATAACATACTCTGTACCAACTAAAATATACTACAAGTGGTAGTTTTCGACTGAAGATCGATTAATTCGTTTCATTACCAGTTCTCTGTCCAGTACTACTGACCTGTATACCAAACCTTTCAAACAAAAAATAAATGGAACAGAAACAAGTGAAACCATAGCAGACATAACAGACAGAACGAACAGAATGGAAACGGAAACATATAGTCAGCCCGTGTGGCGCTCATCACTCCATGGCCCTCATCACAAGTGTGACAGTCGTAACACATGGGTGACGGTCGTCACCCGCACCTAACCTTCGTGACGGTCATTACGACCTCCATCACGGTCGCCACACCCCCAATCCCTTTGCTTCAGTGTAATTCATTCCCCTTCTTTCCTTCAGAATTCCAGGACCAAATTCACTCATCACAGTGCAACAGAAACACGATATAATTTTTACTCTAAAGCAACATAAACTAATTTTCTACGACCAATTCATCAACAGCAACATATAAACCACAATTAAACAACACAGACTAATTTCCACAACCGATCAACTTAGAATTCAACTTCGGTGTCAACAAAGTCAGAAAAATACAACAGAGGCAATCCTATAAACTAACCCCACATATCATTCATCAATTATCCAGTTATAGAGTCAGAACCCCACTCTTACCTTGAATTGAAGGTTGCTCTAACACTCTCCGATCGAACCTAGCTTTGCCTTTTTCCTCTTTTCCTCTTCTCTGAAACTTTTACGTATCTCTTCTCTCAAACCCTTATTTTCTTCAACTGTCACTTCTCTTTTTCTTAACTCCCAACTTAGTCTACCTATAACCTATTTATTTTCCTTATTTTCCTCCCCCCATTACCAAATCAATTTGACTTTTTAATTTTTACAATAATATTAATATTAATAATAATATTAATAATAATATTAATAATAATACTAATAATAATGATATAATAATAGTGACCATAATAATAATAATAATTTCCATTACTCCCATAATTATACTAATTATCCATTTTATATTATGGTTGAGCAATTATTAATTAAAATAATCTAATTAACCTTACTCCACACACCACTAATCTCTACGTTATTAGTCATACACCCCTACTACCCTCAAGACTTAATCTTAAGGCCACTACCCCTCACTACGGGTACATAAAACATAACAAATACACAACAAACGTACAATCAACTACAACTACTCATTCTTATATTTACAAATAATAATTAAATAACAACGGGGCGTTACAAGGACATGCTCCCAAACCCTAGGACATGATTCAATACACCCTATAACACCTATGAAATCAATCCATCAAGTTTGATTTAGGTCAAGGACTTGATTTCATAGAGGATCACGCAGTTTGGAATTCATCTGACAAAAAGTCAACTGTGCATAAAAGTCAACTTTGACTTTTTGAGATTTTTCACAAAAATGGTGTTTTAACCCTAAAATGATGTTAATGTATGATTTGAATCATCATTCATCAAGAAAAATCAAGAAAAGTTGGATAACTTGTAAATGGGGTAACCATAAAAACTTGGAAAATTTTCTAAGTTATGAACAAAGTGGCAAGGGTACCAACTTTGGAGGATCATAACTCCTAAACCATGAAGCCATTTTTCCACATCCAAAGCTTGATTTGTAGATCTCATTACCCTCTACAAAAGCTTAAAACTGACCCCCCCTCCAAATTCCTCATGGATTTTGAGTTATGGAATGATCAAAATCACAAAAAGTGAAAATGTCACTTTTTTCCAACACTTAGTGAATTTTTCACTAAGTCAGAATCTGCCTTCAATTTTTTCCAAATGTAGGGGGATTTTTCACTTGGATCCAAAAGGTATCAAAACCAAATATGATCAAACAGTTGTTGTATCATATGAGGGCTTTCCAAAATGACCAAGAACATCACCAAATTCCACTTGAGCCATGAGATATGACAAGGGCAATATGCCTTGCTGAAAACTGCCAAGGCTAGGCAGAATTTTGCATTTTTGCTCGATTTTGTAAAATCAGCTAATTCCAAGCCTTGTCATCATCTTGAACACATCTGAGGATCAAATCTAAAGGGGACAAACACTGAGCCAAGCCTCAAAAGTCTTTGGAACAAGAAGTAACATGCCAAACCTAGACTTGCCTAAAAGAGGGACAAGACTCCAATTTTGGATTTGAGCATTCAATGCATACACCAAGGTGGCATGGACTGAGCCATTTGCAACTGAATTCAGTCAAGACTTTCCAAGACCAAGGGAACCACAGCCCTGTGCCATAACCTCTAGTCAATGGCTAGAGTAGACTTGGATTCCAAAGTGCAACAATTGGCCAAACCTCTGTTGCAGTTGCCATTCACTATTGATCCCAAAAAAAACTTACTCTACTATAAATAGAGCTCATTTGTGCTCATTTTGAGTACACTAAAGCCATCAAACATATGCTTTCCTCAAAATCCCTTTCTTTAGGCAAAAATACCTTCTTTAGCAAGGTAACTCTGAGTTTTTGAGTTAGAGAGCATTTCCATCATAGCTCATGATCCTAGCACCTCATAAACATCATATGTAGGTGATCCAAACTCACACAAGTGACCTGTAATCCTTAAATCACAAAGTCACATCTCAAAACCTCAAAATAGGCTTTTTGTGCATTTTTCAAGCCATGTCTTGAATCAGTCACTTTCCAAACCAGATAAAACCTCAAACACACTCCAAATAACATCCTTGAACTGTCCCAAATGGTTCCCCCCATCTGGAACACCATTTGAGGGAGTTGCTATTTTGGCCATTTTAACCCCTTTTGCAAGAAAGGGCCAGTTTGTGTTTTTGCAGGTTCCGGCTGATTCCAATCATCCTAAAAGCGTCCAAGGGATCATTTGAGAGTGTCCAAAGCATCAAACCATTTCTAGAACAAAGAACTTGGCAGATTGCACAGAAAACTCCAAAAGCTCAAAAAGAGGTAAGCATCATGACTTGAACTTTCCAAAATAGGCATTGCTTTGAAGTCCATTGATCATACACACCTCATACATGTTATATATGTTGTGTTTGAACCAATTCATCATGTAATTCATGCCTGTATCAAAGTGTAGCATAGAAAATGCAACTATAGGCCTTTTTCAAAACCACTATCGGGTTTTGAGGAGGGAGTATGATCTGAAAAAAATACCACCACCATTGGATTCCTTGTGAAATTCTAGGCCAGATGCATATAAATTTTGTCACCAAACATGGAGAAATGAGAAAGTTATGACCTTCACGTTTCTGAGCCAAAACTTGTCTTGCCTTGCCTAGAAAACAAGGCATGCCTTGTATATTTGTGGTTTCACTTCAAGCAATGGATGTATCACCACCCCAGTGGTAAGGCGCGCGCCCTATAACCTTGAGGTCGTGGGTTCAAACCCCACCCATGCCATTTTGTGTTTTCTCACATTTTTGCTATTTTTTCCAATATTTTATGTTTTATTAATTAATTGGAAAATTAATAACTCTTTCAATTTTAATTATTTTTTATTGGTTCTTTTTGCAAAAAATCACAAAAATATTGAAATATTTTATTCCACAAAAAAATTAAGTTTATATTATTTATTTAATATAATTAGTATTTTTGTGAATAAATTCCTTTTTAATGTTTTTTAAACATTTTAAAAGTGAATATTTACTTTGAAAATCAAAACCAAGTGAGTTTTAATTAACCTTGTGATTAATCCCTCATTTTTCAAACCTTAAACAAAAATCACAAATGGTTTATTCAAACTTATTTGGTATTTTATTTGATTATCTTTAAATATTTACTTTTAAAGAATAACAAATTAGGGTTTCTTTGATTTTCACCCTCATCAAACAATTTCAAACACTTTTGGGCCTCTAATAGAGTGTAAGACCTAATCCCCTTTTAACCAAAACAATTTTGGGCATCAGATATTGTATAAGTCCCTCTGCGTTAAAAGAAAATCTCGGCGCGATCGCCAGTTCAAAAATCAAAACCTTCGGTCTCTCCTCGAGCTATAAGACCCATTCAAATATTTTGGGCCTATAATAGAGTGTAAGACCCAATCCTTTATAAATACAAAACAATTTTGGGCCTCACTTATTGTATAAGTCCCGTTGTATTTCGAAAAGTTCGACGCAATCATTGTCCATTTAAAAACAAACCTTGGGCCTCTCCTCGAGCTATAAGACCCATTCAAAATCTTTTAGGCCTCTATTAGAGTGTAAGACCCAACCCCCTTTAAAAGCCAAACCATTTTGGGCCTCAATGCATTGTATAAGACCCACCGCGTTTTCAAAAATCTCGGCGCGATCGCCACTTTCAAACAAATGACCCTGGGCCTCTCCTTGAACTGTAAGCCCCACCACTTGTACAAAAATAAATCTTTTGGGCCTCTTGAGAGAGTGAAAGACCCATCCCCTTGTACAAAAAAACTGTTTGGGCCTCAGTCACTTGTATAAGTCCCTCTGTACAAAACGACAGTGCGATCACTGATAAATCTTGGGCCTCTCCTTGAGCTGTAAGGCCCAACCTCTTTTAAAAATACTTTTTCCTTTAATTTTGAATATACTGTTGTTTTCAATCTTTCTTTGTTGAACAAATAACTAAACAACATGGAAGCTCTACAACCGAGTAAGTGTTTATATGATTTCTTTATCCGCTTTCATATACATATAACTGTATTGTGGGGCAGTTTCACTGTAAGTCTTCTTTCATAAACTCATATCAACTGTGTAATACTAGTATAGATATTTAGATTTTCCCCGACAACTACGTCTAGCACTAAGCCATGTTGATCACTCTTAAATAGACTAAACTAGATCCACAGAGGATTACCAGATACAGTCTTCCCTCTTCTTGGGGTTAAACAATATGGAGATGTGAAAGGCAGATTCTTTTTGAACCCTTTCTCAGATTGTCACCTTTAGAAATTGTCAAAGAAACTCTACTCCCCAGAGATGATCTTTTCTCCATGAATGACATCTCTTGAGTTTCTTCCAAATTCTCGGACTTTCCTGGCTTGATATATTCTCTGTGAATAGCCTGTCTTGAATTTCTCGGGGTTTGGGGACCCACAAGCTTCCTAAAAGCATCCCCGCCTCCTCTTGGGCGTTGTACAAGGACCCTACGGCTTCTTAGAAGTATTCACAGCCTCCTCTTAGGCTTCGTATAAGGATTCCTCCTTCGGGAAGAGAGCCTCCTCTTGGGCTTCGTACAAATTATACCTCGGCTTCTTAAAAGTTTCCAGCCTCCTCTTGGGCTTCGTACAAATTGTCTTGACGACCTCCTAGAGGTATAGGAACAGAAATTAGTCATCTTAATAGAACAATCTTTCAAAGAGTCTAGATCCTACTACTACTGTTCCTCTAAAGCATAGTACAAAAGACAAAACTCTAGGCTTGGACAGTCTAAACTTCCTTGAGTCTCGAAGGCATTCTCAAGCCCCTTTCAAAAATAGGGAAAACACCCGCAGACTTGGACAGTCTCCAATACCCTCTGGATTCCCCATTTCCTTAAAGAACAGGAAATAACCCTGATCCTCTGATCAATCCCAAAGCATAGCCTTACCTTTAATCAGTCTCTTTATAAGAACTGATTTTCTCTTTTAACCAACCTACTAGACCTGTCACTCAACTGAAACAGCAATCATTTTAGCCTCCATCTCGGGCTTCGTACGAGATACAAAAAAGACTCTCTTGTTGAGTCAATAATCCTTTTAGCTTCCATCTCGGGCTTCATACGAGATACAAAAACACTCTCTTGTTAAGTATAAAAGACTCTCTTGTTGAGTCAATCCTTAGCCTCCGTCTTGGGCTTCGTACAAGACACACAAAAATGACTCTCTTGTTGAGTCAACCACTTTCAGCCTCCATCCCGGACTTCATACGAGATATAAAACACTCTCTTGTTGAGTATAAAAGACTCTCTTGTTGAGTCTACCCTTTTAGCCTCTCTCTCGGGCTTCGTACGAGACACATAAAAACACCCTTTTGTTGGGCCAATAGCCTCCTCTTAGACTTTGTATAAGAAAAACCCCGGTTGAGTCAAATCAACCTTTTAGCATCAAAATTGTGCCTCGTCTATAGAATACAAACATCAACAACTCCTTTCATCTAATCGCAGATGTAACAAAAGATGTTGTACTTCCTGAGGTACCAACTTGTCACCAGTGATCTTGTACTCCAACATACAAGGATAATCAATTAAATATTTATAGATTCCACAAATAGAAATTGATCTTAAATCCTTGTCCTCAAAACCATACATCCTGTAGGGTATATGATCTACTAGATATCAACACAACTGTGTCAACATCTTTCTAGTCAAACAACATGTTGAGACATTAAGTCTGCCACCCTTGACTCAACCTGCCTATGACTTTCCCTTGCTAATAGAATCCTTGTAAATCATGAATGGTGAAAATAAATCACCTCCCATTATCTCCATCTATCAACACCAGAGATCTTCAGAAATCCATCTTCAACATGAGAACAGATTATCCTTCTGAAAGAGCTCTTCAACCACGACTAGAGATGCCTTTATGAGTGGACTTGAGTGAAACTCAAGTATCTTTGGCAACTTTGTCAAAAAGAACATTTACCAAATTCATAGATCATGAATTTGATAAACACGATCTCAACTCACCTTCTCTGACTTCAAGATACAAGTTGGAACCAAACTTCCAAGTATCAAATCAACACGAAAGAAATCAACCAACAACTCTCTCCATTCCATTGCTCCTGACTTTGGAACGACTAGAGCTTTCACAGATGCTGATATCTTTAAGAAGAGAAGCCAATAGTTAAGATCTTTCACCATCTTTCTTCTGTCACAACTCCGGAATCCCATAAATACCAGAGTTCTTCCATCAGAAACATATGCAGCGGAACCACTAAGGAACATCTTCAACATGCCCTAATAAGACGTCAGAACATCTTACAAGACACCATACAGGAGAACTAGCCACTCCTCCTGCAGTTGCTGTAGAGATTCCTCAGAAAACTTGAAAAACAAACAGTAGTTGTTACCTTCGATCCAGAACATCTGTCACATCCATTAATACCCTTGAGTATGTCTGAGTGAATGATCTGATCTCCCAAACTCCTCCTTTTTTAAAGCGCCAGAAAGTATCTCCCAATATCTCATCCAGAAACAGACAGGATGCCTGCTTTGATACCAATTGAAATTCTGGCATAGCAGATAGCAGATGTCCTAACACATGTTAAGACATTGTTCTCTGCACAACTTTAAAACAAGAACAGAACAACCAGCCTGATATTCAGAATATCAGCAACAGTAGCAAGATAGATGTTTCGACATCTGTTATAACATGTTAATCAAAACTGAACTGTAAATTACAGAATGATAAATAACACAGAATATGATAACACAGTTCGGTGCAAATCACCTACATCTGGGGGCATACCAAGCCAAAAAGAAGAATCCACTATCAGTAGTATAGTTTTATGTAAACAACTGTTGGTTTACAGTAAACAACCTCTGGTTTACCTATCACTACCCAATGGAGACTTTACCATTAGAAATCATATCTAATTAATAAGAGAAACTCATCTCACTCCCTAAATGACAACCTGTGATTATGCAACAGTTATAGTCACAATAATTGTATCATCCTACTTGAAAGATACCCTTTTCAATACAAAGTTCAGCAAAGCATTATTGACTAATAAGATAACTTGGATTTGCTTAAAAGCTTCATCCAAGAACAATCCATGATTCATTACCTACGGGTTTCTGAATCTGTACAAGCATTTATGTCCTCCACAATGTATCAAATCGATACAAAGGGAGACTTACATCAAAAGAAATCCTATGACTCTCAAAACCCTAAACCCTACTTTACAAAAGTTTACAAAATAGGATTCCTAAGTCTATGTCGTCCTCTCTCTCTTGGCCTAAGACTAGGTCTTCTTTTATAGTCTTCTGCTGTCTTGGGCTTCGAATCTTTTTTCCTTGATCCACTGCCAATCACGCCTTGAATCTTGGAACAGATTTAAAAACAAAACCTGTTATATCAGTCCAGATGTCGAGTCTTCATGTTGGGACATTTCATCCGACATCTTTATTTTCTGGCAGAATTCTTCATGTTGTGCATCTTGTTCTTCATCAAGTTTTAACAAAAATTCAGTAAAACCACAGGAGCTTTCAAAACTTTAACTTTTTACTTAGTCTCTCAAATGGGAACCTGGAGTCGAAATTCCTAGCCAACAATATATTAATGGATTTTAGCTCATCAATCACTCTCGATATTTTCTTGCTCTTATTTAGTAGTTTTAGCTCTGCAATGTGGATTCCCTTTTACCTGTTATCAATTATTATTTGTCACCTTGCTCATACTTCTTTTAAACAAAGATTATTTTCAAAAGTTCAACCTAAATCTCTTACACTCCCTGTGGGTACGATATCCTTACTTTATTACTTGCTGCAATCAAACATACATGTATACTGTCGCACCTCGAAAAAAACGTTTCATTGAAGACACGACCCTCGCGCGAAAGGCGCGGAAAACGGTTCGACAGAATCGCCACCGAACTTTATTTATCCCAAAAGAGGGAAAGAAAAATATCGAGAAAACCTTTAAGGAGAGGGTAAGAACATGGTCTTCGCAACCACATTCTGGGTTCGGGAGTCGGTTACGTGAGGGGAAGGTACGCGCACCCCCTCACGTCCGTTGTACTCAACAGGAACCTCTTGATTCGAATCGCGATGCTCGTTAGCTAAGCTTGTTTGTTTTCTTCTCTATGATAAATGTGGAAAGGTAAAGATAAAAGGAAAAGATACTAAGGGGAAATGGGTGGTTTAAGGATAGGGTGCTGGGCAAGATCATCGTGACCTCGGGCCTACGTATGCTCATTCGGACGAGAATGAGAAATCAGAGCAATCGTAGTTCGACTACGGGGTTTGACGGAAAAAGATGGTAGTGTGCTCGTCAAGATCATCGCAATCTTGTGCCTACGTATCTTTACTCGGACGAGAATAAAGAATCAGAGCAGTCGTAGTTCATGGTACGCCCACGAAACAAAAGGGAGAGTTGGGTTGGTTTAGATGACGATTACTTGAACTTAAGAAAGATTCCTCGGGCCCAAGTAATTGGGAGAGTGAGTCAAAGATTTGGCTCTCTCTCTTTTTCATCTAAGGTGGTTGAGTTTGAAAAGGTTTGATGGTTTGAAAAGTGTTCTGGATGGTTGGACGGACGGTTGTCGGGTTGTATGTGTTTTAGAGGCGTCAATTGCTCACACACGAGTAAGAGAACTCGCACCCAAACAATCGAAGAAAGATCAAAGACTTGAACCCCCATTTTTCACCTTGAAAGAGTTTCGATAGTTGTTAGTTGTTTTTGAATTTGATTATGAAAATCCGCTTGACGTGGGACCAAGGGTTTATTGTATGTGCTTGGTTGTTTTGAAAAGGATTTGATTTGTTAAAAGAAGAGGCGTCAACTGCTCACACACGAGTAAGAGAACTCGCACCCAGACAATCGAAGGAAGATCAAAGACTTGAACCCCCATTTTTCACCTTAAAAGAGTTGCGATAGTTGTTAGTTGTTTTTGAAGTTTGATTATGAAAATCCGCATGACGTTGGATCAAGGGTTTATTTGTTATGAAAAGAGTTTGGTTTGAAAAAGGATTTAGTTCAAGGTTGATTTGAAAATGGGCTCGACGACGAATCGAGAATTAGTTTGAAAATGGGTTGCCTATGCTAGTCCCTAGGGGTGCTCCTAGTAAACAAACCACAATCAAAACTAAATGCATACATTGGAGTGGGAGAGGGGTACATGCAAATTACAAGGGATGACATGAAATAAAGGATCTCGTTGTAAGGTAGCCCAAGATAAATCCGTGTGTGTGCAAGGTGTCCTAAACTAAGACTTGATCGAAATTCGCCAAGCAACCAACAGTCCATCAATTATTGTTTTAGGGTTTCGATATTTTTAGTGTTTTTTTTATTAATGGTGATCAAATGAAAAAATGGTTAGATAAATATGAATATGGATATGAACAATGATAAGATTATGAATAATATAATCGAGATAATATGAACAAGGTATAATATTGACATAACATTAAAGTTGGTCTCGTCTTAATCGCGATTTAATCGATAAATTAATAATCGACGAATTTTGACTTTCATTGACCAAAAGTGAAAATAAAAGAATACAAAGTGACAAATAAGAAATTAAATCGAAAATATGAGTACAAAGCATAAAGGTCTCACCTTTATCGAGATTTAATCAAGAAATCGATAAATCGATCGATATTTGGTTTTCATTGACCCAAAATGAAATAAAAATGAAATAAAATCGAAAAGGTGAATACAAAGAGTAAAGGTCTCACCTTTATCGAGATTTAATCGAGAAATTGATAAATCGATCGATATTTGGTTTTCATCGACCCAAAATAAATAAAAATGGAATAAAATCGAAAAGGTGAATACAAAGAGTAAATGTCTCACCTTTATCTAGATTTAATCGAGAAATCGATAAATCGATCGATATTTGGTTTTCATTGACCCACAAAATGAATAAAAAATAGTAAATAAATTGAAATAAAAATAAATAAATAGGTAGGCCTCATACATATCAAAATTCCATTGGTTTGAACAAACCAATTAAATCATGAATGTTACTAGATCATTGGCCCAAAATAAAAATGAAAATGAAGATAGAAATCAAATTAATTGCAAAACAATAAAAATAAATGATATAAACATAAAGAAAAAAAACGAGGGGGTGCGCATGAGATGGGTGTGTATAGAAATATGGTGGAATCATCATGGGCTTTAAGCCCATTAATCCACTTGCAAAAACGGATGGATTTAAAAAAGAAGAAGGGTGCTGAGAGAAATCCTTGGGCTAACAAGCCCACGAACGAACAAGAAGGCCATAAAAAAAATGAAAAATAAAAAAAAAAGAAATAAAGGATTAGCTTTTAGTTCAGACGATCCATACACAGCCACATCGCCATCAGTATTCATTTTCTTCTTTAAAACCACCACACATTAAATTTAAAAGAAGAAGAAAAGTCAAAGATAAAACATGAAGCCGATTTGCTCAGAAAGAACAACGTCACTAAAAACATCAAAGGCAATCGGAGAAAAATTTCAACCTTTACCGGAACGTCTTCGTCTCTCTCGCACGATTTGTCCAGATTCGTTCTCCCTTTCACGTTTCGGTTGGCTGCGCGGCTTAGTACTTCATTCACGTAAGAATCTCACGACTCCTCCTCTTTGTTTTCTCGGCTCTAATTTGAAATTTGTTTACGGTTGAGTTGTGGTTTCAATTTATCTTCATCTCTGTTCTGCTTCTAGTTTTGTGATTTGAAAAGGTTTGTGAATCCTGTAAAAGAATTTGTGATGTGGGTTGAAAAAGGGTTGTGGAAAGGATGGGTTGAAGGGTTTATGCAGGTTGAAGAAGGTTGTTTGGTAGTGAGTGAAGGTTTGTTTTGGGGTTGGAAGATTTGTGTGGTTTTGTGTTGTGATGATTTGTGGTGGTGCGAAGGGAAGATGATGGAGGGCGGTGGATTCTGGTTTTTTTCAGTGAGTTCTGGGAGTTGTTGATTGTTGGAAAGAGGTCATATGGTGATGATGACGATGAGGTTGAAGAAGATGGATTGGGAGGAGGAAACAGAGAACTCTTTGTGGTGTCAGTTTGTGTAAATGAGACGGAGGGGAATACGAAGAAATGTCGAGTGAGGTGTTAGATATTGTTGCGTTTGATGACGGTTTTGCGGTGGATTCGAGGTTTCAACCGAGAAAAATGGAGGAATACCAAGTTTTTGTGTTTTTTCCTTGCCTTCTCTGGCTCTCAATGTCCTTCCATTTTTATTGATCCCCAGCCTTCCCTTTTTCAAAACAGTATTTTTTAATTTTGTTTGTTATTGGTGATGGGTTGTTTTCAAGTGCAGGCCTTTGTTGGTTGTTGTAACAGGTTATGGAGCAGTGTGGTGTATTGCAGACTTTTGGTTTTTTGGAGTAGTAAGCTATCATTGTTTTTGTGTATATGGTGCAGTGTACTAGCGGGTTTTGTCAAGTGTAGCAGGTCTTGATCGCTGCAGGTTCCGTACATTATCTTGGAGCTTATGCGAAACTTGGTGGTAGCTTGGAAACTGCACTTGTTGTATATTGTTGACAATGGTTTTGTGGAAAAAATTAGCATCAATTTGGATTATGGATGTTGACGGGTCCATGGCATGAAAAGTTGACTGAAAAGAAAAATCCCCCTTTCTTTGAATTACTTTTGTAACTTTGAAAAACAAATGTTCTATTAAAAACAGTTGGGCTTGGCGTGACAAGTCCATGGTGTGAAACATTGTCTAAAAAAAAAGAGGTGTTGGGCCCTTAAATGATGATGGGCTTTTTTATGTGAATGGTATTAAGATGTGGATAATAGGTATTGGTAAAAAGGATAATTGATGTGAAAATGAGGATATGGATTTAGAGAAAAAATGGAAAATAAATTGAATAAAGATGATGGAAATGGGTAAATGGAATTTAAAAAAAAATGGAAATGGATTAGAATTGAAAATGGACATGAAATCAAAAATGGAATATGGATGGATTTAATGGCTTAAAGTGAAATGGATAAAAATGGATTGGATATCGAAATGGGTAATTGGAATGAAAAGGATTGGATTATGAAATGGATGAGGTTTGAAACAAAAATGGATATGGACAGAAACTTAAATATGAAAATTGGAAGAATGAGTTTAAGAAATATGGATGTGACAAGATGAAAGTTATGCAAAGGTAAGACAAATTTGAGGTATGACAAATGCCCCTATCTAATTGGCTTAAACTGAGTTAGATGAACTGCTATGACATTCGATCTTTCGAGGTAGAAGACAATTAGATATAAAGAAGACCGCAAATTTGTCCGACAAGAAAGAAAATGCTTGGGAGGTTGAAATACAAGAAATCTGACACCAAAAGGATGACAGACCTATCACCAAAAGGATGATAATGAACACACGCACACAGACCCTTCCACCAAAAGGATGAAAATAAGGTCAAAGCCTGCTATTACCAAAAGGATAATAGGGCACTCACACACACAGACCCTTCCACCAAAAGGATGGAAATGAGGTCAAAGCCTGCTATTACCGACGAGATAATAGGGCACACACATATGCAGACCTTCCACCAAAAGGATGAAAATGAGGTCAACGCCTGCTATTATCGACGAGATAATAGGGCACACACACACGCAGACCCTTCCACCAAAAGGATGGAAATGAGGTCAAAGCCTGCTATTACCGACGAGATAATAGGGCACACACACATAGACCCTTCCACCAAAAGGATGAAAATGAGGTCACAACCTGCTATTACCAAAAGGATAATAGGGCACACACGCACACATACCCTTCCACCAAAAGGATGAAAATGAGGTTAAAGTCTGCTATTACCAAAAGGATAAAAGGGAACACACGCACACAGACCCTTCCACCAAAAGGATGAAAATGAGGTCAAAGTCTGCTACTACCAAAAGGATAATAGGGCACTCACACACAGACCCTTCCACCAAAAGGATGGAAAATGATGTCAAAGCCTGCTATTACCAAAAGGATAATAGGGCAAACATACACAGCCTGATACTACCAAAAGGATAATAGGGCACACAACACAGCCTGCTATTACCAAAAGGATAATAGGGCACACACACACAGCCTGCTACTGCCAAAAGGATAGTATGGCACACAACACAGCCTGCTACTACCGAAAGGATAATAGGGCACACACACACAGCCTGCTACTACCAAAAGGATAATAGGGTACACACACACACAAACCCTTCCACCAAAAGGATGAAAATGAGGTCAACGCCTGCTATTACGGACGAGATAATAGGGCATACACACACAGACCCTTCCACCAAAAGGATGGAAATGAGGTCGACGCCTGCTATTACCGACGAGATAATAGGGCACACAATCACAACCTGCTACTACCAAAAGGATAGTAGGGCACACAACACAACCTGCTATTACCAAAAGGATAATAGGGCACACACACACAGCCTGCTATTACCGAAAGGATAATAGGGAACACACACAAAGGCTGACACTCACCAAAAGAATGACACACAGACCAAGGGTTTATGGATCGGCGACACCAAAAGGATGACGGATCAAAACAAGCTACTACCACCAAAAGGATGATAGAAACTTCTTATTTGTGAGGACCAACACCAAAAGGATGAAGGTTAAGTTGACAATATGAACGGCTACCACCAAAAGGATGATAGAAAGTTTCTGATTTGAGGGTTACCAACACCAAAAGGACGCAGGTTGAGTTGAGTTGACCGGGTTTGGCTATCACCAAAAGGATGATAGTAAGGTAATTGACAAAAGGTCCAGTTTGCTGGGGATATGATGAGTGAGGCTTATCTGGAGACATCACCAAAAGGTTGAAGTAAATAAATCAATGAGGAGAGCCCACGAAAAGGAAAGGGAAATAGTGAAAAATGGAGAAGGTAACCCGCCAAGATCTACACAATCTTGTGTCTACGTATCTTTACTCGGATGAGAATAAAGAATCAGGGTAGTCGTAGTTCGACTTGAAGAAAAGATTCAATGAGGAACGCCCACTGACTCGGAGGAATGCTTATTGGTTAAACTGGAGATCACAGCTTCATCAATAAAGATTGAAGACTTTCATGAAGAACACCCATGAACTTGAAGAAGATGCCCCTGACTGGGCAGAAGGTTGCTTGCAGTCTTGTCTTGATTAACAAAAGGTTGAACTGCTTTGTGAGGAACGCCCACGGATTTGATGAAGATGCCCCTGCCTGGGCTGAAGATCATCTTGCAGTCTCGAGATTGATCCTGGATCTCACACATGTGCGAATGCTTGATTTGTAATGATGTGCAATGCAAATGCTGACGCGCGGAGATGCAAGTGCTGAGGGAGTATGATATAGTGCAAATGATGTTGAATGCAATGCGTATGATGCGTATGATGCATATGATTGCAGACGGGTGATTGGATATGTTGAAGGTGCCAGCATGGTGGACTTTTGGTAGTTGGCAATGCGGATTGGACTTTGGGCGGTGGGAGGGATTTGATTTCCTCGACACTCAGTTTGTTGAAGATGCCATGATTGAAGCGGACGAAGATGCTCTTGAAGCCTCGAGTTTGATCACTTATTAATGACTCGTTTCTGAGAAAACCACAACTTTGCTTGATGGTCAGGGTTGCTTGCTGCAATGGGTCTTGCCCCAGTCTGAACATGGTAATGATCTGCCCCTGCTTAATCAGTTCTGAAGTGATTGAATCCTTGAAAGTTGAGCTTTGATGTGCTTCTGAGATGGCTTGCCCTTGATTGAGCTGTTGAATGAGTTTTCCCCAAACTGTGGGTTTTGAGGAAGTCTTGCTTCGGGTCGGCACGACTGAAAATTCAAGTTCCTCTTCGATTGCCCCCTGTTGGAGTTGTCTTGGGCGTCAAGCACTGATTTACAGCTAAAATTGCACATTCACAAATGGTAATCTTAATGCAATACTCATGCAAGCTTTTTGAAAAAGAATCATTTATTTGAGTGTCGTGATAGTGAGACGAATGGACCGTTAGCCCAAACGTGTGCTGAGTTTGATGGTGTGAAAGATATAGCAAGGAGAATGACACCAATGCTGAAGATTAGCAAATATGGGGAGTCAGTTTACGCAACCTTGCAATAGTATGCTTTCAGAATAAACCTCACCTCAATTAGGTCTTTTGAGGGTTGTAACGTGGTCTGGTTTACGGTTTATGAAACAAAGGATAATAGGCTCAAAACTTGGTTTGTACACACCCCTTCTACATGATGATCTCCCGTCCTACGTTCAGTTAATTCTGCACGTGTTTGTCTTCCAAAAGAGATGACGGTATAAGCGTGATGTTTCAAGGTATGCTTGAGATGGCAGTCACCTTTATTTTGTTTTTGTTGAGGGTTCAATGGCCTCTTTTGATTTTATTTTTGATCCCTATCTTTTGCATGGACTGATTTTGCTTGTCGAGTCCATCAGGGTTGTCTTGATTTTTGCCTAAGTCTCCTTTGAGGTGTTCGACTTAGCAGGCTTTTGATTTTTTATTTTTGGTTTTGTTGGATGATTGTGACTACCAAGTCAAATGTCTTTTGGATTTTGTCTTATAATTTGAGTGTGTTATTGGGTTAACTGAACACTACCCTGCCCCAGGTTGAGTGTAAGGGTTTGAATATCCGAAGGAAACTACTACTTCTAGGCTCGAAGTGGTTTACTAGGGATTAACTCCTTGTTTCTTCAGTGTTTGGAGATTGAAACAATGCCTGTACATCATCGGCGGGATTTTATCCGAAAGCATACGTTTTGCAATTATGGGTATTTCGTTGTCATCATCCTCCCTCCAATCATTGCTAACAACAGTTAATAAAGAGAGTGAAGTGGATAAATGTGTCGGTGTTTTGCAGTAAATGGAAAAAAATGAGTGAATACGACATAACTAGTTCAAAACATGCATAATCATTACATTAAGAAAACCAAATATGAAAAGCAATGTTCAAAGTATACAGTACTTAAACAAACAGAAACCAAAATACAAGAATGTAAATGATGGGATGGCAACATGTCTGTCTTCTTTGGGGAATAAACTTGACTTGACTTGACTTGATGCTGGCACTAATTTGGCAGCGGCAGCGGGTTTTTGATGACGTTCGGAGCCCTCCCATTGAACGTGAGAAACTTTGAGTCGATCATGTCTTGCACCTTGTGTTTGAAAGCTCTGCAGTCCTCGATCGTATGCCCTGGAGCACCCTTATGAAAATTGCAATGAGCATTAGCATCATAATCTGGGGGAATGACAGTTGGAGGAGCTAAGTCCCTCGGAGTAATGGCCCTCTTCCCCATTAATTGAGCAAAGATCTGAGCATATGATGTTGGCAGACGATCAAAGTCTCTATCTGGCCTCCTTGTCCTTTGTTGATTAAGCTGACGTTGTTGAGCAGCTCTCTGTTGTTGATGTTGAGGAGGATACTGATACCTTTGCTGGTTGTATGACTGTTGCTGAGGAGCCTGTTGTTGAGGCATCAGAGCTTGAACAGCTTGAACTGTTGGCTGATAAGGCATCGGAGCATATTGCGCAACAGCAACATACGGATACTGGAAGTAAGGGATTTGATAAGGCATTGGAGGGGGAGCTTGTTGAGCTTGCCCTTTCTGAGCAGAGACAACATTTGTTTCACCCTCTTTTTTTTTAATCCATTGAAGGGCTTCTTGACTACAGACTGACTGCTAGAACCTCCTTGGATCTTTCCGCTCTTCAGACCTTCTTCAATTCTCTCACCGACAATTACCAAATCAGAGAATCCAACGGAAACATTACCAATCAGCTTTTCATAGTATTGGCCTTGTAAAGTACCCATGAAGATGTCAATCAGTTCACGATCAACAAGAGGTGGATGCACCCTTGCAGCTAGCTCTCTCCAGCGTTGCGCGTACTCTTTAAAGGATTCGCTATCCTTTTGAGCCATACTCTGAAGTTGAGTACGATTCGGAGCAAGGTCAGTGTTATACTTGTATTGCTTGACAAATGCATCAGCTAGATCATCCCAAGTGCACACATTGCTCCGCTCCAACTGCATATACCACTCGAGTGATGCCCCAGACAAGCTGTCTTGGAAGCAATGGATCATCTGCTTTTCATCTTTGGCATGGGCAGCCATTTTGCGGCAGTACATCCTCAGATGCATGTGGGGACAACTGAGGCCTTTATACTTCGGGAATTCTTGTACCTTGAACTTGGGAGGAATGACAACATCTGGCACCAAGCACGTTTCCAGAGCGTTCAAAGATTTTGAGTTGCGCCCCTCCATGACTCGGAATTTCTCAACTAAATCACGACACATTTTCATGGCTTCAGAATCCTGAGCAGCAGTAGGATTGACAATTGGGATAGCAGCATGGTAATTATGTACCTCATCATACTGATCCACCAGATTTTCTTCGGCATGAGGAATAGGCACCTGAGTGACAACAGGTTGGGCTTGCGGAATAACACCAACAGCGACTCCAGATGTTGGAGGTGGTTGAGTAGTGGCTTCTTCAGCGGCAGGAGTGAAGTTCATTGGTATCCCATAATTGATAGGGTTAGGAACAGGAACTGAGAGTCTTGAGGGTGACCCTTGCACAGGCGCAGTGTTGTTGGCAGCAACGGCTTCACGCAGTTCTTCTTCTCTTCTGGCCATCATAATGGCTTCAAGAATCTGATCAATCTTTCCCTTCATAGAGTCCATTTCTTCTCTGAAGGCAGCTTGCTCTTGCTGAATCTGCTCCATCGCTCTTCTTATGTTGGCTCGAGTTGCGTACTGGTGTCGAGGAATCAGCTTGATTTACTGGAGAAGGAAGGAAGGTGAAGTGAAATTCTGAGGTTGAAATGCAATGCAAGATGCGTAACAGATGCAATGCAATGCAATGACATAAGATGCAATGCAAGATGCAAGATCCAGGATCGGAGAATCAAACAGCTTCAAACAGTTTTGAGGTTGACCGGAGATGACGGGTCAAGAACCACAGCTAGGATCAAGAGAACCCACAGGTAGGTTTCTAAAACGGGTAGGTGCCTCGAGTTATGGATATATTTCGAAGACATTATAACCAAGACAAAGATTTGTTCGACTATAATATTCTCGAAATAATCTCGTCTAGGTGAGGTCTTAATTTCTTCCCCGCGAGAAAGATTCCTCGGAGGCGCCCACTACACAACCATCGACACATGGGTTCTAAATAGGGTTCTCAGAATCCTAGATCGAGGTCGAAAATATTACTGTCAGGAAGTAATACGTTCGAGGGATCTCATCTGATTGGGGCATTCACATTAACTCACATAGAATTAACGCTACCAACCACCATGGGTAAATTGGGTTAATGGTCCTTGGGATCAACGACCCACCTCTAAAGTATTACCACCATGGCAAATATTCACCACAACAATAATATCTCCAAGGGAATCTACTCCAAGCGGTAGTTTTCGCTTCAACTCACGCGGAAGAGACCACGCAAGCCTACACTACACAACCACCATCCTAATCCTAGGGTTTTTCTCGACTCGGGTGTAGAGCCATCTCACAAAGTTCCCAATTTCAGAACAACCCAACAATGTTACAAAAGGTAACACAAATAAGGAATAGGAAAACAAGTAAATAAGCAAAGGAGAAGAAAATAAACAAACAAAACTAACGAACTTGAGATTCGAATCAAGATAGGCTTGACTCTCTCTTGCATGGAGCAAATGCATCCCCAGCAGAGTCGCCAGCTGTCGCACCTCGAAAAAAACGTTTCATCGAAGAAACGACCCTCGCGCGAAAGGCGCGGAAAACAGTTCGACAGAGTCGCCACCGAACTTTATTTATCCCAAAAGAGGGAAAGGAAAATATCGAGAAAACCTTTAAGGAGAGGGTAAGAACATGGTCTTCGCAACCACATTCTGGGTTCGGGAGTCGGTTACGTGAGGGGAAGGTACGCGCACCCCCTCACGTCCGTTGTACTTAACGGGAACCTCTTGATTCGAATCGCGATGCTCGTTAGCTAAGCTTGTTTGTTTTCTTCTCTATGATAAATGCGGAAAGGTAAAGATAAAAGGAAAAGATACTAAGGGGAAATAGGTGGTTTAAGGATAGGGTGCTCGGCAAGATCATCGCGACCTCAGGCCTACGTATGCTCATTCGGACGAGAATGAGAAATCAGAGTAATCGTAGTTCGACTACGGGGTTTGACGGAAAAAGATGGTAGTGTGCTCGTCAAGATCATCGCAATCTTGTGCCTACGTATCTTTACTTGGACGAGAATAAAGAATTAGAGCATTCGTAGTTCGTGGTACGCCCACGAAACAAAAGGGAGAGTTGGGTTGGTTTAGATGACGATTACTTGAACTTAAGAAAGATTCCTCGGGCCCAAGTAATCGGGAGAGTGAGTCAAAGATTTGGCTCTCTCTCTTTTTCATCTAAGGTGGTTGAGTTTGAAAAGGTTTGATGGTTTGAAAAGTGTTTTGGATGGTTGGACGGACGGTTGTTGGGTTGGATGTGTTTTAGAGGCGTCAATTGCTCACACACGAGTAAGAGAACTCGCACCCAAACAATCGAAGGAAGATCAAAGACTTGAACCCCCATTTTTCACCTTGAAAGAGTTTCGATAGTTGTTAGTTGTTTTTGAATTTGATTATGAAAATCCGCTTGAGGTGGGATCAAGGGTTTATTGTATGCGCTTGGTTATTTTGAAAAGGATTTAATTTGTTAAAAGAAGAGGCGTCAACTGCTCACACACGAGTAAGAGAACTCGCACCCAAACAATCGAAGGAAGATCAAAGACTTGAACCCCCATTTTTCACCTTAAAAGAGTTGCGATAGTTGTTAGTTGTTTTTGAAGTTTGATTATGAAAATTCGCTTGACGTTGGATCAAGGGTTTATTTATTATGAAAAGAGTTTGGTTTGAAAAGGGATTTGGTTCAAGGTTGATTTGAAAATGGGCTCGACGACGAATCGAGAATTAGTTTGAAAATGGGTTGCCTATGCTAGTCCCTAGAGGTGCTCCTAGTAAACAAACCACAATCAAAACTAAATGCATACATCGGAATGGGAGAGGGGTACATGCAAATTACAAGGGATGACATGAAATAAAGGATCTCGTTGTAAGGTAGCCCAAGAGAAAGCCGTGTGTGTGCAAGGTGTCCTAAACTAAGACTTGATCGAAAGTCGCCAAGCAACCAACAGTCCATCAATTATTGTTTTAGGGTTTCAATATTTTTAGTGTTTTTTTTTATTAATGGTGATCAAATAAAAAAATGGTTAGATAAATATGAATATGGATATGAACAATGATAAGATTATGAATAATATAATCGAGATAATATGAACAAGGTATAATATTGACATAACATTAAAGTTGGTCTCGTCTTAATCGCGATTTAATCGATAAATTAATAATCGACGACTTTTGATTTTCATTGACCAAAAGTGAAAATAAAAGAATACAAAGTGACAAATAAGAAATTAAATCGAAAATATGAGTACAAAGCATAAAGGTCTCACCTTTATCGAGATTTAATCGAGAAATCGATAAATCGATCAATATTTGGTTTTCATTGACCCAAAATGAAATAAAAATGAAATAAAATCGAAAAGGTGAATACAAAGAGTAAAGGTCTCACCTTTATCGAGATTTAATCGAGAAATTGATAAATCGATCGATATTTGGTTTTCATCGACCCAAAATAAATAAAAATGGAATAAAATCGAAAAGGTGAATACAAAGAGTAAAGGTCTCACCTTTATCGAGATTTAATCGAGAAATAGATAAATCGATCGATATTTGGTTTTCATTTACCCACAAAATGAATAAAAAATAGTGAATAAATTGAAATAAAAATAAATAAATAGGTAGGCCTCATACATATCAAAATTCCATTGGTTTGAACAAACCAATTAAATCATGAATGTTACTAGATCATTGGCCCAAAATAAAAATGAAAATGAAGATAGAAATCAAATTAATTGCAAAACAATAAAAATAAATGAAATAAACATAAAGAAAAAAAGGAGGGGGTGCGCATGAGATGGGTGTGTATAGAAATATGGTGGAATCATCATGGGCTTTAAGCCCATTAATCCACTTGCAAAAACGGATGGATTTAAAAAAGAAGGGTGCTGAGAGAAATCCTTGGGCTAACAAGCCCACGAACGAACAAGAAGGCCATAAAAAAATAAAAAATAAAAATAAAAAAAGAAATAAAGGATTAGCTTTTAGTTCAGACGATCCATACGCAGCCATATCACCATCAGTATTCATTGTCTTCTTTAAAACCACCACACATTAAATTTAAAAGAAGAAGAAAAGTCAAAGATAAAACATGAAGCCGATTTGCTCAGAAAGAACAACGTCACTAAAAACATCAAAGGCAATCGAAGAAAAATTTCAACCTTTACCGGAACGTCTTCGTCTCTCTCGTACGATTTGTCCAGATTCGTTCTCCCTTTCACGTTTCGGTTGGTTGCGCGGCTTAGTACTCCATTCACGTAAGAATATCACAACTCCTCCTCTTTTTTTTCTCGGCTCTAATTTGAAATTTGTTTGCGGTTGAGTTGTGGTTTCAATTTCTCTTCATCTCTGTTCTGCTTCTGGTTTTATGATTTGAAACGGTTTGTGAATCCTGTAAAAGAATTTGTGATGTGGGTTGAAAAAGGGTTGTGGAAAGGATGGGTTAAAGGGTTTATGCAGGTTGAAGAAGGTTGTTTGGTAGTGAGTGAAGGTTTGTTTTGGGGTTGGAAGATTTGTGTGGTTTTGTGTTGTGATGATTTGTGGTGGTGCGAAGGGAAGATGATGGAGGGCGGTGGATTCTGGTTTTTTTCAGTGAGTTCTGGGAGTTGTTGATTGTTGGAAAGAGGTCATATGGTGATGATGACGATGAGGTTGAAGAAGGTGGATTGGGAGGAGGAAACCGAGAACTCTTTGAGGTGTCAGTTTGTGTAAATGAGACGGAGGGGAATACGAAGGAATGTCGAGTGAGGTGTTAGATATTGTTGCGTTTGATGACGGTTTTGCGGTGGATTCGAGGTTCCAACCGAGAAAAATGGAGGAATACCAAGTTTTTGTGTTTTTTCCTTGCCTTCTCTGGCTCTCAATGTCCTTCCCTTTTTATTGATCCCCAGCCTTCCCTTTTTCAAAACAATATTTTTTAATTTTGTTTGTTATTGGTGATGGGTTGTTTTCAAGTGCAGGCCTTTGTTGGTTGTTGTAACAGGTTATGGAGCAGTGTGGTGTATTGCAGACTTTCGGTTTTTTGGAGTAGTAAGCTATCATTGTTTTTGTGTATATGGTGCAGTGTACTAGCGGGTTTTGTCAAGTGTAGTAGGTCTTAATCGCTGTAGGTTCCGTACATTATCTTGGAGCTTATGCGAAACTTGGTGGTAGCTTGGAAACTTGTTGACAATGGTTTTGTGGAAAAAATTAGCATCAATTTGGATTATGGATGTTGACAGGTCCATGGCATGAAACATTGACTGAAAAGAAAAATCCCCCTTTCTTTGAATTACTTTTGTAACTTTGAAAAACAAATGTTCTATTAAAAATGGTTGGGCTTGGCGTGACAAGTCCATGGTGTGAAACATTGTCTAAAAAAAAAGAGGTGTTGGGGCCTTAAATGATGATGGGCTTTTTTGTGTGAATGGTATTAAGATGTGGATAATAGGTATTGGTAAAAAGGATAATTGATGTGAAAATGAGGATATGGATTTAGAGAAAAAATGGAAAATAAATTGAATAAAGATGATGGAAATGGGTAAATGGAATTAAAAAAAAAAGGAAATGGATTAGAATTGAAAATGGACATGAAATCAAAAATGGAATATGGATGGATTTAATGGCTTAAAGTGAAATGGATAAAAATGGATTGGATATCGAAATGGGTAATTGGAATGAAAAGGATTGGATTATGAAATGGATGAGGTTTGAAACAAAAATGGATATGGACACAAACTTAAATATGAAAATTGGAAGAATGAGTTTAAGAAATATGGATGTGACAACATGAAAGTTATGCAAAGGTAGGACAAATTTGGGGTATGACATATACTTGCATGTGACACCATAGTTTTAAGCTGATTTGCAACCACAACACACACCACCTAAGTCCGTCTTAGAAGCATCACAATACACAACAAAGGACTCATTTGGATTCGGCAAAATCAAAACTGGAGCAGACGTTAACTTCCTCTCGAGCTCTTGAAAAATCTCTTCACAATGCAGATCCCAAACATAGGCTTAACCCATTCGACTCAACTGAGTCAAAAGAAATGCTAACTTTGAAAAATCCTTCAATAAACTTCCTATAATAACCAGCAAAACCAAGAAAACTTCTAATCTCTGTAACAGACTTCAGAGTCTCCCATTGCAACACAATGTTTATCTTCGATGGATCAACATTAATACAACCACTAGAAATCACATGACCGAGGAAACTCGCTTCTCACAACCAGAACTCGCACTTGGATAACTTCACATACAACTTCTTCTATTTTAAGGTCTACAACATAACTCTAAGATGCTTCACATGCTCTTCGTTAGATTTTGAATATATCAAGATGACGTTGATGAACACAACCACAAACTGCTTTAAATACATATGAAATATTCTATTCATGTACTTTATGAACATTTCAATCACATTTGACACACCAAATGGCATCATTGAATATTCATACTGACCATACCTCGTTATGAATGCAGTCTTCAAAATATCTTCTGACTTCACACGAATCTGATGATAACCCGAATATAAATCAAACTTGCTAAACACACAAGCACCTACCAACCGATCCATCAAATCAAGTATCCTAAAAAATGAATACTTTTTTTATCATAACTTTATTCAATTGTCGATAGTCAACGCACAATCTCATGCTACCATCTTTCTTCTAGACTAGCAACATCGGAGCATCCCACGATGAAACACTCGGCCAAACAAACTTTTTCTCAAGCAAATCTTTCAATTGTTTCTTCAGTTCACCCAACTCTAAAGTAGACATTCTATAAGGAGTCATCGACACTAGGATAGTACCAGGTACTAAGTCTATGGGGAACTCAACCTCGCGCTTCGGTAGCAAGTCACTGATATCATTTAGAAATACTTATGGAAAATCACATACCACTAGTAACTCACTAATTACAGCCTTGCTTTCGGCCTTCATATACACTAATATCATAAACACTTCAGCCTCATCCTTCACGAACTCATCCACTAGCATAGGAGACACAAACAACTCATTATTTCCATCGAACTCTAGAAATGACACCGTCTTGTCCTAATAGTTGATATGAACACCATTGAACTCCAGTCAGTTCATTCCAAGGATGACATCAAGATTTCTCAACAGTAGACAAACTAGATCCATCCCAAAATTCTTACCGAAAATAGTAAGTAGACAATTGAAACACACTAACGAAGTGGTTACTGGACCTAGAGCTGGGTGTCAATAATCATACTTCATATAACACCCTAAACCTCGAAACAATTAAATCATAGAATATTTCAAGTAATGATCATACTGCACACGTTCAGGATGTCACTCATCATAAACACGCATGTTCCATAACATATATTGATTGAGGTAAAACATTCTAATACACCTGTCATCGCATGCTAACCTTTACTTAGAGTATCGCAACATTGGAAATTATCAAATACGCATGCTTCATAAATTAAGTCACATCAAAAGTACTTCATTTAAATTAAAACAATGTGGCAAAAGTCTCCATTATAACATAAGCTCAAAATGTCAAGAACATAACATACAACTCTCGAATTAGAAAAACACAAACTGAATAAAACATTCAAGCGTTCCTAACCTCGTTGTTACAGGATCAGAGCAAGACTTCTAAACACCAATAAACTAAACGAAGTAACTCCAAGATCTAACTTCCACTTATTGCCGCAAACTATACTCATGAGTATCTTCAAGATGTCCATGGTGGACAACATTAAAGTAAAGGGTGTGAGAATCAACAAACCAATATAAACGGTGTAAACAATGTTAAGGTAAAGAGTATACAACAAACACACATTCATTACACACCCATCAACAACATGTTCTCACACCCAAATCATGATAACATTTACACAATCATGTCATATCATCATCATCATCATGAACAATCGACTACATATGCAATCACGTATACAAATGTACTCCACTACTGACTCATTATGCATGTGGTACCATTCATGAACACTCAAGTTCATCTCGTTCCCGATCCCCACCATAGGACCAGAGCACACCAAATCGTTACCATCACCATAAGTAACGCTTCACTAATTCCCACCTAAAACAAACTACTCTTTCTCTTGATCCCCATCATAGGACCAGAGCACATAAAAATTGGACTGAAGCTCGTACGCCATGATGCATGACTCTTAATAACATGTTGTTGAATGCAGAATAGGGCAAGCAACAAACATTTTGGAAGTATTTTTTCAGGAATTTATCGTGTCCACAGATATCGGTTCTATTGAACTGCCGTTCGACATTTTCCACGTTAATGAGTTTGGGTTTCAAATGTGCTTAAAAGTAAATGCGAGAAATAAAACTATTGAACAGAAAAAGAATTCATTCTTTGGAGAGTAGAGAACTCTCGAGTTTACATTTCATCTACCCTATCAAATACTCAAACTTACTACTCATTTGCACGCAACCTAAATCACTCGTCCATATTATCACGTATCGCCCACAACAAAGGTTATGTCTAACGCAAAGTTGAGAGAACAACCGTATAGCCTCGGAGGTGATATCTCATGCAACTCGACCACACGGAAGCGTTAAGAATCGAAACTCAAGTGAATATTAAGCCTCATTCTATATCTAGAGTCAAGAACATAATAAATGTTCATCCTAGTTCCGGATTCAAGGAGGATATGTCTACCGCAAATCAAATCCATGCATAAAGCGATTAAAACAAGGATAACACCAATAGAGATTTGTAAAAGAGCTCGCATACAAAGCCATGAGCAATAAATATACATACTATCAAGGTAAACTTACATACAAACTCACACCAATGGAAACTATAAAGGGAAGAGAGAAGAGGAATCAAAATCTCTCGTGGTGTCAAACACGATCCAAGAATCATCCGCCGCCAATCGTCGAGTTGCAACCACCATTGATGCTTTTCTAAGCTCTAAACTACAAAGGATGAAGGTTTGATGAATTGGGAACAAATACCCCAAGACATAACCTTAAAAATGCTGAAAAATGACTTAAATAAGCAAAATTAGTTTCCCAGTTTCGCACTGCGAACCCCCGTTCGCCTAGCGAACATATGCCGCCTTAGCCACAGCCTAAAACAGTGTTTTTCACACTTCTAGGCACTTTTTATTCGCCAGAGTTCGCATTGCAAACTCCCTAGCGAATACGCTCGCCTCCAGTTCGCACAGCGAACATGACAGCAAACCAGAACTTGTTTTCTTCATAACTTTTGAACCGTAACTCGGATTGACGCACGGTTTGAAGCGCTGGAAAGCTTATTCAATGCTCTTTATGAATATGGAAAAATATATTTACTTGAATACCTAAAAAAATGAGAGAAAATCAATTAAACTCAATGATATTTACACGATACGCAATATATACACTAAAATGTAAACTATACGCATTTACAAACAAAGCAGGGTTTATTCGTATGATATTTAACAAAAAGTATAGATAAGTGCAACAAAACTTATATATAAAAATAGGTACATTTTGCACTTATCAACTCTCCCCAACTTACATAATTGTTTGTCCTCAAACAAAAATCAAGCGACTCAAAGAAATAAAAACAATAACCAAAGAATCACAAATCAACAGGTTTTGAAAACGGAAAACAAATGCAATGGTTCAATCGAAAATGGTACACACAAATTAAATACTTACCACTAAACTACAACGATAACATAGTCATGAAACAAATGCAAAATACAAAAATCATGCCGAACATCCTAAAACAACACAGGTTCAAATGTGAATCACACCTAGCAAAAACAATCATCGGTAGATGAAAAACACAAAATGGGGTACTTTACACTCACACAACAATCTTGAAAACAGAAGACTAAATTATGCATTCATCCAACAATTCACATTGAACATACAAAGGCAAGAATCACAAGGACTTTTCAAGGTTGTAGCGTGGTCGGGTAAACAAACAAGGGGCAATTTCTAAAGGTAATTGAAACAAAAACTTGCCTAAACCTAAGGGAGTGATCAACTCACAAAGACTCAAACACAAAATTCCAATCAACTTCTTCCAAAATCCCAAGTGTTACACAAAGCACAATACTTATTTAGCACAATTATTTGAACTCTTTTTGTTTCCTTTCTCTAGAATTTTCTTTTTCTTTCTTTTTTTCTTTTCTTTTATTTTCTTTTTCATATTTTTCTCTTTTTTTTTTCAGAGGTTCGCAAAGCGAACGATCATTCGCTAGGCGAACACTCGCTAGGACGTTCGCAAAGAGAACTTTGGTCCCTTTCGCCACAACCTAATTCTGGATTCCTTCACTGGGACATTCGCCAGCCATTCGCACAGCAAACATTCGCTATCATACTCGCAAAGCAAACATGACAGCAAAACAACCCTTTATTTGACCTCATAGAAACCAACCAATGAGTAAACAATTATTCTCTCCCCAACTTGAATTCAACCACATCATCATGTGAATACTCCCTACTTTCTAAGGCAAGGTAAAAATTCATACAACAACGCAAAGTTGAGGGTTCAAGTAAAAACAACAATCAAGATCCACACAAAAAATGAATTTGACACTCATAGACAAGCATCAGCTCAAACAACATGGATAATGACCAAAGGCTCAAAGGGGTTACAAATGATCACACACTCATAAGGTGAATGACTATTTGGCTAGGTAGTTGTGCTCAAAATGAAACAAAATGCCTTGATCCTTTTCATGCTTTCATGTAATCAACACAAACGAAAGATTAAGCATAATAAAATCCAGTTAAAACAAGAATGTTGGTACTCCATGCATATATGAACAATAGAAGGCTACCTCACAAAAAGGTTGGGAACTAAAGTGATTCACAACAAGAACTAGTATACAAAAGAATGAATGGCATGGAAGTTTGTAAAATGCCTAAGTCTCATGAATATGCTAAAGTCAAGAAAGCGATAAATACATACCTTGGACGAGTACAAAACTTAACAATATCATTACCACACATCCGTAAGTTGAAACGATCAAACTTAGAACATCACCTTAAATTTCCACAAGCAACTTAAAACAAGCTCATTGACAAACACAAAAACTATTAATATGCACAAACTGAAAAACTGGCAAAAATTCATTAAACAAGTTGTAAAGTGAAGATTTGAGAAGTTTACGAAAAATCCGAGTACAACTTGTTTAATGAAAACTCACCACACTACCTAAACTAAACAACAACAAAAGAAAAGAATACACCATGCTTGTTTTACGTCGTAAGCTCGACGCCTTTACAATGCTTAGCTAGCAACTTCCTTCCTTCATGCCATAGTGATGTCTCACCGCGCAAACCAAAAGCAAGTGCCCTAATCAAACACTTAAACAAACGTTACGGGAACAAAATGTATACAACACTTGAACAAACATAATGGAAATAGACAATATATACGATATATACAAAACTCAAAAACAAAGAAACTATCGCAATGCGATTCAATATCAAAACCAATCCCCAGCAACGACACCATTTTGTTGAATGCAGAATAGGGCAAGCAACAAATATTTTGGAAGTATTTTTCCGGGAATTTATCGTGTCCACAGAGATCGGTTCTATTGAACTGCCGTTCGAAATTTTCCACGTTAATGAGTTTGGGTTTCAAATGTGCTTAAAAGTAAATGCGAGAAATAAAACTTTGAACAGAAAAAGAATTCATTCTTTGGAGAGTAGAGAACTCTCGAGTTTACATTTCATCTACCCTATCAAATACTCAAACTTACTACTCATTTGCACGCAACCTAAATCACTCGTCCATATTATCACGTATCGCCCACAAAAAAGGTTATGTCTAATGCAAAGTTGAGAGAGCAACCGTATAGCCTCGGAGGTGATGTCTCACGCAACTCGACCACACAGAAGCGTTAAGAATCGATACTCAAGTGAATATTAAGCCTCATTCTATATCTAGAGTCAAGAACATAATAAATGTTCATCCTAGTTCCGGATTCAAGGAGGATATGTCTACCTCAAATCAAATCCATGCATAAAGCGATTAAAACAAGGATAACACCAATAGAGATTTGTAAAAGAGCTCGCATACAAAGCCATGAGCAATAAATATACATACTATCAAGGTAAACTTACATACAAACTCACACCAATGGAAACTACAAAGGAAAGAGAGAAGAGGAATCAAAATCTCTCGCGGTGTTAAACACGATCCAAGAATCATCCGCCGCCAATCGTCGAGTTGCAACCACCATTGATGCTTTTCTAAGCTCTAAACTACAAAGGATGAAGGTTTGATGAATTGGGAACAAATACCCCAAGACATAACCTAAAAAATGCTGAAAAATGACTTAAATAAGCAAAATTGGTTTCCCAGGTTCGCACTGCGAACCCCGGTTCGCCTAGCGAACATATGCCGCCTTAGCCACTGCCTAAAACAATGTTTTTCACAGTTCTGGACACTTTTTATTCGCCAGAGTTCGCATTGCGAACTCCCTAGCGAATACGCTCGCCTCCAGTTCGCACAGCGAACATGACAGCAAACCAGAACTTATTTTCTTCATAACTTTTGAACCGTAACTCGGATTGACGCACGGTTTGAAGCGCTGGAAAGCTTATTCAATGCTCTTTATGAATATGGAAAAACATCTTTACTTGAATACCTAAAAAATGAGAGAAAATCAATTAAACTCAATGATATTTACACGATACGCAATATATACACTAAAATGTAAACTATACGCATTTACAAACAAAACAGGGTTTATTCGTATGATATTTAACAAAAAGTATAGATAAGTGCAACAAAACTTATATACAAAAATAGGTACATTTTGCACTTATCACATGTATTATCACAAAAAGGTTAACCAAAAGGATCTCCACACACATATCAACATTTATGCATCACATCATTCATCATACACAACAATCAATCCATGTTACAACATCAATAAACAATAAAGAATAGCAGCGACTCGTCGAATTTAAATTCATAGGTATTCATTCATGTCACTTCACCAAACAACAACATATCATCGTACAAACATAACAATTTACAAAATGATCCATTCATTCCACAACTTGTATTTACACATCGATTCAACAGGTTGATTCATCATATTAAACATCACCAAACAACAACCAATCGTCGTTGGCATAAAAAAATAGGCCGACAAGTCGACACAAAACAACAATTAAGCATTGTCCCCTTTCGTTAAGCGAAGCCTTTACTCTCTAAGCGAGCTCTCGCTAAGCGAAACATCTCTTGCTAAGCAAAATCCACACAAAAAAAAAACATAACCCACACCCTGTCACGTTCTCTAAACGAACACAACAGCTTGTTAAGTAAACTTTCGCTAAGTGATGTCATTCTAGCTAAGCGAACTCGTTCAGACCTGCAAAAATGCATAACGCAATTTGCATCTCTTGCAACCCCAAAATCCCTCCAATTTAGTCCCAAACATCCCTAATCTCCCAGAAAATTATATCACATGTTATAACACCACTAGGACATGTTAAATTATAACATTACATCGTCTAATTAATCCAATCACATAAATTCATGTTTACCCCCAAAACCTTCTAAACCCTCAAACATGGTAGAAAACATAAATGTCTCAAAACAAAAAATCGTACACATATAGGCATACAAAATTCATCATTAAAATAGCCAACTACATCAAAACTTCATAAAAAATTCAGAATCAATCACATCCTAATTTCCCTAAGGAGAGTAAGGACCTCTTATCTCTACCCCATCATGGAAAACACCTGAATTGATAACCCTTTCTCCCCTTTACCTTAGATTTTCAGTATTTGATGATGAATTGTACAACTTCTATGTTTCTCTAAAAAATATAGCTCTTTCCCTATCTTTAAAATATATACTCCCTTGCTACTTTGTTCAATTATGAAATTTTCCCAACTCATTAGTCATTACTAGCCTTTTTATTTGTTAAACTTATTTTCTCCAATTCTCACCAATGGCTTAATTCTATCATGTTTACTAATTAGTAAAATTAAGGGTTAAATAAGTTTTTAGTCCCTACAAATATCCCAACTTTCAAGTTTGGTCCCTTGAAAATTTTCCTTCAAACAATGGTCCTCATAAAGTTTTCCGTCCCCAAATTTAGTCCCTCCCGTTAGTTTCCACTAACGGTGGCTTATGTGGCATGGCATGCGTGTATTATTGCTTTGCCACGTCAGAAATATTGTAAAATATTTATTCTGGTACCTCTTATGTGGCATCCCTCTTTTTCCTCAATCTCTCTAATTCTGCTACCTCTCTTTTTGTCTCCTCTAGGTTTATAATTTCCCTCCATATTCAATTACCGATTCAATTACATTCAACTTTCTCTCGAAAACTCTTGCTCTGTTCTGGTTTAGGCTTCGCTACGAGTTTAACCAAATCGAGTAGACAACGAAGTTCATCTTCTACGGTATGTTTTTCTTTCTCAACAATTCAAACCATAACAGAGTTGATTACAATTGCTTTTCCCTTTTCTAGATTTTGATTTCTGTAACTTTGATTCAAAGCCTTATGAATGAATCAATGTATGATTCGGTAATTGATTAAGTTCTGTTTTGATTAATTTTCCACAAAAGGATGATTAGTGAAATGGAAATAAGATCCTGGAGGTACTTTTTTTCTGCCCCCTTCCTATGGCTGTGTGCTCACATATTGGGTTACAAGAACCTGGCTTTTAACACACACACATACACACTTCCTAGTACAGAGAGATAATGACAACGAAGTTCCCAAGCATTGATGTGAAGTGCATCTTCTCCCAGGTGATCGAGCACGTAGCGGAACCTGCAGAGTTCTACAAATCTCTAGCAGCATTAACAATCCCAGATGGAACTACCATCATATCGAAAATAAATCGTTCAATGAGAGCTTATGCAACTGCCATTATTACCGCATAATACATCCTCTGCTGGGTATTTTATTTTTCTCAAGTTCATTCTAATGTTTTAAATTCTACCTTAGTTTAGTACCTTATCCCTGAAATTTGCTACTTTTCATTACTTTATATTATCTATCTTGTCACACGTTATATTAAAAATAAACATTAAGATTGTAATCAACATAACAAAGGCTTGAAACTGAAGCCGCTGAAATGATGTCCAACCGCCCAGACTTCACTACATTAAATGGTTCTGGCATTATACTTCCCAATACGCCCTTTGCATCCCATGCTGAATTGGACTCGGAGAACAAAGGGAAATAAAGTTCAGGTACCTTACAATTTCCAGAGCATTGTGAATTTATGAATTTATGGATTCCTTAGAAGTTAATGTATAGAATTACAATAATAGCTCGTTACCCTTTTTATATGCACATACACAAATGGGCTTATATGGACAAAACTCTCATTTCACAATTTACTTTACCCTTTTCCAGATGTGCCTCCAATGGACAGTCAAGGCCACCAAGATAATATTCATGGTCAATTTCTGCATCACATGTTCCCTCCTTGGCCTATTCATCTAAGCTGGCAAGACACATCTATTCCATCCAACATGATCCCGTCTACTATCAACAAGAGATTAAGGGTGATTAATTCCTCAATTTGTCAATAGACAGTCGGCAATCCTGATGAGGCATAAACCATTTTACAAAACTATAATAGCATTTCTTGCATCTTGTGCACAAAGCTACCTAAGGCACAAATCTTTAGTTGACATAAGCATTCTCTCTGTATTTCCTTCAATTTCGGAAACAACACAACTCTCACAACTCCTGCACCCTTGAAATCAGCAGTGCACTACACTACTTGAAATTCTAGTATCAGACGTGTGATGTTAAGGTGTGATGTCACAACAACACACTCTGCACAATGGACAGCAATAACAGTAAAATAACGCCAAGAATTATTGACCCAGTTCGGTTACAACCAACCTACTCTGGGGGCTACCAAGCCAGGGATGGAATTCACTACTTGTAGATATAATTTACAGACTCAACAACCCGTTGACAATCTCCTAAACTTATACTCTACTAATGATTTCCTACCTAAGAAACCACTTAGGTATGAGAACACCACTCAATCCCTTACAAACACTCAAAGAACCCACTTTGAGTACCCTTGATCTTACTTCACAGCTTTGATCAAGCAAACACTCTTTATTGCTTCACAGCTTCTAGAGAGGACAGAAACTCAACACCTATTCAAACCCTAGAATACTGTAAATACAACTCGTACAAAATACTCAAGACACTCAGCCTATGCTCTTGATCTTCTCTCTGTATTTCTGTACCTTTTTCCTTTGGTCTTGTGCGCTTTATATAGCTCCTTGAATTGGTCTTGGACTTGCTACAATATCTCCCAGATTTGTTATTTAAAACTGAATATCTAAAACAGATTTTCTCCTAAAATCTTTTTAAATCTTCAACCTTTTAAATCTCCTACAAATCTGCAACAGATCTCCTATGCAGCAGCAAATATCTATCCCAAGATATTCGCATCCAATGAGACAGCTTGCTCTCCACAATTCCAGCTATTACGCAACCCTAACAACATCACAGCCTGCTGTTGTTAATTTTGTAGATCTGATGTTACAACATCACCTGTGTGACATCAGACATCCAACTTCAGCAATTAATTACTTAACACAGCCCAGTGTTAAGACTTCAATGTTGCAACATCAGCACCTTGACATCAACATTGAATATACTTTGTTTTACCTAAATTCCAGCCAATCCAGGAACTAACAATCTCCCCCTTTCGCTAATTTTGGCTAAAACAATCTCTGCATCTTCAGAGACTTCAGCAGCGGAATAATCTTCAGAAATTTGAAACTCTCAATCAGCAGCAGTTTGACAATCTTCATAGTCTTCATTACTTTATCTGCTGCAGCACCATCTTCATTATTGACAACAGCCAATTGGTGCTCCCCCTCTAAAACATGAACCAGCATCACAACTGTTCAGTAGCTCACAATGTGCAGCAATTTACTCCCCCTAGATGTCTGCTTGACTGCACTCTTCAAATGTCATGATATCTTCAAAAGTTCAGTCAAGACTCCTCCTCAATGCAGCACAGTCAAGACTCCTCCTCAATGCAGCACAGTCAAAACTCCTCCTCAATGCAGCAACAACTTTCAACAATGTTGCATTCAACAATGTTGCTCAGTGTCATACCCTAAATTTTGACCAGGCATTTTTATTTTTTCTCATTTCATCTGTCTATATTTTCATACTGTGTCGTCTGCATACAATATCATATATTTTCTTCATGAATATTTTTTGAATTATCAGCCGGATTTAACGTGTAAAATTTTCATGTATTTTTGGTCAAACTGAAAAGTCAACAGTACAAAAAAGTCGGTGCCCGGCCAATTTTTAAATCAAGTTCGCAGACGCCAGTTTTTTTCCTTTGTTTCACGTAATTTAACCCGGTGTGCGCAATTTTGACTTTTTCAAGTTCCGGTCACCTTTTTTGACTCATCTGAGCCTTTTTACCAGGTTTTTTCTCTGACTCGTCTGAGCCTTTTTACCGGGTAAAATTTCACAATTTGATCGCGCAGTGTATTTTTTCAATACTTAATATTTTGTACTGATCATTTTGGTATATTCATTTTATTTTTTCGGACACCTCGATACCGGACAGTTTTACCGTTTTTTACCGGTTTCAGTTCGAATTTTTAAGTAATATTACTTTCTATTAATTATGTGTTTAATAACTTTTGTTTTATTTAGTTTTTTATTATATTTGATTTATTAATTATAGTATTTAAGTGATATGTTTATATATAATAGTAACTTGTTTCACAATTTTGTTCAATTTTCATGCATGAACACAACCAAATCCAACGTGCCACTCATCTTTGTTTCATGCATAATTTTCCTTCCCACTTGCTAGCACATGCATCTTTATCTATTATCATTTATTATCATTTTTTTTAGATAAAACTTTATAACAATTTTATCCTTTCATCATCAATTCTATATTTAAATAATTATTTTTTCAATTAATTGGTTTATTTATTTATTTATTTATTTTCGAGTTTTATTATTATCATTTTTTTCTTTTATTTATTTATTTATTATTAATATATAATATTATTTATATTTTTTAATTTGGTAATTAATATATAATAGTATATATTTTACTTGGTAAACAAGTAATAAATATATAATTGTATATGTTTTTAACTTGGTTAACAAGTTAATAACTTGGTGAACAAGTCATAAAATTTCTATAAATAGCATAGACATTCACACTAATTTCTCACACCAAAACATTACAAAGCTTTTGTTTTCTCTCTTCTTTCCTCTCTTCAATTTTCGAGTTTCATAAGGAGTGAAAAGGTGGAATTTCAACTCCAAGCAACTTCCATTCAAACACTTTCCTTAAGGTGCAACAAAGCTAAAGGGATCGTTATCTTGCGCCTGGAAGCTTGAGAAGAGGCATTGGACCTTGCTCCAATAGGTAAGTTTTCGAACTCATTATCCATGTTTTATTCACGCGATGTTTTTCCGTGTATATTCAATTGGTAGGATATCACGATGTTTTGCCGTGTATATTTTATCACATGATGTTTTTTCCATGTATTCAGTTTCACACACGATGTTTTGCCGTGTATATGCTTTTAATCTCCAGATGTTTTTTCGTGTATATTATATCTGTTAGTTACCACGATGCTCTGCCGTGAATGTTTGTATCTCTGTTTATTTATTACGTGATGTTTTGCCACGTATACCTGTTATTTATCAACACGATGTTCTTCCGTGTATGTTTTATTTCACATGACGTTCTTTCATGTATAATTGACTCTGATTTTTTGGGCATCCCTTAAGGTGTAAGCCCCAACCCTTTTGAGTATAAATAATTTTTGGGCCTCTTGAGAGAGTGTAAGACCCATCCCTTTGTACAGAAAACAATTTTTGGGCCTCTATTAGAGTGTAAGACCCAACCCCCTTTTAACCAAAACATTTCGGGCCTCTCCTTGAGCTGTAAGCCCCAAATATTTCTTTTTCAAAGCACTTTCTCCTTTGATTTTGAATATACTGTTGTTTTCAATCTTTCTTTGTTGAACAACTAACCAAACAGCATGGAAGCACTACAACCGAGTAAGTGGTTATCGCTTTCGTTTACTGCTTTCATATTATAAACTGTATTGTGGGGCTGCTCACTGTAAGTCTCCTTTCATAAACTCATATCTACTGTGTAATAATAGTATAGATATTTCGAGTTTCCCCAGTAACTACGTCTAGAACTAGGTGACGCCGTTTCGTTTATTCGTAGAAATAGACGCCTAGATCCCCAATAGGAGCACCAGATACAGTCTTCTCTTCGGCTGTCCTCCTTAGGATTCGTCAAGAAACTCTACTCCCCAAGATGAATGTATTCTCCGTGAATGGCATCTTTGAGTTTCTTCCAAATTCTCGAACTTTCCTGACTTGATCTATTCCTTGTGGATAGCTTGCCTTGAATGTCTCGGGGTTTGGGTACCCACTACGGTCATAATCTTGGACCTTAACTAAGGAACCCTCTTTAAAAGCTAAAAATCGCTGGATAGTAAACCTCGCACGTTTACCAGTGGTTTTTATCTTTAAAAGAGTTATCTCTCCTAATGGAAAGGAGATGATAGACCCACGGGCTTCTTAAAAGCATCGGCCTCCTCTTGGGCATCGTACAAGGACCCTACGGCTTCTTAGAAGTATTCACAGCCTCCTCTTAGGCTTCGTATAATGATCTCTTCCTCCGGGAATGATAGCCTCCTCTTGGGCTTCGTACAAGGACCCGTCGGCTTCTTAAAAGTTTCCAGCCTCCGCTTGGGCTTTGTACAAATTGTCCCGACGACCTCCTAGAGGTATAGGAACAGAAACTAGTCATCTTGCTAGAGCAGTCTTTCAAAAGAGTCTAGATCTTGATCCCGAAGCGTACTTTCCCTTACACAGTACAAAAGACACACCCAGTAGACTTGGACAGTCTATATCCCCTCTTGAGTCTCAAAGACGTTCTCAAGTTCCTTCTAAACACAGGAAAAACCCTTCCCTCTTTTTAACATCCGACGTTTTCCCGGATATTCCTTTTTCTTTAACATCCGACGCTTTCCCAGATGTTCCTTTTCTTTACATCCGACGCTTTTCCGAATATTCCTTTTCTTCACGTCCGACGCTTTTCTGGATATTCCTTCTATTTTCATCCGATGTTTTTTCCCGGATATTCATATCTTCTCACTCTTTCAATAAATTCCCACAAACACTCTTTAGCTTCATATCTTGGGCTTTGAACAAGATACAAATCACATTTAGCTTCATATCTTGGGCTTTGAACAAGATACCCAAATATCTATTTTCCTCCCATAGACTAGGAGGAACTACGAACGCTCTGATTTCCCTGTTTCGGTAAACGGGAATACATAGGCATAAGATTGAAAGAAAAATCTTAGCGAGCACACTAAATAAAAAAAACCTTAGGTCCAGTACCTTACCAAAAACATCAAAAAACTCAAAAACAACAAAAATACCTTTTCAATATCTCTCAACTTTCCCTTTTACAGACAAACACCATCAAGTAGAAAATAGTAGAACAGTAGAAAATTGCTATCAACCCATGGATAACCATGTATAGGATGGGTAATTAACAACTCCCCATTGTATAACCTGACCCCGAACTCCCCAATCTCTTAGCACTTGTTAAAGAAAACATTTGCGCGCAAGGTTAGTTTGAGATAGCTTCCCTTTCCTTTCCAGCTTCATAGGATAAATAAGAAATCAGAAAGTAGCACCCAATCCCATCCGCTGGCGGATGCGGACGGTCACAAAAACCGCGCTACACTCAGCATAGCAACTGTCAATAACTCCCCCTTAATATCTGCATCACATTAGCAACATTTGGCAATCCATGACTCTCTAGACTCTCTTGGCTATTTTCTCCCCCTTTTTAGCCACAATTAGGCAAGCTTCTATAAGAAGCCCTATTAACTATAGTCAGTACACCCTAGCTCTCATTGTTAGCCTCACAGTTAGCAAACAGGCAAAACAAATCATAGAAGGAAACTAAATACATAACCAGTGCATAAAACATCACAATATTCAAATTACAAAACCAAGCACATTAAGTGCTAAAACCAAGACAGAAAATAAAGCTAATCCTACTAAAATAGAAGGCAATCATTAAAAGCTTGAATCTTCTGAGCTGAGATCATCATTATTGTCTTCATCAACAGCATCCTTCCTTGTGTTGACAGCTTCACCTTCCTTTGTTGTCAATCTCAGAGACATGACAAGTCTTTCAAATTTTTGTTTCCTTTCAGTACTAACTCTTATGACTTCATCTAACTCCTTGCAAGCCTCCTCTAGTTCTGTAATCAACCCAGTCTTGGCTGGTGACTGTTGTGATGTTGAAGCAGATGTCTTGACACTGTAAGAAACATGTTTCAACTTGTGATGGAGTGACAAGGCAGGCTTCCTTTTGCAAGCAACATCTGAATGCTGTAGAATTCCAGGATGTTGAGACAAGACAATCCCACAAATGAGAGAGGGAAAAGCAATGGGCATCTTTACAGCATTTGTAGCAGCATGCTTAATAGTATGATCATAGATGTAGGAGCCATAGTCAATTCTTTGTTTTGTCCCAACTGCATAAATTATCTTCCCCAATTCAACAGAAATTGTGGTCTTGTGACTAGTAGGAACCCAGTTGGCAATACCTATTCTGTGCAGAAAAGCATATTTGACACTCAACAAACTGGCTAACAGCTTTCCTTCTACGGGCCAAACACCTACCTGACCAGCAGTGATTTCTTTGCATATAACATTGTTGGAGGCTTCTAATTCCCCATAATCTTCCTCATTTCTTCCTAAGTAGGCATTGATCATCTCAGGAGAGAACCAGACACACTTACCCCTGATGGTAACTCTTCTGAAAGTTCGGCTCTTGCTGTCATTTATCGATTCAGGTATATTAACTGTGAATTCCCTGACCAGTCTATCATAGCAATCAGCCAACCCTGACACAGTCCTTATGAGACCAGCAAGCTTAATTAGGTCTATAATTTCAGTAGATTCTAAGTCTTTTGCTACTACCTCTCTTTCCAGAGCTACCTTTCTTAGGCTCACACACTTCCACAAGGAAGCACTTCTGGCATAGTGAGATGAGATGTTATCAGGCACTTGAGTTGTAGCAGGGTTGATGTCTTGAGCATCACACTCAGAATCTGACTCTTCCCTGATTCTCCTCTTCTTGGCACCTTTGCTCCACGACTTGGGAGAGTCTGTAACTGAAGTCCTTTTCTTATCCTTCCTTTTTCCAATTCTATCATCATCAGATGAGTCCTCAATCTCTATAACCTCAACCTGTTCCTTTCGTTTACCCCCGTGGCTTTCATTCCTAGGGGACGATGTTCTGACATCAAGACTGACATCAGTGTCAACAAGATCTTCACCTTCAGCTTCTTGACTAAGGGCCTGTCTTTGAAGATTTTTGTCCTCACCTTGAGAGTCGACTTGTTCAGCAGGCATTTGCCTTAGAGGGACAGAAATCCCTTTCACCCGTATCCCCTTCTCAAGGATTTTGGTGGCAAGCTGTTCCAAATGCATGTCTACATCAAACTTCTCCTCAACAGCTTGAGAGGATGATAACCTAGCTTCAGGTTTGTTTACCGTGGTTGAGGGTTTAGGGTTACCTGACTCGGGAAGAGCAATATACATGAGTTCTTTGGAAGAAACCCTAGTTCGTACCTGCTCAGAGTTCTTGGAAGGGACAGACATCGTTCCTTTGTGACAGACTAGGTTTGGAGAAGAACTTTCTATTCTGTTGAGATTTAGGGAGATGAAGCGTTGCGATGAGAATGCTTTGGTAAGTCTTGATGTAGTATTAATATAGTAAGGCGCCTGATTTTGAATACTCTTTAAAGACCAATTACTAATTTTCTCCCTCCATACAGACTTTCCTTTTAAACAATTCACATCTAGACTCATTAACTCTGAGTGACCTTTTAGCATCCTGATGTCATAGTCTGTTGTTATAACATCAACTAGAACAACACTAGTTGAATCTCCTTCAAGAGAGGTCCACTGATAGTAGTTGTCTTTAGTTCTGGCACCCTTCATAACAACCTGATTATGCTCATCAGAAACCACACAATCATCCTTAGTGTAGTTTACCTTGTAACCTTCATCACACAACTGGCTTATGCTGATCAAATTTGCACTTAAGCCACTGACAAACAGAACATTGTCAAGTTCAGGTCTACCATCACCTTGCACTTTCCCAACTCCTGCAACAACACCTTTTTCTCCATTGCCAAATATGACCTCATGAGAGGGACAATGACTAAGATCATCAAACATGGATCTACATCCAGACATGTGCTTGGAACACCCACTGTCAAAATACCATGTTCCTTCTTTAAACTCTCTATCACCCATGTGAGCCAATAAGCACTTCACCTTCTCCTTAGGTACCCATTTTTAAACAACTTTGGGCCTGTGCTCTCTCCATCTGTTTTGAGGTTGAGGGTATCCATGCAGCTTGTAGCAAGAGTACTGCATATGTCCAAACCTTCCACAATAATAGCATCTCACCCTTTCATCTCTGAATCTTCTGCCATGATGAGATTGCTTATGCTGCCATCCATAAAGTGGTCTCCTCCTACCATAACTGCCCTGCCATCTATTATGTTGATATCTTCTCCCATAAGACAGCTGAGAATGCTATTTCCTGGATTGTCTCCCATGATGGTGTGGCTTTCTTCTTCCATATATATAAGGAACATCATTGGTGTATCCATAACCATAACCATACCAGTTGTCCTGATGTTGAGACACCTGATGAGACATGTGCTGTTTGAACTGAGCAGCTTGCATGCTCTCATGGTATTATGGGGGCATATACTGACTAGCTCCCTGTGGCTGCTTTCTCTTCTGATAGGGACCATTCTTCTTCTTAATCTTCTTAGGATGTGAAACATCAGCTTTCTTAGGGGTAGGATCCTGCTTCTTTGGCTGATGTTGAGATGAAAGTTGTGACACTTCCTTCTTTGAACCTGAAGTGCTTCCTTCTGAAGTTCCCTTATCCTCAGCCACATAACCTATCCCAGCTTTGTCTCCAGCAACTTTTTCTAACTGAAGGATCTTGTCAAGTGTGTATGTACCACAACTCAGCATCCTAACAGACTTGGTCATTTGATCAAGGTGAGCTCTAACTAGCACAACTTCATTTTCAAGATTAGTCTTTTCATTCTCTAGCTGAGCAATCTGTTGCTTGTGGCACTTGTTTTCTTGACAAATTTTAGCACTTTTTAAACACAACCCTTGATAAGTAGATGCTAACTCCTCATAAGTTACTTCTCCATCACTAGAATCATCATCAGAAACAACAGCTCCTATTAGGGCTCTAACATGCTTTGCTGACTCACCTTCACTTTCACTATCTGAGTCAGACCAGGAAACTGTCATGCCCTTCTTCTGCTTTTTCAAGAAGGTGGGACATTCTTTCTTGACATGTCCATACCCTTCACACTCAAAGCACTGCACTCCTTTATCTTGGGCAGTTTTCTCTTCATCCTTCTTGCTGGTGTCAGAAGTCATGTTCTTGACATTAGGCCTGGAGTTATTATTCATTCTCTTGAATACTTTGGTGAGCCGTCTTCCCAACATCACTATGGCCTGATATAGATCCTCCTAGGATTCAGATCTCTTCCCTTTCTCTTCTTCACCATTTGTCACAAGGGCTATACTCTTTGGCTTCTTTTCTGGTTCTTCCTCATTCAACCCAAGCTCAAAGGTTTGAAGAGATCCAATGAGCTCATCAACTCTCATCTTGCTGATGTCTTGTGATTCTTCAATGTCAGTAACCTTCATCTTATATTTCTTAGGTAGGGACCTAAAGATCTTCCTCACAAGCTTTACATCTGACATATTCTCACCAAGAGCACTGGATGCATTAGCCAGCTCCAGAACATTCATGTGGAAGTCATGAATGGTCTCATCATCCTTCATCTTCAGGCTTTCAAATTTTGATGTTAAAATCTGAAGTCGTGACATCTTGACTCTAGATGTTCCTTCATGAGTAGCCTGCAAGATATCCCACGCTTCTTTAGCAACTTCACAGGTATTGATTAACCTGAAGATATTCTTATCCACTCCATTGAAGATGGCATTTAGAGCTTTGGAATTTCCAAGGGCGAGCTCATCTTCCTCCTTGGTCCATTCTTCTTCAGGCTTTAGCTTAGAGGTGCCTTCTTTATCTTTACCAGCATCGTCCTTCTCACATACAACAGGTGCTTTCCACTCTTTAATAACAGCCTTCTAAGCCCTATTGTCCAAGGATTTTAAGAAGGTGGTCATCCTTGGCTTCCAATAGTCATAATTGGATCCATCCAAAATAGGGGGTCTGTTGACGAATCCTCCAACTTCTTTGTCCATCTTTACACCAGAAAGTAACTTCCCTAGATCTCACCCAGAGACAGACAGGATGCCTGCTCTGATACCAATTGAAATTCTGGTATCAGACGTGTGATGTTAAGGTGTGATGTCACAACAACACACTCTGCACAATGGACAACAATAACAGTAAAATAACACCAAGAATTTTTGACCCAGTTCGGTTACAACCAACCTACTCTGGGGGCTACCAAGCCAGGGATGGAATTCACTACTTGTAGATATAATTTACAGACTCAACAACCCGTTGACAATCTCCTAAACTTATACTCTACTAATGACTTCCTACCTAAGAAACCACTTAGGTATGAGAACACCACTCAATCCCTTACAAACACTCAAAGAACCCACTTTGAGTACCCTTGATCTTACTTCACAGCTTTGATCAAGCAAACACTCTCTATTGCTTCACAGCTTCTAGAGAGGACAGAAACTCAACACCTATTCAAACCCTAGAATAGTGTAAATACAAGTCGTACAAAATACTCAAGACACTCGGCCTATGCTCTTGATCTTCTCTCTGTATTTCTGTACCTTTTTCCTTTGGTCTTGTGCGCTTTATATAGCTCCTTGAATTGGTCTTGGACTTGCTACAATATCTCCCAGATTTGTTATTTAAAACTGAATATCTAAAACAGATTTTCTACTAAAATCTTTTTAAATCTTCAACCTTTTAAATCTCCTACAAATCTGCAACAGATCTCCTATGCAGCAACAAATATCTATCCCAAGATATTCGCATCCAATGAGATAGCTTGCTCTCCACAATTCCAACTATTACGCAACCCTAACAACATCACAGCCCGCTGTTGTTAATTCTGCAGATCTGATGTTACAACATCACCTGTGTGACATCAGACATCCAACTTCAGCAATTAATTACTTAACACAGCCCAGTGTTAAGACTTCAATGTTGCAACATCAGCACCTTGACATCAACATTGAATATACTTTGTTTTACCAAAATTCCAGCCAATCCAGGAACTAACACACCTCATCCAAACGATTGCTAAACACAGGGTTTAACTCCTACCAATCCGTCCCAAGAATAACATCATCTTGTTCCAACTGAAGACAAACTGTGCCCATCTTTAGAAAACATGACAGGATACCCCACACATCACAGACCAATCTCTAGCCAAAACATCGCCTTCCCCCTCACAAGGAAGCGAACAACGAGAACACATGTCCATCTTTCCTCAAGGATCACACCATTCTCAAACAGATGAATAATCCAACACTGCACTCCCTCATGCAGTAACATGATATCCGATCTCTCAACAACGGGAATATCCAAGAGAAGCAGACACTTCTCCCCCACTTGTTTCATTCCCAATCTGCAGATGGAAAACAAAACAAGCATCAACAGTGTTTTCACACACATGTCATATACTAGGGAACAACATAATTAAACAACCTGGCCGGACGGACCAACCAGACTCTGATACCACTATGTAACACCTTAAATCCCCGCGTGAAATAATAATAAAATATCAGAGTAAAATAAAACATGCAGCATTTAGGATGCTACTTTCAAGCAAACACATGCTCATACATACGACATGTAACACATACAATTTGAATTTTATTAATTGTGAATAGTAAAATCATGTATAAGGTTCATCTTTATTAAAGCAGTGAAAAAGTTTCGTCACATTAGTAATAAAACATAACCAGTTTTAAGCAACATGATCAACATCAAAATTAAATAAAATTAAATAATTCTCAGCAAAACAAACACTCATAAAAGCGTTCCAAAAACCCCAGTGTTACATATCAGAACAAACGCCGACACTAAAAGCATAAATGGAAGACTTCATCTTCCACTCACATCTAATCCCCTACTGTGGATTATCTGCACGTTACCCACGTAGAGGTAACATTCAAACAGAAGGGGTGAGATATCATAACTAGATAAAGGAAAGCATGATAATTAGAAAGCACAGTTCATTTCATGCATAAGTCACCCATTCAACACATACATCCACGCAGTCAATATCCATCAACAAAACAAAACAACGATCACAACTAAAATGTAATACAATGAGACACACAACTCGACTTAATGCATGTGCTACCAATTCGATTCCTTTTTCATGATCATAATTCCTGTTGAAATTTCCATATAAGTCGCTCACACCCCACATGGGCACACGACATCCGTGATCGCTCACACCCCACATGGGCACACGAACACCCGTAATCGCTTACACCCCACATGGGCACACGATTACCTCAACAACAATAACATGATTCCATTTCAAGGAATCCGGATAAGACGCTCACACTCCACGTGGGCACACGACTTATCATACAACTTATGCAACATGATATGTATTCAACGACAATATACAACGACGACCAATGCATATGACTATCATACAACCAATACATTACACCACGACTGTCCAACACGCAGCATATACCTGCCAAAACATGCAATAATTGCAATCCACAACTACAATAAACATTCGCACAACCGAACTCAACGTCTCAACATTCAACACATCACAACGTACACAGAAACACAATTAACGCGTCGAATAGTTGGAATTATGGCATTGAAAATAATTTTAACAGAGAGTAAACGAAACCATCTTTCCAACGATTAGAACAGCGACTGAAACGGACCTACGGGTCAAAAGATATAAATTGTTAAAGTTTTAGAAAATTTTGTTCGTTCCAGTGGTAACTAGACACCGTTCCTGCTCGTCTGATGTTCGCCCAGCGAGATGCAAGCGAACTCACCTTTGCCCGGCAAAACCCCCATTCGCTCGACGAAATTTCCCTTTCACCCACGACTCGCCCGACGAAGCAGAAGCGAAGTTCCTTCCCCATACAAATTCCATCAACGCCTATTTGCCACCCTTCACCCGCCCCTCAGTTTCGCCCGGCGACCTCCAAGCCAGATCGTTTCGCCCGGCAGAACGGGTCCTTCGCCCGACGAATTCCTGCGAACTGCAATTCTGCTATATTTTCACACTAGAACTTATTTTTAAGTTGTTTCAAAAACCAGCTTTTCTTAGAATTTGCCCAAAACATTTTTTAAAGCACAAATACACTTTTCAAACGTTTAAAAACTCAAGTTTTCCTTTTCAATATCGTTCATAACATTGTTCCGACTCTAACACGCGAATTACACGTACAACACTCTACATTTACAACATACGCCTCTCAATCCAACGAATTCAACAACAACAATCACAGCAGACACAATTTTCAACAGAAATCAACACAACAACATATAATCTATGGAATTATCGAGAATCAATCACAAATCAAACCATCACATTCATGAACAAAGAGAAGAAAATTCAAAACCCTACATGTTAGAACTACCCACCAATCATCATGACAACCCTTAGATAGTTAGAACCCCACCCTTACCTTAGAGTTCTTCCAAGAACCTCAACCTTTAGCAATGAAGATTCTTCCTAATTCCTCTTCCTTGCCTTAACTCTTCTTCTCCCTTTCTCTGTTTTTCACGTACTGACAACTTCTCCTCTCCTATTCCCCTTTTCTTGTTATTATATTATACTATTATCATTATTATTACTAATACCCACTTATTAAAATAATAATAATAATAATAATCAATATTTTAATTAATTTAATATTATTCCACTAATATTATGAAAAACCCAATATTACTAATATAATTTAATTAGTACTACTCTCCACACCACCAAGTTCTACATAATTGGTCACACACCCCCAACACCTTAATCTCTATAATTCTAAGGTCACTACCTCATACTAAGGGCAACCCAAACACAACCAAAACACACATAATCACACACACATATACACAACATCATATAATTTTAATTACGAAAAATAATAAAAATAATAAAAATAAATCGAGGCGTTACAACTCTCCCCCACTTAGAATATTTTCGTCCTTGAAAATTTATCTGATACAAACAACTCCGGATACGACTCACGCATCTTGTCCCCAAATTCCCAAGTTATATTTCCACCGGCAGCGCCTCCCCACACTACCTTCACGAGAGTGATCTCTTTACTTCTCAATTGCTTTACTTTGTGGTCTTCAATCTGTATTGGTAAAGCCTCAACCGTAAGGTTATCCCTTACTTCTACATCATCCATCGGAATCACGTATGACGGATCCGAAACATACTTCCGAAGTTGTGACACATGAAACACATCATGCAAATTTGAAAAATTGGGTGGCAACGCCACTCTGTAGGCAATAGGTCTAACTCTTGCAGAAATCTGATATGGTCCAATAAACCGAGGAGTAAGCTTTCTCGACTTCAATGCACGCCCAACACCGGTCACCAGAGTGACTCTCAAGAACACATGGTCTCCTTCTTGAAACTCAAGATCTTTCCTCCTCTTATCATGGTAGTTCTTCTGCCTACTCTGCGAAGCTTTCATCTTTTCCCGAATTAGCTTCACCTTTTCAGTAGTCTGCTGAACAATCTCAGCTCCAAGTACTACACTCTCACCAGATTCATGCCAACACAAAGGAGTCCGACACCTCCGACCATACAAAGCTTCAAAAGGCGTCATTCCAATACTGGAACGATAATTGTTATTATAAGTGAACTCAATCAACGATAAATGGCTATCCCAAGTACCTCCCTGTTCAAGAACATAAGCCCTCAACAAATCCTCCAAAGATTGTATAGTCCTCTCAGTCTGATCATCCATCTGTGGATGATAAGCTGAATTCCACCTCAACTTTGAAACCAGAGCCTCTTGCAAACTTTCCCAAAATCTGGAAGTGAATCTCGAATCTCTATCCGACACGATACTCAACAGAACTCCATGCAACTTCACAATCACACGAATATAAATCTCTGCCAACTTCTACAAAGGAAAACTGATATTAATCGGAATAAAATGAGCCGACTTTGTCAGTCTATCCACCACTACCCAAATGACATCATGCCCTCTTGGAGTATTAGGCAATCCAGTCACAAAATCCATAGAAATATTGTCCCAGTTCCACTCTGGAATATCTAACGGTTGCATCAAACCAGTAGGTTTTTGATGTTCCACCTTCGACTTCTGACAAGTCAAACAAGCATACACAAACTTAGCCACATCCCGCTTCAATCCAGGCCACCAAAATATCTTCTTCAAGTCTTGATACATCTTTGTAGCTCCTATATGGATACTCAAGCTACTCCTATGACTTTCTTCTAGAATCATTCTTTTCAACTCAGAATCATCAGGAATATAAATCCTATCACGGAATCTCAACACACCTTGTTCATCCACTCCGAATTCGTTACTTTCTGATTGTTCATTCCCATTCATCAAATCCACCAGTTTCACATCCAAATTCTGACCCTCTTTGATACTATTAAGAAACTCATTGTTGATCTTCAGCATACCCAATATCACACTCTGTGGTTTCCATTCACAAACCAAACTCAAGTCTCTGAACTGCTCAATCAATTCCGACTATCTAACCATCATAACAGACATATGCAAGGTCTTCCGACTCAAAGCATCGACCACAACATTAGCTTTACTAGGATGATAGTTTAAACCGAAGTCATAATCCTTCAAGGATTCTAACCATCTTCTTTGTCTCATGTTCAGGTCCTTCTGATCAAACAGATACTTCAAACTCTTGTGGTCACTATATAATTCGAATCTGGAACCATAAAGATAATGCCTCCAAATCTTCAATACAAATACCAATGCAGTTAATTCTCGTGAAGCATAAGCAACAACCTTACCATCCTGCATTAACGCACCTCCTAAACCCATCAAAGAAGCGCCGCAATACACCACAAACGGTTCATTTGGTTCGGGTAGAATCAAAACTGGAGTTGTAGTCAATCTCTTCTTCAGCTCAATGAAACTCTCTTCACAGTGAACATCCCACACAAACGTTTTACCTTTACAAGTCAACTGAGTCAACGGAAGTGCCAACTTCAAAAATCCTTTAATAAACCTACGGTAATAACCAGCCAAGCCCAAAAAGCTTCTAGTCTCAGTTACCGACTTCGGAGCCTCCCACTGTAGAACTGCATCTACCTTGGATGAATCCACAGTAATATCATCACCTGAAATAACATGATCAAGAAAACTTACTTCTCTCAACCAGAATTTGCACTTAGATAACTTAGCATAGAGCTTATTTTCTTTTAACACTTGCAGCACGATCCGCAAATGCTCAACATGTTCCTCTTCTGACTTAGAATGGATTAGAATGTCATCAATAAAGACAACCATAAATTGATCCAAGTAAGCATGAAAAATTCGATTCATATACTCCATGAATACACCAGGTGCATTAGTAACTCCGAACGACATCACTACATACTCATAATGTCCATATCGAGTCCTGAAAGCCGTCTTCTGAATATCTTCATCCTTTACTCATATCTGACGATAACCCGACCTCAAGTTAATCTTGCTAAACACATGGGCACCCACTAACTGATCCATCAAGTCATCTATTCTTGGAAGTGGATACTTGTTTTTAATCGTCACTTTATTCAACTGCATGTAATCGATACATAACCTCATAATGCCATCCTTTTTCTTCACCAACAACACCGGAGCTCCCCAAGGCGATACACTTGGTCTCACAAATTTCTTTTCTAACAACTCTTTCAGTTGTTTCTTCAGCTCTATTAATTCTGATGCCAACATCCTGTATAGTGCCATAGAAATGTATGGTACCAGGGACAATATCAATAGTGGATTCCACCTCCCTCTCTAGCAGCAAATCTAATATTTCATCCGGAAACACGTCAAGAAATCATGCACAACTGGCAGTCCATCGTTGTGGCTTTACTGCCTATTTCCAGAACACCATCATCTCAACATGGAAAACATCTGAGCCTTATCTCCCAAGAGTTCTTATACTTACTTAGCAGTTATAAACCTCTCTTCTTCACCTTCGTCGAATTTAAGTTCACTCTCTGGGCAAGTCGCATATATCTTCTGGAAAAACATCAAAAATTACACACCGTTGGCATAACTCTAGCCATCACATCTCTCTCTTTACTCCCTGAGAAGCAACCATCAACCATACCTGTTCGTTCTCATTCAGAGACATCCCAACTCGACCGAAGGACAAGAAACTCAAATCTGCCTCATCTTCAGATATAAGAATCTGCATCGACTCATCAAAACAATCTGTAAGCACTTGGCTCAACTCTAACAACTCACTATTCACACCATCTAAGCTGGCAGGACACATTTATTCCATCCAACATGATCTCGTCTACTATCAACAAGAGATTAAGGGTGATCAGTTCCTCAATTTGACAATAGACAGTCGACAATCCTGATGGGGCATAAACCATTTTACCAAACTATAATAGCGTTCCTTGCATCTTGTGCACAAAGCTACCTAAGGCACAAATATTTTGTTGATATAAGCATTCTCTCCGTATTTCCTTCAGTTTCGGAAACAACACAACTCTCACAACTCCTACACCCTTGAAATCAGCAGCGCACTACACTACTCATCCAAACGATTGTTAAACACAGGGTTTAACTCCTACCAATCCATCCCAAGAATAACATCATCTTGTTCCAACTTAAGACAAATTATGCTCATCCTTAGGAAACACGTCAGGATACTTCACACATCACTGACCAATCTCTAGCCAAAACATTACCTTCCCCCTGTAGCGAGCGATTTTGGACGCGGTTCTTAAGCGCTGGTCGCTCTCTGCGGTTTGAGCTTAAAACTACAGGTCGATTCATTTTTTATCTTATTGTGAGCTGAATAAGGAAGGGAAATAGATGTCTCCAATTAACCCTGCTTGCATACTGAGTTTAAACAGCGGTATGTTAGGTTACAGATGCTATCAATGTGGGGGGGCCTTTGTACTGGTTATTTGTATTTTCACCAATACGGTTTTCTTTCTTTTTTTTACCTGGGCAGAAGGTTTCTGGCGGGGAACAAGGATTAGGATGTTAGGACTGATGCTTTTGAATTACTGCTTTTGATTGACTGAGACATGGGATTTGGGTTTTTTGTTGATTGCACTCGCTAAGATCTTTTCTTTCGATCTTATGCCTACGTATTCCCGTTTACCGAAACAGGGAAATCAGAGCGTTCGTAGTTCCTCCTATTCTATGGGAGGAAATGGGTGTTTTGGTGTCTTGTTCAAAGCCCAAGACGTGAAGCGAAAGGTAATTTGTATCTTGATCAAAGCCCAAGATGTGAAGCTGAAAGGTCTATTTGTGTCTTGTTCAAAGCCCAAGACGTGAAGCTGAATGACCTTGACTTTAGAGAGAATTTGTCATCTCTAAAGAGGGGAGAAGGAGAATTACTTTAACTGGGATACGCGGATCCGAGCAATGCCATAATTTCCGGAGAAAGGGTTTTAACCTGAAGGAGAAGACTTTAACTCAGTGTAGAGCAATGCCATCTTTCCTTAGGAATTTCTCATGCTAAAAGAGGGACAGTGGCATGGATGTAGATGATCCAGAGGCTTGCCGCTTACAGCGATTAGATGAAGGGAAAGGAGTTGTTGATGTTTGTGTACTGTGAACGAGGCACAGCTTTGATGCTAAAAGGTTAATTGGATCAACCAGTGGTTTTCTTATACAAAGCCTAAGAGGAGGCTAATTTCCGCTAGGAAAATCATTATACAAAGCCTAAGAGGAGGCTATTTTGTGTCTCGTACAAAGCCCGAGAAAGAGGCTAAAAGGGTTCGACCCAGTGGGGCATATCATTATACAAAGCCTAAGAGGAGGCTAGCAAAGAGTTGACTCAGTTGGAGAATCTTTTATACTCAGTAAGAGAGTGTTTTTGTATCTCGTACAAAGCCTGAGAGAGAGGCGAAAAGGTTGTTTTGACTCCACTGGGGAGAATTTTGGTATCTCGTACGAAGCCCGAGATGGAGGCTATTGTAACTGTTTCAGTTGAGTGACAGATCCAATATACTGATTTTAAAAGAGAAAATCAGTTCTTATATGAGTAACACTGTACCCAGGGGTTTGATTTGAGGATCAGGGATATTTCCTTCTCTTTGAGGAAACAGGAAATCCAAAGGGTGTCGAGACTGTCCGAGTCTGCGGGTTTCCTTCCTATTTAACGAAGGGCGCTTGAGAATGTCTTTGAGACTCAAGGAAGTTAGACTGTCCGTGTCTAGAGTTTTATCTTTTTGTACTATGCTATGAGAAACAGTAGTAGACTCTATGAAAGGACTGTTCTATGAGGATGACTAGGTTCTGTTCCTATACCTCTAGGAGGTCGTCGGGACAATTTGTACGAAGCCCAAGAGGAGGCTGGAAACTTTTAAGAAGCCGACGGGTCCTTGTAAGAAGCCCAAGAGGAGGCTATCATTCCCGGAGGAAGAGATCATTATACGAAGCCTAAGAGGAGGCTGTGAATACTTCTAAGAAGCCATAGTGTCCTTGAATAATGCCCAAGAGGAGGCCGATGCTTTTAAGAAGCCCGTGGGTCTTATCATCTCCTTTCCATTAGGAGAGATAACTCTTTTAAAGATAAAAACCACTGGTAAACGTGCGAGGTTTACTATCCAGCGACTTTTAGCTTTTAAAGAGGGTTCCTTAGTTAAGGTCCAAGATTATGACCGTAGTGGGTACCCAAACCCCGAGACATTCAAGGCAAGCTATCCACAAGGAATAGATCAAGTCAGGAAAGTTCGAGAATTTGGAAGAAACTCAAAGATGCCATTCACGGAGAATACATTCATCTTGGGGAGTAGAGCTTCTTGACGATTCCTAAGGAGGACAGCCGAAGAGAAGACTGTATCTGGTGCTCCTATTGGGGATCTAGGCGTCTATTTCTACGAATAAATGAAACGGCGTCACCTAGTTCTAGACGTAGTAGTCGGGGAAACTCGAAATATCTATACTATTATTACACAGTAGATATGAGTTTATGAAAGGAGACTTACAGTGAGCAGCCCCACAATACAGTTTATATATATATGAAAGCAGTAAATGAAAGCGATAACCACTTACTCGGTTGTAGAGCTTCCATGCTGTTGGGTTAGTTGTTCAACAAAGAAAGATTGAAAACAACAGTATATTCAAAATCAAAGGAGAAAGTGCTTTGAAAAAGAAAGATTTGGGGCTTACAGCTCAAGGAGAGGCCCAGGGTTTTATCAGTGAGTGCACTGTTTAACTTTGTACAGAGGGACTTATACAAGTGACTGGGGCCCAAAAAGGTTTTCTGTACAAAGGGATGGGTCTTACACTCTCTCAAGAGGCCCAAAAAGGTTTAAAGAAAAGAGTGGGGCTTATAACACGATGGTAGGCCCAAATGATTTTTCGTTTAAAAATGGCGATCGCGCCGAGGTTTTCTTTTAACGCAGAGGGACTTATACAATAAGTGAGGCCCAAAATGTTTTGGTTAAAAGGGGGGTTGGGTCTTACACTCTAATAGAGGCCCAAAGTGTTTTGAATGAGTCTTATAGCTCAAGGAGAGGCCCAGATGATTTTTATTTTTAAACGGGCGACGATCGCGCCGTTTACTTGTACAGAGGGACCTATACAATGAGTGAGGCCCAAAAAGTTTTTGTACAAGGGGGGTGGGTCTTACACTCTCTCAAGAGGCCCAAAGTGTTTTGAAAATGATTTATGAGGGTTGAATTAATCCAAAATCCTAATTTGTTTTCAAAATGTATTAAATTGAATAAAAATTCAATTAAAATGATCAAAAATTGTTTAACACATGGAAAACAAATTGTGATCTTGGATTAATGCTTCAAAAATTAAGTATTGACCTACAAAATAATTAGAAAGCATTAAAAGTTGCAAAATCAATGTAGAAAAAATATTTAAAATGCCAAAAACAATCAAAATATTAATTCTTTGCAAAAATATCAATTATATGAAATAAATAATATTTTTGGGATTTTTTGTGAAAATAAAATATTTTAACATTTTTGTGAATTATTAAAAAAAGAATCAACTCAAAATCATTAAAACTCAGAGAGAAATTAATTTTTGAATCAATTAAACAAGATCACAAAATTCAAATATTTGAATTTATGAAAATGGCGCCAAGAACAACACCAAGAACACGCGCGTTTTTCAGTTTGCCCAGATTTGCATTTTCTATCCAATCTCCATGAATACGTAATCATATCATGCAATCCACATATCATTATGCTCGTCTCAACCTCACGATCATGTCTATGTACTTTAATTTCATTTAAATTAAACATACAACAAGAAATCACGAAGAGACCTCAAGAACCCTAATTTCTGCATGAAGGCTAGGATTTTTGATACACGATTCAAACAATGCAATTAATTGAGGGAAAACATTCCATGCATGATTATGAACATATGGCCAAATTATTGTGCGAGGAAATATGCATAGATTGAGAGATGCCCAAGTTTAGGCTTACCTCCAAGTCGTGACAGCAAGAGCAGATGTGATTTTGAGTTGGAGGTGTTACAGACAAGTTGTGATGATCTGGACAGCTTCCCTACACCATATGGAGTGTGTTTGAACACTTGGATTGAATTGAAATGGACTGGATCAGTTTATGGCATCTCAGCTGCAACTTCACTTCAAACTTGTGTGGATGGCAAGTGATTTTGAGATTTTGATGCTCCAGATGTTATGTGAGTGTTTGATCAGCTCGTATGTGATGTATGTGAGGTGTGTGAGTGATTGGTTTGTGCAGAATTGCTCTCAAACTCAAAATCCGATAGCTACCTTGCTAAGAAAGGCATTTTTGCCAAGAGAAAGAGATTTTGAGGAAAGCATCTGTTAGATGGCTTTGGTGTACTTAAACTGACCACAATTGAGCTCTATTTATAGTAGAGCAAGTTTGTTTTGCAAGGAATAGTGCATGGCAGCTGGTAAGTAGGTTTGGCCAATGTTGGCAAATGAAAATCCAAGTCTCCTCTAGCCATTGACTAGAGGTTAGGGCACAGAGCTTTGGTCCCCTTGGTCTTGGATAAGTCTTGACTGATTTCAGATGATAATGGCTCAGTCCATACCACCTTGATGGTTCCATTGAATGCCTCATTCCAAATTTGAAGTCTTGTCCCTATTTTGGCCATTCTAGGTTCAACATGCTATTTCTTGTTCCATGGACTTTGGAGGCTTGGCTCAGTGATTGTCCCCTTTAGATTCAATCCTCTGAGGTGTCCAAGTGGATTGGAGCAATTGAATTTGGCTGATTTTGGCAAATCGACCAAAGTTGCAAATTCTGCCTTGCCTTGACAGATTTCAGCAAGGCAACTTGGCAAGGTTGTATCTCATGGTGTAGGTTGAATTTGGCAATGTTCTTGGCCATTTTGGAAAGCTCTTACATGATACAACAACTGTTTGAACAAGTTTGGTTTTGATCTCTTTTGATTCCAAGTGAAAAATCCCCCTACATTTGGCAAAAAGTGAGGCAGAATCTGACTTAGTGAAAATTTCACTAAGTGTTGGAAAAAGTGACATTTTCACTTTTCAGCCACTTAGATCACTCCATAACTCAAAATCCTTAATGAATTGGAATGACTTGTAGTTGAAGTTTTTGTAGGTGATAATGAGGGCTACAAATCCATCTTTGGATGAGAAAAAATGGCCTTGTGGTTTAGGAGTTATGGTCCTCCAAAGTTGATACCTTTGCCACTTTGTTTTTAACTTAGAAAATTTTCTAAGTTTTATGGTTACCCCTTTTACAAGTTATCTCACTTTTCTTGATTTTTCTTGATGAATGATGATTCAAATCATACATTAACATCATTTTAGGGTTAAAAATCCATTTTGGTGAAAAATCTCAAAAAGTCAAAGTTGACTTTTGTGCACAGTTGACTTTTTATCAGATGAATTCCAAACTGTGCAATTCTTCAGGAAATCATGTCCTTGACCTAAATCAAACTTGATGGACATGTTCCATGGGTGTCATAGGGTATATTCAATCATGTATTAGGGTTTGGGAGCATGTCCTGGTCAAAAGTCAAAGTTACAGTTGACTTTTCCCTTAAAACCCTAATTGTGGTGCAGATGAAAATGAGACTTGTTGCTCAAGCTTCTTGGATCAATCCATTGTTCCAAATGGATCAATACGGTATATTAGAGACCCTCAAATCATCTCTTGAGGTCTTGGCCCATGGTTTGTCCCAAAAGTCAACTTAGGGGTGAATTAGGTCAAGAAACCCTAATTCCTGATTTTTGATGAATGCATCCCCTGAGGCAAAATTGACTTGATGCATGGGTTCATGAGGTTCCATGAAGCATATTAGGTTATGTTTTGGATCATTGCCTTGTTCCCAGATGAAAATTTCCATCTGGAGGCCCTGGTCGACCAAAACCCTAATTTGGTGATACTGTCGATCTTGAGACTTGATCCACCTAGAAGGGAGCAGCCTTGTGGTTAATCCTTGAAGTAGGAGTCCTTTTTGATCCATTATGGATGTTTGAGAGATTAGACAAGTTGAAGATCATGTCATTTCTTGATGGATCCTCTGTCTAAGCACTCAGAGAGGGCTTGAAACCCTAATTTTGATTGTATTGGATGCTCACCCATCTTTGGGGAGACTGATGAAGCATGATGGTTCATCCATATTGTGATGGTGATTTTCACAATGATGGGAAATCTAAGTGGTCAAAATTTGGGGTATTACACCCCCTCACAAGGAAGCAAACAATGAGGAAACCTGACCGTCTTCCCTCGAGGATCACACCATTCTCAAACAGATGAACAATCCAACACTGCATTCCCTTATGCAGTAACATGATATCCGATCTCTCAACAACGGAAATATCCAAGAGAAGCGAAAGCTGCTCCCCCACTTGTTTCATTCCCAACCTGCAGATGGAAAACAAAATAAGCATCGACAGTGTTTTCACACACATGTCGCATACTAGGGAACAACATATTTAAACAACCTGACCAGATGGACCAACTAGGCTCTAATACCACTATGTAACACCCTAAATCCCCGCGTGAAATAATAATAAAATATCAGAGTAAAATAAAACATACGGCATTCAGGATGCTACTTTCAAGCAAACACCTGCTCATACATACGGCATGTAACACGTACAATTTGAAATTTATTAATTATGAATAGTAAAATCATGTATGAGGTTCATCTTTATTAAAGCAGCGGAAAAGTTTCATCATATTAGTAATTAAACATAACCTGTTTGAAGCAACATGATCAACATCAAAATTAAATAAAATTAAATAATTCTCAACAAAACAAACACTCATAAAAGCGTTCAAAAGACCCCAGTGTTACATATCAGAGCAGACGCCGACACTAAAAGCATCAATGGAAGACTCCATCTTCCACTCACATCCAATCTCCTACTGCAGATTATCTGCACTTTACCCACGTAGAGGCAACATTCAAACAGAAGGGATGAGATATCATAACTAGATAAAGGAAAGCATGATAATTAGCAAGCACAGTTCATTTCATGCATAAGTCACCCATTCAACACATACATCCATGCAGTCAATATTCATCGACAAAACACAAAAACAATCACAACTACAATGCAATGCAATGAGACTCACAACTCGACTCAATGCATATGGTACCAATTCGATCCCTTTTTCATGATCATAATTCCCGTCGGAATTTCCATATAAGTCGCTCACACCCCACATGGGCACACGACATCCGTGATCGCTCACACCCCACATGGTCACACGAACACCCGTAATCGCTCACACCCCACATGGGCACACGATTATCTTAACAACAAAAACAACATGATTCCATTTCAAGGAATCCAGATAAGGCATTCACACCCCACGTGGGCACACGACTTATTATACAACTTATGCAACATGGTATGCATTCAACGACAACATACAATGACGACCAATGCATATGACTATCATACAGCCAATACATCACACCAAGACTGTCCAACATGCAATATATACCTGCCAAAACATGCAACAATTGCAAACCACAGCTACAATACACATCCGCACAACCGAACTCAATGTCTCAACGTTCAACACATCACAATATATACAAAAACATAATTAACGCATCGAATAGTTGGAATTCTAGCATTGAAAATAATTTTAACAGAAAGTACCCGAAACCAGCTTTCCAACGATTCGAACGGCGACTGAAACGGACCTACAGGTCAAAAGATATGAATTGTTTAAATTTTAGAAAATTTTGTTCGTTCTAGTGGTAACTAGACACCGTTCTTGCTCGCCTGATGTTCGCCCAGCAAGACGCAAGCAAACTCGCCTTCGCCCGGCGAAACCCCCATTCGCCCGGCTAAATTTCCCTTTTGCCCACGATTCGCCCGGTGAAGCAGAAGTGAAGTTCCTTCCCCATACAAATTCCAGCAGCACATATTTTTCACCCTTCGCCCGCCCCTCAGTTTCGCCCGGCGGAACGGGTCCTACACCCGGCGAATTCCTGTGAACTGCAATTCTACTATATTTTCACACCAGAACTTATTTTTAAGTTGTTTCATAAACCATCTTTTCTTAGAATTCTCCCAAAACACTTTTCAAAGCACAAATACACTTTTCAAACGTTTAAAAACTCAAGTTTTCCTTTTCAAAATCGTTCCGACTCTGACACACGAATTACACGTACAACACTCCATATTTACAACATACGTCTCTCAATCCAACGAATTCAAAATCACACCAGACACAATTTTTAACAGAAATCAACACAACAACATACAATCTATGGAATTATCGAGAATCAATCACAAATCAAACCATCACATTCATGAACAAAGAGAAGAAAATTCAAAACCCTACATGTTAGAACTACCATTCAATCATCATGGAAACCCTTAGATAGTTAGAACCCCACCCTTACCTTAGAGTTCTTCCAAGAACCTCAACCTTTAGCAATGAATATTCTTCCTAATTCCTCTTCCTTGCCCTAGCTCTTCTTCTCCATTTCTCTGTTTTTCACGTATTACTAATTACAGAAGAGTTGCCACCGAACGTTATTTATCCCGACGCGGGGAAAGAAAACGATCGAAGAAAACCTCAACAAAGGGAAAAGAATGGTCATCGCAACCATCGCCTGGGTTCGGGAGTCGGTTACGCGAGAGGAAGGTATTAGCACCCCCTCACGTCCATCGTACTCAATGGGATCCAGCTTGTTGTTATCGATTAAAGGGTGTAGGGTATCTGAAACTCAACTGCTAATTGGAAACTGGGAACAGAAGGTGAAAACCAAAAGAGGAGGAAAAGAAAAGAAAAGTGACTCAATAGGACATCGCTGTCCTAGGCCTACGTATTCCCTTGGGTGAGGGAAAGTCAGAGTCAACGTAGTTCGGACTACGGTTTTGTGGGGGAAGGTTGCTCGCCAAGACGTCGTGTCTCGTGCCTACGTATCCTCAATCTTACCAGAGAGAGAAAGTCAGAGCAGTCGTAGTTCGACTTGACAGGGTCGGTTTGGATTGTGTCTTTTAGGTGGAATACGTCAACGTTCATGTTCTAGCAGTTTAGGTGTTGTCGCTTGTTACTTGGAGTCTTACGCGTTTACCTGTTTGCGGTAGAATGGAAATGACGCATCCCTTATGAGTGGAGTAAGGAAGATGAGAAGAGAATTGTTTGTTTATGTCTTTTATAAGAAAGAGTTTTAATTTATTGTTTGTAACATGTATCGTGCTAAAGTCTATGACATAGGAACGAATGCCTCGCATGGTCGTCCTAACAGGACGTATGCTAAACACTCTAGAAAGGCGAAGGGAAACCCTTCTCCTTCCATTTCCCATGTACTTAAGGCTCATGGCGTACCATACTTGTTGCCTTTATTACATGTTTTGATTTTTGTTTTGAGATGAGAGAAGAGACTCAAAAGAAGAAAGGAAAAAGTCTAAATGGGGGAAAGACTAAAAATCCTAATGTTGTCATACATGGATTGCTATCCTAATGTCTCTCCTACCTCCACCTTAATAAAAAATTAAGTGGAACTAGGAATCCTAAGGGGATCATGTCATCAGACAAGTAAACACAAGATAAATCAATCACAAAATGAACTAAAATCAATGAAAGAGTAAACAGTGTCAATAAACAGTAATGTCACACAGTCAAAATAAGAAAAAGAGGAAGCTTTAGCCAAGGGGTCATATCAACCGAGGCAAACAAGCTAACTGTGGGAAATAAGGGTACTCACCCAATAGTATCGAGAACCATGGAGAGCAGAGTAAGGGGGATGTGAATAAGATCACATAAGCATCAGCATCGGTCAATGCGAGTTATAGACAAGGCGTGGGGGTTTGATTGCAAAACCCTTTTCCACTTGACCGACTTGATAACAAGAGGAAGTGATGTTCAAAGCTTCAATCATGTAATGAAAGCTAAGAGCGACTCAACTAGAATAACAGGGGTCGGTTGCGAACCCTATCTTCCGTCAATTGCCTTCTTTGAGGTCTTACAAGGGAATATGGGAATGGGAGGCCTCCTTAGAGGTCTTTATGCACAATATTAAACAAGCACAATCATGGTCTCACTTGAGGGCTTTCCATACAATCCTACTTATCATGGCATCGACTATTCCTACTTCTCATGGCATTTGAAAGCATTAAAGAGAAGTGAAGAGATAAGAAGTCCTACAAACGGATATGAATCCGTAGCAAAGCAACGAAAGCGCAACGAAAGCAAGGCACGAAAGCACCTATAAACAAATAGTAAACCAATTTAGAAACAAGTTTTTATTTACAAAATGAAATGGTCAAACCACCTTTGGAATGTCTCCTTTATGCACCTTGCACATGTGAACCAAAGACATTAGTAATAACAAGAGAGTGTATGTACAACATGAAAACCTAAGTCTAATGACTATGTACATTTGAGTCACATTAGTCAAAGTGAAAGACCTAAAAGGATTATGAAATTACAAGTCAAGTTACAACTATGCTACAAGACTAATCTACCTTGAAGTTAAAGGTAAACCAACAAAAGAAATCACCTAAGGGTCACAAGTATAGGCAAAAGACATGAAAGTAAACCAAAACCAGAATTGAACTCATGTTAGAAGTGTGCACACATCTTATAAACATCCACCAACGGCTAAGGTAAAACAAGTTTAAGTCCTTAAGACAAAACAAGGCAATAAGCCACAAACAGCAGCAACAACAGCGCTCCAGCACCTGCATAGCTGCAAAAACCAGTAACAAGTAAAAACAGCCTATAACAGCTATTATTTCCAGAACAGAATAGGTGTGTATGCAACCAGACAGACTAGCAACATTTTACATCACACTTTGTCCATTACAGCAGTGTATGTTACAACAACTTCTACCTTTATTCAATTAACTAAGTCAAGTGAGAAACACTACAAAATAAACTCAAAGATTGATCAAAGTTCAAATGGAAATAACTAAAGTGAGCATCTAAGATCAAAAGGAAATGTCAATAAGAAGTAATCGAAATCCATACTAAAATGTAAACAAACAATTAGTCAAAAACTAACATGTAACAAGTATTAAAGACTATTAACAAAATTAACTAAATGAAACTATTAACAAGATACTAACACTAAAACCTATGTTTAGTCAATGTTAGAACTAAGTCAAATCAAACTATGTCAATCTCAATTAGTTCAAATTTAATTCTAATGAATAATTAATGGACAATTAGTGACCGATTAAGCCAAAAATAATTAGTGCGATTAAGCAAAAATGATTATCAAGCAATTAAGCTAAAAACAATTAGCAAGCAACCAAGCTAAAAATGATTAGTGAACCAATAGGCAAAAACAATTAATGAGCCATTAAGTAAAACACATAGTGCGATTAAGCAAAAATAATTAGTAAACTCCTAGGCAAAACAATTTATAAGAAATTAAGCTAAAAACGATTATGGAACCATTAAGCCTAAAATGATTTATCAAAAAACATTATCAAGAATCTAAATCCAATCGGTCCAAATTAATACTAATTACCAAAATTAATCCCAAATTGAAAATCCAATTGAAATTAATTCTAAAACAATTCCAAGGATCAAATTCCAACAATTGAACTAATTTTCAATTAACATCTTATTAAACCTAAGTCTAAGATCAAAATTAATACCTAAATCTAAAACCTAGTTTAATCCTGATTATCCTAAATCTAATAACACTTAATCCATTAAGTAAAAATCAAAATTTGCATCAAAATTTAAATTAAAATTAATTCTTAAGAAGAATGTAGGGTGCAGATAGTGTTACTGTGTATGTGGTGACAAAGCCCAGACGTGTATTATGGTCCAGAGGGTGCAGAGTGTCGTGGCGTGTGTGAGTAGAAGGTACATGGGGTCAAGGCCCAGACCCGGTTCAGCTTGAATCAAGGCATGGAGAGGAATTGGTCTCCTTAAAACCTAGAGTATCATCAGCACGCCTCATGCGCCGTTCCTTTCTCACAAACCCTTCTTCCCCCGGCGATCTTCCTCACTCAAGAACCCTCACTGACGGAAATTACATAATCTTCGTTCAATGTTGTTCGCCCTCTCACAGTTCTCCACCTCCTTCTTCCCAAACTTGCCGGCAATAAACGGTTTCTGCCTCTCAAGGATGCGCTAATGTTCTTCACATGACCTCACAACGTTAATCGCTTTTCTTCGACTGATTTCGATTCAAGCGATTTGTCCTTCGATTCAAAATTGAAATCCCCAAACTCGAGGCACGAAATCGGGACGAGGGAGTGATGAAGGGTGCATTGAAATTAAGAGAGAAATCGACGAACACGTACCGAAGCGGAATTCCGACGTGTTAATACTCTGAAATTGGCGTTGTTGATGTTGAATCATTGTTGATGTTGATTGCTGTGATTCTCGTTATGTTTTGAATCATTGTTGATGTTGAATTCCTTTGCAAATTTGGTTGATGCAGAGTCTTGAACTTGCATCGTTGCGTTCAAATTATCATTGTGGATTTGGCGATGTTGCTTGTGTTGTGGAGATGAAGATCAGGGAAAGCTTGGCACGATTGTGAATTGGATAAAAATCCAAGAATTGAGGACATAACTTGTTGAAGATGTCATGGTAAAGAAGATCAATTGGGATTCTCCTCTGAATTATTCTGTTAGAACTTTTTGTGTTAGGAGGTGGTTTTTGATGACAGTTGAGAAGAGAATGATGAAGGTTTTCTCAAGTTTTTCTGCAGAAATTGTGATTGTTATGGAGGAGTTCGAAGAACGAAGATAGTGAGGCTTGAAGGTGTTAATTGAAGTTTGATGCAGAGGAAGATTTTTTTCAGAGAAAAAATTGTTAGTCTGTTAGTAAAATGGTAGAAAAAAAATGGTTAGGAGGTTGTTAGAAAACGGTTAGGGAGGAGTTTTGACAGTTGAAAAATCTGTTATGAATGGTGAATATGGTTATGGAAGTTGTAACTGTATTGGTTTCTGTTAGTTTTTTTGTGAGTTTCTTCTGTTCAGTTAAGATGTGTAACTGTTAGAGGTTTGGAGATTTTGGTTTTGTATTCTGTTAAAATGATGTTAGGGACCGGTTGGTGAATGCATCAGTTAGTGATTGTAACTGAAAAACCTGTGATATCTCTGTTGGAGCTTGGTTTGTGGTTAAAGGAAAATGGATTCTATTAGATCAGTGAATTCTGCTAAAACTGGTGTAACTCTTCTATGATATTCCTTGATATGCACTCCTCTTTTCTGCTATTTCTAATGCTGCTATGTATTGTTCTTTTTTTTTCCGGATAATGAAAATCCGTTAGCTCTTGGTCCTATATAAAGTGTTGCAACCTTATCCTAAATTCTTAAAACTCTTAACATATTGCAAGGCCACTTGAAATTACAGCAAAAAAAGCAGTGACAATTTCACCACCGTGTGCTTTTCCGTGAAGCGAATCCAAGCCCTAGCCCTTGAACCTGACTTATTAATATGCCATATCTAAGAGTAGCTCGCAGAGAGGATGCCGCGCTGGTCATTGTGCATAAAAAGCTTTTGTTATGTTTGCTAGCACATGAACGAATTGTTAATGAGGTATGGAGAAATTATGGTGAGGTTCTTCTGAAATTGAGATACTAACAAGTGAAAGTGAAATGTTGGACATGGATTTTTGGGTTGATGAACTTGAAAATATGGATTTAGAAAAAAGGGTAAAAATGGTCTAATGGATTTAATATGGGCATGAAAAAGAATGGATGAAAATGGATACGGTTTTAACAAATGGACATGATTATTAAAACGGGCATTTGGACTAAAAATGGATATTAGGGATTGGATAATGATCCATGGTCAAAATGGCTATCGAAAGTGGATTATGGTTTACGATATGGGGTGGATACGAATTTACGAACTTGTATCTTGAATTCCAAATATCTTAAAGCGCTTGCCCAATTCAAATTCAAACTCAAATACCCCATGAACTCCATCTCGAATCAACTTTGATCTCCTCCCTCATTAACTTGTATTACCTGCAATGAACAATAAGCAACTGAGAGAATAATCCTGTCCTGACCCCAATATAAATCCACAATTAGATCTCACGTCAAGATGCCTTTGCCATGAACCCTAACCACCATCTTTAATTGATGAATATCAACCAAGTCGCACAGTTAGATAAGAAACCATGATCCCACGCCTCAGGAGCACCATGCAAATGAATGAATATGACCTAAAGGATATGCATATGAGTGTGAAGCATAAGCCATTGAAAGTTGGTATAAATAAGAGGGCAAATTTTGAGGTGCTACACTAAGGGCAACCCAAACACAACCAAAACACGCATAATCACACACATATACACAACATCATATAATTTTAATTATGAAAAATAATAAAAACAATCAAAATAAATCGGGGCGTTACAATAATACTTAATCAGAAGCATATGCTTTAGATTTTGCAAATTTCTAATCATACCTCACTCAACAGATTAAACAACTTGACACAAAACTTCCAGTTGAGCTTGATGACATTCTTAAAGGAAGTAGCGGGTCAGATCATGAGAATGTTCCAATGCCAACAGATTCAATCACTATATATCAAGAACAGCCTCTGGTCTCTGCTGTATCACAAGAAAAAGCAGTGGCAGTGATTACTTCTTAATCTTGGCTTATATTGTTGTCTGATTTATAATCTTAAAAAGTGACAACAAATCCTTAACAGTTGATTTTTTTATGCATTGCTGCAGCCTAGCAATGTAGTTGAGTTGGAATTGTTATGCAACTAGACTTGGATTAATCATCATGAGGCTTGAACTAGTTATAAGATGAGTTAAATTGTTTGGAAAGTTGGCATATTAGTGAATTCTGTTTGAAGATTTGAATGATTTGTTATGTTAACATGTTAAGCTTGTGTTATATATGTGTGCATATGTGAATCCTAATTGTGTATGTATGTGGGCTTGCAGGATTGGTGTATTTGATCAAAATAATAAGACACATATAGCATGACTCAAGACATGGATATAGAGACATTTTCAACAACATGAACATCAAGAACATCTAACTCAGACTACTTAATCTGGTTGTTTCAAACAAAGAAATACAAGCAACACAAAGCCTAAGTTTGGTGACACTTTACAATGGCCACTCTTACAGCTTCCATAGGACAAAATCCACTGTGAATTTTAGGAAGTAAGAAATCGTAGAGGTGAATGAAGGTGATAGCAAACACAAGCTTGGATATGTTTGAAAGCTAGAAATTATGTTAATGCAGTTTTAACAAAGCTACATATTGTAGCTTTAGGAAGACAAACAGGTTATAACAACTATGTATGTGTTGCCATGTGTAGTAGTACAAATCAAATATAAACTAATTTTCATTTGTAAGTATTTCAGTTAAATGTTAAGTATTCAAAATTATAGTTAAATGTTAGATGAAATATTATGTCAGTGAAAAAAATTCGGCATTGCACTTGTTTGAAGAATCGTTTTTTTTTATTGTTAGAGTTAGTGAAATGAGAGTTAATAGTTAGTTAGTGAAACCTAGAAATGTGAACTAGGTTAGTTGGATTAAATTAATTAAATTTGGTAGTGAGGGTTATCTTGAATAAGAAAGTTAGTTGTCATAAGTTGAAGTTAGAATTGAATTAGAAATTTTGAAATGGAATTAGCTAGGAATTAATTAGGAATTAGCTACTGATTATTAGAATGGTGTGTTTAAATTAGCTAGGAATTAGCTAGGAAGTAGCTGCAGATTAGCTACCATTTTTGGGTTTAAATATGATATTAATATAAAAAAAATTAAATTGAAACAATTGACACGTGACATACATGTCAGCATTTTTGCCACGTTGGCATTGCCACATGTAAGTCACGTCATCAAAAATATATCCACATGGCATGCCACATAAGCCACCGTTAGTGGAAACTAACGGGAGGGACTAAATTTGGGGACGGAAAACTTTACGAGGACCATTCTTTGAAGGAAAATTTTAGAGGGACCAAACCTGAAAGTTGGGATATTTGTAAGGAACTTATACATATTTAACCCTAAAATTTATTCAAATAAAATAATATTTATTCTTATAATTAACTAAAACTCTAATAACTTCTAAACCATTCAACCACCCTCTTACTTCTTTATATCTCTATTCCAAGGATACTTACCCCCACAATCACACAACAAATAATTAAAACACCAATTAACAATTAAATTAATTAATCGAAATTGGGGTGGTACAACTCTCCCCCACTTAGAAAATTTTTCGCCCTTGAAAATTACCTGAAGGAAACAGAGTCAGACACGACTCCCTCATCTGACTCTCAAGCTCCCAAGTTATGCTCCCACCAGTCGGTCCTCCCCATACTACCTTCACCAAGGAAATCTCCTTATCACACAACTGTTTCACCCCTTGATCCTCTATCTGCATGGGTGATGCCTCAACAGTCAGGTTCTCTCTCACCTGTGTATCGTCCACTTGGATCACATGAGACGGATCCGTAATGTATCTCCTCAACTGAGACACATGAAACACATCATGAAGATTAGCAAGCGACTGTTGAGTGTGTGAGAAAAACACAAGAAATGAGGGGTTTGAATTGGGTTTTCAAATTGAAAGCTTTTTGTGAAACTCAAACAAAGATCACAAACAAACTAACAATAGAGAAAGACACAGGATATATCCTGGTTCACTTGAAAACTATCAAGTTAATCCAGTCCACCCGCCAAGGTGATTTCGCCTTATACACAAGGACTTAATCCACTATAACCAAACTAATTACAACTGCATTAGCAACTGCTGGTGACTAACAATACACAGACTAACTGTCTCTTCTTAAGGATTCTGACCCAGCTGGTTCCTTAAGGAATTCAAACAACGGTTTGATCAAATAAAATGTTTAAAATGAAATACTTCTTACATAAGCTGATATAAATACAATTGCTACCTCAAACTAACTTTGAGAAAATCTATACAGTAAGAACAATCTTCTTCTTTGTATTATGGTGCTTTACTGTTCACTCATGGATTTCTCTATTTCTTGAGTCTTTCTCGTATGAATACGTGTTTGTGTATATATCCTTTTTACACTCGATGTCATACTTGATTCTTTGAATGATCAAGTCTTTATATAGCCAGAAAAAGATCTGTTGAAGGGTAGATCAGGAATATCAATAATATACTGGCGACTTGAAATAATGTTGTTATGCTGGGATGAAAATCGTACACTAAAATTGTCCTTTGTACCACCAAATCAGGGTAGTGGAATGGTAGTGGAAAAAACGTGTTTGATTTGTACAATGTACTATTTTCCTCGTAAATGTTTCATCTTATTCTATCCATCAGAGGCTTCTGAATTGACATGATTGAAGCTTGATCAAAAGAATTAATCACTGGGTCTTCAGAGTCTTCAAAACTTGTTTAGCAAAACCTTGTCTTTCAGAGTCTTCAGCACTTATTTTTCAGAACCCTTGGTTATCAGAAACATAAGTCTTCAGAGTCTTCAGAACTTTGTTCAGCAGAACCTTATCTTCAGAGTCTTCAGAACTTGGTCTTCAGAAACTTAAGTCTTTAGAGTCTTCAGAACTTGGTATTCAGAAACTTAAGTCTTCAGAACGTTGTTCATCAGAACCTTGTCTTCAGAGTCGTTAGTACTTAGTCTACAGAAGATAAATATCAGAGTTATATTCAGAGCCAGAATCCAAGAGAACATTGCAGCAACAACATATTATCTTCTTATAGTCTTTATGAAGCACAGTCGATCAGAAGCAATCTTGCTTCTTTGACGCAGAAGCAACTTTTGAGAATTTGAGAGTGACGTAGCACACGATTTCTATCAGAGTCAGAGCTATCTTCATCAGAATTATATTTGTCTTTATTAGAGTAAGAACCTATTTGTCAACACTTTAGAAAACAAACGTTAGAATACCAAAATTGTTCTCACACAAATACAACTTTGTTATTATCAAAACATTGAGATAGCTTGCAGAACCAAATCTTGTTCTAACAATCTCCCCATTTTTGATAATGACAAAACAATGTATTTTGATAACACAATTTTGTACGAAGATAATAAGAATTGACTCAGATAAGTTCAAAGTAAACTTCCCTTTATCAAGCTCCCCCTGAATCTAAGACTTAACAAAATTTTATAAGATTTGGGATACAGAGTCTGATTGCAAAGATCTAAACAGATCCAAAATATAAGAGATTGGTCATAATGGTAATGCCATCTGATGACAGAGCTTGATTAATTAAATCAGAGCCTGATTGATATCAGAGTCATTTTGCCAATATAAATATTTTTCCTGAAAAACATTCTAAGAGATATGCAATTAAAGTGTTAGAATGTTAGAGCTATAATTGGAGACAAGATATATATCAAAATAACTTTTCCATATTAATACTCCCCCTTTTTGTCATAATAAAAAAGGGTAATCAAAAGATTAACTTAAGCATTTTGATTTGAGAGAAATTCGATAAGTTAGATTCAGTACTTTTCTTCCTTTTTATGGCTATCATAATGGAATGCAGTAAGATAAGATAAATGCAAGTAAGGGAAAATTCTTCATTGATAAAAGCAAAACGCCAGGGGCGCAGTACAGGAACAGAATCACAAAATAGGAAAACAAACAAACAACAAGGACAACAGACAGGAACAACAATGATAAAAGAAAGAGAGACCAAGCACCTAAGAGACCAACAATGATGAAACACCCGACAACCAGTTATCTCATTCTCAGATGATTGTTTCAGAATAGTTCATGGGAGAACACCATTCAGTAACAAGTTTCTCATTCATTCCGATTTGTTTTAAGTGAGCAATAACTCCTTGAAGATCACGAATGTGAGAGATAACTCTACTGTAAGGTATCTGAAATGATAACTCCGCTCTCGATGAAAGAATTTCTCTTTTAAGAAGTTGAATATGGATTGAGGCAGGTTTATCTTAATCTTGGAGGTTAAGAAGAAAATGAAGAGCCTATCCATTGCAGAGAGCCTTCATGTTCCCTTTTCCCTGGGTCTAAGATTCGTTCCCATGATTTGGTACTAGACTTTAGCCTCAGGGGTAAGAGAAAAGGGACTGTCAGCAGGTCCTTCTTAAAGATAGATGATATGAATGTGTTTAGAAAACCCGTTATTTCCTCTGTAGTATTCAGCACATTCGCAATCCTTTTTACATTCAATAGCTTGAGAGATGATTGTAAAGTTAATCATGATGGGAAAGCCATGTACAGTAGATATAATGCAACAAATATCGAACTCATATACAAGGATACGAGCATTAGCCCAGAACTCTTTTACAAGAACTGGATAGATAGGTCCATTGAAAATTTCAAGATATTTATCCCAGTTTTGGTAGATGATATCTGAGAGAATATTAGTATGACCATTGTCAACAAGATCTTTGAAATCAATAGAGTATTCTTTCAAGAGATCTAAATAGGAGATTTCTCCCTTAATGGTTTTAGAAGACATATTGAAATAAGAAGGATAGGAGTGTAAAACAAGTTTAGAAACTAATGAATAGTTGAGAGGAGAAGTGTGATATATAAAGAGAACAAAGAGTGATAGCAATGAATAGCAATAAAGACTAGATGAATTGAGACAAGAAATTCATTATTTCCAATACGAGAGATACAAACAAGAACATAGAATGATAAAAGAGTGTATCAGTCTCCAAAAGATCACAAATCAGTATACGTTATTAATATTATGACATCAGTCAATAAATACAAATAATTGTATACTCGAAAATGAGAGGGCATATTCTGACAAAGAATAAAGGAAGGAAGACAAGTGTTTAGTTCCAAGAAATCTTTGTCTTACACACATCTTTATGAATGCATAATATGAGAGGAAGACGTAAAGATTTAAACAGTTATCAATTAAATTTTCAAATCCAATGTGTTAAACATGATTACTGGGATATTAAGGAGTAATAGGAAATAATTACTTGAAATCTAGTCTTACGAAATCACAACGCTCGAGGTGTCTCTTCAACAGTATATATGATTTGATTTTGGACACGTGTCACAAATAATCATAGCCGTTTGTTTTCAAGAGATCACATTTTGATGTTTCCAATGTCAAGAATACCAAGAGGTATCTGACTGGACTAATATCTGATCAGGACATTTTCTAACTTGTAGAAGTATCATAAATCAGAAAGTTTAAAAAAATAATTAACACACTTTGTTTAACATCAGATTCTTATATCAGACGTTCTGGTAACTTAACACATTAAAATATTATCATCTCATTCTGGACAAAGTTTGATAAATAAGTTTTCCAGAATGAATACAAATCTATCTTTAACAAGGGGTTTTGTGAAAATATTAGCCCACTGGTGATCTGTATCCACAAATTTTAACTGAAAAATACCCTTCTTAACATAGTCACGTAAAAAGTGATGTTTTATTTCAATATGATTTGCCCTATAATGTAGAATAGGATTCTTAGATAAACAAATGGCATAAGTATTATCACATAAGATAGGAATGTTATACTCGTGTATCTGATAATCTTCAAGTTGATTCTTTATCCAGAGTATATGAGAACTGCACAAAGATACTGAGATGTATTATGCTTCTGCAGTTGAGAGAGCAATTATTGATTGTCTTTTGCTTGCCCAGGAGACGATGTTACTTCCCAGAAACTGACAATTTCCAGAAGTGCTTTTCCTTTCCAATCTGTCTCCAGCATAATCTACATCACAGAAACCAGAAAGCTTGTACTCGAATGTTTTCTTATACATCAAGCCATTGTCAGATGTTCCTTTTAGATACCTTAGGATTCTCTTAATAGCAGTTAAGTGAGTTTCCCTTAGATCTGATTGGAAATGAGCACAAAGACATACACTGAACATAATATCTGGACGAGACGCTGTCAGATACAGAAGAGAGCATATCATACCACGATAAAGCTTCTGACAAACCTTTTTACTTTCTTCTTCTTTCTCTAGAATGCATGTCATATGCATAAGAGTCTTAGCAAGTTTACTTTCTGACATATTGAATTTCTTTAGAAGTTTTTTTGCATACTTGCTCTGATGAATGTACATTCCTTCTGATCGTTGATCAATTTGAATTCCCAGGAAGAATCTGAGTTCTCCCATCAGACTCATTTCAAATTCAGCCTGCATTAACTTGGAAAATTCCTTGCATAAAGAAATATTAGCAAAACCAAATATAATATCATCAACATAGATTTGAACAACCAGAATGTCATTTTTAAATGTTTTACAAAAGAGTGTTGTATCCACTTTTCCTCTGGTAAAGTCATTTTCTAGAAGAAAGTTACTTAGCCTTTCATACCAAGCTCTGGGAGCCTGTTTCAGACCATATAACAATTTTATAAGTTTGAAAACAAAATCTGGGTTTTCAAAACTCTCAAAACCAGGAGGTTGGTGCACATACAGTTCTTCAGAAATATATCCATTTAAAAATGCACTCTTTACATCCATCTGATATAAAGTAATGTTATGATTCACAGCAAATGAAATTAAAATGTGAATAGATTCTAACCTGGAAACTAGTGCAAAGGTTTCTGTATAGTCTATCCCTTCTTGTTGACTATAACCTTGTGCAACCAGTCGTGCTTTGTTTCTTACGACCTCACATTTCTCATCTAACTTGTTTCTGAATACCCACTTAGTTCCAATGACGTGGACACCTTTGGGTTTCTGAACAAGATCCCAGACGTCATTTCTGGTGAATTAATTCAGTTCTTTTAGCATAGCCAGAATCCACTCATTTTCCTTAAGAGCTTCATCAACTGTTGTTGGCTCTATCAGAGACACTAGACCTTGAAGGGTTTCTTCGGAATGTCTGAAGGATGAACGAGTTCTGACTGGATCAACTTTATCTCCCAGAATCAATTCTTCAAAATGAGAAGTCTTTAATCTATTCTTCTTCTGATGAGATGGGTTATTTTCAGTTTCTGTCCAGGTTGTATCTGAATTTAGAGAATCTGCATCTTTGTCCGCTTCTCTTCAAACTTCTTCTTCTTTAGATTCTGATAGGGTGATCTTCAGATCTGCAAACTTTTCAACTAGCTTTGACTTTTCAGGGTCAAGCTTATCATTGAATCTGACATGAATTGATTCCTCAACAATTCGCGTTTCTGTGTTATAGATTCTGTAGCCTTTAGAGCGTTTAGAGTATCCTAACAGTAAACACTTTTGAGCTTTGGAGTCAAACTTGCCAAGATTCTCTTTAGTGTTTAACATAAAACAAACACATCCAAAAGGATGAAAATATGAAATGTTGGGTTTTCTATTCTTCCACAATTCATAAAGAGTCTTACCCATAATAGGTCTTATTGAAACCTTGTTTTGAATGTAACATGTTGTATTTTCTGCCTCTGCCCAGAAGTGCTTAGCCATGTCAGTCTCTTGGATCATGGTACGAGCCATTTCTTGCAAAGTCCTATTCTTCCTTTCTACTACTCCATTTTGTTGTGGAGTTATGGGACAGGAGAAATCATGGGAAATGCCATGGTGTCGCGGTGAAAATTGGATACCATAGTTATTTATTAACTAGGATCGCATTTTTAATGTCACCACCGTCTTTGATTTTATCCAAGGGAAGGGAGAAAGACCGAATACCCACAATGCAATGCAAATGCACTAAGATTCTAAGTTCGGGGGTTGGTTATACCTAGGAAATGTGTTAGCATCCTAGATATCTGTAGTACTCTACAGGAACCTCTTGATTCATTTTATATTATCTGTTATCTGTTTTGCTAAGAGGTTAAGGGTAGGTGATTTATTATTTGTATTCCTAAGTGTGCTCGACAAGATATCGCATCTTGTGCCTACATATCCTGTTAGGAGGGAATCAGAGCACTTGTAGTTCCTTATTAAGGATACTAAAGTTGTTTAAAGGTTTAGGAAAAGAAGACGAGTCATCATCTTAAGAAAGATCACCACAGTTTTGAAAATGTTTGTATTTTGTGGGGTATGGGATTGTATGTCCATTCTTTGAGATGATTAACATCTAATTCTCTTGTGTGGAGAATTAGGTAGGCTAAAGTTTGATTTAAAAAATCAAAGTTAAGGGGGGACTAACCTAAGAAATCTATCCTAAGTTATCTAATTGTCTTATCTTAAGTTTGTCGATTATGAAATGCAAATGATATGCACCATGCACAATAACATGGTTATCATGCATGGGATTTTCCCTTGGATATTAATGCGATTAATTATTGTTATTTAGGCGAGGGTGCTAGCAAAGTGATGCTAGACTTGTGTCTAGTGACCAAAACGTTGAATGCGATGCCTAAAGGCAATCGACTTACATGGGTAGAAAATGGGCTCGACGTTGGATTGAGAATTTTGATATCGTTTTGAAAAGGTTTAGAGCACAAGAAGAAAAACATACATACATCACATGCAATAATACACACAAAGGCAAAAAGCACGGCATAATATCAACTAAATAGTTCTAATCTACGTCACTCAAACATACGATTTATCGCGAGGGATTCTAATAGGGAACGGTTCGTTATGAGAGAGTTAATTTTTGATTTATTTTTATGAGAATTTTATTAAGGATCGCTTTTAAATTAGAGTTTTCTTAAGAAAAAAGTTTTAATTGTTTTAAAGGTTTTCCACTATGTTGATAAAATTAATAAAAGAAAAGTTTTCCTAATAAAAGTTTTAATAATTAAAGGTTAATGAATAAAAGATTTATTATTTATTTTATTACGTTAAAGATTACTATTAGTTTTTTAAAAGAAAAGGAAAGAAAGTTAAAGGTTTTTTAAAATTGGAAAAAAAGTTTTATTATTAGTTTTAAAGTCATGCTAAAAGTTAATTAGAGAAAAAGTTATTAAAAGAATTTATATTATTAATATGGAAAATGTTTTAAATTTAATATTTTTATAAAAGTTTTTATTATTATTTACAATTATATTAAAAGGTTAATAAAGTTTCTTCCTATTAATTAAAGGGTTTTAATTTTAATATAAACATTATTAAAAAAAAGTTTTCTAATTAAAAAAAGTTTTGCTAAAAGTTATAATTAATTTTTAGTTATATTTTAATAAAAGGATATCTTACATATAAAAAGAAATTATAATTTTCAAAAAAAAGTTTCTAATACTTATTAGGATTAATTAAAAACAATTTTATTATTTTAGAGAAAAAGAAAATATGAGTTATTTATTGAAAAAAAGGGTTTAAATTAAAAGATTTGTTGACTAACGGAGAGATCCTACGCGTACAAGGGGAGAGGGTCCACGATAGACCCTCAGATCGTGGTCGTGTGGTGCATAATTGTGACAGATCTCGTGGTCTAAACGGAGGGTGCATGTGTATACAGTGTGTGCGCGTGCATAGAATAATGCATCCAAAATAAAAGCAAAAGAAAAAAAGAAACTCTCTCATCCTCACTCGGACTCTCTCGTCTCTTCCTCTTTATTTTCTCTCAAAAATAAGGTTGGAGACCCTAGCGGCCGCCGCTACCCTAAATTGTTCTCTCTACCTCTCTCGATCGATCAAACAAACCTAACTAACCCTCAACCCCACACGACCCAATACCCCAATTTACTATATTTATGTTAATTACAATTACAAATATTTAGAGCAATGAAAAGGAAAGGAAAGTCGCCGATGATTGAAGACGAGGAGGACGCGAACGATCCTTCAAGGTTCTTTACTCAGAGATGAGTCTTCTATCTCTTTTCTTCTCTGCGTGTGTGTGTATTGTGAAGTCCTCTGCTTTCCTTCAATTTTTGCGAGCGATTCTTGCTGCCTCTTGCTGTGTATGAATTTGTATGGGTGATTTTTGGTGTTTGTATGTGAATTTGTTGTGGATTGATTTATGAAATATGGTGGATTTCTCTGCAGATGCGTGTGAATTTGTTTGTGAAAATTTTCTGGGATGGTTTGGTGCTTCGATACGGTGATCTTGCATTTGTTTGTGTGTGGAGGAATTTCTGAATGTCCTCTACTTGTGTTGTGAATCCATTTATAGGCTCAAAAACTGTTGATTTTGAAGTTAATACGAAATAATGCGGGTGATTTATGTTGTCTGATATGATAAAAAAGTTTCCATGCTCGTACCGACATGTTTTGGTTTGTTTGGGAAGTTTTTGAAATTTGTCTAGACATGTTTTGGAAAGACTTCAATCTGTCTTGTGGAAATTTGAATTGGTGATTGACAAATGATGATGGTTGTTAAGAACCCGTTTGAGGCTCGTTTTGGGAAGAAATAAACTGGTATTGATTGTGTTTGCTGCATGACAAAATCTTTCCAAATCTGGTTAAACATGTCTGAAACATGTTTGAATTCTTTCTCTTCTCAATTCGTCATGTATGTGGATGCTTTGGGGAGATTTTAAGTCCTTGTCTCCTTGTTTTTAGGATGCTGATGTGGATTGTTTTGCTTTCAAAATGTATTGATTTTCTATTGTCTGCCATAATTTCTCAGCAGGAAGTGAGCAGTGTGATAGTTTTACAAATTCCATCAGGGTTCCTATCAATCGTACAAAAACCAAGGTGAGTCGCAGCTTCTAGAAATGGTAAGACAGCCAAAGCTTCTTGAGACTTCCTTTTTCATTAATGAATTCTTAGTGAAACATGCTTTTTGAGTCTAATGCATCTTGCTCTTGTTTATCGTATCTAAAAACCGTAGGCTTGCGATTGCCTTTCTTGTAGGGAAGTAGATACAACATGAAAATGGTTGGTGAACCATCAGTACTGTTCGCACAACCTACGATTCGGATCCACTTCGTCAGCTTTTAGAGGTATTTCAACTAAGCACTTCACAAGCTTCTTTTCATGTTACTTGCGAGGATTAGCATACTCGTGTACTTTATGATGTGGTCTGAGAACGTTGTGATTCCTTGTGCTTGACTTCAAATTACTTGTAAATGAAATAATCCTGGAGTCGTAGTACTTGCATCATAGTTTGTACGTTCTGGTTTAATGTCTTAAACGTTATCAAATGAGAGCTACCTTGATGGTTCTTTTGCAAAAGAATTTTACACGCTTAACAACTGAGGTTTGGATCTTTATTTGCATTTGGCCTAGGTATGTCTGATTCAATGCTGCAAGGATAAGCAGTTCTAGACAATGTGGAGCTTTCGGTACGCTTCTGAACATAAGACCCTTGTATGCCCCGTGCTGTGAGTTGGTGCAATAACAGATAAAGTGGAGGCCTCCTTTCTTATTCTAACACAAGTGGTAACAAGATTTGTATAAGATAGAAATCCCAACACTACAACTTCAAATTGATTAAACTTAGGAATGGTATCAATGTACCAACTGATGAGACTTTATGTCAGCTTATCTCGTATTTATTTTTTTTAACAACGTTCTTTTTTGATTTGTAGCTTGAAGGGTGGCGAGGCTGTGGATATGCATCTTGCAGGCAGTGGAACGTTATAAAGCATGGTGACCAAATGAGTCAAGAGGTTCGGGCGACATGACGGTGGACCAACCAATACATGGATGCACTTTGCAGAAACTGCTTGTGTTTAGTAATGAGTAAAACTTTGGGAAGCATGCAACTTGCAATTAGGAATAAAATCCCCATCGTGACAATTGTATCTTCACTAGTTTGTTCACAATTTACAAGTATCAACACCTATTTTTATCTTCAGCATCTCATGCCTAGATTTTATGGCCCATTTAAGCAAATCCCAAAACTCTGTTAAGAGCTTTTTTGTAACTTAGATGATTGTAAAGCCAAAAATGGATAAATGAGTTAACTTTAATAGAAATCTCAGGACAAACCGTTTCCTTGGCGGTGTCGTGGTGTCTTTGGCAAGAGTATTACTATCATTGGTAAGTACTATAGAAACTACATGTTCAAATAAGTCCTTTTACCACCTCAGAGTGGGTCTTGAAGAAACAAATTTGTACGTGGTTCACTGGCAATTGGTGGTATGGAATATTACTGGTTCCGTGGAAGAGAAACATAATGGAATTTTTGATGCACGGGTCTTGAATTGCTAAGCCATAGAATAATCCAGTCAGTATTTGAACTATAAGGAACTCTTGGCACATGCGTAGTCCTTGCACTTTTAAATCTTGAATATGAAAAATAATGTTGAAAACTTGAAATTGTTTGTAATGAACATGCAAAGAAGCATCTTATATTTTGTATCCGTGAACTAGTGAGTTTCTATTTGAATCACTCCTTGAATTTGAAGGTGGGAAGACATTGCAACTTGAATGAGCGACTTGATCTTGAAGCTTACAAAGAATCATTTCGAACTTTTTGTCAAGAGCCTTGCGAACAAAGTCTATTGAAATAGGCTTGATCTTTGTTGCCCGCATAACTGTTTAGATGATGACGAACTCAGCACATGAGGTGTTCCCTGATCATAAGGATGCAACTTGTAATGTTGTTTGCCACAAAACCCCAAACAATCTAAGATGTTCAAGTTCGACACCAATGGAAAGAAAATCCTAAATCTTGAGGAGAATGACCAGTAGAAAACCCTAGGAGCAGACCCAGATAGTCCTATCTTGAAATACTCACGAGAATGAGTATCATTTTCACTTGAACTTAATGTACCTGCACAAACTTCTTAATTACAAAAAACATGCACATAAGACCCGCATGACCTAAAGATGCTATGCAAAAGGAAAAGGGATCTTAGGGTCAAAAATTAGGGTAAGATAGATGCCCCTATTTAAGTTTCTTCTATCCGGAGATATGGAGATTGAAATCTTCGTCTCGACGAGATATGAGGAACTTAAATACAAACATGCACAATTTTTGGCCCTAAGATGCCACCAGGTGCACATGATATGGTATGATATGAAATGCAAGACAGAGATCCTGTGAGGAATAATGTCACAGGGGACAACTGATGTTGAAACACTGAAACACAGCTAAAGAAAAGGGAGACCCGACGAGGAACAAATCAGCAAAACAAGACTCCATGGGGAAATACCTAACTCCACTGGGGGAAAGAGACTATCAACTGACAATCACAAGGTATCTAAGCAAAGAGTGATGAACTTGTGACAAAATCTTCTGATAAATCCACTTGGAGAACCTGCCGTAGTGGTCGATCGGAGGAATCTTCGAGAGATTTCAACTGGAAGAGTCTATTGGTGAGACTTAGAACCTCATTTGAGAATACCTTCTACTAATGTTTTATTGAAAATGTGTCCACTGTCAAAGATGCTGGGGAATCTGCTGAGAAAATAAATGACTGTCTGTCCAATTTTAAAAATAACTAGGGAATCTACTGCCGAGATCCTAGAAAGAAATGACTGTCTGTCGAAGTTGAAAGTTAACCAGGGAATCTACTGCCGAGATCCTGGAAAGAAACGACTGTCTGTCGAAGTTTAAAGTTGACCAGGGAATCTACTGCCGAGATCCTGGAAAGAAACGACTGTTTGTCAAAGTTTAAAGTTAACCAGGGAATCTACTGTCGAGATCCTGGAAAGAAACGACTGTCTGTCGAAGTTTAAAGTTGACCAGGGAACCTACTGCCGAGATCCTGGAAATAGAGAAACATCTTTTGTTGAAGTCTACTAGAGATCTACTGCCGAGAATAACCAGGGAAATACTTACTGTCGAGGTCTTCCGGAAATCTTCTGCCGAGAATAACCAGGGAAATACCTACTGCCGAGGTCTTTGATCAAGTATTCCACTTGAAAGGGTAGAAAATAAATCATTGTTGCGAGGTTGTCTGCCTCGAACACAAGTCTTGAAATAAACCGCTACGAGGTTGTCTGCCTCTAACACGAGTCTTGAAATAAACCGCTACGAGGGTGTCTGCCTCTAACACGAGTCTTGAAATAAACCGCTACGAGGGTGTCTGTCTCGAGCAAAGTCTTGAACTCCTCCTGGAAAGGTGAATACTTGTTGGAAAGTTACTTCACAGGGGGTTGGTATTTCACCGGAGAGCTTGTGACTTCAGATGGAATCCGTAAATTATTGGAGATTTGGAAGTTTCACCGGGGATCTTCAAAAGAGATGCGGGGCCGGTTGACTTGTAAATATGTCTTCTCAAATAAAGAGAAAGATCGTCTGAATCTTCATCAAACTTTTTCGAAGAAAATGCCATTTGATAGAAGTAACTTGAATAGTGGACTCACTGGGGAGAATACCACTGAGAAATAAAATTCTGTAGCTGAATATTTGTTGAAGTAATAAAATTCTTGTAAAAGGGATTCTCAAATAAAGAGAAACACCTGGAAGGTCTTCAATAACTTTCTCTGGAGAATAAGCTAATAATCTTGACCACTTCACCAGGGATAGACAAACTTTCCTGAGGAGACTGCCATTTGTCATCCAGATAGAAAACTAAGCTCAAATAAAGAGCTACCACTTGTTGTCTGGTTTTAACTCCCACGAAATGTTGAAATAATACTGCTGGAGAAATAATTTTCTGTCTTCCATAGAGATCTTCAAGCAAACTCTTCTTTGGGGTGACAGAGTGCAAAATAAATGCACGCTTAGTCCAGATTCAACGTCTCAGAGACATCCAAAATTGTGATTGTCAGGGACCAAAGTTCAATCCAGGAGCTAACTGGGAAGAAACGGTCAAACAAGGACTCCGTCCATTGAGGATTAAGCTCAATGGGGTTCATCTTTACCCAAAAATGGAAAAGAAAACTAAAGCAACCATCTTCCACGAGGATCGAACTCAGCGGGGAATTAGAAAGGATGTGATTTTCCTGCCTAGGGCTGACGATTCTACCTGGAGGGAGAAGACAAACCCGATCACTTGGGGATAAACACAGCCAAAGTGAAAAAACAAAACAAACAACACAAAAATGCAAGATGCAAAAATACGCACATGCCATGAATCTACATGAACGAATGCCATGCTATGCTTATGCTTATGTTGACGAAACAACGACAAGAAGCAAACTGGAGATGAACAAAAAGCATCTCGATATGGATACTCGGCCGATCTTCGCAAGATAAGAAGCAACACTGGGGATGAATGGAGAGCTGCATATGGAAGCACAGTCCTGCATCAGAGCCTCAGACTTCTCTGGGGAAAAAAGAGCACTCCACTTGGGGATGGACATCATGACTTCACTTATGGGATTGTCAAGATGAATCCTGTGATCTGTTAGAGATGAGAAAGATTCACCGAGAACGAATCAAACTCCTGATTGTAGAGACTTCATGGGGTAAAATAAATATCCATTGCGAACTGAAGTAGTCTGAATAAAAGTTGTAACTGGATAAAATAAATATCCACTTCATCGGGGAAACTTTGATCAATGGTAGTTTGAAAAATCGAAGATAAAACTTCGAGTGGGTGAAATAAACATCCATCTTCACTGGAGAAGGTTAAGTCGAGGAGTGAAATAAACACTCGCTTTGCTGGGTAAGGTTGAAGTTGTAAGAAAAATCCAGCGAGGATCTTTAGGTTGCCGACTCAAGAAATCTTGCGTCAAACGTGCCATAACTTCTTGAAGTGGAGATTCGCCTGGGAATAGTCGTGACTACTTGAAGTAGAAACTTACTAGGGAGTTATCACACCATTTGAGACAAAAGCTCCTTAGGGCGTGGTGAAGGATGAAAACTCTGCATTGACATTGTATAATAGTCGCCATTTTGAATAATTGTTGTTGTGAATGGGTCAAAAGTCTTTGATCCTCAAATGCCCCAGACCACATGGTTTATGAGAAGAAGTCGTCCCAAGAGGGTTTTACAGAAAACTTGGCACCCAACTGTTCCAAAGTCTTCAAATTCTTGGAGAGATTTGCCAAATCTCGACGCAACTGGCCCAGATTGACGGTGACCTTGCATAATAGAGTCTTCAAACTCGTTTTTTCAGACTTGGAGAGATTTATCAAATCTCGACGTAACTGCCCCAGATTGACGATGTTCTGTAAAACCGAGTCTTCGAACTTGCCCCTTGGGTCAGACCGTGAAAGAACAACTGGGAAACAACTTGCCCCTGGATACGGTCATCCTTTTGAAATAATCTGCCATTTACTCGTCAGAGTCACAGGTCTCAAAGGATTAAGTTCATCGCTGATGCTCGTATACTAACTTCTATGATGTCAAGCAATGTTAGCGAGCAGAAAAATGTTAATTCCGAAACTGCTAATGCAACATATGTTTGTCTTGAAATTTTTATTTAAAAAAAAATTTGGTGGTTGAATTACCGATTTTATAATGCCAACGCAAATTTGAGCATGACTCGTAGGAGTCAGGAAACGTCGTCTCATCGAGTATGCTTTTGAAATGAACCCTGCTTCAATTGGGTCTTTTGAGGGTTGTATTATGGATTGGTTCACGGTTTAAGAAATAAAAGGTATAAGGCTCAAGGTTTGTTTGCCCACCCAATCTTCGTGATATTTTACTCCATTTTTGCTAACTGAAAAATTTTCCTGCCCCAGGTTAAGAATGAGGGTTTCTGATTTGGAAGAAGAAAACTCCTACTTCAAAGGCTCAAAAGGGTTAACGAGGGTTTATCTTCTTATATCTCTGGTGTTTAGGATTTTTGAAATAATGCCTTATATCACCAGCAGAGTTTTATTCAAAAGCATACAATACGAGATCTTGCGTTTTGATTTCATCATCCTCCTTCCAATTCTCTGCCAAGGCAAGAGATTGGGGTAGTATTGGCATTATAAAATAGAAAGAGCATTTAAAATGAGTGAAACGAATGGATTTCTTCAAGACAAACATTATTATTGCATTCATTATTCAAAACAAACAAGTTCTTACACGCCAAAACAAATGCATTAACAATCATAGAAAATTGCATATGAAAACAGCAAATAAGCATAAAATATGGCCAGACATAGCCATAAGACCAGATGCGTTAGGTCCTTTCAACATCTTCAATTGTTCTTGGAGGTCACGAAATCCTTTTTCAATTTCTCCCAATCTAGGATCATTCACAGTTGTCACAGGACGGACGTTCTGAGAATTCAGCATATACCTTAGTAAATGGGAATCTCTTTCATTAACTTGACCAACCAGATTATTTTGCACAGGCTGAGGTCGAAAAGGAACATCCTCTTTTGGAGCATTGTCGTCAATAGGAAAACCAAACATTAGATTAGTCATCACTCTGAAGCCTGACATGGGATCCATATTCTCTGTTCCATCCATTATCCCCAGTAACTGCTTCAAGTTCGGTACGAATGCTAAAAGATCAGCTGAGCGACACGAAGATAGGACTGAATAAGCCGAGGTAGAGAAAGGATGTATGCAAAAATGATGCAATGCGAAAGATTCAAATGCAAATGCAGCAAGTTTCATGGAACTCAGCTATTTATAATCATCAAGGAATATCAAAAGACTCGTTTTTTATTATTAAAACGGTTACAACTATTAGTATCGGAATACTAAAAGATTGATTTATTACAAAATTGTTTACAACGCGTCGGTACACTTTCCAAGAGTCATAACAGAATAGCTAAATAAAAGCTAGTAATGATGGATCTAAGGAGACTCTTCCAATGGTCTTCGTTTGACTTCTTCTTCCAATTAAGGACTAGAGTAACTTCTTTCCAAAATTTCTCCTTTTGTAGTCATATTAGCTCGGACATTTGTCGAAGATAGTAAATGGATTCTTGTCTTGAATAAGTAACTCCATTAGCTGAGAATATTCTCCAAGAATTGTCACCAACAGTGATGGACTGGAGTAGAGTAGATAATATTTCCTTATCAATAAGGGCTTCCCCACATCTGGTCTTGAACCTTTCTTTATCCGTCAATAAGGTCTCCAATCCCCTTAGATCGTCCAGGTTATGACTCTTGTAAGTGTACTTCAATGTTTTTTTTCTTTAAAATTTTTTAGAGTCCATGGTACCCTTATGATGTTTATAAACAAAACTAAGTTCCATGAATCTTTATGATATGATGCTAATGAATGCAGGGATGCAAACACACAAAGCATAAAGCACAAAGCACACACAAGCAGGCAGTGGGATATGCATCTTGCAGGCAGTGGAACGTTATAAAGCATGGTGACCAAATGAGTCAAGAGGTTCGGGCGACATGACGGTGGACCAACCAATACATGGATGCACTTTGCAGAAACTGCTTGTGTTTAGTAATGAGTAAAACTTTGGGAAGCATACAACTTGCAATTAGGAATAAAATCCCCATCGTGACAATTGTATCTTCACTAGTTTGTTCACAATTTACAAGTATCAACACCTATTTTTATCTTCAGCATCTCATGCCTAGATTTTATGGCACATTTAAGCAAATCCCAAAACTCTGTTAAGAGCTTTTTTGTAACTTAGATGATTCTAAAGCCAAAAATGGATAAATGAGTTAACTTTAATAGAAATCTCAGGACAAACCGTTTCCTTGGTGGTGTCGTGGTGTCTTTGGCAAGAGCATTACTATCATTGGTAAGTACTATAGAAACTACATGTTCAAATAAGTCCTTTTACCACCTCAGAGTGGGTCTTGAAGAAACAAATTTGTACGTGGTTCACTGGCAATTGGTGGTATGGAATATTACCGGTTCCGTGGAAGAGAAACATAATGGAATTTTTGATGCACGGGTCTTGAATTGCTAAGCCATAGAATAATCCAGTCAGTATTTGAACTATAAGGAACTCTTGGCACATGCGTAGTCCTTGCACTTTTAAATCTTGAATATGGAAAATAATGTTGAAAACTTGAAATTGTTTGTAATGAACATGCAAAGAAGCATCTTATATTTTGTATCCGTGAACTAGTGAGTTTCTATTTGAATCACTCCTTGAATTTGAAGGTGGGAAGACATTGCGACTTGAATGAGCGACTTGATCTTGAAGCTTACAAAGAATCATTTCGAACTTTTTGTCAAGAACCTTGCGAACAAAGTCTATTGAAATAGGCTTGATCTTTGTTGCCCGCATAACTGTTTAGATGATGACGAACTCAACACATGAGGTGTTCCCCGATCATAAGGATGCAACTTGTAATGTTGTTTGCCACAAAACCCCAAACAATCTAAGATGTTCAAGTTCGACACCAATGGAAAGAAAATCCTAAATCTTGAGGAGAATGACCAGTAGAAAACCCTAGGAGCAGACCCAGATAGTCCTATCTTAAAATACTCACGAGAATGAGTATCATTTTCACTTGAACTTAATGTACCTGCACAAACTTCTTAATTACAAAAAACATGCACATAAGACCCGCATGACCTAAAGATGCTATGCAAAAGGAAAAGGGATCTTAGGGTCAAAATTAGGGTATGACACATGGGAATAAAAAAGATTTTCAAAGCATCTGTTCTCAAATTCTCTGCCATGATCACTTCTGACTTTGACTATTTTACAATCCTTCTCTGTTTGCACTTGAGAGCAAAAGGTAGAGAACACAAAATGAGACTCATCCTTGTGTTTCAAGAATTTTACCCAAGTCCAACGACTATAATCATCAACGATTACTAATCTATACTTCTTTCCACTGATTGAGGCAGTTTTCACTGGTCTAAACAAATCAATGTGTAGAAGTTCTAACGGTCTAGAGGTGGACACAACATTCTTGGCTTTAAAGGGAGTTTTAGAAAACTTTCCTTTATGACATGCTTCACAAAGAGCATCTGAAGAATACTTCAGATTTGGCAAGCCTTTGACAAGTTCAAGCTTATTTAGCTGAGAAATCCTCCTCATGCTAATATGGCCTAAACGTCTATGCCATACCCATTGCTCTTCATTAACAGACATTAAGCATTTGACATTCTGTTCACAAAGATCAGAAAGTCTAATCTTATAAATGTTATTTTTCCTCTTTCCGACAAATAGGATTGAACCATCTTTCTGACTTACTGCCTTATAGGACTTTTAATTAAAGATGATATCATAATAATTGTCACTAAGTTGACTAATTGACAACAAGTTATGCATCAAACCATCGACTAAAAGAACATCAGTAATAAGGAAGGTTACCATTACCAACGATTCCAGAGCCAATGATTTTTCCTTTCTAGTTTCCTCCGAAACCGACGAAGCCTCCAGGCTTAAGTTCCAAACTTTGGAACATATGCCTTTTTCCCGTCATGTGTCGCGAGCAACCACTATCCATGTACCATGACTGGTGTTTCAACTGAGCTGCTAAGAATATCTGCAACATAGATTATCTTATCCTTAGGTACCCACTTTCTGGGTCCTATCTTGTTAGCTTTCCTAGAGTGTTTCACAACTTTGGGCTTTTGTGCAACAGGATAATCATGTGGAATTTGTGCATGATATTTAAATTTAGAAATAGATTTCTGTGTCGGTGGGGGTTCTTGCGCAAGCTCAGTGCAAACAATCTCAGTGCCAGAAGGCACAAAATGGTCATAGAGAGGTTTTGGTTTAACAGTTTGACTTTAGTCAATTTCAGATGATTATGTACATCCCAAACCTTTATTACCATATGTGCTTACTCCACAGATCATGGAAGCTATTCTGCTTCTATCTATGCTTTTAGCAAGAAAATACTGGAATACTCTATCATACTTGTTGATACAGCTCGTGTCAGAGGCATTGGAGATTAATTCTTCTTCTAATTTAGCAACTTTACTTTTCAAGGCATAATTACTATTTTTTAAGGAAAAAATATTTTCATTTAGAGAAGAATTATTCTGCTCAAGCTTATCTTTTTCCTCATAAGCAATTACATGTGATATTTTAAGATATTTGTATTTACTCTGAAGAGTTTGATACTTTTCTAGCATTTCCTAAAGATAAGACTCTAATTCACAACTAGAGAGTTTAGATAATACCTCTGAGTCTGAGTCTGAGTCTGATTCTGGTTCTGATGATATTTTGTCTTCTGGCTCTCCAGAAACTTCATCGTCAATTGTTGCTACTAGTGCAACATTTGCTTGTTCTTCATCAGAGTCTTCTTCATCTTAAGAATCAGAGTCGTCCCAAGTTGCCATTAGTCATTTCTTCGCTTTGGAGAAATTTTTCTTAGGCTTCTTGTCTTTCTTGAGCTTTGGACACTCGTTCTTGTAATGACCTGGCTCATTACACTCATAGCAGATGACTTATTTTTCGGAGTTCTGCTTCTTCTGTCCAGATGATGACTCAGAGCGGCCTTTGTTTCTTCTAGATCCTCTGAAGTTTCCTTGCCTATGCTTCCAGAGTTTGTTGAAACTTCTCGAGATTAGCGACAACTTATCTTCTGATTCTTCACCAGAATCTTCTAATTCTTCTTCAGCTTGATACGCCTTTGCCTTTTCAGGTTTAGACTTAAGAGCAATAGTTTTTCTCTTCTTCTGAGGTCCATCTTCTTCAAGCTATATCTCATGACTTCTTAAAGAACTAACAAGTTCTTCAAGACTTATGCTGTTAAGATCCTTGGATAGCTTTAGAGCTATTACCATCGGTCTGCATTTCTTGGGAAGGCTTCTGATGATCTTTTTAACATGATCAGCAGTTGAGTAACCTTTGTCCAGAACTTTAAGTCCTGCGACTAGCATTTGAAACTTTGAAAACATGGTCTGAACTGTTTCATCATCCTTTATTCGGAATGCCTCATATTTTTGGATTAGGGCCAATGCCTTTGTCTCCTTAACTTGAGAATTTCCTTCATGAGTCATTCTTAGAGAATCAAAAATGGATTTGGCAGTATCTCTATTTGTTATCTTCTGATACTCAATATAAGAGATCACATTTAGCAATATGGTTCTTGCCTTGTGATGATTCTTATAATCTTTCTTCTGTTGGTTGGTCATATCACTTTTGGATATTTTAGTACCTCTAGCATCAACTGGGTGAGTGTAGCCATCGACTACCAGATCCCAAAGATCTACATCATAACTAAGAAAGAAAATTTCTATTCTGTCTTTCCAGTAGTCAAACTTTTCACCATCAAAGACTGGTGGTTTGGCACTGTAATGATCTTTCTCTTCAGTAGTAGTATTAGCAGGAGCTACCATGATATCTCACACAAATACTGGATCGGTACTGAACACTGTTAAGTGTTGATAAAACATTTATCACAATCAGAACCGAAGCTCTAATGCCAATTGAAGGTGTGAGATAAACACAATAAAGGGGGGTTTGAATTGGGTTTTCAAAATGAAAGCTTTTTGTGAAACTCAAACAAAGATCACAAACAGGCTAACAATAGAGAAAGACACAAGATATAGCCTAGTTCAATTGAAAACTATCAAGTTAATCCAGTTCACCCGCCAAGGTGATTTCGCCTTATACACAAGGACTTAATCCACTATAACCAAACTGATTACAACTGCACTAGCAACTGCTGGTGACTAACAATACACAGACTAACCGTCTCTTTTTAAGGATTGTGACCCAACTGGTCCCTTAAGGAATTCAAACAACTGTTTGATCAAATAAAATGTTTACAATGAAATGCTTCTTACATAAGCTGATATAAACACAATTTCTAGCTCAAACTAACTTTGGGAAAATCAATACAGTAAGAACAATCTTCTTCTTTGTATTGTGGTGCTTTACTGTTCACTCATGGATTTCTCTATTTCTTGAGTTCTTTCTCGTATGAATCAGTGTTTGTGTATATATCCTTTTTACACTCGATGTCACACTTGATTCTTTGAATGATCAAGTCTTTATATAGCCAGAAAAAGATCTGTTGAAGGGTAGATCAGGAATATCAAGAATATATTGGCAACTTGAAATAATGTTGTTATGGTGGGATGAAAATCGTACACTGAAATTGTCCTTTGTACCACCAAATCAGGGTAGTGGAATGGTAGTGGAAAAGAACGTGTTTGATCTGTACTATGTACTATTTTCCTTGCAAACGTTTCATTTTCTTTTATCCATCAAAGGCTTCTAAATTGATATGATTGAAGCTTGATCAGAAGAATAAATCACTGGGTCTTCAGAGTCTTGAGTCTTCAGAGTCTTCAGAACTTGTTCAGCAGAACCTTGCCTTCAGAGTCTTCAGCACTCCTTCTTCAGAACCCTTGGTTATCAAAAACATAAGTCTTCATAACTTTGTTCAGCAGAACCTTGTCTTCAGAGTCTTCAGAACTTGGTCTTCAGAAACTTAAGTCTTCAGAACTTGATCTTCAGAACATTGTTCATCAGAACCTTGTCTTCAGAGTCGTTAGCACTTATTCTACATAAGATAAGTATCAGAGTTGTATTCAGAGCCAAAATCCAAGAGAACATTGCAGCAACAACATATTGTCTTCTTAGAGTCTTTCTGAAGCACAGCCGATCAGAAGTAATCTTGCTTCTTTGATACATAAGCGACTTTTGAGAATTTGAGAGTGACGTAGCACACGATTTCTATCAGAGCCAGAGCTATCTTCATCAGAATCAGATTTGTCTTTATCAGAGTCAGAACCTATTTGTCAACACTTTAGAAAACAAAGTTAGAGTACTAAAATTGTTCTCACACAAATACAACTTTGTTATTACCAAAACATTGAGATATCTTGCAGAACCAAATCTTGTTCTAACAACGGTGTCAAGCTAATTCGAGAGGCCACCTATCCCATCCTCTGCAAGATCTGGTATGGACCAATAAAATATGGCGCGAGCTTTTGAGACTTAAAAGCTCGACCAACTCCGGTTGCTGGAGTAACTCTAAAAAACACATGGTCTCCCTCTTGGAACTCAAGTGTTTTCCTCTTCTTATCATGGTAACTCTTCTAGCGACTCTACAAAGCTTTCATCTTCTCTTGGATTATCTTGATCTTCTCAAAAGTTTGTTGCACGGTCTTTGGTCCAATCACCGCACTCTCTCCATATTCATACCAGCACAGAGGTGTCATACACCTCCTACCATATTATGCCTGAAACAGGGCCATCCCAATACTCAATGGAAAATTTTATTGTAAGTGAACTCAATTAGTGGAAAGTAGATATCCCAAACACCTCCTTGTTCTAGCACACAAGCCCTCAATAGATCCTCCAACAATTGGATAGTCCTCTCAGTTTGACCATTGGTCCATGGGTGATAAGCGGAACTCAACTTCAACTTGGTACCTAACGCCTCTTGCAAACCCTGTCAAAACCTTGACGTGAACCTCAGATCTCTATCAGACATAATGCTCGACGGAATACTATGCAGACTAACAATCTTCTCAATGTACACTCAACAAATTTATGTAAAGGATAACTGATCTTATTGGTATAAAATGAGCTGATTTAGTCAGCCTATCAACAATGACCCAAATATAATCACACTCATTCGTCGTCTTCAGAAAACTTATCACGAAATCCATGCAAATACTATCCCACTTCCACTCCGGAATACTCAACGGTTGCATCAGACCCAACGACTTTCGGTGTTCAATCTTCGACTTCTGACAAGTCAAACAAGCATAAATAAACTCAACTACTTACTTCTTCATTCCTGATCGCCAAAATAATTTCTTCTAGTCTTGATACATTTTAGTGGCACCGAGATGAATACCAACCCACTTATGTGACCTTCCTCGAGAATACTCTTCCTAAGCTTAGGTATATTTGGTACACAAATCATGTTTCTGAATCTCACCACACCATTCTCGTCGATTCTGAAGTCACCACTCTTATCTTGATTAATTAACACGAAGCAGTCAACCAATCCCACATCGGCCCTCTGACCCTCTCTGATCTCTTCAAGAATACCACTTTCCAGCTTCAACATACCCAACTTCACACTATAAGGAGTCTCTTCACATACCAAACTAATTTCTTTGAACTGCTCGATCAATTCTAGTTCTTAAACCATCAATATCGACATATGTAAAGACTTCTTGCTCAATGCGTCAGCTACAACATTAGCCTTACCCAAATGGTAACTCAAACCAAAATTATAATCTTTCAGAAATTCGAGCCATCTTCTCTGCCACATATTTAATTCCTTTTGGTCAAATAAATATTTCAAACACTTGTGATCACTGAACAACTCGAATTTGGAGCAAAATAATAGTGCCTCTAAATCTTCAACATGAATACCACTGCTGCCAACTCAAGATCATGCGTAGGATAATTCCTTTCATGAACTTTCAACTGTCTAGAAGTGTAAGCTACAACTTGACCATTTTGCATCAGCACACCTTCTAGAACCATCTTCGAAGCATCGCAATACACAATTAAGGGTTCACTCGGATTTGGTAAAATCAAAACTGGAGTAGACATCAACTTTTTCTTGAGTTCTTGGAAGCTTTCTTCATAATGCACATCCCAAACATAGGCTTGACCCTTTTCGAGTTAACTGAGTCAAAGGTAATGCTCACTTCGAGAAACCTTTAATGAACTTCCTGTAGTAACCAGCCAACCTAAGAAAACTTCTAATTTCAGTAAGAGACTTCGGAATCTCCCACTACAACACAACATTTATCTTTAACGGATCAACCTCTATACCACCACTAGAAATTACATGACCCAATAAACTCACTTCTTTCATCCAGAACTCACATTTATACAACTCCACATACAACATGTTCTCTTTCAAAGCCTGCAATACAACTCTCATATGCTTCTCTTGATTTTCATCAAACTTCAAATATATCAGGATTTCATCTATAAACACGACTACGAACTTGTCCAAATACGAATGAAAAATCCTATTCATATACTCCATGAATACTCCAGGTGCATTAGACACACCAAACGACATTACCAAATAGTCGTAATGACTATACCTCGTTCTAAAAGTAGTTTTTGGAATATCTTCAGGCTTCACACCAATCTGATGATAACCCGAATGCAAATCTTTCTTACTAAACACACAAGCACCTACTAACTGATCCATCAAATCATCAATCCTTTAAATTGGATACCTGTTCTTGATAGTCACTTTATTCAGTTGTTGGTAGTCAATATATAGCCTCATATTACTGTCCTTCGTCTTTACTAACAACACCGGCACACACCACGATGAAACACTCAGATGAACAAACTTCTTTTAAAGTATATCTTCTAGTTGCTTCTTCATTTCACTCAACTCTGAAGCAAACACTCTGTAAGGAGCCATTAACACCAGACTTGTACTGGGTACTAAGTTTATAGAAAACTCCATTTTGCGCTCTGGCGGCAAATCATTGATATCATCTGGAAACACCTCTGGGAAATCACACACCATTGCGAACTTGACCAACACAGATTTACTTTCTTCCATTTATATAATATAATATCATAAAAACCACAACATCATCCTTTACTAACTCACCCACTTGCTTAGCCGACACGAACAACTCATCACTCGCATCAAACTCTATATATGAAGTTATCTTGTCAAAACAGTTGATATGAATGTGACTGAGCTCCAACCAATTCATCCCAAGAATAACATCAATATTCCTTAAAGGTAAACATACTAAATCCATACCAAAACTCTTACCATAAATAGTAAGCGAACAATTTAAACAAACCCATGAAGTGGTTACCAGACCTAGAGTCGGGGTATCAACAATCATATTACCATCCATAGTAGAAAATTTCAAACCCAACCTCTCAACACAATTAATCGAAATAAATGAATGTGTTTCACCCATTTCAATAATAGCAGTCAAAGGAATACGATTTATAAAACATGCACATCGAATCAAACAGTTGAAACTAATAGTTTCTATCTCAGTCAATGCAAAGACCATCCCTCTAGAATGTGCCTTCTTCAGCTTCTGACAATTGGTAATGATATGACCATGCTCGCCGCAGTTATAACAAATCATCCATCACTATTGCAATGTACAACACGGTGACTTATCTTACATCACTTAAAGCACCTCAGAACATTAATCTTGTACTCATTAGCACAGTGGCCCAACCCGCCACACTTGAAACACTTGACAGAGTCGAGAGTCTCTCCCCCACTTGGCTTTCTCTTATATGTAGCTCTTTGCTTCTCTTTGTTAGCTATATTCACTATATGGTTTTCCCCTAAACTGATTCTTCCCTTTCCTCTCACTAACACTCTTGTAGTAAGCGGAACGAGCTTTGTAGTCCTCATCATAAATCATACACTTGTTCACCAAGGTAGAAAACCTGCTAATCTCCTGGTAGCCAATACCCTGCTTAATCTTAGGTTGTAGTCAATTTTCAAACTTACTGCACTTTGATCCCTCGATCGCTACACCATTGTAGTGAGGGAAAAACTTCACTAGTTCCTCAAACTCGGCGGCATACTCCACAACCGTCATGTTTCCTTGCTTAAGGTTAAGGAATTCAATTTCTTTCTTGCCACACACATCTTCAGGAAAATACTTCTCAAGGAATTGAACCCTGAACACAGCCCAAGTGATCTCAGCACCAACAGCTTCTAGTCTCTGGTGAGCATTACCCCACCACCATTTGACTTCCATGTGAGTACCAAATAAAACCTTATGTTTTTCTGTACTTGTCATCACTCAGAAAATTTACTCGATCTCTCAGAGCCACACACGAGCACTCTCTGGGTCATACCTGCCATTGAACGTCAGCAGATTATTCCTCTGGAATTTCCCCAGACCACTGAACTCATCACCTGCCTGATTCTGTTGTCTATGAAGTGCCTGGGCCACTGACTCCAAATCATCAACAATAGCACGACCATTTCTTCCAGCAATTCTGCACATCATCAAACAAGCATTAAAATAAACAATGCACCGATTGTGTACACACTCATGTCGCATACTAGAGACTAGACAAAATTACAAAACCTGGTTGGACAAACTAACCGGGCTTTGATACCACTAAGTAACACCCTAAACCCCGAAATAGTTAAATCATATAATAATTCAAGTATTGATCATACTGCACACGTTTAGGATGTCACTCATCATAAAACACACATGTTCCATATCATATATCGATTGAGGTAGAACATTATAATACACATGTCATTCCATGCTCACCTTCACTTAGGTTATCATCGCAGTGAAAATTATCAAATAAGCACGCTTCATAAATTAAGTCACATCAAAAGTACTTCATTTGAATTAAAACAAGGTGACAAAAGTCTCCACTATAACATAAGCTCAAAACGTCAAGAACATAACATATGACTCTTGAATTAGCAAAACACAAATTGAATAAGACATTCAAAAGCTCTCAACCCTGATGTTACAAGATTAGAGCATGACTTATAAACACCAATAAACTATACGAAGTAAATCCAAGAGCTAACTTCCACTTACTGCCGCAAACTCATTATGCATGCGGTACCATTCATGAACACTCAATTTCATCTCGTTCCCGATCCCCATCATAGGACCATAGAACAGCAAATCGTCGCCATCACCATAGGTAATGCTTCACCGATTCTCACCTGAAACCAGTTACTCTCTCTTGATCCCCATCATAGGACTGGAGCACATAAAAATTGGATCGAAGCCCCTACGCCGTGATGCACGACTCTTAATAACATGTATTATCACAAAAAGGTTAACCAAAAGGATCTCCACACACATATAACCATTTATGCATCACATCATTCATCATACGCAACAATCAATCCATGTTACAACATCAATAAACAACAAAGAATAACAACGACTCATCGAATGTAAATTCATAGGCATTCATTCATGTTACTTCACTAAATAACAGCACATCATCATACAAGCATAACAATTTACAAAATTATCCATTCATTATTCAACATGTATTCACACATCAATTCAACATGTTGATTCATCATATTAAACATCACCAAACAACAACCAATCGCCGTTGGCATCAAAAAATAGACTGACGAGTCGACACGAAACAACAATTAAGCATTGTCCCCTTTCGCTGAACAAAGTCTTTGCTCGCTAAGCGAAACATCTCTCGCTAAGTGAAATCCTCAGAAAAACCAAAACCCACACCCTGTTACGTTCGCGAAGTGAACACAACAGCTTGCTATGTGAAGTCATTCTCACTAAGAAAACTCGTTCAGACCTGTAAAAATACATTACGCGATTTGCCTCTGCAACAACCCCAAAACCCCTCCAATTTAGTCCCAAACATCTTCAATCGCCCATAAAATTATATCACATGTTATAACACCACTAGGACGTGTTAAATTACAACATTACATCATTTTATTCATCCAAACTCATAAATTCATGTTTACCCCAAAACCTTCCAAACCCTCAAACATGGTAGAAAACATTAACATCTCAAAACAGAAAATCGTACACATATAGGCATATAAAACTCATCATTAAAACAATCAACAACATCAAAATTTCATAAAAAATTCAAAATCAATCACATCCTAATTGTCATAAGGAGAGTAAGGACCTCTCATCTCTACCCCATCATGTAAAACACCTGAATTGATAGCCCTTTCAACCACCTTACCTTAGATTTTTAGCAATTGATGATGAATTGTACAACTTAATTGAGTTCCCTCTCCAATTTCATATCTTGCTCTTCCTCTCCCCTTTTTGCCTCTTTTATACGTATATCTGATGTTTCTCTTAAAAACCCAGCTTTTTCCCTATTTTTAGAATATATACTCCCCTTCTAATTTGTTCAATAATGAATTTTGCCCAACTTATTACTAGCTGATCTAACCTGTCGATCAGAAGGTAGCCAGAACACGTCTGTAGTAGCAACGTGTAGCGTGCGATTTTTGTCGGTGACGTGACCACCTTACCGCAATGGTTGGAATTGGGTGTTACTTTCTAATTTCTTATTTATCCTATGAAGCTGGAAAGGAAAGGGAAGTTATCTAAAACTAACCTTGCACGCAAATGTTTTCTTTAACAAATGCTAAGAGATTGAGGGGTCCAGGGTCAGATTATACAATGGGGAGTTGTCAATTACCCAACCTATATATGGTTATCCATAGATCATTTGGCATGTTCTCTATTATCTACTTACTGGTGTTTATCTGTTGTAAATTTGAGAAAATTGAGAGAGTATTTTTGTTGTTTTTCGGGTTTTTTTATGTTTTTGGTAAGGTACTGGACCTAAGGTTTTTGTTATCTGTGCTCGCTAAGATTTCGCAATCTTATGCCTACGTATTCCCGTAAAGATAATGGGGAAATCAGAGCAATCATAGTTCCTCCTATTCTATGGGAGGAAAAGACATTTGATGTCTTGTTCAAAGCCCAAGATTGAAGCTAAATGAGTATTTTGTGTCTTGTTCAAAGCCCAAGATTGAAGCTAAATTGTTTGACTGAGAGAAAAATTGTCATCTCTAAAGGGAGATATCTCATATGTTTATCACAGTTGTTGGGTAACTGAATATAAAGGAGAATTACTTTAACTGGAGTGTATGAGATCCAGCAATGCCATAATTTCCTTTATAAGGGATTTGTCCTGAAGGAGAAAACTTTAACTCTGTGTAAAGCAGTGTCATTTTTCCTTAGGAGTCTTCCATGCTAAGAGAGGGACATTGGCTTGGATGTAAATAATCCAGAGACTTTCCACTTACATCAATTAGATGAAAGAAAGGGTTTACCAGGATAAGAGATGGAGTACAGCTTGGATTTTTGAATCAACAAGTGTGCCACTTACAACAGTTATCTAGAATTAGGTTTGTTTAATTTGTCTGTTTTGATGTGTGATGTACACTGAAATGTCTTCCTGCAGAGAGAAATTTTGATTTCCTCTAAAGGGATGTTTATTTTTGTGTGCCTTGATCAAAGCCCAAGGTTGAAGCTAAAAGGTTGACTCTACTAGGGAGTTTTATATTTGTCTTGTACAAAGCCCAAGATTGAGGCTGTCGCACCCTAATTTTTGACCCTAAGATATCATCTTCATTTGTGCATCTTAGGTCAAGCATCTCTGCATCGGTTGAGCTAACCCATATCTCGTAGTTTGTTTATTTGTGTTCAAATTAGGTTCACATATCATCATAAAGCTCCACAAGCTATTTTGAAGCAAGTCAAATCAACGAAAGATCTCTAGTACAAGAACTTTGGAATCAGGATTTTTATCTTGAAGAAATCATTGAGGAATTGACTCTAGCAAGTCAGTATTTGTGTGGCCCACCTATCACTTGAGGTCATTTATGTTCAAGGGACTCCACTCAACGAGAATCCATGCTTCATTGATCCTCAACAGGAAGAATTTGAGCCTCAATCCCACTATACTTCAAAATTAGGGTTCCTGTGACGCTTATCAGCCAACAACTTTGATTCTTCATCAAGACGATCTCCTAAACCCTAATTATTGATTCCCTTAGTTTATCAACATCCTCTAGAGTCTCCTAAGACCTTTAGAGGGGAAGTAAGAAGCAAACTTACAAGATTTGGCCTCAGTGCATTCGCAGTCAGAACTAGGGTTTGACTGAAAACCTAACTTTTTGGGATCTTGGGTCAAATGAAGTGTTAATGGTTCTAATCATCATATATTGTCTCTTGAAGTATCCAAAGCATCCATGTAAAGTTTCGTGGGGTTTCTTGCAAGATAAGTAGGGTTTTGGTCGCGAAAAACTTCGTATATGACATTTTTCCCCTAATAGCCTGATTTGGAATAACCATAACTCCTAAACCGTGCACTCAAATTAAACGAATCAAAGCTCATTGGAAAGCTCTCATCAAGATCTTTAATTCATTCCATATGACTTTTTGTCTAAAAATGCTTAGATTTTGAGTTTTGAAGCTTACAAGACATTCTGGCCAAACACTTAGAAAATATTTCAGCACTTTCCTCCACATTTTTCTCCAACTTTGACCTCATTTTCTACCCATTTCTACTTGGATTCAAGACTTGAGTCCCAAATGAAAGTTGTAGAGCTTGTTGAGAGCTTTCCAACCATATGTGGAACATCCCAATAGGATAAGCCAAACTCAAGTTATGGTGTTTTAAAGTTAGGTACCTCAAATGTCAAAATTCAATAACTTAGAAATTTTTCTGAGTCCTTTTTCGTTTTCTCATGTGCACGACTTTATGGCCCATTTTCTTATTGTTAAAAGCCTCATTTTAATTACTTTCCAACATCAAACTTGTAGTATTATCCAAGAACTTTCATTTAAACTCAAGAGCGTGAAAATTGGATCATTAAGTTAGGAGATATCATGAGAGGAACATGGCCATACGAATTCTGTTTTGTACCAAGAACACATCAATTTTGGATTTCAAATCTTATCCTCTCTGCAGACCTACCACATACATTCCATCATGCTAAACTTCCATAACCCGTACAAGACAAGAAAAGCCTACACCATAGCATTCATGTGTTCCCAAAAATTTCCTTTTCTGACTCACGGCAGAGATAAGCTGCATGGCCAGCTTTCACTTGGCTCAAGAATGATAGTATCCTACAGAAGGCATGCTTTTACTGCATCCAAGACAGCAATGCACCAGCTCACCTATAAAAGGAGCATTGTTCCCATTCATTCATCAGAAAAAAAACACACAAAGAATCACTACAACAATACCAAAAAACCCACCCTGCAGTCTGTTTCCTTTGGAGCACGAAGTAGCCGAGAAAGAGGAGAAATTTCTGCTACTTGTTTTGGATATCAGGTAAGTTGTTCAAACCCTCTTTTATCATGTGCATCGTATTACGCTAACTGCGTCGCATCCACCTATTAGACCCTTTCCGTTACTGTTTTAATGTCTAAAATGCATGGTACGCATCGTGTTATTTTGAATCCCATGTTGAATTTGTTTGGAGAAGCTTTGACTCGTCATTGCTCATGACTTAAATCCATATCATATGTGAGTTAGTTTTGGAAGCATACTGAGTGGTTCGTCACGAGTTGTGTGGTTGATATTAATGTACATGTTCTTTGATGTGTGCTATTTTTAAGTGATTGTCGTGAATATCTTCTTGAATCCATAAAAGAAGTTGTTTTGATTTTGAACACCAAATGATATTTTCGAAACATGGTATACAACAACTTTCTAGCTTTACACACTGTTGATGCCTTTATAGATGTTGTGTTGGTTTAAGAAGAATTCTATATTGAATATGATGTTGAAGCAAGAACTTGGTTATCTCTCTTTGACATCTAAGACTGAACCTAGGTATGCATGACCCTTTGTGATACGATCCCAGGTTGCTGCTGCTTGTAAAATGTGATTGAATATATTGACTAGTTGTGGTTACATGTTTGTATGTTTAGAGTTTGACATTCTACATGATTATACTGTTTCTGTTTTATTTTGGAATGTCATAATGTAACATAATTTGCATAAATGTTTCCATGAATAGTCTATTGTTAATCCATGTTGAAATGAATGGCACTTGAGGACTCTGAACATATCACCTTTGAGTGTATGATGCATGTTAACTTCATTATTACACATGCTGATGCGGTTTTATTTTGTTCTTCGCGTGAGTATGCATGGTTGAGTTGTAGAGGTACATGTCAGTTTGGTGAGTCTTTGAAATGCTATTGGCATGTTGCATGAGTTGGTTGTATGCTTGTTCTCACTATCCATTAACACACACCACCATGTTTAAAATGTTACTGATCACATAACTAAGTTTGCTTGAATTCCACTGTGGTTATGTTGTTGGAATTTTAGATGATGTTGCTGTCTATATATTGTTTCTCGGAGCTGACATTGGTAAATGTTGATATAGTGTATGTTTAGCACTATCTTTATTTGATAATTCTGTGTTAGTCTTTTTCCTCACGCTAAGGAGTATACGTTTGCAATCCTTCTCAGAGCATGTGTTTTCCGTTAAAACAGACTTCTTGTAGGGTGTGCGTTCACCCGTGAAATTTATCAATGTATTATGTCCATGTTTGGCATCTTGGTCAGTTTAAATGATAATGTGGAAGGTTGAGTGAGTTAGTATAACGCATGACGATGTTGCTAATCTTTGACAGTTTTTTGAGTATATGACGTTTCTGTCCATGCACATCATTTTTCTATCTATATGCAAAATAGATAGTTTTAATGTTGTTGTTTTGTTCGCGTATTTGCACTCGTTGAGTCTGGTTTGACATTATGTTTGGTCATTATAAGTCATTAATCATATATCCTCACGTTGTTAACTTTATACCAGTTCGAAACAGTCCATTTTCATGTTCGTTTTAGCCATGTTTGAGTTGGTGTCCTGGACTGTTCAATGGTTATGGTTGTGCTATTGTCTGAGTGCTATACAAAGTTATTTACTTCGCAAGTTTAGGTTGAGATACGAGGCTGGAATTGACTGAACAAGATGAAAAGCCACTATGTTGTTCTACTGATTTTTTTTACGTTATGTTCACTATTACTGCTACAGTGTTGTGCGTAATCAATCTTAGCTATGTTGTGCTATTATGTGCGATATGCTTGTCAAGTGTGTGGATTATGTGCTGTGTAAACCAAGTGTCATATTATACATTTGATAGCAGTGACAATACTGTATGTGATATGGTTGTGTAGTTGTGTGAGTAAGTGTGTGTAACAGTATACTGCATATGCTTTCGACGTTGGTGTGTGTGGAGTTGTTTGATTAAGTACTAACGTAGTATGTGTGTGCATGTGTTGTACAGTATGGCTGTAATATTATAATATAAAACTGATAGTAATGACGTGTAATATGTAGTGTTGTGGTTTGCACGAGTTAATGAGAGTGCAGTAAGAAAAATGTGTGGTGATTGTCTTCGTCCATGTGCGTGTGGTGTTTTTTTCAATTAATATATTTTCATTAAAACGTTTGGTTTATATTTTATTCGAGGCGTATAATTGTTAGATGAAACACGTCGTCCCAACGGCCACACACATGCACTAAAATTCGCCTCTCACCTGCCACACCCGGGTTCGATCCTTGGATCAACCCTTTTGCTTTTTCTTTGGTTTTTTCGCCTGTATTGCCATGCTTCTCCTCTCCAACCTGGGCCTTGCGCCCCCTCACTATCCACACCCCCATTATTCTGGCCCAATTTAATTCTTTTGTTATTTTCAACTGAACCAAATCACTAGTACACCCCCGGCATTTTTATTTCAACCTTTTTTTTTTTAACTTCAAAACCTTTTTTTTAAAACCTCTTTTGTTTATTTGGCTTAAATGTTTTATATATTAAAAAAACCCTAAAAATATTTATTTTCATAGTTTGTCCCTTAATTATTTATTTTATCATTAATTAATATGTGATGTTTTATTATTGTTAAATTATATTTCTAATTGCTAATTGTTGTGTTAATTTTTAATTTTAACTATTAATTACATCTTGAATTGCATTGTTAATTTCTAATTGTGATGTTAATTGTCTTTTTTAATCATGGTGTTAATTCTTAAATTACCAATTTGTGTTTTGATTTTGGATTTGCCACTTTCTAACTTTAAAAAGTATGGTTAGTTGCTGATTCTCAAATGTTAATTATCCATATATAGTTTTTTTAATTACCTTTTGTGTTGTTAATTTTTAATCGTAATTGCCTTGTCAATTAATTATCAATTTTGGCTTACTTATTAGTGTCATCCATGAGTGCCTGAGTTAATCTTGAAGCATATTCATCTTATCCATATCTTATCATGAAACATATTGCCATCTTCATGCTTATGTTACTTCCATCATATTATTTCATATCAAGGTTGTAACTTGTATCATGCCTTACCTTGTCATTTTATCGTGTATATTTATCATATCTTACTTCTATCTGTATGTTTATTTATCACTGTCTAAACCTTTTCAAAACAATATAAAATTTCTCGATCCAACGTCGAGCCCATTTTCTACCCATGTAAGTCGGTCGCCTTCGTGCATCGCATTCAACCTTTTGGTCACCAGACACAAGTCTAGCATCACTCTGCTAGCACCCTCGCCTAAATAACGTAATTTAATCGCATTAATATCCAAAGGAAAATCCCATGCATAATAACCATGTTATTGTGCATGGTGCATATCATTTGCATTCATTATCGTCACCCTAAGATAAAGGCAATTAGACAACTTAGGATAGATTTTCTAGGTTAGTCCCCCACAAACTTTGATTTCTTTAATCAAACTTTAGCCTACCAAATTCTCCATACAAGAGAATTAGATGTTAATCATCTCAAAGAAAGCGACATACAATCCCATGCCCCACAATATACGTACATTTTCAAAAAAAACTGTGGTGGCCTTTCTCAAGATGATGACTCATCTTCTTTTCCTAAACCTTTAAGACATTTAGTATCTTTAATGAAGAACTACAAATGCTCTGATTCCCTCCTGACAGGATATGTAGGCATAAGATGCGATATCTTGTCGAGCACACTTAGGAATAAAAAATTGTAAATCACCTACCCTTTTAAACTCTTAGCAAAGCAGATAACAAATAACATAAATGAATCAAGAGGTTCCTGTAGAGTACTACAGATATCTAGGATGCTAACACCTTCCCTAGGTATAACCAACCCCCGAACTTGGAATCTTAGTGCATTTGCATTGCATTGTGGGAATTCGGTTTTTCTCCCTTCCTTTGGATAAAATCAAAGACCGGTGGTGACATTAAAAATACGATCCTAGTTAACCAATAACTATGGTATCCAATTTTCACCGCGACAGAAATGGCGACTTCACTGGGGATAGCTCATAAGAGGGTTCCCCCTAACTTGTTTAATTATGTTATTTGTTATATATATTTGTTATGCTTGCTTGGGTTGTCACTTTGAGTGGTGAGGAGTCCTAGACCCGGACATGAGTATAATTATAGGAGATGATATGGTCAAGGGTACTTTGACGGAGTCGATTCCTGAAAAGTCGAATTGAGAAAATCATCGCTCAGTTTAGGTTCTTTTGAACTTAATATTGTTTGAACGAGTACATTCGTGAAAACGGTATTAACTTCGACCAAGGACCTTTAAGACTGAGGGCCGTAGCACCTTTAACCCAACTTGGCCTTTTAGGACGTAGTACGGTGATTATGCGGGAGCCCATTTCCAAATAATTGTCACGCGATACTACACTCAGACGAGATTCTCTTGAGAATATTATTGACTAACCGAGTAATTTGGGAAGTCGATAATATCCGAAAGATGGGTCGTAGACTCTGGGAACTCTTAGAACCCGTTCGGCAGGTACATTCTGAAACCACACCACCCTATGGGATGGATAGACCTTGACTTCACTCATGCTCCTTTGAACCTAGGACTCTTTGTTTGCTTGTTTGTGTGTCCTTTTGTTTGTGTGTTTGTGCATACATGCATACATAAGCATCATTTTCGTTCAAGTTCGTGGAGTCTGAGTCTTTTATTTACGTCATAGGGTACCATGGACAATAAAAGAAGGAACACCGTGAAGTATACTTACAAGAGTTTTGACACAAGTGACCTAAGGAGGTTAGAGACTCTGTTGGTTGATCCAAAAGGATTCGAGCGTAGATATGGGGCGCTTTTGTTTTTGTTGAAGGTGAGGGTTGATCAAGGGCTTCTCTCCACCCTACTTCAGTTTTATGATCCGGTATATCATTGCTTCACATTCCCTGATTACCAACTGGTGCCGACTCTTGAGGAATATGCATGTCTGATCGATGTACCTATTTTGGATAAGTCTCCTTTTCCCATTTTTGGTAAGGACCCTAAGGAACAAGAGATTGCTAAGGCGACACATTTGGAGTTAGCAGACATACGAGGGAATATGACTACCAAAGGAGGGATTTCTGTTTTGCCTATGAAATTTCTGGTGGAGAAAGCTTATCATTATGCCAGGCGTTCTGACATGGCTGCCTTTGAGGCTATATATGCTTTAATGATTTATGGTACCTTTCTGTTCCCCAATCTCAAGGACTATGTGGACCTCAATGCTATCAAGATATTCATGAAGAGGAACCCTGTCCCTACTTTGTTAGCTGAAGCTTATCACGCCATACATTCGAAGCATGCCAAAGGAGGACAGATCACCTGCTGTGTACCCTTATTATACAAATGGTTTACTTCGCACCTACCCAAGGCTAACATTTTCTGGGACCTTAAAAAGGGATGGTGGTCTAAGAAGATCATGGCCCTTACTCATTCTGATGTTGATTGGTATAACCCTTATAGGTACGAGGATGTTGTGATCATTGATAGCTGTGGAAAGTTCGGGAATGTGCCTCTTCTTGGCATACAAGGAATAACCAGTTACAATCTGGTCTTAGCTCGCAGACAGTTCGGTTACCCTTTGAAGGTCAAGCCTCTTGGTATTCACACAGAAGGATTTTTCTCCAAGGATTACGAAAAGCAGGAGGAATTGAGGAGCAGGATTTTAGAAGCCTGGGGGGACAAACACAAGAAAGATAGGAATGCTTTGGGGAAGCATAACTGTGTCTCCATGGACCCCTACCTACAATGGGTCAGAAGAAGGGCTATTGAACTAAGGATGCCCTATGATCGCCAAGAGCCTATGGTCTTGAATGAAGAACCGGTCTTCATCTTTGCATCTGAGACAGAGGAATTAAAGATCGCCTTAAGGAAAGCTCAGCAGATAGGGAATGCTTGGAAGGATAAGTGTGAGGTGCTTGTGGAAGAGAATGAAGCGCTTCAAAGACAACTAGAGGCAAAAAGTGAGGAAGTTCTCTCTTACAAAAGGAGGAAGTTACAAGAAGACCCGAGTCCCTCAAACCCTGAGTCTACTTCGTGGGAAGCGATAATAGATGAGCTGGTTCTCGAGAAGTCCCGAATGGAAGAAGAGATTAAGAAGTACAAGCTAAGATTGTTGGGAGAATCTCCTTAGGCCTTTTATTAGCCTTTATTTAATTATTGTTAAAAAACTCTTGTAAGAATATCAACGGTTGTAATGTTTTCCTTACGAATTTTTAATTCCCGTTTCTTTCACTTGTACCAAATTTTGTATGATTAATGAAATCATGTCCGTTGGTATTCTATAACGATTATAAATACTCAAATTCCACGAACTTTCGCATCTCATTGCATTTGCATTTTCATTCTCATTCACTTCAAAGAACTCAAAGTTTGCTGTTTTTAGATATCGCAAAATGGATCATGGAAGGAAAGGAACGGTACCATACACCTTTAGGGTTTTTGATGTAGAACAGCTGAGGGAACTAGGAGGTCGGATAAGGGATCCAGATGCCTTCGCCGCAAAACACGGGCATATTCTCTCTTTATTACAGGTACAAGTAGCTGAGGGTTTATTAGAGACATTGGTTCAACTCTACCATGTAATCTACCACTGCTTCATCTTTCAAGATTTCCAGTTGATGCCCACCCTAGAAGAGTATTATGCTCTATTGGGAATCCCCGTCAAAGATTCACCGCCGTTCTACGGTGGAGAAGGAAGACCCAGTCAGGAAGACATCGCGAGAGTGACTCGCATCAAGCTGTTGGAGATCCAGACCCACATGATGTTCAGAGGAGGAATCGACAGTTTACCTGCTCAATTTTTATTCGAGAAAGCTCGGGAGTTCGCCGACAAAGGAAAAATTAGGGCTTTCGAGAATCTTTTCGCGTTACTGGTTTATGGTCTATTCTTGTTTCCGAATGTTGAGAATTTCGTTGATGTTCATGCTATCAGGATTTTCATGCTCAAGAATCCTGTCCCTACACTGTTGGCCGATGCATACCACTCGATTCATTCAAAGATCCTGAAAGGAGAAGGTCAGATCGTGTGCTGTACTACTATCCTCTATAGGTGGTTTATTTCGCACCTACCAAAGACCACGGCCTTCTGGGATGTGAGGGATGGTTCTGAATGGCCCGTTAAACTCATGGCCCTCACTCATTCAGACATCGTTTGGCATGATCCGATATAAGGAGGAATTCCCATGATTCACAGTTGCGGAGATTTTTCCAATGTGCCTCTTCTTGGCACAAAAGGGTGCACCAGTTACAACCTTGTTCTCGCCCGTCGCCAGCTTGGACATCCAATGACTGAGATACCCGACCCGGAGAACCTGAAAAGAATTTTTCTCTATGAAGGAGAAGACCTCCAGCTGAGGATGCAGATTCTATTTGCTTGGCGTCAAATCAACAGACAAGGAATGACTGCAGTAACGAACCCTGACTGCACAGTTACAGAATCTTACTTGGAGTGGTCACGCAAGAGGGCCCTCGCTCTGACAATGCCGTATCCTCGGCCCAAACCTCCTGTAGTGGAACCAGATGAAATTTCAAGGCTGAAATCAGAAGTGGAGAAACTGACACTAGAAAAGTACACATTGCAGGAAAGGATTGACAAGTTGATGGAAGAACTCATCGAAGAAAAGGGAGCATCATCCAGCGGATCGAAGCCCTAGTTCCTCTTTGTTGTATTCTGTTGTTTATTGTACCAAAAGCCCTGAGGGTATACCGTTTGTAACAAAAGCTTTAAAATTTCAATGAAAGAGTTTCCAATTACGATATTTAATTACGCTTTCGAGTTCCTTGAAGTGAATGCTGCATCATACACATCATTAGCATTTGCATCCGCATTCTTTTGTGTTCTGAGTCCTCACCCGTGTTTCTTCACCAGTTGTTGTTAAGAGAAAGACAAACTGAAGCCCCGATACAATACTCGAGCCAATCTCAAGAAAAGGATGGATCAACTCGAACAGGAAAACAGAGCACTCCGGGAGGAGGTTTCAACATTGAAAGAAAGTCTAGAAAAGATCAACGGAATGATGGAAGCTTTGATGGCTGCTCAGAATCAGCCATCACACAGCACTGTTATCTCTGAGGTAATATCAGCACCGATCCCAGTGGTGCCCACTACAAACGAAGTTCCTGGTTATCCGTGGGGTATGCCTCCTAACTTTACTCCAGCTGGATATCACCCGACTGTTTCTCAAGTTACTGCTACAACTGCTGTGATGACTATGCCACCACCCATGGTAAATGCTACTCCGTTTCATCTGGAAGAACCTGTGTTTCATGATGGCTTTAGTGAGAATGCCGGAATGGAAGAACGAATGGATGGTTTCCAAGATCAGTTCCTAGAAATGAGGAAAGAAATCAAGGCCCTTCGTGGAAAAGAGTTGTTCGGGAAGAGCGCCTCTGAGCTGTGCTTGGTTCCCAATGTCAAGATTCCTCCAAAATTCAAACTCCCTGATTTGGAGAAGTATAAAGGGAACTCTTGCCCACACAGTCACATAGTTATGTATGCCCGAAAAATGTCGGCTCATAAGGACGACGATCCCCTATTGATACACTTCTTCCGAGATAGTTTGACTGGTGCAGCCCTTAAGTGGTACATGGGGTTAGATAGTTCAAAGGTCCGCAGCTTTAATGATCTCTGTGAGATTTTTATCAAGCAGTACAAGTATAATGTCGACATGGCACCAGATAGAGACCAGTTGAGAGCTATGGCCCAGAAAGAAAGATAAGGTTTTAAGGAGTACGCCCAGCACTGGCGTGAACTTGCCGCTCAAGTTACTCCACCTCTGGAGGAAAAGGAGATGACTAGAATTTTCCTGAAAACACTGAGCCCATTTTTCTATGAAAGAATGGTAGCCAGCGCCCCTAATGACTTTACCGAGATGGTGAACATGGGAATGCGTTTGGAGGAGGGCGTTCGTGAAGGAAGATTGGTAAGAGAAGGAAGCACTTCCAGCAATGCCAAAAAGTATGGAAGTACTTTCGGGAAAAAGAAAGAACAAGAAGTAAGTGTTGTACACCAAGGACGGACGAAAGGAAGGTATCAGCAACGCCCGCATGTCGCTGCTGTGACCCCAGTTATTAATGCTCCAACTTACCAACCACCGTTTGCACAACCTTACCAATCGCCACCTCAAACTCCATCTGCTTCGCCACAGCAATACCGTCAGCAAAATCAGTCGTCTTCTCAGCAAACCCGACAGCCATTCAATAGCCCAAATCGTATGGTGAGGAAGCCAAATTTTGACCCAATTCCTACATCCTATGCAGAACTTTTTCCAGCATTGTTGGAAAAGGGCCATATCCAGACTAAGCCACCGCCAGCAGTGCCCAAAGACCCTCCTTATAGGTATAGGCGAGATCAGTTTTGTCCCTATCATCAGGGAGCGCCGGGCCATAATATTGAGAATTGTTATGGAATGAAAGCCGATGTTCAAAGATTGGTCAAGAGCGGAGTTATAACTTTCAAGGATTCAAACCCTAATGTGCAGAATAATCCCCTACCACCACACGGGGCTGCTAATCTAAACATGATCCAAGAATGTTCCGCAGAAGAAATTGAAGAAGCATTTGTGATAGTTCCCCATATCAAAGAGCTAGAACGAATTGAGTTCACTTATGACAGCAGGAAGACTGCTACAACTCCTTTAGTTATTAATGTACCTGGTCCAGTTCCTTACACTTCCAGCAAGGCTATTCCCTACAGATATAACGCCACTATGCTTGAAAATGGTAAGGAGGTGCCTTTGTCTAATCCGTCATCTGTAGTCAATATCGCTGATGTTAGTCAGATTACGAGAAGTGGTCGAGTTTTCACTGCACCAGCTAAGAAGGTTCCTTCTGAACAACCAGTTGTGAAGGATGCAACCCTGGAGCAGGCTGATAAGAATGATTCTGTAGACAAATCGGATGAGGTCCTGAAAATGATCAAAAGAAGTGAATACAAGGTGGTGGATCAGTTGCTCCAGACGCCATCCAAAATATCTGTGTTACAACTGTTGATGAATTCTGAGGCCCATAGGCAGGCGTTACAAGGAGTACTCGAGCAGGCATACATTGACCACGACACGACTATGGAACAATTTAGTGGAATAGTGGGTAACATTACTGCATGCAACAATCTGGGATTCTGCGAAGAAGAGTTACCCGAAGAAGGAAGGAAACATAACTTAGCTCTGTACATTTCCATAAACTGCATGAATGACATGATATCCGGAGTTTTGGTTGATACTGGTTCTTCATTAAACGTGATGCCAAAAACAACTCTCGCAAAGCTGACTTATCAGGGACCACCCATGAGGCCAAGTAGTGTTGTTGTCAAAGCTTTTGACGGTTCGAGGAAAACCGTGATTGGAGAAGTGGATTTGCCCATGATTATCGGGCTCAGTCTTTTTCAGGTTCCATTCCAGGTCATGGACATTCATGCCTCCTACAGTTGCTTATTAGGCATGCCATGGATACATGATGCGGGAGCTGTCACATCTACACTCCACCAGAAACTGAAATATGTTTGCGATGGACAGTTAATCACAGTTTGCGGAGAAAGGGCTTTGGTGGTAAGCCATCTTACTTCCTTTTCCTACGTTGATGCGGAAGAGGAGGTAGGAACCTCATTCCAAGCCCTATCGATTGTTAAGAATAATGGAGTTTCCATGGCATCTTTTAAGGACGCACAACGAGTTATGGAAAGTGGCTCTCAAGGGAAGTGGGGGCAGGTATTGGAGCTGCCCAAAAATAAGAACAAGAAAGGTTTGGGTTTCAAAGGTAACAATTCTGAGAAGACCCCTACAGGAAATATGGTTATTCTCCCCATCAAGAATGTGTTTCACAGCGGAGGGACTATCCATTCACCAAGGGTAAATATTGTGGAGGAAGACTCTGAAGATGCCATAATTCCTCTCTTTCCTCCTCCACCAGGAGACCAAGGACCCAAGTATGAAGCCAGTGCCATCCTTGAAGATGAGTCTGCCGAAGATCAGCCTAATTTCGTGACGCATGGGGCAATGGCCCGAAATTGGAGTGCTGCCAACATTCCTATTGTGATCCCATTATCAAAGTAATTGTTTTGTTGTTTGTTTTAGTATATTCGCTCTGCCCAAGGCGATGACATTTGTGTGTGGGCTCTACTATAAATAATTCCCTTTGCTCTGCCCAAGGCAAAAGTGATCTTGTGTTAGGGCTTCTATTTGAAATCATTATCATCAATAAAGTTATCATTTTGCATTCCTATTTTTTTTTGTTCCCATTTGTTATTACTCTAAGGAAAGTGGTAATCACAATTTTTCTTAAAAAAAATCACTGTGCACGTTCGTGCGCACTTTCATCTGCTAAATATCTAAAATAAAATCACATCACATGTGCAGACTATTGCACGAACTGAACATCGAAAACAATGATCCAATGCCTTCTCCGAACTTTGAGTTTCCTGTGTTGGAAGCCGAAGAAGAGGAAGAGGAGATCCCTGAGGAAATATCCCGTCTACTCGAGAATGAAGGCAAAGCTATTCAGCCTCACGAAGAGCCGTTGGAGCTTATTAACTTGGGTACAGAGGAACTTCGTAAAGAGGTGAAGATTGGAGCTTCGCTTGTGACTGATGTGAAAGCGAGGTTAATTGAATTACTCAAGGAATATGTTGATGTGTTCGCTTGGTCGTACCAAGATATGCCTGGTCTTAACACTGCTATAGTGGAGCATCGTCTACCTTTGAAGCCAGAATGTCCGCCGATCAAACAAAAGCTTAGAAGGACTCGCCCTGATATGGCCTTAAAGATTAAAGAAGAGGTGCAAAAGAAGATTGATGCGGGTTTTCTCGTTACATCTAAGTATCCGCAGTGGTTAGCCAATATCGTGCCCGTGCCAAAGAAGGATGGTAAAGTTCGAATGTGTGTTGACTACAGAGATTTGAACAAAGCAAGTCCGAAGGATGATTCTCCATTGCCTCATATTGACGTGTTGGTGGACAGCACCGCAAGGTATAAGGTCTTCTCTTTTATGGACGGATTTTCAGGTTACAATCAAATCAAGATGGATCCCGAAGACATGGAGAATACATCATTTATCACACCCTGGGGCACGTTTTGTTACAGAGTTATGCCATTCGGTTTGAAGAATGCTGGTGCAACATATCAAAGGGCTATGACTACTCTTTTCCATGATATGATGCATAAAGAAATTGAAGTTTATGTAGACGACATGATAGCCAAGTCCAAGACTGAAGAAGACCATGTCGAACACCTGTTAAAATTGTTTCGGAGTTTGAGGAAGTATCAGCTACGTTTGAATCCTAACAAGTGCACATTTGGTGTCCGCTCAGGAAAACTGCTAGGTTTCGTTGTTAGCCAAAAGGGAATCGAAGTGGACCCAAGTAAAGTTAAAGCCATACGAGAAATGCCGCCTCCGACTACGGAAAAACAGGTCAGAGGGTTTCTGGGGCGTCTGAACTACATCTCTCGATTCATCTCTAATATGACCGCTACTTGTGGACCCATTTTCAAGCTTCTCAGAAAAGAACAAGGTTATGTTTGGACTGAACAATGTCAGAAAGCATTTGATAGCATTAAAGAGTATCTTCTGGAGCCTCCTATTCTGGTTCCTCCGGTTAGGGGCAGACCTTTGATCATGTATCTGACGGTTTTAGAAGATTCTATGGGATGTGTGCTCGGTCAACAAGACGAATCCGGAAAGCAGGAGCATGCCATTTATTACCTCAGCAAAAAATTCACCGACTGTGAATCTAGATATTCAATGTTAGAGAAGACTTGTTGCGCCTTAGCATGGGCTGCTCGACGGTTGCGCCAATACATGCTAAATCATACCACCTGGCTGATCTCTAAGATGGATCCCATTAAGTACATCTTCGAGAAACCTGCCCTGACGGGAAGGATTGCCAGATGGCAGATGCTGTTATCCGAATACGATATCGAATATCACACTCAGAAGGCAATTAAAGGAAGTGTTTTAGCGGATCACCTAGCTCACCAGTCCATTGAAGACCATCAGTCTGTGGAGGATGATTTCCCTGATGAGAACGTGATGTATTTGAAAATGAAGGATTGTGAAGAACCATTGCCAGATGAAGGTCCTGAACCGGATTCTCAGTGGGGTTTGATTTTTGACGGTGCTGTCAATAGCTACGGTAAAGGGGTTGGGGCAATTATCGTGACTCCTCATGGATCTCGCATCCCTTTCACTTCAAGATTGACTTTTCCATGTACAAATAATGAAGCCGAATACGAAGCATGTATCATGGGCCTGGAAGAGGCAATGGATTTAAGAATCAAGAATTTACACGTGTATGGTGATTCTGCTGTAGTGATATACCAAATTACAGGAGAATGGGTGACCCAACAAGACAATTTGATTCCGTACAGAGATTATGCAAGAAGACTACTTCCGTTCTTCAACAGAGTCGAGTTCCACCACATCCCTCGTACCGAGAATAGGATGGCAGATGCATTGGCAACTCTGGCTTCTATGATTGTGGTGAATCGCTGGAACGATTGCCCCAAGATTAATGTTATGCGCCTTGACAGGCCAGCTTATGTGTTCTCAGTGGAAGAAGTTATGGATGAAAAACCCTGGTATTACGATATTGAGTTGTTTCTCCGGAAGCAAGAATACCCGCTTGGGGCATCTAACAAAGATAAGAAAACTTTGAGAAGATTAGCTGGCAACTTCTTCTTGAACAATAATGTGCTTTACAAGAGGAACTTCGACATGGTTTTGTTGAGATGTGTTGATAAGCGAGAAGCGAATACATTAATGACCGAAATTCATGAAGGATCTTTTGGTACCCACGTTAACGGACATGCTATGGCAAAGAAAATCCTGAGAGCAGGCTATTATTGGATAACGATGGAATCTGATTGTTACAAGTTCGCTAAGAAGTGCCACAAGTGTCAAGTCTATGCCGACAAAATTCATGTGTCACCGACTCTTCTGAATGTTATCTCATCTCCATGGCCTTTCTCCATGTGGGGCATTGATATGATCGGTATGATAGAGCCAAAAGCGTCTAATGGACACCGCTTTATATTGGTTGCGATTGATTACTTCACCAAATGGGTTGAAGCCGCTTCCTATGCAAATGTTACCAGACAGGTGGTCGTCAGGTTTATCAAGAACCAACTTATTTGCAGGTATGGTGTGCCAAATAAAATCATCACCGATAATGGTTCGAACTTAAATAATAAGATGATGAAGGAATTGTGCGAGGAATTCAAGATTGAGCATCACAACTCCTCTCCGTATCGGCCAAAAATGAATGGGGCGGTTGAAGCAGCAAACAAGAATATAAAGAAAATTATCCAGAAAATGGTAGTCACTTATAAGGACTGGCATGAGATGCTCCCATTTGCTTTACACGGGTACCGTACTTCAGTGCGCACGTCAACAGGGAGAACACCTTTTTCGCTTGTTTATGGTATGGAAGCTGTACTCCCAGTGGAAGTAGAGATCCCTTCCATGAGAGTCCTAATGGAAGCGAAACTCTCCGAGGCGGAGTGGTGTCAGAACCGGTATGACCAGTTGAACCTGATTGAAGAAAAGAGGTTGGCGGCTTTGTGTCGCAGACAACTATATCAGCAGAAGATAAAGAAGGCTTTTGATAAGAAAGTTCGACCTCGCGAGATTAGAGAGGGAGACCTTGTACTTAAGAAGATCCAATCTTTCCTTACTGATTCTAGGGGGAAATGGGCTCCCAACTATGATGGTCCTTATGTCGTCAAGAAGGTCATTTCAGGGGCGCTGTGATGTTAGCAACTATGGATGAGGAAGAGATCACTCGTCCTGTGAATGTGGATGCAGTCAAGAAGTATTATACCTAGAGATGAAGAAAAGGCAGGCTCAGTTCGGTTCATCGAAGCCTATTGCGACAAGTAAAGTCGAGACCTCCAAGAAGCCTAGAACATAGGAACTCAAAAAAGAATAGCATTGCTTTGTTTTTGATGTAATTTCTTTTATTACCACTTTCCAACATTGTTATAACATATGGGATCACGCAATTTGCTGATCACCATTTTATGAAATAAAGTTGCGATCTTTTCACTTATTGGCAAATTGTTTTCATCTTGCAAAATGACTTTTATCGTTGATAATAAATTTCAAATTGTCTCATGAGCGGATTACTTTGATTTATGGACACAACAAGGGATATTAACAGTCTCCATAAGCCATGGCCCAAAAGGTATTTATCCCGGGTAATGTGGCTATGCCCCAGTAAGTTCTGCTCAAGGTAATCGCGACTATCCCCGTTAAGTTTCTTCGGTTTTCGACCTTCCCTAGCGAAGCGAGTGTTTATTTCACTCCTCGTTGAATTATCTCGATCTTCACCAGTAAAAGCGGATGTTTATTTCATCCCCAAGAAATCTTTATCTCCGACATTTCCTCAACGAAATGGATATTTATTTTATCCGGCTACGACTTCCATTCAGGACTACTTCAGTTCACGGCGATACTTATTTATCCCCACGAAGTCTCAACTCCGACGTCTTCGGCTCGTGACTTTGACCCGAGCTTCTCCGAAGCGAGTGTTTATTTCACTCGTCATTGGATTTTTTCTGATTATCATAGCCTTCTCCAGCGAAGGTGGATGTTTATTTCATCCCCTCGGAATCTTATTTTCGGCTTCCTTCAGCGAAGCGAATGTTTATTTCACTCATTATCGGATTTTCTTCTTACCATTGTTGGCTTCCTTCGGCGAAGCGAGTGTTTATTTCACTCGTTATCGAATTTTCTTCTTACCATTGTAAGCTTCCTCCAGCGATGCGAGTGCTTATTTCATTCATTATCAGATTTTTCTTACTATCGTGAGCTTCCTCTAGCGAAGCGAGTGTTTATTTCACTCATTATTGGAATTTTTCTTACTATCGTAATTTTATCCAGTGAAGATGGATGTTTATTTCACCCCCTCAGAATTTTAGGCTCGACATTTCCAACTACTATATTGATCCAAACTTCCCCGATAAAGTGGATATTTATTTTATCCAGTTACAACGCTCATTCCAATTACTTCAGCTCGCAATGGATATTTATTTTATCCCCCGTAAAGTCTCTTCGATCATGAGTCTAATCCGTTCTCAGTGGAATCTAAGATTCATCTTGACTATCCTGAGCGAAGTCGCGATGCTCGTCCCAAGCGGAGTGTTCTCTTTTCCCCAGCGATGCTGCTATATTGCCAAGATTGGCCGAGTATTCATATCGAATTGCTTATTCTCGTCTCCCGTTTGCTGTTCGCGTTGTTGTCAACATAAGCATAAGCATAAGCATAACCATGGCATAGCATCCTTGCATTTAGATTCATGGCATGTGGCATTTTTGTATCTTGCATTTTGTGTCACTTTGGTCGTGTTTATCCCCCAAGAGATCTGAGTTTGTCTGCTCCCTCAAGTAGAGTCATCAGCCCTAGGCAGAAAAAACATATATCTTTTAATTCCCCACTGAGCTCGATCCTCGTGGAAGATGATTGCTTCAGTTTTCTTTTCCATTTGTGGATAAAGATAGACCCGCTGAGTTCAATCCTCAAGGGATGGAGTGTTGTTTGACCGTTTCTTTCCAGTTGTTTCCTGGATTGAACTTTGGGTCCCTGACAATCACGATTTTGGATATTTCTAAGATATTGAATCTGGATTAAGCGTGCATCTATTCTGCACTTTGTCTTCCCAAGAAGAGTTTACTTGAAGATCTCTATGGAAGATGTAACACCCCAATTCCCATCATAAAATAAATAACACATAATAAATATCAGAGTAACTAAAAATTTATTTCTCCGACAGGAAACACGGATGTCACACTTAAATGAACAAAATACAATCCCTGCTCCACATTTTTGATACATAACACAAAGAGAAACTTTTTCCTTACAAAAGGATGGTCAATTATGGAATAAAGCGGAAAGATCCATAACTGACTTGTTTTACAAATAAATGGTTTTAGAACATCAAAATATAAATACAAAATATATTCAACAATTATATACATATAACAAAACGTTCCCCGACTCCCGTGCTACGTATCAGAGCAGACACCACGAACGACAACGGAACGGAGGACTAATCTCCACAAAAGCCTCCAAGCCTCTAAAGCTGACAATCTGCACTATGCCATAAAAAGCATATTCCAGCAGAAGGGTGAGAAATAACAATTATAACAAGATTGCATAATAATATGCCACAACACAAATAAATTCACATATAAAATATTTCTCACCACAACATCACCTACCAATATATATAGCATGTCACCAAGACATAACATAATTCACAACACATAATCATTTATGCATCCATCACAAAGCATACCAATCATGCTCAATACATTTATCAAAATGCATATCAACTCACCAAAGCTATCACAATCTCAACACATAACTAATCAATACACAACTTCCACATATAATCAATCAAATCATGATTTTCCACACATAATCACATACTCCAATCAAACATATACCATTCAATACAATTCCACATATTTCATCTCATCAATCACAATCACATTTCCATGCCAATTAATTCATGATTTATGCAAATGCACAGAGACCGACACAACGACTCTATGCAAATGCCATGCGGTACCGACTTCCAACCTTGTAATTCATTAGTTCCCCAGGAACTCTTGGAATCATCGCTCGTTACATAGAGTAACTCCCCGTCGGGCCTACGATGTTCCCCGTCGCTATAAACCATTATTTCAGGGCGTACGACGTTTATGGATTGCTTTCGACCACTATTTCAAGGCGCACAATCCGATTGCCATAGTCCACTATTTCAGGGCGCACAATCATTTGTGATTAATCGCTTCTACCATTATTTCAGGGCGTAAGACGATAAAACTGATTCATCTATGAATCTTCCAATGCAAGAATGCATATCATGATACTTGACACATTAATGACTCATGCCAACATCAAATGCTCATGCATTAACAATAATCATGTATTTCAAGTACATATAAAGTAATGCACATAATTGCCCAAAATGGCCACAAACACCAATATACCATTCCACAACATCAAATTCCCATCAAAGAATCATCACACCAGCCATCTCATAACATATTATAATATGTCTTACAATATTGAAAAATAACTCAAAATTCCATTATTCGGTTTTCCGAAAAAGTCGGCTAAAAGTCGACCAAAAATAATATTTTCTATCATCATCAAAAAGTACTCATCGACAGCTTCGATTCGGTATAAAGAACTCTTAAATACGATAAACGGTTAACAAGATATGAATATTTCAAAATAACGCAAAAACATAAACCGGACGCCCGACACTACGAAACGGTTCGAAAAAACTGTACCGATTGGACCAAGTTCAGACCCCATTACTATTTTTCCTAGAAAGAACATCTCGTTAGCTTTCCAACGCTTCAAACGGGGGTCAAAACCGACTTACGGTTCAAGAGATATGAATTTCCGAAGTTTTCCGAAAAATCAGGATTTTCCACCTACAGCACGCGTCCGTACGCCTGCGGGCTGCTACGGATTTCGGCTATTTTGCCCGAAAATCCGACCGATTCAATTCTATGATACGAAACAAATACACAATAATCCTTACCAAATATATATCAACGTTTTAGGACCATAAAACGATAATTCTACGACGTTCGATTTTCACCAAAATCTCACATTCTCAAAACCCAAAAATGTCAAAACTCACAATATCAACCGATTTCAACCAAACGAGTTTCTATAATCTCGGTCTAACCTCATACGACTAATCTACGCAATTTATTTCGAAATTCATCCGTGAAAACATCGATTTCTAACCATTTTTACCATTTCGACCTAAAATAAAAACTATATGAAACTATCCAAAACAATCAAGAAAACATACACATATACATACACAAGCAATATATAATTGAAACTTCTCACCCTTACCCGATTATTCGCGCTTTAAACGGAGTTTTCTCGACTTTTCCTCTCTTTTCCTCTTCTCCCTTCTTTCCTTCTCTTTTCTCTTCTCTCCTCTTTCTATTTTTCTGTTTTCTTTTCTCTCTATTTCTATCTTTCTATTCTATTTAAACAAAATATCTACCCAAATGACCAAAATACCCCTACACTCAAATATCTCGCAAACGCTCTCAAAATGCGATAAAACATAATAACGATGAAAAATAACATTTTTCTAAATAAAAGTCGAAAATAAAATAATATAATAATAAAATAATCAATTAAACTCGATTAAATAAAACTCACAAAAACTGGGGCGTTACAATTCTCCCCCACTTAGACATTTTCGTCCTCGAAAATCTAACCGAGACGAACAACTCCGGACACGACTCTCGCATCCGACGAACAAACCAACATGCCAACAAAAGGCACACCACGAATAACACAACAGACAAACACCTTGCTAACCGTAATTACAACAACACGATACGACGACAACTACAACGACAAGATGCAAAGCCCATACAATGCACTTGACGACCAACTTACAACTCAAGGAAAACCACGATACCAACACACAGGTTCACTCTAGAACCGAAACACAACAAGATCATAAAGTTCCACGATACAACATCGTTTAAACAACCTCCACACAACCATACTACAACAATGCTACGATCCACCAATCGAACATATAACCGAAACATCCCTCTACATAGTAGCCCATGGATAACATTTAAACCTTTCACTTATCACTTCCATTTTGAAACGTCCAATGGTCTCATCAATCCTACATATTCCCAATATTCCACTTATGAACTCTTACAAGTCACACACACGCAAATACAAATTGTGCAACACCACGCATCCGTTGTGCACTCTGATTACTCGCAACCATCAAAACTACCAATTTCACGTCCAAGGTCTAACTCTTTCTCTTATTCACCAAAAATCACTGTTCACTTTTAATATTCCTAACCTCACACTCTCCTGTGTTATCTCACACACCAGACACCAGTCTCTGAACTGCTCAAATAATTCTCATCCATCCGAACAGACATGCATAACAACTTTCGACTTAACTCATCAGGCACGACATTAACCTCACCAATGGGATAATTCCAACTAAAGTCATAACTCATCACAAATTCCAACCATCCTCTCTGTCTCATACCATATTCCTTCTGACCAAACAGGTACTCAATATTCTTGTGATTACTAAACACTTCGAACCCAAAACCATAAAGATAATACCTCCAAATTTTCCAACACAATACAACCGTAACCAATTCCAAATCCTGAATAGTATAGATCCTTCTATGAATCCTCAAAGGTCGTAAAGTATAAGCCACAAATTTACTTTCTTGCACTAACACACTGCCTAAACTTATCAAAACACATCCTCATACCTCACAAACGGTTGAACAGGATCACACAGACTCAAAACTGCAGCCGTAGACAAATTCTACTTCAGCTTTTTGAAACTTTCCTCACAATGAACATCCAAAACAAACGACTCATCCTTGGCAAGCCAACTGAAATAACAGAAGTACGAACTTAGCAATGTCTTCCATAACCTTTCGTAACAACCAACTGAGCCCAAAAGTTTCTAATCTCCTTAACCAACTTCGGAACCTCTCATTGTAAAACCAGATCTACTTCCGATGGATCCATAACAATACCATTACCTGAAATAACATATCCAAGAAGACTAACCTTTTTCCAACCCAAATTCTCACTTGAATAACTTAGCATAAAACTTCGTCTCTTTCCAACACTTGTGATTCAAATCTCAAACACTCTACCTGTTCTTCTTCCGAGTTTATAACAGATTCGAATATCCTCAATTAAAACCACTACAACTTATCCAATTAAACATGGAAGATACGATTCATATACTTCACAAACATTACGGACACATTACTAGCACCAAGCAACATCACCGTACTTTGCAATGTCCAACCAAATTCCAAAAGATATAAATTCTTAAAGCTTTTGCAAAACCTTGCACTGGGTAACTGGCTACTCACACACACAAGCTTAACCGAGTAATTACCAGTCTATTCCGATGATAACAACATAACTAGTCACATCAAATCGATCAAAGCCTTAACTCACACAATTCACCATTCTTATCAAACATTTCAAACAATTGCAATTTCACTAAAACTCAACCAAACCATTCCAATTATCTATTCCCGAAAGTGAACACTTATTCTCAATCGTCACCTTATCCGCTGTTAGTAATCCATACACAATTTCTCCTCTTAACAATCCAAACTCTATAAATCCCAACATGTAGCAACAATCAACCAAAAAGAACTCTTAAATAATACATCCACACTTAAGGTTTTCTCAAAATTTCCATTAATGCTCTAAAATTCCAAAAACTCCAACCCTCTTCGGAACTCTAAGTTTCGCTTCCCATAGTCTCAATACCATTATACTTGTTATTCCATTATATCATCCTTCCTTTTGTTACCGACAATACTGGAGCTCTCCAAGACGACACACTTGGCCTCACAATTCTCCTTTCTAGTAAATCTTCCAACTGCTCTATCAGTTCGGGTACCTCTAACGCTAACATCCAATATTCCATCTGGGAATACGTCTTAAAATCACGCACAACCGGTAGCTCATCACTGTGTCCTCCCTGCCAATTTCTAGAAAACTATCATCACAAACATAACAACATCTTAGTTTCACTTCCTAAAAGTTCTCCTGCTTACTTAGCAGATCCAAACCTGAAATCCTTACCTTTGTCCAATTTGAGTTCACACTTTTCTCTCTGAGAACAACCATTAACGATGCCCAATCATTCTCTCTCAAAACTTCCCAACTGGACCAACATACCAAAACCTCTAATCCATTTCATCTTCCGATATTAGCATCTTCATCGACTCATCAAAACAATCTGTAATCATCTCCTTAAATTCCAAACAATTCATTTCACACACTATCAAAGCCGGAAAGACCCGCCTATTCCATCCAACATAATTTCCGTCTGCTATCAACAAGAGATTAAGGGTGATCAGTTCCTCAATTTGCCAATAGACAGTCGACAATCATGATGGGGCATAAACCGTCTTTACCAAACTATAATAGCCTTTCTTGCATCCCATACCCAAAACTACCTAAGGCACAAATCCTTAGTTGACATAAACCTTACCTCCGCATTTCTTACGGAATCGGGAACAACACTGTCCAAACAACACTTACAATCTTGCAATTCACAACACACTGAGCCAGCGCTCCACGCCTGAAGCAACATGGAGAAGTACCAGCTTCTCCCCCACTTATCTCATTCTAACTCCTGAAAACAAAGGATTAGAAAACTAGAAAGCACTGACAGTGTTTCACACACATATCACGTACTAAGGGACAAACAACAACGACAGTATTCAACTGTCACACCAACTGACTCAACAACTTGGCCGGACGGACCGACCTGCTCTGATACCACTTATGTAACACCCCAATTCCCATCATAAAATAAATAACACATAATAAATATCAGAGTAACTAAAAATTTATTTCTCCGACAGGAAACACGGATGTCACACTTAAATGAACAAAATACAATCCCTGCTCCACATTTTTGATACATAACACAAAGAGAAACTTTTTCCTTACAAAAGGATGGTCAATTATGGAATAAAGCGGAAAGATCCATAACTGACTTGTTTTACAAATAAATGGTTTTAGAACATCAAAATATAAATACAAAATATATTCAACAATTATATACATATAACAAAACGTTCCCCGACTCCCGTGCTACGTATCAGAGCAGACACCACGAACGACAACGGAACGGAGGACTAATCTCCACAAAAGCCTCCAAGCCTCTAAAGCTGACAATCTGCACTATGCCATAAAAAGCATATTCCAGCAGAAGGGTGAGAAATAACAATTATAACAAGATTGCATAATAATATGCCACAACACAAATAAATTCACATATAAAATATTTCTCACCACAACATCACCTACCAATATATATAGCATGTCACCAAGACATAACATAATTCACAACACATAATCATTTATGCATCCATCACAAAGCATACCAATCATGCTCAATACATTTATCAAAATGCATATCAACTCACCAAAGCTATCACAATCTCAACACATAACTAATCAATACACAACTTCCACATATAATCAATCAAATCATGATTTTCCACACATAATCACATACTCCAATCAAACATATACCATTCAATACAATTCCACATATTTCATCTCATCAATCACAATCACATTTCCATGCCAATTAATTCATGATTTATGCAAATGCACAGAGACCGACACAACGACTCTATGCAAATGCCATGCGGTACCGACTTCCAACCTTGTAATTCATTAGTTCCCCAGGAACTCTTGGAATCATCGCTCGTTACATAGAGTAACTCCCCGTCGGGCCTACGATGTTCCCCGTCGCTATAAACCATTATTTCAGGGCGTACGACGTTTATGGATTGCTTTCGACCACTATTTCAAGGCGCACAATCCGATTGCCATAGTCCACTATTTCAGGGCGCACAATCATTTGTGATTAATCGCTTCTACCATTATTTCAGGGCGTAAGACGATAAAACTGATTCATCTATGAATCTTCCAATGCAAGAATGCATATCATGATACTTGACACATTAATGACTCATGCCAACATCAAATGCTCATGCATTAACAATAATCATGTATTTCAAGTACATATAAAGTAATGCACACAATTGCCCAAAATGGCCACAAACACCAATATACCATTCCACAACATCAAATTCCCATCAAAGAATCATCACACCAGCCATCTCATAACATATTATAATATGTCTTACAATATTGAAAAATAACTCAAAATTCCATTATTCGGTTTTCCGAAAAAGTCGGCTAAAAGTCGACCAAAAATAATATTTTCTATCATCATCAAAAAGTACTCATCGACAGCTTCGATTCGGTATAAAGAACTCTTAAATACGATAAACGGTTAACAAGATATGAATATTTCAAAATAACGCAAAAACATAAACCGGACGCCCGACACTACGAAACGGTTCGAAAAAACTGTACCGATTGGACCAAGTTCAGACCCCATTACTATTTTTCCTAGAAAGAACATCTCGTTAGCTTTCCAACGCTTCAAACGGGGGTCAAAACCGACTTACGGTTCAAGAGATATGAATTTCCGAAGTTTTCCGAAAAATCAGGATTTTCCACCTACAGCACGCGTCCGTACGCCTGCGGGCTGCTACGGATTTCGGCTATTTTGCCCGAAAATCCGACCGATTCAATTCTATGATACGAAACAAATACACAATAATCCTTACCAAATATATATCAACGTTTTAGGACCATAAAACGATAATTCTACGACGTTCGATTTTCACCAAAATCTCACATTCTCAAAACCCAAAAATGTCAAAACTCACAATATCAACCGATTTCAACCAAACGAGTTTCTATAATCTCGGTCTAACCTCATACGACTAATCTACGCAATTTATTTCGAAATTCATCCGTGAAAACATCGATTTCTAACCATTTTTACCATTTCGACCTAAAATAAAAACTATATGAAACTATCCAAAACAATCAAGAAAACATACACATATACATACACAAGCAATATATAATTGAAACTTCTCACCCTTACCCGATTATTCGCGCTTTAAACGGAGTTTTCTCGACTTTTCCTCTCTTTTCCTCTTCTCCCTTCTTTCCTTCTCTTTTCTCTTCTCTCCTCTTTCTATTTTTCTGTTTTCTTTTCTCTCTATTTCTATCTTTCTATTCTATTTAAACAAAATATCTACCCAAATGACCAAAATACCCCTACACTCAAATATCTCGCAAACGCTCTCAAAATGCGATAAAACATAATAACGATGAAAAATAACATTTTTCTAAATAAAAGTCGAAAATAAAATAATATAATAATAAAATAATCAATTAAACTCGATTAAATAAAACTCACAAAAACTGGGGCGTTACAGAAGACACACATTATTTCTCTGATGATTACTACACTTTCAAGGGATTTACACCCAGACGGCGAGTAGCTGCTCTTTATTTGGGCAGTTCGGTTATCAAAGGTTTCTACGACAAATGGGGGTCTCTTTTCTAGACAGTTTGTCTATCCCCATAAGTTATCAGGAGAAGCTGAATCATCATCGTGATCGTTGAAGCTTATTTCAGTTTATTACCTCTGCTTAGGCTATCGTGTGATAGTAGGTAATACGTCTGTATTTTGGTCAGATACCTTTGCTTAGGCTACCATGTTTGGTAGTAGGTCATCTTTCCTTTTGTGTTTACCTTTGGCTTAGGCTATCATATATTTGATAGTAGGTAATACACTTTTCTTCGGGTCAGACACCTTTGCTTAGGCTACCGTGTTTGGTAGTAGGTGATCTCTCCTTTCAGCCTATTACCTCTGCTTAGGCTATCGTGGGATAGTAGGTAATACGTCTGTATTTTGGTCAGATACCTTTGCTTAGGCTACCGTGTTTGGTAGTAGGTCATCTTTCCTTTTGTGTTTACCTTTGGCTTAGGCTATCATATATTTGATAGTAGGTAATACACTTTTCTTCGGGTCAGACACCTTTGCTTAGGCTACCGTGTTTGGTAGTAGGTGATCTCTCCTTTCAGCATATTACCTCTACTTAGGCTATCGTGGGATAGTAGGTAATACGTCTGTATTTTGGTCAGATGCCTCGCTTAGGCTACCGTGGTGGTAGTAGGCTATCTTTCCTTTTGTGCTTACCTCGCTTAGACTATCGTGTGTGATAGTAGGTAATGTACGCCCTTGTTGCAATTGGATACCTTGGCTTAGGCTACCAGGTGGTGGTAAGTTATCCTGTTCCTTGCAAGTTCTCGCCAAGTGTTTAAGCTACCCTGTGATTGTCAGTTGGTAGTCTCTTTCCCCCAGTGGAGTTAGATCTTTTCCCGTTTGAGTCATATCTCGTTGAGTCGTCCCTTGTCGGGTTTCCTTTTGTTTTCCTTCGTCTTGCATCATTCCATGTCATGTGCATTTGGCGGCATCCTAGGGCCAAAAATTTTTTGCATGTTTGTATTTAAGTCTCTCCTATCTTGTCGAGACGAAGATTTCAATCTCCATATCTCCGAATAGGAGAAACTTAAATAGGGGCATCTGTCGCACCCTAATTTTTGACCCTAAGATATCATCTTCATTTGTGCATCTTAGGTCAAGCATCTCTGCATCGGTTGAGCTAACCCATATCTCGTAGTTTGTTTATTTGTGTTCAAATTAGGTTCACATATCATCATAAAGCTCCACAAGCTGTTTTGAAGCAAGTCAAATCAACGAAAGATCTCTAGTACAAGAACTTTGGAATCAGGATTTTTATCTTGAAGAAATCATTGAGGAATTGACTCTAGCAAGTCAGTATTTGTGTGGCCCACCTATCACTTGAGGTCATTTATGTTCAAGGGACTCCACTCAACGAGAATCCATGCTTCATTGATCCTCAACAGGAAGAATTTGAGCCTCAATCCCACTATACTTCAAAATTAGGGTTCCTGTGACGCTTATCAGCCAACAGCTTTGATTCTTCATCAAGACGATCTCCTAAACCCTAATTATTGATTCCCTTAGTTTATCAACATCCTCAAGAGTCTCCTAAGACCTTTAGAGGGGAAGTAAGAAGCAAACTTACAAGATTTGGCCTCAGTGCATTCGCAGTCAGAACTAGGGTTTGACTGAAAACCTAACTTTTTGGGATCTTGGGTCAAATGAAGTGTTAATGGTTCTAATCATCATATATTGTCTCTTGAAGTATCCAAAGCATCCATGTAAAGTTTCGTGGGGTTTCTTGCAAGATAAGTAGGGTTTTGGTCGCGAAAAACTTCGTATATGACATTTTTCCCCTAATAGCCCGATTTGGAATAACCATAACTCCTAAACCGTGCACTCAAATTAAACGACTCAAAGCTCATTGGAAAGCTCTCATCAAGATCTTTAATTCATTCCATATGACTTTTTGTCTAAAAATGCTTAGATTTTGAGTTTTGAAGCTTACAAGACATTCTGGCCAAACACTTCGAAAATATTTCAGCACTTTCCTCCACATTTTTCTCCAACTTTGACCTCATTTTCTACCCATTTCTACTTAGATTCAAGACTTGAGTCCCAAATGAAAGTTGTAGAGCTTGTTGAGAGCTTTCCAACCATATGTGGAACATCCCAATAGGATAAGCCAAACTCAAGTTATGGTGTTTTAAAGTTAGGTACCTCAAATGTCAAAATTCAATAACTTAGAAATTTTTCTAAGTCCTTTTTCGTTTTCTCATGTGCACGACTTTATGGCCCATTTTCTTATTGTTAAAAGCCTCATTTTAATTACTTTCCAACATCAAACTTGTAGTATTATCCAAGAACTTTCATTTAAACTCAAGAGCATGAAAATTGGATCATTAAGTTAGGAGATATCATGAGAGGAACATGGCCATACGAATTCTGTTTTGTACCAAGAACACATCAATTTTGGATTTCAAATCTTATCCTCTCTGCAGACCTACCACATACATTCCATCATGCTAAACTTCCATAACCCGTGCTAGACAAGAAAAGCCTACACCATAGCATTCATGTGTTCCCAAAAATTTCCTTTTCTGACTCACGGCAGAGATAAGCTGCATGGCCAGCTTTCACTTGGCTCAAGAATGATAGTATCCTACAGAAGGCATGCTTTTACTGCATCCAAGACAACAATGCACCAGCTCACCTATAAAAGGAGCATTGTTCCCATTCATTCATCAGAAAAAAACACACAAAGAATCACTACAACAATACCAAAAAACCCACCCTGCAGTCTGTTTCCTTTGGAGCACGAAGTAGCCGAGAAAGAGGAGAAATTTCTGCTACTTGTTTTGGATATCAGGTAAGTTGTTCAAACCCTCTTTTATCATGTGCATCGTATTACGCTAACTGCGTCGCATCCACCTATTAGACCCTTTCCGTTACTGTTTTAATGTCTAAAATGCATGGTACGCATCGTGTTATTTTGAATCCCATGTTGAATTTGTTTGGAGAAGCTTTGACTCGTCATTGCTCATGACTTAAATCCATATCATATGTGAGTTAGTTTTGGAAGCATACTGAGTGGTTCGTCACGAGTTGTGTGGTTGATATTAATGTACATGTTCTTTGATGTGTGCTATTTTTAAGTGATTGTCGTGAATATCTTCTTGAATCCATAAAAGAAGTTGTTTTGATTTTGAACACCAAATGATATTTTCGAAAAATGGTATGCAGCAACTTTCTAGCTTTACACACTGTTGATGCCTTTATAGATGTTGTGTTGGTTTAAGAATAATTCTATATTGAATATGATGTTGAAGCAAGAACTTGGTTATCTCTCTTTGACATCTAAGACTGAACCTAGGTATGCATGACCCTTTGTGATACGATCCCAGGTTGCTGCTTCTTGTAAAATGTGATTGAATATATTGACTAGTTGTGGTTACATGTTTGTATGTTTGGAGTTTGACATTCTACATGATTATACTGTTTTTGTTTTATTTTGGAATGTCATAATGTAACATAATTTGCATAAATGTTTCCATGAATAGTCTATTGTTAATCCATGTTGAAATGAATGCCACTTGAGGACTCTGAACATATCACCTTTGAGTGTATGATGCATGTTAACTTCATTATTACACATGCTGATGTTTTAAGGGATGAGAATCAACCCTAAAATGGTCTGATGTTTTGACTCTCTGGAGGATTGAACTAGCAAAAGATGAGTAGGTTATGTACTATACCTGTAGGAGGTATTCAGATCCTTGTACTAAGCCCAAGAGGAGGCTGAGAACTTCTAAGAAGCCTGAGGGTCCTTGTACAAAGCCCAGGAGGAGGCTGGGGATGCTTTTAGGAAGCCTGTGGGTCCAAGCCTGAGAAAAGTTCAAGAAAAGGTTTCACCGGGAATAATCCTTTCTTTAGTGAACAGTTCTAGGGTTTGAAGAAATTCAAGATAGGTTTCACCGAGAATAATCCTCTCTAGGGAAATGAATTTCTTGTACAGATATTTCTAAGTTGTGACAGTCTTGAGGAGGCAAGACTATGTCTGGAATTTCCTACGGGGAACTAGTTTTGACTGGTTTGAAAGAGTAACCACTGGTTTGATCTAATCCTAGACCTAATTGTCGGGGAAAACTCTAAGCAAGTATATACAAGCATATATGTATACAGAAGTATATAAACAAGTATGTTGAAGAAAACAGTAGAACTTACAAGTGAGCAAGCTTCCAGCAGTATAAACATAGCTGTATGGTTAGTTATTCAAGAAATTAAAGAAAGTTTTGATACAGCTATAAATTTGAATCTAAATCAAAAGAAAGTTGTTTTTAAAAGGAAATTTGGGGCTTATACTCAAGGAGAGATCCAGATGAATTCTTTTGAAAAGGCAACGATCGCGCTGTAGGTTTGAAAACCACAGAGGGACTTATACAATGATTGAGGCCAAATAATAGTTTGTATAACAAAGGATGGGTCTTACACTCTATTAGAGGCCCAAAAGTGTTTGAAAAAAAGAAGAATGGGGCTTACAACTCAGGGAGAGGCCCAGATGAATAACAGTGATCGCACCGTCGTTTTTGAAAATCGTACCGGGACTTATACAATGACTGAGGCCCAAAAAAAGATTGTACAATAAGGGATGGGTCTTACACTCCATTAGAGGCCCAAAATGTTTTGAAAGATGTTTGTGAGGGTGAAAATAATCAAAACCCTAATTTGATTTAAAAATGTATTTTATTTGAATAAAAATCATTTGAAATGATCAAAATTATCAAACATGTGTAAAAAATAAATTGTGACCTTGGATAAATGTTTGAAAAAACATGTTTAATCACTTACAAGATTAAAATTTATTTGCAATGAAAAGATCAAAGTGAGAATTTCATTTTTTTATGTTTAAAAACAAATAAAATGAAATTATTTACAAAAATTATAACTAGATTAAATAAATAATATAAATTGGATTTTCTTGTAAAATAAAATAATTTAACATTTTTGTGACTTTTTAAAAAAAGAACCAATAAAAAATGAGAGAGAAATTAATTTTTGAAATCAATTAAATAAAATATCAAAAATTCAAAAGTTTGAAAATTTGAAAATGGACGCCAAGAATACTTGTTCTTGCCCGCGTACCCTGTTTTCCCCAGATTTGCAAAATTTCACTTTTCTCTCTGATTACTCAATATTTTTGCACGATTCAAACACCAATCTCACTCGTTTTTGAACAAGGATCACAACCATATGAATTAATTGCATTTATATTAAGTGTGGAGTGAGAAATCAAAAGATAAACTCAAGAACCCTAGTTTCAGCAAGAACAATATGAAATTCCAAACACAATTCATACATAGCAATTGATTGAGGGTTATCACCCTATATACGTGCAAAAACAAGATGGTAACTCCAAAATTTATTTATGATGCATGGAATATGGAGTTTGAAGGCTTCAGGCTTACCTCTTGCAGCTGGAGATTGAATTTGATGTTGGAGGTGTTACAGATGTTGTGTGATAATCTAGACAGCTTCAATGGACCTCAAGTAATGTGTTTGAAAGCTTGGAATGAATTAAATCAGCTCAGAACTCGCTTTGGTACCTTAGCTGCAACCTTGCCAAGAAGCTTGAGCAAATGAATGGTGACTTTGTGATTCTGATGTTCCAAATGAGTTCCAAGGTTATGGATCACTCATATATGATGTATATGAGGTGTTGCCATGATTGGTTTGGTTTGAATTGCTTCCTATTTCAAAATTCAATAGTGACTTGAAATAGAAGGAAAATCTGGTTTTTTAGAGTGATTTTGAGGAAAGCATCAGTTGGTGTGCTTTGGTGTACTCAAACTGATCACAATTGATGTCTATTTATAGTGCAACAAGTTTGTTTTGGCATCAATAGTTAATGGAGGCTTGGACAGTCCCCTGGCTAATGTTGATCAAAAGGAATCATTGGTCTTCTCTAACCATTGACTTAGCTCAGTGCAGCAGGTTAGGAGTCCTTTGGTTCAGAGATAAGGCTTGACTCAATTCAGTCGGCAATGTCTTGATGCTTGCCACCTTGTGAATCCATTGAATGCATTGGAACAAAATTGGAGTCTTTGAGATTTTTAGCCTTTTTAGGGGACACATAGCTACATGTAGATCCTTGGACTTAGGAGGCTTGTGGATCAGATATTTTTCCTTTGATGTTATCCCCTGAGGTGTCCAAATGGATGACAAGGCTTGTAATTGTCTGATTTAGCTAATTCTAGCAAATGACCTATAATCTGCCTTGGGAAGAAACCAGTCTTTGATGCCATGTTCCAAGGGTTGTAACTCCCTACTCAAATTGAATTTGGAGATGGTCTGGTACTTGTTGGAAAGCTCTCATGACATACTTTAACTTTGATGTTCACAAATGGACCTGGTTCAGCTTGGATCATGATGAAAAATGACCTCAAAGTTGGTAAAAAATGAAACAGATTCTGACTTTTTGAAAATTTCACTAAGTGTTGGAAAAAGTGGTTATTTTCACTTTTTGTGATTTTGATCAATCTATAACTCAAAATCCTTGAGGATTTGGAATCTTTTGTATTTGACACTTTTGAAGTATGTAATGAGGGCTTTCATTTGAGGTATGAATGGAAGAAAAAGGCCTTAGGGTTTGGAAGTTATGACCTTGCAAAGTTGGTACCAAAGCCATTTTGTTCCATAACTTAGAAAAATTTAAGTTTTCTAAGGTTGCCCCTTTTGCAAGTTACCACACTTTTCTTGATTTTTCTTGATGAATGATGATCAAAACCATACATTAACATTGTTTTGGACTTAGGGGAGCCATATTTGTGAAAAATTCCAAAAAGTCAAACTTGATTTTGGGCACAATTGACTTTTTGTCAGATGAAATCCAAACTGTGTGATCCTCTATGCAATCAAGTTCTTGACCTAATTCAAACCTAATGGATGGATTCCATAGGTGTTTTAGGGTGTCTTTAATCATGTCCCAAGGTTTGGGAGCATGACTTTGTCCAAAGTCAAAAGTATAGTTGACTTTTTCTTCAAAACCCTAATTGTGGTCCAGATGAAATTGAAACTTGTGAATCAAGCTTCTTGGATTAATCCATTGTTGTAAATGGATCAATTTAGTGTGTTTGAGGCCTTCAAATCATGTCTTGAGATCTTGGCTCATGTCTTGCCTCAAAAGTCAACTTAGGTGTGAAATAGGTCAACAAACCCTAATTCCTGATTTTTGATGAATGCTTCCCCTGAGGTTGTTTTGACTTTATGATTGGGTCCATGAGGTACCTTTGAGTATCTTGGGTCATGCTTTGAAGTATTGGCTCATGCCTAGATGAAAATTTTCATCTGGAGGCCTTGGTTGACCAAAACCCTATTTTGGTGACACTAGCGATCTTGAGGCTTGATCCACTTGAAATGTTGCAACCTTGTGCTTTATTCTTGATGTGGGAGACCTCTTGATCCTTTATGGGTGTTTGAGAGGCTAGAAAAGTTGAAGATCATGTCAATTCTTGATTGATCTTTTGTCGGAGTGCTCTGAGAGGGCTTAAAACCCTAATTCTTGGTTGTAGTAAAGGCTCAACAATTCTTGAGGAGATTGATGAGGTATGATGGCACATCCATATTATGATGATGATTCTCACAATGATGGGAAATCTTGTGGTCAAAATTTGGGGTACGACACAACGGTCAATAAGAAAGAAGGGGGTGTACCTGCAGGCACTTTGATTCTTAAGTTAGTTGGGTGAAGAGGTAGCAAGAAAGAGTATAAAATAGAATATCTGACCCTCCTGCAAAGGAGGGTTTTTATAGAGAGCCTTCATCGCCGAGCCAATGGTCTCCGTTACGGGCTGAATGTCCAAGCCCATAACGAATGACTGCCAGGATTCCTACGTGGGTGTAGGGATGAGAAGCACATGCTCATCTTCCTGGTCAACTGCCCCGCATTTCCTGGATAGTGGCGAACTCGCCTATTACGAAGGGAAGAACGATTCTGCGAGGTGTGCTGGTCAAGTTGATGATGTGTCCTCGGGTGAGGAGCACGTGGGAAAATGTCTCCTACTGGCCCTAAGGGGTTAAGCCAACATTCTGGGTCGTCCTCGACGTAGGACCGGATTGGGCTATACTCGACGTTGGGCCAGCCACAAGTCCAGCCCAGAACATGAGTCCCCCCAATTCGTTGCCCCCAGGCAGAGGGTCAATGACTTAGTGTTAGTCCGTGTGTCGAGGAGCGGCAAAGGACTCCGTGTGAGAAGAGCCTTTACTTGTGCTCGCGATTGGGAGTTCGCGAGTTCGTGCTGCTGCGGACGTCGTCTCGCTTGTAACTCAATGAATTTCGTTTTCTCAGGTGTGTCGCGCAGGGACGGTGTTCGACAAAGATGTGTCGCACAGGGACTATGATCGAGAGCTTTTCTCGGGTGGAGTGTTTGACTCTGCCCACGGGTTGTCAAGCTGCTCGTAAGTCTGCTCTAAAATTTTCATCAATGCCATGCTCGCGAATGGATGCAAAGGTACGCTTCCTGTTCCCAATAATGGGTGCTCGACAAGGTTAATAGGACTCGAAGAGACAAAATTATCGGTTCCTCGAGCCACGTGATGGGACATAGGAAGGCGAATTATTTCGCCTCTCTGTGCCACATGTTATAATCATTAAATGCATATGATGACCTATGAGTAGGGGTACTTAAGAGCCTAGGCGACGACACATTTACCCATGCCACAGAGATGGTTTATAAATAGGCAGAAGCGGGGTCATTTGCTCATTTCGCTTTCGCTCTTCTCTCAACTTCCCTTTAGCTTCAGGTTCTCTCTGTCGTCGTGTCGTACCTCAAAAAATATGATCTTCGTGATGCGCAAAACTAGGGTTTGCACGATCACGGATGGACTTATGAGAGTCGCCACGAACTTTATTTATTCCTAAGAAGGGAAAGGGAAAATATCGAGAAAACCCACGGGAAAAGGATAGGGTATGGTCATCGCAACCATGTTGGGTTCGAAAGTCGGTTATGTAAGGAGAAGGTGCTAGCACTCCTTACATCCATTGTACTCGATGAAAACAAATGATTATCTACAAGAGTGCTTGCCAAGGATTGGGGTCCTTGTGCCTACGTATTCTCATTGATAAATGAGAAATCAGAGCGTCCGTAGTTCAGAAGGCTACGGGTTGTTGGTTTGTGTCTTTTAACGAATGAGTGTTTAGATCACATTCTAACTGCTAAACATTGGCTTGTCTACTCACTAGGGGAGGCTGAAAGATTAGTTTATATGCGCCATAGAAGGGACTAAACAATGTTCTTTTGCAAAAAGAGTGTTTGATCGCACGGGGGCGAATAATTAAGTTTGGTGCGTTGAGTTGATTTAAATTGTGAAAAGGCTTTTGTTTTTTATCTTTTGAGTTAGTGATTTATGTACGGGTTTAATTATTTTCAAGTGGGCAATATTGTTAAATTAAATTGAAAAGAACTAAGTTATATACAAATTAATTATTTTTTACTAATTAGAGAAATTAAATATTTTTGGTATTTTGAATTTTTATTGTTTTGGTGATTAATTAAATATCCTTAAAAAGCACAAGAAATTTTTTGTATTTTTATTTTATATTAATAATAAAAAAATAATAATTAACCAAAGCTAAATAAAAAAAATAAAAAAAATTAACAAAATTAAATTGATTGACTAAACTAATTAATTACAATAAAGTCTAATTTTTGTATTTTTAAACTTTTGTTTTTGTTTTGGTATTTTAATATTTGTTGTACTAATGCATCAAATAATAAGTTAAAAATTAAAGAAAAGTTTACATGTGAAACATTCTATACATAAAGAAAAACAAATACACTTAAGATTAACAATTCAATGTGTAAAGTCTTAAAGAAATAAATGTAAGAAAAACTACTGTATCTATGCCCACCTCTGGACCATGTTCACGTCATTAGTAAATGAGAATAAACAAGTAAACTAACAATCAATAGTAAAATAAAAAGTAGCAGTAGTCCCACTTGAGATAAAATAAAACAAATTTAGCCATTAACTATTAAGTAACAATTTGAAAACACAGGGATAGAAAATGGTTTGGAAAGAAAACGCAGAAAAAGAACAAAAAGGGATCAAAACATTTTTCAGCCAATGCTCAAACGGAGTTTGGCGACGTTATGCTTGAGAGGGCAAGGTAAAGACGCGATGCTGGTGGTCGGATCTGCAAGCTATGCCGAAGTAGGTGGTACTCACGGTGGCAGCGGTTGATGACTGGCTCGTGGTGGTGAGAGGAGGTTGAATGGTGTTGATTTTTCAATGGAAAAATGATGAAAGAAGTGTTATTGTTTTTTTTCCTCAAATTTCTCACATTTTTTTTTTCTCTTTATGTGTGGATGTGTTGCCTTTTTATATAGGCTACAAGTGATGAATTCAAATCCATGTGTTATGATGAACTTTTCTTTCTTGTAGTGACATGTTTATGGATGTTTTGGAAATACTTTAAACATGTTTGAGCAACTTTCCATTTTTGTGTGGTCATGTTTGGGACATGTCTTGGAACTTGATAATTGCTCTTTAATTCTTAGTCATATTATCTTTTGTGATTTGAAAACCATGTTTATGTATGTTTGGAAAGGTATGAGTTTGTCTTGAACATGTTTAGGATTGTTTTGGAAAGAATCTTGAAATAATTTTGAACTTGTAAATCTTTGCATGTATTTTGGAACGAAATATGATTTTTTTTTTGAATTTTAAAGTGAATATTTAATATGGACTTGAATATGGACAAATGGTTTTATTTGGACAGTAGGAAAATGATTAGGAAAAGAAATGGATTTTAAAATATGGATAATGATTATGGATTTGGTTTTTGGGAATGGATAATGGATACAGATGAATTTATAGATGGCTTAAAATGATTTATTATTATTATTTTTTTAAAAATGGATGTTTAAAAAAAGGGGTTTTGAATTGAAATGGAATTTGAATGATGAATGAATCTCGGGATTTTTGAATATGGATAATGAAAAATATTTTTAAAAATATGGATTTTGATATGGAATGAAAAATGATGATGGATTTGAATACCAAGGAAACCCTTTAGAACCAAACCTTCACAGTCCTGATCAAACTGAACTCATGGAAACTCTTGAATCCACACAAAATTCAATCCACTTGCATTAAAAGAAACAAGTAAAATGCCTTTATCACAATGAATCCTTTTGTATCATGATTTGTTCTAAGCCTCTTGAATTGATGATCAATGGTCTCAAAAATAAAATATTGTCTTGAAGAAACCTTGAAGGTGTTAAACTTAAAGTATTGAAAGAAGCATGTATACTAAGATGTCCTTGACATAAAACCCTAATCTCATGATCTTAAATTGATGAATGTCCACAAACTCAATCATGAATAAGAAACCCTAATTCTCTTTGAGATGTACACTGAATGAGGAAATGACTCGAGTCCTCTGAGAAATACCGGAGGAAATGACCATGATACTTGATAAGAAGATGTCAAAACCCTAGTTTCATGAAAGAACCAATTGAATTAACCTTTAATAAAACCAGAGATTCAGACCAGTTGAAAACCCCAAGACCCTTTAAATCAAAATCCATTGGTCACATCTTGAAGCACTTGACTGAGAGAACGAGTACTATCTCCACTTGAAATTAATGCACATGCTCAAACTGGTTAGTCATAATAAACACGCACACAAGATCCTATAATCTAATTCTCAAAAGTTTTCTTCAAGTCGTACCGCCACAAGTTTGGGGTATGACACGTCCACCGTCGTACCGCCACAAGTTTTCTTCAAGTCAACTTCAATACTCTTCAAACCAAGTAAGTATTTTTCCACTAATCCTTAGTTTGTATGCTAGTTTTTAGAACGTAGGTTGCTGAGAATGTAGATTGTTTTAGGATGCATGCTTTTCTTTACGTTGGGTTCCAGCGGTGTTGGTGTTTGGCGGTGGCTTTGCCATTTCCAAACACCGGCGGTAGGAGAGTATTATGCTAGAAAGGTTAGGTTTTGAGTAGAAAGGTTAGGAGAGTATAATGCCAAGGTAGAGAACATACAACAAAACACTCATTCAATACACAATCAACAACACCATAGTCTCACACCCATTCATAGCAACATGCACATATACATATGAAATGAGACTAACGCAAAACGTAACACTTGTGTAAGTGGTACATTATGGAAAACACATGTTCATCTCGCACCTCATTTGGACCTACGGAACTAAAGTCATGGCCAAAATTGTGCAACATAGGTCAAAATAGATTTTTTTTCAACGTTAAGCCTACAACAATCAATTGTCATCTAGAATATTTTGATTTTGACATTTCCAAAAATCACGTTTTGAAGCAATATAATCGATTAATTGAACATGACAATTAATTTTCGTGTTAAATTTTTTCAAAAATTGAACGCGTGCAATCAATTGTCATGGGGTGACAATTGATTGTCATTGGTAAATTTTTCAGAAAAACTTGATCTTAACGTATAATCTTTATCCCATTCACCCCTTATCATCTATACATAATCCAAACCAAAATTTCCATATTCAAATAACATATGACACGAATTTACCATGTTATCCCAACAATCAAACATCTTATAACACCTATATCTATCATGAATCATTGCAATTTATCATACAACTACATCAACAATTTCACCAACAATCATATTCATGATCAAATCATTCATACACATGAATGACATAAATTTATATATGCATAAACATGATGATTCAAACATGCTTTTAGACACAAAATCACATATACAAACACAACCAATCATCAATTTCCAGATTTCTAACACAACAACAATTCATCAAAAATAAAATCATACAGCCCTAATGAAATCAATGACCTTTCTTCTCTATCCTATCATACAATACACCTATAGTGAAAGCACTTTCTCCCCCCTTACCTTAGATTTTCCAGCATCAAGTCTCTAATTAAAAATTGATCTTCCCTCCTTAAACCCTAGACTTGTTCTTCTCACTTTTTATCATGCCCCAAATTTTGCCTACCCTTTTATTTTTTACCTGACTTATAAATTTATTCATCTGCATGCATTTAGGAAGTATCCATATCATTCATCATGCATATGTAGGTTTCATTCATTTTAAGCAAAATACAATTTTTAGTCCCTTAACTTTACCTCAGGGTCTAATTTGATCCCTTAATTTTTGAAATGTTCAAATTGATCCTTTAACTATTAAAACAGCGCCACGTTAGTCCTTCTGTCTGGGTTCGTTAGTCAATGTAAAAACAAAGTCGAAGTGGCATTGTAATGTGTGTCATACCCCAAATTTGTCCACACTTCATATACTTTCGAGTGGCTTTTATTTCGAATAAATGAGATAGCATAGTTGGTAAGAAGGTATTTGTAAGAGGTTTAATCATAAGGTTGCGGGTTCAAGTCTCATTGCATTACTTTTTGTATTTATTTTCCTTTTTGTGTATTTTCATTAAAAAAGGGTAAAAAGATCATTTTTCTATTATTTAATTATTATTTTCGTTTTTTATTTAGGAGTATTTTAAAAAATTAATTTCGGCTAAACATGTTCAAGACAAACTCATACCTTTCCAAACATACACAAACATGGTTTTCAAATCACAAAAAATAGTATGGCCAAGAATTGAAGAGCAATTATCAAGTTCCAAGACATGTCCCAAATATGATCACACAAAAATGGAAAGTTGCTTAAGCATGTTCAAAGCATTTCCAAAACATCCATAAACATGTCACTACAAGAAAGGAAAGTTCATCATCACACATGGATTTGAATTCATCACTTGTAGCATATATAAAGAGGCAACACGTCCACACATAGAGAAAGAGGGGAGAAATAAAAAAAATAAAAAAAAACAATAACACTTCTTTCATCATTTTTCCATTGAAAAAAATCAACACCATTCAACCTCTTTTCTCATTCACCACCTATAAACCACCATTATTGACAAATCCTCATCAAAACATTCACAACCATTGCGGCCATAACCATCCACGACGCATCTTTGACAACTTCCTCTCACCACCACGAGTCAGTCATCGACCGCTGCCACCGTGAGTACCACCTTCTTCGGCATAGCCTGCAGATCCGACCACCACCATCGCGTCTTTACCTTGCCCTCCCAAGCATAACGTCGTCGAACTCCCCGTTAAGCATTGGCTGAAAAAGAGGTGGGCATAGTTACATTAGTTTTTCTTACAAGTATTTCTTTAAGACTTTACACATTGAATTATTAATCTTAAGTGCATTTGTTTTTCTTTATGTATAGAATGTTTCACATGTAAACTTTTCTCTAATTTTTTATTTATTATTTGATGCATTAGTACAACAAATATTAAAATACCAAAACAAAAACAAAAGTTTAAAAAATACAAAAATTAGACTTCATTGTAATTAATTAGTTTAGTCGATCAATTTAATTATGTTAAATTCTTTCTTATTTTATTTATTTAGCTAGGTTAATTTTTTTTTATTATTAATATAAAATAAAAATACAAAAAAAATCTTGTGCTTTTTACGGATATTTAATTAATCACCAAAAAACAATAAAAATTCAAAATACCAAAAAATATTTAATTCCTCTAATTAATAAAAATAATTAATTTGTATATAACTTAGTTCTTTTTTATTTAATTTAATAATATTGCCCACTTGTAAATATTTTCCAATACATGTACCTAAATCACTAACAAAAAAAAATAAAAATAAAAACTAAAACATTTTTCTTTTCACACTTAAAATCCATCAAATTCATCTAATTTTTCTTTTTTGCTCCGTGCGACAAATCATTCCCTCTTCGCCATGTGCAACAAATCAACTTCTTTTGCCCCGTGTATTTAATTCAAAACCAATATAAATTATTTTTCACAAACTAAAATCAACCAACCAATAAAACAAGAACTACAGATTTCTGATTCCCTCTGGGATACGTAGGCACTGGATTAAAAATTCAGACGAATTCAATAATAAAAACCTCTTATTTTCCCTCAAGTAATCACCCAGACTTCCCTTAGCAAGCTTAGAGATATCAAACACCTTTCATGCTTAGACAACTTAGACGGTTCCCATCGAGTACAATGGATGTAGGGAGTGCTAGCACCTTCTCCTTACATAACCAGCTTCTGAACCCAACATGGTTGCGATGACCATACCCTATCTTTTTCTCTGTGGATTTTCTCGATATCTTCCATTTCCCTTCCTGAGAATAAATAAAGTTCAGTGGTGACTCTCATAAGTTCATCCGTGATCGTGCAAATCCTGATTTTGCGCATCGCGAAGATCGTATTTTTTGAGGTACGACAATGTACTGACGTGGATTTAACATGAATAAAGAAAATGTGCAAGTAGCATTGTTAAACAAATCCTAACGAAGCAACATTTGGTTATGGATGAAGCCATTTAAGCAACACCAGATATACAAGTGACCTTGATACAAAAGGAACTCGAAGGATGATGAAGAGGAAGTAGATGACTTTGGTGATAAAACGAAAGAAACACGATGGTGCTCTCGGGTTTGAGAAGGCAGAGGGATTAATGGTTTGAGGTGAGTTTCATTGATGAATAAGGATTTGGATCGGAAAAAGTGGTTGTCGCCTGAAAAAGTGAAGCTTGAGTATGGCGTTTTCGCCGAAAAAGAAATAAGGGTGGTTCAGTGGATGGGTTTGGAAGTTGAAAACGATGAGGTTAAGGGTGTTCGGAGGGTGAGAGATGGAATGCGACGGAGATGTAGAGGCAGATGGCGTATGAAGCTCGCGAGAGAGATGAAGGGTTTGATTTGAAGAGTCATGAACAGAGGGAAATATGTAGGAGAAGAAGGAATCTCAAAGCAAATTCTTGGTTCCTCCATTCATCAATGGCGGAAAAAATGTCACAAAAGCGATCAAAAACTACACAGCCAAAAAAACTTCAAGCTTTATTCATCTGCTCTCTTCAAGAACCCAGATTTACTGATAAATCTCAAATCAATAATCCATTTCAAAATCAAAAACACATTTGTTTCATTTTCCATATTTTGACCTAAATCCAAACCTTCCTAATCTAAACTATATCATTTCTTCTTTTGATTTATAGATTCCTTCTTTTCGTCCGATTCATGATACAAAATCTAAAATTTCTTCGATCCATTTACGTTTTTAATCTAAATCTTGTGGTGTGTTTAGAATTGAGTTATTCACATGTTTTGGAAATCTCTGTTGATTTTGGAAATCTCTGTTGATGAAGAAGAAATATTGTGTTTTAGAATAGTGGGAGAAAAAACAATGAAGAAATATTGGGTTTTTGGTTTTGGAATCTTTATTTATTAATGGATATTAAGTTTTGTGACATTTGTTGCTGTTATTATGGAAGAAGAAGGTTGTGAATACAAACCCCTGGATATAACCCTAAGCCTCTAATTTGATTTCTCAGGAAATTGCATAACACAAATGTAGAAGAGAGTGGAAAACAATAAGAACACTCGTGTCATCTGCCACATTGTCATTCATAAATATCTGTTTGGAGGAAACAGGCAGAAAAGACTCACGAGCTCCGTTTTTAATACTTAAGGGATTGATTTGAACATTTTAAAATTTAAGGGACCAAAATGGACCCCGAGGTAAAGTTAAGGGACGAAAAAGGGTATTTTGTTTAAATCAAGAAGTACTTTGAATTTAGAAAATAGAAAGTAAAAAAGTGGTTGACTTTTGGTCGACAGGGTCGACATTATTGACCAAACATTTGACTGTTATCCTAGATATTCCTAAACATATTCATTCTCCTTCTTTAAGTCATTGTATCGTGTACAAAAAAGAATGTACCATGTGCATGGCATATCATTATTTATAAAAAGATATAATTCCTACTTGCATCCAAAGCATGATTTTGAAATGCTTTATGTATTTGAATCAGAATGTTTAAATTTAACCATCAAGCACGCATTTCGCATAATTCGTCAGTGGGTCAAGATTCAGTAATAATGGATTTAATCAATTTAAGATTTTCGAAGAGAATATTATTTGGTAATTATTCAGGTTTATTTCCTATATTACTTATGGTGCAGATCATCTCTTTATCAAAAGAATGGATTACAAGGAAATAGGGTAAACAATTACATCTTTTGGTTACAATTGACTCTTTGGTCAAACAGTTAACTTTTGGTCAATTGTTGACCATTACTCAATTTTGATTCCTGAATTTTCCTAGACATATTCTACAAGCATTTAATCAAGGGATTCATCACCATTCATCACAAATGATTTGTGTATGATTATGTCAAGTGCTAATTTCCAACAAATTATATCTTTCATCAAATTTTACTTTCATGCCTTGTTCTTCACTTCCCAATGTTGCTTCAAGGTTATTCTTCCACTACAATGCTCACTTTGCTACAAGGAAGAAAGTACTATAGTATTCATCACCATACTCACAATTAAAAAAAATCTATGTATCCAAGCTCATAACCGCTTACGCGCCAAAATTAACACTTGTGCCCGTACCCTATGGGTATGTAAGTACCCATTACAACATTCACATTAAAAATAAATATATCAATTATAAAATATTATATTATTTTAAGTTTTTAAAAATATTAAAAAGTCTTTAAAAAATTTATTGTTAAACTAACATTTATATTAAATGTGTGATGGGTTAACATTGATATACTTTTTAAAATTAATAGACATACATTTATATAATAATATCAATTTAAATATATAAATATAAATTAAAATATATAAAGATAAATGCTAACATGTGCCTTAAAGACACAAATTAATAAACTATTTATATAGATATTCTCTTGGAATGCGTGCATTCAATTTTTTAAATAAGGATACATAAATATAATAAATATATTTGCAGGTATATAAATATATTTTAAGTAAGGATACTTAACATGACCTATATATAAATATATATTGTGTGAGTACAGGGTATGATGAGTACTAAGATGCCCATAACCGTACTCATACCCACTTACTTTTGTGGGTAGTTACCCAAACTCATGCTCATATCTATTTTTGTGGAGTTTTTCCCTATCCGTTTTGGATAATTTTATGAGTGCCCATTAAGATGAGTCCAAATGTCATCCCTATTTTATACATATGTCATGTTACTTTTGCATGTGCACGAAATTAGTGAACTATCTGAAAGCCAACTTCACTCAGATTTCAGAAAGTTCATTAAAACTCAACAGGATAAAATTGGCTTAAGGGTATGATTCTAAAATTAGGCAATGGCAAGAAAACCCGGGCCCGCCGGGGCCCGCCCGGACCCGGCCCGAAATTAACAGGAAAAATCCGATTTGATTGGGTGTGGGTGGGGGTGCGGGTAAAACCCGGTTTGTAATTAAGGGTGCGGGTGCGGGGGCGGGGGATGCTACTACCCGCCCGCACCCGCCCCCGCCTGGTCTTATAATATTTACTTTAATACCCATATTTAAATTATTTTATATCACATTTATTCACTTTTGAATAAGTAATTAAAAATCCTCATTAGTCATTTCTCACAATTCACTCAAACTCACATCTTTAAAAACAAGTTTATTATTAAAATAGTTAAGTTTTTAATAAAATTATTAACTTTTATTACTATTTAAAAAAATATTTTTTTGCGGGTGGGGGCTGGTGCGGGTGCGGACAAACCCGTTTCTATCGGGGGCGGGTCTGGGTGGTAAATTTTCACTTCCGATTGGGTGTGGGGGCGGGGGCGGGTCTATAACATGAAGGCGGGTGCGGGGCTAGCTAAACTCGCCCCCGACCCGCCCCGTTGCCATGCCTATCTAAAATCTTAACTAGCTAAAAGTAGTATTCATAGGTTTGTGGAATTCAAGTTTTTCATAAACAACCCTTTTGGCACCATCACGCTATGACAATACAAATAAATCAAGAAAATTCCTTATTACACCCCAAAGATTTCTTAAGCACCACGCGAATTTCCATTTTTGCCCCCAGTTTTCGGATATGCACATCCGGACGCACCATTTTTTTAAAAAACGTTGACTTGTTCCATATGTGCATATCAGGAATAATTCCTGCAGATCAGGAAAAATAGCAGAACTTTATTTTTTTTTTAAAATCAGTTTTGTTGGTTGGTCGCGGATGTTAATATATCGTCGCAACTTAATATACATTCGAAAACATCCATATATAAAATAAAATGATATATATATACATAATAATACTCCTGTCAAAATACAGTACATAAATGTAATAAAAATAGAATACATCAAACAAAAAACTAATGTGTATGCCGAAGGATCTTTCTTGGCTCCTTTGCTCCTCTGCCCCTACCCGCCGTCCTGGCTCGATGTCTGCGGTACTGAAATGCCCCCCCGAACAATCTCAATAATCCTATCCATGGCAAGTCTGCCCTCAGGGAGGTGACCGTCCGCAATGGCCACCCGCGCTATCTCCTCTATCAACGTTAAAAATTTTCTTGATCTGCACATCCGGTACGTATTTCAAGTTCTAAAAAACGCAGTCATGGCTACTGTCAAGGCCGACCCTGTGCAAGTGCAACATGCGCTACAGCACAGGGCCTAAAATTTTGGAAGGCCCCCAATTTTGAAAAATTCAATTTTTTTATTAAATATTAATAGAAATAAACCAAATGTTATAATAAAAACTCAATAAATAAAAAAATATTATGATAAAAGCTCAATACATACAAAAAATTGAGATTGATCAAAACTCAAAATAGTTATAATTAAATTTATTTTTGATTAATATATAATTGTATTTTTTGTGCCTTTTTTAATTATTATAATTATATTTTTTGAAAAAATTTGGACTCGTTTTTAAAATTAGAACGGAGCCTCCGAGATAATTGGGCTGACCCTGGCTACTGTACCATAGAAAAAGGCATTTTAATGCCCTGATCGTCCGTTTGAAGCAGCAAACAATATTTACATTGTCTCTAACCTATGTTATTCATACTACCTAACAATTTTTACACCTAAATGTCTACTCTAAATCGATTACTCGAAAATAACTACGAAACTTTAAAATTCGAAAACTTACCAATTAAATTGAGATACAGAGGATTTGAAGTGTCTTGATTGTTGTAGAAGTTGCTCTACGCCGAACTCGAGTGAAAAAAATCGGGATTTGTGGAATGAGAAATTGAGAGTTTGAGAGAGTTTGATTGTTTAGAATGTGAAAAACTAAAGAATGAGGGGGGCGAAGCTCTGGCGCAAAGTTATAAGAAATGGTTCCAGATTTGCACATCAGGAATTATTCCCGATATGCACATCCGGAACAAATCAACGTTTTTAAAAATAATAGTGCGTCTGGATGTACATATTCAGAAGCAGGAGGTAAAAAAGAATTTTCACGTGGTGCCTAAAAAAACTTATGAGATATATTAAAAAATTCTCTAAATCAAAGACCTTGTACAAAAAGCCAACATGGCCAATTCTAATCCCATAAATTATCATTTCACTCACAATTAGTAAAAAAATGAAACACTACTACAAAGATAAATGTGACAGAATCATACTGCTAAACTGTATGCTTTCTTGTGTCCACACAAAGGGGTTATTTCTTATTAAATACTCCTAGAAATGATTTGATGACATTGATTGCATTCTCATTGATAAAAGATTCGTCAAATCTTTTTAATAGCGAATCGAAAGTGCATCTTAAATCTATCGGAGAAATTCATTATTACTTTATTGAAACATATTTGATAACCATTAATAGCATTAGCAACCTTATGAAAAATTTTAACCAGTGCCTAACCTTGGCATAAGATATTGGACAGACAAGACATTGGTTAAAGTAAATATTTTTCAAGATAGCCTTGCATCTTTCTGCTTGCTCTGCCACAACTTTAGTTACTCAGACATTGTATAGACATATAATTGTGTTATTTTTTAATTTTAGTCACGTCAACTAATGTGTTGAATGTATTTTATATACTGCATTCATGTACTTGGAGAATTTGTGATGTTCAAATAATACTACTCAGTCACAAGTAAAAACGAATCATTTCCCAATGGAGAGAGAATGTTATGACACTACTCTCTCCGTCTCATAAAAAGTGTCTCATTTCCACTTTTTCTCTGTCTCAAAATAATTGTCCTTTTTCAATACCAATGCAAAATTTATTATTATTTTTCCACTACCATACCCTTATTTATTAACTTTCACATTCTTCAATCACTATTAATAGGGGTATTATAGTAAATGATATTAGTTTTATCATCAAAATCAACACATCTAATCATTTTCTTAAGAACCGTGCATTGCTCAAATAGGACATTTTTTATGGGACGGAGGGAGTACTTAGAATGTTATACAAGTGAATTAAAAGTAGAAAACAAAGATGAATCCTACTTATTACATTCCAACTACTAAGACCACACCTTAAATTAATCACTTTCTTTGATGAAGTTATTAATTAATTTGTTAGTGTAGATGCTTTCATGAAATCGTGTGCACAAACTGATTGCATGTTACGCAGCGAAAAACCAACTTCAGCACAAGTTTGAGTTAATGTCTTCTGATGATGCAGTGGTGTAGAATAGGGTAGTTAGTGTTCATCCAGCTGTCTGGTGAAAGATCTCGGTATTAAACACATCAATAGGGTAGTTAAAATTCATCCAAATGTTTTTCTTAAATTTGATGTGCAAATACCAGTTTTCAATTCAACTAAAAGTAACAAGGAAGAAAATATCCAATTCAATAATAAAAGCCAAAGGGAACCTGTCATGCTTTAAGTTGGTGGCTTTCAAGTGAAAAAATAAAAAGCAGCAGTAGAGAGGGTGGGAAATGCATTGCATACTAGTAGTTGAGTCCCATATTGAAAGAAGGGGTAAGGTATTGAGATAAGCAAGAGTATAAAAGAACTTCAATACCTATGGTGCAAATTACTTACCTGGATGGGGTCAATGGTTGATCATGAAGGATCATGGCCTAGGAGAGTGACCTCCATTGCACTTAGGAGGGGTGCTGTTCTAAGGTCTACCCAAGTGGTAGAACCTACATCATAATTTGTTACAGTGGGGGCCTGCGTCCGCGCAGCCCCCTCTTATTCTAATATCAAAGTTTTTGGAATTTCTTGATCTTTACATGTTTAAGGTGATTGTCAACTTTTCTTACTAATCCAAATCAGCTCAGTTCACAGTTAAAACCAGGATTGTGCAACCACCAAACGAACCCTGTAAATTCTAGAACCCAAAATGTAATGGTTCAAGGGGGGGCTAGGCTCAATAGATGTTGTGAACTCGAGATGCAGTGGCCTGTGATCTCTACACCCTGTAAATTCTAGAACCCAAAATGTAATGGTTCAAGGGGGGGCTAGGCTCAATAGATGTTGTGAACTCGAGATGCAGTGGCCTGTGATCTCTACACTATCACGGTACCCTCCTGTCTAAGACCTATAAGACTCGTGCCTTGGCTCAAGTACCATGGCTCAAATATTAAGTTTTTGAGTGCGTAGACCAGGATGGTGCAGCCACCAGCATAAACTGTCAAGTTTTATTCATGGTCCATCACCTTGGTGCCCCCATATGGGTCACAACCTGGTGCTAAGGCACCTACACGTGTGATATTCTAGCCAACATGGGACTCAATGGATATAAATTTGTATAGGATTAAGATGGAACATGGTTTTTTAAATGGCTTACTTTGAACTCGGCACTCCCCAACTGCTTTTGACATGTTATAATACTAATCATTGAAAAGATGCGGTTGAGGGATTTAATCTACATAATAGAGGGATTACTGGACCAAATTATTCACTACATATATAGAGGGATTTAATCTATTCAGAAAGTTATACACAAACTAAATACACTCACAAAAATGATCCAAAACCAATGTCAGCGTAGTGGAATGCAATACAATTTGTAAAGTGAACAAACATATATACCTGGTTTAGCTTAGAGTAACAACAAGCTAAATTATATCTTATCATTACTGTTTCATCAGGCACTGCTTTTGTTCCCCAAACTGACTCAAATTTCTCTAATGCTTCCTCGTACTTAGCATTCCTTAAGAATTTAAACAAGAAAGTAATGGACATTAGGATTATCATGAAGATACCATTAATTCATTTTATCCTAATCTAGATATACTCCTAGAAAATTGGATGCTTTATTACAAGAATAAAAAGAGTGACAGTTCTATCAATTTGCTACTCTAACAGACCCTCAACAATAAGGGATACAAACCTGCTCAAAAATAGATAGTTAATTAAGGTTTAATAAAAAATTCACACTTTGGTTAATTAAAGCTGCAGTAATTTCGATTGTTCTGCCATAGCAAGCAGCTCTCATTTTATATAAAAAAAATGGTTTTCACTAGAACTGAGCTAGCAATTCAAAAAAAAAAAAAAAGAATAATCGGTCGGTAGCATTTAAAGAAACATCTTTCCACACAAAAATCTTTGTCAAGCAGGGTACTATAACGTGAAACATTATATGTCATCAAACTAATAAAAAATGTAGTATTTGCTGTCAATATTTTTTAAACAATGACATAACTTGCTCTCAAATATCAATGTCTTGATGTTTAATCGCTAACTGATTTCTTTGTTCCATGAGCCCTCTTAAGAAAGACTTACACCCAAGAGTTGTTAATTATTTAATTTTGATGCAGCAGGCAATCTGTAGAAAATGAGAGCCACTACTCGTTCTGCATAAATGAAATCACTTTGAGCAGAAAATGTATGTGAACCCAGACAATCTCCCTCTTGGTTTAAATAATGTTACATAAGAGCAAGTTACAGAAGTGTTTTAAAGTCCCACATCGTCAAGTTAGCAAAGAAGAAGAAAATATGTCAGATATAAAAGACACAACAAGCATGCATTTGAACTCATACCTTTCTCGGCTTTTTGGCTAAGATCAAGTGTAGTATCTGTTCTTATCAGTTTAATATCTGATATGTGGATCAATGGTTCACATGATATTAAATTTATTTTTTGAGGGGGAGAGCCCATCACAATAGCTTGCTATTGGGTCTCATGTGTCGCTTTTGCTTTGCACTATTGCAATGGCCAGGCACGCCCCACCAAGTCTAGTTCAAATTTTTTTCTTTTTTGTTTTAACATTTTTTATATTTCTGTGGAATTTACTACTGATATACAGATACCATCATATGTTTTTTAACAATCGCAAGGTCATCGACAATTTATTCTTTGTCAATCAAAGGCCTGAGGAACCCTCTCACCGTGTTCTTTATGACCCTGCAAAGTTGGGAAATACATTGCCTATCTTTATGTATAACATTGTCAAATGATAAGCATTTCTACTCATACCTTTCTCTTACACAAGTTGGGAAATACATTGCCTATCCTTCATGTATTACATTGTCAAATGATAAGCATTTCTACTCATACCTTTCTCTTACACAAGTTGGGAAATACATTGCCTATCCTTCATGTATTACATTGTCAAATGATAAGCATTTCTACTCATACCTTTCTCTTACACAAGTTGGGAAATACATTGCCTATCCTTCATGTATTACATTGTCAAATGATAAGCATTTCTGCTCATACCTTTCTCTTACACAAGTTGGGAAATACATTGCCTATCCTTCATGTATTACATTGTCAAATGATAAGCATTTCTACTCATACCTTCTCTTACACAAGTTGGGAAATACATTGCCTATCCTTCATGTATTACATCGTCAAATGATAAGCATTTCTACTCATACCTTTCTCTTACACAAGTTGGGAAATACATTGCCTATCCTTCATGTATTACATTGTCAAATGATAAGCATTTCTACTCATAGCTTTCTCGGCTTTTTGTGTTGCAATACTGCAATACCCTGGCAGATCCCACTAAATTTAGTTCAAAATTCTAATTTATTTTTATTTAATTTAATATATTTAATTCAGTATATAAATTGTCAAATTGTGCATATATGTATGGTATTTTTTTATATTATGCGAATTTTCTCCATTTTTTTTATTATAATAATATTAGAATCTCATTAGATTGAACAAACAAGTTTTGTTTCTGTGCAAATTTTGGATCAGTTTGACATATGGAAACACCACTTGAAAAGAATGATTAGAAGTAGACTATATTAGTATCCAACTCCGACGTGGAGTAGTTCAGTCAACTGTAGATGAAATTAAGGATCATATGAGAAAGAATCCAAGAGGGGTACAGATCATGGTGTTTGTAAATCAAAGAAGTTTAAGATAACATTCATACATTTTTAAGGAGTTCTAAGGCTAGAAATGAAAGACCCAATTGAACCCAAAAAATTCTCATTTCATTAATCATGTATTACAGAGAAATTCCAGTAGGTCTGAAAATTTCGAGTTTAATATTGTTTGCTTTACTTTTTTGAAGGATAGTGCTAAACTTGATAGGAATGATGCACATCAAACTGTCAATTTAATTATGAACCTCACCACCAAAAAGAGATGGTTCAGTGGCAAGGCTCACAAGGTGTTGTGGGCTGGAAGGGCAGCGGCCTGTAATCCATCCACTGTCAGGAGTAGGAAGTGTTCGCTGCTCTGTGAAACCAGCCTCACGTTGTACCCTCCTGTCTAAGGACAACCAGACTCATGCCTTCGCACAAGTCCCGTGAGCCAACTCGCAACTTAGAATGGGCAGGCCAACATGGTGCAACCACCAGAGCAACCTGTTAAACCTTAGCCATGTTCCATCACCTTGGTGCCCCCACATGGGTCACAAGCTGGCGCTACTCAGCTCGGCAAACTAACTAGCATCCCATACTGTTATAAACACTTGCTTGTGTGATGTTCTAGCCAATGTTGGATGTAAATGGATCCAAAATGGTGTACTAAGTTGTAACATGCTTTCTTAAATGTTATCACTCTCAAATGTTATGGCTGATGGAGGTATACAAAAAACACAGAGATTGTGATAAATGTTCATTCATTATTAAAAAGAATGACTACTAGTGTATGAGTATATATACAAGGTTATACATAATCATATACACAAATGAGACCCATACTTAGAACTCTAACACTCTCCCTCAACACAAAGGTATACAACCCTACTCAAAAGTTGATTGTTAATTAATGTTTAGCAATGAAGTTGTTATCCAATGCACGTTAAGTCAAATTTTTCCACTTTGGTTTATTAAAAAGGATCTTCGGCTGCAATAATTTTTTACTGTTCTGCCATGACATACAGCTATCATTTTTATATAAAAAAATGGGGTTCACTTGAACTGAACTAGCAATTCGGAAAAAATAAAAAAGACTTAGTGGGTAGCATTTAGAAAACATATATTTTCACACTAAGATCTCTATCAAGCACACTGACTAGAACATGAAACATTATAAGTCATCAAATCCATATTTTATTAAACAACGTCAAAACTTGCTCTGTGATTATAAGTCATCAAATCCTTCACTAAATCATGTGCTTTGAGAATAAAGCCTAATAATTTGCTTACATAACTAGTTCTGATGATTTTCAGTCGCCACTTCTTTAAGGACTTAGGACTTCCTTTTTGTTAAGTAGAACTTAATTAGGGAAGTATTTCATAAACTAGATATGAATTTATTCGAAGGGAAACGTTTCTTATGAGAGTCCATCACAATAGTGTGCTATTGGGTCTCTCAAGTGTCGCTTTTGCATTGCACTATTGCAATAGCCTGGCACACCCCACCAAATCTAGTTTTAGTTTAATTTAATTTTGAAATAAAATACCTTTTCTTGTTTTTAATTTTACAAACAAGCATAGTTTTTTATTTACTTATTTGTACTTATGAATTTTAATAATCATTTCTTATGAGAAATTTTTATTAATGATATTTTTTTATTTGAGCATGATATGATACCACTAATTTCGAAGTACTTAAGTCATATATATTCAAAGACGTGATTCTTTTCAATAAATATTAATGCAATATGATACTCCACAATCACTACTCATCTTTGCATGAATGAAATCACTTTGAACAGAAAATAAATGTGAACTATACAATCTCCCTGTTACATAAGAGCATGGTACATCATAGTTGTGTTGACAGGAACACTAATTCAAATGATATGAAAAGATTTTATGAGAAAGGATAACCATTCATAACATATCCATAACCAAAAAGCTAATGCCAACTATGAGTTGGACATATCCACCCTCTTCCTAGCACATAATTCAAAATTTTAGACTAGCAAATTCAAAAATATGAAGGATTTAATGTTGCTTACATGCAAGCATTACTGTTAAGATGAGAGGAACCATTGCAGAAGACAAATGCTTAAGCGTGTGACCCTGACAGTATGAAAAGTTGCTGCATAAGTCAGACTACCAGCAGTCTCTTGCAGCGTAGCTAGAGGATAAAATCCTGCCAAGATTTAATTTGACATTAAGAGCCATTTAAAGGAGTGTTGAATAAAAACAGGTAATAATATATCATACAAATAGTACAAACCTGCAGCCCATAGCCAATACGTTGAATGTGTGTACAATGGAGGTAGCAAAATGGCCATAAGAGGTATGGCAATGCATGATACAGTGTGGACCAGAAGATATGGACAGACTTCGCCAAAGAACCTACAATAAAAGGTATGGCAATACATGGTACTCAGTTGTTTCATGGTTACTGCCGCTATCGAATGGAAATCATTGATCCAAGGGAAATACGAGATTCAAAAGAACTAGCAGCATCTCAAATGGTGCAACCATTTGAACGTCATCATTTTTATCTGTATGAAGAATAATTTCACATATAGACAATCTCCCACTTGGTTTAGGCGCACCCCACCAAACCTAGTTCAAATTTATGTTCTTTATTCTGTTACATTTTACATTTTTCGGCATAATTTACTACTGTTATACTTCTATTATCTTTATATTTTTTCTTCTGATTCTTATTATATAAACAAGCATGTGTTCTTATGATAGTAAATATTTGTCACCAGCAAGAATGCTGTTGGGGAAGATGTCCTCAAGACCATATATTCCACCCTGCCGGGAAGATGTCCTCAAGACCCTCGTCTTTCACCCCATCGTGTCCTAATATATTCCTAAGCTTTGAAATGCAATCAGAAAACCCTCCCACGTTTACTCCATAATTGCAGTTGTAATATATATGCTATACAAGTTCCCACAACGGTGTTACAACAACAGTTACTGTTGTTTCAACTGTATTTGCTTGTATTTTACCATAATATTTAGGGCCACAGCAAAATCACAATAGCGAGGACATCCACACAATTTATATTTTGCCAATCACCTTAGCAAATTTTAGATATTTCAAAAGCCTAGGAAACCCTCTCACTGTGTTCTTTATGGCCCTGCAATCTTACACAAGTTGGGAAATGCATTCCCTATCCTTCATCCTTCATGTATTACAATTGCTGCTCTCTTTGATTTGTTATTATGAATTGATGAATTCATACTCTTCCGCAAATTGTACATCTTGGTATAAAAATATCTTTTCTTTATTATTATCATGTTTGAATCGCTTTTGAATGAGTTGGGTTCTCTCCATTTTTTTTTTAATTATGTTAGAATCTCATTAGATGGGATAATCAAGTTTTGTTTCTTTGCAAATGTTGAACCATTAGTTAAACATATGGAAAATCTACTGAAACTCCATTAAGTCTGAAAATTTTGATAAAGGTTCAATATTGTTTGATTTTCTTTTTTGAAGGACAGTGTCAAACTTGGAAGGAATGATGCACATCAAACTGTAAGTGAAGTATGTGTAGGCCACCAAATAAAAATCAAGTGGCACCCCACCGCAAAAAAGAGATGGTTCAAGGGGCTAGGCTCACCAGGTTATGTGGACTGGAGGTGCAGCGGCCCGTTATCCCTCCACTGTCAAGAGTAGGAAGTGTTCGCTGCTCTGTGAAACCAGCCTCACGCTGTACCCTCCTGTCTAAGAACCACAAGACCAGTGCCTTCGCACAAGTCCCGTGGGTCAACTCACAACTTGGAGTGGGCAGGCCGGCATGGTGCAACCACCAGACCAACCTGTTAAGGTTTAGCCATGTTCCATCACCTTGGTGCCCCCACATGGGTCACAAGCTGGCGCTACTCAGCTCGGCAAACAAACTAGCATGTCGGGCATTTATAAACACTTACTAGTGTGATGTTCTAGCCAATGTGGGACTTAAATGGATCCAAAATGGTGTAGTATTAAGTCGGAACATGGTTTCTTAAATGTTGTGGTTGATTTTATAATACATACATAGAGGGATTATAGGACCGAATCAGTCATAACATATATAGAAGGACTAAATCTATTCAGAAAGTTATACGCAGACTAAATACACTAAGCAAAATGATCCAAAACCAATGAAAAAGTAGTGAAATGCATTCCTTATTTATCTTAGAGTATCAACAAGCAACATTATAACTTGTGAATAAAACTTCTTAAAGTTTTGACTTTGTTCCCAAACCAGAATCGAAGAAGACGACCACCCAGAGTCTCCCATGGCCCACATGGCTTTCGCACAAGAGCGCCCACTCGAGGAGTGGGTCTGCGACGAAGCCCTAGAGATGTCGTCCATCTTTGTCTACCGGGACGTGGAAGACGCGTTCTGTACCATCGAGCATCGGCTAATCGGGTCCGACAAATCATGGAAGGTTTTCCGACCGGAAGAGCATCACCGAATATGCTCGCCCTACCGAGGAATGCGCATCCCATTATACGAGTTCATGTTCGGCGAAGCGGGGTGGAGGCTGCCCTTCACGGACTTCCAAGAGGGGGTCTTCGCCTGGTTGAAGCTGGCGCCCTCGCAGATTCACCCGAACTCATTGGCCTTTATTCGGGCTTTTGAGCTCGTTTGTAAACACTTGAAAATTGTGCCGACAGTGTCCCTCTTCTTTCGTATATTCCATCTTCAAAGGTCGTCGGCCGGTGGACGACACAGCTGGGTGTCCTTTAAACAAAGCAAAGCTCTGTTCCACACGTACTTGGATTCCGTCCGGGATTTCAAGTTCTGCTACTATTTCGTGAAGCCGGTCACCCTTGAGGCTATCAACTCGCTGTACCGGAGAGTCACCCGTAAAGTCGACGGTCACTCCGAGGAGGTTCTGGAGCCGAAGTTCCCCCTGTACTGGACGGAGGAACACTTCAAAAAGGGGGTTGATAAATACAAGGTGAAACATAATCAGTTGGACGTCAACGACCGGGCAGCTTATGATAAGATCGTCGCGTTCGTCGAAAGCTTCAATGAAGCTCAGTACGAAACACTGGACGACGAGCCTGTAACGGGAGCAGACGGGCAAGTGAGGAAGCAACGTCGCTTGATCAATACCCGTGTTGTGCTCGAGACCTTCTCCGACGAAGAAGCAGACGAGCTGTTAGGTGGTGAAAACATCCTCGATCTAAGCCTTCCTCGTGTCTGTATACCTTGACTTACTAATGTTTTCTTTCTTTTTGCAGGGAAAATGGTCGGAGCTGAGGAGAGGCTCAAGAAGTTGAAGGCGAAGAGGGCTCGGGGAGAGTCATCTCGCTCAAAGGGTCAAGGTGTTGATTCTTCTGGGGCCATGCCCGAGGGTGTTTCCTCCGTGGGATGCCCGAAGGTTCCAGCCAATCCCAACCTACTGTGACTGTGTCGGGGATTTCAGGTGGGCGCACACCTCCTGCTGGGAGCCAGTCTCCGGGCACTCAAGGGACGCCGAAACGACAAAGGGTTTCGAACGTGGAGATTGTGGACCTGGCCCACGAAGAAAGTCCCCCACCTCCTTCAAGCTTCGAACTCCCACCCTGCCATCTCAAGCCCCGCTTCTTCTCTGAAGTCGTCTATCCTCGCGTACCCCCCTCTGAAATCCAAGCTGTGTTGGGGACCGTTGCGGAAGCGAGGAGGAAAACGATCTTTGAGGACATGTCTGCCGTCATGCGGCTCTGCTCGACTGCTATTGTCCTGAACGATGAAACCCGCCCCGCTGCTGAACTTTCTCGATTGCAAGAAAAACTCAAGACCTTGGAGGCTGAGCTGCTAGACCTGTGCAAAGAGTTTAAGGAATGCAGGGACCTGAACAAAGAACAGAGCGAGCAGCAGCAGCGGGCGGAGACAAAGCTAAAGGAGGCAGAAGAAGCGGAGAGAGGTCATCTTGCCCGAATCACCGAGCTGGAGGCAGAGGAGAAGCGGCTCAAGGAAAGGGTCGCAGAGTTGGAAGATGTTGTTCGACCAGCTGAAGGTGAAACTGAAGAGGATAAGCTCCTAACCTCTCAGGCAGCTCTGGTGGCCAAACTCAGGACAGTCAAGCAGGATCTCCGGCTAGCCGAGGATGATACTCTTGAGGCCGCGGGCATAGGGTTCCGAAACGCAGTGGCGCAGCTTCGGATCCTAAACCCCGGCCTTGTGACCGATGAGGCTGATGCTAATTGTGAGGTGGTTGATGGCCGGATAGTGCTGCCCGGGCAAGAAGGAAATGTCAATGAAGGAGGTGGACCAGAAGCTGCTGAAATAGCTGCCGAGACTGCTGCTGAGTAGGAGTATAGTTTACTTGGCCTGCGTGCCATTTTGTTGTTGTTGCCCGGCTTGTGGGCTTATTGATGTAATATTTGTACAATGGGTTTTGCCCGATTTTAATACTTCGCTTTGCCTCTTTATTAATTTTGCTTGTGTGTGATACTTTATACATTACTTATTTTTGCCTAAGTAGTTGAGATCACTGACGCCTTGGGAGTTTGCTCGACTCTGATGATCCTCGACTGCGGAGAGAGCTAGTCGATTGGTCGGGGGCTGTACCCCGACCTTCAATGAGGCTAAGACGTCGGTCGAGGTCTTAGCTTCGTGGCGTGAACCTCCCATCGCGAGCTGGGTGTTCTGCCTATTTGGTACGTCGACGACGGAACTCGGTTGAGGCCTCCTCGTCGGGCCAAAAAGTCTCACGCACACACTTCGTGGTTTTTGGCCGTCGTGTGTTATATAGAGGTGTCGCACATGTACCGTTGCGCGCCCCCGTGGTCGCGACGTCGTACTGTCCCGGGCAGTGTCTAACTGTAATATTGTTTGAGCTTCTCAGCATTCCATGGTCGAGCAAGTTGTTCACCGTGGAGGTTTTCGAGGTAATAGGCACCCGTCCCCGTCTTCGCAATGACGCGGTATGGGCCCTCCCAGTTTGTGGCCAGTTTTCCTTCGCGTGAATCTTTTTGATTTCTCCATAGGACAAGACTGCCAACTTGGAAGTCACGTTTGATAACTTTGTCATTATAACGCAAAATTATTTTTTGTTTTAAAGAGGCTTCTTGGAGGGAAGCGCCGGTCCTTATCTCTTCGACAAGGTCGAGTTCCTCTCGCAGGGCTTCGTTGTTCGTTTCTTCGTCGAGGGGAGCTTCTGTCCTCCTCGAGGGTTCCCTGATCTCCACGGGGATAACTGCCTCGGTCCCGTACGTTAGGCGAAACGGGGTCTCCCCGGTCGTGGAGTGTGGGGTTGTTCGATATGCCCAGAGGACGCTGTGTAACTCCTCGACCCACTGTTGTTTGGCCTCGCCGAGTCGTCGCTTCAATCCCCGGAGTATCACTCTGTTCGCTGCTTCGGCCTGCCCGTTGGTTTGAGGGTGTTCGACCGACGTGAAGTGCTGTTTTGTGCCCAGTTTGGCGACGAAGTCTTGGAAGTTCCTGTCGGTGAACTGTGTCCCATTGTCGGTGACGATGGCTTGGGGCACACCGAATCGGGCAAGGATGTTTCTCTTGTAGAAACGGAGTATGTTAAAAGCAGTGATTTTGGCCAGCGCCTCGGCCTCTATCCACTTCGTGAAGTAATCTACCCCGACGATGAGGTACTTGTTTTGGTACGACCCTGTGACGAAAGGTCCGAGGATATCCATTCCCCACCACGCAAACGGCCACGAGGATGACAATGACTTAAGCTCGTTTGGAGGAGCGAGGTGCATGTACCCGTGTCTTTGGCAACAGTCACATTTCTTGACGTGTTCCTTTGCATCATGTTGCATAGTGGGCCAATAATACCCCGCTCAGAGTGCTTTTCGGGCTAGGGATCTTCCGCCGAGGTGCTGGGCGTTTATCCCTTCATGGATTTCTTGGAGGATCCCCGAAACTTTGCTTTCTTCGATACACCAGAGTAAGGGAATGGAGAATCCTCGACGGTACAGCTTACCTTCGACGACGGTATACGCACATGCCCGCCTCTTGACTATCCCTGCTTCTTTAGGATCGTCGGGCAGTTTACCCATCGTCAAGTATTCGTAAACTGGGGTCATCTAACAATTTGCGTCCCCGATTGCATTGACCTCGGTGGTCGGTGTGGGTTTGTTTATGCTCGGCTCGGTCAGTATCTCCTGGATAACTGATTTGTTCCCTCCTTTTTTCTTAGTGCTTGCAAGCTTGGAGAGCACGTCCGCTCGAGTGTTGTGCTCGCGCGGGATGTGAGACACCTCCGCGAAGACAAATTTCCTCAACTTTTCTTGCACCAAGGTTAGGTACTCGATGAGACTATCGTTTTTGGCCTGGAATTCTCCCCGGACCTGTGATGCCACGAGCTGGGAGTCTGTAAAGATTTTGACTTCTTTTGCGCCAAGGTCTTCCGCAAGTCGAAGTCCCGCGAGGAAGGCCTCGTATTCGGCTTGGTTATTCGATGTCTTGAAGGACAGTTCGAGGGAGACCTCTATCAGGATGCCCTGCTCGTTTTCGAGGATAATGCCCGCTCCGCTACCTTTTGCACTAGAGGCTCCATCGACGTAAATCGTCCATTTATGGGAGCCATCGGTCGAGGATTCAGGGACGGTCATTTCCGCTACGAAGTCGGCTAGTACCTGGGCTTTCAAGGCTTTTCTTCCTTCGTATCGAAGGTCAAACTCGGACAGCTCAAGAGACCACCAGAGCATTCTCCCCGCCATATCTGGCTGACTAAGGAGCTGTCTGATAGGCTGCTCTGTCCCTACCACGATCGTGTGGGCCAGGAAGTAATGACGTAATCTTCTGGCTGCAGATACGAGGGCCAAGGCGACCTTTTTGATCTGTTGGTATCTGAGCTCGGGACCCTGAAGAGCTCTGCTCGTGAAATAAATCGGTTTCTGTCCGTCGGGGGTCTCCCGTATGAAGACAGCACTCACCGCTTCGCCGGTGACGGCCAAGTACAAGAAAAGTGTTTCCCCGCTATCTGGTCGGGACAAGACCGGGGGTTGTGACAAGACTTGTTTTAGATGGAGGAGGGCTTGTTCGCATTCTTCACTCAATTCGAAAGTCGCCTTCTGTCGGAGAAGCTTGAAAAAGGGGAGTGCGTACTGAGCAGACTTGGCCACAAAACGGGAGAGAGCAGTCAATATTCCATTAAGTGACTGGATCGACTTCTTCGAGTTCGGGGTAGGGATTTCGAAGAATGCCCTACATTTGTCGGGGTTCGCCTCGATTCCCCTCTCGGTGAGGTAGAAGCTGAGGAACTTCCCTGCCCGAACACCGAAGGTTCATTTGTCGGGGTTGAACCTCATGCGACATTTCCTCGCCATGTCGAACACTTTCTTGAGATGAGCGGCATGGTCGACTTCTTCTGCAGATTTGACGATCATGTCGTCTATGTAGACCTCGAGCACGTCACCGATGTCTGCCCGAAAGACTTTCTTCATCATCCGTTGGTAGGTGGCGCCAGCATTTTTCAAGCCGAAAGACATTACGTTATAGTAGTAATTGCCCGACTCGGTCATGAAAGCGGTATGCTGCTTGTCGGCCTCGTCTATGGGGATCTGGTTGTACCCCGAGTAGGCATCCATGAAGGATAGTAATTTGAATCCTGCAGAATTATCGACCAACTGATCGATGTTAGGTAAGGGGTAAGAGTCTTTCGGGCACGCCCGTTTAAGATCCGTGTAGTCAACGCACATCCTCCATTTTCCATTATTTTTCTTAACGAGTACAAAATTTGAGAGCCAAGTTGGGTACTTGGCCTCGGAAATAAAGTTTGCCTCTAGGAGGTCTTTTAGAGCTTTTTCAGCAGCCTCCATTTTTTCCAGAGACTGCCTACGCCTACGTTGAGCTACAGCCCTAGCGGCCGGATCTATAGTCAGCTGATGACAAGCTACTTCAGGGTCCAGTCCGGGCATCTCTGCAGCACTCCAGGCGAACAAATCTGCATTTTCTCGGAGACACGCCTTTAGTTGCCTCTTCGCCAGGTCGGGGAGTCCATAGCCAATCTTCACGCTTCGGTCTGGACTGTCGCCGAGAGGAACCAGCTCGAAATCTCTATCTGGGACGGGGCGCGTTGGGTGGAGAGGCTGCCCGTTGATTTCAACTGGGAGGTCCTCGCCTGCAGCTTCTTCTTACTCCCTGGGAAACCTGCTGTCAAGGTCGACCGCGCTGACTGACGGGAGTGGAACCTGCACGACGTCTGGAGGTGTCTCAGCCTGAGTCTTGGGTTTGACGCCGCCAACGACACTCATACCCTTGATTACTGCGTCGAAACATCTTCTGGCCGCATTGATGTCGCCGTGGAGAGTGACCACACGTCCACGTTTCGTGTAGTATTTCATCTTCAGGTGGACCGTTGATGGTACGACCGTCAGTTCCGCCAACGTGGTCCTCCCCATGATGCAGTTGTAGAGGGACAGGCAGTCCACCACCAAGAAACGCGTCTTCACCTGTCGGGCAGTTTCCTCGATCCCGAAGGTGACCATCAACTCCACGAAGCCCCATGGTCTGGTGGTCGCGCCATTGAAGCCCTGTAGGTCAGACCCTACGTACGGGGACAAGTGTTGCTTGGTCAGCTGGAGGGTCTCGAAGAGGTGGACGTACATGATGTCCACCGAGCTCCCCTGGTCGACCAAAATTCTGTGGACATCAAAATTGGCCATCTGTGCCCGGATCAGGAGGGGGATGTTGGCGTTCGGTGCCCCACTGGGAAGTTCCTCGAGGTAGAAGGTAATCGGATTTGATCTTCCCTTAACTCTCTCGAGGGTAGGGGCTCGAGGAGTTGTTGCTTTCAGTTCGTCGAATTTCCTCTTTATTGACCCCACGGTCAGGGGCTCCGCCAGATATGACCAGGGCTTGGGGGAAAGACTCCCAGGTACTGCGGGCACTTATCGAGTCTTCTGCTGGGAAGTTCTTCCATATGTTTCGGACAGCTTCAGGGTTATCGAGTTCTCCCGAAAAACCAAAGTCTTCAGGCCGCGTGATGCTCAACGCGACTTGCAGAGATCCGTTGTTGGGGGAGGGAGTTGACTCCTCGACATTCTGGGCCTCCTGGCCGCTGGGGCGGGGGGCCTCTTGCTGCTTGATGTACTTCTTCAGGTACCCTTCTTTAATCAGCGTCTCGATTGCGTCCTTAAGGTGGAAGCAATCTTCAGTAACGTGTTCATGGCTGCGATGGAACCGACAGTACTTGGATTTGTCAGCATTTGGTTTGGAAGTCGTCAGTTTCGGGAGGCGGATTCCCCCTTTGACGAACTCCGAATTGGCACAATCGCTAAAAATGCGCGCGCGGGACGCGTTCAGCGGTGTGTAGTCTTTGAAAAGCCAGACGGTCCTTGTGATTTGCGGGGCTCTTTGGTCCGGGCTTCTTTTTTTCTTTCCCCGCCTCGCCTAGGTGGAGGGGAGTCTTCTCTTCTCCTGTCTCCACCTCGCCTGGGTGGAGGGGAGTCTTCTTCCTTGTTGCTGCGGGGGCCTTCTCTGCGCCTCGAATCGAGGGCAATTTGTGCAGCTTCAGCTTCCTCGAACTCAATATGCGACTGAGCTCTCTCGAGGAGGCCTTCAAAGCTGCGGGGACGGTGTAGTCCGACGGATTCTGCGAACTTGGATCCTATCCGCAAACCCTTGATGATGAGATACATTTTGATGTGATCGGTCACGTGGATTTTGACTGCTTCTTTGTTGAACCTTTCTATGTAGCTCCGGAGAGGTTCATCCTTCCCCTGAAAGATGGCTTCCAGGGAGGCTATCGTCTTCGGATGTCAACGAGAGGTCATAAAATGTTTTCTGAAGCGCTCCCTCAGGACCCTCCATGACGTGATTGATTCAGATGCTAGGTTTTTATACCAAGCCATGGCCCCTTTCCGAAGAGTCGTAGGGAATAATCGGCACTTGATGGCGCCGGAGACATTCCTGAAATCGAGCAAAGCTTCGAAACTCTTGACATGGTCGTCAGGATCAGATGTCCCGTCATATGTCCCCAAGGATGGGGGCCTCTCCAGGCCCTTAGGAATAGGGGCGTCCATGATGTGCCTAGCCAGAGGGGTCCGGTAATCGTCATCCTCGCTGGCTCCCATAGACACGGAGGGGGAGTGTTGTCCATGAACATAGTGACGTCTCAGGGAGTGGTCCATCGGGCGGCCTCTGGGCTCCTCGGCGTCCGACTTGCTCCTTTTATTTTTCGAGGAGCGGACTGGTCCCTTTGGTGGCGGGGAGCGGTGGCGTTTCTGAGGATGTTCCGGCTGAGTACGCTCCTAGCGCAGTCTGCGACCCCTAGGAACCGGGGAGGGGCTGCGAGATGCCTCCAGGGACTGTGAATGTCTTGGAAATAGTGGTGGTCGGTGCCTTCACGGGGAAGACCGACCACGACTTTTCTCCAACGCCTCGATCCAGATGTTTTGGTTGAAGATCATCTGGTTGGTCTGATTGACCAAAGCAAACAGAGCAGCAGTGCTCGGGTCCGCATTTGGCGGCGGGTCCACGGGCTGGAGGGCTGTTTCCTGTCCGTCTTGGTGAGCTGTCTCGTACTCCACTTCCTCGGAAAATGGTGAGGCGGTGAGTCCGTCTCTGATGTCGTTCTCCGCGACAGGTTGGGCAGCGTTGTTGTCGACACGGTTGCCATTGCTGAGCTGCACGATGATGTTGTCTAGAGCTTGATTCGCCGATGGGTTGGCCATGATGGTTGTTGAATGGAGAAAGCTTTGGTTTATCGAGCAGAAAAATGGGGAAGCTTATAATGTCCCCACAGTCGGTGCCACTGATCGTACCTGGATCAGACAGTTGATAGTGGCCAACAGCATCTGGAACGGCAGCTCCGGTGATGGTGAGAGACGGAGGGGGGGTGTACCTGCAAGGTACTCTGACGCTCAAGTGAGAGAGTGTATAGAATATCAGCAAATACAGAAAGAGTGAGTGGTAAGAAGAATGTGTCTAACCTGACCCTCTCAAATGAGAGGGTATTTATAGAGAGCCCCCAGCGCGGGGCCAACGGTTACCTGCAATGGGATGGATCAACTGGGCCCACTCCAAGCAACTTCTAGGGCTTACGTGTAGTAGTGAAGACCAGCACGTGGTCTTCGCCCTAGAGTAACTGCTCCTAGATTTTCGGAAGTAGGGCAGACTGAATCTTTCGGACGTGAGAGGTTACTTGGAACGTGTCCACGCGGGATGGACGTGGGTGCTCCTCGCGGGGGAGGAGCCTTCTGTGGTCGAGGATATGTGAATCCTGTATACTCCTCGCGGGGAGGAGCCTTATGCGTCGAGGAGAGATGATGCCCGTGGAACGGACATGGCCTCGCGGGGAGGAGCCATGTTCGTCGAGGAGTGATGTGTAGCATTCTCGCGGGGAGAAGCTAGTCTGTCGGGGAGATACATCTCAGCAGGGTGTGATGTCCTCCTTCCCTACTGTCCCAAGTGCCCGACACTGCCTGAGTGCCCGGCGAAACTGTGGCTAGCACGTGGCAGTCGCGTGTCTTGCAGAAGGACCTTATTGGGCCTCCCCAGGTTGTATGGGTTGGGCCTGCTCGACTGTTGGGCAGCCTCAGCCCAGTCCAGAATAGTTATATTATCTATGACATAAAGTCAACAAAGAGATCTTTCCTTTGGATTTAGGCAACAAGAGAAAAGAAGAGGAAGAGAGCTAACAAGCTAACCTCACTAGGGATGACTTGACAAAGTCAAAATTAACTTGAGTATGGGTGATAATGGATGAGATGAACATGAATGATATTCAAACATGATATCAAAGTAAACATGATAAAGGATGACATTCAAACATGATATCAACTAAAGTGGTTGAAGAATGATAAAAATGAGGTTCAAACATGACATCAATTAAGGCATACAACTCATGGCAAAGATGTATTTCATACATGATATCAATTATGAGATGCAATAAGATATAACAAAGTTAAAATGAACATGGTAAACACCAAAATGAAGGTAGATATGACAACATCTAAGACAAGACTTAACAAAGTCATAAACAATCATGGTGACAACCAAGGATAAACACATAAGCATGGATGATGCATAGACTAAGCATACATGTGACATGGTTCTAACAAGACCAAGGTAACAACACAAGCATGGCATCACAAAGCATATTCATAACAATAACATGTGAACATATATGTAAACAAGGATTCAAATCAACATGGATATAACAATATCAAACATGGATGAGCTAAGGTCAAGATTGTGACAGGGTTTAGGGTTTACAACTAACATCACTTAATCATGAATACAATTCAAGATTTCAACAATTATGGACAAGTTTAAGACACCACTTAATCATGAATACAAGTCAAGACATAGTTTAAAACATAAGTTAGCAACCAAAGGTTCATGTCAAAGGTTTCAATGTGGTTACAACAAGTCTAAGCATACAAAAGGTTTGAATGTACTAAGCATGAAGTTTAAGAACGAAACAAAGTCAGGGCATCAAAGTTAAGGCAAATCATGAACATATGATCAAAGATGATTCAAACACATAGCAAGCATACATCAAAGGTTCAATATGGTGTGAGTATCATGCTAAAGTCAAAGGAAAAGTTTTATAAACAAACATGAAGAAACAAGACATGTATACATGAAAATCAAGCATTAAAGTACACTAAACTTAGGCACAAATCAAAAGGATCATGTTACTAACATAAAACAAGGTTCACTTAATGTACATGACATTCACAAACATCAATATGATCAAGCACAATCAAAGAATCAAATCAAAAGAAACAATTAAGGACCTAAAATCACTTTAAAATGTGTCTTATTTTGACTAAGTGAAAGTGTGTGAAAATAAAATTATTTTTGGAAAATTTTCATGGATTCACAAAATAGGCATGGTAAAGAATAGGTATGCAAAAAATCAGCTCAAAACAATAAATCAATAGTTAGATATGATTGAAGCAAAATTGAACAAAATGTGAAATGTACAAGGTGATAAAAAGAAATGGAATGGTCCACACATGTCTTGAACCTGCGCCCTTTAGGTTCAGGGCTTAAAATCTAGCCACTGAGCCAAGTGACTTCGGCTTGATAAAATGCGCATCCAGCAAATAATATATTAAGTTAACATGCCAAACATGAAAAAACAAAACAAAACAAAAGGACTGGGGCGAGGGGGATTCGAACCCCAGTCCTTAGCTTCACAAACACACACACACACACAAACCAATATGGCGCAATGCCTCAGTCATGCATCAAATGGAAACTAAAAACAAATAATAAAAAAGCTTCAGAAACTGAAAATGGCGCCCTACTTCATCATCTTCTTCAACCTCCATTTTTAAAAATTTGAAAATTGTAACTCCTTCGTTTCTCAATATTTTCTCATGGTGTAAAAATGAAAAGTGTTTGGAATTTCATGAGGAACGCAATGATACTAATCAATTGCATTAATTTTTAACACACAAGAAAAAATCATGACTGAACCAGAAGGAACCCTAATGTGGAAAATCAAAATGAAATCTCATATAGCAATTATCAGAATCAATTAGCATGAGGTAAATGACCTATGTATCATGGCAAACATGTTTGTACTTCAAATGAATGAGAATGGTGCAAGATTCATGGAGTTGCAGAGGCGTAAGGCTTACCTATTGGAGTGGGTCCAATGCCTCTTCAAATGCACTTCCAGATGAGATATAATGATTGAGAAAGCTTCCTTAATCCCCTTAGACGCTTTTAGGATGTTTACTTTGACTTGGAACAGCTTCAAAAGGTCAGCTCGAATCCTCTTGCAACAATGGAAAATGAGAAATGGATCTTTAATGAAATGGTGTTACAGTCACAAAACAATGCTTGGAATAGTTTAAAAAATATCTATGGATGATGTGTGAATGCTTGAATGAATTAGAAAAACCCTGAATGAGGTGTTGGATTGATTTGTGCAAAAAGTCAACCAAATGGAGGGTTGAAGGTTGACTTTCTGAACCTAGGGTTTTTTTTATGAAGGTGATGATCTGAACACCTTTGTTAGGTGTTTTTTGATGTTTATAGATGGTTTGTTTGATGATTTTGTGAGTGGAAAAGGTTTTGGATAAGTTTGTGCAAAGTGGAGATTTTTGGCTTCAATGGAGGTTTTGATGCCAATTCTGATGTGGGAGAGGTTTTTAGTGTTTCTTTGTGAGTTTGTTGTGTGGTATGAACTGAGGAATTGGCCTCTATTTATAGGGAAAGGTTGGGGATTGAGGGATAAATAGAATTCAAGTTTTGAGGCAAATGGCTTGGTTGGAATTCAACTTGTAGTTTCATGAGTTTTTGAAGTTCCAATGCAAGGTACAATGCTTTCTAGAGTTGTTGGAAAGTTCAGAAACTTTGATTCTGTGCCACAAAAGGTTTGAGTGCAGAAGAAACAATGTGGATCTCAATAGAAGTTGACTTTGTGATTAAAATCACTTTATCAAAATGGATGTGTAAACTTTCTTGCAAAACAATCCACCAATGGAATTACAAGTTGGTTAATGGCTCAATTCTTTGGTTAATGCATCACAAACTTGTGTAGATCTCTAATTAGAGGGATTTGCAAGTAACATGACCTGCAAAGCAAGATCATATAGATTTTTCTAGGTTTTGCAACAAGGTTTGGACATGAAAATGACCAAAATTCAAGATTGGAAGGCCAACTTCCCTTCTTCGAAACTCCTAGCTCAAATATGATAAAAATGTGTTCTTGAACTTTTTGAAAAGCTTGAAACATCCTCTAAAACTTTCATGTTTTGATTTTTATTTAATCAATTGGGATCATAGTGAAAAATGGCCTTAAAGTTGGCTTCAAGACAAGGCAGATTTTGTTGAAAACTTCTCTAAGTGTTTTGGTTCAAAAAGTGTCGAACCTCTTCATGGCTTCATATCTCTCAATCGATGCATTTTTTGGGAAATCATCCTAATGGACAAAGTTTTAGTATGGAACAAGCTCTTCAATTTGGTCCTTGGAGCAAATAAAATGGTTACTTGGATTGGAAGTTATGGCCTTGTGAAGTTGGACAAAAATCATGAACTTCCATAACTTAGAAAAAAATTTCAATTTCTTCATTGTTGCCATTTTTGCAAGTAACCTCACATTTCTTGATTTCTATTGATTGATCATGATCCAAATCACATGTCTTCATGATAATTGACTTGAGAAGTCCATGTTTGACCAAAAAAGGTCAAAAGTCAAACTTAACTTTGATCAGTGGTTGACTTTTGTATCAGATGACATGAACTTTGTAATCTTTAATGAAATCAAACTCTTGAGATATTTGAACCTTATGGATGGACTCCAAGGGTGTATTTGAGTGTATTGAATCATGTTACAAGGTTTGAGATCATATCTTGGTCAAAATTTAAAGGTGCAATTGACTTTGGCTTAGAAACCCTAGTTTGTGGACTAGATGAATTTGAAGCTTGATGAACTTGTAATGAGGTCACAATACACTTGATGTTGATGTGGGGAAGCTCTTGATGATGATAACTTGATATATTGATGATCAATCCAAGACTTTGACTAACCAACCAAATCTCTTTGATGTAAACCCTAATTCACAGACAAAAGCAAGGTAAGACAATATTTGATAATTTATAGGGTTAGTTATGCATGAATGACACACCTAAAATGTGTGGATGCTATGCAAATGATGATGGAATCTAGGGGTAAAATTTGGGTATGACACTGGGGGATAAAAATCCCATGAGTAGGTGTGAAATATCAACAATTTTCAGAGTAATACAACCGACTTTGAAGGGGGACTGGTCAGGATGCTTGCTGATTGATCCTAGATCCTGTTATGATATTATGTTCCACTTGGGTGGAAATGCCATGCATTGCATGATACATGGAGATGCATATGAGGGTGAAACTGTTGAGGATTCTTATGCATGTATGAATGCACAAGATTGGTTGGTGAAGTTCTTAACGGAGAGGATATGCATAGACATGCTAATGATTGATATGGTTGATGTTATTCCTGCTCGGCGGAAATGTTATGCATGTCATGCATGTGATAATGCATATGATTGGGTACGCTTGGGATATGTCTTCTTTTTGAAGGCGAGGGACTTTTGAGTTGTTATCAATGGGAATTGGATTTAGGAATTACCAAGTGAAATTGGACTTTTGCTTTTGTGAAGGTGCCAACAAGGGTGGACTTTTGGTGGTTGCCAATAAAAACTGGACTTTGAAGGGTAACATGAAGGTTCCAACAAGGGTGGACTTTTAGTAGATGCCAATGAAAATTGGACCTTTGGTTTTACAAGGATGTCAACGAATGGGGTTTTTGGTAGGTAAGAGGGTTTTGACTTCCAGACACTTGGATTTTGATGGTGTGATGATCAACACACAAATATGGATGCTCCTGGTGCCCCAAGTTTGATACTTCACTGATAAGTTGGATATTCATTCCTAAGAGGACCTCAACTCCTTTGCCTGATACATCATGATGGCTCTGTATGAGAGTAGCGTCGTGATCAATGCATGTTGATTGTGTTTTTTCTCTGCCCCAGCGCTACTACCAGGAGGATATAGGATGCCGCATTAGCGTGATCTTTTGACACTTGTTGTGAACTCAACGGTTACCACCGTCCTGCACATTCTGCTTTTATAAAGTTGACAACATGAAGGAAAACTTCCCATTTGCAACTTGTCTTGCCCCAGTCTGCAGGGTCTTTTGAAGTTATTCTCTCTAAAAGTTATCATACCATGAAATAATCTGAGATGATTTACCCTAGTGTTTGACTCTTATAGTGGTCTGCCCTTGATCAAGCCTTTGAGGGAATTGCCCCAAATGACCTGAATCTTTGAGGTGGTATTTCCTTCGTGATCTACTGATACTTGGAGATTTTTCACCTTGATCAGTTCACTGGTCAACATGGTCATTGGATGTCATGCCCCTGTTTCACAGGGCTATGAGGTGAACTTGGTTTGAGTCAACATTATTGAATAATCAAGTTCCTCTAACATTTGCTTGGAATTTCTTTAACGTCAAGTACCGACTCATAGTTAAAATTATTTATTAAAAAATGGTAATTTTAATGCAATGTTCATGCAAGTTTTGAAGATCAATCATTATTAGAATGATGTGATAGTGTGTGACGGATGAACCATTAGTCCAAACATAGTGATGATTTAGCTGATGTGAAAGATATAGCAAGAATATGACACAAATTCAAAAGATTATCAAATCTCTAAGAGTCAATTTACGCAACCTTGCCATAGTATGCTTTCAGGATAAACCCCGCCTCAATTAGGTCTTTTGAGGGTTGTAATGCGGTCTGGATCACGGTTATAGAAACAAAGGATATAAGGCTCAAAAATTATTTTGTACCCACCCCTTCTCGTGATATTCTCTAGTCCTACGTTTAGTTAAATTGACACATATTCGTCTTCTAAGAGAGTTCGACAGTGTGAAAGTGTAAGTGACGATTCCGCTTGAAATGGCAGTCACCTTATTTGCTTTTGTCATGGATGTCGGTGACCCTTTTATTTTTTGACATGATGGCCACTGAATCTTGTTTTGCTTTGTTGAGGATTTGAGGACCTCTTTTGATTTTGAGTTTTTTTATCCCTAACTTTTTCCTGGACTGATTTTTTTCCAAGTCCACTGGGATTGCCTTGATTTTTGTCTAAGTCGCCTTTTTGGGTGTTTGACTTAGCGGGTTTTTCTTCTTTTTTTTAATATTTTTTTTGGAAAGGCTTGCGACTGCCAAGTCATTGGTCATGCAAGAACAACCGACATAACTTTTGAATTTTGCATGGTTCCTTCGACATGTCGGGATGTGTGTGAAGAATAGCATATGACTGGTCCTCAGACGAGATGTACCATCTTGAAATAGAATATGTAGTCAAATGAACTGAACACTACCCATGCCTCAGGTTAAGCGTAAGGGTTTAGAAATCCAAATGAAACTTCTACTTCTAGGCTAAAAGTAGTTAATTAGGGATTAACTCCTTATCTCTCAAGTGTTTGGGGAATTGAAACAATGCATGTACATCATCAGCAAGATTTTATTCGAAAGCATACAATTTGCAATTATGGGTATTTTGTTTTTATCATCCTCCCTCCAATCTTTGCTAAAGCAACAATGTAATAAAGGAAGTGAAGTGGAGAACTATTTTTATGTATATTTTTTTTTGTTTTTTTCTTCTTTTTTTTTTATATAAATGAAGAAAATTGAGTGAATACGACATGATTAATTCAAAAAATGCACAATCACTTCATTAATACTACCATTTAAAACAACAATATTTAAAAACAAGTAGTGTTTAACAGCAAAGAAACTACAAAATGTAAATGACGAAACATGATCTAATGATCGCCAGTGTTCAAGGAGAATGTCTTCCTGTCTGAACACTGGCTTTAGGAGATGTCTTTTGAAGTCTTCGAACTCATTCGGGCGAGAAGCTGACGCGCACAACCAAATTCCCTTCTTGAAAGAATATGTACTTCTTGTCAATCAACTGTTGTACTTTGGCTTGGAAAGCTTTGTAGTCTTCAGTTGTGCCCCATTGATCCAACATGATATCCACATCGCACATTGGGATTGTACCCAGGCGGGTATGATTCTGGCAATGGCTTGAGAGACTAGGGCTCAATCAGTGAGTTTTAGACTAGATACAGAAGATGTTGACTGTATGATATATGAATTGGATCGAGAGAAGAATTTCTTTTTTCCAGGTTGTTGTGAGGCCTATGCTAATTCTGACGCGTATTCAGCTGTCTTCGACCATGGGCTCGTTGATTTACATGCAGAGCGACCCAAGGTTTATGGTATGGCGCTATATGCATTGTTGATTGCCCTGTTGGGACCCACAAGTTGATGTCTCCATCATCATCAATATCAGTGGAATGCTCTCTGAAGCCTTCTTTTGGGGTCTCCTCACAAAATGCAACCCTTTTGGACTTCTCTATCGGATCTTCTCTTACGGTTTCAACATTATTGTCAGAGAATAAAGACACCTCATCTACCATAAGCCTCTAGGGAACTACTGACGAACTTTGAATTAGCTGTGGAAGTAATTCGTTGTATAACACTGACAGGGGTTCAAACTGAACAAGCTTCATTTCCCGGGTAACTCGAGGTCTAACCTGGACGTGATTCTAATGAGGCATTTGGCCTCTCAACTTTGGTTGAGGAATGGGCATTGTCTTCAGATCCTGAAGCCTTGGCTGAGCAAGTTGAGGATAATGTATGGGAGAACCTTCATACAATGGGTTGATCAATGTAGCCTGCGAGGCGGAAGAAAAGCCGGGAATAACATTCTTAATTGCAACCTTCTATTGAAGTCCTTCCTCTTTTGTCGTAGCTGTTACAATCATCAGGATCTGGTTTACTTTCCTTTTCATGCGATTCATGTCTCTCTTTATTTTGTCTTAATCTCGTGTAAAACGCTTCATCATCTCTTGGTAATTATCACAAGTGTCGAGATGTCAAATGACTGTTTATGGATAAAAGGCTCACAGTGAGTTTTTTGTTCTGAATGAATGCATTGATGAATGTTTTTATTTTACAAAGCTCTCAATTATCGTATTATTTATCGTTAAGAATATTAAGCATTTAACGTTTCAAATCATGAAAAGACACAAAGAAACATAAACTTAAACTTTTATTCATTCAAATTCAAGTACAAGGATAATTAATTCTTTGAAATAAAGTTACAAATCAAAGAAAGGAAATAACAATCTTCTACACCGAACTAACAAGCCATTTTGAAGGTGACTCCTTGAGCTCTTCTAATTGCCTTCATATCCATAGCAAGGTCCTCCATGAGATTCTTGCAGTATTTGATGCAGTTGTAGACTTGATGTGGAGTATTCTCTAGACACATTATCAAGTCCGCTTCTATCAACTTCTCTGGGAGATCTTGACCAACAAGTTTCATCATGCCAGCCAGATTCAAGAACATTTGCTTCCACTCGGAGTACATGGCTTGGAGGTTGGTGATAATAACATCTCTTTCTCCCAAAGCAACTTCAACACCCTTGCACTTGTTCATCCAATGAGTACAGACATTCACCAGGTTTTGGTAAGCTTTTCCAAACTTTAAACTGTTGATATGCTCAATGGCGTTATCCAGCTGGAATTTCTTTTGGAGATACTCTCTATAATGCCTTTCCTTTTCCAGTCTTTCCCGCTCCAGGCTATCTTTCTGACTTTGGATGGTGGCCTTCAGTTCTTGGATCTGAGCCTCGTAACCAATCCTCGCATCTTTCTTCATTTTGTCGGAGTACTCCACGTCTTTTTCAAGGTCTCAGATCCTTATATTAGCTCGACTCAACTCTTCATTCTGATGGTCTAGATCAGTGTTTGCTCCCACGAGGTCACCTCCAAACCAGTTCCTTCTAACTTCTTCGATCCGAATCTTTTTTTTGCTACTTTCAACCCTTTCTGTCAGCGCTATGCTCCTGTCTTCCCAATCTTCATTTTTCTGCTTGGTCCTCCCAAGTTAAACTCGCAACTGTGTGTTTTCCAGCTCAAGCTCTCTGATTTTGTCATTAAGCTTGTCTATATCTTCGGGCAAAACTGGAGTAGGCTTTGGAGTCAGAGGAAAAACTAATGGATCAAAAGAAAAATGGAGCTTAGTAGTTAGGGTCATTTCCTTTACCCATTTGACATAAGGTTCCTTGACAACAATATTCTTTTTCAGATCTGGACTTCTTGTAGTCACCTTCGACCATGCGCTCCTTACTCTTCTTACATCCGGATTCGTAGAAGATACATCATTGATGACGAATAGTACCAAATGTCTGTCTTCAGGTGGACCTTCAATGGGGAGACGAAGTTGTCTTTTGAGAAGCACATGATTATAGTTGATGCAACCATATATCTCTACCAAAGGCACATTGGGGAATCCTCTATAACTGAGAATTACAGGCTTGATGTTCTAGTCAATTTTATACCAAGTAATGTCACTGGCAATAAGGGAAGCAAATCTTTGAGGCCACCGAAGTTGTCTGGCTACAAAGGGTCCCTTCTGAGGCATGTGCATTCGCATCCACATATGCAGTAAAGGAGCACAACAAAGGAAAGTTCCATCTTTCTTCTCATGATGAGTCTGGAAGGTATGATAGAAGTCAGCTAATAGGAACGGTACCGGATTACCAGTCAAGAAGATCTCTACCGCTGAACGGTCTACGAACTTTTCCCCCTTTGGGAACAACACAATTCTATACACAAGTAACGCTAGAATAGCTCCAAAAGACAACCACTTTTCTGCTTTGACACGTTTCCATGTTTCTTCCTCCAGAAACGCCCTTGAAAATCCTCTTTTATCTGACTAGTTAGCTACCACAATATCGGTCGGAATACCCAAAGCAACAACCATTTTGGACATGGTAAGGTCTTTTTCCATCTTTGAAAAAGGATTGAAGTCTTTGATGGGTCGATCCAATAATACTTCAAACTCTTCCAAGGTAGGTGCGATTTGAAAGTCAGAGAATGTGAAGTAACGAAACATATCATCATAATATTGAGCCAGGGCTGTGAGAGCTTCAACGTTGAAATCTTCATCTAGTACATTTAGGATCCTTCCAATGTTAGCATGTAACTTGTTATGATTGATGCAGTGATCTTTGAGCTCAGAGCTTTCAAGCTGTCAATATTTGGCTCCTTGAACTTGAAAGTGAAAGTATTCTTTCTGTTATTCTGGCTTGTCATGATTGCTCTGTTAAATGCTTTAATCTGTAACAAACATAAGAAACTTAGGGCTTCGTTTTTTCTTTTTTTTTTCCAATATGATGAATGGATGCATGAATAAATGATCATAGGGTTTCTTTGATAGCTCTCCTTACAAGGATCTCACAAGGTAGGCCCTAAAGTTTAAAGGAACCCTAAAGTCATGAATCCATATGATCGTTCATCAGATACGCCACGAGCATGATGATTAATGACTCCATCATATGAATCTCTTATGGGTGAGGTCTTCTTATCGAATCACACAAGGAATGCACCTCGGTGTCCCATACTACATGACCATCGATATTGGGTTTTAAATAGAGTTTTGGAGTCATAGACTTCCTTGACTATTCGTTACGTATGTCATTGATTTCCAAGCAAACGACTCCATCAAGAAATAGTCTAGCAAACAAAATTGATCAATATTCAACTAATTGACAGTTGTTTTAACACATAACTAACTTCCCAATTCAGTTAACTTCTAGTTTCTGATTCAAATTGCTAACTGATGTCCCCACTTCCTCTAACAAAGTTAATTGCTTAAACAATTAACCAACACTCTCATTTTCAAACACACTAACTGCTAACTCTTTCCCAATTTCTAACACCTAATTCTAACACTTCTGATTTCTAGCTAATAAACTCCCTAACAGTTAACTAACCTAACTTTTTCTAACTGTCAAATTAAAGCTAACACGATCTCTAAATCCTACTAACTAATTCAATTAACATAAAGTTTCCAACTAACTCACTAACAGTCCCGATTAACCTAACATTGCAAGTTTCCACTTCTAACTACTTAACATTTCTCACTAACAGTCCAACTAACCAATTACTAGCATCTCCTAACTGTTAAAATTTCTAAATCTAACTCAAACTAACACTGTTAATTAGCTATTAACTAGCTTAGCTCATGAATCAACTAACTTTAATCCACTTTCATAGCTGCTCTAACTCTAACCAACCTTGCCCTAATAGCTACCCAATTCAGTTATGAATTCCATCTTCAATCTCTCTATATAAACTACCATCTCCTCAATCATTCAATGACAATAATCATAATTCACCATCACTCTGATCACTCTGCAAATTCTCTTCACTCTCTTTTCTCACACCTTAAAAAACTCACCTAGAGCTCAATCTTCCATTGTTGAGAAAAACTCCACCTAGAAATTTCGATTCAACAGAGCTTAACCTCACCAATCCTCTACACTCTCTTTATTCAACAACAACAATAATACAATAATTCCTACAGACTATTCATAGAAGAAGAAGAAGAATAAATCATTACAAGAAGCAAGGGATTCGAAGTGTTTACCTAGCTATACATCTCTGGTGTTTTCTCTACAGCTCAATCTTCAAGCTCTTCAACACTTCCCAGAGCACACATCCGCTCTGTAGGCAGACCCGTCTTCTTCAATTCTTCACTTATTTACACTAATGTTGTTATCGTTCTCTAGTTTTTTAGTAGATAAACGAAAGCCCCAAGGTGGTAGCTTGATTTGGTGAGTATTGGCCATTTCATTTTGGATTAAAGATTTAGGGTTCTTGGAGTTTTTGTGGGTAATGGAGATTTTCAGTGAGTAATTTTGAAAACGGTAGTTTCGGGAAGTGATACTCGGATGTCGTATCGCAAGGACTCTTGACATAATTAACCGACTAAGTAACGATTTAGGGGGGGTTCAAATTCAGTTTTCAAACAAACGATTAAAATAAGTGATTATAAAATAAGTTAATATGTTGTTCGTTCTCCCACTTATCATCGATCATATAATTCCCAAGCCCTAAGCGGATTCCATTCCCTTTCGGTTACAATAACAATTAACAAGCGTGATTGAAACTAATATATGATTTATGTTCCTAAATCCGAATTAAGTAAACAAATAACGCAAACACAAATTAAGCAAATGCTATTACGGTTAACAGAACATACATCAATTGAATTAAGTAAGCAACAACAACTGATTAAAGCATTCAAAATTATAGATAAAATTGAAAAGGGAATTGAAATTTCATGAAAATCATATTAACCTCAAAGTTAATGGAGATACGGTTACAGCAGATCAACCCGGATGAGTTTAGCTCTCCATAAGATTCGTTCAAAGTGTCGTACCTCAAAAAATATGATCTTCGCGATGCGTAAAACAAGGGTTGCACGATCACGGATGGACTTATGAAAGTCGCCACCGAACGTTATTTATTCCCAAAAAGGGAAAGGGAAAATATTGTGAAAACCCGCGGGAAAAAGGATAGGGTATGGTCATCGCAACAATGTTGGGTTCAGAAGTCGGTTATGTAAGGAGAAGGTGCTAGCACTCCTTACATCCATCGTACTCGATGGAAACCATCTAAGTTGTCTAGGCATGAAAGGTATCTGATATCTTATTGCTTGCTAAGGGAAAGAAGATAATTTCTTGAGGAAAAATAAGAAATATTTATTATTGATTTCGCCTAAGTTTTCAACTCAGTGCCTACGTATCCCTAAGGGAATCAGAACTCTGTTGTTCTTGTTGAAAATATTTTTGGTTTGTTGTGTGTTTTTTATAGACGGTGCTAGGTAGCATGCCCTTTTTGAAAAGGTTTTAAACGGAAAAGCCCGAAGGCAAAAAGATTTGGATTTGTGAAGTGTTTTTTAGGGTTTGGAAAACAGTTAGAGATAAGCACCACACTAAAGTATATAACAATAGGAGCGAGTATTTCGTACAATTGGTTCATGCGTCCCACGTACGAAATACCCTAAGAAAAGGTAAGGAAAGACTCACGCTCATATTTTCCTATATACTTAAGGCTCGTGGCGCATGATACCTATTGTATTTAGTCAAAGATATTTTTGTATTTTTGAGGAAATATTTTAGTCTTAAGAAGCGAAATTTGACCTAATTTTATGATCCAAAGGTTAAAATAAAGGGAAACTGTCCTAGAAATTATCATGCAAGAAATCAAAATCTAAAGTCTAATCTGATTCAATTTATCGAAGAGAACGTGACAATCAGGCAATCATTCATATGCAATAAGTATCACAAACCATCATTAGGCAACGTATCAAAATCATAGAGAAATCATCTCTTAAGACGCATCAGACAATACTCTCAAACCCCGATCATAACTTGTAATTTAGAGTCAAGAACTTGATCACAAGTTTAAACCAAAACTTAATTTCACACTTCAATTAATAATTGATCCTAAATTTTAATTAAAGTTAAGTCACAAATCATAAAATAAATAAAAACCACAAATATTAAAATCCAATTTAAAACTAAAATTAGTAGCTAACAAAAAAATGAACATGGGAATAACAAGAAAAGTGTATAAGCCAAATAGAGATGTAAAAAAAATGTATGGCACCAAAAAAATACACCATGTGAGTCGGGCCATCGTGGCTTTACTTGGATCAAAGGGGAAACAAAAAACATTAGTATGCAATTCTCACTCAATTCCCTTATCTTTTCCTCTCGCGTGACCTCCATCTCTCTCACTCTCGCGCAAATTTCTCTCTCGTCTTCTCGTCGTGCTTCTCTCTATTTCGCAATTTCTTCTTCTTCGCATGCGCAATCATGACTCGAGTGGCAACTTCATCCCCCTTCACGCACGGACTCGCGATCGAAGAAAGGAAGCTCCGCCGCGCCATGGCTGTTTAGCCGACGACTGAGGAGCAAGCTATCTTCTTGCTCTCAAATCACATTCACTCAACTTTTTCAGTCCGCAATGAAATTCGATGGTGTCGCAACATAAGGAAAAGGAATTGAATGAAGACTCACCTCAAATTGAACGAAGGTATTGATTCTATTTTGATCGATGTCGCAAATTCACATCTTTTTCTGCCTTTCGTGTATGACGTGTGTGTATGCTTCCTCTTCCAATTCGTGTACCTGTTGTGATGCGTGTTCTTGTGTGTTGTGATAGTTCTCTTGCTCAATGGTTTACTTTTTTTTTCCTCTGCAAATGTTTGTGAATGTTGCGTGAATTTTTTATTCTGAATTGTTCCTCTTTTTATAGGCATATGTAAAATTTCACTTCTGATTCTAAATTAATGCACAACATTATTTTGTCGATTTTGGTTTTGAGAAAGAAAATCGTGTTTGTCCAATTTGTGTTACGCGACTTGAATGCATTTTCCGTTTTTGCTCAGACATGGTTGTGAACCATTAAATGTCTTTCTATTGGTTTGTAATATGTTTGTGAGTTGTTTTGGAATGAAAATCATGTTTTTGATCTTGTCTGACTCGTTGTGATTTTCGTGATTATGCTGAGGATTTCGTGTGGTTGTGGGAAACCAGTTGTGCTAACTACATTTACATATTGTCAGGCTAGGTGAAACTTGGAGACATAGCACAAGCAAAGAGCTTCTTCAATGAATGGGATTCTAATTGTCAAATATGTGATATCATAGTCTCTAATGTTCTTTTAGGTACATATGTGCGGAACGGATTTGTTGAAGAAGTTGAATCATTGCATCTTCATTCATTGCAGAAAGATGGTTATCCAAACTACAAGACATGGGAGCTTCTCATTTCAAATAAAGCACTACAAGATTGTGTTTTGTAAAATTTGTAATGAACCTTTTGAACTTTATGTACTTCTTTGTAAAAATCCTTGAATGGTGATGTATTTGAACTTTGTACTTTGAATTTTTGGAACTTGGCCTTGAACTTCTTGCAATATGATAAACTTGTGAAATTTGAAGGAATTTGATTTTAATTTGTCATTCTTGCACTTGAGACCCTTGAATCTTGCATTTGAACTCACTTGGATGGTATTAAGTTAGGGTCTGTTTGGTTGGAGGTAGATGGAGGGGAGGGGAGGGGATATTTGTAAATATATTTATTTGGTTCATTTTTTATAAGGGGGAGAAAGGGGAGGGGAGGGGGGCAAATTACCTCCTAGACTCACATTTTGCTCCCCCTCAAATTGGCGGGATTTGGAGGGGAAGGAAGATTCATTATTTATAATTTTAGTATATTTCCTCATTTAACCTTAATTATTATTTTTAATTCCATAAGTGTCCTTATTGAATTATTAAATATTAGGTTTTTTCTTTATGTTGTTCCACGTTTCATTTGTCTTCTATTGTGCGGCTGTTCGTTGTTCCTCACTGGTGAGTTTTTTCATTTTTTTTGTTGAGTTTTCTTTTTTTGATTTTATATTGTTGTTAGATATTAGGTTGTTCTTCTATAACATGGTAGTACTTATATTTACAAGTTTGTCACTATTCTTTGCCGACTACTATTTGCCGACGTTATTGTTCTATCTGTGCTATTCTTTTTTAGTGTCAATGATAAATGCCAAAATCCCTTTTTAAATGTTATTTCTATTACCAATTTCAAGGTTGCTCTTTCTATTACCAATTTCAAGAATCAGTAATATCGTTGTTTGTATCTTTGTTTTTAACCACTTTCATTTTCTTCCTTTTATTACCGTTTAAAGGGTCTAGTGATTGTGTTTCGGGTATAGAAAAATCGTAAGTAGCATCAAAGCTTTCCAAATTCACCTCATTTCGAGCAACATGGTCATCAATATCTTGAATACTTTCAACAAAGTCTTCATTGGTGACCGATGAATTTTGTTTTCTTGTCTCTTTTAAAGTTTCAGATGCCTCTCCATCAGCTCGGTTAGGTCCATAAAGTATCACCATCTTCTCATAATTTGGAAGTGGTACATTTTTCCAATTTGATGCTTTTGGTTTTGACTGAAAAAAGTATGATAAATAAAAGATATAAGATTAATAAAAGTTATACAATTCTTTATTAATAAAATATTTTAAAATATAAAAAGTTCATCAAAAGTTACCTCAATTAGAGCATCCCAAACTTCTGACTCGGCATCCCATAATTGTGTAGTTGAATTATGAGAAAACCCGCTCATACCACCTTTAAAAATGTCATAATATTCAGTGAAGTTATTTTTCAAAGTTTTCCAACGGTTTTTTATCTTCACCTTGTCAACTTTGTTTCCAAACAATGCACGAAGTTCAGCTGCAATATTTTCATATGCTGATGTAGTGAATGTACCATTGACTTTGTTACCTTTTTCATATTCATGCATAAAAGCGTCAACAAGAGCATCATCCATGACTCTATTCCAAGTCAAAGTTCCAGAATTACCACTATTAATTGGTAATTAATTTTTCGATGGCATAAACTATGAAAATGAGCAATTATAACGCAATAAAGTTAATAAATATAATTAACAAGAAGTCGCAATATCACAATACACATCATAATAAATTTGGTACTACTTCATCAAGGAACAACAAACATAAAAGTAATAATATAAAATACAAGTCAGACTCCTTAAGCTAAATCGTTATTTTGATAATTTAACCACATTTGATGTGCTAAACTATCTTTTATAACCCCGCCCAAAGCAAGTTCATCTCTATCACTTCTTGAACCTTGATGATTGTCATGAGATACATTTTGAGTTGCAATTTCAGCATCTACTTCAGCTACAAGGTCTTCATCTGGGTCTACACTCATTAGATAATTGTGTAGAATGCAACATGCAAAAATGATTAACTTTTGAGCTTTGACTCCATAATTTGGCTCTGTTGAATTGGATAAAATCTCAAATCTTTTTTCAATACACCAAAGGCTCTTTCAATTGCATTGCGTAAAGACGAATGTCGAAGATTAAATAATTCTTTAGAATTTTGGGCTGGATTTCTGGCCGAATATTCTTTCAGGTGATACCGAACTCCTCTATAAGGTGTAATTAATCCACTTGTCAACACGAATCCAACATCAATAAGATAATATTTTCGTATAGTAAAGGTAAATGATTAATGTGATAGTTTAACATATATAATATAAATAACTATAACTCTAGCTTGTTCTTATATTACCTTGAGGAATTTTAAGTTTATCTTCACGTGTTAATGCATTCTTTATTATTCTCGAATCAGAGGCAGACCCTTCCCATCCTGTGAGCACATAAGTGAACTTTAAATCAAAAGTACATGCTGCTAAAATATTTTCTGTCGGGTAGTCTTTTCTACCGCGATATCTAGGTGCATCTTTTGCTGATACTTTGACACGTACATGTGCTCTGTCTATTGCACCAACACAATCCTAACACAATATTATATATTTTTATCAATAAAATATATGACAACTACAAATTTTAGTATTTTTGTGTAGGGAATATAATTTATTAATAACAAAATTTGTCGTAAAATACGAGTAGAATCTATAACTACTAGAAATTTCAGGAGGGACCGTTGAGCCATCGGGTTGGACAAGAAATTTTTCTTCCAATTCAAGAATAGCTCTCAAAACTTGATGAAGATGACGACTAATAGTCTCGCCAGAACGACGAAACCAAAAGTCGACTTCACGATTTTTAGCATCATGTGTTAATATTTTTGCAACTTGCTCTTCCACACTTGACCATCGGGTAGCTTGTAATCCCCATTCTCTTTCTAATAGGCCACATAAGCTCATAAAAGTTTTAGGACCCATTCTTAATATATTTCTACTAGTTTCACTGTTACTAATTCGATACATTATTTCTTCGCGTACCCTTTCTCTCTCAGAGCTCATACTATAACACAATTTTCTCTTACGAGACATTCTGACATAACAGTAAACAACAACACGCATTAGTTGAACTATAGCTCTTCGACGTAAATCAAGCCATTTGTTAATAACAATTCTTCGATCTTGATGATCCATCTAATCCAAAAAATTAATTTTTATAATTAAAAATAAATAAAATATCGTTAGAGTTAATTTTAAAACAAAAATAGATAAAAATAATGTTAGAGCTAAAATTCAAAGGACATACAATTTCATATATCTAAAAGTTTTAAGAGCTAATTGATTAAAAAAATCTCATTAGCTAAAAATTGATGTTCTTATTCAACAATTCCAACTAAATACAAAAATTAAATAAGTTCCAACTAAATATAAGAAATAAATAAGTTTAATTCTTGATTGTTTAATTATAAATACAAATAGTAATATTATGCATAATTGATATTCAATATACTTTGGACTTTTTACTCTTTATTATATATATATACAGAGCCGGTCCAAGCCTTAGCCAAGTGAGGCAAGGGCCTTAGGCCTCACTTTTTTAGGCTATAAAAAAGGCCTCTAAATATATTATTTAATAAATATATAAATAAAATAAAAATTATACATATAAAATTTTAGTAGCCTAGCGATAAAGTAAGTGTGTAATGTTTGAATGTTGGAGTATTTCAAACATAGTTTATCTTTTCTATGTTCTTTAATTAATGATTTTTTTTTATTTTCTTTAATTAATTATTATATTTATAATAATGATTATACTTTAACAAATTAGCAATAGTATTATTACGGTATTGTCCAACAAAACACTTGTCCTATAATTATTCTTATAATTAATAATTTATTTTTAAAATTCTATAATTATAGTTTTTTTAATAAAAAACTATAATTAATATTAAATAGCTGCATTTAGTTAATTATTTTATTTGAAAAATATATATAATTTGCTACATCTATAATTAATGATTTATTTTCAAAATTTTATAATTATGATTTATTAATAAAAACTATTATTGATGTGAAATTGCTTAATGTTTTATATATGTACGATTTTGATCTTAATTAGTTATCTACTCTTTTGTAGTCTCAAAATTTGAATAAAATATACTATTGTAATAAAATTAAATATTGTTAATGAATAACCATAAATTAAGTTTATAAAATAATATTTTTTTTAAATTTTATTTTAAAGTATTTAAACATAACAAGTATTTAAGTAGTTGATAAAGTATGTAAAATTAGTAAATTTAATTGGTGCTATTAAGATGCTAAAAAGTAACATTATTTTGTAAATTTAATATAAAGGTTAAATTGATAGGATTCATATGTTTTAGAGTTTATTACTAAATTTTATATTATTTAAAAAATAAATTAAAAAAATAATTTAAGAACTTAATTATGATTTTTTTAATTATAAATTAATATCAATTCTAATAATATATATTTTTATTTTTAAAAATATTTTATTTAAACTTCGCCTTAGGCCTCCGATTATCTTGGGCCGGCCCTATATATATATATATATATATATATATATATATATATATATATATATATATATATATTACTTTTTCTTTTAAAAATAATTTAGTAAATTTGATGTTTAAATCATCCATCACTATTCTTTGGAAATTAAAAAACCTGTAACTAAATTATATGGAGTTTATTAAAAATAACATACATGTCAGAACCTTTCATTTTTATCGTAAAGAAAATCATTGTGCATGAAAAACTTTTTTTTCCTTATGTGTCACTATCATTAGCTTTCATAGATGGAATTCTACACCACTCGTCATGCAAGGAGACTACACTACAAATCTAACCATTTAAATTTCATAATATCAAATACTATCATATTAGAGGAATATCCATGGTGATGTTGTTTGTTACAGAATTAATATGCTATAATAGAATTTAAGGTCGACACATGAAACAATAATGGCAGGTCCCCTTCTTTTGATTAACTAGTGGGATACCATTGCGGATACACGAGTTCCGCGGCGGGCTTATGAAATTGGACCAATATATTTTGAAATACCAAAATATAAATTTGCAAGTTTTAAAGAAGTGTGCAAAAAAAAAAGTAATATGAAAGAGTGTTAAATCACAAAAGTTGAGATAGAGAAAAAGTTAAATTATAATTATAAAGATAAAAATGTAAGGTATATGAGCCTACTTAAAAAATTTAAAAGGTATAATTGAGAATAACATATTTAATATTGCTTGAAAAAATAGTAATAGAACTAAAACTAAAAAAAATAAAACCAAAAATAAATTAATACCCAGCATGAAAAACCAGAAATGCCCTTGGGAGACTTATTTCTTCAACCCTTGTTTCTCAAAAGGATGGAACTCGGTCTTCATTGCAACTTTTCTTACGCATGCAAAGGAGATGAAGCATTCTTTGAAAGACACAATGGCTGCCCACTTCAAATGTCACAGGCGAAGCAACGATGGCATTCCAACAAAGTCCCTCGCGATGACGCAGGCGGCGAAGGACACAATGGGTGCTCATTTCGTCTCTCCCTACACGAAACCGGACCGCAAATCACGGTAAGACTTCGAGCAGAAGTTGTCAATGGTAAGGTATGGTGTTAGTTTTTGTAGAGTACAGTAAAATTGAAAGAATATCTGGATTGGGTAGGTCAAATTTGTTAAACATCGTTCATTTAAGTTATATTTCTACTATTGCATGCATAAGGGTCGTCGTTGGAATCCACGAGTTATGTGTTTTTGTTATTCTGTAAATACAGTACAACGTTGGCTACTGAAGGGATGAAGAAACAGAAGGGCATTGTTATACACGATGCTGATGATCAGCCTTCGAATGGGAAGGGTAAAGCAAAAGCCGCACCAGTCGGGAAAGACGTCAAGGGGAAAAGCAAGGTTGGGGTTGGCTTTGTGGAAGTGAAAACAGAGCCAGACTATATTTGTATATCGTCTGATAGCGATGGGTGAGTATTTACGATGGCAGCTTCACTGCAACTGATATATTGGTGCAGGTACAACACGGTTTGGTTCATATGTAGGTATTGGGATATTGATATGGGTTATTCTGAAATGCAGGGAGGTTACACCCATTTACTGTGAAGAGTCTGAAGAAAATTGGGTTCGCGTAGTGAAAGATGCGAAGGCCTTGCGTTCGAATGTATACGTAAGTAATATCTATTTTATGTTTGTTATTATGTAATGATTTCATGCATGAATTGATGTTATTTCCGTTGGTGTATTGGTTGTACAGCAAATACCACGGCTGGTGATCAAGAGGTGCCTGCGCAAACGACAGGACTCTATCAACCTATATGATACAGATAGGTCATGCGCTTACTACTGTGAATTGAAGAAGAGGCGTGGATAAATGGAGAAGTATCTCCTCGGTGGATGGTACGACTTTGTGAAAGACCGAGACATCCAGGATGGAGATGTGCTGCATTTCTGCATCAGACACCCACCAGCCAGTAAAATATTGGTGTCTGTGAAGCGTCGGAATGTGAGGCGGTGAATTTTCTCACACTGATGTTTGGAAATTTGTAGAGAAAGTGGGGTTGAAATGTGCCACGGTGTGGTTCAAGAAGTGTTTTCATTAGGTGTAGTTTAAATTGTCTGGTGGTGTAGTATTGTTTTGTCTCTGTCATGAGTTGTAATAGTTTCTTAAATTTTATCAGTAACAATATGCAGCATATGTAGCTACTATGGTTTGGTTCTGTTTTATAAGACCCTGTAAAAGGATGTTATGTTTGACTGCTGCAATGGAAATATTGAGAATGCTTCTGTTTGTGGAGTTTTATATTTCATGTTGTTGTTTCTGTCTTCATCCAACAGTTTTCCAAGTGTGGAAATATAATATGGTTCGTGTTTTTATTAGCAGTGATTGTGCCATGTATTTAAAACATAGTTTGGAAATCACATAGTATACGTGGAGAAAACAGAATTAATGCATGCTTTGTAGACCACACAATGAGCACACAAATACAGCACAGGTGTAAAGCAAGTGAAATTAAATTAAAAGGACCACATTATTCCCTCACTTCACATGGGCACTGGCGCACTGCAGGAGAAAATATAAAATATTAACCATACTGCTGACATGTGATTTTGATAGGGTAGAGGAAACATTAGTTGAAGCAATAAATAACATCCACTCGTTAGTAAAAATAGCCACAACATACCTGCAACCACGTCTTCAAATTAACAATTCATAGAGTTCCAATGGAAAGGGTTGGTCCTCTGCTGCATAAAGAGGTGAATGACACAGTTGTAATAGCAAAGTTATCCTTCCAAGTAAGTATAACCATGTTGCTGTAAAACAGATGTGATTTGGATTTTTGTCTGCGTTTTTCACTGAATATAGGTTGTTATATATTAATTTCATGAGCTAAATCATAAGAAAGTTATGTGTGTAGGCCTTTCCTGAGATCGAGCCTATATTCGTTCGAGCGTACCGGGGAGACTTAAGCAAAACATGGACAGTACTGAACAACCAAGGTATTCATCATACTTTAGTATACAACAATAGGGAGGTTCAACCACTTATAATCAGTGGGTGGAAGGGTATTGAAGATTACTACTCACTACTAGCTAACGTCGTTGTTTGGTTCGGCTACTAGGAGGACAATAACTTTGGGATATGTGGGTTTAAAGAGATTCATGCAAAACACGAATTACCCAGGTTCCATAGTAGGTATCTGTATAACGAATCGATATATGCTTTTGACGTCGTGCTCCCACCACTGAGTGAGATCTCACCGAAATTAGTTGAGTTCTGTTTTTTATGTTCAAAACAGTTGTGATATAGTTGCAAATTAGTTGGATAGCTGATAAATTGGGTGATCTTTTATACACATTCAGAAGCTACAGCCAGATTTTGCCGGCGTTCTACAAAAATTCGGTTATGAAGATCTGCTGCTTTATGGGGACAACGGACGTTGTAAAATGTTGTCGATACTGAACATCGATGATGTATACCGCACCAAGTTAGGAAAAGACTGGGATGCATTCTGCGTGTTAAATAATTTCAAAGGTGGAGACCGCATACGCTTCCGTTTGGATACAACTGATGAAAACAAAGGGTGTCATGTGTATAAGATATGACACAGGTAAGCTTGCACTTGATATTAAAACTTTCAGTCTTTCTGTTGATATGCTTTACATATTATTGTATGTTTCTGTATTATACTTATATACAGAAGTGCAAAATAGGTATGACTGCAGGTAATGTAATTCTGTACTGTTTATACAGAAGGTGAAAATACAGTAGTCTTATGTGAATTAACAAAAAAACCTACGGATATCCCACAAAGTGCAACAAAAAACCTGACACCTAAACAACAATGTTAAAGTCGTCATATTAAGGTTACATACGGAGTTAAATTCATATAACTAAACATTGTTGAAAACCTCCTTGTAAACAACATTGGAAGTACATGATTTGGCATTGTTGTTTTCATCGTGTATCAATACTTTGATACCCTTTTTGCTTGTAACCCTTGAAAGTGCGACATAAATTTGGCCATGAATAAAAACGTCTCGTGGAATATATAGCCCGACCCAATCCAATGACTGACCCTGTGATTTGTTAATCGTCACCGCGTAGGAGACAATGACGGGAAATTGTCTCCGGCTTAGTTTGAAAGGCCAAGGAGACTGTGACGGGGACATATCCATCCTGGGAATGTATACGACGTTGCCATGGTGTTTTCCCCCCATGATATGTGCCTCAAGCACATGTGTAGCCATTTTGGTCACGATTAGGCGAGTACCATTGTACAGGCCTTCAAACTGATCGATGTTTCGCATCAACATAATGGGTGCCCCAACCTTAAGTTTGATATGATGGTTAGGCAAGCCAGAAGTTTTCAATGAGCTGAGAAACTCCGGTGTAAGAACATCTAGAACATCCCTGTCATGTATCTCCGATCGATCGACTGTATTACAGCTATAGTAATCCCTCAAGTCACCTGCATTTTCAACATGAGTCACTGTATATCAAGAAAGGCATCACCAACTGTATTGTGTTAAGGAGCTTATCAAATAAAAAGTGAGAGTACCTGGCATAATCGACAACACATGATCGTTAATCTTGTCAACCATGTCTATTGTTGATGCCGATATAGCCCTGCTTTTTAGGTAGTTGAAGTCCGTATAATTAGCGAGAAAATCAGGATACGTACTCGTTATGACAGCAAGGATATGATCATCAAAATCGGTGATAAACATCTCAGGCGGGAACTCAATTTCAGCAGTCCCATCATTTGGTTCTCCAATCTTTCCTTCTCCAATTCTGAGTAGCCAATCGGAGAATTCCGCCATTTCTTTCCTGTCGTGTTCGGTGGGACCGCAATTAAGACGCATATTCTTAGTTAAGTTCAATACCTGTACCGAATGCCATATGTAGGAAGAGTTGATTGTGGCAAGTACAATGTCGGAACGACTACCCCTTGGTATTACCGGCAATATCTGTCTGAAATCCCCACCAAACACGACAACCTTCCCATCAAAGAGTTCTTCCGAGTTCCCATCAATACTCATCACATCTTTTAAAGTCTTGTCAAGTGCTTCGAAACACCATTTGTTAGCCATGGGCGCCTCATCCCAAATGATTAGTTTTGTTTGTCGAAGTAGTTCCGCGACCTCATCTTTGTGAGTGATATTACAAGTAGAGTTGGACAAAGTAGGGACAGGTATTTTGAATCTTGAGTGAGCCGTTCTCCCACCCGGTAACAACAGCGATGCGATTCCGCTGGTGGCGACAGTTAAACAAATGTCGTGCTTAGATCTAATTGCACTTGCCATCGTCCGCCACATGTAAGTTTTTCCGGTTCCACCATACCCATGCAGGAAAAAAACTCCACCTTTCTGATTTGTTACAGCGGTCATAATCTTGTCATAGATTCTGTGCTGCTCGTCTAAAACAAATAAGAAAAGTATACGATCAAAGCAACACTTAAGTATTAAATGAGGAATGACATTCAGTTTCCTGGTAACTATCTGTAAGAGCATAATGTAGTGATTAGAATTCGTTTTTCATGGTTTGTATGTCGTAACTACATTCTTCATATATGAGACGGTTCCCCAACTGCTCCAACACATAACTGTCGGGGTATGGTATAGGTTTGAAGTCATGGAGGCTTTTTCGATTCTTTTTAAGGAGAGTCTCAATGTGATGCAACGTGAGATTTTACAGCTCATGGTCATTCAATATTAGTTCTGTCAATGGAAAATACCCCATAGGTCAGTATGGACAGACTATTCGAATGCATAGCACCTAACCATGCAGTATGGCCTTAATTGAAGGACTGTAAAGTTTTGCCACTTAAAACCCATATTAGAAAGGTAAATGCTAAAGTAATTGAAATGGATGAAATCTAAAACCTTACCTGTGTTATTAACCAAGAGCCTCTGTTGGTGCAACAAACCGTCGGACAGTAAAGGCCATGTATGTGTCCACACATAAGCCGGGCGATTGACGGTGCCAGACATAAGCATAACAACGAAAAGCTTGCGTAGGAAATGACCGGACCCCCATTCGCTTGCCTCTTTAATGGCTCCAATGTATTCCCTATCGTCTTCGAGGAAACCCATAGCAAAACATGCATCTCTAAAGGAATCACACTGTCTATCGCCGACCTTGCGAATATCCTCATAGCACGAGGGTCCTTTCACGACAGTCAGCATCATACGTAGATAAAACAACTCGCCAATAGATGGTGGTACCCAAATTAATCGGCCAATTGTATACCCCTTTTTCCGAGGCTTCCACAATCTATTTCTTTTTTGGTAAACAAACCATGTGACGAACTGACCATAAGTTAATTCTCTGGCTTCTTCGTAAGTCTGGTTGGCAATTAACCACGACGAAAACATAGTCTCCGTTATGCTCGCCTTCTCTAATATATTCTCCATCCAGTCATGATCGGTGTAGTAGACAGGTTTGTCACCTATAAGATGGAAAAACATGCGTTCCACAGCGGGTTTACGACCCTGAATATTGTAAGAGAAAATTCTCCAACTCGCCTCACACGGAGAGACATATCTACAGTCAAGATATTGTTGAATTTCGTCTACGGGTTCGACACTATTCGAGGAAGGATGAGACCTATGTACAATAGAAGCTGTAATTCTATCATGGCCTTTGTGTATATATTTGAAAAGATACTTAATTAAAGTACTCTGATTACACCATTCTATGTTAATATGGGTTTGGTACTTCAAGAGCAGTTTTGTGTTATACGGGACGACATGCCTATTGTCCAGAGGGATGCCGTTCTTGTGTATGATATGCGTAGTTGATCGTCGTCTGTATAGAGGGTAGCCATCAACATCAACAATGGTATTCTCAATGAACTTTTTTGGAAATAATTTTGTGCACTCTCTGTTCTTCATACACGGTGATGATTGCCTAGCCATACCACAAGGTCCATGCACCATATGCGACTTGACCAAGTTGTACAACGTAGGATGAATGTCCGGGTCAGGTATCTCGGCGGAAATAATTCTGTCAATATCATTAGGGGTGGAGTATTTACTCTGAGGATGCAAGAAGATAAGAATGTGAGCGTGAGGTAGACCTCTTTTCTGGAATTCAATGGTGTACATAACTGTTGAATGGAATAACACAGAAGTCAGCATAAGCATAATAGTTGTACGCAATATAAGTGAACATAAAATAGAGGCAGAGTTCCAAACCTAGACTTACATGCCAAAACACGTCCTAGGACATGTCTCTTTGTTATGTCACGCATAAGTTCGTCGAACTTAATTTTGAAGACCTTTGCTACAATATCCGGACGATCAATAGCACTTAAATTGTTGCTATTCAACAGACGTTTTATTTCAGGCCATGCGGGGTTGCAGGTAAATGTTATAAACAGGTCAGGGAAGCCAAGTTTACTTGAAATCGCCATTCCATCAAAATAGAGCTGGTCCATGTATCGTCTGTTTCCGACAAAGGTCGAAGGCAAAACAACACGCTTGCCCTGTTTAGTACTTTGATTAGAAGTACCTGTAGCGTTTTCCTGCTGTAAGTTGCTATATTTACCGACCCTTAATTTAGATTGATTTTTTCGCAACCAGTTTAGACGCTCGGATTCCATCATAGTATAACCGTCAACCAGGAACTGTTGGAAAAGGCGCCGCGAATGAAGTAAAGTCTTAGGTTCGGAGACACGCTCATGTAGACGGAAGCACAACCAATCCTTGATTGTTTGACGATTTTTGTTCGTGACCTGTCTTTGGTGACTATATTTGTGAAGAATATTATCTCTGTAACCGTCTTCGCCATATACAAAAATGAGTGGGTATTGGTATCCAAGGTATGCCGGATGGAATTCATCAATTCGTTGTAACCCTCCATCGTGTGGGTGGACTATTATGTCCCTTTTTTCTGCAGAATCAATATCGCCGACAATGAGAGCAGCAACTTCCGCAACAGTTGGCATATTATAGACACGTCCGTCGCGGGGTCTACTGGATATCAATTTCAACTTCAAGTCTAGAAAAGGATTATCCCTCAACAGATCCCTAGCATTTCTAAACGCTTTGGCATGGACATTGACAGCATCCAACATCACCTTCAAGTCCCTGACCAGTTCCCTCTCAAGTTTTTTGTTGTCCCTACAATAAACAGCAAGAACATATATTAGTCCACATACGATTTTCATTTCAAAGAGATTGACAGACACTTAGTTGTACATATGAGAAAAGAGAGTTGAGCTACCTGAAACAATCCATCATGTTTTCAACCTCATTGTCCGTATTGAAGATGTATAGCTGAGCATATTGCGGAGGTTGACCAATTTCGGGAAGCATAGTACCTATCCGGTGACACACCTGACCGTGTAGTCGTAAAGTTGGAGGACCGTTCCCTCTCCGTGATGCTGTGTCAAATTTCATCCCAGGAGAAGTGAAAGAGAACATAACGTTGTATGTTCGAATGTTGGCCTGGAAGTTTTTACTACAGGGGGAATTTCCATCGAAAAAGAGCTTAGCCAATAAAGGTGGCGGCTGCCGCATCAGTGGTAACACGACTCTACCAGACTTACAGCAAATGTGAAACTTAGGTGCAGTTGTGTGTCTATGTTTGGATTTACGTTCCTGGTACCACATACATGCCTTGCAATGCTGGCATTCCCAAGTAGGAGCTCCAATATCGAAGTATTATGTGCATGTAACAATTAGATGTCCATAATACGCGACTAAGAAACAAATGGAAATTATGTTAGTTAAATTGGTAAAGAAATTACCTTGTAGGTGATCTTTGACATCTTCAACACCAAATTCAATGTCAGAGTCTGAAGAATCTGCAACCGTATGATCATAATCTGAATCAGAGTTTTCCTCAGAAGATGAATGTGTAGGTGCGTTGCATTGTGGAGTGCCAGAAGCAGAAGCATTACATCGTGAATGTGCATTACTTCCGACATGAGGCAGGATTTGGCGGAGGACCGTCCGCGAGGAGTCACAGGGCATGAATGAGGGTGGTGGGGAAGTATAGCTTGTAGATGCAAAAGTGCCTGTGTTGCTTGATGAGGACGCATCCAAGGGAGAATTAATGCCTGTTACTGACATAGGCACGGCAGAATTTAACATGGGAAATAGATTTATGCCAGAACTAATATCGATTCGTCTACACTTCGGAGGAGCAGTAGGAAGATTGTGCCGAATAGACGGTCCAGTGTGTGTCGTATCATTGGCATTACTGTGGGGGGATGTACGTTGAGTTTGGGAGTGTTTTACATTAGGAAGCAAAGGTGTTGATGGTGAAGCAACATTGTTCTCCTTGTTGGGACGCAAATTATGTTGTCTCTTGTTACTCAAGAATAATTTTATTTTCTGTCTTGCAATAATGGCAGGCGTATGACTGTCACCATCCATGGGAAGGCTGTGGCAAAAACTTGGACGTGCAAAATGAATACCTAGTAAAGATTTGTTACCATTAACTTTGATGGAGAAAGTCTGAAATCGTAAGCAATCTAATGAGCAGTGGGACCGAAGAAATACAGGTTGCTTGCTTAGCTTAGGTGATGATGGGTTGGCATTGTGTTGCAATTCATTTCCCACTAAAAATTTGAAATTTTAAAAACCCCTCCAAATAGATGCAGCAACCCACTAATATTTTAATGCCAACTCTGTACTGTTCTTTTTATTGTTATTATAATATGCTGGGAAGGCAAGTAAGAATTATCATTAAGTTTGTACTTGTTTTCTAACATGAAGCAGGAAGGAATGGCGACATGACATATGACAGAGGTGGTGCTTGAGTGCTTTGCAGTGCTACCTACTGAGCAGGTGTGTTTAGCTACTGGACAATGTACAAAAATTAGTAGGATCATATTTTAATATTATTGTAACATGGTTAGTAGGACATACATGGTTTTCTGCTGTTTATCTACAAAAGCTGTGCTGATATTGGCAAGTAAACGACTGAAGTGGTAAATATAATGCTAATGGCATGACTTAGTAAGGGGTGGCTGCCAATGCTTTTCTGTCTCGTTAATAGTTAAATGTATAACATTAGCTTATGTTTATCCGTTATGGTTCATATGTTATAATACAAATGCATTGAAGCTGTAGATTAGGGGGCTTGTATCAATGTATCTTAACAATACAAATCAAAATATCTTGAATGACAAAACAGATCACATTAAACTAATACAACATATATTACAACATATGTTAACAATAGCGGTCAACATGTATTACAACATATATTCAGTTGTCCTATTGTTGTAGTGATTTGATCAAACAAAGATCAAATAACTTCAAAACATATACACTAATGTGTTGTACTAAATAGACACGGTAGGAGTGGCAAGTGAAACTTCAAAAAAGAGTCCAATAACATGTAAATTGTCCCGGCAGTGGTCGACGGTCAAACTTGTTTTTTACCCCGCTTGTTAAGTTTCTTGGCTTTTGTGGACGAAAGGTCCCCATCTGGTTCAGTTTTGATCGACGGTTCACCGGCTGGTTCCGTAGACATCCGCTTAGCATTGGCCTTAGGGGTTGAAGGATCAAGAGCGTGGGTGGATGTGATTTCACCATCCTGAATTTGACAACAACACAGAAAAGATTACAATTGCAGGCTGTGGTAAATACTCCCCGTAAATTTAGGAATGACATATAAAAACAGATTACCGTAGGAGGAGTTAGTTTTACAAACGGTACATCCTCACCAACACTCTCCACAACCTGTGTAAATCATAATGCATTGGCATATTGTTAGAGTCATTAGTTGATATTTCCCTATGGATTGAGAGGTTCATTCGTAAAGGAATCGTTATAAAGGACAATTAAGTTACCTGCATTGAATTAGAGGAGGCCTCAACAAAGTGGTCGCTGTCTTGAATGAGCTTGTCATCCTGCCATTGGTAAAATACTGTTAGAACAAAATTTGAACAAAACATTTGTGATAGACAAAATACGAAATTTTACACAATAGTAACCTGAGTAATTGCAAGCGGTCCTTCAAGTTTGTTGATCAGCTGGGCATCGTCAAGATAGTGGATGACGGAGCAACTCTTAAACCGAGGATTCCACTTCACCTTGAATGCCAACTTCTTTCCCAACATTTTATCAAGAGCTAGTGGGAACTCAAGCGGGTCAGTGATTCTGGCCTGTTTGCCATCACGTTTAAACCCAATAATACGGATGGAATTTCAATTGGATAACAGAAACAGTTAGAAATATTGTTGATTATAGTTTTCACTCACCTCAATCATTGTGGCTCGTAAGTCAGCAGCAGATGTTGCCAAAAGCTGTACTGCAATTTCATCCCAGAAAACAAATATTGTCGAGCATCCCTCATGAACCGCAAACACCTCTATTTTATACCTATAGATGCAACCAAATTCATACATGGCAAACGTAAGTTTCTATACAACACTACGGACGATAAAGATTATAAAAGGTCAACCTCCATATTTCTGCCTCAGTGCGGTGGCCTTCTCTGTAGACAAAAGGAGGCATGGAGCCCTTGGCAACTTGAGGACATCGGTGGCAAGCTCTGTAGCACCATCCATTTGGCAAAGCGATAAGTTTATCGGTTGTTGCAACCGTGACACATACAGTTACCTGAATGGGATTCAAAGATGTATCAGGTCTATTGAATTGCGTTAAATTGTAAGAATATCATTGCCAACATGCGTTACCTGGTACAGTTGGATGATTTCTCGGAGTGGTAACTGAACATATTTTGTGATAAAAGCTTCACTTGCAGGCTGTTGAGAACCAAACGACATATGAGACGAATCACGTGTTTGGTTGCTAGCCGTGGAGAGTGCTTTCCCATAGTCAGTCCCTTTGGGCAAGCTGTAGATGAAAATTCTGTTATAAAATAGTAACGGCAGATAATAGCAATGGAAGAAAGTCCATAGTTGTTGACCTTTTCAGAAACGATTTGATCTCCGGCAAATCGTCGTTAATATGTAACTCTGTCACGTTGTAAGTGTTTGTCACAGCTAGGGGATACTTTCCTGCACGACCAAAATAGAATATATTATATTATGGAATTAAGCAAGAACATCAAAATTGGTAAGGGATATTAAAGAGCAGACTGTCGCGGGTCACGGGAATACCTTCTTCCTTAATCTTTGCGTACTTCAGAAGAATAACAGTTGGGGTGTTAATCTCATGTTGATGTTTTGTATATTCAAAGAACTTGATAGCATAGTCCTCCCAGAGGGTACACAGCAACGTCTGGTCACTAAATCGCGTAAACGTTCAAGATACGCAGTCAGTTGGAAAACAAACGTTCAACCACCTAGGAAACCTTATCGTTAGCTATTGAAATACCTTAAATCGCGCAACACCAGGTTGACTTGAGGCTTCTTCCCCCCAGACTTTGGTTGGGAGTATCCCACCTCATGAATAACACCAACAACATCTACAAATAACAGAAGTTTCGCGAAAACGTAAGAAAAATACAAGGACAAGCAAACAACAGCATGAAGGAAAAGCTATATACCGCAGAGAAGGTTTGTCTGCCATTTGCCAGAAAATATGTTAGAAAAGGATGTCAAGTTGATAATCTTGTCAGGAATGTTATGCTTGCCAATATCCCCAATGGTTGTTCCACCTGTGAACTTGAGGAGATATTTATGGCTAGTAGGTTTGAATAGCAAATCATTAGGGTGGACCTGAAAGTTTGATATCGTGCAGGTGACGTTAACCGACAACACCGAGTCAAATTCTTTTTTAAACACAGTCGGAACAACGACGTGAATGTTATGTCCATGCGAATTTAAACATTTGTCTAAATTAATTTCAGTCTATGCAACACAGGAAAATAACTGGTTATTTACGTCAACACAAACAACACCATGAGCTACGGGTTGAAGTTGAAAGTTGTAGCGAGCGATTTTGGATGCGGTTCTTAAGCGCTGGTCGCTCTCTGCGGTTGAGCTTAAACTACAGGTCGATTCATTTTTTATCCTATTAAAGCTGATGAAGGAAGGGAAATAGATGTCTCCAATTAACCCTGCTTTGCATACTGAGTTTAAACAGCGGTCTGTTAGGTTACGGATGCTATCAATGTGGGGGGGCCTTTGTACTGGTTATTTGTATTTTCGCCAATACTGGTTTCTTTCTTTTTATCTTGGCAGAAGGTTTCTGGCGGGGAACAAGGATTAGGATGTTAGGACTGATGCTTTTGATAGATATGAGAGTATGGGATTTTGGGTTTTTTGTTGATTGTGCTCGCTAAGATTTTTCTTTCAATCTTATGCCTACATATTCCCGTTTACCGAAACAGGGAAATCAGAGCGTTCGTAGTTCCTCCTATTCTATGGGAGGAAATGGTGTTTTGGTGTCTTGTTCAAAGCCCAAGACGTGAAGCGAAAGGTGATTTGTATCTTGTTCAAAGCCCAAGATGTGAAGCTGAAGGTCCTGACTTTAGAGAGAATTTGTCATCTCTAAAGAGGGGGTTGTATGTCACAATTGTTTATAAAGGAGAATTACTTTAACCGGGATGTGTGAATCCGGCAATGCCATAATTTCCTTTATAGGGGATTTTAACCTGAAGGAGAAGACTTTAACTCAGTGTAGAGCAATGTTATCTTTCCTTAGGAATTTCTCATGCTAAAAGAGGGACAGTGGCATGGATGTAGATGATTCAGAGGCTTGCCGCTTACAGCATTTAGATGAAGGGGAAGGAGTTGTTGATGTTTGTGTACTGTGAACGAGGCACAACTTTGATGCTAAAAGGTTAATTGGATCAACCAGTGGTTTTCTTATATAAAGCCTAAGAAGAGGCTGATATGTGTCTCGTACGAAGCCCGAGAGAGAGGCTAAAAGGTTTTGACCCGACGATGGAGTCTTTTGGTATCTCGTATAAAGCCCGAGATGGAGGCTATTGTTTGTTTGGTTCAATAAGAACCTTTTTTGTATCTCGTATAAAGCCCGAGATGGAGGCGAAAGGGGTGATTGACTCAACGATGGAGCCTCTTTTGTGTCTCGTACAAGGCCCGAGAGAGAGGCTAAACGTTGTTTCACTCTGCTGGGGAGGATCATTGTACAAAGCCCAAGAGGAGGCTATAGTGACTGTTCAGTTAAGTGACAGGTCCAGTATACTGATTTTGAAAGAGAAAATCAGTTCTTATATGAGCAACACTGCACTCAAGGATTTGATTCAAGGATCCGGGTTATTCCCTTTCTTTAAGGAAGTGGGAAATCCGAAGGGTATTGAGACTGTCCGAGTCTACGGGTTTTCTTCCTATTTAACGAAGGGGGCACTTGAGAATGTCTTTGAGACTCAAGGAGATTAGACTGTCTGTGTCTAGAGTTTCGTCTTTTGTACGATACTTTGAGAAACAGTAGTAGACTCTATGAAAGGACTATTCTATGAGGATGATTAAGTTCTGTTCCTATACCTTTAGGAGGTCGTCAGGACAATTTGTACGAAACCCAAGAGGAGGCTGAAAGCTTTTAAAAAGCCGACAGGTCCTTGTACTAAGCCCAAGAGAAGGCTATCATTCCCGGAGGAAGAGATCATTATATAAAGCCTAAGAGGAGGCTGTGAATACTTCTAAGAAGTCGTAAGGTCCTTGTACTAATCCCAAGAGGAGGCGGGGTTGCTTTTAAGAAGCCTGTGGGTCCTTGTATGATGCCCAAGAGGAGGCCGATGCTTTTAAGAAGCCCGTGGGTCCCCAAACCCCGAGAAATTCAAGGCAAGCTATTCACAAGGAATAGATCAAGTCAGGAAAGTTCGAGAATTTGGAAGAAACTCAAAGATGCCATTCACGGAGAATACATTCATCTCTGGGAATAGAGTTTCTTGACAATTCCTAATGAGGACAACCAAAGAGAAGATTGTATCTGGTGATCCTATTGGGGATCTAGTTGTCTATTTCTACGAATAAACGAAACGGCGTCACCTAGTTCTAGACGTAGTTGTCGGGGAAACTCGAAATATCTATACTATTATTACACAGTTGATATGAGTTTACGAAAGAAGACTTACAGTGAAACAGCCCCACAATACAGTTATATGTATATGAAAGCGGTAAATGAAAGTAATAACCACTTACTCGGTTGTAGAGCTTCCATGCTTTTTGGTTAGTTGTTCAACAAAGAAAGATTGAAAAGAACAGTATATTCAAAATCAAAGGAGAAAGTGCTTTGAAAAAGAAAGATTTGGGGCTTACAGCTTAAGGAGAGGCCCAGGGTTTTATCAGTGAGCGCACTGTTTGAATTTGTACAGAGGGACTTATACAAGTGACTGAGGCCCAAAAAGGTTTTTTGTACAAAGGGATGGGTCTTACACTCTCTCAAGAGGCCCAAAAAAGTTTAAAGAAAAAAAATGGGGCTATAACACGAGGGTAGGCCCAGATGATTTTTCTGTTTAAAAATGGCGATCGCGCCGAGGTTTCCTTTTAACGCAGAGGGACTTATACAATAAGTGAGACCCAAAATGTTTTGGTTAAAAGGGGGTTGGGTCTTACACTCTATTAGAGGCCCAAAAGTTTTGAATGGGTCTTATAGCTCGAGGAGAGGCCCATAAGGTTATTTTTCAAAAGGCGACGATCGCGCCGTTTGTTTTTGACGGTATCGGGACTTATACAATACACTGAGGCCCAAAAATGGTTTGGTCAAAAAAGGATTGGGTCTTACACTCTATTAGAGGCCCATGAGTGTTTGACAATGATTTGTTTGAGTGAAAATCAAAGAAACCCTAATTTTATTCTTTAAAAGTAAATATTTAAAGAAAATCAATGAAAAATACCAAATAGGTTTGAATAAACCACTTGTGATTTTTGTTTAAGGTTTAAAAATGAGGTATAAATCACAAGAGATATTAAAACTCATTTGGTCTTGATTTTTCAAGATGAATATTCATTTTAAAATGTTTAAAAACAAATAAAATGAATTTATTCACAAAAATACTAATTATATTAAATAAATAATACAAACTTAATTTTTTTTGTGGAATAAAATATTTCAACATTTTTGTGATTTTTTGCAAAAAGAACCAATAAAAAATAATTAAAATTGAAAGAGTTATTAATTTTCCAAATAATTAACAAAACATGAAAATAGTTGGAAAAATAGCAAAAATGTGAAAAATCACAAAATGGCATGGGTGGGGTTTGAACCCACGACCTCAAGCATACAAGGCGCGCGCCTTACCACTGGGGTGGTGATACATCCATTGTTTGAAACAAACCAACAAATACACAAGTCATGCCTTGGTTTTGGCTCAAAAACGTGAATGTCATAACTTTCTCAATTCTTAATGGTTGGACACAAAATTTATATGTATCTGGGCCAGAATTTCACAAGGAATTCAATGGAGGTGGTGGTTTTTTCAGATCACACTCCCTCCTCAAAACCCGATAGTGGTTTTGAAAATGGCATATGATTGAATTTTATATGCTACACTTGGATACAAGCATGAATTACATGATCAATTGGCACAAACACAACACATATGACATGTACAATGGATGCATACTCAGTGGACTTCAAATGCACACATGTTTTGGTGAGTGCAAGTTGAGAGGCTTACCCTTCTTTGGGATTTTGGAGGTTTCTCTGCAATCTGCCAACCCTCTTGCTCCAGATATGATTTTATGCTTTAAACCACCTCAAATGATCCCTTGGATGCTTTTAGGATGATTGGAATCAGCTGGTACCTGCAAAAACATAAACTGTCCCTTTCTTGCAAAAGGGGTTAAAAGTGACCAAAATAGCAACTCCCTCAAATGGTGTTCCAGATGGTGGGAACCATTTGGGACAGTTCAAGGATGATATTTGGAGTGTGTTTGAGGTTTTATCTGGTTTGGAAAGTGACTGAATCAAGACATGGCTTGAAAAATGCAAAAAAAATGCTATTTTGAGGTTTTGAGAGGTGACTTTGTGATGTTGTGATTACAGGTCACTTTTGATGGTTTGCACAGCTTGCATATGATATATATGAGGCGTGTGTGTGATTAGTTTGGGTGGAATTACTCTCTAGCTCAAAAACTCAGAATTACTTGCTTTGGAAGGCAAGTTTGAGGTGAAAGAAGAGATTTTGAGGAAAGCATCTGTTTGATGGCTTTGGTGTACTCAAACTGAACACAATTGAGCTCTATTTATAGTAGAGCAAGTTTGTTTTGGGATCCACAGTGAATGACAACTGCAGCAGGTGTTTGTTCAATGTTGGCCAATGGAAATGCAAGTCTCCTCTAGCCATTGACTAGAGGTTAGGGCACAGGGCTGTGGTTCCCTTGGTATTGGATAAGTCTTGACTGATTTTAGATGAGAATGGCTCAGTCCATGCCACCTTGATGCTTCCATTGAATGCTTCAATCCAAATTTGGAGTCTTGTCCCTATTTTGGCCATTCTAGGTTCAACATGTTATTTCTTGTTCCATGGACTTTGGAGGCTTGGCTTAGTGATTGTCCCCTTTAGATTCAATCCTCAGATGTGTCCAAGTGGATAGGAGCATTTGAATTTGGCTGATTTTGGCAAATCGAGCAAAATTGCAAATTCTGCCTTGCCTTTGACAGATTTCAGCAAGGCAACTTGCCAATGTCATATCTCATGGTGTAAGTTGAATTTGGTAATGTTCTTGACCATTTTGGAAAGCCCTTACATGATACAACAACTGTTTGAACATGTTTGGTTTTGATCTCTTTTGAATCCAAGTGAAAAATCCCCCTACATTTGGCAAAAAGTGAAGACAGATTTGGACTTAGTGAAAATTTCACTAAGTGTTGGAAAAAGTGACATTTTCACTTTTCAGCCACTTTGATCACTCCATAACTCAAAATCCTTAATGAATTGGACTTAGGTCTAGTTGAAGTTTTTGTAGAGGGTAATGAGGGCTACAAATCCATATTTGGATGAGGAAAAATGGCTTTGTGGTTTAGGAGTTATGATCCTCCAAAGTTGGTACCCTTGTCACTTTATTTTTAACTTAGAAAATTTTCTAAGTTTTTATGGTTATCCCTTTTACAAGTTATCCAACTTTTCTTGATTTTTCTTGATGAATGATGATTCAAATCATACATTAACATCATTTTAGGGTTAAAAAACCATTTTGGTGAAAAATCTCAAAAAGTCAAAGTTGACTTTTGTGCACCGTTGACTTTTTATCAGATGAATTCCAAACTGTGCAATTCTTCAGGAAATCATGTCCTTGACCTAAATCAAACTTGATGGACATGTTCCATGGGTGTCATAGAGCATATTGAATCATGTCTTAGGGCTTGGGAGCATGTCCTGGTCAAAAGTCAAAGTTACAGTTGACTTTTTCCTTAAAACCCTAATTGTGGTACAGATGAAATTGAGACTTGTTGCTCAAGCTTCTTGGATTAATCCATTGTTCCAAATGGATCAATATAATTCATTAGAGACCCTCAAACCCTCTCTTGAGGTCTTGGCTCATGATTTTCCCTAAAAGTCAACTTAGGGGTGAATTAGGTCAATAAACCATAATTCCTGATTTTTGATGAATGCATCCCCTAAGGCAAAATTGACTTGATGATTGGGTTTATGATGTCCCTTAGAGCATAATAGGTTATGCCTTGAAGCATTGGCTCATGCCCAGAGGATAATTTCCATCTGGAGGCCCTGGTCGACCAAAACCCTAATTTGGTGACACTGGCGATCTTGGGGCTTGATCCACCTAGAAGGGAGCAGCCTTGTGCTTGATCCTTGAAGTGGGAGTCCTTTTGATCCATTGTGGATGTTTGGGAGGTTAGACAAGTTGAAGATCATGTCATTCCTTGATTGATCCTTTGCCTAAGGCTCTGAGAGGGTTCAAAACCCTAATTTTGATTGTAGTGGATGCTCACCCATCTTTGGGGAGACTAATGAAGTATGATGGTTCCTCCATATTGTGATGATGATTTGCATAATGATGGGAAATCCTAGTGGTAAAAATTTAGGGTATGACAGATGCCCCTATTTAATCTTCTTGGACCCGAAGGTGTGAATGACGAAGGTATTCGGGCATTCGGGGTGCAAGAGGATTAAATATCGGAATACCCGAAATTTTGATGGTGGTTATGAATGGCGGATCACATTCATCTTCTTTTGCTGAGCAATGATGCTTATAAAAGGTAAACTTCCCCTCGATCCTGGTTACCTACCAAGGAACTGGTCTTAGTTTCTGATTTAAACTTCCCCTCGATCCTGGTTACCTACCGAGGAACTGGTCTTAGCTTCTTTTGTCAATAAACTTAATTGACAAGGGACGCTATGCGTAGCAGTTTTCCTCAAACTTCTCGCCGAATTTTCCTGGGGAGATGCCATTTGACGGAAAAAGTTTTGATGTCAGACTTGCTGGGGAACCCAGTCGTCTGAGTTGTAGAGGTGCACAAACTTCTCTGTTGGAGACGCCATTTATTTCTACTTGGGAAAACGAGTCTCTTGGGAGACTGCTGTCGCTTGGGGTCTTTACATCATACTTTTCTCGGAGATCTTCTCGGAGAAATGCCATATGATGTGATCCAATTTTGAGGTGCCGATGACCTTTTCATCAGCGGTCTTTCGGAGAAAGGCAGCTATACTGCCGAATCTTCGATTAGGAGGCTTTCTCTGGGGATTTTCCTTAATCCGGGAAAGCAAGGATATCATCTTCAATGGCGAAGAGTGATGTTTGTTAAACGTTTTCTCTGGCTTTTCAGAGGTTCAAGTTATCAAAGTGGTCAAGGGCCAACTTCCATCCAGAAATAAACTGGAGGAGAGAGAACGTTCAGGCGTAACACTTCCTGACGAGGAAAGGGCTGACAACTCGATTGAGAGGACTTTTATCACTAGGGGACAAGACCAACTAGAGTGATAGTGATGCAATATGAAATGTGAATGTAAATCAATAATGCATGATGTATGTATGTTTATGCTGACAAAACTGACGCGACACACAAACTGACAGGTGAACATGACTGGATACTCGGCCATCGCGGGGCGAAGAAATACCGTTGGTTCAGAATAGCAATTTCTCCTTGCTTAGGAGAGATAGTCCCTGTTGGGAGCTATGTTGATCGGGCTTAGGAGATGAGAACTCGGCCGAGGTGTGTCAGACGAAACAAGGTCTCTGACACAGTTGATCCCTTCATTCAGGCGTACTGGGTTAGAAGGAGTACTTTGATTCTGCACTTTGAGGTTCGATTACTTCTGGAGAAGCGACCGATGTTCTTCTGATGTTCAACAGTCAAAAGAAATTGCCGTCTTTATTAAAAGCAGAAAAAGTTTTAACAAGTAAATTCATTTTTGTTTTATTTCAAGAATCGTTGATCATGTTAAAATGTCGTTCTGTAAAGCTAAAACAAATAAGAATTACAAACAAAAACACAAAGGCTCAAATTTTATTGATAAGATGGAGATCAGCCAAACGCGTGATTCCAAAGAGTATATACAAAGTTTGAAAATGGTAATTTACAGGGAAAAGAGCTACGTTGAAACATAACGACCACTATCATTCTACCAACTTTGAATTCGGGACATCCTGAGCTTCTGTCAAAGATGACCTTGACTGGAGTTTTCTGACAGGTGATGTAACTGCTGCTGCTGAGGGATTTGCCTCTGTTGAACATAGTTACCTGCCATTATCCCTAATTTTTGCCTGGATTGTACTTTGAGATTTCCAATCCATCGGGATGATTTTTTTCATGTCTCTAACTTTTGCCTGGACCGCCCTTTCGGGTTTTCAATCCACCGAGACGTTTTTTTTTTTAGTTTAGGCGAAGTATTTCTTGACTACATCAACATTTGTGGGTAGGCAAATTCCTCTCCGTCCATGGTTGCAAGTCTCAAGGCACCGCCTGAGAAAGCTTTCGTGACCACATAGGGGCCATCATAATTTGGGGTCCATTTGCCCCGAGAGTCAGTGAGAAATGATTGTATCTTCTTGAGCACGAGGTCTCCTTTTCTGAAGACACGAGGTCGGACCTTTTTGTCAAACTCCCTCTTCATTCTCTGTTGATACACCTGACCGTGGCATAGTGCCGTGATTCGCTTCTCTTTGATCAGGTTCAATTCGTCGTGTCGGCCTTGACACCATTCAGCTTCAGTGAGCTTAGCTTCCATCAATACTCGGATTGATGGGATCTCTACTTCTATGGGAAGCACTGCTTCCATGCCATATACTAGAGAGAAAGGGGTTGCTCCTGTTGAAGTACGGACAGATGTGCGATAACCGTGAAGAGCAAAGGGTAGCATCTCGTGCCAGTCTTTGTAGGTTACGACCATCTTTTGAACAATCTTCTTGATGTTCTTGTTAGCCGCTTTTACCGCTCCGTTCATCTTTGGTCGGTAGGGAGATGAGTTATGGTGTTCAATCTTGAATTCTGCACACAACTCTTTCATCATCTTATTGTTCAAGTTAGATCCATTATCAGTAATGATCTCGCTTGGAACACCATAACGGCAGATGATATTGTTTTTGATAAATCGGACCACCACTTGTCGGGTTACATTAGCGTATGACGCTGCTTCGACCCACTTGGTGAAGTTGTCAATGGCTACCAGGATGAACCGATGTCCGTTTGAAGCCTTGGGCTCAATCATGCCAATTATGTCGATTCCCCATATGGAAAAAGGCCACGGGGAAGAAAGAACTTTGAGATGTGATGGCGGTACATGAATCTTGTCAGAGTATATCTGACACTTGTGACACCTCCTCATGTACTTGTAGCAGTCGGATTCCATGGTCAACCAGTAGTACCCTGCTCTCACAATTTTTCTCGCCATTGTATGTCCGTTGGCATGAGTGCCAAAGGACCCTTCATGAATTTCTTTCATCAGCATTTCTGCTTCTGGTCTGTCGGCGCATCGGAGCAAGACCATGTCAAAATTTCTCTTATAGAGAGTGTCACCGCTCAGGAAGAAGTTTCCAGCCAATCTTCTGAGGGTGTTTCTGTCTTTCCTGGATGCCCCAGATGGGTATCCTTGTTTCTAAAGGAAGCATTTGATATCGTGATACCAAGGTTTGTCGTCTACGACTGCTTCAATCGTGAAGATGTAAGCGGGCCGTTCAAGGCGCATTATGTCAATCTTAGGTAAGTCATTCCTCTGACCTACACTAATCATGGAAGATAGAGTGGCTAAGGCATCAACCATGTGATTCTCTTCACGAGGGATATGATGGAACTCAACTCTGTTAAAGAAAGGTAGCAACCTTCTTGCGTAGTCTTTGTAAGGGATCAATCCTGATTGGTATGTGTTCCAATCTCCTTTTATCTGATTGATAACCAAGGCTGAGTCGCCGTATACGTCCAAGTTTTTTATCCTTAAATCAATCGCTTATTCGAGACCCATGATACAAGCTTCGTATTCGGCCTCGTTGTTCGTACATTTGAACGTAAGTCGAGAGGTGAAAGGAATGTGGGTACCCTGAGGGGTAACAATGATTGCCCCAATTCTGTTTCCATAATGATTAACTGCTCCGTCAAAGACAAGTCCCCATTGGGAACCTGGTTCTGGCCCTTCACTGGGTAACGGTTCATCGCAATCTTTCATTTTTAGATACATGACATCTTCGTCTGGGAAGTCAAACCCGATTGATTCTTGATTGTCAATCGGTTGATGAGCCAAATGATTGGCTAAAATACTCCCCTTAACGACTTTCTGAGCGTGGTACTCTATGTCATATTCTGATAGCAATCCTTCCCGTAAGAGCAGGTCTTTTGAAAACATATTTGATTGGATCCATTTCGGAGACCAACCAAGTAGTATGACAAATCATGTATTGGCGAAGACGTTTGGCTGCCCAAGCCAAAGCGCAGCAAGTTTTTTCAAGCATCGTGTACCGAGTTTCACAGTCGGTGAATTTCTTGCTCAGATAGTAAATGTCAGACTCTTTCCGTTTGGTTTCGTCTTGTTGGCCAAGTACACATCCCATTGAGTCCTCTAGGACTGTGAGGTAAATGATCAGTGGTCTTCCTTCCACTGGAGGTGATAGAATCAGAGGATTCAACAGATATTCCTTAATACTGTCGAAGGCGGTTTGGCAATCTTCTGACCAAACGTAATCCTGGTTCTTTTTAAGTAACTTGAAGATCGGCGCACATGTGGCGGTCATGAGGAATATGAATCTGGAGATGTAGTTCAAACGTCCCAGGAATCCTCTGACTTGTTTTTCAGTTTTCGGAGAAGGCATTTCTTGAATGACCTTGACCTTGTCAGGATCAACCTCAATCCCTTTCTGGCTGACGATGAACCCTAATAGTTTCCCTGAACGGACACCGAAGGTGCACTTGTTGGGATTCAAGCGGAGCTTGAATTTTCTTAGACGTTCGAACAATTTTGACAGATGTTCAACGTGCTCACTCTCTGTTTTTGATTTTGCAATCATATCATCGACATACACTTCAATTTCTTTGTGTATCATGTCATGAAACAGAGTAGTCATGGCCCTTTGATAGGTTGCCATGGCGTTCTTCAAATCGAACGGCATTACCTTGTAACAAAAGGTACCCCACGGGGTAATGAACGAAGTTTTCTCCATGTCTTTCGGCGCCATTTTGATCTGGTTATAGCCCGAGAATCCATCCATGAAGGAGAAAATTTTGAATTTTGCTGTACTGTCCACCAGCATGTCAATGTGTGGTAAAGGAAAGTCGTCCTTTGGACTTGCCTTGTTTAGATCCCTGTAATCAACACACATTCTGACCTTTCCGTCCTTTTTGGAAACGGGTACAATGTTGGCTAACCATTGAGGATATTCAGATGTAGCGAGGAAACCCGCGTCAATCTGTTTCTGCACCTCCTCTTTAATTTTGATGGCCATGTCCGGGTAAGCCCGTCTCAACCTTTGCTTTACTGGCGGACATTCCGATCTCAACGGTAAGTGATGTTCCACGATGCTGGTATCCAACCCTGGCATATCCTGATAGGACCAAGCGAATACATCGGGGAATTCTTTGAGAAGCTTTATCAAACTCTCTTTGGTAGTTGGACTGAGCAGTGCCCCAATCCTGATTTCTTTTCTCTCTTTTTCTGAACCCAAGTTTACCGTTTCCAACGGCTCTTTGTAAGGTTCAATGGACCTTTCCTCTTGTCTGAGTAGTCGAGAGATCTCTTCTGGAATTTGTTCGTCGTTTTCTTCTTCAGCCCCAAATACCGGGAACTCAAAGTTGGGAGAAGGCATCGGATCGTATGTTTCAAAGGGGTTTAAAACAAGCAATATGCATGACGTGATGATTCGTGTTTAGAAGAGATAGAGAAAATGCAAGTGTGTGCAGTGTTTTTATTTTACTGCTTGTTTTTGTTTTTAATTGTTTTTTAGGATTACCATTTTCTGAAAAAGCGAAAAGAGAAAACAACAATTATTGCGGGAATTACAGAACGACGTTATTTTATTAATGAACAAGTCGATTCTTGAAACTACAGCCCTATAAAACAAAACTCTGTCGCTCTGGGCTAAGCGAAGAGGGAAATTTACAGAAAGCGAGCCCTATCAAAACATCCATTTCACCTGGGCAGGGTGAAAGGTTAAAGATGGCAATTACTTTGACTGATGAACGATCTCCGGAACCTCGACGGCGACCCATTGGCGGCGAACTCCTCGGTGAATCACAAAGTCTGGCACCTTCCTTGATTTGTCTTCAGAAATAACGCTGATTTCTGGTGGAGCATGATCATCGGAATCTGTCTCCCAGGCAGAGTTGTCGTAGGAGGATTCCTCTGTTGCATTATGCAGAGTATTTGTGCTCTCAGCTGTATCTCCCCATCCAATTGGCTGGATATCTTCGAGCCTGATACGAGAGCTTTCGGGCGCAGTGTACTTGACCATAAAGTCGTATTTTCCACTTGGTTCTCCCATAGTGTCCCAAACTTCTTTGGAACTGGAGGAGTCATCCCTCTCGATGACGTTGACCTCAGGAAAATCATAGCTGATGAATTCAAGTCCTGCAAACGTTGCAAATTCATCTTCATGTTGAGTAGTTTCTGAATGACCTGAGTGTTGATCCCATGACATGGTGTGGACACAGGTATTCTGTTCAACAACGGTCAGCTGATTTTCATTGTTCGGCTGACTCTCTTGCCCCAAGTTTCCTGGATAAGGTTGCCACATTGGCAGACCATCCATTGGGCCATAGTAATTGTGGTCAAAGTTGTCTTTCATCAGAGTGTCCTCCTCTAATGAATTTGGCGGAGCACGACATCCTTCCGGATCACAATCTCCATAGATCATTTCGACATCTGACCTTGGTATACATCTCGGACTCTGTGCAGGATGGCAAAATGGCGTAGGCTCCTCTTCCTGAGACATATAACCGTCCTCGTTCAGATAGGACTTCCATTCTTCATCCGTGTCAGAGGGATCTTCCTCATTGATAGCATGTACTGCTTAAGACACTGGGTGAAGGAAACCTCCACTGTGGAAGAAGTTTTGAAGGGGATGAAGACTTTCATCGTTGGCAGCTGTCTGGGTACAGGTTGTAGAAAAACCAAGACCCTTCTTTGTTTTATTGTCAATGGGAATGACAAGCTGTCTCCATCCTTTTGTATCGGTACTCTCGACCGCTTTAGTAGCATCTTTGTATGAGGAAATCGAGGTTCCTCCTCTGAACTGATTGTTCTCGCTCATCGACAGTGCTTGGAACTGCGTTCCAATAACCTCCTCGGGTTCTATACCAGCAGATGATGACAAGTTACTCACAAGAAAGGCCTGTTCCCCACAAACTGTGACAAGTTGATCGTTCTTGACGAACTTTATCTTTTGGTGGAGGGTCGAAGTGACCGCTCCAGCCTGATGTATCCAAGGTCTTCCTAATAAACAATTGTATGTTGCCCGGATGTCCATGACCTGGAAAGTGACTTGGAAAGTGTGAGGACCAATAGTTATGGGAAGATCAACTTCGCCGATAACTGTTTTTCTGGATCCGTCGAACGCTTTGACGACGACCTCGCTGATTCTCATCGGAGGTCCCTTGAATGATAATTGCATCAAAGTGGACTTTGGCATAACATTCAGGGCTGACCCTGTGTCTACCAGTACGCTGGCTAAAGCATCGTCATGGCAGTTAACTGTGATATTGAGCGCCATGTTATGACGGCGACCCTCTTCGGGTAATTCCTCATCACTAAATCCCAAATTATTGCAGGAAGTGATGTTAGAGACAATGCTATCAAATTGTCTGATTGTTACATCCTGTTCCACAAAGGCTTGCTCCAAGACTTTCTGTAGAGCCTCCTTGTGGGCTTCTGAACTGAGTAACAGTGATAATATCGAGATCTTTAAAGGAGTCTGTAACAGCTGATCAACAATGTTATATTCACTCCTTTGGATGAGTTTCAGCATCTCATCATTATTTTTTGAAAGGTCGGGATTACTGGATTGACCGACTGGTGGATCGGGAGCTTCTGTCTGAAGTTCCTTTTCTTTGTTAAGTTCCCCAACTCCTCGGTTGAAGATTCTACCACTCCGTGTTACACGACTGATGTCTGCAATATTCACAACGGAGGGTAATGGAATTTCCTTTCCATTCTCAATTGTCGTTGCACCGTATTTGTAAGGGATAACCTTAGCTGATTCATACGGTAGTGGTCCCGGTAGATAGATGACTATGGGAACCTTCTGGTTTTTCTGACCATCATAATTAATCTCGATCCGTTCCCGGTTGGGAACTTTAGATTCGTCAAGTAGAGGGATAATGGCAAAAACATCCCTGGTCCTGTGATGACCAGAGATCGTGACAACATCCTTAACTTGTTCGGCAAGGTAATTCGGCGTCCAGTTGATGGGCCCAGAACCTGGATATGGACGAATTTCTCCATGATCGACCTGACCCTGAAGAGCTGCTCTCACAAAGTAACACCCTTGGTTACTTTCTGAACAGACGCCGCAACGTTCATAGTTGTGTGGTGGCACCTGGCCACGGCCACTCTGAATACAATGTAACCTCACTAGGTTAGCTTCCACTGATCGAACATCCTGACTCTGACGCCGAGTAGGATTCCTGTTATTGATACTAATATGCTAAGTATCTTCATCCATATAAATTGGCATCCACCAGTGATTTAACAAGTGCTTAAGTGCCTCTTGGACAAGGGTACAACCTCGATCGTTTTCGCAACCTGCTTTACAGCTTTGATAGTCATGTGATATTAAGAATCTGAGTCGGACCTACTCAGCATGTAACTCTACCAGGTTGGTATTCATCACGCGAATATCGAAGATCTGAACCATGTTGATTTGATAGAAGTTCCTATCATGGTAGTCTTGGATCCATCCAAGATCCATCTGACGCTGGAGGGCTTCTTGTACAAAAGAGCAACCCTGTTTATTTATCGAGCAAATCGGACAGGAACCGTAATCGTGCCGCGCCAGATTATGATATTGGCTTTGCCTTGAGTGCATCGCCACCAAGTTGACATTCATTGTACGGATATCGTGGTTCTGAATGACGTTAGAATTCGTGTAGACCATGTTAACTCCACGAACTCGGTGCTCTTGGATCCATCCGAGATCCATCTGTTCCTGTAGAGCTGTTTGCACCACAGAACATCCTTGATTGTTTTTAGAGCAGATATCACACTGATGATAGTTATGAGGTGGCACATGGCCATATCCGCTCTGTCTACAATGCATCTTGACCAAATTGGTTTTCAACAAGAGTACATCGTGAATTTGATAGACATCGTTAATCTCTTCTTCTATCAAATTGACTGCAGCCTTCTCGTGTTGAGGCAGCGGGTTCGTGAGAACATTAGGATTCGTATCCTTAAAGGATAAGACCCCGCTCCTAACAAGTTTTTGCACGTTGGACTTGAGATTGATACAAGTCTCTATGTTATGCCCTGGACCTCCTTGATGATAAGGGCAAGTTTGATCCACCTTAAACCAAAAAGGCGGATTTTCTGGTACTGTAAGAAGAGACTTAGTCTGAATGTGCCCCTTGGCTAGCAGTAATGTAAACAGCTCTGCGTACGTTACGGGTATAGGATCAAATCCTGGTGTCCGTGTTGTACGGTTGTTGTTATATGGAGGACGAGCCTGCTGAAGAGGCTGTTGTGTCCTTTGTTGCTCAGGTTGGCTCTGCACAACCTGAGGTTGATACTTAGGAATAGGCGCAGGGTTGATAGCAGGAGTCACAGCTGCTACCGGTTGATAACGTCGCCTTTGCTTTCCGAGAGAGATATTCCCAATATCTTGCTCCTTTTTCTTAGGGAGAGCACTACCGTATTTTTTAGTACCGCTCGTCGATCCAGTGTCTTTTACCAAACGTCCTTCTCGGACGGCTTCCTCAAGACGTACGCCCATGCCAACCATTTCGGTGAAATCACTGGGAGCACTGGCAACCATTCGGTCATAGTAAAATGAGCTTAAGGTCTTTAAGAAGATCTTTGTCATCTCTTTTTCCTCAAGAGGTGGACAAATTTGAGCGGCGATTTCACGCCACCTTTGAGCATACTCCTTAAAGGTTTCCTTGTCCTTTTGCGACATCGATCTGAGTTGATCTCTGTCGGGTGCCATGTCCAAATTATATTTGTATTGTTGGACGAAGGCAGTACCAAGATCTCTGAATGTACTGATCGTAGTACGGTTTAAACCCATGTACCATTTTAATGCGGCACCGGTTAAACTATCCTGAAATTTGAGGGCAAGAGTTACCCTTGTACTTTTCAAAGTCGGGCACTTGGAATTTGTGCAGGACTTTCACATTTTGGACCAAGCAGAGATCTGCGGCGTCCTTTCCAAATAGATCCTGACCGCGAATGGCTTGCAGTTCCTTCTGCATTTCCAAGAACTGCTCCTGGAATTCCTCCATTCTGTCAAACATAGTTTCCTTCTTACCAGAAGGTGTCTGTGGAATCTGCCCTTCTGGGACAGTGTGCACCACAGGGGGTGGTACCGTTACTACGGCAGTGAGTCTTGGCGTCTCCCGAAGTTTGTAACCTTCAGGAGTCTTCAATATGCCCCTGGCATCTTCGCTTTCCCGAAGTTTGTAACCTTCAGGCCCAGCGGCTTCTGTCGTGATTCCCTGATCTTCAGTGATCGGCAGAACATATCCTTCCGGGATATAGTTAACAGGCATGCCCCAAGGACGATCTTTTGGTATCTGATACCTAGGATCATACTTCTCCACTAGGGGCGTTGAGGTGATCTCTGAGATCACAGTTCTTTGTAGCTGAGCTTCTGCCATGGCTTGCATGTCGTTACGAAGCTTTCTCATATCCTCTCTCAGAGCGTCGATCTCTTCTTTCAACTCTATGTTTTCTTCCTCAAGATCATCCATCTTTTTCTGACGATTGGCCCGAGTATTATACGAATGAGACAGTTTGACTCTAGAACCGAGACACAAACGTGAGATTCGTAGGTAAGAAGAATACGCGATGTGAGAATGATGAATGCAATGATTATATTAATTGTTTTTTTGGTTTAATCAAAATAAACTACGACAATTAGATTGTAAATATCAAACAGTGGGGAAACCCCTTTTTATTGAAATTCAAAGGATTACAGAAATGGAAATACAGTAGATTACAAGGTGCAACAACAGAAACCTAAACTAATGGGTCCCGAGTCCTCTCTGAAGAGAAATCGGGTGCTGATTCTGGTATCTTCCTTTTCTTTGACCGGGGCTCTTGGGCCGTTGTCGGGTTGTCATTCCTTTGCCAAGTGAAAGGAGCGAGCAAAATCCTTTGGTCATCTTGATTCTCTACAGCATGTTGCTCCAAAATTTCAATCAGAGCATCTTTCTCTTTTAATAATTGCTGTATTTTGACGCACTCTACGTCGAGGGTGCGGTACTTGTTCTTCCAAGACCTTCTCTCCCGATGAACTTTGTTGAGAGTAACCTGAAGCTTTTCAGTTTCCGTCATGAAGTACATGACAGATTCCCTCGGCGGAAGAATTCCGTAACAAGGATAAGGCATCTTCAGCTTGAGAGCTCTAGTTTGTACCCAATGGAGATAAGGCTCCACCGAGACACAGTTTGGTTTTTCCAGAGACTCTCGTCCTTTCTTATGAACCTGTTTCCAAGCATGCACTATTTCCATCTTTAGTGCTCTGTCGTTTTCTCCTTCCTTGAAGAAAAGACCTTCCAGATGAACACCCCGTGGGACGTGTCTCATCGGGTATCCAAATTGACGGCGAACCAATACCGGATGATAGTTGATTCCTCCCTTAGTTCCTATAAGGGGTACGATGGGGAAGTTTCCACAACGATCAATGATCCTGATCCCATCATAAATCCTATTACACCAATCTATATCAGAGTTGGTAAGAGACATGATCTTCTGCGACCAACGTAAGGCACTCTTGCAATCCCAAAAAGCAGCAGACTTGGGCAAGTGAGAGATAAACCGTTTGTAAAGCAAAGGTACACAGCAAGCGAGCGATTTTGGACGCGGTTCTTAAGCGCTGGTCGCTCTCTGCGGTTGAGCTTAAACTACAGGTCGATTCATTTTTTATCCTATTAAAGCTGATGAAGGAAGGGAAATTGATGTCTCCAATTAACCCTGTTTTGCATACTGAGTTTAAACAGCGGTCTGTTAGGTTACGGATGCTATCAATGTGGGGGGGCCTTTGTACTGGTTATTTGTATTTTCGCCAATACTGGTTTCTTTCTTTTTATCTTGGCAGAAGGTTTCTGGCGGGGAACAAGGATTAGGATGTTAGGACTGATGCTTTTGATAGATATGAGAGTATGGGATTTTGGGTTTTTTGTTGATTGTGCTCGCTAAGATTTTTCTTTCAATCTTATGCCTACGTATTCCCGTTTACCGAAACAGGGAAATCAGAGCGTTCGTAGTTCCTCCTATTCTATGGGAGGAAATGGTGTTTTGGTGTCTTGTTCAAAGCCCAAGACGTGAAGCGAAAGGTGATTTGTATCTTGTTCAAAGCCCAAGATGTGAAGCTGAAGGTCCTGACTTTAGAGAGAATTTGTCATCTCTAAAGAGGGGGTTGTATGTCACAACTGTTTATAAAGGAGAATTATTTTAACCGGAATGTGTGAATCCGACAATGCCATAATTTCCTTTATAGGGGATTTTAACTTGAAGGAGAAGACTTTAACTCAGTGTAGAGCAATGTTATCTTTCCTTAGGAATTTCTCATGCTAAAAGAGGGACATTGGCATGGATGTAGATGATCCAGAGGCTTGCCGCTTACAGCGTTTAGATGAAGGGGAAGGAGTTGTTGATGTTTGTGTACTGTGAACGAGGCACAACTTTGATGCTAAAAGGTTAATTGGATCAACCAGTGGTTGTCTTATATAAAGCCTAAGAGGAGGCTGATATGTGTCTCGTACAAAGCCCGAGAGAGAGAGGCTAAAATGTTTCGACCCGACGATGGAGTCTTTTGGTATCTCGTATAAAGCCCGAGATGGAGGCTATTGTTTGTTTGGTTCAATAAGAACCTTTTTTGTATCTCGTATAAAGCTCGAGATGGAGGCGAAATGGGTGATTGACTCAACGATGGAGTCTCTTTTGTGTCTCATACAAGGCCCGAGAGAGAGGCTAAACGTTGTTTGACTCCGCTGGAGAGGATCATTGTACAAAGCCCAAGAGGAGGCTATGGTGACTGTTCAGTTAAGTGATAGGTCCAGTATATTGATTTTGAAAGAGAAAATCAGTTCTTATATGAGCAACAATGCACTCAAGGATTTGATTCAAGGATCCGGGTTATTCCCTTTCTTTAAGGAAGTGGGAAATCCAAAGGGTATTGAGACTATCCGAGTCTACGGGTTTTCTTCCTATTTAACGAATGGGGCACTTGAGAATGTCTTTGAGACTCAAGGAGATTAGACTGTCCGTGTCTAGAGTTTCGTCTTTTGTACGATGCTTTGAGAAACAGTAGTAGACTCTATGAAAGGACTGTTCTATGAGGATGATTAAGTTCTGTTCCTATAACTTTAGAAGGTCGTCGGGATAATTTGTACGAAGCCCAAGAGGAGGCTGTAAGCTTTTAAGAAGCCGACGGGTCCTTGTACTAAGCCCAAGAGAAGGCTATCATTCCCGGAGGAAGAGATCATTATACGAAGCCTAAGAGGAGGCTGTGAATACTTCTAAGAAGCCGTAGGGTCCTTGTACTAAGCCCAAGAGGAGGCGAGGTTGCTTTTAGGAAGCCTGTGGGTCCTTGTATGATGCCCAAGAGGAGGCCGATGCTTTTAAGAAGCCCGTGGGTCCCCAAACCCCGAGAAATTCAAGACAAGCAATTCACAAGGAATAGATCAAGTCAGGAAAGTTCGAGAATTTGGAAGAAACTCAAAGATGCCATTCACGGAGAATACATTCATCTCTGGGAATAAAGTTTCTTGACAATTCCTAATGAGGACAGTCGAAAAGAAGATTGTATCTGGTGATCCTATTGGGGATCTAGTTGTCTATTTCTACGAATAAACGAAACGGCGTCACCTAGTTCTAGACGTAGTTGCCGGGGAAACTCGAAATATCTATACTATTATTACACAGTTGATATGAGTTTACGAAAGAAGACTTACAGTGAAACAACCCCACAATACAGTTATATGTATATGAAAGCGGTAAATGAAAGCAATAACCACTTACTCGGTTGTAGAGCTTCCATGTTGTTTGGTTAGTTGTTCAACAAAGAAAGGTTGAAAATAACAGTATATTCAAAATCAAAGGAGAAAATGCTTTGAAAAAGAAAGATTTGGGACTTAGAGCTCAAGGAGAGGCCCAGGGTTTTATCAGTGAGCGCACTGTTTGAATTTGTACAGAGGGACTTATACAAGTGACTGAGGCCCAAAAAGGTTTTCTGTACAAAGGGATGGGTCTTACACTCTCTCAAGAGGCCCAAAAAAGTTTAAAGAAAAAGAGTGGGACTTATAACACGAGGGGTAGGCCCAGATGATTTTTCCGTTTAAAAATGACGATCGCGCCGAGGTTTCCTTTTAACGCAGAGGGACTTATACAATAAGTGAGGCCCAAAATGTTTTGGTTAAAAGGGGGTTGGGTCTTACACTCTATTAGAGGCCCAAAAGTTTTGAATGGGTCATATAGCTCGAGGAGAGGCCCAGAAGGTTATTTTTCAAAAGGCGACGATCGTGTCATTTGTTTTTGACGGTATCGGGACTTATACAATACACCGAGGCCCAAAAATGGTTTGGTCAAAAAAGGATTGGGTCTTACACTCTATTAGAGGCCCATGAGTGTTTGACAATGATTTGTTTGAGTGAAAATCAAAGAAACCCTAATTTTATTCTTTAAAAGTAAATATTTAAAGAAAATCAATGAAAAATACCAAATAGGTTTGAATAAACCACTTGTGATTTTTGTTTAAGATTTAAAAATGAGGTATAAATCACAAGAGATATTAAAACTCATTTGGTCTTGATTTTTCAAGATGAATATTCATTTTAAAATGTTTAAAAACAAATAAAATGAATTTATTCACAAAAATACTAATTATATTAAATAAATAATACAAACTTAATTTTTTTTTGTGGAATAAAATATTTCAACATTTTTGTGATTTTTTGCAAAAAGAACCAATAAAAAATAATTAAAATTGAAAGAGTTATTAATTTTCCAAATAATTAACAAAACATGAAAATAGTTGGAAAAATAGCAAAAATGTGAAAAATCACAAAATGGCATGGGTGGGGTTTGAACCCACGACCTCAAGCATACAAGGCGCGCGCTTTACCACTGGGGTGGTGATACATCCATTGTTTGAAACAAACCAACAAATACACAAGTCATGCCTTGGTTTTGGCTTGCCCAAGGCAAGTTTTGGCTCAAAAACGTGAAGGTCATAACTTTCTCAATTCTTAATGGTTGGAGACAAAATTTATATGTATCTGGGCCAGAATTTCACAAGAAATCCAATGGTGGTGGTGGTTTTTTCAGATCACACTCCCTCCTCAAAACCCGATAGTGGTTTTGAAAATGGCATATGATTGCATTTTATATGCTACACTTGGATACAGGCATGAATTACATGATCAATTGGCACAAACACAACACATATGACATGTATAATGGATGCATACTCAGTGGACTTCAAATGCACACATGTTTTGGTGAGTGCAAGTTGAGAGGCTTACCCTTCTTTGGGATTTTGGAGGTTTCTCTACAATCTGCCAACCCTCTTGCTCCAGATATGATTTTATGCTTTGAACCACCTCAAATGATCCCTTGGATGCTTTTAGGATGATTGGAATCAGTTGGTACCTGCAAAGACACAAACAGTCCCTTTCTTGCAAAAGGGGTTAAAAGTGACCAAAATAACAACTCCCTCAAATGGTATTCCAGATGGTGGGAACCATTTGGGACAGTTCAAGGATGATATTTGGAGTGTGTTTGAGGTTTTATCTGGTTTGGAAAGTGACTGAATCAAGACATGGCTTGAAAAATGCAAAAAAAATGCTATTTTGAGGTTTTGAGAGGTGACTTTGTGATGTTGTGATTACAGGTCACTTTTGATGGTTTGCATAGCTTACATATGATATATATGAGGTGTGTGTGTGTGATTAGTTTGGGTGGAATTGCTCTCTAGCTCAAAAACTCAGAATTACTTGCTTTGGAAGGCAAGTTTGAGGCGAAAGAAGAGATTTTGAGGAAAGCATCTGTTTGATGGCTTTGGTGTACTCAAACTGAACACAATTGAGCTCTATTTATAGTAGAGCAAGTTTGTTTTGGGATCCACAGTGAATGGCAACTGCAGCAGGTGTTTGTTCAATGTTGGCCAATGGAAATGCAAGTCTCCTCTAGCCATTGACTAGAGGTTAGGGCACAGGGTTGTGGTTCCCTTGGTCTTGGATAAGTCTTGACTGATTTCAGATGAGAATGGCTCAGTCCATGCCACCTTGATGCTTCCATTGAATGCTTCAATCTAAATTTGGAATTTCGTCCCTATTTTGGCCATTCTAGGTTCAACATGCTATTTCTTGTTCCATGGACTTTGGAGGCTTGGCTCAGTGATTGTCCCCTTTAGATTCAATCCTCAGATGTGTCCAAGTGGATAGGAGCATTTGAATTTGGCTGATTTTGGCAAATCGAGCAAAATTGCAAATTCTGCCTTGCCTTTGACAGATTTCAGCAAGGCAACTTGCCAATGTCATATCTCATGGTGTAAGTTGAATTTGGTAATGTTCTTGACCATTTTGGAAAGCCCTTACATGATACAACAACTGTTTGAACATGTTTGGTTTTGATCTCTTTTGAATCCAAGTGAAAAATCCCCCTACATTTGGCAAAAAGTGAAGACAGATTTGGACTTAGTGAAAATTTCACTAAGTGTTGGAAAAAGTGACATTTTCACTTTTCAGCCACTTTGATCACTCCATAACTCAAAATCCTTAATGAATTGAACTTAGGTCTAGTTGAAGTTTTTGTAGAGGGTAATGAGGGCTACAAATCCATCTTTGGATGAGGAAAAATGGCTTTGTGGTTTAGGAGTTATGATCCTCCAAAGTTGGTACCCTTGTCACTTTATTTTTAACTTAGAAAATTTTCTAAGTTTTTATGGTTACCCCTTTTACAAGTTATCCAACTTTTCTTGATTTTTCTTGATGAATGATTATTCAAATCATACATTAACATTATTTTAGGGTTAAAAAACCATTTTGGTGAAAAATCTCAAAAAGTCAAAGTTGACTTTTGTGCACAGTTGACTTTTTATCAGATGAATTTCAAACTGTGCAATTCTTCAGGAAATCATGTCCATGACCTAAATCAAACTTGATGGACATGTTCCATGGGTGTCATAGGGCATATTGAATTATGTCTTAGGGCTTGGGAGCATGTCCTGGTCAAAAGTCAAAGTTACAGTTGACTTTTTCCTTAAAACCCTAATTGTGGTGCAGATGAAATTGAGACTTGTTGCTCAAGCTTCTTGGATTAATCCATTGTTCCAAATGGATCAATATAATTCATTAGAGACCCTCAAACCCTCTCTTGAGGCCTTGGCTTATGATTTGCCCTAAAAGTCAACTTAGGGGTGAATTAGGTCAAGAAACCCTAATTCCTGATTTTTTATGAATGCATCCCCTAAGGCAAAATTGACTTGATGATTGGGTTTATGATGTCCCTTAGAGCATCATAGGTTATGCCTTGAAGCATTGGCTCATGCCCAGAGGAGAATTTCCATCTGGAGGCCCTGGTCGACCAAAACCTTAATTTGGTGACACTGGCGATCTTGGGGCTTGATCCACCTAAAAGGGAGCAGCCTTGTGCTTGATCCTTGAAGTGGGAGTCCTTTTGATCCATTGTGGATGTTTGGGAGGTTAGACAAGTTGAAAATCATGTCATTCCTTGATTGATCCTTTGCCTAAGGCTCTGAGAGGGTTTGAAACCCTAGTTTTGATTGTAGTGGATGCTCACCCATCTTTGGGGAGACTAATGAAGTATGATGGTTCCTCCAATTGTGATGATGATTTGCACAATGATGGGAAATCCTAGTGGTCAAATTTTGGGGTATGACAAAAGTCAAATAACAAATTTCAGTTGTTGAACAACACCATCTATAACAACGTAAAAAACATCCTGAACAACACAAGCAAGACATAAATAAATGCGCTTTAAGACAACATAAACAACAGGATGACCAAACTTGTAACCCTGACGTTCAGAAACCGGATGAAGATGCAGCGAAGGACAAATATGCAAGAATGAGCAATTTGTGTAAAACTATCAGGTATACTACAGAAACAACGTAACTAACTCACGTTTGTGTCGCCAACCACCATTTTGAAATGCTCATTTGCTGAAGTTTTGACTGTCCATTTGTGGTGAACCTTTACGGCGATCTTCCACAACTCTTTACGGTCGTTGATATTGGCGGCGAGTTCGAAAGGTCGCGCCATTGTTGAGGAGCTGTTGACGAAGGAGCCTAAGCCGGAAGAGACGAACAAAATGGAAATGGAGACTACAGTTGAGGAAGTAGCCTAAGCCGGACACAGACGAAATGAAATGGGAGAGTACAGTTGCTATAGATGTCTCTTCACTTCATTGGGCAGTGTGTTTGAGGCGGAAGACATGAGATTACTGTGCACATGTAATGACTTCTTCTGCTTTTCGTTGCAATGGTTAGAAAGGGTGGTGAAAAGTCAAAAAATGTGGCTACTGAAGGGAAATGGTAAGTAGTAGATGTGGGGTATTAAAGTAAAATGCATAACCATAGTAATTATAATATAGTAAAAAAGTGGTGAAGAATGGTTAGTGTAAAGAGTAGTTAGTAAATGGTGGTGAAAAGACAAAATTGAGGGCAAAAATGATTATGTGACAATTAGTAAGAGTGGGGTAGTTTGGTCAATTCCAAGACCTTAGATTTTCTTATATAGTAAGATTTAATTTATTAAAAGAGGGAATGGAGTAAAAGGAAGGAATTATATTGTGTTAAAGAGCTATCATAATTCATATGAAATAAGCCATGAAAATGATGAACTGTAAATTAACATTAAACAACGTTGTCATAATTCATATGCAATAATTGAATGATTATAATAACTAGGAAGAAGCATTTATTCAAACAGTGAATGATAATTAATGTAATGAAAAATTGTAGAGAATGAATTTGAAGAAAACGTACCTGCAAGAGCAAGAAAGGAAGTCGCAAGAGAGAGAGAGAGAGAGAGAGAGAGAGAGAGAGAGATTCAGTAAAAACAAATAGCAGTTGCATAAATGAAACGTGAGAGAAAAAACCTAATATTTAATAATCCAATAAGGACAATCATGGAATTAAAAAAAAAATGAAGTTAAATTAGGGAACACAATAAAATTATAAATAATGAATCTTCTCTCCCCTCCAAATCCCCCCCAATTTGAGGGGGAGCAAAACATGAGTATAGGAGGCATTTTGCTTCCCCCCTCTCCCATCCCATCCCATCCCCTTATAAAAAAATGAACCAAACAAATATATTTAAAAACATCCCCTCCCCTCCATCTACCTCCAACCAAACGGACCCTAAAGTCCTTGTAATCTTGACAAAAAGAAAAATAATTGTGGAATTTGAAACAAACATGGAACTTTTGGAAACTTTGAATTGGATTTTTTTCAACAAATGGTTTGTGGTTTATGGCTTTTGGAAAGGAATTTAGGATTTTGGTTGGGAATGGACATAGGTTTATGAGATGGATTTAAAATTGGATATTTGGATGTGAATAATGGTTAGGGATATTGGATAATGGAAAAATGATTTTAGTTTGGATATGGATATGGTTAGGAAGAATGGATTTTGAAATGTGGATAGTGGTTATGGAAAAATGGTTTTGATAATGGATATGAAAATGGTAAAGGAGAATTTGGATATGAAAGATGGATAATGGTTTTGAACAATCCAATTGTTACTTGAATTCCAAGAAAAACCCACACGAACATTCTTTCATCTTTGACTTAAGAACTTGATGCCACTTGAAACATTCTTGAATCCATGAATCTATTAGCCTTAATCTTCAGTTTAATCACAAATCAATCACATTCCTTCTGATACGATCTCAATCCATAATCAACACGAAACACTTTGACTTAATGAAAATTCAAACAATCCTTTAAATGATGATGATCTTAACACAAAAACCATGTCTTGAGGAATCACTAGAAGTAAAGATACCATTTGTAATATAGTTTGCCAGGAAAACCTTAACCAGTCTTCACATAACCATGCTCAATACCAATGAAAGAAAAACCCTAATCCTCATTGGGGTATACCCTGAAACTTCTGAGAAACTTTGAGGAAAGTGACCTTGATCTTTGATAAGAAAATACCTAAACCCTAGCTCCCTGACTGGGAGAATGAGTACTATCTCCACTTGAAATTTAATGCACCTGCACAAGTTGGTTAGTCATAATAAGCACACACACAGGATCTTATGACCTGATTCTCAAAAGATCATGGCCAAAGGTCAGATGATCTTACAGAGAGAAAACTGATAAAGGTGGGACACATTTGGGATATGACAGATGCCCCTATCTAATTGCCTTGAACCCAATAAAATGAGCTACTGCACAGATTTCGTTTTTAGGGTAAAAGTCAATTAGATACAAGAAGACACTAAAATTTGTCTACTAAGAAGAAAAAACAAGGTAAGGGTAGATAGTAAAAAGAAAGCAACATGATGCAAGACGAATAGAACAAAATGAGATTTTTTGGATGGCGAAAGCAGTATCTCAGACACAAATGAAAATATTATCATCATTTTTTTTCTAGACTTTTTTTTTGTCCATCGGGATACCCATTTTGCCTAGGATGTCCTTTCGGATGTCAACCTAGCGGGCTCTTTGTTCATTTCTTGTTAGGCATAATATTTTTTGACTGTGTCGGAATTCATGGGCAGTGGAAAATTCTCCCAATCCATGGCGGTGAGGATCAGGGCTCCACCTGAGAAGGTTTTCTTTATGAAAAATGGTCTTTCATAGTTGGGAGTCCATTTGCCTTGTGGATCCAAATGTATTGGCAAGTATTTCTTGAGCACTAGATCACCTTTTTGGACTACACAAGGGCGAACCTTTTTGTCAAAAGGATTTTTGAGACATCTCTGGTATAAATTACCATGGAAAAAAATAGTTAAGCCTTTTTCGTCTATGAGATTCAGCTGATCAAATATGGATTGGACCCATTTTGCTTCATCAAGCTTGGCTTCCATGATAACCCTTAATGAAGGAATTTCAACCTCGATTGGGAGGACAACTTACATGTCATATACGAGTGAGAATGGAGTTGCCCTAGTAAAAGTGTGTATCGATGTTATATAGACATGTAGAGCGAAGGGAAGCATCTCATGTCAATCCTTATAAGTCTTGACATTTTCTAGAAAATCTTCTTGATATTTTTGTTTGCTACTTCTACGACGTCATTCATATTGGGTCGATATGGTAAGGAGTTGTGGTGTTCAATTTTGAAGTCCTTGCACAACTTTTTCATAATTTTGTTATTTAGTTTACTGGCGTTGTCAGTAATAATCTTGTTAGGAACTCCATAGCAACAAATTATTTCCTTTTTGATAAACCCTGTAACCACTTGTCGAGTGACATTGGTGTATGAAGCAGCTTCAATCCATTTTGTGAAGTAATCGATAGTGACTAAAATGAAGCGATGATTGTTTGAGTCTTTTGGCCTAATCATTCCAATCATATTAATTTCCCACATAGAGAAGGGCCAAGGTGATGTCAAGACATTCAATGAAGTTGGTGGCACATGAATCTTGTCAGCATAGATATGGCATTTGGACACCTTCTAACGTAGTAGAAACAGTCAATCTCCATAGTTGTTCAATAATAGTCAGCTCATAGGATTTTCTTAGCCATAGCATGTCCATTGGCATGGACTTCTTCACATCCTTCATGGATTGCTTTTATGATCATGTTTGTTTCGTGTTTATCCACGCATCTGAGCAGGACTGAGTCATAATTTTTTTTTGTACAGCACGTCCCTATTCAAGAAGAATTTGGCTGATAACTTCCTTAAAGTCTTCTTATCTTTAATGGACACGTTCTCGAGGTAATCTTGTTTCTCTATATACCTTTTGATGTCATAAAACCAAGGTTTATCATCAGATTCTTCCTCAGTTGCTAAACAATATGCTGGTTCGTCCAGGTGTTCAATTATTATGGAGGGTGCTTCGTTAGCCCACTTAACTTTGAACATGGATGACAAGGTAGCCAAAACATATGCTAGTTGATTTTCTTCCCTAGGGATACGATGAATACTGATTTCATCAAAGTAGGGAATCAACTTCAAGACATGTTTCTTGTATGGAATCAACTTGTGATCACGAGTTTCCCATTCCCTCTTAATTTGACTGATTACCAAAGCTGAATCTCCGTATACCTCGAGGATTTTTATCCTTAGATCAATGGCTTATTCAATTTCGAAGATACATGCTTCATATTCTGCTATATTGTTGGTGCATTCGAAGCATAATCTTGATGTGAAAGGAAAATGAAAGCCTTTTGGAGAAGTAAGGATTGCCCCAATCCCATGACCTTGTACATTTAAGGCACCATCGAATATGAGCGTCCATCGCGATCCTGATTCGGGTCCTTCGTCAGGGCTTGTGATTTCATAGTCTCTGATGAACAGGATATCTTCATCAAGAAAGTCAAACTTCATTGGCTGATAACCTTCCACAGGTTGATGAGCGAAATAATCTGACAACACACTCCCTTTGATGGCTTTTTGGATGACAAACTGAATATCATATTCAGTCAGCATTTGCCATTGAGCTATTCTTCCAATGATAATAGGCTTTTTGATGAGATAAGGGTGAGAAATAGAGAGACAGAAAAATAAACAGTGATTGCAAACCCTCCCTCAATTATAATTTTTAGACCAGGCTAACTAATTTAGGACAATTTGTTAAACATATGAAAAAGCCACTAAAAATACCACTAAGTCTGAAAATTTCAAAAGGTTTAATATTGTTTGCTTTTTTTTTTTTTTTGAAGGATAGTGTCAAACTTGATAGGAATGATGCACATCAAACTGTAAGTGAAATTAACGATTATAAGTCATAGAAATTTAAGATAAAGCATTCATAATTTTTTTAAGCAGTTCGAAGGATGGACATGAAAAACTCAATTTAATTATGAACCCACCACCACCAAAAAGAGATGGTTCAAAGGGGTAGGCTCATCAGATGTTGTGGGTTGGAGGTGCAGTTGGTAAAAGAAAGAATTTGGACGACTTCTTGAAACGTAATGACTAAAATAGTCATTGATAATAATGATCCACACAAAAGAGCTGCATAGTCACAAAGCCTTGGGTAAAAATAACACTTAGTCATGTTCCAACACCTTGATGCTTCCACAGGGGTCACAAGCTAACGCTACTCTGCTCAGCAAATTAACTAGCATCTCATACATTTATAAACACTTGCTGGTGTGAGGTTCTAGCCAATGTGGGATTTAAATGGATCCAAAATGGTGTACTAAGTTGTAACATGCTTTCTTAAATGTTATAACACTCAAAACTGTTGTGGCTGCTGTATATATAGAGGGATTATTGGACCAAATTACTCGCAACATATATAGAAGGATTAAATCTATTTAGAAAATTATATGCAGAGCAAAATGTTCCAAAACCAATGAAGAAGTATTGAAATGCATACCTGGTTTAGTTTAAAGTATCAACAAGCAACATTATAACTTGTGAATGCTGCTTCTTCAACTTATGACTTTGTTCACAAAACAGAATCAAATTTCTCTAATGCTTCCTCGTACTTAGCATTCCATCAACATTTAATCCAGGAAAGTAATGAACCTTAAGATTATTAGGAAGATGCCATTAATTCTTTGGTCCTAATCTAGATTACAATTTCATATGGAAAATGTTGTGTCTTACATCTTTATCTTATCTTTACAACAAAAAAAGTCACCAATCCTACATTCCTTATTTCAATATTGTGGACTGGAGGTGCAACAGCCCGTGTTCCCTCCCCCTCCACTGTCAGGAGTAGGAGGGAGTAGGAGGTGTCCACTGCTCTGGGAAACCAGTCTCACATGGTACCCTCACAGCTCTTAATAAATTTGTAAATCACCATTATTAATAAAGTATTTTATAAGATATCATGGAAAGCATGTCTAAACATGCTGAAAACAACTTATAGACATGTCATATGTTGTTTTCATAAACCCTTCTAAAGAGACCTATTCAAATATAGGCTTAAATAACATAATCCAAACAAACCGTAAGCCTTCAATTCACAAGTTGACGCTACTCAGCTCGGTAAACCATCTATCATATAGGACATTTATAAACACTTACATGTGTGATATTCTAGCCAATGTGGAATTTAATCGATATAAATTGGTTTAGTATTAAGTTGGCACATGGTTTCTGAAATGGCTTACTTTGAATGATTGAAATTTCACATTACATTCTGTTATGATGCAGTAGCATCTATATATAGGCACAGCTAACCATAACTAACTCTGTTATGGAAGTTACAACAGCTGGCAAGCTTAATTCTAGCACATGTCTAATAGCTAACTAATGCTATAACCAACTGACTTATCTATCACTATATGTATCTATTAAAGAATATACTTTCATTATGAAATCTCCTGGCTGTTATAGTTCTCATAAAATGATGGAGGTATACAAAAACGAAGAGGTTGTGATAAATGTTCATTCGTTAGTAAAAAGAGTGACTACTAGTATACAATCCTAGCTATAATACAAGGTTATACATAATCATATACACAAATGAGCTTATATGAGACCCATAATTAGAACTCTTAACACTCTTCCTCAAAACTAAGGTATACAATCCTACTAAAAAATTTATAGTTCATTAATGTTTACCAATGAAGCTGTTATCCAATGCACGTTAAGTTAAATTTTTCCACTTTGGTTTATTAAAAAGGATCTTCAGCTGCAATAAATTTTGACTGTTCTGCCATAACAAACAGCTATCATTTTTATATAAAAAATTGGGGTTCACTTGAACTGAACTAGTAATTCGGCAAAAAAAAAAAGGAGTAGCATTTAAAAAACATATCTTTAAGAACTTAGGACATGGTTTTTGTTAAATTGAACTTTATTAGGGAAGTATTTCATAAACTACACATGAATTTATTTGAAGGGAAACAGTTCAATTTTTAATGGGGCTTTCCTGCTTTAGTTTTTAGCTTTTCAGGAAACTCTAGATTCAGTCTTGTTCTTAACAGATGTTATATTTCAATTATCAGTTAACAAAAAGAGATGACCAGAGTCGTTACCTATTTAATTTTGTTGCAGAAAATGAGAGCCAATTCTTTGCATGAACAAAATAACTTTGAGCAGAAAATGTATGTGAACCAGACAATCTCCCTCTTGGTTTAATTAATGTTACATAAGAGCAAGTTGTAGAAGTGTTGAGCTAACACAAACACTAGTAGACTCCAAATTATTGTATTAAAGTCCCATATTGCCGAGTTAGCAAAGAAGCAGAAAAGATGTTAGATATAAAATACACAGCTGACATGCATTTGAACTCATACCTTTCTCGGCCTTTTGGCTAAGATCAAGTGTAGTATCTGTTCTTATCAGTTTAATATCTGATATGTGGGCCAATGGTCCACATGATATTAAATTTATTTCTTGAGGGAGAGAGTCCATTACAATAGCTTGCTATTGGGTCTCTCATGTGTTGCTTTTGCATTGCAGTATTGCAATAGCCTGGCACACCCCACCAACCATAGTTCAAATTTATAACTAAACTAGGTTAATCTTTTATTTTTCTGATCCTAATGCCAATATATATGTTATCTTTACTTCTGCAGAATGCAGGGCAAGAAATTAGTTAAGTATCAGTTAAAATAGTAGTGTCAGTTGATTTGGATTCATACCCTTGAAACCTTCACTAAGATTTCTGCAAGTTAAATAAAACCTTGCACAAAAAGCCAACGTGATCAATGCTAATCCCATAAATTATCATTCAATCAATATATGAATATTCATAAATTACCATTTCGTGCACAATTTGGTAAGAAATGAAACACTACTACAAAAATAAATGTGACTTTCTTGTGCCCACACAAAGGGACTATTATTAAATATTCCAAGAAATGATTTAATGACATTGATTGCATTCTCGTTGATAAATGATTCATCAAAACATTCTTGTAACTCCTTCAAATATTGTTAACCCGGGAACTTTAACAGTCCCTCAACACTAAGGGATACAAACCTGCTCAAAAACAGATAGTTAATTCATGTTTACCAATGAAATTGTAATTCAGCGCATGTTGAATAAAAAAATTCACACTTTGGTTAATTAAAGCTGCAATAATTTTGATTGTTCTACCACAAACAAGCAGCTCTCATTTTTATATAAAAAAAAAATGGTTTCACTTGAACTGAGCTAGCAATTTAACAAAAAAAGGAGAAGAATTGGTCGGTAGCATTTAGAGAAAACTCAGATGCCCCTCTTAGGAAGACTTACCTCAGATGTTTCTCAGCTGCCACTGCTTTGAGGACTCAGGACTTGGTTGTCTTGATGTTTTTCATAATTCTGCACCGATGAGTTTTGTTTATAGCGTTTCAGAAAACTCTAGATTCAGTCTTATTCTATAAAATGTTAACGAAATTTGGCTAAGTTTTAAACAAGAATGAGATGTCATTGCAGCAGACAAATGCTTAAGTGTGTGACCACTGACAGTATGAAAAGTTGCTGCATAAATCAATCTACCAGTGGTCTCTTGCAACGTAGCTAGAGGATAGAACACTGCCAAGATTTAATTTGAAGTTAAGTGCCATTTAAAGGACTATTGAATAAAAACAGGTAATATATCATGCAAAAAGTACAAACCTGCAGACCATAGCCAACACGTCGAATGTGTGTACATTGGAGCCAACAAGATGGCCATAAGAGGTAGGCAATGCATGATACAATTTGAACCAGAAGATATGGACGGACGTCGCGAAAGAACCTGCAATAAGAGGTAGGCAATGCATGATACTTAATTGTTTCATGGTTACTAACTTACTACGGCTATCGAATGGAAATCATTGATCCAAGGGGAATACTAGATTCAAAGATACTCCTTTTCTCCTTTGATAGTGCATTTAACATTTGACGGATTTTCTCTCCAATGTTCCTATTTAGCAGGAGTCTGAATGCTCTTATTACACTGCAACAGCACGTGCTCTGCTGTCTCTGACTCCACGTTACAATCAGTACCAGCGTGCACCCTTTTGTCGGTCAATCTTACACAAGTTGGGAAATACATTGCCTACTACTATTAGTAGTAGTTGAGCCCCACATCGAAAGAAGGTGGAATGTATTGAGATAAGCAAGATTATAAAAGAACTTGAATACCATCATTTCAACTTACTTACCTGGATGGGGTCAATGGTTGATCATGAAGGACCATGGCCTAGGAGAGTGACCTCCATTGCACTTAGGAGGGGTGCTATCCTAAGGTCTACCCAAGTGGTGGAACCTACATCATAATTTGTTGCAGTGGGGGCCTGCGTTCGCGCGGCCCCCTCCTATTCTTATCTAAAAGTTTGTATAAGAGTTTTTTTTCTTGATGACATGGTGTAAAAAATTGTCAAATAGCCAGGCAAATCCTACCAACCTTGGTTAAAATTTCATAACCTTTAAGTAGATCAATACTTTTTTACTTTTCTGATCCTGATTCTATACATATGTTATGTTTACTTCTGCAGAAAGCCAGGCAAGAAATTAGTAAACTATCATTTAAAGCATATTATTATCTTTACGGCATTCACTACTGTTATACTTGAATATTTTATTTTTTGGTTATAAACTTGTTTTAATTTGACTATTGAAAACACGTTATAATCCAAGCACGGCTGAGTGGAAAGAGTCCACATCCCTTTTAGAATCCAGGTACAAACAACTTGCTTAAAGGCCAGTTCTTGCACCCACTCCAACGTGCACAGTCCCACCAAAAAGAGATGGTTCGAGGGGCTAGGCGCACTAGGTGTTGTGGGCTGGAGGTGCTGCGGTCCGTGGTCCCTCCACTGTCAAGAATAGGCAGTATTCGCTGCTCTGTGAAACCAGCCTCCCGCTGTACCCTCCTGTCTAAGAAATACACTCAGCAAAAGGATCCAAAACCAATGAAGAAATAGTGAAATGCATACCATCAGCTATCAGCATTATCACTTGTGAATGCTGCTTCTTCAAGTTCTGGCTTTGTTCCCAAAACAGAATGAAATTCCTTTAATGCTTCTCGTATTTAGCATTCCATCAGCATTTAATCCAGGAAAGTAATGGAAATTAAGATTATCAGTAGATGCCATTAATTCTTTAGTCCTAATCTATATTACAATTTCATATGGAAAATGTTTTGTTTCTGACATGTCTATCTTATCTTTTCAAGAAAAAAGTCACCAATCCTATATTCCTTATTTTAATAAGCAATTGAGTAATAAAGGAAAAGATTAACTAAATCCAGCTCAACATTTTGATTCAGTCCCAAAATATGTTGTACATTGTTGTTCCATATTCGCCATTTGTTTGTTATAGTTGGCCTACTAGCATGGTTTTAAACAAATGTTACAGTTGCGTTATGGTGCAAACTTTTATATGGCAGGAAAATACTGCCAATGCGATGTTGCAGATCCCTCAAAATACTTTAATGCTGCATTTGTAGTTCCAGAATGCAATTTTAAAATCATGCTTAATAGAATCATTATGGATTTGTATTTCTTGCAATTATGAATTCACACAATTGACAAAGTCATACATTTTGGACCATATGATCAAGATCCGATGTCTCACATCCGACCTTGTATAATAGATTCAATTATGAAGTCTAAATGCAGACCATGTGATCTTAATTAACTCCACAATCTAGATCGTATAACTACGGTAGATGGAGGATTTCCTGACTATAGGGGTTCGAATCCACAAATGCTTATAATAAAATATCACAAATAATGATTGTGTAAATAAAACATGAGATACTTTTGAAACTAAAAACAGTGTATTGAATTTCTTGTCGAAAGCATTATCAAAACATACCCGGAGCAATATAACCATCACCTTTCTTTAGTTGCCTCAGTGCCACTACCATCCTGTTTTTTTTCAATGCGACTCAATAAACCTTTCCATTACCACCGCAGCCGATTAAATCATCTTTATCCAAATGACTTATTTCATCAGCATCAATATCCATTTGGTAAAAAGATGCAAGTTTACATTTTCTTTACTTGCTTCCTTTTGACATTTTTGTAACTTTTTTGCTCTTCGAGATCAAAACATCGATGATGGAGATAACAGCAATGACCAAGAGCATTACATATTTATAACCAAAGAGAGTTCTTCTATGACCATGATCTTTATGAAAAAATTTCAAAACAGAATTTATTGAACTTTTTGGAATATACTTATAACCAAAGAGAGTTCTTCTATGACCATGATCTTTATAAACAAATTTCAAAACAGAATTTATTGAACTTTTTGGAATTTTCTCAACACATGAACCTTTGTTTCCAACAAAAACAACATTGTGAATGTTGAACATTTTGATTCAGTCCAATCTCAAACATTGTGGATCAAACATAAAGTACATTGTTTTACTTTTTAAAAAAGAATTTTGAAGTTCATATATACAAAATGACAACACATGTAATGTACAATAACTTGATCATACAATCTTCACTAAATTAGGCCTCCAATTACCTATTTTGAGCATGATATGATATCACTAATCTCAGTGTGTCAAATTTATATTCAAAATGTTGTGATTAATCATCATTGTAATGAATGTGATTATTAGCCATTAGTCATGACTATAGGTGAAAAGTCATTTAAGTAGCTAAATGAATTATTTGAAAAGCTTATAATGCATTATTAAAAGTAGCAAAATGGATTATTTGAATAGCTTATAATGCATTATTAAAAGTAGCTAAATGAATTATTTGAAAAGCTTATAATGCATTATTTGAGCATGATATGATGTCACTAATCTCAAAGTACTAAAGTCATATATATTCAAACAGGTTATTCTTCTCAAAAATATTAATGCAATATCAAACTCCACAATCATATGCTCTAAGATCCTCAAGACCCTGCCGGGAGTAGGAAGTGCTCGCTGCTCTGTGAAACCAGCCTCACGCAATACCCTTCTGTCTAAGACCCGTGGGTCAACTCGCAACTTGAAGCGGGCAGGCCAGCAAGGTGCAACCACCAGACCAACCTGTTAAGCCTTAACCATGTTCCATCACCTTGATGCCCCCACATGGGTCACAAGCTGGCTCTACTCAGCTCGGCGAACTAACTAGCATGTCAAACATTTATGAACACTTGCTTGTGTGATGTTCTAGCCAATGTGGAACTTAAATGGATCCAAAATGGTGTAAAATTACGTTGGAACATGCTTTCTTAAATGTTGTGGATGACATTATATATAGAGGGATTGTTTACCGAAGAATTAGTAACAACATATATAGAAGGATTAAATATATTCAGAAAGTTATATGCAGACTAAATACACTCAGCAAAATGATCCAAAACCAATGAAGAAATAGTGAAATGCATACCTGGTTTAGCTTAGAGAATCAACAAGCAACACTATAACTTGTGAATGTTGCTTCTTCAAGTTCTGGCTTTGTTCCCAAAACAGAATCGAATTTCTCTAATGCTTGATGCTTCCTTGTACTTAGCATTCTATCAGCATTTAATCCTGGAAAGTAAATAACATTAAGCTTAAAAGGGAGATGCCATTAATTCTTTGATCCTAATCTCCATTTCTGCAGCTAAAATCCTCATACCATCACCTTTCTCTAGTTGCTTCACAGACACTACCATCCTGTTTTTCTTCAACGCGACCCGATAAAGCTTTCCGGTGCCACCACGGCCGATTAAATTATCGTTATCCACTTGGTGAAAAGATGATAATTTGCTTCTTTTTTTTTTACTTGCTTCCTTTTGACATTTTTGTAACTTTTTTGCTCATCAAATCTTGGCGTTTCTACAGATCAAAACCACAGCGATGACGATAACAACAATGACCAGGAGCATTTCATATTTATAATCAAAGAGAGTTATTCTATGACCATGATCTTTATTACAAATCTTCAAATCAAAATTTATTGGACTTTTTGGAATTTTCTAAACACATAACAGCATTGTGGATGTTTGAAAAATTGATTACTTAACTAATATATTATATTAATTAGGTTAAATACATAGAATGTCAGAAGGATCCTTTTTAAAAAACAATAACAGATTAACCGAGCACCATTTGAACCATCACTTTGAGAAGTCTTAGTATGTACTTGGATTTTATATAATACGGCTCATTATGCTAATATCTTCCCTAAATGGCAGGTGACATTGGCACCCCTAACATGAACCAAAAAAGTGATGGTTCAGAGGCTAGGCTCAACAGATGTTGTGGACTGGAGTTGCGGCGGCCTGCGATCCCTCCACTGTCAGGAGTAGGAAGTATTCGCTGCTCTGTAAAACCAGCCTCACGCAGTACCCTCCTGTCTAAGACCCACAAGACCCGTGCCTTCGCACAAGTCCCGTGGGTCAACTCGCAACTTGGACCGGACAGGCCAGCATGGTGCAACCACCAGACCAACCTGTTAAGCCTTAGCCATGTTCCATCACCATGGTGCCCCCACATGGGTCACAAGCTGACGCTACTCAGCTCGGCAAACTAACTAGCATGTCAGACATTTATAAACACTTGTATTTGTGATATTCTAGCCAATGTAGGACTTAATAGATATATACTATAAATATGGAACATGTTATAAAACTAATCATTGAAAAGATGCGGTTGAAAAGGTTTCTTAAATGGCTTACTTTGTACTCGGGACTCCCCAACTACTTTTGACATGTTATAACACTAATCATTGAAAAGATGTGGTTGAGGGATTTAATCTACATATATAGAGGGATTACTGTACACTACAAAAAAATGATCCAAAACCAATGACAGTAGTGGAATGCAGTACATACAATTTGTAAAGTGAAGAAACATATATACCTGATTTAGCTTAGAGTAACAACAAGCAACATTATAACTTGCCACTGCTGCTTCATCGGGTTTTGGCTTTGTTTCCAAAACTGACTCAAATTTCTCTAACGCTTCCTCGTACTTCGCATTCCTTAGGAATTTAAACAAGAAAGTAACGGGCACTAGGATTATCAAATTTCTCTAATGCTTCCTCATACTCAAATTTCTTTTCTGCATTCTCGTGAGTAACGGGCCTATTGTTTGGCAAATTGTGTACATTGTTCTTTCATATTCCGCAGCTGGCCAAATTTTGGTCCCAAAAACAGGCACTGCAGATGTTAAACAGGTTGATTCAGTCATATCTAGAACACTATAGGGCTCTATTTAATGCACATAGGACAATTTCTTTATTATACAACCTTAAGCCAAGCTTCACTAAATTAGGCCTCCAATAACCCCTGCTTTGAGCATGATTAGATATCACTAATCTCAAAGTTCTAAAGCCATATACATTCAAAGAGGTGTTCCTTCTCAAAAATATTAATTCAATATCAAAGTCCTCAATCATAAGCACACGCGATTATCATAAAATGCTTATGTATAAGCTATTATCTATAACAGAAAATAAACAAAAATGAAAAAGTTATTATCTAAACTATTAGGTATTATTTAAGCTATGATGGAGAGAGTGTTGAAATGAGGCGAAAACAACTTGTGAAAATGTAAACGCTTTGAAACAGAGTCTCACAAGTCTCTGTTGAAGTGGATAAGCTTGAATAAATGAATTCAAAGAAACAAACCCTAAGCCTTCAATTCAAAAAAAAAACTACGTTGAAGATGATGTAGTTGTCTCAATATAAAATGAGGAGCAGAAGAAACCTGGTGTAGTGGCGAGTACATTGAACACTCCAGCCTTGTGAATTGATCCACCAGGAGCCATGGCATCCCTACCTCAAATGAAGCTTTGACCACAAAAGGGAAAGGTTTTGATTTTGACAAATGTGTGTTTGATGAAACTATAAGAAAAAGGGTTTCTTGAACAAAACCATTCGTTGGTGGGAACAAAATAATTTGCTACTCCCTTTACCCGCGAATTTTTTTTATTTTTAAGGTCATTTTTACAATTTTTTAATTAATCTAATTTATTTATTTATTTATGGATCATGCTAATACACTCATGTAGGTGTGCATTAGCAATATACATTTTAGTATATTTTTGTGTGGGGTCCATCAATTTTGGGTGGGATCTACCTTAAAAAGATGAAAAAAAATGGGTTAAATATGTATAAGGTCCTTACAAATATCTCAACTTTTAAGTTTGGTCCCTCCAAAATTTTCCTTCAAACAATAGTCCTCTGAAAGTTTTTCGTCCCTAATTTTAGTCTCTCCCGTTAGTTTCCACTAACGGTGGCTTATGTGGCATGCCATGTGAAATTTTTTGATGACATGACTTACATGTGGCAATGCCAACGTGACAAAAAATGCTGACATGTATGCCACATGTCAATTGTTTCAATTTTATTTTTTATATTTTAATATCATATTTAAACTCAAAAATGATAACTAATTTGCAACTATTTCCTAGCTAATCTCATGAATGAAAGTAAAAATTCATATATTTAAAAGCTTAATGTCACCGTAAGAAAATGAATTACTCACAATTACATTGATTATAGTAATTAATTTATCTATAATCAAATAAATAAATTAATTACTCACAACATTCAGTGTGTGTTGAAATGCAAACGCTAAAAACATTACATTATGCATTGCATTGAAGAGAGAAATTAAATTGCAATACATTACTTCAGCTGTTAGAAGAAACAGTAAATTTGTTAGATCCTTCCATTAATCACTAAAATCACTAAAGTAAAACTCAAAATCAAAAGTTAATCTAGTTTGTTCAAACAAGTGATCATTGTTGTATTATCATAAAAATGTCAATCAATCACACAAACAGAACAGTTAATTTAGTTTCTCTGTTGTCAAACAAAAAAGCTAAAAAAAAATTACATTGCTGAGAGAAATAAAAATGCAATAGATTACTTTAGCTTATAGCAGAAACAGTACATTTGTTAGATCCTTTGATTAATCACAAACTTAAATTCAAAATCAAAATCTTCAGTAGTGTATCTTTGCTAACCGTTATACATGGTTAATATATGTCAAGAAAATAGATCATATTTATGAATAAATCCTAACTGTTATACATGGTTAATATATGTCAAGAAAATAAAATATCTTATAATTGATTATCTGTTTAACATAAAACCAATTGAAATTATCATTAAAAAAAATGAACGACTTCATTAATTTTAATTTTAAACATTTTCTAATATACACAATTGAAAGGAATTGGTGTGTGCACTCATTAGAAAATGTAAAAATATATTCACATCAAAATAGTTTGTTTGAGAAGAATAGTTTGGTGTGGACTTGTTTGTATCTTTGCTAAATAATATGTTAATTTTGTTTTATGAGTCGAAGCCAAATCCGTATTTGTGTTTCCTTTTAGCTTCTTAGCCAATTACTTGTTCTACATTTTGTTTTTAATCTTTAATCATTTAGATAAAATAACCCTATTTGATGATAGTTTGATTTAACTGAGAAGTTCCTTGAAACCCACCAATTTTTCTTCTGGTCATCAACTTCCCTTCTAATTAGGAAGGATGAGGAAGTTTGCTACAGAAAAATATTTATATAAAAATTATGCACTCTCATGAAAGAAGTAAAACAACTTTATAGCAGAAAAATCGTAGGTAAAAAATGACTGTTGTAGTATTTATATTATAAAGCCATGGATAGGAAGTCTGAATATCGCTATGTTAATGGCTGCAGCTTTAAAGTTATGACGGCAAATATGCTGCAGAAACAACTCCCCTTGTTCTTTACTAATCAAAATAACATTTGGTCAAGTTAATTCTTGAGAAATATAAATTAATGACCAGAACTTGGTTAATTCTTGAGCATTTGCTACTCATGAATAACATCCTTGCTAAATATAATTTACTTTGATTATTACATGTTCTAATTAAACTTGGTTAAGTCAAGTTCTTCTATTTGGTTGGTTAAGATTATTACATGTTCTAATTAAACTTGGTTAAAATTAGGCAATTTCTTATTACACCACCCTTGTTTCTTAGACACCATCTAAATTTTCGGTTTTGCCCCCTGATTCCGGATGTGCACATTCGGACGCACCAATTTTTTTAAAAACGCTGATTATTTCCGGAAGTGCACATCCAGAAACATTCCTGATCTGTAGATCCGGAAAAAGGCAGAACATTATTTTTTTTTTAAAAATCGATTTTTTTGCTTGGTCACATATGTTAATAAATCGTCGCAATTTAATATACATTTGACAACATCCATATATAAAATAAAATGATATATATATATATATATATATATATATATATATATATATATATATATATATATATATATATATATATATATATATATATAATAAATCTCTGTCAAAATACAGTGCATACATCTAATATAAATATAATACATCAATCAAAAAACTACTGCGTATGGCGAAGGATCTCTCCTGGCTCCCCTGCTCCTCTGCCCCTACCCGCAATCCTGGATCAATGTCTGCGGTACTGAAGTGCCCCCTGAGCAATCGCAATAATCCTGTCCACGGCAAGTCTGGCACCAGAGCCCTCAGGGAGGTGACCGTCCGCAATGGCCTGCTGCGCTATCTGCTCTATCTGACGACAGCGTGGTAGGACATCCTGAGTGTGGTCCAGCTGAGACTGTCGTTCCTCTAATATCTCCTGATGAGCAGGTCTGGGTGGCGATCCCTCAGCAGTGGGCACCATGCATGGGTGTGAGACGGTGTAGAACCACTCGATGTACCCGGCAACAACACTCCAGTCTGTCTCCGCTCTGGTCGCCCGAGCCTCCTCCGGTACCAAGTGGGACTGGTAGGCACGAGATGTCGTCTAGCGTGATCGTGATCTCGCCGTACGGTAGATGGAATGAGGATGTCTCAGGGTGCCATCAGGATACCGTACTGGATCTGGGAATACCCAATCCTAGACAGGCCTCCAAGACCAGACTCCGCAAGTGCAGACGTGAACCACTCAGCCTCTGGCAGCATCTCAATCGTGTCCATAACCTTGCCCCCATGGTTATAGAACTTCTGTGAATCCTTATCCTGAAAATTTCCAAATAAAACAATGTTACAAATGAACATATTTTCAACGAATACAATTCTATAAATAAACCGAGAAAGATTACCTGTCCTAGCCAGACATATCTGGCAGTATGCTTAGAGTACCCCGCGAGTAGGGACATATTAGACGGTCCCCTGGGGTAACCGCCCAGCTCATCGAAATTGTCATCATCATCGTCAACACCCTCATGTGTTGGGTGATCACCCTCTGGAACAGGAACAGCAACAGGGGAACGAGGAGGAGCAGCTGATGGAGCTGTAGTCTCCCGACGACGCCTGCGTGCGGGCTGGGACCCTGATGAACTAGCAGTAGAAACCTGACGCCTCCGAGATGTAGAATCGGCGGCTGACGAGGGAGTGGCCTGAACCTGTGATGTGGATGGTTGTGGTGTAGGATGTGGTGTAGGATGTCCCTCAGCTGTAGGGGCTACCCCAACTCCCTCTGCGTCGGAAGCCTCGGCTATAGACTGCATCCGCTCACGTCGGACAGATGCGTGATGAGCTGTCCGTCCATGTATGGTACGATCGTCTCTGTCAGCCATCTAATCTGCAAAGCATAATAAATAAATTAAATTTTGTTTAAAAATAATTAAACAAAAACAAACAAACAAGCAAAATTAAAAAAGGAAAAAAATAGTCTTCCGGGTGTGCACATTCGGAAGGACTCGGAATTTTAAACGTTAGGTATTCCCGGATGTGCACATCCGGAAGGACGCAGAATTTTAAATGTTGGGTATTTCTGGATGTGCACATCCGGAAACACTAAACGTTTCAATATTTCCGGATCTGTACATCCGGTACGTATTTTGAAGTTTAAAAACGACAGTCATGGCCACTGTAACAACCAAAAGGGCATTTTTATGCCCTGATCGTCCGTTTGAAGCAGTAAAAATGACCTACATTGTCTCTAACCTATGTTATTCATACAACCTAACAATTTCTACACCTAAATGTCTACTCTAAATCGATTACTCGAAAATTACTCCGAAACTCTAAAATTTGAAAACTTACCGATTAAAATGTGATACGGAGGATTTGGAGTGTGTTGATCGTTGTAGCAGTTGCTCTGCGCCGAACTCGAGTGGAAAAAATCGAGATTTGTGGTGATTGAAAATTTGAGAGTTTGAGAGAGTTTGAGAGATTTTGGAAATGGAAAGGTGAATAATGAGGGGGAAGAACGTCTGGCGCAAACTAATAAGAAATACTTCCGGATGTGCACATCAGAATTCTTTCCGGATATGCATATCCGGAAAATCTCTACGATTTTTAAAAATTTGGTGCGTCCGGATGTGCACATCCGGAATAGAGGGGCAAAAAAATAATTTCATGTGGTGCCTAAGAAACTTGGGTGGTGCATTAAAAAATTGCCTAAAATTATTACATGTTCTAATTAAACTTGGTTAATTCAAGTTCTTCTATTTGGTTGTATTTGTGTAATATATACTACTTGTTTTGAACACTACTTGTTTTGAACTTTGTTATTGAAATTACTTAAGATAGAATTGTGATTTATGACCGTAGTAGTAAATCTGATATTGTAGTGAAATATATAATTTGTTTTTGTTTTTTAATTTAAAATAGTGTGTTTAAATTAGCTAGAGATTAGCTATGAATTAGCTATAAAAATGGTGTGTTTAAATTAACTAGAGATTAGCTAGAAATTAGCTAGGAAGTAGCTGCAGATTAACTACCATTTATGGGTTCAAATATGATATTAATATAAAAATAATTAAAATTGAAAATATTGCCACGTGGCATATATGTCAGCAATTTTTGCCATGTTGGGATTACCACATGTAAGCCACGTCATCCAAAAATTTCCACATGGAATGCCACATAAGCCACCGTTAGTGAAAACTAACGGGAGAGACTAAAGTTAGGGACAGAAAACTTTCAGAGGACCATTGTTTGAAGGAAAACTTTGGAGGGATCAATCTTAAAAGTTGAGATATTTGAAGGGACCTTATACATATTTAACCCAAAAAAAATATAAATAAAATATATGTAGTGTATTTTTGTGTGGGACCCACCACTTTTGGGTGTGTGTTAGCATTTCCCTTAATTTATTTATAACCTAATTATTTAATGATTTGTATTTGGGAATTTCTTAAGCATCCTATATGTTTTTTATGCACGTCTCAAAATTTTAAAAATGTCCTTAATTTTCGGAGATTTATTTCTAAAAATTTTTTGTAATTACATTTTCGTAATAAAATAGATCAGTAGCAGCAGAGGCAAAAACATGTAATTTTCCAAAATTATATTCAGATTCATAAAATAAAAATAGGATTACATAAATAATTTCAGCATAAAATGTAACATTATTTCAATATACAGGTGGACGCCTCAACATCTTCGCAATATCTTCGACCGATCTTGAAATCGTTGCTTCCAACTCGAGCGAAACTTTTGTTTCGAAACAAAAATATGTATTCCATATAGCCCTTGCATATGCTTGTGTCTGAGCTCAAATTTGTTGAACTCAATCTTCCATTTGTTATCTATCGACGCTGAACGGTACTCAAACTTCACAATCCTTCGATTGTCTTCGTAAGGTAGGAAATGGTGAATTTTGTCTTTGATATCTTCGAGGGAGGTGAAATCGGTGAGCTTAAACATTCGACGGGGTGTAGAGCTGGAGAATGAGACATTTGCGACATACCAATTGATATTTATTTGTGACATTTGAGACATTTTCAGTTTGTGTGAAATATAACATAATAGCACCTTAATTTTTAGAAGCCATTGATCAATATGGACCACTCAATAACTAACATGTTGATTCCGAAGATATATCTCTGGTTCTGCGCCCTATTATCTTGTTCTGAAGATGCATCTCTGGACTTTCTCCTGAACCAGTTCCAAAACAGAATCCTTAAAACATAATTTTTTTTACCAAAGAACAAATGTTTAAATGGGGAAGATAAAAAATGCATTAAGACACAATATGAACGAGTGTTGAATATATTACACTTCATTTATATTGAGACACAATTACATACACTTATTTGTCCAGTTAAACAAGAAATTAAAATGAATCAAAACATTTATCGCTGGCTAAATCTATGGGTGTTACCCCTTGGACTTTTGTGCATTTGATTCTTTTTCAAAATTGTTCAATTTCTCGAATTTTTGCATCATTTACTTAAAATGATTCGGCCAAGTCTCGACTTTTGTGGTTGAATGAGTTGTCCACTCTAGTGATGTAAGTGGCATAGGGCATCCCGGTTTCAAGTAAACTTGAATAAAATGACTTAATTTTGAAAATCATCAAATACACATGGTACTATCAATTGGATTTTAAGGTGGGGTGGTGCACAGTGGAAAAAAGGTTTCCGAAAAACCGTACCATGTCAGGTCAATACACACTTTATCATACGCACATGCTATTAGGTGACCCATTTCAAGGAAGCGCATACATTTTGCCTCTGGTGCCGGTGTCAATAAATTCTGGCTTCTTGCCCTCCTTTCATTGTATTCACTTGTATATATAATACAATCATCATTACAGCTATTAATAACTAATAACACCTAATTCCTAATTTATACAGCTTAAATAGGAATTATAATATATACAATTATTATTAGGCTGATTCTAAACATCACATTAAAGGAAATAATATCATTGACTAACATCCCCCCTCAAATTGATGCGGCTGATCAAAAAGCATCAATTTGCACAGTAGAAATTGGTGGCCGGGACGAGGAACAGCTTTCGTAAATATATCTGCAAGTTGAAGTTGTGAGCTGACGTGAGGAAGAGATATAACATGATCATCGAGAGCCTCGCGAATGGAGTGGCAGTCTACCTCAATATGCTTACTGCGCTCATGAAAAACCGGATTAGCAGCAAGCTGAATGGCACTAGTGTTGTCAGCATAGAGAGGTGTCGGAGTTCCCTGAGGAATGCCAAGTCCGGCCAACAAACCGCGAAGCCAAATAATCTCAGAGCAAGCTGTAGACATGGCTCGATATTCCGACTCAGTGGATGACTTGGAGACTCGAGCTTACTTTTTACTCTTCCAAGAAATCAAAGCAGAACCAAGAAACATACACCAACCAGAAACAGACCTCCTAGTGTCTGGACAACCCGCCCAATAAATTAAGAGACGAATTGGAAGGAAAAAATAAGCCTCGATTAGAGGTGCCTTTCAAGTAACGGATGATACGACGAACAGCAGTCAAGTGAAGGTGGCGAGGAGTGTGCATGAATTGACTAACTTGTTGTACATCAAAAGAAATATCTGGACGTGTAATAGTCAAATAGTTAAGACTACCCACCAATTGGCGATACTTCAAAGGATCAGGCAAGATATCACCTTCGTCACGATGGTATTTAACGTTTACTTCAAGAGGAGTATCCACTGGGGCAGCAGAGTGAAGGTCAGCCATAACTATTAAATCTTCAGTATATTTGTGTTGATTGACAAAAATCCCCTTGGAGTTAGAGTGAACCTCCAAGCCCAAGAAGTAATGAAGATAACCTAGATCTTTCATATGAAGGGCAACTTGGAGTTGCTCTTTAAGTTTATGAATAGATGATTGATCAGATCCTGTAATGATCATGTCGTCAACATAAATAAGAAGAAGAACAATGCCAGCATCCGAGTGATGAATAAATAAAGAAGTATCATAATGACTATGGGTAAAAGAGAATCCAATAAGAGTTGATCGAAATTTCTCAAACCATGCCCGAGGAGCTTGTCGCAAGCCATATAAGGAACGATTTAGTTTGCATACACCAGCAGAAGAGGAAAACAGGCCTGGAGGAGGAGTCATATAGATATCTTCGGCCAAGTCACCGTGAAGGAAGGCATTCTTCACATCCATTTGATGAAGGGGCCATCGTTTAGAAGCTGCAATAGAAAGGATAGTTTTAACTGTAGTCATTTTAGCTACAGGTGCAAAGGTCTCGTCGTAATCCACTCCATATTCTTGTTTGTTACCTAAGGCAACAAGTCGAGCTTTGAAGCGATCAACGGAGCCATCTGAATTGAGTTTCACAGAATATACCCATTTGCAACCAATGGGTTTAGTAGTAGGTGGACAAAGAACAATATCCCAAGTATAATTCTCTTGAAGTGCTTGCAACTCTTCTTGCATTGCCTTTACCCACCGTGAGTCTTTAGCTGCCTGTGAATAACATGTAGGAACAGATATACCAGATAAAGTGGCAGTAAGAGACATAGATTCATCTCCATACCTTTTCGGTGGACGAGATATACGGCTGGATCTTCGTGGTTCCATTGGTGGAGGATCAGGCGACGGTTCAGTGTCGAGAGGAGCTGTAAGAAGCTTTCGTCTAACAAAGACATGCCCTGGCTTAAAACGTTCTATAGGGCGAGTTACCTCCAAAAAATTAGGGAGTGAAACAAAACCAGGAGAGTCCGAGGAAATAGAAGGAAAAAAATATTGATATTCAAAGAAAACCACATTCCTAGAGATGCGGAAGCGCTGGGAAGCTGCGTCATAACAAAGGAAACCTTTCTGAGTAGGAGCATAACCCATAAAGGCACACCTTACAGATTGGGCACCCAATTTGTGACGTTCTGAAGGTGGTAAGTGAACAAAACACACACAACCAAAAGTGTGAAGATCATGATAATCAGGTTTTATGTTGTTTAGACGAAAGAAAGGGGAATCAAAGTCAAGAACCTGAGAAGGAAGGCGGTTGATCAAGTACACCGCCGTTGACAAGGCTTCAACCCAAAACTGAGATGGAACAGAACCTTGAAGAAGGAGTGCGCGGGTGACATCAAGTAAGTGTCGATTCTTCCACTCAGCAACTCCATTTTGTTGAGGCGTATAAGGACAAGAACGCTGGGAAATAATACCTTTTGCTTGCAAAAACTCTTGAAATTCTCGAGAAACATACTCCCCACCAGAATCTGTACGTAGACATTTGATGCCTATATGAAATTGATTCTCAATATATGCCAAAAATTTCTTAAACATGCTAAAAACCTCAGATTTAGAGCGGAGAAAATATATCCATGTAAATCTACTGCAGTCATCAATAAATGTGACAAAGTATTTATATTTCGAATGAGATAATACCGGTGATATGCCCCAAACGTCACTATGAATAAGATCAAAACATCTATCAGCATGATGCACATTAGATGGAAAGGGGAGAGTTTTGCTTTTGGCAAGTTTGCACACGGAACAATCAAAAGAGGAATTAGAAATTGAACTTTTATTATTCAATAGTTTATTTTTCAATAAATGCGACAAAACAGTAAAATTTGGATGACCTAACTTTCTATGCCAATCCTCAGACTTATTTGGTCCACTACTACAAGCAAAAGATAAAATTTTAGGTATGGAAAATTGGATAGGAAATAATTTGCCCACTTTAGGCCCCCTCGCGATCACTTTCCCCGAAACCTGATCCTGCACAGAACAACCATCACGAGAAAAATTAACATTACAATTATCATCAACCAATTGCCCAACCGAAATTAAATTCGAAACAAGTCCAGGAGAAACAAACACATCTCGGAACGAGGAATTAATGTCTCCAACAGCGGAAATAGATAGAGTATTTCCATCGGCGATTTTAATGTTTTGGGTGCCATTGTAAGTGTGAACATTATGCAAATTTTGCAAGGAACCCGTCATATGATTAGAAGCGCCAGAATCAATAAACCAAGGTTGAGCAACAACATTTGCAGAATGAGCCACAACATTAGGCTTACCTTGAATGCCTAAGGCAGAAAGAGCAGTCAATACCATTTGTTGGACATCTTGTGCAGTCAAAACAGTAGACGCTGAAGCTGGAGGAGCGGAAGATTGAGCCACGGAAGGAGTAGCAGCATGAAATGCTTGCACCGATTTCTTCTCGGGTCTAGTCGGGCATTCTTTGATGATGTGACCTTGTTGTTTGCAATAGTTACAAAATTTCTTATTGCAATTACGCGCGATATGACCAAACTGTTTGCAGGAAAAACATTGGACTTGTCCCATATGACGGCCTTTCCCTTTAATCTGGGCATAATAGGCAACAGAAACAGCATCAGCAGTGGAGTTGTCATGTGACATGGCCCCTTGAGTCAATAGACGCTGCTCCTCGCGAAGAAGTTCGCCAAGACACACGTCTAACGTAGGAAGTGGACTTCGATTCAGCAAAGATGCACGCACTGCTTCAAATTCAGGTTGAAGTTTCATAAGAAATTGATCTCGCTTGCTAACCTCGTAAATTTTTTGAACAGCAGCGAGCGAGTCAGCAGAAACATCGGCATGTAAAATAGCCGAATGTTCAACCCACAGATTAAGAAATCCAGAATAATAGTCTTGAATCGAAAGATTTCCTTGACGGTAATTTGCAATGTCGAGCTCCAACTGAAACCTTTTAGCGGCATTGTCTTGATTGTAAACGCGTTTCAGATAGTCCCACATTTCCTTAGCAGTAGAAAAGGAACGCAGATTGTTAATCATTTGAGGGTCAATCGAAGCTAGAATCCAAGTTATGATCTGAGCGTCCTTTGTTTGCCATGCTGCCAAAGCAGCATCGGCACTGGGTGTAGAAGAGGTGCCATCTATATGGCCCCACAAGCCTTTACCTTTCACAAACATCTTGAGTTGGAACTCCCACGCTGCATAATTTTTGCCGGTAAAACGAACACAGAAAATTTCCTTTTCTTTTTCTGTCAACATGATGAATAGCACAACAAACCACAAAAAAACAGAGAACCCTCTAATAGCAAGAACGAGAGGGAAACAAAAGACCGAGATGACAAAACAAGGGCGAACGAAAAGCGGACAAGGCAAAAAAAACAAACCCAAACAAGGGCTGAAACAGACCGGGAACCAAGAACACGAAAGACCAAGATTGTTACCAACAAAAGACTCGTGATACCATGTCAATAAATTCTGGCTTCTTGCCCTCCTTTCATTGTATTCACTTGTATATATAATACAATCATCATTACAGCTATTAATAACTAATAACACCTAATTCCTAATTTATACAGCTTAAATAGGAATTATAATATATACAATTATTATTAGGCTGATTCTAAACATCACATTAAAGGAAATAATATCATTAACTACCAGCCGGACCGTTAAGGAAAGGAAAAAGAGGCTCATAAACTTCATCAAATTTTTCTTTCTTTCCGTACAACCGTGTGTATGATTTTTTATGCGTCTTCAACTCTTGGATAAGTGCATGTGGAAAAGTGCATGATTAAGATTATCAGTAGATGCCATTAATTCTTTAGTCCTAATCTATATTACAATCTCATATGGAAAATGTTTTGTTTCTGACATGTTTATCTTATCTTTTCAAGAAAAAAGTCACCAATCCTATATTCCTTATTTTAATAAGCAATTGAGTAATAAAGGAAAAGATTAACTAAATCCAGCTCAACATTTTGATTCAGTCCCAAAATATGTTGTACATTGTTGTTCCATATTCGCCATTTGTTTGTTATAGTTGGCCTACTAGCATGGTTTTAAACAAAGGTTACAGTTGCGTTATGGTGCAAACTTTTATATGGCAGGAAAATACTGCCAATGCGATGTTGCAGATCCCTCAAAATACTTTAATGCTGCATTTGTAGTTCCAGAATGCAATTTTAAAATCATGCTTAATAGAATCATTATGGATTTGTATTTCTTGCAATTATGAATTCACACAATTGACAAAGTCATACATTTTGGACCATATGATCAAGATCCGATGTCTCACATCCGACCTTGTATAATAGATTCAATTATGAAGTCTAAATGCAGACCATGTGATCTTAATTAACTCCACAATCTAGATCGTATAACTACGGTAGATGGAGGATTTCCTGACTATAGGGGTTCGAATCCACAAATGCTTATAATAAAATATCACAAATAATGATTGTGTAAATAAAACATGAGATACTTTTGAAACTAAAAACAGTGTATTGAATTTCTTGTTGAAAGCATTATCAAAACATACCCGGAGCAATATAACCATCACCTTTCTTTAGTTGCCTCAGTGCCACTACCATCCTGTTTTTCTTCAATGCGACTCAATAAACCTTTCCATTACCACCGCAGCCGATTAAATCATCTTTATCCAAATGACTTATTTCATCAGCATCAATATCCATTTGGTAAAAAGATGCAAGTTTCCATTTTCTTTACTTGCTTCCTTTTGACATTTTTGTAACTTTTTTGCTCTTCGAGATCAAAACATCGACGATGGAGATAACAGCAATGACCAAGAGCATTACATATTTATAACCAAAGAGAGTTCTTCTATGACCATGATCTTTATGAAAAATTTTCAAAACAGAATTTATTGAACTTTTTGGAATTTTCTCAACACATGAACCTTTGTTTCCAACAAAAATAACATTGTGAATGTTGAACATTTTGATTCATTCCAATCTCAAACATTATGGATCAAACATAAAGTACATTGTTTTACTTTTTAAAAAAGAATTGACGTTCATATATACGAAATGACAACTCATGTAATGTACAACAACTTGATCATACAATCTTCACTAAATTAGGCCTCCAATTACCTACTCTGAGCATGCTATGATATCACTAATCTCAGTGTATCAAAATCATATTCAAAATGTTGAGATTAATTGTCATTGTAATGAATGTGATTATTAGCCATTAGTCATGACTATAGGTGAAAAGTCATTTAAGTAGCTAAATGGATTATTTGAAAAGCTTAAAGTAGCAAAATGGATTATTTGAAAAGCTTATAATGCATTTTTAAAAGTAGCTAAATGGATTATTTGAAAAGCTTATAATGCATTATTTGAGCATGATATGATATCACTAATCTCAAAGTACTAAAGTCATATATATTCAAACAGGTTATTCTTCTCAAAAATATTAATGGGATATCAAACTCATAAATCATAAGCTCAAAGATAGAATAAGAAATTACAGTCCCGTGGCATTACATAAATAAGCATCACATAAACAAAAAATAATACAAGGAAAAGAATCTAACATGCTCAAACCATGTCCAAGTAACATTACCATGCACACTCTTTTTTATTCAAGCTACGGGTGGCAAATTGGATGGACCAAATAAAAGAGGCTTGAATTTCAAGTCTCCCATACATGTCTTGGGGTCAGAGTGAACCAAAGAAATAACATAAAATAAAATATAGGGAAGCAAAAACTATTGAGCTGTGATTGGTGTTATTAAAATTATGAATGGAAATGGACAAATTATATTGATCATAAGTTTCTTATATATCATACTAGTACATAAAACAAGATCCGCAAAGGTGGCAACAAAAAAATTGAGACCTATAATTAACTACAAAATATACATGGCGAAATCAAATGTGATGGAATCATATTGCTCAATCAATTCCTTAGAGCAAAACCAATTGTTTTCTTGTGTCTATGCAGAGGGATTATATTTTTTATTAACTATTCCAAAAATTGATTTGATGGCATTGATGGCGTTCTCATTGATAAATGATTCATCGAATCTTTTCAATAATGGGTCGAATTCCGGGGATGTCCTAGCATTTGCAAGGTCAGGGTCAGTTCTGATTCTCTGTTAAACAACAACAGCATTGGGCAGCTTATTTAGCAAATATGATATTGCAACGTGTAGACTTATAGTTATCACCTTAAACTCTTCAAAACCAGAATTCAGAGCTTCTTCATGTGTATAAAGTACAGCTTGAATCTGTTCGAAAAACTGATTACTTTATTAATGTACTCATTCGGTTAAATGCATAAAATGTCAGGAGTGATTACTTTATTAATGTACCCATTAGGTTAAATGCATAAAATGTCATGAGGACACCCTTTTTAAAAATCAATAACAGATTAACCCGGCCGTGTTTGAATAATCTTTGAATAGTCTTAGTGTGTATGTACTCAGATTTGCTATTATACAGACTTATCTTAGTATGCAAGGGCTTATTGGCTTATTATTGCCAAAAATGTAAGTGTTCCCTGCTCTGTGAAACCAGTCTCACGCAGTACTCTCTGTCTAAGACCCACAAGACCCATGCCTTCGCACAAGTGCGTCAACTCGCAAGGCTAATTGGCTTATTATTGCCAAAAATGTAAGTGTTCGCTGCTCTGTGAAACCAGCCTCACACTGTACCCTCCTGTCTAAGGACAACAAGATTCATGCCTTCGCACAAGTCCCGTGGGCCAACTCGCAACTTGGAGTGGGCAGGCCAACATGGTGCAACCACCAGAGCAACCTGTGAAACCTTAGCCATGCCTTCGCACAAGTGTGTCAACTCGCAAGGCTAATTGGCTTATTATTGCCAAAAATGTAAGTGTTCGCTGCTCTGTGAAACCAGCCTCACGCTGTACCGTCCTGTCTAAGGACAACAAGATTCATGCCTTCGCACAAGTCCCGTGGGCCAACTCGCAACCACCAGAGCAACCTGTTAAACCTTAGCCATGTTCCTTCACCTTGGTGCCCCCACATGGGTCACAAGCTGGCGCTACTCAGCTTGGCAAACTAACTAGCATCCCATACTGTTATAAACACTTGCTTGTGTGATGTTCTAGCCAATGTTGGATGTAAATGGATCCAAAATGGTGTACTAAGTTGTAACATGCTTTCTTAAATGTTATCTCTCAAATGTTATGGCTGATGGAGGTATACAAAAAACACAGAGATTGTGATAAATGTTCATTCATTATTAAAAAGAATGACTACTAGTGTATGAGTATATATACAAGGTTATACATAATCATATACACAAATGAGACCCATACTTAGAACTCTAACACTCTCCCTCAACACAAAGGTATACGATCCTACTCAAAAGTTGATTGTTAATTAATGTTTAGCAATGAAGTTGTTATCCAATGCACGTTAAGTCAAATTTTTCCACTTTGGTTTATTAAAAAGGATCTTCAGCTGCAATAATTTTTTACTGTTCTGCCATGACATACAGCTATCATTTTTATATAAAAAAATGGGGCTCACTTGAACTGAACTAGCAATTCGGAAAAAATAAAAAAGACTTAGTGGGTAGCATTTAGAAAACATATATTTTCATACTAAGATCTCTGTCAAGCATACTGACTAGAACATGAAACATTATAAGTCATCAAATCCATATTTTATTAAACAACGTCAAAACTTGCTCTGTGATTATAAGTCATCAAATCCTTCACTAAATCATGTGCTTTGAGAATAAAGCCTAATAATTTGCTTACATAACTAGTTCTGATGATTTTCAGTCGCCACTTCTTTAAGGACTTAGGACTTCGTTTTTGTTAAGTAGAACTTAATTAGGGAAGTATTTCATAAACTACATATGAATTTATTCGAAGGGAAACATTTCTTATGAGTCCATCACAATAGTGTGCTATTGGATCTCTCAAGTGTCGCTTTTGCATTGCACTATTGCAATAGCCTGGCACACCCCACTAAATCTAGTTTTAGTTTAATTTAATTTTGAAATAAAATATCTTTTCTTGTTTTTAATTTTACAAACAAGCATAGTTTTTTAATTACTTATTTGTACTTATGAATTTTAATAATCATTTCTTATGAGAAATTTTTATTAATGATATTTTTTTATTTGAGCATGATATGATACCACTAATTTCGAAGTACTTAAGTCATATATATTCAAAGACATGATTCTTTTCAATAAATATTAATGCAATATGATACTCCACAATCACTACGCATCTTTGCATGAATGAAATCACTTTGAGCAGAAAATAAATGTGAACTATACAATCTCCCTGTTACATAAAAGCGTGGTACATCATAGTTGTGTTGACAGGAACACTAATTCAAATGATATGAAAAGATTTTATGAGAAAGGATAACCATTCGTAACATATCCATAACAAAAAAGCTAATGCCAACTATGTGTTGGGACATATCCACCCTCTTCCTAGCACATAATTCAAATTTTTAGACTAGCAAATTCAAAAATATGAAGGATTCAATGTTGCTTACATGCAAGCATTACTGTTAAGATGAGAGGAACCATTGCAGAAGACAAATGCTTAAGCGTGTGACCACTGACAGTATGAAAAGTTGCTGCATAAGTCAGACTACCAGCAGTCTCTTGCAGCGTAGCTAGAGGATAAAATCCTGCCAAGATTTAATTTGACATTAAGAGCCATTTAAAGGAGTGTTGAATAAAAACAGGTAATAATATATCATACAAATAGTACAAACCTGCAGCCCATAGCCAATACGTTGAATGTGTGTACAATGGAGGTAACAAAATGGCCATAAGAGGTATGGCAATGCATGATACAGTGTGGACCAGAAGATACGGACAGACTTCGCCAAATAACCTGCAATAAAAGGTATGGCAATACATGGTACTCAGTTGTTTCATGGTCACTGCCGCTATCGAATGGAAATCATTGATCCAAGGGAAATACGAGATTCAAAAGAATTAGCAGCATCTCAAATGGTGCAACCATTTGAACGTCATCATTTTTATCTGTATGAAGAACAATTTCACATATAGACAATCTCCCACTTGGTTTAGGCGCACCCCACCAAACCTAGTTCAAATTTATGTTCTTTATTCTGTTACATTTTACATTTTTTGGCATAATTTACTACTGTTATACTTCTATTATCTTTATATTTTTTCTTCTGATTCTTATTATATAAACAAACATGTGTTCTTATGATAGTAAATATTTGTCACCAGCAAGAATGCTGTTGGGGAAGATGTCCTCAAGACCATATATTTCACCCTGCCGGGAAGATGTCCTCAAGACCCTCGCCTTTCACCCCATCATGTCCTAATATATTCCTAAGCTTTGAAATGCAATCAGAAAACCCTCCCACGTTTACTCCATAATTGCAGTTGTAATATATATGCTAACAAGTTCCCACAAAGGTGTTACAACAACAGTTACTGTTGTTTCAACTGTATTTGCTTGTATTTTACCATAGCGAAATCACAATAGCGAGGACATCCACACAATTTATATTTTGCCAATCACCTTAGTAAATTTTAGATCTTTCAAAAGCCTAGGAAACCCTCTCACTGTGTTCTTTATGGCCCTGCAATCTTACACAAGTTGGGAAATGCATTCCCTATCCTTCATCCTTCATGTATTACAATTGCTGCTCTCTTTGATTTGTTATTATGAATTGATGAATTCATACTCTTCCGCAAATTGTACATCTTGGTATAAAAATATCTTTTTCTTTATTATTATCATGTTTGAATCGCTTTTGAATGAGTTGGGTTCTCTCCATTTTTTTTTAATTATGTTAGAATCTCATTAGATGGGATAATCAAGGTTCAATATTGTTTGATTTTCTTTTTTGAAGGACAGTGTCAAACTTGGAAGGAATGATGCACATCAAATATGTAAGTGAAGTATGTGTAGGCCACCAAATAAAAATCAAGTGGCACCCGACCACCAAAAAGAGATGTCTCACCAGGTTATGTGGACCGGAGGTGCACTGCCAAAAAGAGATGGTTCAAGGGGCTAGGCTCACCAGGTTATGTGGACTGGAGGTGCAGCGGCCCGTTATCCCTCCACTGTCAAGAGTAGGAAGTGTTCGCTGCTCTGTGAAACCAGCCTCACGCTGTACCCTCCTGTCTAAGAACCACAAGACCAGTGCCTTCGCACAAGTCCCGTGGGTCAACTCACAACTTGGAGTGGGCAGGCCGGCATGGTGCAACCACCAGACCAACCTGTTAAGGTTTAGCCATGTTCCATCACCTTGGTGCCCCCACATGGGTCACAAGCTGGCGCTACTCAGCTCGGCAAACAAACTAGCATGTCGGGCATTTATAAACACTTACTAGTGTGATGTTCTAGCCAATGTGGGACTTAAATGGATCCAAAATGGTGTAGTATTAAGTCGGAACATGGTTTCTTAAATGTTGTGGTTGATTTTATAATACATACATAGAGGGATTATAGGACCGAATCAGTCATAACATATATAGAAGGACTAAATCTATTCAGAAAGTTATACGCAGACTAAATACACTAAGCAAAATGATCCAAAACCAATGAAAAAGTAGTGAAATGCATTCCTTATTTATCTTAGAGTATCAACAAGCAACATTATAACTTGTGAATAAAACTTCTTAAAGTTTTGACTTTGTTCCCAAACCAGAATCAAATTTCTCTAATGCTTCCTCATACTTAGCATTCCATCAGCATTAAATCCATGAATCAGCATTAATTCAGGGAAAGTAATGGATATCAGTAAGATGCCGTTAATTTTTTAGTCCTAATCTAAATTACAATTTCTTATGGAAAATGTAATGTTTCTGGCATGTCTATCTTATCTTTGCAAGAAAAAAAGTCACCAATCCTATATTCCTTATTTTAATATGCAAATGAGTAATAAAGAAAAAGATTAACTAATCCAGCTCAACATTATGGTTTTTGTATGTACCCGTGTTTATATGTTGCAAACCAAATTTCATAAAATGCCAAATAATGACATATGTGAAATAATAATTCTAAAGAATAAATTGCACTTACTCTCCATTGCAGTTTGGAAAAAAGGACAGTTTTGATCAAGATCCAATGCCGCATATCCGACCTTGTATAATAGATTCAATTACGAAGTATAACTGCAGACCATTTGACAATCTAGATCATATGACTGCGGCAGATGAGGGATTTCCTAACTAATAAAATGTCACAAATATGATTCTGTAAAATATGAGATACTTTTGAAACTAAAAACAGTATTGAAATTTCTCATTGAAAGCATTATCAAAACATGCCTAGAGCAATATAACCATGTGTGCCAGCAAAAAAAGCCATAACCCATCTGAGATACTTTTGAAACTAAAAAAAGTATATTAAAATTTCATGTTGAAAGCATTATCAAAACATACCTGGAACAATATAACCATGGGTGTCAGCAAAAAAGTTCAGCAAACCGTGCAACACCAAATTCAGCAATTTTCTCATAATCTTCATCAGGCAAGACGCTGCTAGATTTTATATCCCTATGAATAACAAACAGGTGGAGAACAATCATGGTGCAAATAGCAAATCCCTTTTGCACCTCCCAATGCAATTTTATACATGTTTTTTTGGAAATCTTGGTATCCGGCCTTGCGACCGACTAATCCAAGAGGAACCAATCCCACCGTCCACTAGCGGCAATTTTATACATGTGATTCCAATCCCATGCAACCTTCTCATCTTTTATATTTCTATGAAGAGCTTCAAAAAGATTACCATTTGGCATATACTCAAAAACTAAAAGGTTAGTTCCTCCTTTAAAAAAAAGCATAGACCATCACCTAAAATCTCCATTTCTGCAGCTAAAATCCTCATACAATCACCTTTCTCTAGTTGCTTCACAGCCACTACCATCCCGTTTTTCTTCAACGCGTCTCGATAAACCTTTCCATTACCACCATGACCAATTAAATTATCTTCATTCAAATGACTTATTTCATCAGTATCAATATCCACCTGGTGAAAAGATGCTAGTTTCCATTTTTTACTTGCTTCCTTTTGACATTTTTGTAACTTTTTTTCTCTTCGAATCCCGACGCTACTACATATCAAAACCGCAGCGATGAAGATAACAGCAATGAGCAAGAGCATTACATATTTAAAACCAAAGAGAGTTCTTCAATGACCATGATCTTTATCAAAAATCTTCAAATCAGAATTTTGTTGAACTTTTTGGAATTTTCTCAACACATGAATGAACTTTTGTTTCCAACAAAAACAGCAGTGTGATGTTGAACATTTTGATTCAGTCATATCTCAAACATTATGGATCAAAAGTGTATCAAATTCATATTCAAAATGTTGAGATTAATGATCATTATAATGAATGTGATTATTAGCCATTAGTCATGAGTCATGACTGTATGTGAAAAGTCATTTAAGTAGCTAAGTGGATTATTTGAAAAGCTTATAATGCATTATTAAAAGTAGAGGATGGTAGTAACAACTTGCTTTGAGCGATGACATGATATCACTAATCTCAAAGTACTAAAGTCATATATATTCAATATCAAACTCCAGAATCATAAGCTCAATCTTGAGGAAATAAGTTCATGTTTGAATAAATAACTTAATTAAGGGATTCTCATAAAAATGCTTGTGTATAAGCTATTCTCTATGAATAAAATAAACTAAATTTAAAATGTTTTCATACAAACTATAGACATGTGATATGCTAGGGCTGATTGTGAAATCTTAACATAAACACCATTGAAGGCAAAGAAAGAAAGCTTGCAACAGAATGAAAGATGAAGAAGAAGCTTTATTATTTCCACAACTAACTTTACAATACACAACAATAGAGTTTATATATAGTATACAATGATTAGTTGTTCAACTAACTCTTAACTACCATAACAAACTCTATAACTAACTAATAACTAGACTCTAACTTGTTGAGTAAGAAACCTAGCTATGTAGATAGTTTGGTGTATTCAACATCCCCCCTCAAGCTGGAGTAGATGTCAATCATCCCAAGCTTGCTTTGAAGATGACTGAATGGCCCAATGTGTAAAGACTTTGTGAAAATATCTGCCACTTGTTCTTTTGATGTAATAGGCAATAAGTGCACGATTCTAGCCTGCACTTTATCTCTCACTACATGACAGTCGATCTCTATATGTTTTGTTCTCTCATGGAAAACCGGATTAGCAGCTATGTGGAGAGCTGATTTGTTGTCACAATAGATCATGAAAGGAGTTGTATGCTCAACATGTAAGTCCTTTAATAGATACAAAATCCATTGACCCTCACATGTGGCTTGGGTAAGTGCTCTATACTCAGCTTCTGATGAAGACCTTGACACTACTGTTTGTTTCTTGCTCTTCCAACTGACCAATGAATCACCAAGAAAGAAACAGAAACCTGTAGTGGATCTCCTAGTATCAGGACAAGCTCCCCAATCTGAATCTGAGAAACCTTTTAGAGTAAGATTGGATGATGATTTGAAGAATAGACCCTTTCCAGGGCTTCCTTTGAGATATTTCAAGACATGGATACCAGCCAGCATGTGCTCATCAGTAGGATTGCTCAGAAATTGACTGAGTTTGCTAACTGTATATGAGATTTCTGGTCTAGAATGTGTTAAATACAATAGTCTTCCAACCAATCTTCTATATTCTGTAGGTTCAGAGATAGACTTTCCAGAACCTGTATGTAATTGAAGATGTGGTTGCATTGGTGTGTTGTTTGGTTTGGCTCCAGTCAAGCCCACATCTTGTAGTAAATCCAATGTGTACTTTCTTTGGCACAAAGTGATGCCTTCCTTTGATCTGCTAACTTCAAAACCAAGAAAATACTTTAAAGCACCTAGATCTTTGATGCTGAATTTATTATGCAGAAGGGTCTTAATTTTGTTTATCTCATCAATGTCAGTCCCCCCTAAGACCAAATCATCAACATAAACAAGGATCACTGTGAAATGGGATTCACTAGACTTAGTGTATAGAGAGTAATCTGATTTTGACTGGATGTAGCCAGATTGAATGAGAGTCTCAGTGAGTTTTGTATTCCACTGTCTACTTGCCTGCTTCAAACCATACAAAGATTTTTGAAGTTTACACACCATATTTGGATGGGAGATAGCCAGACCAGGAGGAGGTAACATGAAGACTTCTTCATTGAGATCACCATGTAAAAAAGCTGTATTAACATCAAGTTGGAAAAGTGGCCAATGATGAGCAGCAGCAATGGTGATAAAAACTCTGATTGTGGTCATTTTCACAACAGGACTGAAGGTGTCCATGTAATCTAATCCTTCAGTCTGAGTGAATCCTTTAGCCACTAATCGAGCTTTGTATCTTTCAACTGAACCATCAGCATGTTGTTTGAGTTTAAAAACCCATCTACAACCAATAGCTCTTTTATGCTGAGGTAAAGGAACCAATGTCCATGTGTTTGTCTGTTGAAGTGCTTGCAATTCAGATTGAATAGCTTCTTTCCAATTTGGATTCTTAACAGCATCTTCATATGTTTGAGGCTCATAGATGGAAGACATATTAAAAATATATTGTTTGTGAGCAGCAGACAAACTATTATAAGACAGAACATGTGACAAAGGATACTTACTTTGAGAGGATGATGGAGCAGCAATTGAAGTAGGAGGTTGAACTGTACTTTCAATCAGATTGCAGTGGTAGTCCTGAAGGTAGTTAGGAGGTTTAGTACATCTACCAGATCTTCTGACTGGAAGAATATGTTCAGAAGATGGGACAGACACACTAGGAGAAGGTGAGTGATTAGGAATAGACACATTAGGAATAGACACATTAGGGGAATGGTTGGGAATATAACTGGAAGATGGGATATCAGGAATATATTGTGGGGTGGACTCATGTAAATGAGTGGGATGATTGTGTTGTGTATCATTATCAATTATGTATGGGAAATCAAAGAAAATAGAATCTGAGTATGTAGAGGGTGTATGATGGTTTGCAGGAGATGGAATAGATGCTAAAGAAGTTTGTTTGTAAGGGAAAATATTTTCAAAGAATGCTACATCTCTAGATAGGAAAAGTTCCTTGGAACACAAGTCAAACAGAATGTGACCTTTTACTCCAGTTTTGATGCCTAGATATATACACTTTCTGGATCTAGGATCAAGTTTCTTCCTATGGGCTGATAAGGTGGTGGCAAAGCATAGACAACCAAACACTCTAAGAGAATTGAGGTTGGGTAATTTGTTGTGGAGAATTTGAAAAGGTGAAGAGTTGTTCAAAAAAGGTGTGGGGAGTCTGTTTATAATATGGGTGGCATGACTAATAGCATAAGACCAGAACTGTTTTGAGAGGTGCGCTTGAAATATGAGAGCTCTAGTGATAGCAAGAAGGTGTTGGTGCTTCCTCTCAACTATCTCATTTTGTTGAGGAGTGCCAACACAAGATGTGTGATGTATGATTCCTAGAGATTTGTAGTACTCAACCATTAAAAATTCACTTCCATTATCAGATCTAATACACTTAATAGCTTTGTTATGTTGGGTTGAGGCCATGGATACAAAAGATTTGATTAAATTGCTAGTTTCAGATTTTTGTTTCATGAGGAAAATCCAAGTGAAACGACTCTTATCATCAACAACTGTTAGAAAGTACCTATGACCATTTATAGAAGGGATGGACAAGGGTCCCCAAATATCCATGTGAACAAGATCAAATATATCCTTGGACTTATGACTACTATCAGGAAAAGGAAGTCTCTTTTGTTTGGCATAAAAGCATATATCACAAGGTGTGTCAGATGGTGGAACAATAACAAAAGGAAAAACTTTCTTTATTTCAATAAGTTTGGCATTTGAAGGATGACCAAGTCTCCAATGCCAAATGTTACAATCAGGTGTATGGTCAGATGGTACAAATTCATTTGATATACTAGCAATGGAATGAGAAGTGGAAGGGATGGTTACTGCAGGCTGATGAAGTATGTACAATCCTCCTTTCAATTTAGCTGCACCAATCATCTTCTTGGAGAGAGTATTCTGTATAAAACATGTGGAGTTGTCAAAAATCAAATGGCAAGTTAGGCTAGCAGTAAGTTTGGGCACAGAAATGAGATTAAAAGAAAAATGTGGCATGAACAACACATTGGTTAACACAAAATCATTATCAAAATGAATAGTGCCAGCATAACATGTGGAAACTAAGGAACCATTTGGTAGTTTGACAGTGATTTCAGGTATTTTTGTGAGACATGAAAATAATCTTCTAGAGAAGCAAACATGATCAGTTGCCCCTGTATCCAAGATGAAGGATTCATTGGCAGCTTGAGAAGGAAAAGTACAGAGAATACCTGAATGAGGAGGATTTTGTGTAACTATGTGATTTACACTATGAGCACTAGAAGATTGTTGAAGCAAAGCTAAGAGGGCCTTGTGCTGAGCTGGTGTAAAACTAGCAAAACCAGAAGTAGCATCTTTAGATTGCTCCTCAGAATTTACAGATGGAGCTTCATCTGCATTGCTTTGTTCAGTTGAACAATTATTGATATTGCTTTGTTGTTGCCAATGAGGAGGGTAACCATGCTTCTTGAAGCATGTATCAACAGTATGATTGGTCATTCCACAATGAGTACATACCCTCATGTTTTTGCCACGACCAAATGAGGATCTGCCTCCTCTTGATCCTCTGCCACGAGAACCATTGTTACCTCTGCTTTGAGATTGGTTTCCACCTTGGGATTGATTAGTAGGAACTGCTAAGAGCTTAGCATCTTCAACTGGTACAAGAAATTGTCTTTCTTGTTGAACAAGTAAGGAATACACTTTACAAATGTTAGGGAGAGGATCCATTAACATGATCTGTGATCTAACAGCAGAATAAGTGTCATTCAAACCCTTCAAAAAACGAATCACTTGGTCTGAATCACGATAGCTACGCATTTTCTCAATAGCTATGCAAGAACTGCTACATTCACAAGTTGGAATGGGACGAAAGTTATCTAGTTCTTGCCAAAGCATTTTCAACTTAGTGTAATATGAAGAAATAGAAGATTCACCTTGCTTAAGAGTGCAAACTTCTTCTTGAATTTCTGATATTCTGAACACATCACCATGATAAAACCGATCCTTCAGTTCTTGCCATATACCTGAAGCCGTCTCCATCCATAATACACTCTGAGAAATTTCTGCTTCAACAGAATTATTGAGCCATGACATGATCATTGTATTGCACCTATCCCAAGCTATGGAGTCACGATCTTCATCCGGTGGTCGAGGAAGAGTGCCATTGATAAAGTGAAGTTTATTCTTGGATCGTAAAGCCATTGTCATTGAACGTGACCAAGAATGGTAATTACTCGCATTCAATAGAGGTGACACAAGAACTAATGCTGGATTCTCATTGGGGTGCATGAAGTAGGGGTTAAGAGTGTCATTCTGATAACCCTTGGCAGAGTTGGAAATCGCAATGTGGTTATGGCTGGAAGTGGAGGAATTTGGTGAATTTTCATGAGACATGATGAGAAAACGATGGTGAAAGAATACAGAAGTAAGATCAATAGAAGAAGAACAATACGATTGATAGAGAGAGTTGGGAAAAATGCAGCGGAATGGGATTGAAATATTAGCCACAGGTCGATGATACCATGTGAAATCTTAACATAAACACCATTGAAGGCAAAGAAAGAAAGCTTGCAACAGAATGAAAGATGAAGAAGAAGCTTTATTATTTCCACAACTAACTTTACAATACACAACAATAGAGTTTATATATAGTATACAATGATTAGTTGTTCAACTAACTCTTAACTACCATAACAAACTCTATAACTAACTAATAACTAGACTCTAACTTGTTGAGTAAGAAACCTAGCTATGTAGATAGTTTGGTGTATTCAACACTGATCAAATTGTGATAAATCAATTAAAAACATACCCTTAGCTTTCAATACAATAACTAACTCCTAGTACGGTCGCGACAAAACAGTATTGAAAGATGCTGACACTGATTATTCACTATTTTTGAGATAAAGAACAAATTGTGATTGATTCATGCCGTGATGACCGCAATCAGCGTTGCAACACTTATACAGACCAAAATGGCAAAAGTTGTTGTCGTTTTAAACCTTGCTTATCTCAAAGAAAAAACTTTCATAGTGTAAAAAAAAAGGGAAATTGAAAAGCACAGACCTGGTGGCAATGATTTGATGACCAAGATGAAATGACGGTTGAAGCGCAAAAAGTAAGGTTTTGAGAAATGGGTATTTGAACTCTTTGAATTTGTGAAAAGAATAAAAGGAGCGGGTGGCAGCTCTCTCAATTCCTTTTACCCGGGAAATTTTATACTTTATTTTATATATTTATTTATGTTTTTAAAAGATTATAACCATCCCTTTAATTCAATTATAGAATGTGATCTATGAGTTTTTATTAATTCAATTTCTATGATTTACTTATAGGTTAATTTTTTATGATTTGCATTATCTTAATTGAATAAATTTTTATTTAATAAAAATTTAGGCATAGGGGGAGTGGCACATTTAAGAGTGTGTTAATTCACTAACTCTTTTGTTTAAATTATGAAAGTATTAATAAGTTATAATATTAGAATTACCTAGTCTTATAAGTGACTGGGAAACAAAATGGGATAACTTAGTTGTAATTTATTTTTTTTATCAAATATTGTGAAACGACTAAAATATTTTTCGGTAGATGTGTCAATCCTCTTGTAATTGTTCTTACTAAGATAATTAGTTTTTTTTTGACATAATTATCCCCATAGTGAATGTCAATGCACTTGTTAAAAAATACACAAATTCTTACATAGGTAGGGAATACTAAAAACCATAGTAGTTTTATAATAATTAGGGCTCTCTCACGGCGACGAGAGACCTGTATGGTGATTATGAGGTTTGTGGCGGTATAAGAGAGTTAACTCACGTTAAAAGAGAAGTATTTATAGAGGTTATTAGGCTTAGGGTTTTCTTAGAAATGATAACTAGCCCCTAGTAAATGGTAGACTGCTAAATCTCTACTTTCTATGAGGACGTGGATAAGACTATGACTTTACTATGACCAAGAAACCTACCTACCTACCTACCTAAGGCTGGAAATGAGTCGATTCGAGCCGAACTCACCTCAACACGGCTCGACTCGTTAAGAATTGGTTCAGCTCAAATATCGGTTCGAATTTGACACGATTTTTTTTTAAGTTCAAACTCGACTCGTTATAAATTCACGAGCAACTCGGTTCAACTCGTTAGGTTCATCTCGTTAGGTTCGACTCGCTTGCTTGACGGATTTAAAAGTCATTTTTTAAAGTCTATTATTTATATATTTGACATTTTAAATTAATATTATTTTGAAAAGAAAGTATTGAAATAAAATAAAAGTTATTAGATTGAAATTTAACTTTGTCTCAAAAATCTACTAATTTAAAAATTAATTAATTTATATGATGCTAATTTTATTTGTATAATTATTTTTAAAAATATTTTGCTCATTTGAGAATATAAATTATCAATTAAAATAGTTAGATTAAAATAAAATATAAGGTTGCAATTAATATTAAATCTTTAAACCTACTCATAAATACAATATAATCATTCACATATATAATCGAGTTGACTCGTGAACCTAATGAGTCGAACTATGTATAGTTCAAGTTCAACCTATTTAGTTAACGAAGTTAGTTTTTTGCTCATATTCAGCTCATTAGGTTCATGAACCAAGTTCAACGAATTAATTGTCGAATCGAATTCTGAACTATTTTCGAGTTGGTTCGGTTCATTGTCAGCCATAGTGTTAACTCATTAACTATTTTGTTTAAATTATGAAAATATTAATGAGTTATAATATTAGAATTACCTAGTCTTATAAGTAACTGAGAAAAAAATGGGACAACTTAGTTGTAATTTATTCTTTTTTATCCAATATTGTGAAACGACTAAAATATTTTTCAATTGATGTGTCAATCCATATAATTGTAATTGTTGTTAAGAGAATTACTTGTTTGTGACATAATTATCCCTACCCCATCCCACAGTGAATGCCGTTGCACTTGTTAAAAAATATACAAGTGTGTGGTATTCTAGGGATATTAAATTTTTTTAGTAATTTTATAATAATTAGGGCTCTTCCACGCCGGCGAGAGATCTGTATAGCAATTATGATGTTTGTGGCGGTATGAGAGGGTCAACTCACGTGACGTGATAGACTTTATGTATAAGCGTTATGCTAGGTTAACTGTATTACGATATATCCCGCTGGAAGAGAAGTATTTATAGAGGTCATTAGGCTTAGGGTTTCCTTAGGAATTATAACTAGCCCCTAGTCAATGGTAGACCGATAAATTCCTACTTTCTATGAGGACGTCGATAAGACTATGACTTTACTCTGACCAAGAAACCTCTCTCTCTCTCTCTCTCTCTCTCTCTCTCTCTTTGTAAGAGTTTGGATATCAGGGAGTAAAGAAGAAAATGAAAATTTAGAACTCTGCACTTAGATTGATAATGGAATTCCGTACAGAATGAGAAACATAAATGAATCAGTGGGAATCAGAACTCCGTAGTTTTCAACCCAATGTTATATGTATCCCAGAGGGAATCAGAACTCCGTAGTTCTTGTTGAAAATATTTTTGGTTTGTTGTGTGTTTTTTATGGACGATGCTAGGTAGCATGCCCTTTTTGAAAAGGTTTTAAACGCAAAAGTCCGAAGGCAAAAAGATTTGGATTTGTGAAGTTTTTTTAGGGTTTGGAAAACAGTTAGAGATAAGCACCACCATAAAGTCCATGACAATAGGAGCGAGTATTTCGTACAATTGGTCCAGGCGTCCCACGTACGAAATACCCTAAGAAAAGATAAGGAACGACTCTCGCTTATCTTTTCTTATGTACTTAAGGCTCATGGCGCATGATACCTATCATATTTAGTCAAATATATTTTTGTATTTTCTAGGAAAGATTTTATTCTTAAGAAGGGAAATTTGACCTAATTCTATGATCCTAAGGTTAAAATAAAGGGAAACTATCCTAGAAATTATCATGCAAGAAATCAAAACCTAAAGTCTAATATGATTCAATTTATTGAAGATAAAATTGAATCAGGACCCTAAGGGAACATGACAATCAGGCAATCATTCATGTGTAATAAATATCACAAACCATCATTAGGCAACGTATCAAAATCATAGAGAAATCATCTCCCAAGACGCATCAGACAATACTCTCAAACCCCGATCATAACTTGTAATTTAGAGTCAAGAATTCGATCACAAGTTTAAACCAAAACTTAATTTCACACTTCGATTAATAATTTATCCTAAATTTTAATTAAAGTTAAGTCACAAATCATAACATAAATAAAAAAACACAAATATTAAAATCCAATTTAAAACTAAAATTAGTAGCTAACAAAAAAATGAACATGGGTATAACAAGAAAATTGTATAAGCCCAATAGAGATGTCAAAAAAAAAAAGGTATGGCACCAAAACAATCCACTGTGTGGGCCGACCCATCGTGGCTTTACTTGGATCAAAGGAGAAACAAAAAAAATCAGTATGCAACTCTCAATCAATTCCCTTATCTTTTTCTCTCGCATGACCTCTGTCTCTCTCACTCTCGTGCAACTTTTTTTCTCGTCTTCTTGTCTTGCTTCTTTCTATTTCACAGCTTCTTCTTCGCACGCGCAAGCATGACTCGAGTGGCAGCTTCATCCCCCTCCAGGCACAGTCTCGTGATCGAAGAAAGGAAGTTCCTCCGCGCCATGGTTGTTTAGCCGGCGACGACGGAGCAAGCTATCTGCTTGCTCTTAAATCACATTCATTCAACTTTTTTGGTTCGCAATGAAATTCGACGGTGTCGTAATAAAAGGAAAAGCAATTGAATGAAGACTCGTCTCAAATTGAACGAAGGTATTGATTCTCTTTTGATCGATGTCGCAAATTCTCGTATTTTTCTGCCTTTCGTGTATGATGTGTGTGTATGCTTCCTCTTCTAATTTGTGTACCTGTTGTGATGCGTGTTCTTGCATGTTATGATAGTTCTCTTGCTCAATGCTTTGCTTTTTTTTTTCCTCTGCAAATGCGTGTGAGTGTTGCATGAATTTTTCCTCTTTTTATAGGCATATGTAAAATCCACTTCTGATTTTGAATTAATGCACAACATTATTTTGTCAATTTTGGTTTTTAGAAAGAAAATTGTGTTTGTCCAATTGTGTTATGTGACTTGAATGCACTTTCCGTTTTTGCTCCAACGTGTTTGTGAACCATTGAATGTCTTTCTATTGTTATGTAATATGTTTGTGGATTGTTTTGGAATGAAAACCGTGTTTTTGATCTTGTTTGACTCGTTGTGATTTTCGTGATTATGTTGAGAATTTCGTGTGGTTGTGGGAAGCCAATTGTGCTAACTACATTTGCATACTGTCAGGCTAGGTGAAACTTGGAGACATAGCACAAGCAAAGAGCTTCTTTAATGAATGGGATTCTAATTGTCAAATATGTGATATCATAGTCTCTAATGTTCTTTTAGGTGCATATGTGCGGAACGGATCGGTTGAAGAAGCTTAATCATTACATCTTCATTCATTGCAGAAAGATGGTTATCCAAACTTCAAGACATGGGAGCTTCTCATTTCAAATAAAGCACTACAAGATTGTGTTTTTGTAAAATTTGTAATGAACATTTTGAACTATATGTACTTCTTTGTAAAAATCCTTGAATGGTGATGTATTCGAACTTTGTACTTTCAATTTTTGGAACTTGGCCTTGAACTTCTTACAATATGATGAACTTATGAAAATTGAAAGAATTTGATTTTAATTTGTCATTCTTGCACTCGAGACCCTTGAATCTTGCATTTTAACTCACTTGGATGGTATTAAGTTAAAGTCCTTGTAATCTTGACAAAAAGAAAAATAATCATGGAATTTGAAACAAACATGGAACTTTTGGAAACTTTGAATTGGATTTTTTTTCAACAAATGGTTTGTTGTTTATGGCTTTTAGAAAGGAATTTAGGATTCTGGTTGGGAATGGACATAGGTTTATGAGATGGATTTAAAATTGGATATTTGGATGTGAATAATGGTTAGGGATATTGGATAATGAAAAAATGGTTTTAGTTTGGATATGGATATGGTTAGGAAGAATGGATTTTGAAATATGGATAGTGTTATGGAAAAATGATTTTGATAATGAATATGAAAATGGTAAAGGAGAATTTGGATATGAAAGGTGGATAATGGTTTTGCACAATCCACTTGTTACTTGAATTCCAAGAAAAACCCACACAAACATTTTTCCATCTCTGATTTAAGAACTTGATGCCACTTGAAACATTCTTCCATCCACGAATCTGTTAGCCTTAATCTTCAGTTTAATCACAAATCAATCACATTCCTTCTGATAAGATCTCAATCTATACTCAACACGGAACACTTTGACTTAATGAAAATTCAAACAATCCTATAAATGGTGATGACCTTAACACAATAACCATGTCTTGAGGAATCCCTGGAAGTAAAGATACCACTTGTAATGTAGTTTGCCAGGAAAACCCTAACCAGTCTTCATAGGACCATGCTCAATACCAATGGAAGAATAAACCCTAATCCTCCTTGGGGTATACACTGGAACTTCTGAGAAACTTTGAGGAAAGTGACCTTGATCTTTGATAAGAAAATACCTAAACCCTAGTTCCCTGAGTGGGAGAATGAGTATTATCTCCACTTGAAATTTAATGCACCTGCACAAGTTGGTTAGTCAGAATAAGCACGCACATAGGATCTTATGACCTGATTCTCAGAAGATCATGGCCAGAGGTCAGCTGATCTTATAGAGAGAAAGCTGATAAAGGTGGGACAAATTTGGGGTATGACAGATGGCCCTATCTAATTTCCTTGAACCCGATAAAATGAGCTACTGCATGGAGTTCATTTTTAGGGTAAAAGTCAATTAGATACAAGAAGATTCCAAAATTTATCTACCAAGAAGAAAAAACAAGGTAAGAGTAGATAGTAAAAAGAAAATAACATGATGCAAGACAAATAGAACAGAATGAGATTCTTTTGATGGCCAAAGCAGTATCTCATACACAAATGAAAATCTTTAGGTCGCGCGAAGCAGAACCTTATGGATTAAGGCTCTTCGAATACCTTTAAAGTATCTTAATAAAGATAAGGATATTCTCTATTATCGCGTGAAGCAGTACCTTATTGATTAAGGCTCTTCAGAGATATTCAGAGAAAAATTTCTGCAAGAAGAGGAAAATATGAGATTCTCTAAACCCATGAAGCAACATTTAACAAAATAAAAGAGTTTACAAACTCTAACCTAAGACTAAGTTGAAAGGTTGGTGATCTAACAAAGTCATGAGGGGATAGTTGAGGGAATGTTATATTATCTATGACATAAAGTCAACAAAGAGATATTTCCTTTGGATTTAGGCAACAAGAGAAAAGAAGAGGAACAGAGCTAACAAGCTAACCTCACTAGGGATGACTTGACAAAGTCAAAATCAACTTGAGTATGGGTGATAATGGATGAGATGAACATGAATGATATTCAAACATGATATCAAAGTAAACATGATAAAGGATGACATTCAAACATGATATCAACTAAAGTGGATGAAGAATGATAAAAATGAGGTTCAAACATGACATCAATTAAGGCATACAACTCATGGCAAAGATGTATTTCATACATGATATCAATTATGAGATGCAATAAGATATAACAAAGTTAAAATGAACATGGTAAACACCAAAATGAAGGTAGATGTGACAACATCTAAGACAAGACTTAACAAAGTCATAAACAATCATGGTGACAACCAAGGATAAACACATAAGCATGGATGATGCATAAACTAAGCATACATGTGACATGGTTCTAACAAGACCAAGGTAACAACGTAAGCATGGCATCACAAAGCATATTCATAACAATAACATGTGAACATAGATGTAAACAAAGATTCAAATCAACATGGATATAACAATATCAAACATGGATGAGCTAAGGTCAAGATTGTGACAGGGTTTAGGGTTTACAACTAACATCACTTAATCATGAATACAATTAAAGATTTCAACAATTATGGACAAGTTTAAGACACCACTTAATCATGAATACAAGCCAAGACATAGTTTAAAACATAAGTTAGTAACCAAAGGTTCATGTCAAAGGTTTCAATGTGGTTACAACAAGTCTAAGCATACAAAAGGTTTGAATGTACTAAGCATGAAGTTTAAGAACGAAACAAAGTCAGGGCATCAAATTTAAGGCAAATCATGAACATATGATCAAAGATGATTCAAACACATAGCAAGCATACATCAAAGGTTCAATATGGCGTGAGTATCATGCTAAAGTCAAAGGAAAAGTTTTATAAACAAACATGAAGAAACAAGGCATGTATACATGAAAATCAAGCATTAAAGTACACTAAACTTAGGCACAAATCAAAAGGATCATGTTACTAACATCAAACAAGGTTCACTTAATGTACATGACATTCACAAACATCAATATGATCAAACACAATCAAAGAATCAAATCAAAAGAAACAATTAAGGACCTAAAATCACTTTAAAATGTGTCTTATTTTGACTAAGTGAAAGTGTGTGAAAATAAAATTATTTTTGAAAAATTTTCATGGATTCACAAAATAGGCATGGTAAAGAATAGGTATGCAAAAAATCAGCTCAAAACAATAAATAAATAGTGAGATATGATTGAAGCAAAATTGAAAAAAAATGTGAAATGTACAAGGTGATAAAAAGAAATGGAATGGTCCACACATGTCTTGAACCTGCGCCCTTTAGGTTCAGGGCTTAAAACCTAGCCACTGAGCCAAGTGACTTCAGCTTGATAAAATGTGCATCCAGCAAATAATATATTAAGTTAACATGCCAAACATGAAAAAATAAAACAAAACAAAAGGATTAGGGCGAGGGGGATTCGAACCCAAGTCCTTAGCTTCCCAAACACACACACACACAAACCAATATGGCGCAATGCCTCAGTCATGCATCAAATGGAAACTAAAAAACAAATAATAAAAAAGCTTCAGAAACTAAAAATGGTGCCCTCATTCATCATCTTCTTCAACCTCCATTTTTTAAAATTTGAAAATTGTAACTCCTTCATTTCTCAATATTTTCTCATGGTGTAAAAATGAAAAGTGTTTGGAATTTCATGAGGAACGCAATGATACTAATCAATTGCATTAATTTTTAACACACAAGAAAAAATCATGACTGAACCATAAGGAACCCTAATGTGGAAAATCAAAATGAAATCTCATATAGCAATTATCAGAATCAATTAGCATGGGGTAAATGACCTATGTATCATGGCAAACATGTTTGCACTTCAAATGAATGAGAATGGTGCAAGATTCATGGAGTTGCAGAGGTGTAAGGCTTACCTATTGGAGTGGGTCCAATGCCTCTTCAAATGCACTTCCAGATGAGATATAATGATTGAGAAAGCTTCCTTAATCCCCTTAGACGCTTTTAGAATGTTTACGTTGACTTGGAACAGCTTCAAAAGGTCAGCTCGGATCCTCTTGCAACAATGGAAAATGAGAAATCCATCTTTAATGAAATGGTGTTACAGTCACAAAACAATGCTTGGAATAGTTTACGAAATATCTATGGATGATGTGTGAATGCTTAAATGAATTAGAAAAACCCTTAATGAGGTGTTGGATTGATTTGTGCAAAAGGTCAACCAAATGGAAGGTTGAAGGTTGACTTTCTGAACCTAGGTTTTTTTATGAAGGTGATGATCTGAACACCTTTGTTAGGTGTTTTGTGACGTGTATGGATGGTTTGTTTGATGATTTTGTAAGTGGAAAAGGTTTTGGAGAAGTTTGTGCAAAGTGGAGATTTTTGGCTTCAATGGAGGTTTTGATGCCAATTCTGATGTGGGAGAGGTTTTTAGTGTTTCTTTGTGAGTTTGTTGTGTGGTATGAACTAAGGAATTGACCTCTATTTATAGGGAAAGGTTGGGGGATTGAGGGAGAAACAGAATTCAAGTTTTGAGGCAAATGGCTTGGTTGGAATTCAACTTGTAGTTTCATGAGTTTTTAAAGTTCCAATGCAAGGTACAATGCTTTCTAGAGTTGTTGGAAAGTTCAGAAACTTTGCTTCTGTGCCACAAAAGGTTTGAGTGCAGAAGAAACAATGTGGATCTCAAGAGAAGTTGACTTTGTGATTAAAGTCACTTCATCAAAATGGGTGTGTAAACTTTCTTGCAAAACAATCCACAAATGGAATTACAAGTTGGTTAATGGCTCAATTCTTTGGTTAATGCATCACAAACCTGTGTAGATCTCTGATTAGAGGAAGATTTGTAAGTAACATGACCTGCAAAGATTGGAAGGACAAAGTTTTAGTATGGAACAAGCTCTTCAATTTGGTCCTTGGAGCAAATAAAATGGTTACTTGGATTGGAAGTTATGGCCTTGTGAAGTTGGACAAAAATCATGAACTTCCATAACTTAGAAAAAAATTTCAATTTCTTCATTGTTGCCATTTTTGCAAGTAACCTCACATTTCTTGATTTCTCTTGATTGATCATGATCCAAATCATATGTCTTCATGATAATTGACTTGAGAAGTCCATGTTTGACCAAAAAAAGTCAAAAGTCAAACTTAACTTTGATCATTGGTTGACTTTTGTATCAGATGACTTGAACTTTGTAATCTTTAATGAAATCAAACTCTTGAGCTATTTGAACCTTATGGATGGACTCCAAGGGTGTATTTGAGTGTATTGAATCATGTTCCAAGGTTTGAGATCATATCTTGGTCAAAATTCAAAGGTGCAATTGACTTTGGCTCAGAAACCCTAGTTTATGGACCAGATGAATTTGAAGCTTGATGAACTTATAATGAGGTCACAATACACTTGATGTTGATGTGGGGAAGCTCTTGATGATGATAACTTGATATATTGATGATAAATCCAAGACTTTGACTAACCAACCAAATCTCTTTGATGCAAACCCTAATTCACAGACAAAAGCAAGGTAAGACAATATTTGATAGTTTATAGGGTTAGTTATGCATGAATGACACACCTAAAATATGTGGATGCTATGCAAATGATAATGGAATCTAGGGGTAAAATTTGGGTATGACACTGGGGGATAGAAATCCCATGAGTAGGTGTGAAATATCAACACTTTTCAGAGTAATACAACCGACTTTGAAGGGGGACTGGCCAGGATGCTTGCTGATTGATCCTAGATCCTGTTATGATATGATGTTCCACTTGGGTGGAAATGCCATGCATTGCATGATACATGGAGATGCATACGAGGGTGAAACTGTTGAGGATTCTTATGCATGTATATGCATAGATGCACAAGATTGGTTTGTGAAGTTCTTAACGGAGAGGATATGCATAGATATGCTAATGATTGATATGGTTGATGTTATTCCTGCTCGGCGGAAATGGTATGCATGTCATGCATGTGACAATGCATATGATTGAGTACTGTTGCAGTGAAAATCGGATAACAAGCTATTAATTAACTTGCATCATATTTCTTTTACAACCGACTTTGATTTATCCAAAGGAAAGGTTCAAGATCGAAGAAAACCTAAAAGGGGGAGATCTAAGGTTCGGGGGTTGGTTACGCCTAGGGAAGGTATTAGCACCCTAAACGTCCGTAGTACTCTACGGGAGCCTCTTATTAAGTTTGTGTTATGTTATGTTTGCTTGCTAAAGAATATCTGCTAAAAGATAAAGGTAAGGACCTAGGGGTATGTATACTAAGTTTTGCTCGCCAAGACGTCGCATTTTGTGCCTACGTATCTGACTAAAGAATCAGAGCAATCGTAGTTCACCTAACTAAGGGTGAAAGAAAAGGAAACATTGACTATGGCCGACATTCCAAAGGGAATGAGCATAAGCTCACGTAGAGTCCACGACAACTCTCTAAGTCCACGTTATGAAGGGAGGAAGTGAATTCTCATGATAGTGAGAACCACACAGAGTTCATGATAACTCTGTAAGTCTGAGTAAAAGGTAAAGTGAGTTCTCATGATAGTGAGAATCACATGGAGTTCATGATAACTCTATCCTATTACTAAACTATGAGGGAAACGGCTCTTATGAGGCCAACGATAAAATGGGAAATGTTATGGACTTAGGAGTCAAAGTAGGAACTTTCCTTTGGAAGGAGGGTCAAGTGTGAACAATCATGAATATGATATAAACAGTGTGAATATAAACAAAGATATAATCCAGATAATATGAACAAGATATGAACATGAATATGATCAAGATAGAATGAACAAGATATGAACATGGTATATACAGTGACATCAAAGTCAAGTGATAATAAATCAAAGATTGATAGTATCCACATAGTATCATGTTAACATGCTAAAAAACAATGTCAGACAAACATATATACATGCAGACATAAAAAATGCATCAATGTAAATGAGCAAGAGATAGAAAGATCTGACCAGAATAGTGCGTAAACACTCCCCACTGATAGGCCACTGACCAGCCAAGCAAGATCCGAAGACCAGAATACCAACTCCAAGAGCATAGGGTAAAAGTCCTAAATCTAAGTCCTCAATCCAAAACACAATAGTAACCACAGTCCGGTCAATTGAGTTTTTTAGGGTTTCGATGTTTATTAGTGTATTTTAAATGAACAAATAAAATGAACAATATACACAATATATAAATATGAACAATGATAATATTAACAAGGATAATAATCAACATAAAGAATAAATCAAAAAAAAAAAAAAAAAAATATATATATATATATATATATAGACTGAAAGTAAATTTAGTGATTGTTGATTAATTTATTGGATCGATGAATTGGGTCCAATGTAGTGTTGATCCGTCGTAGCACAGTCTATGAGGAAGACCATACTATAGGAGGATGCACAATTTGATCTGTGTTAAGACACGATAGAGAAATGATATAGAAGATCATTCTTCGATGAAATCGTGCCACACGAAAAGAAAAGGTAGAGACCTCGTCTTGAGTCACAAACTCTCGTTGATTAGTCGAAGGTAACTTATCACGATCTCAAAGTATAGAAAGAGATCTCAATGATCACTCACTACAGATTTAAAATAATGAAGGTTCGTCGCTTCGCTAACAACATTCGTGGATAGAAAGACTTCATCGGTCAAAAATGAAAATGAAGATATAAGAAAATACAGAATGAAGTAGAAATAAAGTCGGTATCGTCTTAATCATGATTTAATCGAGAAATCGATAATCTATGATATTCGACTTTCATCGACCGATAAAATGATGAAGGTGGCCTCATGCATATCACGACTTTTAGTAAATCGACTAAGTCGTGATTTCTGTAATATCATCGGCCCAAAAATAAAGAAACGGGCTCGAAATGAAAATAAAATCGGTCTCGTCTAAATAAGGATTTAGATCGATAAATCGAATACCTTTCTATTAGATTTTCATTGACCAATAAAAATAAATTGAAAAATGGCCTCATATGAATCATGATATTTGTGACTTGAATAAATCAACAAAATCAAGAAGTTTTTTATGTCATAGGCCACAAAATAAAGAAAATGGAATCGGAATGAAAATAAAGTTGGTCTCATATTGATCAAAATCAACAATTAATCAAGACGAAGTAAAAAACTCCTAAAATATACAACCAAAACAATATTCAATCGAAGAGACTAATTATAACAAAATCTAAATCAAGAAGAAACCAAAGGTGTAAGCAACAAGAATTCAAAAATGATTATCAAAATATCCGAATTGTTATCCACACATCAAAATAATTAGTAAATGTCTAAAACAATTTCAAAAAGAATCTAAATATAAACTTATATAAAATATATATAACAATTAGAAACTTAAAGCATATATGTACATTAAATATACATGAAAAGAAGCAATGCACAGTAAGCAAGTATATTCATTTACGGATGATGTTACTTGCGAACCAACGTGATACGCTTGGTATTAGTAGCCAAAGTAAAATACAAATTTAACCAATCCAAACATCAAACCTATTTATTCTAAAAAACCCAAACACCAATACATGGAAACCAATGTCTAACAACCAAGTTTAGAATATCAAAGATATACACAGATAAAGCCTATATAATCACATCACAAACCAATTACAATATCAGTTTTTTTTTACAAATAAGTAAAGTTATATAACTATATTATTAACACAAACCAATTGAAACCAAAATGTTATCTTAAAGTATAGTAATTAAATAAAAAGTAAAACCTATATATAATATCTAAGTATAGTAAATGACGGGAGAAAATTCAACCATGTATTTTCATTATAACCCTGCATCACAAATTCATTATTAGTAAAAAACTCAAACTATTTTCATTATAGCCATGTATGTTCATTATGATAAATAAAAATCTAACAAGCAGCATCACTACTTACAGGCAAGAAAATTGCAACAATAAATCTAAACGAATACCAGTTCAGCAGTGCATAAAACAACATTAAGTACTTGCTCGAAAACGTCACGGCAACAAAATAGCGACCAACAAAAGCAACATAGCAATGCCCAGCGACACGAAAACAAACTTGAACCGTAGAAGTATACAACAGAAAGTTTAACTTCGACTCGAGAACTAGATATGTGCAAAGGATAGCAGACACAAAATGAGCAGCAGTAATGTAATAAAATAACAGCAGCAGTTCCATATGCATCAACTTAAATCTCCGACAAAATGGAACAATCAACAGCAAGATAACAGTAGCATATATCGGAATCGAAATCAAACTCAAATCGACTACACATTGTACACAACCATTAGAACAACAAGCACTCTACATTTTGGCCAAAATATGATACAAAGAATCAGCACAATTCAGTGCCCAATAAAGACAACCCAGTTGGTCTCAAAACGAAAACACAGTAAGAAATTGAAATCGCAAACACGCCATGACAGTATACTTATCACAATTAACAAGTTTAAGATAGTGTTACCAACCGAATTTAAGATGCTTGCGCCGATTCAAACTTTGTTGACGTCGACGTTAATGAGTCGTGTGGTGCAACAATCGAGTTGCTCTTGCTACTTTCACAGATGATGGTGTTCTTCGCGGCTACACTCAACAGTTGAACAATCAGCTTTGCAGTGGAAAAACTGGAACTGTTTGAAACATGGGGTGCGGCTGTGAATCCAAGTTGACGTTGTCGTTGTTGGAATCTACACTGAGTTAGTGCGAAACCAAGCCAAAATGTTGTTGTTGCAGTCGTTGTGTCGATACCATTACGACCCCATAGCTCAGTGGCGACGAAGTCAGAATCAAATGTGTGACGGTGCTGTTGTCGTTAATAGTGGCGGTGCTTTTTGAATGAAGAAGAAGGTTATTTGATTGAAGGCTGATGTTGATCGGTTGAAGGGTGTCGACTTTTTGTTTGATGGTTTTCGGTGAAAATGAAAATTGAAGAAGTGGTGAAACGGATTGGTGGTGGTAAGACGCGTTTGGGAGGATGAAGATGATGGTAAGGTGATGGTAAGACGCGTTTGGGAGGATCAAAAAACTATAATTATAATTAAAATAACAATGAAAATAAAATTACACTAAATTAACTTAAGTTAACTAAACTAAAACTAAATTGAATTAAGTTTACAATTAAACTAACTTAAATATATAATATAAAAAATAATAGGCTAAAGTGGATTTGAATAAATTCTAAATAAACCTAAATCAAATATTTAACTAAACAAAAAAGTAATGATAGTAATTAAAATCAAGAAATGACAAAATTGACAAAAATGTCTGATTAATGATTAATTGGCCAAATGACCGGCGAACGGGCTAAAAATGATGTGAGAAAATGATTAAAGAATCTGAGGGTAAAATTTGGGGTACAACAAGTACGCTTGGAATATGTCTTCTTTTTGAAGGTGAGGGACTTTTGAGTTGTTATTAATGGGGATTGGATTTAGGAATTACCAAGTGAAATTGGACTTTTGCTTTTGTGAAGGTGCCTGTTAGTTCTTGTAGTTGGCTGGAATTTTGGTAAAACAATGTGGATGTCGTGGTTAATGTTTCAACATGAGTTTCTAACATTCTGGTTGTGTTAAGTTGTAAATGGTTGCAGATTCTGTGCTGATGTCAAACCCGATGTTAAGACATCAGTTGATAAAACATCAGTTTGAGTTGTTTTATTAGGGCTGCGTGTTTCTGTAATTGGAGAGATATTCTGCTGAAGAGAGTGAGAGATTGTAGGCGAATATCTTGGTCAAGATATATTCAGTTGCAATCAGATTTGGAGCAGATCTTGTTGATGTTTTTAAGGCTAAAAGATATGAAGATTTAATTGAAGATTTAATTGAAGATTTGATTGAAGATTTAATTGAAGATCTATTTAGTAGCAGAATCTTCTGCATATTTGTAGCAGTTAATATGTTGAGATTTAAAGCCCAAATCCAGTTGGGAAAAAGGTTATAAATAGAAGCATTGTAACCTAGTTTAAGTTAAGCCAGCCATCATGTAAATTCTAAGGGCTGAGTTTGTGAACCACTCTCTAGGAGAGTTGGTATGTGTGAACCACTCGAATTGTGAGATGGTCATTGTTCTTAGAGGAAGTTGTTAAGCAACTCTAAGTATTGTTCTTAGTCATGAGGGTCATGTCTAGGTATTGTTATAGGAGTGTGTCTTCTACGTGTTTGGAGAGTTTTTGGAAATCAAGTCGTTGATGCAGTGACTGAGATGTTGACTGCTAGACATCATTACGATGATTGGGAGTGAGATGGAGTCTCTTATCTAGGGAGGACTTAGATGGAAGGGTCATTGGGTAGTGATTAAGTTAGTGGATTGTCAACTGGTTTATTGAGTCTGTAATTTGATACTGCTAATAGTGGACTTCCTTCCTGGCTTGGTATGCCCCCAGATGTAGGTTGTTAGACCGAACTGGGTGAACATATTCTGTGTGCACTTTACTTTTCAGCAACTTCTTTAAATGTCTATAATTGCCTTGCTGTTTATGTCAGACCAGATGTCTCGACATCATGTAGGACATCTGGGATCTGTTATACCAGAATTTCAATTGGTATTAGAGCAGGCATCCTGTCTGTTTCTGGATGAGATCTAGGGAAGATACTTTCTGGTTCATGAGCAAGGAAGATAGTTTTGCTGAGTTATAGACTTGGTCAGTTCATATAGTTGTTTGTTTGATCCCTTGAAGTGAAGGATGGACTATTCATGACAGGGTGTGTATTGGACCTGTCTGTTGTTATCAGGTGTGTAGCTTTGGTGGAGAACTGCCGTTGTGAGTTTGATTTATTTTTAAACCTTTTTGCTGGCACTTGGATTATGGTGATGGTGTGCAAGGATTATTGAGTAGTGCCTGAAGGGTGTTGAGGAGTTGTTCTGTGTTCCGCTGTATGGTATCTGATGTAACCCTGGTTGTTTCTTGTGTCTCTGGTGGTGAGACTTTAGGAAGGTATTTTCTTGGAAAAACTTTAGAGTTTGGTCTCCTCAGCAGAAGAAGAATATATTTCAAATCAGGTATTGAAGACCAATATGTCCAGAACATTGATGATGAAAGAAAAGGGTGAAGCCAAAGCAAAAGAGTATCACTGTCAAATCATTCATGCGGGAGTGAAGATCTTGATAAGTTATCTCTTAAGTGTATTTATGGTGACCTAATTAGGAGATCTTCCTGGTTATGGTGTCAAATGTAGTTCTGGTATATCTGAAGATGAATTCTCTTGTGAAGATACATGTTTCTGATTTTCAAAATCATGAACTGGAGGAAGTTTCATCAAGAAGGAAGCTGAGCTTAATATGTCAATTCTAATGTCTCGACATCGCGCTACACATCAGCAGTTTATGGTAAATGCTAAGTCAAAGACCTATTAGATTGTAGTTGTTTTGAAGGATCACTGAAGCTATGAAGTTGAACAATTTTTGAGATGCTGTTCATAATGTCATAGCATTTCAGTTGGAGCTGGTTGAAGAAAAGGTAGTTATCTTGATAGCAGAAGAGAAGGAAATGATCCTTGTTTAAACTAAAATGTCTGAGGACAATTTTATAGGGAAAATGAATCCAAGAGTTTGTGTGCAGTAGCAGTGTAAATCAGCTTGTGGTCAATTGGTGTTTGCATGAGCTCTTTCAGTTTTGTGGCTTGAAGGATTGGAAGTAGCAGATTGTCTATGGTATGTTTATGCAGAAGGATGACAGTTATCACTCTTAAGTTAGACAAGAGGTCTGAACCTTGTGCTTATAAGAAGAAGCTTCTGGAAGAGTGTGTTATGCAAGTTACTGTAGTTTTGTTGATCTGATCTTGGAAGTTGATCAGATGTTAATATGTTATCGTGTGTTCCCTACAAGAGATATGTGTGGATTAATATGGTTGCAGTCTCCAAATCCATAGGAGATGTTTAGTGTGATTTAGACTAATGTCGGAACTGATGTTGAAACATCATTTCAGTTCTTTGCTCAGGGTGGAGTAAAAGATCAAGACACTGACCTAACCTGGAAGGCTTTTGTGGTATGAATGGTTGTCATAATGGTTTGTCATGAAGAAGATTCAGAAGATGCTGGAATCTAAAGAAGGGTTAAACCACAAGGATCAATTGCTATTTGTGAAATTCACAAGTATTTAATTGACTATCCTTGAAAGACAAGATTAAGGATGTTCTGTCTATTGTTTTAACATCTTTTCATCAGAGGTTTGGAGAATCATGGGAGGGGTTCTACATTCGCTCACAAGTCGCCTAGGTGTTGGCCTGGGATTATTGCTTAGCATCTGTTCCTAGAAAGTATTATGAATGACTTGTCCAGATGGTGGTGCCATTGAAGATGAAGATGGAAGACTATGAAGACATCATAATCTTGATGGTTACAACTTGGATCAGGTTATTTCTGATCTAAGTGGTTTGGAGCATGGTGTTTGCTCTGGTTGTGAAGGTCGAGGATAAGTGGCAGTTATCTCTGGCTTTCTACTAACGACTCTACTAAGGGAAGTGGCTTTCTTTAGTATTGCTATGGGGTAGTCTTGGACTACTTATTTTTTGAAGATTCAGATGTGGTAGGTTTGAAGTCTTTGGAGTTTCTAAGCAGGATGGAGGTTGTCTACTCAAACTTGATTATTGAATCAAGTCTATGAGAGCATGGAAATCTGTTTCTGCAAAGGGAGGAGGTTCTTTTGAGTAGCAGAAGGTAGAGTTGAATTCAACAATTGGATGACATAATGTTCTGACATCTAGCTTAACGTCAGGAGTCTCAGCTGGTGATGTGGCACATCAGCTAATGATAGGGTGATCTACAGGAATGAACAATAGGATGCTTCAAAAAGATCGTTCTCATGGCAGTTTGCGGGAGCTGCAGGAAGGAGAAGATGTTACATGACCATGTCTTAGGGAGTCTACGTGTGTTTGCTATTGAGCAATTGGAACTTGTGACTTGAAGATCTGGTTTCCTTGGTGGATCAGGATATCTTTGTGAGAGTTCTGACAAATGTGAAAAAGGTCAAAATGTGGCATTTGGCTGTTTTCATATGAGGATTCATGCTTGAGGTGATCAAACTGTGGCATTTGGTTGATCTCAGAAGTGGATTCGAAGAATCAAGATAATCAGAGTGTGGCAGCTGGTTATTATTGAGGATTGTCTTGGAACAAGTTACTCTTGGGCAGAAGGGTGATGAGTTGAAGACTCAAGGAGATTATTCTTCTTGAAGGTGGGTGAGAGTTTAATTCTCTAGTTCTTTGGATTACTATGCAATAGTAAGTCCAGTTGGTGGGGCATATCAAGAATCATGGTGATGATATCTTGGTGTGTGGCAAATGTTCTAACTTGTGTTGGGACATTATCTAGTTGAATATCCTTGCTGAAGGATGATTTTGTTCTGGTTCTGAAGCTTGGTGCATACATTATGCCTAAGGAGCGTCTACATAGTCATACGGGAGAATGATGAAGTAGAAGATCTGCCTTGGATGGAGAATGTAGAGAAGACTGAAGTAGATCAGGTATTGATTGATTGGAAGTCTGAAGATGAAGAGTATGATAAGGAATGACTGCCTTTGGAGAAAGGGACAATGGTACCAAAATGCATGTGCTCAGCAAGTGTGCTCATGTTCATATTTATCTAGAGCATTAGTTAACCATGACTGGGGGAGTACTTGTCTATGGATTTTGCTGCAAAGGTACATATATTGTGAAGATTGCATGCTAATCAAGATTGTGAAGATTGGTTGAATCTTATGAGGATATAATGTCAGATAACATGTTATGACATTAGGCTGTTGGATGACATGTTGGTGTGGACATGAATGGTTCTAGCCATGTGAAGCTAATTGTTTGAATCATATGCGCACAGGCTTATGAGGAGAAGTCTGAAGGACAACTTTGGTTGTGTATGGGAGAATTTATTTTTCTCTGCAGATTTTGGAAGAGCTTTGTGAGGGTCCTTGTTGATGGAAGATGTCATATTTGTCTTGGTGTGTGTAAGAGGAGTTTATTTAGAGTTCACTGGAAGGCATTGTGTGTGTGCTTCAGAACTTGTGGATGATTGTGTGAAGCATTCCTGACTGGATGAATGAAGACCATGTCTGGATTTTCCAAATGTTATGATATACTGGTCAAGGAGCACCATTTGTGAAATATAATGGGAGAACTTCTGTCTGTACTAGTGTGGTACTTGGATTGTTTGAGGATTAAGCATTATGTGAATGCGTTCAGCAGGTGTGTTGAATAGAGGGTGCGCTCTTGAAGACATGAAGATGAGTCTTATGTTTTCCATTCATTTAAGGTGTTCTTCTTGCAAAGGAGCACTGGTTATATTAGATAGGGGGAGTTGATATTTTGTTGAAGAAGTTGTTTATCAAGATTGTAATGTCAGACAAGATGTCGTGACATTGTGTTACTGGTGAAGTTCATGGTGTACTTGACAGTTTAGACCTGGTTTCATGGTGTCAGACAAGATGTCAATGGATTGAATCAGCAGTATACATTTACCCCAATGTTTGTTCAGCTATTGAGTATGGATTTTGTTCTGAGTATGTTAGTTGTCAGATTCAGAGGGTGTCCAATTGTGGCTAAAAAGGGGGAGAGTTAGCCCATGTGTTGCCTAGTTTTGTTGGTATAGGCTTGAGGAGGAGTAATCGTGTTTGAACAGCTGATATGATGGTTCTTGCTTTGAGGGGGAATTTGTTTTGTGCTGAGTTACTAGTTGTTGCAGCTGGTTGGTATTGCTGCAGGTTGTGCTGTGAATGTTAGTAAGTGTTTTTCCGCTGCAAGCTGAAAGTGTTTTAGCCAAAATTAGCCAAAGAGGGAGATTGTTAGTTCTTGTAGTTGGCTGGAATTTTGGTAAAACAATGTGGATGTCATGGTTGATGTTTCAACATGAGTTTCTAACATTCTGGTTGTGTTAAGTTGTAAATGGTTGCAGATTCTGTGCTGATGTCAAACCCGGTGTTAAGACATCAGTTGATAAAACATCAGTCTGAGTTGTTTTATTAGGGCTGCGTGTTTCTGTTATTGGAGAGATATTCTGCTGAAGAGAGTGAGAGATTGTAGGCGAATATATTGGTCAAGATATATTCAGTTGCAATCAGATTTGGAGCAGATCTTGTTGCTATTTTTAAGGCTAAAAGATATGAAGATTTAATTGAAGATCTATTTAGTAGCAGAATCTTTTGCAGATTTGTAGCAGTTAATATGCTGAGATTTAAAGCCCAAATCCAGTTGGGAAATAGGTTATAAATAGAAGCATTGTAACCTAGTTTAAGTTAAGCCAGCCATCATGTCAATTCTAAGGGCTGAGTTTGTGAACCACTCTCTAGGAGAGTTGGTATGTGTGAACCACTCGGATTGTGAGATGGTCATTGTTCTTAGAGGAAGCTGTTAAGCAACTCTAAGTATTGTTCTTAGTCATGAGGGTCATGTCTAGGTATTGTTATAGGAGTGTGTCTTCTACGTGTTTGGAGAGTTTTTGGAAATCAAGTTGTTGATGCAGGACTGAGATGTTGACTGCTAGACATCATTGCGATGATTGGGAGAGAGATGAAGTCTCTTATCTAGGGAGGACTTAGATAGAAGGGTCATTGGGCAGTGATTAAGTTAGTGGATTGTCAACTGGTTTGTTGAGTCTGTAATTTGATACTGCTAATAGTGGACTTCCTTACTGGCTTGGTATGCCCCCAGATGTAGGTTGTTAGACCGAACTGGGTGAACATATTCTGTGTGCACTTTACTTTTCAGCAACTTCTTTAAATGTATATAATTGCCTTGCTGTTTATGTCAGACCAGATGTCTCGACATCATGTAGGACATCTGGGATCTGTTATACCAGAATTTCAGTGCCAACAAGGGTGGACTTTTGGTGGTTGCCAATAAAAACTGGACTTTGAAGGGTAAACATGAAGGTTCCAACAAGGGTGGACTTTTAGTAGTTGCCAATGAAAATTGGACCTTTGGTTTTACAAGGATGTCAACGAAATGGCCTTTTTGTCATGGTAGTTGCCAATGAATGGGGTTTTTGTTAGGTAAGAGGGTTTGACTTCCAGACACTTGGATTTTGATGGCGTGATGATCAACACACAGATATGGATGCTCCTGGTGCCCTAAGTTTGATACTTCACTGATAAGTTGGATATTCATTCCTGAGATGACCTTAACTCCTTTACCTGATACATCATGATGGCTCTGTAACGGCGTGATCAATGCATGTTGATTGTGTTTTTGCTCTGCCCCAGCGCTACTACCAGGAGGATATAGGATGTCGCATTAGTGTGATCTTTTGACATTTGTTGTGAACTCAACGGTTACCACCGTCCTACACATTCTGCTTTTATAAAGTTAACAACATGAAGGAAAACTTCCCATTTGCAACTTGTCTTGCCCCAGTCTGTAGGGTCTTTTGAAGTTATTCTCTCTGAAAGTTATCATACCATGAAATAATCTGAGATGATTTACCCTAGTGTTTGACTCTTATAGTGGTTTGCCTTTGATCAAGCCTTTGAGGGAATTGCCCCAAATGAGCTGAATCTTTGAGGTGGTCTTTCCTCCGTGATCTACTAATACTTGGAGATTTTTCACCTTGACCAGTTCACTGGTCAACATGGTCATGCCCATGTTTCAAGGGCTATGAGGTGAACTTGGTTTGAGTCAGCATTGTTGAATAATCAAGTTCCTCTAACAGTTGCTTGGAATTTCTTTAACGTCAAGTACCGACTCGCAATTAAAATTATTTATTAAAAATGGTAATTTTAATGCAATGTTCATGCAAGTTTTGAAGATAAATCATTATTAGAATGATGTGATAGTGTGTGACGGATGAACCATTAGTCCAAACGTAGTGATGATTTAGCTGATGTGAAAGATATAGCAAGAATATGACACAAATTCAAAAGATTATCAAATCTCTAAGAGTCAATTTACGCAACCTTGCCATAGTATGCTTTCAGGATAAACCCCGCCTCAATTAGGTCTTTGGAGGGTTGTAACGCGGCCTGGATCACGGTTATAGGAACAAAGGATATAAGGCTCAAAATTTATTTTGTACCCACCCCTTCTCGTGATGTTCTCCAGTTCTACGTTTAGTTAAATTGACACATTTTCGTCTTCTAAGAGAGTTTGACAGTGTAAAAGTGTGAGTGACGATTCCGCTTGAAATGGCAGTCACCTTATTTGCTTTTGTCATGGATGTCAGTGACCCTTTTATTTTTTGACATGATGGCTACTGAATCTTGTTTTGCTTTGTTGAGGATTTTAGGACCTCTTTTGATTTTGATTTTTTTTATCCCTAACTTTTTCCTGGACTGATTATTTTCCAAGTCCACTGGAATTGCCTTGATTTTTGTCTAAGTCACCTTTTTGGGTGTTTGACTTAGCGGGTTTTTCTTCTTTTTTTTAATATTTTTTTTGGAAAGGCTTGTGACTGCCAAGTCATTGGTCATGCAAGAACAACCGACATAACTTTTGAATTTTGCATGGTTCCTTCGACATGTCGGGATGTGTGCGAAGAATAGCATATGACTGGTCCTCAGACGAGATGTACCATCTTGAAATATAATGTGTAGTCAAATGAACTGAACACTACCCATGCCTCAGGTTAAGCGTAAGGGTTTAGAAATCCAAAGGAAACTTCTACTTCTAGGCTAAAAGTAGTTAATTAGGGATTAACTCCTTATCTCTCAAGTGTTTGGGGAATTGAAACAATGCATGTACATCATCAGCAGGATTTTATTCGAAAGCATACAATTTGCAATTATGGGTATTTTGTTTTTATCATCCTACCTCCAATCTTTGCTAAAGCAACAATGTAATAAAGGAAGTGAAGTGGAGAACTATTTTTATGTTTTTTTTTTTTGTTTTTTCTTCTTTTTTTTATATAAATGAAGAAAATTGAGTGAATACGACATGATTAATTCAAAAAATACACAATCACTTCATTAATACTACCATTCAAAACAACAATATTTAAAAACAAGTAGCGTTTAACAGAAAAGAAACTACAAAATGTAAATGACGAAACATGATCTAATGATCGCCAGTGTTCAAGGAGAATGTCTTCCTGTCTGTACCACTGGCTTTAGGAGATGTCTTTTGAAGTCTTCGAACTCATTCGGGCGAGAAGCTGACGCGCACAACCAAATTCCCTTCTTGAAAGAATATGTACTTCTTGTCAATCAACTGTTGTACTTTGGCTTGGAAAGCTTTGTAGTCTTCAGTTGTGCCCCATTGATCCAACATGATATCCACATCGCACATTGGGATTGTACCCAGGCGGGTATGATTCTGGCAATGGCTTGAGAGACTAGGGCTCAATCAGTGAGTTTCAGACCAGATACGGGAGAAGCTGACTGTATGATATATAAATTGGATCGAGAGGAGAATTTCCTTTTTCCAAGTTGTTGTGAGGCCTATGCTAATTCTGACGCGTATTCTACTGTCTTCGACCATGGGCTCGTTGATTTACATGCGGAGCGACCAAAGGTTTCTGGTATGGCACTCTATGCATTGTTGATTGCCCTGTTGGGACCCACAAGTTGATGTCTCCATCATCATCAATATCAGTGGAATGCTCTCTGAAGCCTTCTTTTGGGGTCTCCTCACAAAATGCAACCCTTTTGGACTTCTCTATCGGATCTTCTCTTACGGTTTCAACATTATTGTCAGAGAATAAAGACACCTCATCTGCCATAAGCCTCTAGGGAACTACTGACGGACTTTGAATTAATTGTGGAAGTAATTCATTGTATAACACTGACAGGGGTTCAAACTGGACAAGCTTCATTTCCCGGGTAACTCGAGGTCTAACCTGGACGTGATTCTGATGAGGCATTTGGCCTCTCAGCTTTGGTTGAGGAATGGGCATTGTCTTCAGATCCTGAAGCCTTGGCTGAGCAAGTTGAGGATAATGTGTGGGAGAACCTTCATACAATGGGTTGATCAATGTAGCCTGCGAGGCGGAAGAAAAGTCGGGAATAACATTCTTAATTGCAACCTTCTATTGAAGTCCTTCCTCTTTTGTCGTAGCTGTTACAGTAATCAGGAGCTGGTCTACTTTCCTTTTCATGCGATTCATGTCCCTCTTTATTTTGTCTTGATCTCGTTGTCGCGGTGAAAATTGGATACCATAGTTATTTGTTAACTAGGATCGCATTTTTAATGTCACCACCGGTCTTTGATTTTATCCAAGGGAAGGGAGAAAAACCGAATTCCTACAATGCAATGCAAATGCACTAAGATTCTAAGTTCGGGGGTTGGTTATACCTAGGGAAGATGTTAGCATCCTAGATATCTGTAGTACTCTACAGGAACCTCTTTATTTTATTTTATCTGTTATTTGTTTTGTTAAGGTTTAAGGGTGGGTAATTTATTGTTTTTATTCCTAAGTGTGCTAGACAAGATATCGCATCTTGTGCCTACATATCCTGTAAGGAGGGAATCAGAGCACTTGTAGTTCCTTATTAAGGATACTAATGTGTTTTAAAGGTTCAGGAGAGAAGACGAGTCATCATCTTAAGAAAACCACCACAGTTTTGAAAATGTTTATATTTTGTGGGGTATGGGATTGTATGTCCCTTCTTCGAGATGATTAACATCTAATTCTCTTGTGTGGAGAATTAGGTGGGCTAAAATTTGATTAAAGAAATCAAAGTTGAAGGGGGACTAACCTAGGTAATTTATCCTAAGTTATCTAATTGATTTATCTTAAGGTGTCGGTTATGATGCAAATGATGTGCACCATGCACAATAACATGGTTATCATGCATGGGATTTTCCCTTGGATATTAATGCGATTAATTATTGTTATTTAGGCGAGGGTGCTAGCAAAGTGATGCTAGACTTGTGTCTTGTGATCGGTAGGTCGAATGCGATGTCCTAAGGCGATCGACTTACATGGGTAGAAAAGTGGACTCGACGTTGGATCGAGATTTTTATAAGTTTGAAAAGGTTTTGAAGTAAGACAAGCAACAATCAAGTAAATGATAAACACAATAACATCAACTAAGGTTAAACCAAATCACACATAAGCGTATTATTTTAGACTTAATAAGAAAAGTTTGATTTTAGACTTATTTTATTTTATTATTTTTATTTAGAGATTATTATTATTATTTTAGTTTCAAAGTCATGTTAAAAAAAAAAGTTAATTAGAAAAGGTTATTAAAGAGTTTTCAAATTAATTTAGAAAAGGTTTTAATTTTAATATTTTTAAAAAAAGTTTTTATTATTATTTAATTTTTAAATTTATATTAAAAAGTTAATAAAGTTTTTCTTATTAAAAAAATATTTTAAATTTATATTTTAAAGATTTTTATTAAAGATTTTTTTTTATTAAAAGTGATTTTAATTTAGTATTTTAGTAAGAAAAGTTTCATAAAAAAAAAAAGAAAGACTTCTACTAATTAAGAAAAGGTTTAATTTTAAAGGGAGATTGAAAGGTTTGTTATTAATTTTAAAGTTATTGTATTATTTTTTAGAGTTATTATAAAAGGTTGTTATTGTTAATTTAAGAGGGAAAAACAAGTTAAAGGTTTTTTATCTTAAATGATTAATTTTAATATTTTAATAAAAGGTTTTCATTATTAAAAAAAGGTTTACTAATTTAAAAAGTTATAGTTAATTAAATTTAAGAAACAAGTTAATTATAAAAGGGTTCTAATTATATTTTATTAAACTGAATTTGATGATTATTTTATATAAAAAAAAACTCTAATTTGATGATTAATTATAAAAAAAGAGATAGGTTATGATAAGAAAACGGAGGGATCGGATGCTTGCCAGGGAGAGAGGGTCCACCGTGGACCCTCAAATCTCAACCTTATGATCCAATATGCGAAAATCTAACGGATAAAACGAAGGGTACACGAGATGTGACGTGTGTGCGTGTGTACATGAATATTCGTTTGAAATTAAAAACAAAAAGAAAAAAGGCAGAACACCCTCTTCTTTCTCTCACTCTCGCTCTCAATCGTCTTTCTCTTTTTCTCTCAAATGGAAAGGGTTACAAACCCTAAACTCGCCTCGCCGCCACTCTCATCTCTCTCGATCTCTCTCGATCAATCAAACAAACAACCCTCACCCCATGCAGCCCAATACCCCAATCCACTATATTTTTTAGAGATTACATTTACAAGAAATTGAAACAGAATGAAAAAAAATAGGGGAGCCGGTGGATGCATCGAACTCCGCCTGAGTCGCGACCAAGGGAATCACCAGCAATGGTCGCCAATTTGGGCGGCGTGATGGCTGTGGAGCGACGTCAATGGCAGTGATCTAAGGTACGTGGTGCGCTGCTGCCGGCCTCTGATTCTCTTCTCTGTGTGTGTATGGAATTTAGGATTTTACTGATATGTGGCGATGTGATCTGATGAGTGGTTCCGGGTATGATACTGATGAGTTTATGAAATGTTTGAGTAGATTGTGATGATTGGTTATGTTGAATTTCTATACTGACATAAAGGGTTTATGTACTGATATAGTTAATGGTAAGTTTTGATGTATGGTTTTTTTCGTGTCCCATTTGATGAATTGTGTGATATTTGATTGTGAATTGGTTGTCCTGATCCCCCCTTTGCGTGTTGTGTATGACCTTCTTATATAGGCTTCAAGAAAGACACAGTTTTCAATTCTAGCTGAACATGTCCCCTCGGAATTTGGAAAGTTTTGATCGTGGTCTGCAACATGTTCCTTTGATCTTGGAATGTTTTTGAAATATTGTCTGATACACTTTGGAAAGTCTTGAAATTTGTTTAAACATGTTTTGTCTGTTTTGGAAATGATTGAATGTTGTTTTGAATGAAATCTCTGCCATGATGGATGATGATAATAATATTCCTTTCTGATCCCAACATGTTCAATCATATCCTAATTTCTTTCCTTTTTCAATCCAACACGTTTGGTTGTGTTTTGTAATGAATTCGCCACTTAATCTTGCTGATTCTTCCATGAATTATTCAAAATATTCCACGATTTTTTTTTGCTCTTTTTTAATTGAATGCCCTTCTATTTTCAACGGGACAAGTTTGGTTTGGATTTGTAAAGAAAATGGATTGTCTGGAACATGTCTTGGGGATTAATTTGAAACACGTTTGGATGATGCCTGGTTGGACTTAGAATCTATCGCTTCCCATACTTCTTAGATGATTTCTTGATTTTCTCTTGATCTCTTACCACAATATCAATGATTTTTCAATGAGAGTGTGACTATAATTTCCATGTAACATCATCTTGCAGGCCCTGCTACGTGTGTGGTTCATTTTGGGCTGGCAAGGTAATGAGAAGCGATTATTGTACATTGCATATCAAAGGCTTGTTAACTTGTCTTCAATACAAGATTTCAGCAGCGATAGGCGTGATGGTGAATCCAACGACAAAATCGATCGTATGTTGAATACACAGCTGCGGAGAAGGGCGTGGTTTCCGCAATACATCCTGCTGCATCAATAACCATGAAGCATGTTGATAATTCTTGTCACATATGTTACGATTTGATGCAGGCAAATCAAACAAAAAGCTCGCTCAAGTACAATGACGGCTGGAACTGCACTTCAAAGACGTTTGTTGACAGCGTGCTTACACATTCCAAGAGGACGTAATGTTTAGATCTTTCGACACACGGCTGCTTCCAAATACGAATTGGCAAACAGAGCAGGTTTTCAAGGTAATTGGTTTATATAACAATTCCAATCGAGTTTTAAACGAAAACTGCTCTAGGTTAATTTGAAAGTCTTGGTAGTTGGTTCTAATTAGGTATTATGTTGATTTTTGGACTGTTTTGGACAGGTGGATGTTGTTTCTAATCTTTGCTGAATAAAGCGGCTACCAAATTTATCAGTACCGAACCGTACAGTGTGATCAGTGATGTCTGGAAGTTCAAAAGGTTTGGCTTTGTTGTTCTGCTTCTTTTTCATGCTAGCTGATAGTAAAAAAAAGAAGTGGGATATAATCTTGGGCGATTTGTGTTCCATCACTCTACTTTATACATTTGCAAGAACTAATGTAGGCATTAGGCTCATTGTGTTAATTTAAATGGCAGGTCGGTTGAATGCTGGTGGCTTTCGTACCTGTTTTCAATTCTGCATCTAACTTTTATCAGTTTTTTGTCTGTCCAGGTTGCTCATTACTGCTAATGATACCTAGACATGCTTCCGCCCTTGGAATTCAAACGGAACTTTCACGGTTTCTCCACAACATTTGAGCAGGTGCTTTAGTTTTCTTGGTATCGTCTTAATCTACCGATGAATGTATTTTGAGCTTACCGTTTCTTTGTCAGATACAGCCTTTTAAAACTGCCAGCTTCTGTTGGTATACAGCAATCACCGTATTTGCTAAAGAAATATAGCATAAGGTTAATGTTTTTCTCTTGATCAGACATAACTTGTTAAGCATGGTATAACTTGCAGGTTGAGCAGGTCTTGGCAATTGTTGCTTCAAACATGTAGAAATGACAATGCCTCGGTACACACACAATGCTCGTGAACAAGTCGATTAAGAAATGAGACACCCAATCTCAATTCATTCTGAAATGCGAAAGGGCCTGTATGTCTACCTCATCAAATGGCGGCACTTCAAAATAACATGTCTTGTGTGGGGTTGTATGCAGGTCACGATCGAGTGTCGTCTCAATAAATGTTGTGTGTTTTACTTTTAACTAGTGTGCTGCTGAATCTTGCTGAGAATTCTGTCTTTTTTATTGTGTTTTGAGTAAGTTACGGGTATGGCGACGGTACTAGCTGTGCCTTAGGGAAGTTCTTGCAATACTTGTGGCTGTGAATTTTGGATTTTGTAATGAACCTGGGTATTGAAATCCAAATGGACTTGTTTTTGTGAATTTCTCCTTATTTCTCCTTTTTGATTTGTAATGGATTCTTCTCGAATGAAATAAGTTTGACTTTGAATTTGTAACATTGTATTCTCAATTTTGTATCTAACCTGGACCGGTAGAAAGTATTGAAGTGCCCTGAGGTGTCCTCCCTACTTCTATTGGCATATGCTCCATTCGTCTTGGGTGCTTGACCACGCCATGTCCTTATTGCAAGTGTTTTATTTAACTTCACGTCCAGAATGTCAAACATATGTAATTTATGAATCAACCCCTTAATTGAATGTTGAATCGAAACTTCTCGTATACTTTGAATTGATATGAATCCTTGAATGAATCTAAACTTGAAACTTGAATTTTGTGGAGAAACATGAACTAAAGTACCTTGAGCTTTAAGTGAATTTTGAATTGCTTATCACTCTATACTCTTGAATTTCTTGAATCTTAGCAGTAAAATTGACACAAATCGATGTGGAAATCTCCTTGAATAAGTTTTGACTTAAATGATCATCCAACTTGTGAAAGAATTTGGATGTGAATTTTGAAACTTGAAATGTCTTGATCTTGTAAACTTAGACCAATCAAAGGACTTGAATTTTCATCTTGGAATTCCACCTCTTCTAATTCCTTCCAAACTTAGCCTTCATTACTTAAGAACATAACATCATTGAGCAAACGCGTCTTAAATCTTGAGGGGCTGACAGATGGGGGAAAGATGCCTCCTTGCAGTATAACTTTGCCACGTAACCGGTGACTAGCTTTTAGGGACCAATCAGAGGATACAAAGATCTGACTTCTATAGGGAGAACTGAGGAATCTGGAGAAAGAAAAGGCTTGGTAGTGGCTTAGGGACCAGAAAGAGAAAGGGCACAATCTCACAGGAATCCACACACATCTTGCAAGGACCAAAGAACCTCCACAATCACACACATAGCACAAACTTCAAGTCTTTGAGCCTTCTGCAGCAGCACCTGTACTCATAAATGAAATAAACAGACAAGACTAGATAAAGCGGTTAGTTATGCACGAAAAAAAAATGACCTAACATGCTATGAAAAAGAAAGGCGGGGACCTTAGGGTCAAAAATTAGGGTGCGACAGATGCCCCTATTTAAGTTTCTCCTATTCGGAGATATGGAGATTGACATCTTCGTCTCGACGAGATAGGAGGGACTTAAATACAAACATGCACAAATTTTGGCCCTAAGATGCCACCAAATGCATATGCTATGGTATGATATGCAAGACAGAGATCCTATGAGAAAAAAAAAGTCACAGGGGATAACCGAAGTTGAAACACAAAGAAAGAAAGACCCGACGAGGACGACTAACAAAGAAAGACTTCACGGGGAAAGATCTAACTCCACTGTGGGAAAGCGACTACTAACCGACAATCACAAGGTAACTTAAACATATGGGGATGAACTTGTGAAGAAATATATTTGAGGATCCTGTTTTAGTGGTCAACCGGAGGAATCTTCTAGAGATATCAACTGGAGGAGCCCATTGTTGAGACTTGAGAATACTTTCTGCCAAGGTTTTATCGAAGAATGTGTCTGTTATCAAAATATTGAGGAATCTGCCGAGGAAAGAAATGATTGTCTGTCAAAGTTTAAAGTTAACCAGGGAATTTACTGCCGAAATCCTGGAAAGAAACGACTGCTCATCGAAATTTAAAGTTAAACAGGGAATCTATTGCCGAGATCCTGGAAAGAAACGACTGTTCGTCGAAATTTAAATTTAACCAGGGAATCTACTGCCGAGATCCTGGAAAGAAACGACTGTTTGTCGAAGTTTAAAGTAAACCAGGGAAATACCTACTGCCGAGGTCTTCTGGAAATGTTCTGCCGAGAATAACCAGGGAAATACCTACTACCGAGGTCTTCTGGAAATCTTCTGCCGAGAATAACCAGGGAAATACCTACTGCTGAGGTCTTCTGGAAATCTTCTGCTGAGAATAACCAAGGAAATACATACTGCCGAAGTCTTCTGGAAATATTATGCCAAGAATAACCAGGGAAATACCTACTGCCGAAGTCTTCTGGAAATCTTCTACCGAGAATAACCAGGGAAATACCTACTGCCGAGGTCTTCTAGAAATCTTCTGCCGAGAATAACCAGGGAAATACCTACTGCCGAAGTTTTCTGGAAATCTTCTGCCAAGAATAACCAGGGAAATACCTACTGCCGAGGTCTTCTGGAAATCTTCTGCCGAGAATAACCAGGGAAATACCTACTGTCGAGGTCTTCTGGAAATCTTCTGCCGAGAATAACCAGGGAAATACCTACTGCAGAGGTCTTTTGGAAATCTTCTGCCGAGAATAACCAGGGAAATACCTACTGCCGAGGTCTGGAAAGAAACGACTATCTATCGAAGTTTAAAATTAACCAGAGAATCTACTGCCGAGATCCTGGAGAGAAACGGCTATTTTTTGAAGTTGAAGTAAACCAGGGAATCTACTGCCGAGATTCTGGAAGTTTCAACGGGGATCTTCAAAAGAGATGTGGGCCGACTGACTTGTAAAATATGTCTTCTCAAATAAAGAGAAAGATCATTTGAATCTTCACCAAACTTCTCGAAGAGATGCCATTTGATAGAAGCAAATTGAATTGTGGACTCACTGGGGAGAATACCTCTGTGAAGTAATATTGTTGTAGTCGAAAATTCGTTGAAGTAATAAAATTCTTGCAATAGGGATTTTCAAATAAAGAGAATACTTGGAAAGTCTTCAATAGGTTTCTCTGACGGATTTCCGGAGAGATAACATCTGATAGAGAATAGTTGATAACCTTGATAACTTCACCAGGGATAGACAAAATGTCTTGAGGACACTGTCATTTGTCATCCGGATAGAAAATAGAGCTCAAATAAAGAGTTATCACTTGTTGTCTAGATTTAAATCCCATAATAGTGCTGGAGGAATAACTTTTGTCTTCCATAGAGATCTTTGAATATATTCTTCTTGGGGAGACTGAGTGCAAAATAAATGCACGCTTGATCTAGGTTCAACAACCTAGAGATATCCAAAAATGTGATTGTTATGGACCAAAGTTCAATTCAGGAATTAACTGAAAAGAAACGGTCAAACAAGACTCTATCCAGTGAGGACTGAGCTCAACGGGGTTTATCTTTATCCACATATGGAAAAGAAAACTGAAGCAACCATCTTCCATGAGGCTCAAACTTAGTGGGGAGTTTAGAAAGTATGTGCTCTTTCTGCCTAAAGCTGACGATTCTACTTGGAGGGAGCAGACAAAACCCAGTCACTTGGAGATAAGCGTAACCAAAGTGAAAGAACAAACAAACAGACACAAAGAAATTCAAGATGCAAAATGCGCAAATGCCATGTATCTATATGAACGAATGTCATGCTATGCTTATGCTCATGCTGACAAAACAACAAGAAGGAAACTAGAGATGAAAACAAGCATCTTGATATGAATACTCGACTAATCTTTGCAATATAAGAAGCATCACTGGGGATGAATGGAAAGCCGTATATGAGGCCACCGTCCTGCTTCAAAGCTTCAAATCTCTGGGGAAAATAGAGCACTCGACTTGGGGGTGAACATCATAACTTCACTTAGGATTGTCAAGATAAACCTTGTGATTCCGTTGGGGATGAGAAGATTCACTGGGAACGAATCAAACTCATGATCGAAAAGACTCCATGGGGATAAAATAAATATCCGTTGCGAACTGAAATAATCTTGAATGAAAGTTGTAGATGGATAAAATAAATATCCACTTCATCGGGGAAACTTGGATTAATAGTAGTTGAAAATGTCGGAGATAAAACTTCGAGGGGATGAAACAAACATCCTCCTTTACTGGTGAAGATTGAGATAACGATGAAATCCAACGAGGAGTGAAATAAACACTCGCTTCGCTGGGGGAAAGTTGAAGTTGTAAGAAAATCCACTGAGGATTCATAGGTTGTCGACCAAAGAAATCTTGCGTCAAACGTGCCATGACCTCTTGAAGTAGCGATTTACCGGGGAATAGTCGTGACTACCTGGAGTAAAGACTTACTGGGGAGTCATCACATCACTTGGGATAGAAACCCTTTGAGGTATGAGTGAATAAAGTCATGAGACTGATGTAACTCTGCATTGATGACCTGCATGGTAATCGCCATTTTGAACAACAGTTGCTGTGAATGAATGAAAAGTAATCTTTAATTCTCACATGCCCCAGATCGTATGGTTCATGAGAAGAAGTCATCCCAAGAGGATTTTACAGAAAACATGGCGTCTGTTCTGGACTGGACCAATGGCTAGAATTGGCCCAATCCGCCTCTGCTCCAGAATGGCCCAAATTGCCTAAGTCCAATCCACAGAGGGGCAAAAATGACCTTTCTGCCCCTCCAACCAGGCAAGGAACGCAACGTTCCTCCCCGACGTTGATGCCTGTTACACACGGCTTCCTCGCTGCCCGGACAGCAAAGGACAGGTGCCCGGAACTGCGTGTATGTCCAACATAACGGCTAGTTTCAAGCACCCTGCCCGGCCTAACGGCTAGTTTGGGCAGTTACCTATTCTTTGGGGAAAACAGTTATTTCGCCCTAAAAATAGGACCGTTGGCCACGCGTTGGGGGCTCTATATAAACCCTCTCGCTTGAGAGGGTCAGGTATCAAATATTCACCCTAAGAATTCATACTTTGTGCTTGCCCCTTTTCTCTGACCCTTTCTTACTTGAGCGTCGGAGTGCCTTGCAGGTACACCCCCCTCCTCTCCATACGACCAACATCCCTGACGCACTTGGCGGCCTGATTCTACAGGATCTGATCCAGCCTTCACGATCAGTGGCACCGTCTGTGGGAAACTTTGTTCTCCCCTTCTTTCTTTAACCGAAGATCAAAATAACTTTCGAACATCATCACAATCATGGCCTCCCAAGATCGCACCCAGGATGCTCTTCATTCCACAATCCTCCCCGTCAATAAATCTGACGTTGACGGCCAATCATCTCTCCTCCTAGATGCCAGTTTCCTTAGGGATGGAGCCACCGTTTCTCCTTCCCCAACCCCTACTGATCGCAACAACGATCAACCGTCTCTCGACCTCCAGCCCGTTCCTGTTCCGCCCAGCGCCGACCCGGCCGTGGCAGCCCTCCTGGAGGCCCTTAACAAAACCAACACCCTAATCCTGCAGCAAAACAAGAGGAACCAGCGACGATCTAGAAGCCCGCAGCCCCGGAGAGAAAGCGACCGAGGACTGCACCAGGGGTCTGATCCTCGCATAGCCCGAAAGCGCGACCAGATCTCCCCGCGTGACCAACACACTCATGACCACAAAAGGACTCGAAGGAACGAGGAGTCTCAAATCAAGTCCAAAGGACGGGCACGCTCACCTTCTCCGCGAAGGAACCACTCACCTTCTCCTCGAAGGAACCGATCACCTTCACCTCGAAGGAAACACTCACCTTCTCCACGAAGGAACCACCGACGTGAGCAACCCGTCCGATCACCATCATACACCAATTCTAGTGATGACGACGAGCCTCGCGGCCCGTTGTCCCAGGAGATCCTGGCCACCCGTCTCCCAAAAGGCTTGGAGAAACCCCCGTCACTTGGCACATACGACGGGACCACCGACCCCGACGAGCACATCGAGAACATCGATGCACTGCTAGACTACTACAATGTACGGGGAACCATCAAATGCAGACTGTTCCCGACCACGCTTCGGAAGGGGGCGATGACATGGTATAAATAACTGCCCGAGGAGTCCATCACCTCGTGGAAACAACTGGGCAGGATGTTCTCGCGGCGCTTCACAACGTCTCGCCGCCACCCCAAAACTGAGGCCTCCCTCAGAGCCATAATCCAGGGGAAAGACGAACCACTCCACGCATATATCGAGAGGTTCAACAAGGAAGTTGTGCAGGTCCCGGCAACAAATAAGATGAAGAAGTTCCTGCTCGAACAAGGGGTCCATCCGGACTCCGAGTTCGCCAAAGCCATTGGCCTCGCGCCGCCGAGGAACTTAGACGCCCTCCTCCTCAAAGCCCAATCTCGTATTCAGTACGAGGAGAAGATTGTGGCCAGAAATGTCCGAGCGTCTCGTCGCCAGGAGAATGCCCGAGCCTCCAAAGGAGAAGAAGCCTCGACATCTCGTCGGGGTGAATGAAGGCACGAGGACCGTCCCCACGACTTCCGTGACAGCAAAGGGCCCTCCGGGCGTTTCCATGATTACACTCCCCTGACTGTTTCCAGGGAGAAGATTTTGAACGAATGTGCCAATTCGGAGTTCAAACAAGTCGGGGTCCGCTTCCCCAAACAGCTGCCGAACAGACCAAACGGGGACAAGTCAAAGTATTGCCGCTTCCACAAAAGTCACGGCCATACTACAGAGGACTGCATCCATCTGAAGGATTCCATTGAAATACTGATCAGGGACGGCCACCTGAAGCAGTTCGCGAAGAAGAAGGACACTCCTCGGTAGGATGCCCAGGAGTCCAAGAAAGTCGAGGAGGAGGTACCCTCCTCGGAAGACGCCAACATACAGGTCACTATGTCCATATCGCGACCCGAGGACTTCAACGTCCCTGACGGGCTCAGTGCCCCTGCATATTTCGCGGCCCACAGCCCGTGGGAGGCCTTCCCCTCCGCCATGGTCATCTCTGGCGGGGGTTTCAACAAAGTTACTGTGGGATCCGTGAAACGGAAGTTCGAACACCTGATCAACACCAGCTCGAACGAAGTGACCACGCTTGATCAGGCCCCGAAAGGTTCCGTCCCCATCTCCTTCTACAGGGAGGAACTCCTCGGCGGCTCCCCGAACTCAAGCATTACGTTGCTCGTCAGAGCCCAATTGGCAAACTTCGACGTTCGCCGAATCCTAATCGACCAGGGCAGCTCGGTCGACATCATGTACTCCCAGCTGTTCTCAACACTGCAGCTGGACGAATCGCACCTTACCCCCTACGTAGGGTTCGATTTGCAGGGGTTCAATAGATCTGCGACCAAGCCATGGGGTTACGTCGAATTGATCGTGACCTTCGGAGCAGCTGAAACGGCCAGGTCCATCAAGGTGCAATTTTTGGTAATCGACTGCCCGTCACTTTACCAATGCATTTTCGGAAGGCCAACTCTAGCCGAGTTGGTAGCGGTGCCATCGACCGTCCACCTGAAGATGAAGTATTACATTTCAAAAGGAATGATCGCCACCCTCCACGGTGATATAGAAGCTGCCCGACGGTGTTTTGAAGCAGCTATAAAGGGGCTCAACGCCATCGCGCCCAAGCCTAAAGCGTCGAGCAAGCCAGCGCTGCCAAGCAGCTCAGAGGAGGCCAAGCCTCTGCCCCAGGTCGACTCTATCGACCTCGACAGTCGCTTCCCCGAGGACCAACAGGAGGAATGAGCAGCTTCAGCCGGCCCATCCGCGTCATCCAGCAGCAGCTCCCATCCAATGCGCCCAATCCCGGATGACAACTTCGAGCTAGTCCTGTTCGGCGAAGACCCCCAACGGGGAGTAAAGATCGGAGCAGACCTGCCTGACATCGCGAGGAAGCAGCTCAAAGCGTGCCTCCGAAAGAATGCCGACCTTTTCGCGTGGAGCGCCGCGGAAATGCCCGACTTGGATCCATCCGTCGTATGTCACCAGCTGACCAGTGACCCGACCATCAAGGCCGTAGCACAACATAGGAGGAAGCAGTCTCCGGAGAAGACGGAGGCTGCCGAAAAAGATGTAAAGGACCTCCTCGAGGCCAAATTTATTTCGGAGGCCAAGTACACCACTTGGCTGTCCAACGTTGTATTGGTTAAAAAATCTAATGGAAAATGGCGCATGTGCATTGATTATACCGATCTCAATAAGGCATGCCCGAAGGATGCCTACCCCCTCCCCAATATTGATAAACTTGTTGATAATTCTGCTGGTTTTAAACTTTTATCGTTCATGGATGCCTACTCGGGCTACAATCAAATCCCAATGGCAATGTCCGACAAAAAATATACGGCCTTCATGACCGAATCAGGGAACTATTACTACAACGTAATGCCCTTCGGCCTGAAGAACACCGGAGCGACGTACCAACGAATGATGAACAAAGTATTTCGGGGAGAAATAGGCGACATGCTCAAAGTATACATGGACGACATGATCGTTAAGTCCCACGAGGAAACCGATCATACTGCCCACTTACGAAAGGTCTTCGAACAGGCCAGGAAATACAAAATGCATTTTAATCTGGAGAAGTGCACGTTCGGTGTCCGGGCAGGCAAATTCCTCGGCTTCTACTTGACAGAACGAGTAATCGAAGCTAATCCCGACAAATGTCGAGCATTCTCTGAGTTTCCTACGCCCAAATCCAAAAAATCCATCCATTCCCTCAACGTGATGCTCGCGGCACTATCTCGTTTCGTGGCTAAGTCCGCCCAGCACGCCCTGCCATTCTTCAAACTCCTCCGCAAAGAGGTAGCATTCAAATGGACCGAGGAGTGCGACAAGGCCCTTCATCATCTGAAACGGGCACTCTCAGAGCCGTCGGTCCTCTCTCGGCCAGACAATGGCGAAACACTGTACTTATATCTGGCCGGTGCGACCGAAGCAGTGAGTGCCGCTCTCATCCGCGAGATGCCTGGCGGGCAGAAACCCATTTACTTTACAAGAAAAGCGTTGCAAGGACCAGAGTTAAGATACTAGTAGATAGAAAAAGTGGCATTGGCCCTCATCAACGCAGCCATAAGATTAAGACACTACTTTCTGGCTCACACGATCGTGGTTCGAACAGATCAGCCCATAAAGCAGCTGCTCGGACGACCAGATATGGCCGACCGAATGCTCAAATGGTCGCTGGAGCTGTCCGAATTTAACATCCAATACGAAGGCAAAAAAGCCCTCAAGGCCCAAGCTCTGGCCGACTTCGTCGCAGAGCTGACATTTGCAGACTCCCCCACGAGCGAAGCGCGCAAGTGGACCATCTTCGTCGACGGTGCCTCAAGCTCGGTGGGAAGCGGTGCGGGCATCATACTGAAGAGCGACGAAGGAATTATCGTCGAGGTATCACTCACGCTATCTTTCCCAACCTCCAATAACCACGCGGAATAGGAAGCCTTCCTCGCTGGGCTACGCCTTGCCGAGGACCTGGGCGCACAAGAAGTCGTCATTTGCACGGACTCACAACTCGTGGCCCTCCAGGTCCGGGGTGAATACCAAGCCAAAAACGACAATCTGACCGAATACTTGGCCCTGGTAAAGAAGGAAATGGCGAAATTCACAACAGAGGAGTGAAACACGTTTCCCGCGAACATAACATACGAGCAGACGTGCTGTCTAAACTGGCCAGCACGAAGAGGAAAAGCGAAAACAAATCCGTCATACAGGAAGTGCTTCCTCGACCCAGCATCGAGAAGACCTCCCCGACACTCGACGTGCAGGTAATCGGCGACAGCAACTGCTGAATGACCCCAGTCTACAACTATCTCGCCAAAGACGAACTCCCGTCCGATGCAAAGGAGGCCAGCACGATCAGGCGAAGAGCCTGCTCGTATGTCTTGGTCGAAGGTAAACTATACAGGCGGGGATTCTCCATTCCACTGCTCAAATGCGTCGAGGAGGAGATGGTCGCACACATCCTACGCGAAATCCACGAGGGAATCAACGCCCAACATCTTGGAGGAAGGTCCCTTGCTCGCAAGGCTCTCCGAGCAGGGTACTACTGGCCAACCATGTAAAACGACGCGAAAGAACACGTGAAGAAATGCGACAAATGCCAATGCCACGAGGACATGCACCTGGCTCCACCCAACGAGCTCAAGGCTATATCCTCCCCGTGGCCGTTCGCCTGGTGGGGCCTAGACATCCTAGGACCCTTCGTGGTAGGATCGAGTCAGAACAAGTACCTCATAGTGGCCATAAATTATTTCACAAAGTGGATAGAAGCAGAAGCTCTAGCCAAAATATCTGCCCTTAACATCCTGCGTTTCTACAAACGAAACATCCTTGCACGTTTCGGTATTCTCCAAGCGATAGTAACGGACAACGGGACGCAGTTCACAGACAAGAAGTTTCAGGACTTCATCGCCCAACTGGGCACGAAGCAACACTTCGCATCCGTCGAGCACCCCCAAACAAACGGGCAGGCTGAAGCAGCTAACCGAGTCATCCTTCGAGGCCTCAAATGAAGGCTGGACGAAATGAAGAAGGCATGGGTCGAGGAGCTGCACAGCGTACTCTGGGCATACCGTACAACTCCCCATTCGACGATTGGGGAAACGTCTTTCCGTTTGGCATACGGAACCGAGGCTGCAATTCCAGTCGAAGTTCACGTACCCTCTAAGCGGACAGAGTCGCCCCTAGACGAGGAGATGAACGACGAATCTTTAAGGGAAGAGCTAGACCTCGTCGAGGAAATCAGAACCGGGGTAGCTCTCCGCGAAGCCTCACTGAAACAAAAGATCACCATCAGGCACAACGCCAAAGTGATACGACGAGAGTTCGACGTGGGAAGCCTTGTCCTAAGAAGAAACCACAAAGAATCTCGCGAAGGCAAACTAGAAGCCAATTGGGAGGGACCCTATCGCGTCCGGGTAAAAACGGAAAATGGGGCCTACTACCTAGAACATCTCACTGGGGAAGAACTCGCTCGACCATGGAACGCTGAAAAGCTAAAACAATACTACAGCTAAATCCTCGGTTCGACTCGTCGCAACGACGAACGTCAGCTACCGATCACTATGTGCGCCTAGGTACAAGCGTCGCATACGACTAAAGCATAACCCCGCTCAGTAACGAGTCCGGTAAGTGCTCGACAGCAGTCCTCGATCAAGCACCGCCGTCGTCAGAGTACCACGATTGGCAGAATCTCAACTCGCGATGGGACGTTCACGCCGCGAACTCAGGCCTCAAACGCGACCTGAGCTCCGCTCCCCGCCAAGACATCCCCCGGCAGTTCGACCAATTCCCCACACTGGCAAACACATCTGTTACGAGCAATCTCCCAAAAAAAATATCCACACAATTCAAAAACCCCCTATCACGGGCGAACATACATTCAGAGCGAGCATACTTTCAACACTTAGAAAAAATAAACGCAAGTAAAATCATGCAAAGCCAGGAATAAAATAACTTAACATAGTGGGTGGCCACGAGGACCACTATTGTGCGTCGTTACATAAAACGGGGGCCACGCCCCCCAAAAAATAAATTACAATAATACGGCACGCAGGCCGGGCATATTACAACAACATCCAAAATAATGACAAACTCCTCATTCGTTGGCGTGCTCGGTCGACTCTGGCTCGGGTCCCTGCTCCTCTGCGGGCTGATCCTCTGGGGTAACGGCAAGGAGACCTTTGGGCAAGACAATGCAACCACCGTCAACATGCGCAAGATAGTGAGTGCCCTCGGCAGAGATTTTAAGCCTAGGGTTCACCACGCGCAGCTGAGCCACAGCGTTTCCGAAGGACTCATCCGCAACGGCGGTGCCATCATCTTCGGCCAGCAATATACGAGCAACCAGCTCGGACCTAGTCTTCAAACTTTTCACATCATCCGGCTCGTCAGCACCCGGGGCATTGGCCGCCCTCAGCTCCTCGGCAGCTTTCTTCTCCGCCGACAACTTAGAATTCTCCTCTTTTAGCCTGGCCGCTTCTTCTTCCGCCTTCTTCTGAGCCTCACCGGCACCCTTGACTTCTTCCTTGAGGGATGCCACAGAAGCGCGGGCAGCGTTAAGTTCGGATTCAGTCGCGGGGTCCCCTTCGGCATACACAACCACCATCTTTAGCATCCTGACCAAGGCAGAAGCGTCCTGGGCCACCAGTGTGACACCCCCAATCTACACCCCCAAATAAACATGCATTTAAAGCAATAAAAGAAAATTCAGAATTTGGTCAGAGTATATTTAAATTATCGTGGCATAGACGGGGAAATCACATCAATTGAAACCAAACATTTCATACAACACCTGCCCATAAAGATATGCAACAGTGGGGTAGCAAATAACAGAGGAAACTTTGTTCCTTACACCCACATATTCAAGTACAGAATAAAAGCGAAAAATCTGTACTGAACCTCATATAAATATATATATATATATAACAACTAAAGAGTTTGTCATACATCAAGTTATACATGGACAAACCAAAATCTACATATACATAGTACACGATAAACACAAACGGGCACCCTAGCTACCCGGTGTCACATATCAGAGCCGACCGATAAAAAGGGTGAAGACACAAAGCTTCACAAAGGACCTCCAGCAACTCTAATCTGCAATGCCTCATAGAGCATTATAAAACGAGCAGAAGGGTGAGAAAAACAACCATAATATAAATGCATATAATTATGTACTACAAAATAAACATATGACACATATTCTCACCACAACTCATCATATATCACAATATAAATATATCATCAAGCATTTCATTATGCATACATTCACCATTATCATCATTCCACATAAACATACATGTTATGTCTACTATGTCACAATCATCACATCTCACTCAATATATATCGCAAGGCATATATATATATATAAAACCAAGCATATTCCTCATAATGCTTATCATTCAACATAAACACATATATTCATGTTTATCCATACATGCACACCGACACAATTCTACTCATTCCACATCAACATATACATATATATGTTTATTCATCAATGCACAAATACAATGATGACAAATGCAACCCATAGAGACCGACTCACGACTCTATGCAGATGCATGCGGTACCGACTCATCACCCGAGCTCAATTGAAGAACTCAATGGAAATATCCTCCCTGTCGGGCCTACGATATTTCCCCATCGCTCATACCATCATGGCATCCGATGTTTCTGGATTGTTCACGCAGACACAATCCGATTGCTCAAACCCCACAAGGGCACACAATCATTCTGAAGATTCCCACGGAATCAAGTGTAACTCATCGTAACGATTACACCCATTGACTATGCAATGTTCAGAGGATCCTCAATGATCATTTGTGTAATCAATCACTCACACCCAACAGGGACGTGATATTACACCCGATTCTCCATGGAATCGCGACACATGAATGCATGTCATGATGTTCCTCATACAAAATGACCACATACACTCATGCAATGCACACATATTTCACAATATAGTCATGCATATACCATTAAATACACACATTGCAATTTCTTGCCTTTCGGCCATAATTCATCACCACAACATGTATTTCATGCAATTTCACTTCACAACAACACGGAAGTCATACCATATCCATACCATCAACACATTGCATGATATACACTAATTACACACAATTGTAACCGTAAAATTCGACAAAACAACACATTTTCCAATTCCCGACATAATTTAATCGGCCAACAATCTCAAAAACCATTTTTACAAGAAAGAACATTTCATAAGCTTTCCAACGATATAAAGAACGTCCTGATTCGAGTTACGGATCAAAAGTTATGAATTTTCAAAAGTCAAGAATTTATTGAGAAACAGCCAAATTCGCCTGGCCACTTCAGAATTCGCCTGGCCAAACCTCTTTCGCCAGCACTTCGCCTGTCCAATCACCATTCGCCAGCACTTCGCCAGCACTTCGCCTGGCGAATCTCCATTCGCCAGCAGTTCGCCTGGCGAGCTAGTGACGAGTCACCAAATTAGAAAAACTCCAAGAGTTACAGAAGCTACCCCTTTATGTAATTCCAATTTCGCCTGGCGACTTACTAATTCGCCTGGCGAATCTGCCTTCGCCAGCACTTCGCCTGGCGAGCTAGTGGCAAAACCCAATCCGCCTGGCGAATCACACCAGAACCAGAAAAATGCTGTTACGGGTTACATGATCCAAAACCCCCAAAAACCTCATTTTCCACTCCAAATCAATTCCAACAGCAAAACAATTATCAGCAACGACTCATAAACACATGGTAATCATACAACGCAAATTATATTGATTTCCGACCGTAAAAACATCGATTCCTCACATATCTCTCATTTCCAACCTAGAATTCAAAAGTTATGGAAAGACAAGAAACATCCAAGCAAACACATACATAATCATACTATAATCGAGTTTCGCACCCTTACCCGATTAAATCGATTCCTAGAAGTTGTTTTCTTTGATTCCTAGCTTTTCCTCTTTTTCTCTCTTTTCTCTTCTTTCCCTTCTATTTTCTTCTTCTCCTTTTCTTTCTCTTACTATTTTTCTTTATTTTCTAATTCTCTCTATTTCTATTTCTTTCTCTTTTTCTTTCTTTTACTAACTTAGTAAATAATTAGGGAAAAGACTAAAATACCCTTACTCTCAATTATCTCACAACGATCCCAAAATGCGATAAAATATAATAACAGTACAAAACAACATATTATTACACCAAAGTCATAAATAAAAATAATATAATACTCAAAATAATTTAATCGACTCGATTAAATAAAATGGTCGAAAATGGGGCGTTACAACCAGCGCCCTCTTGCTCGGGCGATCCATGCCTTCCAAGCAAAGAGATTCTGCCCGGGGAACCACTAAAGGGTTGCCTTCGAAGAACCTCCTATCGAGGATGCAGGGAGGAAGCTCGAACTTCCCTTTCTCCGCCACCCGAGTAAGGTCCACGGCATCAGTAATCCTTGGCCGCTTCGGTTGCCCGGCCAAAGGCAGAGGAGATCCCCGCGGAGCAAGAGTCGGAGAAGTGGAGGTCCCCGCAACAGCTTGAACGGGAGGAGGAGTGCGGGCACCAGCGAACTGAGATTTCGGAGGAGCCGTCCCAACCTTGTTCCTCACCATAGCATTCCTCACAACCCGATCATGAGCATGAGGCATCTCACCTACACAAACAAAACACGAGCATGTTAGATACGAAGAAAAGAAATAAGATGAACAAAATCTAAATGACTAAGACTACCAAGCAGTGTCTCAGCGTCCGCGGGAGTCTTGCACTCCAGTAGTGCCTTAACGTTGATGAACCGGCGCTCGACCCTTTGACTCCCATTTTCCTCGAAGATCGGGCTGCCCTTGCTAGTCCAACACTCAGCGAGACTGAAGGAGTTGACCCACTTCACCAATGCCTCGTAAGCCACGGCATCTTGCCCGCGCAGGTCGCCCGGTTGAAAAACGTAATCGCTGGGCTTCTTGGCGAAATGGTCGGGTGACCAATGAATAGGGAACCTGTAAAGCCTCTGCCCGATGTACTTCCCCTCCTCGTTAAGCAGCTCGTTTTCGTCGTCATCAACCTCTATCTCCCAGACATATGTGCTGTCCTGGGCGACCTCGAACACGGGTTCAACGACGAAATACCGCTGCTTGAATGTCCGGACCGACTCCGAAAACGGTTTAAACAGCTTGCGAGGCTGCTTCAGAGAAACCCAGCCATACTTCTTCCCCGCCAACTGCCTTTGTAGATGGAAAACAGCGAAAAATAGAGGGAGAGTGGCCCCTAAAGAAAGATGCTCGCACACCAATTCAAAAGCTCGGATGAAGGCCAGTGAATTAGGGTGCAACTGTGTGGGGGCTAATTTCAGATGCTCGAACACCGACCGCTGAAAATCGGTAAAAGGCAGCCTCAGTCCCAGCTCTTTGAAGGCATACTCGTACATTGTAAAGTGGTCCCTAAAGGCCGTACAGACCCGCTCGTGCACAGTAGGGAAATGCACCTTCCACTCCCCTTCCGGTCCTACCTCCGTAAAGACGTCCGCCAAAGACTTTGCGAACGTAGAAATGTGCTTTGAAGGTTCGGCCACCTCCCACTCCTCCGCGGAGAACCCTTCGATGTCATCCTCCTCCATATCATCCTGAACCTCTTCTTCCTCCTCGACATTGCTGGAGGAACTTGAGGCCGCCGAGCTCGAAGCCGTCGAGCTACTATTTTCCTCGGAGCCAGTTTCCTCCTCGGACGTGTCTAGAATAACTTCTCTGTCTGGCCCCGTCGCCATTACGATCACCTGAAAAGCAGAGAAAGACAGTGAATTTGACAGCAAATCAAATCCACCCTTCCACTGCCAAGTCAAGTGAAAGGGCGCGCAAAGGGCTGAGGACAACGTCCCCGGCCTAAGCCCTAACATCAAAGGGAAAGCAAAAACCTCCCCGCGAGGATACGCTCGGAACTCTCAACCCAGAATGAAGAGCTTCCCCGCGCTCACGCCCAGTTTCCGGTCGAAGCTTCGCCGGAAATCGCAAAGCTGCACCGGAATCTGGGAACAACCTACCGGAAAACTCATCGCTCCACCAGAAGATGAACGAATGAGGTGGTTACACATGCAACCTCGCCGCAAACCACCTTCCTCACCAAATGCTCTAACAGGTCCGGCGACATGTTAGAGATATAAAAATGGCACAACCGCCGTGCGCCACCAACAATTGCCGGAAAATCGCACATTTCGTCCTCTAAACTAGCCCTAACCGCATGCAAATCTACCAGCAATAATGAAAAGGAGTAAAACAAGTCTTAAATCAGAAAACTTACTTGATTTGAGTAGAAGAAAAAGGTTGCTCGAAGCTTAACGTGGTGGTCGGAAGCACTGAAGACGGCGACGAGCAAGAACTTAGAAAAGACGAGGAGAAATCAGAAAGGGAAAAGTGCAAAATGGGACAATCTTCCCCCTTTTATACAGAGGGGCACGTGCAACCACGCGCCCGTAGGCCATTATGGCTATCCGTTAGCCATCATTGCCTATTAACTGATACACGGAGCTCTAGGTACACGTGGCGCCCCAACATTTCAAATTATGTCTAACCATTAGTCTCCCAGTACACCAGGCAACATGGTCATGACCACGAATCTCACGAACACCTAGGGTCACGAGCACTTTGAGACAACCTTCCTCGCCTACAAACGACGACTCTATGCTAGCTCCCCGGAGCAACGAGCAGTCCTTAAGTCATCACTCCCATGCTCGGGAGCAACGACTTGGGGGGCTCCTGTTCTGGACTTGACCAATGGCTAGAATTGGCCCAATCCGCCTCTGCTCCATAGCGACCCAAATTGCCTAAGTCCAATCCACAGAGGGGCAAAAGTGACCTTTCTGCCCCTCCAACCGGGCAAGGAACGCAACATTCCTCCCTGGCGTTGATGCCCGTTACGCACGGCTTCCTCGCTGCCCGGACAGCAAAGGACAGGTGCCCGGAACTGCGTGTATGTCCGACATAACAGCTAGTTTCGAGCACCCTGCCCGGCCTAACGGCTAGTTTGGGCAGTTACATATTCTTTGGGGAAAACACTTATTTCGCCCTGAAAATAGGACTGTTGGCCACGCGCTGGGGGCTCTATATAAATCCTCTCGCTTGAGAGGGTCAGGTATCCAATATTCACCCTAAGAATTCATACTTTGTGCTTGCCCATTTTCTCTGACCCTTTCTTACATGAGCGTCGGAGTGCCTTGCAGGTACACCCCCTCCTCTCCATACGACCAGCATCCCTGACGTACTTGGCGGCCTGATTCTACAGGATCTGATCTAGCCTTCACGATCAGCGTCCAACTGTTCCAATGTCTTCAAACTCTTGGAGAGATTTGCCAAATCTCGACGTAACTGCCCCAGATTGACGGTGTTCTGTATAACCGAGTCTTCAAATTCTTTGAGAGATTTACCAAATCTCGACGTAACTGCCCTAGATTGACGGTGTTCTGAGTCCTCAAACTTTGTTCCTTGAGGTCAGACTGTGAAAGAAAGAACCGGGAAACAACTTGCCCCTGCTTAGCAAAGTCTTCAGGTAACGTGCCCCTGGATATGGTCATCCTTTTGAAATGATCCACCATTTACTCATCAGAGTCACAGGTCTCAAAGGATTGAGTTCATCGTTGATGCTCGTATGCTAGCCTCTATGATGTCAAGCAATGTTAGCAAGCAGAAAAATGTTAATTCTGAAACTGCTAATGCAACCTATGTTTGTCTTGAAAATTTTATTAAAAGATATTTTGGCGGTTGAACTACCGATTTTATAATGCCAACACTAATTTGAGCATAGCTCATAGGAGTCAGGAAATGCCGTCTTAATGAGTATGCTTTTGAAATAAACCCTGCTTCAATAAGGTCTTTTAAGGGTTGTATCGTGGGTTGGTTCACGGTTTAAGAAACAAAGGATATAAGGCTCAAAGTTATTTGTACCCACCCAATCTTCGTGATATTTTACTCCATTTTTGCTAACTGAAAAATCCCTGCCCCAGGTTAAGAATGAGGGTTTTTTATTTGGAAGAAGAAAACTCCTACTTCAAAGGCTCAAAAAGGGTTAACGAGGGTCTATCTCCCTTATATCTCTGGTGTTTGGGGTTTTGAAACAATGCCTTATATCACCAGTAGAGCTTTATTCAAAAGCATACAACAAGATATCTTGCGTTTGATTTCGTCATCCTCCATTCAATTCTCTGCCAAGGCAAGAATTTGGGCAGCATTGGCATTATAAAATAGAAAAAGCATTTTAAAATGAGTGACAACGAATGAATTTCTTCAAGACAAACATTATCATTCCATTAATTATTCAAAATAACAAATTCTTACATGTAAAACATGCTCATAATCAGAGAAATAACAACAAGATGCAAGCAAATGAATAAATAGCTTAATGATCCTGGGAGTGAGCTCTGCTCTTAATTTCACTGGCTTGGGAAGAACTCATTGAGTCTTCATGTCCATCAGCACAAATGTGTTCCATTCACAACTGGGCTTCCTCTCTTGAAGGTCAGCACTTCATCGTCGATCATTTCTTGAACTTTTTCTTGGAAAACCTTACAATCTTCAATCGAATGCCCCAACACTCCGTCATGAAATTCACAACTGGTATCTGGGTTGAACCAAGGAGGGCGAGATTTCATGGCTCTGGTCTTTCTGGGTGCCATCACTGAGTTTCAGGAAAAGTAAGACCACAATTGGCTGTAAGTTATTGGGATTAGGTCAAACCAACGAGTCTTTTCTTCTGGACTAATCAGAGGTCTCTGCTGATCCTGACGCTGATTCTGGTGATTCATGTTCTGAATTCGTGGATTTTGACATTGATTATGAGGAATCAACCTTAAGCGTTTGTACAGACGTCCTTGAGGTAGTGATTGCTAGCACTGAACAGGCGCTGCATACCGACGTTTGTGATAAGGCACCGGAGCTGGAGTTTGCAAAGTCTGAGGAGAATCCAAAATTGCATTAACTTCAACACTCCTTTCCTCTTGGGAATCACTGACAGATTTCTTTTCCTCATCTTGACTATTCGAGGCGTCTTTAATTTTCCCACTTTTGAATGCGTTCTCGATGTTTACTCCGACTTCCACAATTTTAGAGAACTCTAATGGCACAACGCCTATCATTCTGACATAATAAGAGTCTGACAGTGTTTTTAGAAACATCTTGGCCAGCTCATTCTCTTGAAGTGGTGGCTGAACTTGGGTTGCTAATTCGATCCATCGTTGTGCATATTCCTTGAAGGACTCGTTTTTTTTCTGACTCATGTTCATCAATTGGTCACTGTCTGGGGCCATGTCCAAATTGTAATTGTATTGCTTCATAAAAGCGTCAGCTAAGTCTTCCCAAGACTGAATATGGTTCATTTCTAGCTTCATATACCACATCAAGGATGCCCCACTCAAACTTTCTTGAAAGTAGTGAATCATCAGCTTGTCATCGTCAACATAAGTAGTCATCTTTCGACAAAACATCGTCAAATGGTACCTTGGACAACTAACACCCTTGTATACTTCGAAGGCAGACATTTTGAACTTCGGAGGAAAAACCGTGCCTGGAACTAGACACAAGTCAGAAGCCTTAAGACCAGATGCGTTAGGTCCTTTCAACATCTTCAATTGTTCTTGGAGGTCATGAAATCCTTTTTCAATTTCTCCCAATCTAGGATCATCCACAGTTGTCACAGGATGAACGTTCTGGGGATTTGGCATATACCTCAGAATACAGGAATCTCCTTCATTAACTTGACCAACCAGGTTATCTTGCACAGGCTGAGATCGAGTAGGGACATCCACTTGTGGAGCATTGTCGTCAGGAGAAAAACCAAACATTGGATTAGTCATCACTCTGAAGCCTGACATGGGATCCATACTTTGTGTTCTATCCATCATCCCCAGTAAACACTTCAAGTTCGGTACGAATGCCAGAAGATAAGCTGAGCGACACAAAGATAGAAGACTGAATAAGCTGAGGTGGAGAAAAGACGTATGCAAAGAGGATGCAATGCTAGAGATGCAATGCAAATGCAACAAGTTTCATGGAACTCAGCTATTTATAATCATCAAGGAATATCAAAAGACTCATTTTTTTATTATTAAAACGGTTACAGCTATTAGTAATGGAATATTAAATGATTGATTTAATACAAAAATTAAAACGCGTATGTACACCTTACAACAGTCATAAAAGCTAATAATGATGGATCTAAGGAGACTCTTCCAACAGTTTTGTCTTGAGTCCTTTGGCTTCTTCCAATTGAGCTTCTTCTAGAAGTGTTGACTGAAGATTAGAACGGAATAAGACGTCTTTGCGCCTTTCCTTTCTTGCAAGAAATAGCTTCTTTCCAATATATCCTCTTTTTGTAGTTATCTTAGCTTGAATATGAATCAAAGGTAGGAAATGAACTTTGTCCTGAAATAGTAACTCTGTCAGCTAAGAATATTCTTCATGAGTTGTCACCAACTAGTCCTCAGGAATAGTGGAATGGAGATAATAACTTTTTATCTTGTCTTGAATTTTTCTTTATCTGTCCGCAAGGTCTCCAATCTCCTTAGATCGTCCAAGTTATGACTATTGTAAGTGTACTTCAACGTTTTTTTTTTCAAGAGTCCATGATATCCTTACGATGTTTACAAACAAAACTAAGTTCCACGAATCTTTATGATATGATGCTAATGGATGCATGGATGCAAACACAAAGACAAAGCACAGAGCACACATAAGCAAACAAACAAACAAGAGTCCTAAGTTCAAAGAAGCGTGAACGGAGTCAAGGTCTACCCATCCCATAAGGTAGTATGGTTTCAAATGTACCTGCCGAACGGGTTCTAAAAGTTCCCAGAGTCTACAACCCATCTTTCGGATATTATCGACTTCCCAAATTACTTGGTATTCAATAATATTCTCAAGAGGATCTCGTTCGAGTGTAGTATCGCGCGACAACTATTTGGAAATAGACTCTCGCATAGTCACCGCACTACATTCTAAAAGGCCAAGTGGGTTTAAAGGTGCTACAGTCCTCAGTCTTAAGGGTTGTTGGTCGAAGTTAATACCGTTTTCACGAATGAACTCGTTCAAACAATATTAAGTTCAAAAGAACCTAAACTGAGCGATGATTTTCTTAATTCGACTTTTCAGGAATCGACTCCATCAAAGTACCCTTGACCATATCATCTCCTATAATTCACTCAAGTCCGGGTCTAGGACTCTCACCACTCAAGAATCCCTCCAAACAGCAAAACCAACAAATATAACATATAACATAAAAAAAAGATCAAGTTAGGGGGAACCCTCTTATGAGAAATCCTCAGTGAAGTCGCCATTTCTGTCGCAGTGAAAATTGGATACCATAGTTATTTGTTAACTAGGATCGCATTTTTAATGTCACCACCGGTCTTTGATTTTATCCAAGGGAAGGGAGAAAAACCGAATCCCCACAATGCAATGCAAATGCACTAAGATTCTAAGTTCGGGGGTTGGTTATACCTAGGGAAGATGTTAGCATCCTAGATATCTGTAGTACTCTACAGGAACCTCTTGATTTTATTTTATCTGTTATTTGTTTTGCTAAGGTTTAAGGGTGGGTAATTTATTATTTTTATTCCTAAGTGTGCTCGATAAGATATCGCATCTTGTGCCTACATATCCTGTCAGGAGGGAATCAGGGCACTTGTAGTTCCTTATTAAGGATACTAATGTGTTTTAAAGGTTCAGGAGAGAAGATGAGTCATCATCTTAAGAAAACCACCACAGTTTTGAAAATGTTTATATTTTGTGGGGTATGGGATTGTATGTCCCTTCTTCGAGATGATTAACATCTAATTCTCTTGTGTGGAGAATTAGGTGGCCTAAAATTTGATTAAAGAAAACAAAGCTGAAGGGGGACTAACCTAGGTAATCTATCCTAAGTTATCTAATTGGCTTATCTTAAGGTGTCGATTATGATGCAAATGATGTGCACCATGCACAATAACATGGTTATCATGCATGGGATTTTCCCTTGGATATTAATGCGATTAATTATTGTTATTTAGGCGAGGGTGCTAGCAAAGTGATGCTAGACTTGTGTCTTGTGATCGGTAGGTCGAATGCGATGCCCTAAGGCGATCGACTTACATGGGTAGAAAAGTGGACTCGACGTTGGATCGAGATTTTTATAAGTTTGAAAAGGTTTTGAAGTAAGACAAGCAACAATCAAGTAAATGATAAACACAATAACATCAACTAAGGTTAAACCAAATCACACACAAGCGTATACCTAAGCGCGGCGAGAGATTTCTAATTAGAGGACGAATTAATAAGAAAAGTTTGATTTTAGACTTATTTTATTTTATTATTTTTATTTAGAGATTATTATTATTATTTTAGTTTCAAAGTCATGTTAAAAAAAAAGTTAATTAGAAAAGGTTATTAAAGAGTTTTCAAATTAATTTAGAAAAGGTTTTAATTTTAATATTTTTAAAAAAAGTTTTTATTATTATTTAATTTTTAAAGTTATATTAAAAAGTTAATAAAGTTTTTCTTATTAAAAAAAATATTTTAAATTTATATTTTAAAGATTTTTATTAAAAAAAATTTTTTTATTAAAAGTGATTTTAATTTAGTATTTTAGTAAGAAAAGTTTCATAAAAAAAAAGAAAGACTTCTACTAATTAAGAAAAGGTTTAATTTTAAAGGGAGATTGAAAGGTTTGTTATTAATTTTAAAGTTATTGTATTATTTTTTAGAGTTATTATAAAAGGTTGTTGTTGTTAATTTAAGAGGGAAAAACAAGTTAAAGGTTTTTTATCTTAAAGGATTAATTTTAATATTTTAATAAAAGGTTTTCATTATTAAAAAAAGGTTTACTAATTTAAAAAGTTATAGTTAATTAAATTTAAGAAACAAGTTAATTATAAAAGGGTTCTAATTATATTTTATTAAACTGAATTTGATGATTATTTTATATAAAAAAAACTCTAATTTGATGATTAATTATAAAAAAAAAGATAGGTTATGATAAGAAAACGGAGGGATCCGACGCTTGCCAGGGAGAGAGGGTCCACCGTGGACCCTCAAATCTCAACCTTATGATCCAATATGCGAAAATATAACGGATAAAACGAAGGGTACACGAGATGTGACGTGTGTGCGTGTGTATATGAATATTCGTTTGAAATTAAAAACAAAAAGAAAGAAGGCAGAACACCCTCTTCTTTCTCTCACTCTCGCTCTCAATCGTCTTTCTCTTTTTCTCTCAAATGGAAAGGGTTACAAACCCTAAACTCGCCTCGCCGCCACTCTCATCTCTCTCGATCTCTCTCGATCAATCAAAGAAACAACCCTCACCCCACGCAGTCCAATACCCCATAAGAGAAATTGAAACAGAACGAAAAAAAAGAGGGGAGCCGGTGGATGCATCGAACTCCGTCTGAGTCGCGACCAAGGGAATCACCAGCAATGGTCGCCAATTTGGGCGGCGTGATGGCTGTGGAGCGACGTCAATGGCGGTGATCTAAGGTACGTGGTGCGCTGCTGCCGCCCTCTGATTCTCTTCTCTGTGTGTGTATGGAATTTGGGATTTTACAGATATGTGGCGATGTGATCTGATGAGTGGTTCCCGGTATGATACTGATGAGTTTATGAAATGTTTGAGCAGATTGTGATGATTGGTTATGTTGAATTTCTGTACTGACATGAAGGGTTTATGTACTGATATGGTTAACGGTAAGTTTTGATGTATGGTTTTTTTCGTGTCCCATTTGATGAATTGGTGTGATATTTGATTGTGAATTGGTTGTCCTGATCCCCCATTTGCGTGTTGTGTATGACCTTCTTATATAAGCTTCAAGAAAGACACGGTTTTCAATGCTAGCTGAACATGTCCCCTCAAAATTTGGAAAGTTTTGATCGTGGTCTGCAACATGTTCCTTTGATCTTGGAATGTTTTTGAAATATTGTCTGATACACTTTGGAAAGTCTTGAAATTTGTTCAAACATGTTTTGTCTGTTTTGGAAATGATTGAATGTTGTTTTGAATGAAATCTCTGCCATGATGGATGATGATGATGATATTCCTTTCTGATCCCAACATGTTCAAACACATCCTAATTTCTTTCCTTTTTCGATCCAACACGTTTGGTTGTGTTTTGTAATGAATTCGCCACTTAATCTTGCTGATTCTTCCATGAATGATTCAAAATCTTCCACGATTTTTTTTTTGCTCTTTTTTAATTGAATGCCCTTCTATTTTCAATGGGACAGGTTTGGTTTGGATTTGAAAAGAAAATGGATTGTCTGGAACATGTCTTGGGGTTTACTTTGAAACACGTTTGGATGATGCCTGGTTGGACTTAGAATCTATCGCTTCCCATACTTCTTGGATGATTTCTTGATTTTCTCTTGATCTCTTACCACAATATCAATGATTTTTCAATGAGAGTGTGACTATAATTTCCATGTAACATCATCTTACAGACCCTGCTACGTGTGTGGTTCATTTTGGGCTGGCAAGGTAATGAGAAGCGATTATTGTACGTTGCGTATCGAAGGCTTGTTAACTTGTCCTCAATACAAGATTTCAGCAGCGATAGGCGTGATGGTGAATCCAACGACAAAATCGATCGTATGTTGAATACACAGCTGTGGAGAAGGGCGTGGTTGCCGCAATACATCCTGCTGCATCAATAACCATGAAGCATGCTGATAATTCTTGTCACATATGTTACGATTTGATGCAGGCAAATCGAACAAAAAGCTCGCTCAAGTACAATGACGACTGTAACTGCACTTCAAAGACGTTTGTTGACAGCGTGCTTACACATTCCAAGAGGACGTAATGTTTAGATCTTTCGACACACGGCTGCTTCCGAATGCGAAATGGCAAACAGAGCAGGTTTTCAAGGTAATTGGTTTATATAACAATTCCAATCGAGTTTTGAACGAAAACCGCTCTAGGTTAATTTGAAAGTCTTGGTAGTTGGTTCTAATTAGGTATTGTGTTGATTTCTGGACTGTTTTGGACAGGTGGATGCTGTTTCTAATCTTTGCTGAATAAAGCGGCTACCAAATTGATCAGTACCGAACCGTACAGTGTGATCAGTGATGTCTGGAAGTTCAAAAGGTTTGGCTTTGTTGTTCTGCTTCTTTTTTATGCTAGCTGATAGTAAAAAAAAGAAGTGGGATATAATCTTGGGCGATTTGTGTTCCATCGCTCTACTTTATACATTTGCAAGAACTAATGTAGGCATTAGGCTCATTGTGTTGATTTAAATGACAGGTCGGTTGAATGCTGGTGGCTTCCGTACCTGTTTTCAATTCTGCAGCTAACTTCTATCAGTTTTTTGTCTGTCCAGGTTGCTCATTACTGCTAACGATACCTAGACATGCTTCCGCCCTTGGAATTCAAACGGAACTTTCACGGTTTCTCCACAACATTTGAGCAGGTGCTTTAGTTTTCTTGGTATCGTCTTAATCTGCCGATGAATGTATTTTGAGCTTACCGTTTCTTTGTCAGATACAACCTTTTAAAACTGCCTGCTTCTATTGGTATACAGCAATCACCGTATTTGCTAAAGAAATATAGCATAAGGTTAATGCTTTTCTCTTGATCAGACATAACTTTTTAAGCATGGTATAATTTGCAGGTTGAGCAGGTCTTGGCAATTGTTGCTTCAAACATGTAGAAATGACAATGCCTCGATACACACACAATGCTCGTGAACAAGTCGATTATGAAATGGGACATCCAATCTCAATTCATTCTGAAATGCGAAAGGGCATGTATGTCTACCTCATCAAATGGCGGCACTTCAAAATAACATGTCTTGTATGGGGTTGTATGCAAGTCACGATCGAGTGTTGTCTCAATAAACGTCGTGCGTTTTACTTTTAACTAGTGTGCTGCTGAATCTTGCTGAGAATTCTGTCTTTTTTATTGTGTTTTGAGTAAGTTACGGGTATGGCGACGATACTAGTTGTGCCTTAGGGAAGTTCTTGCAATACTTGTGGTTGTGAATTTTGGATTTTGTAATGAACCTGGGTATTGAAATCCAAATCGACTTGTTTTTGTGAATTTCTCCTTATTTCTCCTTTTTGGTTTGTAATGGATTCTTCTCGAATGAAATAAGTTTGACTTTGAATTTGTAACATTGTATTCTCAATTTTGTATCCAACCTGGATCGGTAGAAAGTATTGAAGTGCCCTGAGGTGTCCTCCCTACTGCTATTGGCATATGCTCCATTCGTCTTGGGTGCTTGACCACGCCATGTCCTTATTGCAAGCGTTTTATTTAACTTCACGTCCAGAATGTCAGACATGTGTAATTTATGAATCAACCCCTTAATTGAATGTTGAATTGAAACTTCTCGTATACTTTGAATTTATATGAATCCTTGAATGAATCTAAACTTGAAACTTGAATTTTGTGGAGAAACATGAACTAAAGTACCTTGAGCTTTAAGTGAATTTTGAATTGCTTATCACTTTATACTCTTGAATTTCTTGAATCTTAGCAGTAAATTTGACACAAATCGATGTGGAAATCTCCTTGAATAAGTTTTGAATTAAATGATCATCCAACTTGTGAAAGAATTTAGATGTGAGCATGAATTTTGAAACTTGAAATGTCTTGATCTTGTAAACTTAGACCAATCAAAGGACTTGAATTTTCATCTTGGAATTCCACCTCTTCTAATTCCTTCCAAACTTGGCCTTCATTACTTAAGAACATAACATCATTGAGCAAACGCGTCTTAAATCTTGAGGGGCTGACAGATGGGGGAAAGATGCCTCCTTGCAGTATAACTTTGCCACGTAACCGGTGACTAGCTTTTAGGGACCAATCAGAGGATACAAAGATCTGATCTTCTGTAGGGAGAACTGAGGAATCTGGAGGAAGAAAAGGCTTGGTAGTGGCTTAGGGACTAGAAAGAGAAAGGGCACAATCTCACAGGAATCCACACACATCTTGCAAGGACCAAAGAACCTCCACAATCATACACATAGCACAACCTTCAAGTCTTTGAGCCTTCTGCAGCAACACCTGTACTCATAAATGAAACAAACAGACAAGACTAGATAAAGCGGTTAGTTATGCACGAAAAAAAAAAGACCTAACATGCTATGAAAAAGAAAAGCGGGGATCTTAGGGTAAAAAATTAGGATGCGACACTCGTGTAAAACGCTTCATCAACTCTTGGTAATTATCACAAGTGTCGAGATGTCAAATGACTGTTTATGGATGAAAGGCTCATAGTGAGTTTTTTGTTCTGAATGAATGCATGGATGAATGTTTTTATTTTACAAAGCTCTCAATTATCTTATTATTTATCGTTAAAAATATTAAGCATTTAACGTTTCAAATCATGAAAAGACACAAAGAAACATAAACTTCAACTTTTATTCATTCAAATTCAAGTACAAGGATAATTAATTCTTTGAAATAAAGTTACAAATCAAAGAAAGGAAATAACAATCTTCTACACCGAACTAACAAGTCATTTTGAAGGTGACTCCTTGAGCTCTTCTAATTTCCTTCATATCCATAGCAAGGTCCTCCATGAGATTCTTGCAGTATTTGATGCAGCTGTCGACTTGATGTGGAGTATTCTCTAGACACATTATCAAGTCCGCTTCTATCAACTTCTCTGGGAGATCTTGACCAACAAGTTTCATCATGCCAGCCAGATTCAAGAACATTTGCTTCCACTTGGAGTACATGGCATGGAGGTTGGTGATAATAACACCTCTTTCTCCCAAAGCAACTTCAACACCCTTGCACTTGTTCATCCAATGAGTACAGACGTTCACCAGGTTTTGGTAAGCTTTTCCAAACTTTAAACTGTTGATATGCTCAATGGCGTTATCCAGCTGGAATTTCTTTGGGAGATACTCTCTATAATGCCTTTCCTTTTCCAGTCTTTCCCGCTCCAGGCTATCTTTCTGACTTTGGATGGTGGCCTTCAGTTCTTGGATCTGAGCCTCGTAACCAATCCTCACATCTTTCTTCATTTTGTTAGAGTACTTCACGTCCTTTTCAAGGTCTCGGATCCTTATACTAGCTCGGCTCAACTCTTCATTCTGATGGTCTAGATCAGCGTTTGCTCCCACAAGGGCACCTCTAACCCAGTTCCTTCTAACTTCTTCGATCCGAATCTTTTTCTTGCTACTTTCAACCCTTTCTGTCAGCGTTATGCTCCTGTCTTACCAATCTTCATTTTTCTGCTTGGTCCTCCTAAGTTAAACTCGCAACTGTGTGTTTTCCAGCTCAAGCTCTCTGATTTTGTCATTAAGCTTGTCTATATCTTCGGGCAAAACTAGAGTAGGCTCTGGAGTCAGAGGAAAAACTAATGGATCAAAAGAAAAAGGGAGCTTAGTAGTTAGGGCCTTTTCCTTTACCCATTTGACATAAGGTTCCTTGACAACAATATTCTTTTTCAGATCTGGACTGCTTCTAGTCACCTTCGACCATGCTCTCCTTACTCTTCTTACATCCGGATTCGTAGAAGATACATCATTGATGACGAATAGTACCAAATGTCTGTCTTCAGGTGGGCCTTAAATGGGGAGACGAAGTTGTCTTTTGAGAATCACATGATTATAGTTGATGCAACCATATATCTCTACCAAAGGCACATTGGGGAATCCTCCATAACTGAGAATTACAGGCTTGATGTTCTAGTCCATTTTATACCAAGTAATGTCACTGGCAATAAGGGAAGCAAATCTTTGAGGCCGCCGAAGTTGTCTGGCTACAAAGGGTCCCTTCTGAGGCATGTGCATTCTCATCCACATATGCAGCAAAGGAGCACAACAAAGGAAAGTTCCATCTTTCTTCTCATGACGAGTCTGGAAGGGATGATAGAAGTCAGCCAACAGGAACGGTACCAGATTACCAGTCAAGAAGATCTCTACCACTGAACGGTCTACGAACTTTTCCCCCTTTGGGAACAACACAATTCCATACACAAGTAACGCTAGAATAGCTCCAAAAGACAACCACTTTTCTGCTTTGACACGTTTCCATGTTTCTTCCTCCAGAAACGCCCTTGAAAATCCTCTTTTATCTGACTAGTTAGCTACCACAATATCGGTCGGAATACCCAAAGCAGCAACCATTTTGGACATGGTAAGGTCTTCTTCCATCTTCGAAAAGGGATTGGAGTCTTTGATGGGTCGATCCAATAATACTTCAAACTCTTCCAAGGTAGGTGCGATTTGAAAGTCAGAGAATGTGAAGTAACGAAGCGAAGCATCATAATATTGAGCCAAGGCTGTGAGAGCTTCAACGTTGAAATCTTCATCCAGTACATTTAGGATCCTTCTAAAGTTAGCATGGAACTTGTTATGCTTGATGCAGTGATCTTTGAGCTCAGAGCTTTCAAGCTGTCAATATTCGGCTCCTTGAACTTGAAAGTGAAAGTATTCTTTCTGTTATTTTGGCTCGTCATGATTGCTCTGTTAAATGCTTTAATCTGTAACAAACATAAGAAACTTAGGGCTTCGTTTTTTCTTTTTTTTTTTCCAATATGATGAATGGATGCATGAATAAATGATCATGGGGTTTCTTTGATAGCTCTCCTTACAAGGATCTCACAAGGTAGGCCTTAAAGTTTAAAGGAACCCTAAAGTCATGAATCCATATGATCGTTCATTAGATACGTCACGAGCATGATGATTAATGAATCCATCATTTGAATCTCTTATGGGTGAGGTCTTCTTATCAAATCACACAAGGAATGCACCTCGGTGTCCCATACTACATGACCATCGATATTGGGTTTTAAACAGAGTTTCAGAGTCATAGACTTCCTTGACTATTCGTTGCGTATGTCATTGATTTCCAAGCAAACGACTCCATCAAGAAACAGTCTAGCAAACAAAATTGATCAACATTCAACTAATTGACAGTTGTTTTAACACATAACTAACTTCCTAATTCAGTTAACTTCTAGTTTCTGATTCAAATTGCTAACTGATGTCCCCACTTCCTCTAACAAAGTTAATTGCTTAAACAATTAACCAACAGTCTCATTTTCAAACACACTAACTGCTAACTCTTTCCCAATTTCTAACACCTAATTCTAACACTTCTTATTTCTAGCTAATAAACTCCCTAACAGTTAACTAACCTAACTTTTTCTAACTGTCAAATTAAAGCTAACATGATCTCTAACTCCTACTAACTAATTCAATCAACATAAAGTTTCCAACTAACTCACTAACAGTCCCGATTAACCTAACATTGCAAGTTTCCACTTCTAACTACTTAACATTTCTCACTAACAGTCCAACTAACCAATTACTAGCATCTCCTAACTGTCAAAATTTCTAACTCTAATTCAAACTAACACTGTTAATTAGCTATTAAAAAGGATCTTCAGCTGCAATAAATTTTGACTGTTCTGCCATAACAAACAGCTATCATTTTTATATAAAAAATTGGGGTTCATTTGAACTGAACTAGTAATTCGGCAAAAAAAAAAAGAGTAGCATTTAAAAAACATATCTTTAAGAACTTAGGACATGGTTTTTGTTAAATTGAACTTTATTAGGGAAGTATTTCATAAACTACACATGAATTTATTTGAAGGGAAACAGTTCAATTTTTAATGGGGCTTTGTTTTTAGCTTTTCAGGAAACTCTAGAATCAGTCTTGTTCTTAACAGATGTTATATTTCAATTATCAGTTAACAAAAAGAGATGACCAGAGTTGTTACCTATTTAATTTTGTTGCAGAAAATGAGAGCCACTTCTTTGCATGAACAAAATAACTTTGAGCAGAAAATGTATGTGAACCAGACAATCTCCCTCTTGGTTTAATTAATGTTACATAAGAGCAAGTTGTAGAAGTGTTGAGCTAACACAAACACGAGTAGACTCCAAATTATTGTATTAAAGTCCCATTTTGCCAAGTTAGCAAAGAAGCAGAAAAGATGTCAAATATAAAACACACAGTTGACAAACATTTCAACTCATACCTTTCTCGGCCTTTTGGCTAAGATCAAGTGTAGTATCTGTTCTTATCAGTTTAATATCTGATATGTGGGCCAATGGTCCACACGATATTAAATTTATTTTTTGAGGGGGAGAGTCCACTACAATAGCTTGCTATTGGGTCTCTCACGTGTCGCTTTTGTGTTGCACTATTGCAATAGCCTGGCACACCCTACCAACCATAGTTCAAATTATTAACTAAACTAGGTTAATCTTTTATTATTCTGATCCTAATGTTATATATATGTTATCTTTACTTCTGCAGAATGCAGGGCAAGAAATTAGTTAAGTATCAGTTAAAATAAAAGTGTCGGTTGATTTGGATTCATACCCTTGAAACCTTCACTAAGATTTCTGCAAGTTAAATAAAACCTTGCACAAAAAGCCAAAATGATCAATGCTAATCCCATAAATTATCATTCAATCAATATATGGAGAATATTCATAAATTACCATTTCGTGCACAATTGGTAAGAAAAGAAACACTACTACAAAAATAAATGTGACAGAATCATACTGCTAAACCAATTCCTTAGTCACCTAAATTGTATGCTTTCTTGTGCCCACACAAAGGGACTATTATTAAATATTCCAAGAAATGATTTAATGACATTGATGGCATTCTCGTTGATAAATGATTCATCAAAACTTTCTTGTAACTCCTTCAAATATTGTTAACCCGGGAACTTTAACAGTCCCTCAACACTAAGGGATACAAACCTGCTCAAAAACAGATAGTTAATTCATGTTTACCAATGAAATTGTAATTCAGCGCATGTTGAATCAAAAAATTCACACTTTGGTTAATTAAAGCTGCAATAATTTTGATTGTTCTACCACAAACAAGCAGCTCTCATTTTTATATAAAAAAATGGTTTCACTTGAACTGAGCTAGCAATTTAACAAAAAAAGGAGAAGAATCGGTCGGTAGCATTTAAAGAAAACTCAGATGCCCCTCTTAAGAAGACTTACCTCAGATGTTTCTCAGCTGCCACTGCTTTGAGGACTCGGGACTTGGTTGTCTTGATGTTTTTCATAATTTTGCACCGATGAGTTTTGTTTATAGCGTTTCAGAAAACTCTAGATTCAGTCTTATTCTATCAAATGTTAACGAAATTTGGCTAAGTTTTAAACAAGAATGAGATGTCATTGCAGCAGACAAATGCTTAAGTGTGTGACCACTGACAGTATGAAAAGTTGCTGCATAAATCAATCTACCAGTGGTTTCTTGCAACGTAGCTAGAGGATAGAACACTGCCAAGATTTAATTTGAAGTTAAGTGCCATTTAAAGGACTATTGAATAAAAACAGGTAATATATCATGCAAAAAGTACAAACCTGCAGACCATAGCCAACACATCAAATGTGTGTACATTGGAGCCAACAAGATGGCCACAAGAGGTAGGCAATGCATGATACAATTTGAACCAGAAGATATGGACGGACGTCGCGAAAGAACCTGCAATAAGAGGTAGGCAATGCATGATACTTAGTTGTTTCATGGTTACTAACTTACTACGGCTATCGAATGGAAATCATTGATCCAAGGGGAATACTAGATTCAAAGATACTCCTTTTCTCCTTTGATAGTGCATTTAACATTTGACGGATTGTCTCTCCAATGTTCCTATTTAGCAGGAGTCTGAATGCTCTTATTACACTGCAACAGCACGTGCTCTGCTGTCTCTGACTCCACGTTACAATCAGTACCAGCGTGCACCCTTTTGTCGGTCAATCTTACACAAGTTGGGAAATACATTGCCTACTACTATTAGTAGTAGTTGAGCCCCACATCGAAAGAAGGTGGAATGTATTGAGATAAGCAAGATTATAAAAGAACTTGAATACCATCATTTCAACTTACTTACCTGGATGGGGTCAATGGTTGATCATGAAGGACCATGGCCTAGGAGAGTGACCTCCATTGCACTTAGGAGGGGTGCTATCCTAAGGTCTACCCAAGTGGTGGAACCTACATCATAATTTGTTGCAGTGGGGGCCTGCGTTCGCGCGGCCCCCTCCTATTATTGTCTAAAAGTTTGTGAAAGAGTTATCTTTCTTGTCTTGATCTCTACATGGTGTAGGAGATTGTCAAATAGCCAGGGAAATCCTACCAACCTTGGTTAAAATTTCATATCCTTTAAGTAGATCAATACTTTTCTGATCCTGATTCTATACATGTTATGTTTACTTCTGCAGAAAGCCAGGCAAGAAATTAGTAAACTATCATTTAAAGCATATTATTATCTTTACAGCATTCACTACTGTTATACTTGAATATTTTATTTTTTGGTTATAAACTTGTGTTTTAATTTGACTGTATTGAAAACACGTTATAATCCAAGCACGGCTGAGTGGAAAGAGTCCACATCCCTTTTAGAATCCAGGTACAAACAACTTGCTTAAAGGCCGGCTCTTGCACCCACTCCAACGTGCACAGTCCCACCAAAAAGAGATGGTTCGAGGGGCTAGGCTCACTAGGTGTTGTGGGCTGGAGGTGCTGTGGTCCGTGGTCCCTCCACTGTCAGGAGTAGGCAGTATTCGCTGCTCTGTGAAACCAGCCTCCCGCTGTACCCTCCTGTCTAAGAAATACACTCAGCAAAAGGATCCAAAACCAATGAAGAAATAGTGAAATGCATACCATCAGTACCCTCCTGTCTAAGAAATACACTCAGCAAAAGGATCCAAAACCAATGAAGAAATAGTTAAATGCACACCATCAGCAATCAGCATTATCACTTGTGAATGCTGCTTCTTCAAGTTCTGGCTTTGTTCCCAAAACAGAATGAAATTCCTCTAATGCTTCCTCGTATTTAGCATTCCATCAGCATTTAATCCAGGAAAGTAATGGAAATTAAGATTATCAGTAGATGCCATTAATTCTTTAGTCCTTATCTATATTACAATTTCATATGGAAAATGTTTTGTTTCTGACATGTCTATCTTATCTTCTCAAGAAAAAAGTCACCAATCCTATATTCCTTATTTTTGATTCAGCTCAACATTTTTGATTCAGTCCCAAAATATGTTGTACATTGTTGTTCCATATTCGCCATTTGTTTGTTATAGTTGGCCTACTAGCATGGTTTTAAACAAAGGTTACAGTTGCGATTATGGTGCAAACTTTTATATGGCAGGAAAATACTGCCAATGCGATGTTGTAGATACCTCAAAATACTTTAATGCTTTATCAAACAGTGTATTGAATTTCTTGTTGAAAGCATTATCAAAACATACCCGGAGCAATATAACCATCACCTTTCTTTAGTTGCCTCAGTGCCACTACCATCCTGTTTTTCTTCAATGCGACTCAATAAACCTTTCCATTACCACCGCAGCCGATTAAATCATCTTTATCCATATGACTTATTTCATCAGCATCAATATCCATTTGGTAAAAAGATGCAAGTTTCCATTTTCTTTACTTGCTTCCTTTTGACATTTTTGTAACTTTTTTGCTCTTCGAGATCAAAACATCGACGATGGAGATAACAGCAATGACCAAGAGCATTACATATTTATAACCAAAGAGAGTTCTTCTATGACCATGATCTTTATGAAAAAAATTCAAAACAGAATTTATTGAACTTTTTGGAATATACTTATAACCAAAGAGAGTTCTTCTTTGACCATGTTCTTTATAAACAAATTTCAAAACAGAATTTATTGAACTTTTTGGAATTTTCTCAACACATGAACCTTTGTTTCCAACAAAAACAACATTGTGAATGTTGAACATTTTGATTCAGTCCAATCTCAAACATTGTAGATCAAACATAAAGTACATTGTTTTACTTTTTAAAAAAGAATTTTGAAGTTCATATATACAAAATGACAACACATGTAATGTACAACAACTTGATCATACAATCTTCACTAAATTAGGCCTCCAATTACCTACTTTGAGCATGATATGATATCACTAATCTCAGTGTATCAAAATTATATTCAAAATGTTGTCATTAATCATCATTGTAATGAATGTGATTATTAGCCATTAGTCATGACTATAGGTGAAAAGTCATTTAAGTAGCTAAATGAATTATTTGAAAAGCTTATAATGCATTATTAAAAGTAGCAAAATGGATTATTTGAATAGCTTATAATGCATTATTAAAAGTAGCAAAATGGATTATTTGAAAAGCTTATAACGCATTATTTGAGCATGATATGATATCACTAATCTCAAAGTACTAAAGTCATATATATTCAAACAGGTTATTCTTCTCAAAAATATTAATGCAATATCAAACTCCACAATCATACGCTCTAAGATCCTCAAGACCCTGCCGGGAGTAGGAAGTGCTCGCTGCTCTGTGAAACCAGCCTCACGCAATACCCTTCTGTCTAAGACCCTCAGACCCGTGGGTCAACTCGCAACTTGAAGCGGGCAGGCCAGCAAGGTGCAACCACCAGACCAATCTGTTAAGCCTTAACCATGTTCCATCACCTTGATGCCCCCACATGGGTCACAAGCTGGCTCTACTCAGCTCAGCGAACTAACTAGCATGTCAAACATTTATGAACACTTGCTTGTGTGATGTTCTAGCCAATGTGGAACTTAAATGGATCCAAAATGGTGTAAAATTACGTTGGAACATGCTTTCTTAAATGTTGTGGATGACGTTATATATAGAGGGATTGTTTACCGAAGAATTAGTCACAACATATATAGAAGGATTAAATGTATTCAGAAAGTTATATGCAGACTAAATACACTCAGCAAAATGATCCAAAACCAATGAAGAAATAGTGAAATGCATACCTGGTTTAGCTTAGAGAATCAACAAGCAACACTACCTTGTGAATGTTGCTTCTTCAAGTTCTGGCTTTGTTCCCAAAACAGAATCGAATTTCTCTAATGCTTGATGCTTCCTTGTACTTAGCATTCTATCAGCATTTAATACAGGAAAGTAAATAACATTAAGCTTAAAAGGGAGATGCCATTAATTCTTTGATCCTAATCTCCATTTCTGCAGCTAAAATCCTCATACCATGACTTTCTCTAGTTGCTTCACAGACACTACCATCCTGTTTTTCTTCAACGCGACCCGATAAAGCTTTCCGGTGCCACCATGGCCAATTAAATTATCGTTATCCACTTGGTGAAAAGATGATAATTTGCTTCTTTTTTTTTTTTACTTGCTTCCTTTTGACATTTTTGTAACTTTTTTGCTCATCAAATCTTGACGTTTCTACAGATCAAAACCACAGCGATGACGATAACAACAATGACCAGGAGCATTACATATTTATGATCAAAGAGAGTTATTCTATGACCATGATCTTTATCACAAATCTTCAAATCAAAATTTATTGGACTTTTTGGAATTTTCTAAACACATAAACAGCATTGTGGATGTTGACATAAACAGCATTGTGGATGTTTGAAAATTTGATTACTTAACTAATATATTATATTAATTAGGTTAAATACATAGAATGTCAGAAGGATCCTTTTTAAAAAACAATAACAGATTAACCGAGCACCATTTGAACCATCACTTTGAGAAGTCTTAGTATGTACTTGGATTTTATATAATACGGCTCATTATGCTAATATCTTCCCTAAATGGCAGGTGACATTGGCACCCCTAACATGAACCAAAAAAGTGATGGTTCAGAGGCTAGGCTCAACAGATGTTGTGGACTGGAGTTGTGGCGGCCTGCGATCCCTCCACTGTCAGGAGTAGGACGTATTCGCTGCTCTGTGAAACCAGCCTCACGCAGTACCCTCCTGTCTAAGACCCACAAGACCCGTGCCTTCACACAAGTCCCGTGGGTCAACTCGCAATTTGGAGCGGACAGGCCAGCATGGTGCAACCACCAGACCAACCTGTTAAGCCTTAGCCATGTTCCATCACCATGGTGCCCCCACATGGGTCACAAGCTGACGCTGTTGAGAATCAAGTGTGAGGAAGAAGTCTCACATTGATTAGAAAAGGGAAGATTAAACACTATATAAGTGAGAGAACCCACACACCAATTACCTTAAGGTTTTAGGTGGATATGTGGTGTGTCTCTCACAAAGGTGTGTCCCAAATAAGAAATGCTCCCTCGTTGACCCCCTCGATTGCCCTCCAACAATGGTATCATGAGCCTTTGGTTCGAGAAAGGGACCGGGTTACTTGTATCGAAACACATCCCGCAGGTGTGGGTAGAAGGTGTTCCGTTGAGTTCAACGGTGATACAAGTGTATGTGGAAGAAAGAGCTTCCACTTGAGGGGGAGCATTGTGAACTCACACTTGAGGGGGAGTGTTAAGAATGTTGCAAGTGTGAGTAGAGTAGTGTGGGTAATAGTCCCACATTGGTTAGAATTGTGGAGATTTGAGCATTTATAAGTGAGAGAACCCACCCACCTATTACCTTAGGGTTTTGGGTGGATATGTGGTGTGTCTCTCACAAAGGTGTTGCTCCAAATCAAATGAGGTTCCACAATGATCAATGCTCCCTTTTGAAAAAATCTCCCCTAACAATGGTATCATGAGCCTTACAATGATCAATGCTCCCTAGTGAAAAAATCTCCCCTAACAATGGTATCATGAGCCTTACAATGATCAATGCTCCCTAGTGAAAAAATCTCCCCTAACAATGGTATCATGAGCCTTACAATGATCAATGCTCCCTAGTGAAAAAATCTCCCCTAACAATGGTATCATGAGCCTTTGGTTCCGTTGAGTTCAACGGTGATACAAGTGTATGTGGAAGAGAGAGCTTCCACTTGAGGGGGAGCATTGTGTATAAACTCACACTTGAGGGGGAGTGTTGAGAATCAAGTGTGAGGAAGAAGTCTCACATTGATTAGAAAAGGGAAGATTAAACACTATATAAGTGAGAGAACCCACACACCAATTACCTTAAGGTTTTAGGTGGATATGTGGTGTGTCTCTCACAAAGGTGTGTCCCAAATAAGAAATGCTCCCTCGTTGACCCCCTCGATTGCCCTCCAACAGACGCTACTCAGCTCGGCGAACTAACTAGCATGTCAGACATTTATAAACACTTGCATCTGTGATATTCTAGCCAATGTAGGACTTAATAGATATATATTATAAATATGGAACATGTTATAAAACTAATCATTGAAAAGATGCGGTTGAAAAGGTTTCTTAAATGGCTTACTTTGTACTCGGGACTGCCCAACTACTTTTGACATGTTATAACACTAATCATTGAAAAGATGTGGTTGAGGGATTTAATCTACATATATAGAGGGATTACTGTACACTCAAAAAAATGATCCAAAAGCAATTTGTAAAGTGAAGAAACATATATACCTGGTTTAGCTTAGAGTAACAACAAGCAACATTATAACTTGCCACTGCTGCTTCATCGAGTTTTGGCTTTGTTTACAAAACTGGCTCAAATTTCTCTAACGCTTCCTCGTACTTCGCATTCCTTAGGAATTTAAACAAGAAAGTAACGGGCATTAGGATTATCAAATTTCTCTAATGCTTCCTTGTACTCAAATTTCTTTTCTGCGTTCTCGTGACTAACGGGCCTATTCTTTGGCGAATTGTGTACATTGTTCTTTCATATTCAGCAGCTGGCCAAATTTTGGTCCCAAAAACAGGCACTGCAGATGTTAAACAGGTTGATTCAGTCATATCTAGAACACTATAGGGCTCTATTTAATGCACATAGGACAATTTCTTTATTATACAACCTTAAGCCAAGCTTCACTAAATTAGGCCTCCAATAACCCCTGCTTTGAGCATGATTAGATATCACTAATCTCAAAGTTCTAAAGCCATATACATTCAAAGAGGTGTTCCTTCTCAAAAATATTAATTCAATATCAAAGTCCTCAATCATAAGCACACGCGATTATCATAAAATGCTTATGTATAAGCTATTATCTATAACAGAAAATAAACAAAAATGAAAAAGTTATTATCTAAACTATTAGGTATTATTTAAGCTATGATGGAGAGAGTGTTGAAATGAAGTGAAAACAAGTTGTGAAAATGTAGTTCCCGTAAACGCTTTGAAACAGTCTCACAAGTCTCTGTTGAAGTGGATAAGCTTGAATAAAAGAATTCAAAGAAACAAACCCTAAGCCTTCAATTCAAAAAAAAACTATGTTGAAGATGATGTAGTTGTCTCAATATAAAATGAGGAGCAGAAGAAACCTGGTGTGGTGGCGAGTACATTGAACACTCCAGCCTTGTGAATTGATCCACCAGGAGCCATAGCATCCCTACCACAAAAGGGAAAGGTTTTGATTTTGACAAATGTGTGTTTGATGAAACTATAAGAAAAAGGGTTTCTTGAAGAAAACCATTCGTTGGTGGGAACAAAATAATTTGCTACTCCCTTTACCCGCGAATTTTTTATATTTTTAAGGTCATTTTTACAATTTTTTAATTAATCTAATTTATTTATTTATTTATAACCTAATTATTTAATGATTTGTATCAGAGAATTTCTTAATGCGTCCTATATGTTTTTTTATGCACGTCTCAAAATTTTAAAAATGTTCTCAATTTTCGGAGATTTATTTCTAAAAAATCTTGTAATTACATTTTCGTAATAAAACAGATCAGTAGCTATATGTATAAGCTATTTTCTATAACAAAAAATAAACAAAAATCAGACTGTTATCATCTAAACTATTACAGTAGGTATTATTTAAGCTATGATGGAGAGAGTGTTGAAATGAGGCGAAAACAACTTGTGAAAATGTAAACGCTTTGAAACAGAGTCTCACAAGTCTCTGTTGAAGTGGATAAGCTTGAATAAATGAATTCAAAGAAACAAACCCTAAGCCTTCAATTCAAAAAAAAAACTACGTTGAAGATGATGTAGTTGTCTCAATATAAAATGAGGAGCAGAAGAAACCTGGTGTAGTGGCGAGTACATTGAACACTCCAGCCTTGTGAATTGATCCACCAGGAGCCATGGCATCCCTACCTCAAATGAAGCTTTGACCACAAAAGGGAAAGGTTTTGATTTTGACAAATGTGTGTTTGATGAAACTATAAGAAAAAGGGTTTCTTGAAGAAAACCATTCGTTGGTGGGAACAAAATAATTTGCTACTCCCTTTACCCGCGAATTTTTTATATTTTTAAGGTCATTTTTACAATTTTTTAATTAATCTAATTTATTTATTTATTTATAACCTAATTATTTAATGATTTGTATCAGAGAATTTCTTAATGCGTCCTATATGTTTTTTTATGCACGTCTCAAAATTTTAAAAATGTTCTCAATTTTCGGAGATTTATTTCTAAAAAATTTTGTAATTACATTTTTGTAATAAAACAGATCAGTAGCAGAGCCAAAAACATGTAATTTTCCAAAATTAAATTCAGATTCATAAAATAAAAATAGGATTACATAAATGATTTCAGCATAAAATGTAACATTATTTCAATATACAGGTGGACGCCTCAACATCTTCGCAATATCTTCGACCGATCTTGAAATCGTTGTTTCCAACTCGAGCGAAACTTTTGTTTCGAAACAAAAATATGTATTCCACATAGCCCTTGCATATGCTTGTGTCTTGAGCTCAAATTTGTTGAACTCAATCTTCCATTTGTTATCTATCGACGGTGAACGGTACTCAAACTTCACAATCCTTCGATTGTCTTCGTAAGGTAGGAAATGGTGAATTTTGTCTTTGATATCTTCGAGGGAGGTGAAATCGGTGAGCTTAAACATTCGACTGAGTGTAGAGCTGGAGAAGAAGACATTTGCGACATACCAATTGATATTTATTTGTGACATTTGAGACATTTTCAGTTTGTGTGAAATATAACATAATAGCACCTTAATTTTTAGAAGCCATTTATCAATATGGACCACTCAATAACTAACATGTTGATTTCGAAGATATATCTCTGGTTCCGCGCCCTATTATCTTGTTCTGAAGATGCATCTCTGGAATTTCTCCTAAACCAGTTCCAAAACAGAATCCTTAAAACATAACTTTTTTTACCAAAGAACAAATGTTTAAATGGGGAAGATAAAAAATGCATTAAGACACAATATGAACGAGTGTTGAATATATTACACTTCATTTATATTGAGACACAATTACATACACTTATTTGTCCAGTTAAACAAGAAATTAAAATGAATCAAAACATTTATCGCTGGCTAAATCTATGGGTGTTACCCCCTTGGACTTTTGTGCATTTGATTCTTTTTCAATATTGTTCAATTTCTCAAATTTTTGCATCATTTCCTTAAAATGATTCGGCCAAGTCTCGACTTTTGTGGTTGAATGAGCTGTCCACTCTAGTGATGTAAGTGGTATAGGGCATCCCGGTTTCAAGTAAACTTGAATAAAATGACTTAATTTTGAAAGTCATCAAATACTCATGGTACTATCATTTGGATTTTAAGGTGGGGTGGTGCACATTGGAAAAAAGGTTTTCGAAAAACCGTACCGTGTCAGGTCAATACACACTTTATCATACGCACATGCTATTAGGTGACCCATTTCAAGGAAGTGCATACATTTTGCCTCTGGTGCCGGACCGTTAAAGAAAGGAATAAGAGGCTCATAAACTTCATCAAATTTTTCTTCTTTCCGTACAACTGTGTGTATGATTCTTTATGCGTCTTCAACTCTCGGATAAGTTGATGGTGGAAAAGTGTATGATTATCTTCTCATTTGATGAGTAAAGCCGAAACGGCTCGATAACTGCAAGTATCATCCCCACAACATTGATGATCCGCTCGATGTATTTGTGCATAAAAACGGGCATCTCGTCGATGAATGGAATTTTTGGTGGAGGCGGCGTAGTAGATGGTTTGCTAATGCGGGGTCCTTTGATGACCCTTTTTTTAGATTTTGGATTTGGTGAATCAGAAAAAACTTTGTCAACATGTTCAAAATATGAAGGAGACCTTGTAGTCGAATTGTCATTTAGTGTAGGCTTCATTTTCTTCGAATCACCTTTTATTTTTACCGATTATGAAGGTGGTTTCATGTCGATGATTTCCGGATAGGCAATCTTCCTCAACTGTTCCTTGATGTAGAGTTTCATGTTCTCATCGGCTTTCAAAAATCTCTCTTGTATCACTTTCCATTCGGTCAAAATAGAGATATTTGATTTATCGTCATTCATGACACCATCATCATCAACCCTATGTCTCTTCCAATGAGTGCAAACCTCGTCAATTCTTATTAGGTCACTAAGTTTCACCTTTTTAACAATAACACAAGCACATGAGAGACCGTATGTTTTCACAATTGTGCATTCACACTTTGCGCTATCGGAGCCTACATTATTAGCTTGTTTAGCCTCGTGAAAAATATAATTCAAACACACCCGAGAAACGTTACCGACCAACTAAGAATATAGTGTTGTCTTTAAATTTGTGTTCCAAAATTGTAATGCTCCGACCAAATGATGTTAGTATCTCATTATGTTGGTTTTAAATCATGTGGTTCATGGAGTCTCAATCTCTATGCAAATCGCCCTTACTATTTTCCAACCAATTTTTCAAAGTAGCATGGGCAAACCCGACTATGTTAGTTATTGTATTTCCAAGGTGTCTAACATTATCAGTCCATGCACAAAAAAATTCTCCTTCACCTAGTCAAGAATTGCGCTTTCAACATATTCCAACAAATTTGGATACTTTTCACAACCACCATTTTTCCATATTCGGAATTGGCATATAGTTCTTTTATGGAAGAATTTATTATATGATTCCATGCATCCATTATTTTTTCCACAACCACACCCGCCTTCACCATTTTCCCATCTTCGGACTCTATCTGTTTCGTCCCTGCCACGAGTTTAATCCGACTTTTTGCATTCTTTGTTATGTGATACCTATAGAGTAATGCATTAGAAGAAGAAAATATATTTGCGACTGAATTCATCAAGGCGGTATTGTGCATAGTAACAATCACTTTAGGCATCTCACTTTGGTCCTTTAAAAGTGTCTGACACACCTCTAAGGCCCAAGTAAATTTGTCTTTGTTCTCACACGCAAGAAATACAAACCCAACAAAATATGTCTTCTCAGTTAAGGTAACATCAGTCATCTCCAATAATAGAAGTTTATACTTGTTGGTCTTGTAGGTTAAATCAAGTATGAGCGTAGTAAGAAACGAGTTGAATAACTTTATAGAATCGGGATGAGTCCAAAATATATCTCTAACAGTAACTCCATCATCGCACGTTCGGTATATAGACACGTAATTGTTATCATCCAACAGTTTTAAGAGTTATTGCATTTCAGTTCTATCATCCCTAAGTGCCTTGTTAGTTAGGTACCGAATATTATGCACTTGCTTGATATTTGATATATTTTCGGGTCTTTTTCGTTTTAATGTTGCAAGTATATTTTTTGGTTGAACCATATTCAATGTCATGTCTGTAACAGCCCAATTTTGATATTTCCATTTTTGTGTTGATTGATTCTAGTTGGTTGAGTCTTTTATTTTAATTGGGCAATAATTATGTTATTTGTGATATTGGTGTGTTAATATGTTATGTTTGCATAATTATGTGATTTTACCGTTTTTGAGAGTTTGCGGGGAATATTAGATTAGAGGGTATTTTAGATATTTCACATTTAATGATAGTTAGTTAGTTAGTAGATATTTTGAGAAAATATAAAGAAATAGAAAGAAAGAAAAGTATAAGAAAGAAAGAAAAAGAATAGAAATAGAAAGTTAGAAAGAAAAAGAAGAGAAAGAAAAGAGGAGAGAAAGAAAAGAGGAGACAGTTGGGAAAACTAGGAAATCATCAAGATCGATCAATTAGCGAGCTTGGAATCCGGGTAAGGGTGTGAAACATTGTTATCTTATCAATGTGTATGATTATGTAGGGGTTTGCTTGGATGTTTTCTTGTTTCCATAGCTTTTGAGTTTTAGGTCGAAAACGATAAAGTGATTAGGAATCGATGTTTTTACGGTCGAAAATCGATATAATTTGTGTAGTATGATTACCATGTGTTTATGAATCATTGCTGATAATTGTTTTGTTGTTGGAATTAATTTGGGATGAAAAATGAGGTTTTTGGGGGTTTTGGGTCGTGTAACCCGTAACAATATTTTTCTGGTTCTAGTGTGATTCGCCAGGCGAATTGAGTCTGGCCACTAGCTCGCCAGGCGAAGTGCTGGCGAAGGCAGATTCGCCAGGCGAATTTGCCAGTCGCCAGGCGAATTTGGAATTACAGAAAGGGGGTAGCTTTTGTAACTCTTGGAGTTTTTCAATATTGGTGATTCGCTACTGGCTCGCCAGGCGAAGTGCTGGCGAATGGGATTCGCCAGGCGAATTTTCAAGTTGCCAGGCGAATTTGGCTGTTTCTCAATAAATTCTTAACTTTTGAAAATTCATAACTCTTGATCCGTAACTCGGATCGGGACGTTCTTTATATCGTTGGAAAGCTTATGAAATGTTCTTTCTTGTAAAAATGGTTTTTGAGATTGTTGGCCGATTAAATTATGTCGGAAATTGGAAAACGTGTTGTTTTGTCGAATTTTACGGTTACAATTGTGTGTAATTAGTGTATATCATGCAATGTGTTGATGGTATGGATATGGTATGACTTCCGTGTTGTTGTGAAGTAAAATTGCATGAAATACATGTTGTGGTGATGAATTATGGCCGAAAGGCAAGAAATTGCAATGTGTGTATTTAATGGTATATGCATGACTATATTGTGAATATGTGTGCATTGCATGAGTGTATGTGGTCATTTTGTATGAGAAACATCATGACATGCATTCATGTGTCGCGATTCCGTGGAGAATCGGGTGTAATATCACGTCCCTGTTGGGTGTGAGTGATTGATTACACAAATGATCATTGAGGATCCTCTGAACATTGCGTAGTCAATGGGTGTAATCGTTGCGATGAGTTACACTTGATTCCGTGGGAATCTTCAGAATGATTGTGTGCCCTTGTGGGGTTTGAGCAATCAGATTGTGTCTGCGTGAACAATCCAGAAACATCGGATGCCATGAGGGTATGAGCGATGGGGAAATATCGTAGGCCCGGCAGGGAGGATATTTCCATTGAGTTCTTCAATTGAGCTCGGGTGATGAGTCGGTACCGCATGCATCTGCATAGAGTCGAGAGTCGGTCTCTATGAGTTGCATAGATCATCTTTGTATTTGAGCATTGATGAATAAACACTGATATATGTATGTTTATGGGAAATGATATAAACTGTATCTTATAATGATGCATTGTTGAATGAACAAGTATGTGTGTGTTCATGTGGAATGATGATAATGGTGAATGTATGCATAATGAATATGCTTGATGATATATCTATATTGTGATATATGATGAGTTGTGGTGAGAATATGTGTTATATGTTTATGTTGTAGTACATAATTATATGCATTGTTATTATGATAATATTTCTCACCCTTCTGTTGTTTTATGATGCTCTATGAGGCATTGCAGATTAGGTATCTGACGGTCTTTTTGTGAAGCGTGTCTTCATTTTCCTTGTTGGTCGGTTGGCTCTGATATGTAGCACCGGGTAGCTAGGATGTCTTATCTTTTTGTGATACATTTGCATATGTATCTTGCTGATAAATTTGTGTACATAAACATGATGTTGCTTGTGATTCATACTGGATGATGTATATATATGTTGATGTATATATATGTGGTTGTTATTCAATATTTTAGATGTTTCCGCTTTTATTCTAAATATTGAGATGTGGGTGTAAGGACAAAGTTCCTCTGTGGCAAGTTACCCCACTGTTGCATATCAATATTATGAGCAGGTGATGTATGTATTAAATGAGTGTATGATGTGACATGCCTCTTTTATACTATGTTTTAATCGTACTCTGGCGAATTATAATATATGTGCCTAAATGATTTATGTGATTATTTGGGGGTATAGAAAGGGAGTGTTACATTAAGTGGTATCAGAGCCAGAGTTGAGTCAGTTGTGTCTGTCTTGTTGTTGTGATGGTTGAACTGTTGTTTAACCTTGTTGTAATTTTTGGGAATGATCAGAATATGGCTGGTAGAAACGACAATGCGATGGCTGCTGCTTTGGAAGCAATGGCTAGGGCGGTGCAAGGTGCGCCTAACGTAATGCTAATGACGAGTTCAGGAAGAATCAACCACCGGTCTTCAAAGGAAGATTTGATCCCGATGGAGCTCAACTGTGGTTGAAAGAGATTGAAAGGATCTTCAGAGTTATGGGTTGTGCAGAGGAGAATAAGGTGAGGCTTGGATCTCACATGCTGAAAGAAGAAGCCGACGATTGGTGGGTCGGTATGCGTGAAGTTCTTGAGGTGGATGATGAAGAGATAACTTGGGATTTATTTCGTACCGAGTTCTTGAGGAAGTATTACCCTGAAAGTGTGAAAGGGAAGAAGGAGGTGGAGTTCCTTGAACTGAAACAAGGTAGTATGTCCGTGGTGGACTATACTGCTAAGTTTGTGGAGTTGGTTCAATTCCATCCTCATTATGCTGCAATTACTGCTGAGTTCTCGAAGTGTATTAAGTATGAGAATGGTTTACGTCCTGAGATTAAGCAAGTTGTGGGATATCAAAGGATAAGGAGGTTTGCGGATTTGACGGAATGTTGTAGAATCTTCGAAGAAGATAGTAAGGCTCGTTCTACACATTACAAAAGTTTGAATGAGAGGAAGGGAAAGCAACAAGCTCGAGGTGGACCTTATGTGACACCCGTTGATAAGGGCAAGCATAGGGGAAACTTTGATAGGAGGTCTGGAGGAGGAAGTTTTGGTTCCGTAAAGTGTTTCAAGTGTGGAGGTATGGGTCATAAATCATTTGATTGTAGGAAGACTGTGGTGAAATGTTCTAACTGTGGAGGAGTAGGGCATGCTACTACTGAGTGTAGGAGGAATGTAGTGAAGTGCTATAATTGTGGAGAAGTGGGTCACATTAGTACTAAGTGTACTAAGCCGAAACAAGCTCAAGCGGGCGGAAAGGTGTTTGCATTGGCGGGGACTCAAACTACGAATGCAGACCGTTTGATTAAAGGTACATGCTTTATTAATAGTATACCTTTAGTTGCTGTTATTGATACGGGAGCGACTCATTCGTTTATTTCGTCTGAGTGCGCGAAGCGTTTAAATCTTGTGTTGTCTCTGATGGATGGTAAGATGGTTATTGATACTCCAGCAATGGGGTCAGTAACTACTTCGTTGGTTTGTTTAAGTTGTCCTTTGACCATTTATGGTAAAGACATCGAGATGGATCTAGTGTGTTTACCGTTGGAAGGATTGGACGTGATCTTGGGTATGAACTGGTTGCAATTTAATCGAGTTCATATAGATTGCTATCACAAGTTAGTAAGGTTTCCTTCTTTGGAAGATGATGAATTTGAGAGTTTCCTATCCACTAAAGAGTTGAAGAAACTTTTAGCGGACGAAGCTCAATTGTTTGGTTTGTTTGCATCATTGTCGGTGGAGAGTCAAGTTGAGCTTGATGTGTTCCCAGTGGTGTGTGAATTTCCATAAGTGTTTCCGGAAGATATTACGGATGTGCCGCCGGAAAGAGAAGTTGAATTTTCTATTGATCTAGTTCCAGGTACTAGACCGATTTCGATGGCACCGTATCGTATGTCGGCATCGGAGTTGGTAGAATTGAAAAAGCAATTGAATGACTTGTTGGACAAGAAATTTGTAAGACCAAGTGTTTCTCCTTGGGGTGCTCCGGTATTGTTGGTAAAGAAGAAGGATGGGAGTATGCGGTTATGCATTGATTATCGACAGTTGAACAAAGTGACAATTAAGAACAAGTATCCGCTTCCAAGGATCGATGATTTGATGGACCAATTGGTTGGTGCGAATGTTTTTAGCAAGATTGATTTGAGATCAGGATACCACCAGATTCGTGTGAAAGGAGAGGATATTCAAAAGACGGCATTTAGGACACGGTATGGTCATTACGAATATTCCGTGATGCCATTTGGGGTTTCTAATGCGCCGGGTGTGTTTATGGAATACATGAATCGTATTTTTCATGAACAGTTGGATCGTTTTGTGGTTGTGTTCATCGACGATATTTTGATTTACTCTAAGTCTCAAGAGGAGCATGAAGAGCATTTGAGAATTGTGTTGCAAATTTTGAAAGAGAAACAATTGTATGCTAGGTTGTCGAAATGTGAATTTTGGTTGTCGGAAGTAAGTTTCCTTGGACATGTTATTTCCGGTAGTGGTATTAGTGTTGATCCATCCAAGATAGATGCGGTGATGCAATGGGAGGCTCCTAGATCAGTTACGGAGATTCGAAGCTTTTTAGGCTTGGCGGGTTATTATCGGAGGTTTATTGAGGGATTTTCAAAGTTGGCATTTCCTTTAACGCAATTGACTTGTAAAGGAAAGGCTTTCATTTGGGATATTCATTGTGAAGAAAGTTTCAATGAGCTAAAGAGAAGGTTGACAACGACTCCGATCTTGATTTTGCCTAATCCTAATGAACCATTTGTTGTGTATTGTGATGCTTCATTGGTGGGTTTAGGTGGTGTTTTGATGCAAGAAGGAAAAGTTGTGGCTTATGCTTCTAGACAATTGAGAGTGCATGAAAAGAATTATCCTACGCATGACTTGGAGTTGGCGGCCGTGGTGTTTGTTTTGAAAATTTGGAGGCACTATCTTTATGGTGCAAGATTTGAAGTTTTTAGTGATCACAAGAGCTTGAGATATTTATTTGATCAGAAAGAATTAAACATGAGACAAAGAAGGTGGTTAGAGCTTTTGAAGGATTATGATTTTGGTTTGAATTACCATCCGGGTAAGGCAAACGTGGTGGCCGATGCCTTAAGTCGGAAATCGTTACATATGTCCGCATTGATGATGAGAGAATGGGAACTTTTGGAGGATTTCAGAGATTTGAGTTTGGTTTGTGAAATGACGCCGAGAAGTGTGAGACTTGGTATGTTACATGTTACGAATGATTTTCTTGCAACCGTATGTGAAAAGAAGAAGTTGGATTTGAAGTTCGTTGATTTGATGATGAATGAGAACGAGGATTTTAAGGTTGATAATTTTGGAGTTTTGAGATTCCGTGGTCGTATTTGTATTCCCGATGATGCGGATTTGAAAAAGATGATTCTAGAGGAAGGAAACCGAAGTAATTTAAGTATTCATCCGGGTGCGAATAAGATGTATCAAGATTTGAAGAAAATCTTTTGGTGGTCCGGATTAAAGAGGGATGTGGCTCAATTTGTGTATGCGTGCTTAACTTGTCAAAAGTCTAAGGTGGAACATCAAAAACCGAGTGGATTTATGCAACCGTTGGATATTCCGGAATGGAAATGGGATAGTATATCGATGGATTTTGTTACGGGATTGCCGAATACGCAAAGAGGTCATAATGCTATTTGGGTAATTGTTGATAGGCTTACTAAATCTGCTCACTTTATTCCAATTGATATTAGTTATCCTTTGGAGAAGATAGCCGAGATTTATATTCTTGTGGTTGTGAAGTTACATGGAGTTCCTAAGAGTATTGTATCGGATAGAGACCCTAGATTTACATCGAGGTTTTGGGAGAGTTTACAAGAGGCTTTGGGTTCTAAGCTAAGATTGAGTTCGGCTTACCATCCGCAAACGGACGGTCAAACCGAGAGAACGATTCAATCGTTGGAGGATTTATTGCGTGCTTGTGTACTCGAGCAAGGTGGTGCTTGGGATGGTTATTTGGCGTTGATTGAATTCACTTATAATAACAGTTTTCATTCGAGTATAAGTATGGCACCATTTGAGGCTTTGTATGGTCGGAGATGTCGAACACCTTTGTGTTGGCATGAAACCGGTGAGAGGACGATTGTTGGACCGGAATTGGTGCAAGAAACGACGGAGAAAGTGAAGTTTATTCGTGAGAAGATGAAAGCTTCTCAAAGTGGACAAAAGAGCTATCATGACAAGAGAAGGAAAGATCTTGAGTTTCAAGAAGGCGACCATGTGTTTTTGAGAGTTACACCAGTTACGGGTGTAGGTCGTGCTTTGAAGTCGAAGAAGTTGACTTCTCGTTTTATTGGTCCGTATCAGATTACTTCACGAGTTGGTGTTGTGGCTTACCGTGTGGCGTTGCCTTCGAACCTTTCGAATTTGCATGATGTATTCCATGTTTCGCAACTTCGGAAATATGTTCCGGATCTGTCACATGTTATTCCTATGGACGAGGTTGAAGTGAGAGATAACCTTACGGTGGAAGCTTTACCGGTTAGGATTTTGGACCGCGAAGTTAAGAAACTAAGAGGCAAGGATATTGCACTTGTGAAAGTAGCGCGGGGAGGCGCTGCGGAAGGAAATATGACTTGGGAACTAGAGAGTAGGATGCGAGAGTCGTATCCGGAGTTGTTTGAATCAGGTATTATTTTCGAGGACGAAAATTTCTAAAGTGGGGGAGAGTTGTAACAGCCCAATTTTGATATTTCCATTTTTGTGTTGATTGATTCTAGTTGGTTGAGTCTTTTATTTTAATTGGGCAATAATTATGTTATTTGTGATATTGGTGTGTTAATATGTTATGTTTGCATAATTATGTGATTTTACCGTTTTTGAGAGTTTGCGGGGAATATTAGATTGAAGGGTATTTTAGATATTTCACATTTAATGATAGTTAGTTAGTTAGTAGATATTTTGAGAAAATATAAAGAAATAGAAAGAAAGAAAAGTATAAGAAAGAAAGAAAAAGAATAGAAATAGAAAGTTAGAAAGAAAAAGAAGAGAAAGAAAAGAGGAGAGAAAGAAAAGAGGAGAAAGTTGGGAAAACTAGGAAATCATCAAGATCGATCAATTAGCGAGCTTGGAATCCGGGTAAGGGTGTGAAACATTGTTATCTTATCAATGTGTATGATTATGTAGGGGTTTGCTTGGATGTTTTCTTGTTTCCATAGCTTTTGAGTTTTAGGTCGAAAACGATAAAATGATTGGGAATCGATGTTTTTACGGTCGGAAATCGATATAATTTGTGTAGTATGATTACCATGTGTTTATGAATCATTGCTGATAATTGTTTTGTTGTTGGAATTAATTTGGGATGAAAAATGAGGTTTTTGGGGGTTTTGGGTCGTGTAACCCGTAACAGCATTTTTCTGGTTCTGGTGTGATTCGCCAGGCGAATTTGGTATTCGCCAGGCGAATTGAGTCTTGCCACTAGCTCGCCAGGCGAAGTGCTGGCGAAGGCAGATTCGCCAGGCGAATTTGTCAGTCGCCAGGCGAATTTGGAATTACAGAAAGGGGGTAGCTTCTGTAACTCTTGGAGTTTTTCAATATTGGTGATTCGCCACTGGCTCGCCAGGCGAAATGCTGGCGAATGGGATTCGCCAGGCGAATTTTCAAGTTGCCAGGCAAATTTGGCTGTTTCTCAATAAATTCTTAACTTTTGAAAATTCATAACTCTTGATCCGTAACTCGGATCGGGACGTTCTTTATATCGTTGGAAAGCTTATGAAATGTTCTTTCTTGTAAAAATGGTTTTTGAGATTGTTGGCCGATTAAATTATGTCGGAAATTGGAAAACGTGTTGTTTTGTCGAATTTTACGGTTACAATTGTGTGTAATTAGTGTATATCATGCAATGTGTTGATGGTATGGATATGGTATGACTTCCGTGTTGTTGTGAAGTGAAATTGCATGAAATACATGTTGTGGTGATGAATTATGGCCGAAAGGCAAGAAATTGCAATGTGTGTATTTAATGGTATATGCATGACTATATTGTGAATATGCGTGCATTGCATGAGTGTATGTGGTCATTTTGTATGAGAAACATCATGCATGCATTCATGTGTCGCGATTCCGTGGAGAATCGGGTGTAATATCACGTCCCTGTTGGGTGTGAGTGATTGATTACACAAATGATCATTGAGGATCCTCTGAACATTGCATAGTCAATGGGTGTAATCGTTGCGATGAGTTACACTTGATTCCGTGGGAATCTTCATAATGATTGTGTGCCCTTGTGGGGTTTGAGCAATCGGATTGTGTCTGCATGAACAATCCAGAAACATCGGATGCCATGAGGGTATGAGCGATGGGGAAATATCGTAGGCCCGGCAGGGAGGATATTTCCATTGAGTTCTTCAATTGAGCTCGGGTGATGAGTCGGTACCGCATGTATCTGCATAGAGTCGAGAGCCGGTCTCTATGAGTTGCATAGATCATCTTTGTATTTGAGCATTGATGAATAAACATTGATATATGTATGTTTATGGGAAATGATATAAACTGTATCTTATAATGATGCATTGTTGAATGAACAAGTATGTGTGTGTTCATGTGGAATGATGATAATGGTGAATGTATGCATAATGAATATGCTTGATGATATATCTATATTGTGATATATGATGAGTTGTGGTGAGAATATGTGTTATATGTTTATGCTGTAGTACATAATTATATGCATTGTTATTATGATAATATTTCTCACCCTTCTGCTGTTTTATGATGCTCTATGAGGCATTGCAGATTAGGTATCTGGCGGTCTTTTTGTGAAGCGTGTCTTCATTTTCCTTGTTGGTCGGTTGGCTCTGATATGTAGCACCGGGTAGCTAGGACGTCTTATCTTTTTGTGATACATTTGCATATGTATCTTGCTGATAAATTTGTGTACATAAACATGATGTTGCTTGTGATTCATACTGGATGATGTATATATATGTTGATGTATATATATGTGGTTGTTATTCAATATTTTAGATGTTTCCGCTTTTATTCTAAATATTGAGATGTGGGTGTAAGGACAAAGTTCCTCTGTGGCAAGTTACCCCACTGTTGCATATCAATATTATGAGCAGGTGATGTATGTATTAAATGAGTGTATGATGTGACATGCCTCTTTTATACTATGTTTTAATCGTACTCTGGCGAATTATAATATATGTGCCTAAATGATTTATGTGATTATTTGGGGGTATAGAAAGGGGGTGTTACAATGTCAGCAACACATTCATTCTCTTCCGGCATAACCCAACACACATTAGGATGGCCGGCTAATTTTTCACACAAATCATGGTTATGCAAACCATATATTACATGAAATCTCTAATTTTTGTTTGCCAACATGTAACCACGCACCTTAAACGAATACTCACATTTTCTTGAACCGGTGTCGTCTCTTTTAAAATTTCGGAGAGGAGTTTTATATTTTTCGCTTCTTTCGCACGTCATTGTCACAAAAGCGCATCTTATATCTGAACCATTATCAGATCTTTCGATAACCACACCAAATCCAAGTTTAGAGACCTTCGTACGAATCCATTGAAGCATTTGATCATGAGATCCAAACTTTTGCTCTTTTTTAAATTGGTTGCCAACATTTAAAGCCTTCATAACAACACCTTGGACATTCAGAGAAACAACTTGTTTTGGGAAAATATTTGGGTGCACCATATCTAATGAACACAATTAAAACCATAACAGTATATAAGCGCCACTGCTGAAAACATACTTGGAAAATGAACACTGACTACTTTCGGAGATGCGTCTTCGAACAAGTTCATACTCGTTCCGGAGATACATTTTCGGACACAGGGCTTTTTTTTAATAAAAAATATTTATTAACGTGAGCAAATGGGAAATAAAGGATATTTATCTTAAATTTTATCTTCTTTTGCTCCCTATGATGTGATGAACCAAAAGAATTGAGATTTTGAGTGAAAAAATGAATTGAGAATAAAGAGGTTTTTGGTGACGTTTTGTGTTGAAAACAACAGTGGCTATGTGATCATACAACTGTTTCGTTGATCAGATTATTCCAGATATGCATCTCCAGAAATATCTGATATGCAACGGTGATAGAAAATTTCAAAAAGTCGCCCAAATTTCCAGAGATGCATCTCTAATTAACATATTTATTGAAATATTCCGGAGATGTATCTCTGGAATAAAAATAACCCAACTTATAGGGTGCCACTCATAATGCTCTGGGTTGAGTGTGTAATATGTGCATTCAGAGATATACCTCCGAAAAATTAAAGCATTTTTAAAATTTCATGTGATACATAAATTTATAGGATGCATTAAGAAATCCTTTTATAGTATCCTACCAATGTGGTGGTAATTGATTTTGTTTTTATTTGGCAAAATACCCTTTTTGGTCCCTTATGTATACCCTCTGGTTCACTTTGGTCCCTTAATTTTTTTTCGTGCCAATTTGGTCCTTTAATTGTATAAAATTTGCAAAATAGCCACTTCCGTCAATTGGATGCAGACGGACGTTTGTTTTGTCCATCTGGCGTCTGAGCTAGCACGTTCATGTTTATATCATCTTCATCCTTCACTGTTTTCAGTATCATTCATGTTCATCTTCGTCCCTCTATTATTCGTCTTCTTCTTGTTCATCGTTCCATTCATCTTCATCTTCTCCATCGTTCCATTCATCTTGTTCTTCTTCTTGTTCCCGCTTGAATTACTTCAACACGAAGGTTAGCCATGGCCAGTCTATTTTGAAGGAGAACAAATCTGAAAGTGGGCATTCTTGTGTGCAAAGTTCGTCGCGAGATGTACCGCTGTGTCTTTGTGGAGACGAGGCAGTGCTTCGCAGGGCAAACACCGAGAAGAATTTCTAAAAGAAATTTTGGGGTTGTCCCAATTATAAGGTAAACCCTAAATGTTGTTTGAGTTAAATTATGGTAAAAATCTGATTTTGATCCATATCTATTTTGCAGGGGTAGTTGCAAAGAGGATGTGGTTTTTTTATTTGGTTCCATGAAGAAAAAGTGGAAGACACAAATCAAGTTTTGGTGAATAGATTGGAAAGGTTATCAAAGGATTTTGAAAAAATTGAAGTGTGGAAATGAAGAACTAAGAAAGGTTGTGACTGAAATTCAAGTTGAACTGGACAAGATGTGGTCGTGGAAAATGTTGTGTGTTGTGATGTTATGTGTATGGTTTCTTAGGATGCTTTAGAAGTGAAACTAGGATGTATTGTTATGTGTCTTTGTGACAGATAGGCTGTATTAAAATTTGTAACAAATGACAATTTAATGAATGTTATGAGTTGTTTTGTTTGGTATATGTTAATTTCTAGCACCATGTTATTTGGTTGATATCAATTTTTGGTCAAACATATATCAAATTGGCAAAAATGATTACATTGGTCAAAGATGAACACAAACTGAGTTTGATTGATATCAGTCAAAGAAAAACATACAGATAGTTTTACAGAGGTTCCAAAATGTAGTGACATGTTACATAGACATGTTCAAACTGACTTCAAAATACACTACCAGATACAATTCAAAACGACTTAAAACAACATTACAAAATACCAAATGGTTCAAAATGACTTAAAACAACATACTAAATCAAGCCTAATTAATACTAGATGTTTCTCCTTGGTGTGATCCTCTTGGTTGGGGTTGTCCTTCTGGTTGTAGGACCAACCAAATTCTTTGAAGCAGACAATCTTGTTGTTGGTCCTGGTGCTACAAATGGCCTTCTTACACCAAGCTTCTGTGGCCTTGAGCACTATCCTGATACAACCTTTCCTTTAGAAGACTTGGTGGCAGCCTTGTAACCTTGTGTTGCTGATGATTGACTGGCATTGGTGTGAGTTGCTGCTACATTGCTAACTGTGGCCTGACTGGCATTGGTGTGAGCTGCTGCTACATTGCTAACTGTGGGTTGACTGGCATTGGTCTAAGATGGTGCTACATTGCTAGCTGTGGTCTGACTGACATTTACCTGAGATGTTGCTACATTGCTAGCTGTGGCCTGACTGGCATAAGCCTGAGATGGTGCAACATTGCTAGCTATGGGCTGACTGGCATTAGCCTGAGATGGTGCTACATTGCTAGTTATGGCCTGACTGGTAATGTCCTTGCAGGTTAATTTGTTATGTCCTACCTTTTTGCACCTAGAGCACTTGACAACAAAACCAGTTCTTCTCATTTTTTTGTCACTTCCATCAATCTCCCCTTGCTCAAGATTTCTCCTTTTCTCCGGTCTCCCAAGCATCCTCCTATACTTGGGTGGCTGAACATCTGGATATGGAGTCTTGACCCACAAATTGGATCCATTCACAGGGTATATAACAGGCTTGTACACTGCCTTGTAAGTAGATATTCTATAATATTCAGGAATGTAGTCATCAACTTTAAAGTTCCTACTCTTCATGGATGCCATTACATGGACACAAGGAAGTCCTGTTAGATCCCATCTTCTGCAGGAGCATTGGAAGTCCTTCAAATTCACAGTGAATGTCTCAACTGGATTTTCCAAATGTCTTACCTCAAATATATGCTTATCTGCCATTCTACATTAACAAGAAGCCCATCAATAACTATAAGCCATAACTTTGTATATTCTCATGAAAATCAAAAACCAATACTAAAATGTCATCAATACCTGACCAGCCAAAAGTTTGTAAAATTGCTAGTTATCTCAAGTTTCTTTCTAATGTTGGGCAAAATATCATTACCAGATACATCTTGGAACCTCATTCTATTTTTTGCCCATCTCTTCATAATGTAAGTCCTGATCTCCTCCAGCATTGTCACAAGTGGCTTTCCTCGAGAGTCAACAATGACACTGTTAAATGACTCAGACATGTTATTTAACACAACATCACACTTATTGGATGTCCTGAAATATGCTCTACTCCAAAATCTTGGTGGTGTCTTCATCATATGGAGATATGCTTCTTCATTTGCCAATCTCATTCTCCTCATCTCTCTTTCCCAAGCTTGAGCATAGGTTGACTTAGCAGCCTTCCAGATAATTTCCTTCAACAGCTTACCAGGGAACCTTTTCCTGAAATTGTTATACAAATGTCTAACACAAAAGCGTTGTTCAGCATTGGGCAACAACTCATCCATGGCTGGTAACAACCCTTGCAATAGCAATGTAGCACAATTAACAAGTTTGCAAAACAGAAAATAGCAACATAAATAACAAGTTTACAAGCTGTTTATATACAAGTACCTTTTGTTGGTCTGAAATGAAAGTGTATGTTAGACACTCAGTAGTACCACCTAGGTCAGCAATCAATAAGTCCAAGAACCAAGTCCAACTTTCCTTATTTTCACCTTCCACCACTGCAAATACTATAGGAAGCATCTGATCATTTGGATCCCTTCCTATAGCTGCCAAAATTTGCCCTCCACAAAGTCCCTTCAAGAAACAACCATTCAACCCTATAACATGTCTAGAAAGTCTGAAACTCTCCTTACAAGCTGCATAGCATATGTAGAGTCTTTTAAAATGTGGTCTTTGGTCAGCAACACCTTTTGGAACAGGCTCAACATTCATCTTAACTGTTGAACCTGGATTAGCTCTCAGGAGTTCATGACAATAGTCGTATATCCTAGTAAAATCCCCTAAGAAAGACCCATCAACCTTATCCCTAGCAGCCACTCTTGCTCTTATTGCCTTAGTCTTGTTTACCCCCACATTCCACTTCCTTAAAGCCTTTTCTTTTATATCCTTAACCTTTAACCTAGGATTGTTTTTCAGTGCATTCTGTATCCTTTTGCTCAACCATTTTGTTGACAGCATCTTCACATTGAACTCCCTACTACAGTTGTGTTTGTCAATTACTTTTATTACCTGCCAAGAATCCTCATTTGGTAGCTTGGCACAATACAGATCCCAATCACAACCATCCTTACACCTCACCCTCACCCTTTTGTTGTCATTTTTTTTGAATTTTAAGTCTCTACCATTTTGTACAGCATATGAGACAACTGCATCCTTTATATCACTTTTGGAAGTGAAATACATACCAAGCTCCCATTTGTAATTGGACATATCTTTCCTTTCTTTGAAAATTGGGTACTTCTTCCTATTAACCACACTACTGTCATCACTATCACAACCACTTTGAAGATCATCACTGTCATTATCACTCCCCTTAAGATCTCCTATATCTTGTGTCCTTTTTTTTTTTCACAGATGAGTTTCCTTCACTTTCAAATGCAATGAGATCATCAAGTTCATCTTCATCAATTTCATCATAACCATCAGATTCATCATCAAATTCTATATCAAGTGCACTATCATAATGGAAGCTCCCATCCTCACTATCATCAGAATTAGATTCATCATGTACCTCACCAAAATTACCATGACTAGACCTTGTTGCTCCTTCCTCCACAACAACATTGGTTTCCTTCACCCCAACACCTACTTCCTCCACAACAACATTGGTTTCCTTCACCCCAACACCTACTTCCTCTACAACAACATTAGTATCACTCACCCCAGCACCTATTTCTTCCACAACAATATTAGACTCATCATCCTTATCAATTACCTCTTCAGTCAACTTTTTAAGCAACTTTTGAACCTCATCTACAATTATCTCAGGCTCTTCAACTCGTGTCTCCACTGGTCCATCAAAATAATCAGGCTGAGACACAGTGTGTTGAATGTAAATGTCAACACTTCTGTGCACCCTATAAAGGTCTGCAATATCTGAAGCCCCTTTGTCATCAAGTAGGGCCATCATCCCAAATTGTGGATCCTTGTAATACATCTTTTCAAAGTCAGTATAACCTAAGTCCTTCAAAACACCTACTAACTCAAAAAAACTCCACCTATCAACATCCACTCTCAGTTGAACTTCTGTTCCTCCAACATACTCACTAAGTTCAGGTTCAACGAATACACCACTGTGGTGAATAGTAAGCTCCAAAAACTCTTCCATTTAGACCTAACACAGTTCAATAAGATAGTTTCAACCTAATTTCTACAGAAAGCCCTAAATCTATCTAAACCCTAAATCGAAACAAACTCTAACACAGTTTATGGAGCGAACACTTACCTGGAATCGTTCTTCTTCAAACTTGTTTCGTCTTCGCAGCTCCTTCGTCTTCCACTTCGCAGCTCCTTCGTCTTCTTCGCAACTAATTTGACAACAGTGGCTTCAACATATTTTTGTATCACTTGTGGTCAAATGCAATATTGGAAGTCACTTATCCACCTAAGCATACAAACTGTCAGCTGGAGGCTATTTTTTAAAATTCTCTAACGTTCCATTAACGGAAGGACTAACGTGGCTACGTTTATACAATTAAAGGACCAAATTGGCACGAAAAAAATTTAAGGGACCAAAGTGAACCAGAGGGTATACTTAAGGGACCAAAAAGGATATTTTGCCTTTTTATTTAATAATACTCATTTTGGATAACCTAGTTGTATGTTATTATTTTTTATCAAGCATTATTTTTGTATATATCAATTATTTTACAATTAATTAAAAGTTTAATTTTATGATTTACCCCTTGGATAATTATTTGACGATCTTTATCGTCATATTAATATAGTAGTGATTAAACAATTTTATTACTTATTTATACAATAATAGACACAAGACTATCTAGAATATGTTGTTTTTTATTAACGTAATAGAAATAAAGAACTAGTATTATTTGAATAAATTGGAACTAATTTAAATAAAATTTCAATCTAAAAGATGGAAGGAAACATGAAAATTAATGACTCATAATTATTAGTTCTCGTATAAATAAATAAAAATATTCAATCTATCAAATGTCTTTTTTAAAGACATCTTAAAAGTTATGTGTGTGCACGTGTGTGACCAAAATTTCAAATTTGATTTAACACTTTTTCTTAGATTTTTTTAAACTTTCACAAAAATCTTTTATTTAAATTCAATTATTGTTTTTTATCTCAAAAGCAGTACTAGTATGTTTTTCTACATCATCAACTCGCCAACGTTCTAAAGTACAAGTGATGCATTTTTATATCTCTTTTTCATTAATAATAGAGAAATGATATTCATACACCACTCTCTACACCTACACCGTATTTTACTGTTCATCAATACGGTAAACAGTGAAATATTATAATATTATTATTATTTTTTTTTTTAATTAAAAAAAAAAATTTAAAAATTAAATTTAATATCTGAATGGTTATTAACCAACTTCATAACTGCATTAACCAACTTTTTACACTGCACTAACCAAGTTTGGTGACTGCTTAAAATTATTTTTAATACCTGGACGTTGCATTAACCAAGTTTTTACATCGTATTAACCAAGTTTTTACATCGTATTAACCAAGTTTGCTTCATTACTTTAAAATTACTGTTTATAAATAATAACAGAACAGTTTTGACCGTACATGAATAGTACCGTCCGTACGGTACGGATGATAAATAGTGTCGACCGTGCCGTACGGAACATACGGTGCAGGTGTATGGTGCAGTGTCAACATAGCAAGGCTGTTAATAATATTGTTCTTCTATTTTGGTAAAATATTGATATCGTCTAGAAGAATCATTATAGAGTCTTTCAAACCTTGTATACATTGATCCTGTCGAATTAGTGTGAATTAAAGCATTTGCGTTGTAGTTTGAATCGGTTTGGTTTGGTTTTTAAAATTCAATTTTATCTAAGAGGTTTTTCATAAAAAATAACATCATGACATATCCAATAATATTTGGTTTTATGCCGTTTACGACTTTTTTTGTGGGCTTATGATTTTAATTTGGATTAGTAAGGAGTTAAAGACCCCTAGTGTGAATGTTTGTTTGCTTTTGTTTCTTTTCTGTATGGCGACTATAACTATGGTATATATTGTTGGTCCGGATGTTAATGTACTTGAGTTTTTTGAATTAGGTATTACTAACCCGGTGTTTCTAAAGTTGATGTTGAGAAATATTTTGTCACTAAGCATACATTTATGTTATGCTATCGTATGTTTAAATGGGTATGTGTCAAAGTTATTAAGTTAGGTTATAATGTAGTTGAGTATAAAGAAATATATATAAAATTGAAATACGGCGACACCAGGTCAAAAAAATATTGATTTCATTTCAGGTTGAAAGGGTACTATATGACAACAAATATTTGGAAATCTAATGTGATGTGCGATGTACACAATCATGAATTGGATCGCAACTTAGCAGTATTGAAATTTCATAATGTATTTTTTGGAACAAGTTTTGTTCTACATTTACAATTCTTAAGTTTTTTTTTAACAAAGTATACAGAACAATTTTGTACTCTAAAAATTTGTTGAGTGTACATAATTTGAACAAACCAAATATTGAATAGAGCAGACTTTGAACAAGCCAAATACTGAATAGAGCAAAATCTGAACAAGCCATATGCTAAATAGAATAGTCTCTGATCAAGTCAAATACTGAATAAAGCATACTCTAAACAAACCAAATACTAAATAGAGTAGAATCTAAACAAGCTAGATGTTGAATAAAACATACTCTGATCAAGCCAGATACTTAATAGTGCAGAATCTGAACAAGCCAAGCGCTAAATAGAACAAACTCTGATCAAGCTAAATACTGAATATAGCAGATTTTGAACAAGCCAAATACTTAATAGAGCATAAGCTGCACAATCTAGATGTTGAATAGAATAGACTTTGATCAAGCCAGATGCTGAATAGAATAGAGTCTGAACAAGCCAGATGCTAGATAAAGCAAACTTTGAACAAGTCAAGCGCTAAACAAAGTTGAACATTGTCAGACTCTAGACATCATTATACTATGGACTCTGGAGTATGAACATCATCAAGCTTTAGACTCAGGACTCTGGACATCATCAGACTCTGAACTACGGACACCATCAGATTTTGAACCAAAGTCAGAATATGAAGAAGTGCTCAACTAAAGTCAACTCTGGATATCCCAGACAATGCTTCTGAAGAAAATAATCTAGAATTACTCTGATATAGTCAAGTCTCATATTCACTAGACTCTGAAGTCTACTTTCAAGGATCTGAACTTTGATCAAACATCAAATTATCTCTTATATGAAGCCGATGATTTAGAGAAATTGGTTGAATGAATATTCTGGAAGGTAGTTCAATTTGAGTGGCGAAATCAAAAGGACTGATACACTGATATTCTCAAGGACTATACTACCAACGACTGTCAAATATTTTCTCTCCACTATCCACGATTTACGGTATAATAATGTACATCTATTACAGCTGTGGAATTAAATATATTTCCATTATTATCCTCCAACAGTATTATTCATCATTTATATAAAGAGGATAGAGAATGCTGTGAAAAATGAGGATGACGACAACAACGAACTTCATTGAAGAAACATGCTGAAAGAATTTCAATAGAGAAAATTAATATCTAGAAAGAGAAAATAAAGAGAAACAGTTAGTACTTTATTTTGTATATTCTTAAGTGTAAAGTCTGAATTTCATTGTGTGTATCCGCTTATTTAGAAGTAATTTGTAAACACAAATCTTGTATTTAACAATTGTTAAATTCCTTAAGGGACTAAGTTTAGTTAGAATCATTGAAAAATTGTTGATGGGTAGTCTTTGAGTTGTAATTCCTTAAGGGGACTAAGTTTAGTCAGAATCTTTGAGAAGTCATTGACGGGTAGCGTTTGAGATTATAATTAGTTTGATTATTAGATTAAGTCATGTTGAGAAGGAAAAATCACTCTGATGGGTGGACTGGACTAACCTAATTAAAGGTGAACTAGGATAAAAATACCTTGTCATTTTGATCATTGTTGTTTTTGTCTTTGGATTTTAAAATTTTGTAACATCTGAAACCCAATTCACCCCTCCCCCTCCCCTTCTTTCTTGGCATCAAAGCTTTCGTTCCAGTATTGACTTTTTCGTGCAAAACGCTTAATCGTGTCAGGTAAAGATCCATATTTTAAAACACATAATGGCTCATGCAAACAATGATAAAGATCATTATTCTGCCAAACCTTCAATCTCTGGTGGAGAAAAGTTTGACTATTGGAAATATAGAATCGAAAGTTTCTTGATAGGTTATGATGCAGATATATGGAATATGGTATTAGATGGTTACACACATCCTACGAATGCAAATGGTACAAAGCTTGAAAGATACATAATGAATGAGCAGCAAAAGAAGGATCACAAGAATCATCGTAGATCCATAACAATACTATTATATGCTATTTCCTATTCAAAGTATGAAAATATTACAAATAGAGACTCTACTAAGTCTATATTTGATTCTTCAAAGAATGAATCATGAAGGAAATGAACAAGTAAGGGAAATTAAGGCTCTGGCCTTAATCTAGAAGTATGAAGCATTCAACATGGAAGAGGATGAAATTATTAAGGAGATGTTCTCAAGATTTCAAACTCTTGTTTCTGGTTTGAAAGTTTTAAACAAGGGGTACACTACTGTAGATCACGTAAAGAAAATCATCAGTAGTCTGCCAAAGAAATAGAGGTCAATGGTGACAGCACTAAAGGTATCAACAGATTTGAACATTATAACTCTTAAAGAGCTTGTAAGCTTTCTAAGGAGTCACAGGATATATATAATTTAGTGAGGTGAGAAAAATCAATGTGTTATTTTGGAGTAAGATAATATATGTATAAGTATAATTTTTTTAAATTTATAACGATATAGGTCTAATGGGCTACCCACGACCCATATGGGCTAGCCCTAATGGATAGTGAGTTTTTTAGGGCTGGGTTAAAAAGGCTCTGAAAAATATGAGCTCTAATTTTAAGGCCCAAACCCTATGATTCTTCGGGCTTGGTGGGCCGGCTCATGTGGGCTAACTCATTTTGACGGCTCTAGTTGTGTGTATTCAATAAATTGATATAACATATTTTCAACTTATTTAAATATATGTATATTCAGCGCATTGAAAACATAAATATTCAACTTATTTAAAGAATATTGTGTGTATTTAATAAATTCAATATAACATGTTTTCTTTATTTAGAATTCTTAATTAGTGTCCAGGGGCACTAGTTAGCATGATCCTTTTATTTATTAGAGTAATAGGTACAAAGAATTATTATTATTTAAACTAGCGTCCAAACAGGCACTCCCGTGCCGGTTTGTCCGCTTTTTTTAATGCGCACAGCAGAGAAAAATAAACGTGCATATATTATATATGAGGTGTTTCTCGTTCTTTACATTAAAAATAATATTTTGTAGACAACATATACGTGTGTATATTAATATACTTATTGAATATAAATACATTTTTAATTGGTGCCATATACATATTAAGTTTTGTTTGCAATATGTAATATTCACGCATTAAATTTTGCTTGAATTCATAATAATCGCATTGTGACGTGACTTGCTTCAACCAGTTTTTTTAAGCAAATCAATAATGTGAGTGAAATAATTTGGTGGTTAGGATAACCGTATTATGAAAAAAGAAAACAAGTTACACCAAAATTAAGTTTTGTATTTATATATTGTTATAGATTGTTCAAAACCATAAGAAGATTTAGATAGAATAAGAACAAAAATCTTTCTCACGTATTTTTAAGCAAATAAACATAAACATTAACAGAGATATTAAGTTATATTTTTTGCTTAATAGGAAGGTCAGCCATGGAATCAAAATAAAAAATATCTCTCGTTTCACTACAAAACAAATGAAGTAAATTTTAGTAGTCAACGATATAGTGTAATCTAGTAAGTACACGCCTAGTGTGACATTGCAAAAGTAAAGTTGAATGATTTAACATAATAGATAAATACCTGAGTCTGTGACAACAAAATTTCTTTAAAAACTATATTTTTGGTAAACTCCCCTTCTTCCCCCTCTACTCTCCCGTCTTTAATTAACACTTTTGTTGCAGCCCGTGAAACACCTCTTGATAAAGCAACATACAATTGTCCGTGACTGAAAACATATCGTGAAAGATAAATTCCGACATTTGGAATTATTTGTCCCTGTGATTCATTTATAGTGATGGCAAAGCTTAGTTTGACAGGAAATTGTTTTCTAATAAGCACAAAAGGAAGTATCGCACCTTTAGTGGTTTTGAGCTTAATTCTTGGCAAGAAAGCTCTTTTTTCAGCGTTGTGGCCTGTAAGTATTTCAACATCAAGCAAATTCATAAAAAAACCACGACATAACAATCTTGTCCCATTACATAACCCAAATTTAGGGTCTATGTTTCGCAACAACATCAGTGGAGCCCCTATTTTTATCTTTAAAATATGTGGTGGTAAAGTACCAGGAGCAATTATGTTCAAGTATTCTTGTTGATATGCACATCACAATTTTTGGGAGTAAGTATCACTCTCTCCACCATATATGAAGCATCTCATCCATGGTTCTCTAATTGGGGAAATGTATGTTGTATAAGCTTTTGTGTGGAGCTTTCTCCTTCCCATGGTATTACAATTTCAGCAGGCATCCTGACCATGTCATCCTCTTTAGTAGATTCATTACCATCTCCAATCCTCATCATAAATTGTGCAAAGTCGTGGTCATGAAGTGATCGCATATTTTGGCGCAAATGCAAGACCTTTATGGTGGCCCATAATCGAGACCTAACAATACATGCTGAAAGCATTTGTCCTCTATTTCCCTTTTCAATAACAGGAAGCACCTGACGAAAATCTCCGCCCATGATCATTATTTTTCCACCAAATTGAGCATTGTTATTCATGATATCTTGTAGTGATCGATCTAATGCTTCTACACCGTATCTATTTATCATGGGTGCTTCATCCCAAATGATTGCATTGGTTATTCTAATGAGTTTTGCAAAGTCATAATTCTTTGGTATTTTGCAAATAGAATAGGGCTCTATATCAATGGGGATCCCAAATCGAGAGTGTACAGTTCTACCACCAGGTAATAATATAGCAGCTATGCCTGAGGAAGCTGTTGCTAAGACAATTTCATTATTACGTCTCAAATTTGCCATTATAGTTCGATAAAGGAAAGTTTTACCTGTCCCTCCAGGACCATCAACAAAAAAAAATTGACTTTGTTTTTGGTGGATGGCATTCATAATTATATTGTAAGCACTCATCTGGTCATTATTTAACTTCTCAACAGATTAAACGTCTTCATTTGAAATTTGGACCGATAACTCTTCCTGAATAATTGTTGGCACTCCCCCGACTTCATTTGCTTTCACTGTCAACATTGGAAGATCATAGTTTTTTATTAGTTTTCCATGTAGTAGCAAAAGATCCCTCAAATTCCCTCAATAACATATTTTCAAAGTTATCTCCCACAACAATATTTGTCATTTGATAATCCTCCACCATGTAGGGATAAAATTCATCAAATAGGCCTCTAACATCAGTTGGTTCACAAAAAATTAATATAGTCACAAACAACCTTCGTAAAGCATATGGCATAAGCATATTTGATGCCTCAAGCAAACATTCACGGATACTATTATCACTCTCTAATAACCCCCAATCCTCGGCTGCTTTTTTGAATGTGAAAAAACATGCACCATTATGTGTAAGAAGGCATTCCCAGCTTGTTGGACCTCTTAAATGAGACAACAAAACACGTAAATAAAATTTCTCACCTTCTGAAGGGGATACTGTATAGATTCGACCAATTACTTTTCGTTTTGTTTGTCTTCGCTGCCATTTCTTGACCCCTTTTAGCCAACAATATTGCTCCGGAATCTCTCTGTACAAATAATTCCTAACATGTGGATCCATTTGGTTTAGTGCAAAGAATTCAGTGAGCATGGTTACTGCATTTTGGTCATCATTTAGTATATCCGTGATTCTTTGATGCTTATAAAACTGCACTTGATGATGATTTGGCAAGTGGATTTGTAGTCTTTCAACAGAGGGATATAACTTGTAAAGTGTGAATTTAAATATTTTCCACAATGCCTCTGGAGCACAAATCCATCTTGCATCAATATATTGTTGAATCTCATCCAAACATGTACCTCTGTGAACTTCCATTACAACTCGATCAGAACCTTTGTAAACATATTTATACAAATATTTAATGCTTTTGATGCTGCTGCAAATCTCAACATTAATGTGACAATCAAACTTCAACAACAGCCATGGATTATAAGGAACCACCCATCTATTATCAATAGACTTATTTCTATTTAGAAAAATGGGATCACTAAACCTTCTTCTGTATTCCGGGTATGAGTCATTTCCCTTATGCGTCTCTTCACAAAAGTCTTTTGGATATCTTTTTTTACAATGACCATTCTTCACACATAGAGAGCTTTGATTCAATACTCCACATGGCCCGTGGATCATGTGTTTTAACACCGCTTCATACAATTCTGGTTTAGATTCATGTCGTGCTATTTTCGCTTTCACCACACTATCATACTCTTCAGGTTCCCGTAACTTGTCATCTGTATCCAAGATGAGTAGCATATGCACATGTGGTAGTCCACGTTTCTGAAATTCTGCCACATACATATAACTTTTAACTCTCCCTAACACTCCTTTATTAATGACATCATCCTTCAACTGCTCAAATTTTGATCGAAAAATTCTTGTTAGCAAATCAGGTCGATCTTGTGGAGTTTGATGGAGGCCTAACTCGGAAGTTATCTCAATCCAAGAAGGATTGCATGTCATTGTAAGGAATATATTCGGTTTACCATCATTAAGAACTATAGCCATACCATTTTGATATCTTTGTGTCATGTCTCGCTTACTGCCAATAAATGAAGATGACAATATTCTCCTTTGTCCAACATTATCTATAGAAATATATGAAAATTGTAAAAATTAAATGTGTCGATAGTGGTAAACATAAAGTGGACGCTCTTCATGTATAAATCTAACATGTTATATTAAATACATGCGTTATTCTCCCCATCGTGCAATGCATCTTGTAACCCCTGATACACCTCAGACCGAATACTATTTTGATTTCTTCGGATCCATCTCAACCTTCATGTTTCAATCTTTACATAATTGTCTTCAACATACTGTTGTAAGAGTCGACCCAATTTTAACAATACTGATCATTATGACGAATCTACATAGAATAAAATAATCAATCATGGCTTATTTTTTCATACTTGTAGAAGTAAATTTCTTAGAAAAATAGTTTAGCATGTACCTGAAGCACATAACTGTAGTACTCTCGGCATGTAACATTTTTTCCAACATTATTTTTTGTGTCTATGTCCCAACCGTATGTTTCGAACGGAAACAATATAGGATATTGTAAAGGATCATAATACCCAATTGTTTCTTGAACCTTTGTTAGATTTCCATCACAGTTGACGACATTTATATCTCTTCCACATTCTATTGTATCTTCATCACCACCACCAATAATAATTGTTGCGACTTAAGAAGCTGAAGGGAGACTATATTGTGCCTGATTTGACGGACGTTCTTTAATGAGTAACCTACATTCTTCAACATTTGGCTCTAGTGCAAGCTGCTTAAACATAATGACAAACGGGTTGCATTGGTGGAGTATTTTTTGCAATTTATACACTATGGCTTGGTTAAGTATTGGGTTTTCCCTCATCCTATTTTGAAGCTCGTGATCGGTATCATAAATGTATAGCTGCAAGTAACGTGGCCTTGAACCTTGATTCAGATGAAAACCTCCTATTTTGTGATAAATTGTGCCTTGAGCACGGAATGTGTAAATACCACGACCAGTTGCAACCAAACTTTCGTCGACATGAAGACCAAGTGAAGTAAACGACATTACATGGTTGTAAATTCTAATATGTTGTCTAAAATGTCGTCCTTCAATTAAAGTGTCTGAAAATAACTGTAACAACTCGTCCGGAGTAGACACCTGTGTAATTGTCACCTTTCCACCTTTGTAACACATATCTTGAGATTCTCTATGAAACAATTTTGCAGAGCATCGTCTACACTCACTCGAAGTAGGCAATACGGATTTGATTGTCATAACAGTATTTCAAAAATTTCTAGCAATGTTATGTCTTGCTTGCAAAATATATCGTGATTCTGTATTTTATTACATACAAAACATTCATTAAAAAAATTATACTTATTATATACATGGTTACTAACATGAAATTTATAACCCTCTAACAATTTTAGTTGGATATATATATATATATATATATATATATATATATACACACACACCCATTTTACCCCTATTATATGTGTAACTTACACAATAGCTTTCATTGAAACCACTACTATCATCTTTCATATAACGTCCTACTATTAACTTTCTACCTAATTTTCTACCATTAACTTCCTACATAACTTCCATTTAAAACTAATATTAAATAAAAAATATCATTTAAATTTTTACGCGTGCGATAAAAAAGCGAACACACGGGCACACGAGTGCCTGTCTGGACGCTAGTAATATTTAAATAAAAACACACAATATATTATATATGTTATGGATTAAAAATACATAATCGTACCTTGATCAAAAACTGTTTGTGTTTCGTGAGTTTCAACAGGTGAATTCATATTTTACGAAGGTGATTCTATAAAAGAAAGTATTGACTTCAATATAGAGTTATCGTTTAAAAATAAAAATAATGTATAAATCTAAATATGTATTACTATTAATTTGATTATTGACAGAACTATACCTACCATAATCAATGTCATCAATATTTCTTATTAATGGTCGCTTCGTTGTTATCAGTTTGTTGGAAAATTGGGTATGTAAAGTTTTGATCTGTAAATTAGATTTGAATTAATAGACCAGCCAATTATTTTTGCATAATTAATTGATATTTGTTAAAATATAATGTATTCAATATTTAATCTACAACATAAATTAAAGTTTCTAATCCGGGGATGAAATGCGACTGGCATGTGTGGTACTCGGTCCAGCTTCACTGTCATCAGCTCTTGGATAAAATCGAGAAGCAAGATTGACATTCGTCAAGTCTTGAAATGACATCATGGTTCTCATATCAGAAGTATGAGATGTTTGAACTTGTTTTCCTTTGTCTTTATTTTGTCTGTAATTCGAATGCCTTCTAGCTAATTCTTGTTGTCTTTGATCAACACTCATCTGTTGTCTTCGATCTCTTGCATTTTGTGCTCGTCTTTCTTTTTGACGTTCTCTTAAATCTTGACTACGAATATTTTCCATTATATTATTTTATCTTTAAAATTAAATGTAGTATATAAAAATGAATGTGTCCTGTACATAAATGAATGTGTCGTGTACAAAAATGAATGTGTCGTGTACTATAGATATAGTATGTCATTATCCCAACCAATGTAGTAACTCTAATAATTTTATCAATGAATCAAAAAATGAATATGTCTATATACAACACATATTTTCATACAACTATATATTCACACATGTATCTAAATGACACTTAAATTTTAGTAGTCATCGATATAGTGTAATCTAGAGTGTTAATTACAATCAAGTTAATATTATAGGAACATGATCACGTGTTTTGTAACACCCCAATTCCCAACGCGAATAAATAATACATAATTTAATCAGAGTAAATAAAAATTTATTTTTCCGACAAAAACAGGGATGCCACACTTAAAGAAATAAAACATATTCCCTGCTCAAATATTTTTGATACATAGTGTCGCACCTCGAAAAATCGCTTAATCGAAGACACGACCCTCGCGCAAAAGGCGCGGAAAACGGTTCAACAGAGTCGCCACTGAACTTTATTTATCCCAAAAAAGGGGAAAGGAAAATATCGAGAAAACCTTTAAGGAAGGATAAGAGCATGGTCGTCGCAACCACATTCTGGGTTCGGGAGTCGGTTATGTGAGGGGAAGTACGCGCACCCCCTCACGTCCGTTGTACTCAACGGGAACCTCTTAGTTCGAATTGTGAGGAATGTTATCTAAGCTTGTTTGTTTTCTTCTCAATGGTAAACGCGAAACGATAAGATAAAGGGAAAAGATACTAAGGGGAAATGGGGTAGTTTTAGGATAGGGTGCTCGGCAAGATCATCGCGACCTCGGGCCTACGTATGCTCATTCGGACGAGAATGAGGAATCAGAGCAATTGTAGTTCGACTACGGGAAGGGATAAAGGGAAGATGGAAGATTGAGAGAAGGTAGTGTGGAAACGGGGAAAAAAGAAAAAGTGTGCTCGCCAAGATCATCGCAATCTTGTGCCTACGTATCTTTACTCGGACGAGAATAAAGAATCAGAGCAGTCGTAGTTCGTGGTACGCCCACGAAAAGAGGGTTAATGTTTGAATTTTAGGAGACGAAAGATTGAATGACAAACAACCCGAGGGGCGTGCCTCGAGAGCAATCACTCAAGAATCCAAGGAATGCGAGACTCCAAGAATTCTCGTGAGTTGATTGTGAAAATGTTTGATAAGGATTAAATGTTTTAAGACGAAAGGGTGAATGAATAACAACCCAAGGGCGTGCCTTAAGAGCCATTCATTCGAAGACCCAAGGAATGCTAGATTCCAAGAATCTCCTCCTTTCGTAAGTTAAATAAGAAAAACGTTTGAAAAAGATTGAGTTGAATTGGTTGAGAAAAGAGGTGAGGATCGATACTAGTCCCTAGGGGTGCTCCTAGTAACAAAACCTACGAGATGTGCGAGTGTGCATTTTGACGACGAGGCAAAAGGCACTCGACTTACGAGAATGTTTTGAAGAGTGGCTCGACGACGAGTCGAAAATTGGTTTGAAAATGATTCGGTTTGTTAAGTGTTTTAGGGAGAAAGACGATTATTCGATAAACGAGACGTCGGCCTCGCAACCAATTAATCGGGGCATTATTGGGATGCTAGATCCCAACGACACCTTTTTCATTCGATTGATTTACGAAATATTGTTTGATGAACAACGAAAGTACCACATGGAATGCTAGACTCCAATGGCATTTCTTTATCCAAATAGTTAAGACGAGTGTTTTAGGAGCTAAAGGTCGAATGATCACTACCTAAGGCGTGCGCCTCAATAGCGGTCTCTCAAGAACCCAAAAGGTGCTAGACCTCAAGAATTCAGTTCTTTCGCGATTTAATTTAAAAAAATGATTTGAATAGGTGTTGAGTATTTTAATCGGGAAGTAAGCGTTTGAACAAATAAAAATGATTAGATAAACATGAATATGATATGGACAATATGGATAAGAATAATGAACGATGGTAAGAGTATGAATAATATAATCGAGATAAAAATGGACAAGAGATAGTATTGACATAAAATAAAATTGGTCTCGTCATAATCGCGATTTAATCGATAAATTGATAATCGACAACTTTTGACTTTCATTGACCAAAAGTGAAAATAAAAGAAAATAAAGTGACAATTAGGAAATTAAATCGAAAATATGAATACAAAGCATAAAGGTCTCGCCTTTATCGAGATTTAATCGAGAAATCGATAAATCGATCGATATTTAGTTTTCATGGACCAAAAATGAAGAATAATGGGAAAATAATGGAAATGAAATAAAATCGAAAATGATAAGAAAAAGAATAAAGGTCTCACCTTTATCGAGATTAAGTCGAGAAATCGATAAATCGATCTATGTTTTGGTTTTCATTGACCCAAAATAAATGTAAAATGAAATAAAAAAATGTAATGAAATAAATCGAAATAGATAGGAAAAAGCATAAAGGTCTCACCTTTATCGAGATTAAGTCGCGAAATCGACAAATCATCGATGTTTTGGTTTTCATTGACCAAAAATAAATGAATAAAAATAATGTAATGAAATAAATTGGAATAATAAAAAAAAAATAGGCCTCATATAAATCAAGATTTAATCGATTTGAGAAAATCAACCTTAATCAAGATATTTTTGATGTCATTGGCCCCAAAATTGAAAATCGAAAATAAAATCAAAGACGAAATAAAAATGAAGTGGAAATAGAAAGAGAAATATTAAAAACAAAACATTAAATGGATTCAAGATATTTTGTATCAAAATCTAAAACTAATCAATCTTAATAAAATAAATGAATAAAAAGAGAAAAAAAAATTAAAATAGAAAGAGGAGGGGGGCGCGCTGATTCAGGGAGTGTGGAGATGATTGATTCGCACGGGCCTTAAGGCCCATTAGCTCACGGTTTGTCATCAAAAGACACAGTGGGATCAGAAACCACCCAGGTTTCATCATCTTCGCTTATTCTTTAAAAAACAAAAAGAAAAAGAAGAACAGGGTAAAGAAGAACAGGGTGAATGAAAATCGAAATTAAGCCTGTTATCTATTCACACACATAGTAAATAAGCTTGTTAGTGACTATGATCCATATATTTTCAACAATTCAAAATTAATCACTTTTTTTTTCTTTTTTTGAAGGTTTCACAACCGTTAGCCTAAGTGACTGGGTGAGGGTCACCTAACTTAAAAGGCGGATTCTTATTTAGATTTCTTATTAAGCACGGGGTCATTCACTTATTTGCATCAGCTTAATTACTTAGTGTGTGATTTCTAGATGGTGCTGACTGCTAGATAAAGTACTTAAGAGCTATTAAAAGATGAGAACTCAAGGCAATGTCATAATAAGTATTCAAAATAATTTTCATATTCAAGAGACTTCAGGTGTTAAAACGATATCGATCTTGTGAACTTTTCCCAAGTCTCCACAATCTAACCTTAAATTAATCTATAGCCTAAAAATTTCAAAAGATGCATTGTGTTTCTAAGTAAATTGTTTTTAATTTTTTTTGTGGTCCAGATGAATTTGAATCCTTGCATTGCTTATGAATCAAGTTCTTTGGGTCAATCTAATCATATGAATGGACTAATGTGATGTATTTGTGGTCCTTGAAACATATCTTGAGGTATTGGATCATGCCCAGATAAAAAATTCACTTTGGAGGCCCTGATAAACCAAAACCCTAATTGGTGCACCAGATGAACTTGGGGCTTGAATGACTTGAAATGATGTGGACTCGTGCTTGATTCTTGAAGGAGATCTCTTTATCTTAATGGATGAATAAGGGACTTGAAATGTTAAATATCATGCTTATCTTGATTGATCCTTTGCCTGAGTCTTCTTTTGAGGCTCAAAACCCTAATTGGTAATCAAAATGAAACAAACAACAATCTTTGTATCTCCCAATGGGTTAGTGATGCATAAAATATATAGACATATGATGCTAATGAAATGCAAATGATGTGAGATCTTAGGGTCAAAAATTAGGGTATGACAAGGGAACACCCTTGGTGTAGGATAATGGCCTTAAGAATAGACTTTAAGGTGTTGGGGGTGTGTGAGCAATAGAGTAGAGATTGGTGGTGTGGTAGGTAAAACTAATTAACTTATATTAGTTATTATTTATTTATTTAAATAATATAAGGTAAATATTATTTAGATTATATTATTATTATTATTATTATTATTATTATTATTATTATTATTTTAATTAGTGGGGATTAGTAATAATAATAATAAGAAGAAGAAGAAAAGTGGAATTAGGGAGAAGTTGTCAGAACGTGAAAATAAGAAAGAACGTGAAGTGAGAGTTAGGGAAAGGAAAGGGAGAACCTAGGAAGAATCACCGTTTTTGAGAAAGCTTTGCAAGAACTCTAAGGTAAGGGTGAGGTTCTAATTATTTAAAGGTTTGTATGATGATGGTGGGTAGATTATATCTATGTTTGAATTGTTGTTTTCTTCTCTCTATGTTATGATCATGGTTGTAATTGTGTGTTGTTGAATTGAATCTTTGAATTTTGAACTATGAGTGGTATGATGATGTTGTAGTTTATGTTTGATTGGTGTAATTGTTTTGTTGTTGCTGTTGGAATTATGAATTCGATGAAATTGTTGATGATAGATGTCTTATTGTTGTGTGTGGTTGCGAGTCAGAGTCGGAACTAAGTTATGAGTGTTTTTGGTGGAAAGAATTTGGGGGTCTGAAACTTTTGAAAAGTGATTTTCGTGTTAAAACATAAGATAAATGATTTGTAAGAAAAGCGAGATTTTGGGGTGTGTCAAAAAGTGATTTTCGTACTGATAAGCAGTAGAAAAATGCTTCTGCTGCAGGTGTAATCGGTTACCAGAAAAGGGGTAACTGGTTACACTGTAGTTAAAACATGTTTTTTGGGAAATTCTGGGAGGGTGTAATCTGTTACTAGGATTTGGGTAACCGGTTACACTGTGTGTATTTTGCGTGTCTGCACTGGTTACAAGGGGTGTAACCGGTTATCTCATTTGGTGTAACCGGTTACACTGAGATCAATTTTTAAAAACTTATAAAATTCATAACTTCAGTTTCGGGTGTCCGATTCAGGTGCCGTTCGAAGCGTTGGGAAGCTGACGCATCGAACTTTATTCTAAAAATAGTTTATGTATCATAAATTGAATAATTTGTTGTGTGATGGTGTATATGCATTGTAATGCTTATGTTGTGGTATGACATAATTGTGAATGCATTGTTGTTGGTTGTTATATTGCTTTGTTGCTATTGCTGAACTGGTGTAGCATGTGTTGGTGCATGGTGGCCAGTATTGGCGGAGTACATTGATTATGGAGGTGTTGGTCATTGTGCTTGGTGTTGTTATTGCATATATAATATGTTGCATGCATTCATGTTGTTGGGCAATGGTCTTTTGTTAGTGAGCCTCAATCCCAAAAGGTGAGGATTGGGTACGAGTAGCTGATTTCGGAGGTGATGGAATCAGTGAAGCATTATCGGTGGTAATGGTAACAAATTGGTGAGCTTGGATCCTAGGAGGTGAGGATCGGAGCGGTGAACCTGGGTGTTCACATATTGGTACCACATGCATTGAGTTGAGTTGTTAAGTCTCATTGCATTGCATATTGGTTGGTTGTTATTGTGTTAGTTGGTTGGTGTGTTGATTATGTGGAAGTGTGTTGTGGAATGTGTGATTGTGCATGTAATAATCTGATGCTTACTTATTATCATGTTTTCCTTTATATAATTATGATATCTCACCCCTTCAGTTTGAATGTTGCCTTTACATGGGCATCGTGCATATAACTCGTAGTAGAGAAGTTGATATGAGTGGAAGATGGGGTCTTTCGTTTATTTTTATAAAGTCGGCGTCTGCTCTGACGCGTAACACCGGAGAATGGAATGTTTCTATGTCTTTTATGTTGTTGGAGATTATTTGGATATCTCTTATTTCTATGCCGCTTATGTTTACTTCGAGAACATGATTATGCTTTGAATTATTGAAATTGTCAAGTATGTTGAAGTTTTCGCTGCCATATTAACTAACTTTTCAGACATGGTTTGCTGTTATTAATAGTATTAATAATTTTTAAAAGTACATGTGTTACGTATCATAAAGTATGAGTAGGTTTTTGGTGAAATGTGACATCCTAAATGTTTATGTTTTAAAATTAATATGATAATTTATTTAAATTACGCGGAGGTTATTTAGGGCGTTATACAAACCATAGGGGTTTGGCTCCTGACGCCTTAATCTACATCTCAGTATCGTGGATTGGAAGAAAAAGAAGAAAAGTCACCTACCTTCGGTGGTCTTCGTTGGCAAGGAGTGAATCAAATTCCAGGTAACACCCATTGCTCAATTGAATCTGCTTCCTATTCTTCCTCTACTATACTTCTTCACGTGCGATTTATGTGCTCTAAAATTACTGTTTCTCTTTGATGCGTTCTGAGTGAGCAGAAAGTTTGTTGTTGTGCGTCTTGCGTTGTGTTCTTGAATTTTGTTGTTGTGCTATGAGTTTATCAGTGCTTCTGCATTGTTTTGTTGTTAAGCAGCGAAGATGAATCTGCAGGTTTGTTGAGTGTTCTTGAGAGGTGAGTGATTGTTGTGTTGAGAGAATTCAGAGGAGTGTGAATTGTGCTGGTGAGAGGAAGAAAATGATTCTGAGTAGTGAAAGTGAATTGATAGCTACATGAAGTAAAAACCTATTTTTATCATTGTCGTCATGTCAATATCATAACCTTTGCCTTTGAAAATGTAGGCTTTTTAATTGAATATTGTTCATGTAATTTATATTGTTTTATTCAATTTACTTTTAATTTTTGGTTCTAATTTTGCAGGTTTTCATTTCTTCTTTTATAAAGAAGACCTTTGCAGTGAAGGAAAAATGAATTTCACACCAAAGAAAGTATATGTGTTTTTAAAGATGATTATTGAAAGTTGTGAATCAACGTATTAAAATAAATTCAAATGCATAGTTTACAACCTCTGACTCTATGTTTCTCTATCTTTGCATTTCTTACATGTTTTATTGCTTTTCTTTTTTTTCTTTCTATTTGATAGATATATACAACATTTTTTTTTGTATGCTTATCTTTATTTATTTTATCTATTTTTCTTTATTCCATTATACTTATAGTAGATGCGGGGGAGATTATAACATGAACTTTCAAATGTGTGCTTGCTATCTATAAATAAGATGATATATGTTGCTTATTATTTTAATATTGATTTAATGAAGTGATATTTTGATTTTTTTTCTATGTGTAAATTTATGTTATTTTAAGAAGCGTGTATATATATATATATATATATATATATATATATATATATATATATATATATATATATATATATATATATATATATATATATTTTTTTTTTTTTTTCACCATTTGTGTTAATTTGTTGGTGAGATTTTTTTTAGATTGACTAATGTGTCTTTTTCTCCCAATCACCCAAATACAATTTTGTATTCTTTTAGTAAAATATAATTTTTTTAAGTAAAAAGTATTAATTTTTCAAAAATTTATCTCTGTACTCAAGAAGAAACAAAACAGTTATACCTCTATTATATAAAATAATATATATTTATATTAAAATCCAAATTATCCAAATTTAAGCACAAAGATATTTTTATACATTTATTAAATGGATTTTTACAATTAAATAAGAGATTAATTGGAATACACCAGTGTAAAACCACTTTACACTATCATTCAATTAGAATGAATTATTTTGACACATGAGAAGAGAAAAACATGGAAGAAATAGTTATTAAAATAGTTTAATTATAATTTATTTATTTTTATTTTTAATTTCATAATTATGTGTCAAAATGATTCATTCTAATTGGATGTCAGTGTAAAGTAGTTTTACACTTACAGTGTATTCCAATTAATCTCATTAAATAAAAATCAATGTTATACAACATATTACTATTTATATTTTGTACACGTTAGTCCAATAAAATTCAGTATTTGAAGATGATACCGGCAGAGGTCTCTCCTAACATGCTGGAAAGGAATCAATTTATTTGGGTGGCGGTTTCTCATCACAATTTTTCTGTCAAAAATTGTTGCTCATGTGGCGGTTTCTCATCACATGAGCAGTTGAAATCTATTTGGAGGAAATTATGGAAGATGAAAGTTTCCACAAAGGTGAAGGCTTTTTGTTGAAGTTGTTGCACAATAGGCTGCCAACACGGGAGCAGCTCCTTAGAAGAAATATCATATTGAATTCATTATTGGCCAAGTGTGCATTTTGCAATGGAGAGATTTAGTTATTATAGGTTGTAGTAATCCCATTAGAAAAGTAATGTATTTGCTTATATAATATTTTTTCAATGTTGCTACAATTTGGAAGCTACATAATCACTTCAATTTTACTTGCTGCATGAAAATAATATATGAAATATGAACTTAGAAAGGAGGATTTGAAAGGAAAATGTTGGATTTAGATGGATAATGTCGATATACATGATAAGTAAAAGGTGGAGATGATTATTAAAAACATTATGTTAATTTATTAATTCTTCAATTTAGAGAGAGATATTTATATTTCTTGCTTGCGCACTAAAAAAATAAACATACAAATATAACCGTGCATATCACAAAGTTTATATTGAATCAAAACTAATAAAAAAATATCTGTTTAAATTTTTGACGCGCGTGTTTATTAAAAAAGCGGACAAACGGGCACGGGAGTGCCCGTTTGGACGCTAGTTATAGATAAAACTAGAAATTACAATATTTTAAAAATAATGCATTTTTAAATACTATACTATCTTTTATCAATACTATAATGTGTTTTTAAATACAATACATGTCTAAATTGTATAAAATAATACTAGAATATTTAACATAAGAGAAACTAATAGAATACGAGAAAAGAGAGTTAATTATATTAATGTATAATATTTAAAAGAGAAAGATTGAATAGAATATATATATATATATATATATATATATATATATATATATATATATATATATATATATATATATATATATATAATTTAGTGAGGTGAGAAAAATCAATGTGTTATTTTGGAGTAAGATAATATATGTATAAGTATAATTTTTTTAAATTTATAATGATATAGGTCTAATGGGCTACCCACGACCCATATGGGCTAGCCCTAATGGATAGTGAGTTTTTTAGGGCTGGGTTAAAAAGGCTCTGAAAAATATGAGCTCTAATTTTAAGGCCCAAACCCTATGATTCTTCGGGCTTGGTGGGCCGGCTCATGTGGGCTAACTCATTTTGACGGCTCTAGTTGTGTGTATTCAATAAATTGATATAACATATTTTCAACTTATTTAAATATATGTATATTCAGCGCATTGAAAACATAAATATTCAACTTATTTAAAGAATATTGTGTGTATTTAATAAATTCAATATAACATGTTTTCTTTATTTAGAATTCTTAATTAGTGTCCAGGGGCACTAGTTAGCATGATCCTTTTATTTATTAGAGTAATAGGTACAAAGAATTATTATTATTTAAACTAGCGTCCAAACAGGCACTCCCGTGCCGGTTTGTCCGCTTTTTTTAATGCGCACAGCAGAGAAAAATAAACGTGCATATATTATATATGAGGTGTTTCTCGTTCTTTACATTAAAAATAATATTTTGTAGACAACATATACGTGTGTATATTAATATACTTATTGAATATAAATACATTTTTAATTGGTGCCATATACATATTAAGTTTTGTTTGCAATATGTAATATTCACGCATTAAATTTTGCTTGAATTCATAAAATCGCATTGTGACGTGACTTGCTTCAACCAGTTTTTTTAAGCAAATCAATAATGTGAGTGAAATAATTTGGTGGTTAGGATAACCGTATTATGAAAAAAGAAAATAAGTTACACCAAAATTAAGTTTTGTATTTATATATTGTTATAGATTGTTCAAAACCATAAGAAGATTTAGATAGAATAAGAACAAAAATCTTTCTCACGTATTTTTAAGCAAATAAACATAAACATTAACAGAGATATTAAGTTATATTTTTTGCTTAATAGGAAGGTCAGCCATGGAATCAAAATAAAAAATATCTCTCGTTTCACTACAAAACAAATGAAGTAAATTTTAGTAGTCAACGATATAGTGTAATCTAGTAAGTACACGCCTAGTGTGACATTGCAAAAGTAAAGTTGAATGATTTAACATAATAGATAAATACCTGAGTCTGTGACAACAAAATTTCTTTAAAAACTATATTTTTGGTAAACTCCCCTTCTTCCCCCTCTACTCTCCCGTCTTTAATTAACACTTTTGTTGCAGCCCGTGAAACACCTCTTGATAAAGCAACATACAATTGTCCGTGACTGAAAACATATCGTGAAAGATAAATTCCGACATTTGGAATTATTTGTCCCTGTGATTCATTTATAGTGATGGCAAAGCTTAGTTTGACAGAAAATTGTTTTCTAATAAGCACAAAAGGAAGTATCGCACCTTTAGTGGTTTTGAGCTTAATTCTTGGCAAGAAAGCTCTTTTTTCAGCGTTATGGCCTGTAAGTATTTCAACATCAAGCAAATTCATAAAAAAACCACGACATAACAATCTTGTCCCATTACATAACCCAAATTTAGGGTCTATGTTTCGCAACAACATCAGTGGAGCCCCTATTTTTATCTTTAAAATATGTGGTGGTAAAGTACCAGGAGCAATTATGTTCAAGTATTCTTGTTGATATGCACATCACAATTTTTGGGAGTAAGTATCACTCTCTCCACCATATATGAAGCATCTCATCCATGGTTCTCTAATTGGGGAAATGTATGTTGTATAAGCTTTTGTGTGGAGCTTTCTCCTTCCCATGGTATTACAATTTCAGCAGGCATCCTGACCATGTCATCCTCTTTAGTAGATTCATTACCATCTCCAATCCTCATCATAAATTGTGCAAAGTCGTGGTCATGAAGTGATCGCATATTTTGGCGCAAATGCAAGACCTTTATGGTGGCCCATAATCGAGACCTAACAATACATGCTGAAAGCATTTGTCCTCTATTTCCCTTTTCAATAACAGGAAGCACCTGACGAAAATCTCCGCCCATGATCATTATTTTTCCACCAAATTGAGCATTGTTATTCATGATATCTTGTAGTGATCGATCTAATGCTTCTACACAGTATCTATTTATCATGGGTGCTTCATCCCAAATGATTGCATTGGTTATTCTAATGAGTTTTGCAAAGTCATAATTCTTTGGTATTTTGCAAATAGAATGGGGCTCTATATCAATGGGGATCCCAAATCGAGAGTGTGCAGTTCTACCACCAGGTAATAATATAGCAGCTATGCCTGAGGAAGCTGTTGCTAAGACAATTTCATTATTATGTCTCAAATTTGCCATTATAGTTCGATAAAGGAAAGTTTTACCTGTCCCTCCAGGACCATCAACAAAAAAAAATTGACTTTGTTTTTGGTGGATGGCATTCATAATTATATTGTAAGCACTCATCTGGTCATTATTTAACTTCTCAACAGATTAAACGTCTTCATTTGAAATTTGGACCGATAACTCTTCCTGAATAATTGTTGGCACTCCCCCGACTTCATTTGCTTTCACTGTCAACATTGGAAGATCATAGTTTTTTATTAGTTTTCCATGTAGTAGCAAAAGATCCCTCAAATTCCCTCAATAACATATTTTCAAAGTTATCTCCCACAACAATATTTGTCATTTGATAATCCTCCACCATGTAGGGATAAAATTCATCAAATAGGCCTCTAACATCAGTTGGTTCACAAAAAATTAATATAGTCACAAACAACCTTCGTAAAGCATATGGCATAAGCATATTTGATGCCTCAAGCAAACATTCACGGATACTATTATCACTCTCTAATAACCCCCAATCCTCGGCTGCTTTTTTGAATGTGAAAAAACATGCACCATTATGTGTAAGAAGGCATTCCCAGCTTGTTGGACCTCTTAAATGAGACAACAAAACACGTAAATAAAATTTCTCACCTTCTGAAGGGGATACTGTATAGATTCGACCAATTACTTTTCGTTTTGTTTGTCTTCGCTGCCATTTCTTGACCCCTTTTAGCCAACAATATTGCTCCGGAATCTCTCTGTACAAATAATTCCTAACATGTGGATCCATTTGGTTTAGTGCAAAGAATTCAGTGAGCATGGTTACTGCATTTTGGTCATCATTTAGTATATCCGTGATTCTTTGATGCTTATAAAACTGCACTTGATGATGATTTGGCAAGTGGATTTGTAGTCTTTCAACAGAGGGATATAACTTGTAAAGTGTGAATTTAAATATTTTCCACAATGCCTCTGGAGCACAAATCCATCTTGCATCAATATATTGTTGAATCTCATCCAAACATGTACCTCTGTGAACTTCCATTACAACTCGATCAGAACCTTTGTAAACATATTTATACAAATATTTAATGCTTTTGATGCTGCTGCAAATCTCAACATTAATGTGACAATCAAACTTCAACAACAGCCATGGATTATAAGGAACCACCCATCTATTATCAATAGACTTATTTCTATTTAGAAAAATGGGATCACTAAACCTTCTTCTGTATTCCGGGTATGAGTCATTTCCCTTATGCGTCTCTTCACAAAAGTCTTTTGGATATCTTTTTTTACAATGACCATTCTTCACACATAGAGAGCTTTGATTCAATACTCCACATGGCCCGTGGATCATGTGTTTTAACACCGCTTCATACAATTCTGGTTTAGATTCATGTCGTGCTATTTCCGCTTTCACCACACTATCATACTCTTCAGGTTCCCGTAACTTGTCATCTGTATCCAAGATGAGTAGCATATGCACATGTGGTAGTCCACGTTTCTGAAATTCTGCCACATACATATAACTTTTAACTCTCCCTAACACTCCTTTATTAATGACATCATCCTTCAACTGCTCAAATTTTGATCGAAAAATTCTTGTTAGCAAATCAGGTCGATCTTGTGGAGTTTGATGGAGGCCTAACTCGGAAGTAATCTCAATCCAAGAAGGATTGCATGTCATTGTAAGGAATATATTCGGTTTACCATCATTAAGAACTATAGCCATACCATTTTGATATCTTTGTGTCATGTCTCGCTTACTGCCAATAAATGAAGATGACAATATTCTCCTTTGTCCAACATTATCTATAGAAATATATGAAAATTGTAAAAATTAAATGTGTCGATAGTGGTAAACATAAAGTGGACGCTCTTCATGTATAAATCTAACATGTTATATTAAATACATGCGTTATTCTCCCCATCGTGCAATGCATCTTGTAACCCCTGATACACCTCAGACCGAATACTATTTTGATTTCTTCGGATCCATCTCAACCTTCATGTTTCAATCTTTACATAATTGTCTTCAACATACTGTTGTAAGAGTCGACCCAATTTTAACAATACTGATCATTATGATGAATCTACATAGAATAAAATAATCAATCATGGCTTATTTTTTCATACTTGTAGAAGTAAATTTCTTAGAAAAATAGTTTAGCATGTACCTGAAGCACATAACTGTAGTACTCTCGGCATGTAACATTTTTTCCAACATTATTTTTTGTGTCTATGTCCCAACCGTATGTTTCGAACGGAAACAATATAGGATATTGTAAAGGATCATAATACCCAATTGTTTCTTGAACCTTTGTTAGATTTCCATCACAGTTGACGACATTTATATCTCTTCCACATTTTATTGTATCTTCATCACCACCACCAATAATAATTGTTGCGACTTAAGAAGCTGAAGGGAGACTATATTGTGCCTGATTTGACGGACGTTCTTTAATGAGTAACCTACATTCTTCAACATTTGGCTCTAGTGCAAGCTGCTTAAACATAATGACAAACGGGTTGCATTGGTGGAGTATTTTTTGCAATTTATACACTATGGCTTGGTTAAGTATTGGGTTTTCCCTCATCCTATTTTGAAGCTCGTGATCGGTATCATAAATGTATAGCTGCAAGTAACGTGGCCTTGAACCTTGATTCAGATGAAAACCTCCTATTTTGTGATAAATTGTGCCTTGAGCACGGAATGTGTAAATACCACGACCAGTTGCAACCAAACTTTCGTCGACATGAAGACCAAGTGAAGTAAACGACATTACATGGTTGTAAATTCTAATATGTTGTCTAAAATGTCGTCCTTCAATTAAAGTGTCTGAAAATAACTGTAACAACTCGTCCGGAGTAGACACCTGTGTAATTGTCACCTTTCCACCTTTGTAACACATATCTTGAGATTCTCTATGAAAAAATTTTGCAGAGCATCGTCTACACTCACTCGAAGTAGGCAATACGGATTTGATTGTCATAACAGTATTTCAAAAATTTCTAGCAATGTTATGTCTTGCTTGCAAAATATATCGTGATTCTGTATTTTATTACATACAAAACATTCATTAAAAAAATTATACTTATTATATACATGGTTACTAACATGAAATTTATAACCCTCTAACAATTTTAGTTGGATATATATATATATATATATATATATATATATATATATATATATATATATATATATATATATATATATATATACACACACACACACCCATTTTACCCCTATTATATGTGTAACTTACACAATAGCTTTCATTGAAACCACTACTATCATCTTTCATATAACGTCCTACTATTAACTTTCTACCTAATTTTCTACCATTAACTTCCTACATAACTTCCATTTAAAACTAATATTAAATAAAAAATATCATTTAAATTTTTACGCGTGCGATAAAAAAGCGGACACACGGGCACACGAGTGCCTGTCTGGACGCTAGTAATATTTAAATAAAAACACACAATATATGTTATGGATTAAAAATACATAATCGTACCTTGATCAAAAACTGTTTGTGTTTCGTGAGTTTCAACAGGTGAATTCATATTTTACGAAGGTGATTCTATAAAAGAAAGTATTGACTTCAATATAGAGTTATCGTTTAAAAATAAAAATAATGTATAAATCTAAATATGTATTACTATTAATTTGATTATTGACAGAACTATACCTACCATAATCAATGTCATCAATATTTCTTATTAATGGTCGCTTCGTTGTTATCAGTTTGTTGGAAAATTGGGTATGTAAAGTTTTGATCTGTAAATTAGATTTGAATTAATAGACCAGCCAATTATTTTTGCATAATTAATTGATATTTGTTAAAATATAATGTATTCAATATTTAATCTATAACATAAATTAAAGTTTCTAATCCGGGGATGAAATGCGACTGGCATGTGTGGTACTCGGTCCAGCTTCACTGTCATCAGCTCTTGGATAAAATCGAGAAGCAAGATTGACATTCGTCAAGTCTTGAAATGACATCATGGTTCTCATATCAGAAGTATGAGATGTTTGAACTTGTTTTCCTTTGTCTTTATTTTGTCTGTAATTCGAATGCCTTCTAGCTAATTCTTGTTGTCTTTGATCAACACTCATCTGTTGTCTTCGATCTCTTGCATTTTGTGCTCGTCTTTCTTTTTGATGTTCTCTTAAATCTTGACTACGAATATTTTCCATTATAATATTTTATCTTTAAAATTAAATGTAGTATATAAAAATGAATGTGTCCTGTACATAAATGAATGTGTCGTGTACAAAAATGAATGTGTCGTGTACTATAGATATAGTATGTCATTATCCCAACCAATGTAGTAACTCTAATAATTTTATCAATGAATCAAAAAATGAATATGTCTATATACAACACATATTTTCATACAACTATATATTCACACATGTATCTAAATGACACTTAAATTTTAGTAGTCATCGATATAGTGTAATCTAGAGTGTTAATTACAATCAAGTTAATATTATAGGAACATGATCACGTGTTTTGTAACACCCCAATTCCCAACGCGAATAAATAATACATAATTTAATCAGAGTAAATAAAAATTTATTTTTCCGACAAAAACAGGGATACCACACTTAAAGAAATAAAACATATTCCCTGCTCAAATATTTTTGATACATAGTGTCGCACCTCGAAAAATCGCTTAATCGAAGACACGACCCTCGCGCAAAAGGCGTGGAAAACGGTTCAACAGAGTCGCCACTGAACTTTATTTATCCCAAAAAAAGGGAAAGGAAAATATCGAGAAAACCTTTAAGGAAGGATAAGAGCATGGTCGTCGCAACCACATTCTGGGTTCGGGAGTCGGTTATGTGAGGGGAAGTACGCGCACCCCCTCACGTCCGTTGTACTCAACGGGAACCTCTTAGTTCGAATTGTGAGGAATGTTATCTAAGCTTGTTTGTTTTCTTCTCAATGGTAAACGCGAAACGATAAGATAAAGGGAAAAGATACTAAGGGGAAATGGGGTAGTTTTAGGATAGGGTGCTCGGCAAGATCATCGCGACCTCGGGCCTACGTATGCTCATTCGGACGAGAATGAGGAATCAGAGCAATTGTAGTTCGACTACGGGAAGGGATAAAGGGAAGATGGAAGATGGAGAGAAGGTAGTGTGGAAACGGGGAAAAAAGAAAAAGTGTGCTCGCCAAGATCATCGCAATCTTGTGCCTACGTATCTTTACTCGGACGAGAATAAAGAATCAGAGCAGTCGTAGTTCGTGGTACGCCCACGAAAAGAGGGTTAATGTTTGAATTTTAGGAGACGAAAGATTGAATGACAAACAACCCGAGGGGCATGCCTCGAGAGCAATCACTCAAGAATCCAAGGAATGCGAGACTCCAAGAATTCTCGTGAGTTGATTGTGAAAATGTTTGATAAGGATTAAATGTTTTAAGACGAAAGGGTGAATGAATTACAACCCAAGGGCGTGCCTTAAGAGCCATTCATTCGAAGACCCAAGGAATGCTAGATTCCAAGAATCTCCTCCTTTCGTAAGTTAAATAAGAAAAACGTTTGAAAAAGATTGAGTTGAATTGGTTGAGAAAAGAGGTGAGGATCGATACTAGTCCCTAGGGGTGCTCCTAGTAACAAAACCTACGAGATGTGCGAGTGTGCATTTTGACGACGAGGCAAAAGGCACTCGACTTACGAGAATGTTTTGAAGAGTGGCTCGACGACGAGTCGAAAATTGGTTTGAAAATGATTCGGTTTGTTAAGTGTTTTAGGGAGAAAGACGATTATTCGATAAACGAGACGTCGGCCTCGCAACCAATTAATCGGGGCATTATTGGGATGCTAGATCCCAACGACACCTTTTTCATTCGATTGATTTACGAAATGTTGTTTGATGAACAACGAAAGTACCACATGGAATGCTAGACTCCAATGGCATTTCTTTATCCAAATAGTTAAGACGAGTGTTTTAGGAGCTAAAGGTTGAATGATCACTACCTAAGGCGTGCGCCTCAATAGCGGTCTCTCAAGAACCCAAAAGGTGCTAGACCTCAAGAATTCAGTTCTTTCGCGATTTAATTTAAAAAAATGATTTGAATAGGTGTTGAGTATTTTAATCGGGAAGTAAGCGTTTGAACAAATAAAAATGATTAGATAAACATGAATATGATATGGACAATATGGATAAGAATAATGAACGATGGTAAGAGTATGAATAATATAATCGAGATAAAAATGGACAAGAGATAGTATTGACATAAAATAAAATTGGTCTCGTCATAATCGCGATTTAATCGATAAATTGATAATCGACAACTTTTGACTTTCATTGACCAAAAGTGAAAATAAAAGAAAATAAAGTGACAATTAGGAAATTAAATCGAAAATATGAATACAAAGCATAAAGGTCTCGCCTTTATCGAGATTTAATCGAGAAATCGATAAATCGATCGATATTTAGTTTTCATGGACCAAAAATGAATAAGAATAATGGGAAAATAATGGAAATGAAATAAAATCGAAAATGATAAGAAAAAGAATAAAGGTCTCACCTTTATCGAGATTAAGTCGAGAAATCGATAAATCGATCTATGTTTTGGTTTTCATTGACCCAAAATAAATGTAAAATGAAATAAAAAAATGTAATGAAATAAATCGAAATAGATAGGAAAAAGCATAAAGGTCTCACCTTTATCGAGATTAAGTCGCGAAATCGACAAATCATCGATGTTTTGGTTTTCATTGACCAAAAATAAATGAATAAAAATAATGTAATGAAATAAATTGGAATAATAAAAAAAAAAATAGGCCTCATATAAATCAAGATTTAATCGATTTGAGATAATCAACCTTAATCAAGATATTTTTGATGTCATTGGCCCCAAAATTGAAAATCGAAAATAAAATCAAAGACGAAATAAAAATGAAGTGGAAATAGAAAGAGAAATATTAAAAACAAAACATTAAATGGATTCAAGATATTTTGTATCAAAATCTAAAACCAATCAATCTTAATAAAATAAATGAATAAAAAGAGAAAAAAAAATTAAAATAGAAAGAGGAGGGGGGCGCGCTGATTCAGGGAGTGTGGAGATGATTGATTCGCATGGGCCTTAAGGCCCATTAGCTCACGGTTTGTCATCAAAAGACACAGTGGGATCAGAAACCACCCAGGTTTCATCATCTTCGCTTATTCTTTAAAAAACAAAAAGAAAAAGAAGAACAGGGTAAAGAAGAACAGGGTGAATGAAAATCGAAAAAAGGAAAAAAAACTCAGAGGAACATCCTCATTATCGCATCTAACATCCGATTTATATTTCAAAGAGGAATCAAGGTTCAGAAAAGCAACACAGAGTCATGTCTCAACCTTTTGCTTCAAACGTTCTCGCGACCTGTTTTTGGTCAGGTTTGTGTGATTTTCTTTTTATTTTGGTTCGATCTCTATTCTTCTTCTTCGTCAATTTCAGTTCGGTTTCGTTTCTATCTCAGCTTCATCTTTCTTCTTCTGGGTTTTGTGGGTGTTTTGGGTTCTGGGTTGAAAAATGGTGGTGGGTTGGAAATGATTTAGGGTGGATTGTTATGATGTTTGTGTTGGTTGGAGGGTGAAGCGATTAAGAGCGATTTGGGGTTGGGTTTTGTTTTAGAGACGATGTCGTATTTATGGTTTGGGTGTTGAGTTGAAGGTTTGTGGGATTGCAGAAGGTTTGTGACGGAAATGTGGTCTGTGGTGGTGTGTTGAAGCTCTGAGGTTGTGAGGATTAATTTGAGCAAAGGTTTTGGGTGCTGTTGGTGATGGAAGGAGAATTAGGTTGAGAGGGGTTGTGATTCGGTTTGAAGGAGGAAGAAGGTTGAAGAGGGTTTGTTTGGATTATTGAATAGATGTTGGGGGAGGAATTTGGCAGAGATTATTTGCCTCTGTTGAGCTTGAAAATGAGGAAAGGGTGAGGTTAACTTTATAGAAGGTATTAAGGGTATTATGGGAAGGAATTGAGAGGAGAATTGTTGATGTTTTGCGTCTTGTACGTCATGGAATTTTAGTTTTTTGCCTTGGTGACGCGTTTTTCCGTTTCATTTTATGCTGTAGGTCGTAGTGGGGTCGGGTTCGATTTTGTGAGGTGCTGGCTTGTATGATTTTGCAGTGATTTAATGTTGAAGCCTCGTACACGATGGAGGAGAGTGAGTGGTGTGTTGCTGCGGGTTTGGAGGTTTTCTGTGGAGAAGTTTGCTTTTTGCGAAATGTTGTCAATTTTTCGTACGGGTTAAATTGGTTTTACAGGTTGCAGCAGGTTTGTGAATTGGTGAAAAGTTCGTGTGTGACTTGAGGTGGGGTCACAGGTTTGAAAATTGTGTGTTGCGCAAGGATTATGGAGGCTGGTGGAAGTTTGGTTTATTTGTGGACGTTGGCTTGCGGTTCATTTGGAATTGGAGTGAACTTGTGTATGGTTAGGCATTTGTAATACGTGGTACTGGTCATGGCTGGTAGGAGACTTGGATATTGGCAATAGTGTTGTGTAGTAATTTTTTGCAAATTTTGTGAAATAGATTTGAAACAAAGTAATAGGCTTGTAGTGATGGACTTTGACATTATTTGAATGGGCCTTTTATTAATTTTTTTGTAAATTTCCATGAACCATTTTTGTAGAGGACTTTGGTGATGTTGGGCTTTTATTTTGCGATGTGTATGGACTTTTTGTGACTTGAATTTGGATTTGTGTGACAAGAACTTATTTTTGGCTTTTATTGTATTATAGCTTTTTTTGGTTTTTTGTGGAATTTTGTAATAAGATGGATAAGTAAAAAAACTGGTTTTTAATAATGGATCTTGAGATGAAATTGGATTTGGAATGTAGGTAATGAGAAAATGGACTTGTCATGGATATTAAAAAAAAACTAAAAGTGGTCATGAACTAAATTGAGATTGAATATGGGGTTAAAAATTGGATTTATGGAATTGAATTTGAAAAGGTGTTGAATTTGAATAAAAAAGGATATCTATGGATATTTGGTTTAGATGGATAATGAAACATGGATTTGGCTAAGAAGCAGGTAATTGGGTAATGGATATTTAGATGGAAAACTGATTATTTGGCTATCGGAAAAAATGGTTAATTGGATTGGAATTTGGTATGGAGAAAATGGATATTGATTAAATGGATTTGGTTACGAATTGCACCCCACTGGCTTTTCAACAACACGTCTGCCACTTAATTCTTCAAATGAACCTCTAAACACAACATGTCCAGCTCACTATGAAAACGTCTGAATTTGGCACAACCTGACTAGCACACAGGCAGCACTAATTGAAAGCTCATACCCACACCACTGAAATCATGCATACTCTGGCCTTGAAAATAAAGCATCATATTTTTGGAGTTTCTGAATAATGGTTAATGGATGAATGTACAAATGAAAGTTATACACAGGTAGGACAAATTTGGGGTATGACAAATGCCCCTATCTAATTGGCTTGAACCCAGTAAGATGAACTGCTGCGACGTTCAGTCTTATCGAGGTATAAGTCAATTAGATATAAAAGGACCACAAATTTGTCCAAAAGAAAGAAAGGGATTGGGAAGTTGAAATACAAGAAATCTGACACCAAAAGGATGACAGACCTATCACCAAGAGGATGATAATGAGCACACACACACACAGACCCTTCCACCAAAAAGATGAAAATGAGGTCAACGCCTGCTATTACCGACGAGATAATAGGGCACACACACACAGACCCTTCCACCAAAAGGATGAAAATGAGGTCACCGCCTGCTATTACCGACAAGATAATAGGGCGCACACACACACAGACCCTTCCACCAAAAGGGTGAAAATGAGGTCAACGCCTGCTATTACCAAAAGGATAATAGGGCGCACACACACACAGACCCTTCCACCAAAAGGATGAAAATGAGGTCAAAGTCTGCTATTACCGACGAGATAATAGGGCACACACATACAGAACCTTCCACCAAAAGGATGAAAATGAGGTAAAAGCCTGCTACTACCAAAAGGATAGTATGGCACACAACACATCCTGCTATTACCAAAAGGATAATAGGGCACACACACACACACAGACCCTTCCACCAAAAGGATGAAAATGAGGTCAAAGTCTGCTATTACTGACGAGATAATAGGGCACACACACACACAGACCTTTCCACCAAAAGGATGAAAATGAGGTCAAAGCCTGCTATTACTGATGAGATAATAGGGCACACACACACAGACCCTTCCACCAAAAGGATGAAAATGAGGTCAACGCCTGCTATTACCAAAAGGATAATAGGGCACACACGCACACAGACCCTTCCACCAAAAGGATGAAAATGAGGTAAAAGCCTGCTACTACCAAAAGGATAGTATGGCACACAACACAACCTGCTATTACCAAAAGGATAATAGGGCACACACACACACACAACCTGCTATTACCAAAAGGATAATAGGGCACACAACACAGCCTGCTATTACCAAAAGGATAATAGGGCACACACACACACAGCCTTCCACCAAAAGGATGAAAATGAGGTCAAAGCTCGCTATTACCAAAAGGATAATAGGGCACACACACACACACAGACCCTTCCACCAAAAGGATGAAAATGAGGTCAAAGCCTGCTATTATCGATGAGATAATAGGGCACACACACACACAAACCCTTCCACTAAAAGGATGAAAATGAGGTCAACGTCTGTTATTACCAAAAGGATAATAGGGCACACACACACAGACCCTTCCACCAAAAGGATGAAAATAAGGTCAAAGCCTGCTATTACTGACGAGATAATAAGGCACACACATCCACAGACCCTTCCACCAAAAGGATGAAAATAAGGTCAACTCCTGCTATTACCAAAAGGATAATAGGGCACACACGCACACAGACCCTTGCACCAAAAAGATGAAAATGAGGTCAAAGCCTGCTACTACCAAAAGGATAGTATGGCACACAACACAGCCTGTTATTACCAAAAGGATAATAGGGCACACACACACAGACCCTTCCACCAAAAGGATGAAAATGAGGTCAAAGCCTGCTATTACTGACGAGATAATAGGGCACACACACATAGACCCTTCCACCAAAAGGATGAAAATGAGGTCAAAGCTTGCTACTACCAAAAGGATATATGGCACACAACACAGCCTGCTATTACCAAAAGGATAATAGGGCACAAACACACACAGACCCTTCCACCAAAAGGATGAAAATAAGTTCAAAGCCTGCTATTACTGACGAGATAATAGGGCACACACACACGCAGACCCTTCCACCAAAAGGATGAAAATGAGGTTAACGCCTGCTATTACCAAAAGGATAATAGGGCACACACGCACACATACCCTTTCACCAAAAGAATGAAAATGAGGTCAAAGCGTGCTACTACCAAAAGGATAGTATGGCACACAACACAACCAGCTATTACCAAAAGGATAATAGGGCACACACACACACAACCTGCTATTACCAAAAGGATAATAGGGCACACAACACAGCCTGCTATTACCAAAAGGATAATAGGGCACACACACACACACAACCTTCCACCAAAAGGATAGAAATGAGGTCAAAGTCTGCTATTACCAAAAGGATAATAGGGCACACACACACAGACCCTTCCACCAAAAGGATGAAAATGAGGTCACCGCCTGCTATTACCGACAAGATAATAGGGCGCACACACACACAGACCCTTCCACCAAAAGGGTGAAAATGAGGTCAACGCCTGCTATTACCAAAAGGATAATAGGGCGCACACACACACAGACCCTTCCACCAAAAGGATGAAAATGAGGTCAACGTCTGCTATTACCAAAAGGATAATAGGGCACACACGCACACAGACCCTTCCACCAAAAGGATGAAAATGAGGTCAAAGCCTGCTACTACCAAAAGGATAGTATGGCACATAACACAACCTGCTATTACCAAAAGGATAATAGGGCACACACACATAGCCTGCTATTACCAAAAGGATAATAGGGCACACAACACAGCCTGTTATTACCAAAAGGATAATAGGGCACACACACACACAAAGGCTGTCACTCACCAAAAGGATGACACACAGACCAAGGGTTTATGGATCGACGACACCAAAAGGATGACGTATCAAAACAAGCTACTACCACCAAAAGGATGATAGGAACTTCTTATTTATGAGGACCAACATCAAACGGATGAAGGTTGAATTGAATTGATTGGATTTGGCTATCTCCAAAAGGATGATAGTAAGGCAATTGACAAAAGGTCAAGTTTGCTGGGGATGTGATGAGATTTATTTGGAGACATCAATAAAATATTGAAGTAAAGAAATCAATGAGGATAGCCCACGAAAAGGAAATGGAAACAGTGAAAAATGGAGAAGGTAACCCGCCAAGATCTATGCAATCTTGTGCCTACGTATCTTTACTCAGACGAGAATAAAGAATCAGGGCAGTCGTAGTTCGACTTGAAGAAAAGATTCAATGAGGAACGCCCACTGACTCAGAGGTATGTTTATTGGTTGGGATGAGGATGACGACCTCAGCAACAAAAGGTTGAGGAACATAACCCAATGAGGAATGCACACTGACTTGCTTGGAGATCACAACTTCGTCAACAGAAGGTTGAAGAACTTCATGAGAAACGCCCATGAACTGAAGGAGATGCCCCTGACTGGGCTGAAGATCGTCTTGCACTCTTTAGATTGATCCTGGATCTTGACATGTGCATGTACGAATGCTTGATTTTGTAATGATGTTCCATATCAAATGGAAATGCAAATACAAATGCTGACACGCGGAGATGCAAGTGCTGGGGAAGTATGACTTGGTTTTTTGGGTATGCACATGATGCATATGATGTTTATGATGATGCATATGATGCGTATGATGACGAATGCGATGCACATGATTGCAGATGGGTGATTGGATAAGTTTGGAGAGGGTGCCAGCATGGTGGACTTTTGGTAAGTTGCCAATGAGGATTGGACTTTTGGGCGGTGGAAAGGATTTGATTTCCTCGACACTCGGTTCGTTGAAGATGCCATGATTGAAGCAGATAAAGATGCTTTTAAAGCTTTGAGTTTGATCACTTGTTGATGAATTGTGGGTTCACTCCTAAGAGATCCACAACTATGTGCTCAATGGTCAGGATAGCCTGAAAATGAGCATGGCGACGTGATCAGCTCGTGAAGATTATGCTTTTGCTATGAACTTGTCGATTGCCAATGTTTGGAAGGATCTGCTTCTCCAAGTTGAAGGTACAGAGAGGGTATGCCTTCTGCAATGGGTCTTGCCCCAGTCTGAACATGGTAATGGTCTGCCCCTGATTAACCAGTTCTGAAGTGGTCTGATATTTGGAAAACTGAGCTTTGATGTGCTTTGAGATGACTTGCCCCTGATCGAGCTATTGAATGATTTGCCCTAGCTTGTGGGTTTTGAGGGAGTCTTGCTTCGGGTCGGCACCACTGAAAAGTCAAGCTCCTCTTTGATTGCCCCTTGTTGGAATTGCTTTGATGTCTGGCACTGATTTACAGTTAAAATTGCACATTCACAAATGGTAATCTTAATACAATGCTCATACAAGTTTTGAAAAAGAGTCGTTTATCGGAGTGTCGTGATAGTGAGAGACAAATGGACCGTTAGCCCAAACGTGTGCTGATTTTGATAGGGTGAAAGATATAGCAAGGAAAATGACACCAATGCTGAAGATTAGCAAATATGGGGAGTCAGTTTTACGCAACCTTGCGATAATATGCTTTCAGAATAAACCTCGCCTCAATTAGGTCTTTCGAGGATTGTAAAGTGGTCTGGTTCACGGTTTATGAAACAAAGGATATTAGGCTCAAAGTATAATTTGTACCCATCCCTTCTTCGTGATGATCTCCAGTCCTACGTTCAGTTAAATCTACACAGGTTTGTATTCCAAAAGGGTTTACGGTGTAAGAGTGATGGCTCAAGGTAGTCACCTTATTTTGTTTTTAGTGGATGTCAGTGACCGTTTGGTTTTGATTTGGTGATCACTGGACTTTATTTTGTTTTTTGTTGAGGATTCGAGGGCCTCCTTTGATTTTGCTTTTGATCCCTAACTTTTGCATGGACTGATTTCGCTTGTCGAGTACATCAGGGTTGCCTTGATTTTTGCCTAAGTTTCCTTTGAGGTGCTCGACTTAGCAGGCTTTTGATTTTTTTTTTGATTGTTTTGTTGGATGATTGTGACTGCCAAGTCATGGTTATTGATCAACAACCGTCATGTCTTTTGGATTTTGCTTTGTGATTTGAGTGCGTAATTGGGTTAACTGAACACTACCCTGCCCCAGGTTGAGTGTAAGGGTTTATAGATCCAAAGGAACTGCTACTTCTCGGCTCGAAGTGGTTTACTAGGGATTAACTCCTTGTCTCTCCAGTGTTTGGGGGTTGAAACAATGCCTGTACATCATCGGCGAGATTCTGTCTGAAAGCATACGATTTACAATTATGGGTATTTCATTGTCATCATCCTCCCTCCAATCATTGCTAGGCGACAGTTGATAAAGAGAGTGAAGTGGAAATAAATGTGTTTGTGATTTGCATTAAAAGGAAAAAATGAGCGAATACGACATAACTGATTCAAAACATGCATTGTCAATACATTAAGAAAACCAAATACAAACGGCAATGTTCAAAGCATACAATACTTAAGCAAATAAAGACAAAAATACAAGAATGCAAAAATGATGGGATGGCATGATGATTGCCTTCTTCGAGGAACTGATCTTCCTGTCTTGACTTGACTTGATGCTGGCACTAGTTTGGCGGCGACAAAGGGTTTTTGATGACGTTTAGAGCCCTCCCATTGAACGTGAGAAACTTTGAGTCGATCATGTCTTGAACCTTGTGTTTGAAAGCTCTGCAGTCCTCAATTGTATGCCCTGGAGCACCCTTATGAAACTCGCAATGAGCATTAGCATCATAATCTGGGGGAATGACAGTTGGAGGAGCTAGGTCCCTCAAAGTGATTGCCTTCTTCTCCATTAATTGAGCAAAGATCTGAGCATATGACGTCGGTAGGCGATCAAAGTCTCTATCAGACCTCCTTGTCCTTTGTTGATTAGGCTGGCGTTGTTGATCATCTCTCTGTTGTTGATGTTGAGGAGGATACTGATACCCTTGCTGGTTGTACGACTGTTGCTGAGGAACCTGTTGTTGAGGCATCGGAGCTTGAACAGCTTGAACATTTGGCTGATAAGGCATCGGAGCATATTGGGCAGCAACAACATACGAATACTGGAAGTATGGCATTTGAAAAGGCATTGGAGCGGGAGCTTGTGGAGCTTGCCCTTTCTGAGCAGAGACAACATTTGTTTCACCCTCTTTTTTCTTGTATCCGTTGAAGGGCTTCTTGGCTGCAGACTGACCGCTAGAACCTCCTTGGATCTTTCCACTTTTCAGACCTTCTTCAATTCTCTCACCGACAATTACCAAAACAGAGAATCCGGCAGAAACATTATCGATTAGCTTCTCGTAGTACTGGCCTTGCAAAGTACCCATGAAGATGTCAATCAGTTCACGGTCAACCAGAGGTGGATGCACCCTTGCAGCTAGCTCTCTCCAGCGTTGCGTGTACTCCTTAAAGGATTCGTTGTCCTTTTGAGCCATACTTTGAAGTTGAGTACGGTTTGGAGCAAGGTCAGTGTTGTACTTGTATTGCTTGACAAATGCATCAGCTAGATCATCCCAAGTGCGCACATTGCTACGCTCCAGCTGCATATACCATTCGAGTGATGCCCCAGACAAGCTGTCTTGGAAGCAATGGATCATCAGTTTTCCGTCTTTGGCATGGATAACCATCTTGCGGCAGTACATCCTTAGATGCATGTGGGGACAAATGAGGCCTTTGTACTTCGGGAATTCTTGTACTTTGAACTTGGGAGGAATGACAACATCTGGCATCAAGCACATTTCCAAAGCATTCAGAGATTTTGAGTTGCGCCCCTCCAGGACTCGGAGTTTCTCAGCTAGATCACGACACATCTTGATAGCTTCAGAATCCTGAGCAGCAGTAGGATTGACAATCGGGATAGCAGCATGATAGTTTTGGACCTCATCATACTGATCTATCAGATTCTCTTCAGCATGAGGAATAGGAATCTGAGCAACAACAGGTTGGGCTTGCGGAATGGCACTAACAGAAACTCCAGATGTTGGAAGTGGTTGAGATGTGGCAGGAGTGAAGTCCATTGGTATCCCATAAGTGATGGGGTTGGGAACAGGAACTGAGAGCCTTGAGGTAGATCCTTGAACAGGTGCATTGTTGTTGGCAGCAGCGGCTTCACGTAGTTCTTCCTCCTTTCTGGCCATCATGATGGCTTCAAGAATCTGGTCGATCTTTCCCTTGATAGAATCCAACTCTTCTCTGAAGGTGGCTTGCTCTTGTTGAATCTACTCCATTATACGTCTAGTGTTGGCTCGAGTTGCGTACTGGTGTCGAGGAATCAGCTTGATCTACTGGAGAAGGAAGGAAGTTGAAGTGAGATTCTGAGGTTGAAAATGCAATGCAAGATGCATAACAGATGCAATGCAATGCAATGACATGAGATGCAATACAAGATGCAAGATCCAGGATCGCAGATCACAGGTTCAAACAGTTCTGAGGTTGGTCGTTCACGGGTAAATGACCAAAGTCTTTGATCAAAGAAACCTTATAGGTAGGCTCTATGAGGAAAGTTCTAGGTTCTTTACCCACAAACCCACTCACGGGATAGTTTCTATGTTGAAGGATAAGGTTCCCAGGATTACAGACACTAATCGCATCAACATCACGCAACAGGCTAGCTGCATTACGACGATGACAACAAGGTCTCCCCTGAGCGGGGTTTTCATGCTAGGCGCACAAAGAGCGAGTCCTTGGAGACTAACACTACACGACCACCAATATAGAACTTGGTTCTAAGAGTGGTTCATAGAGTCAAGGACCCTTCATGAATCAAGTTGTGCGATAGGCTATCTGTGTTACAACAGGATCTACGAAAAGGTCTACTCTAGGGGAGCTTTCATGCTAGGCACGCAAGGAGCGAGTCCTTGGGGACTAACACTACTCGACATCCAATTCTAAACTATGTGTTCTCTCTGCTTTTACCAAAGCTCGGGTGTAGAGCTTTACTCATGATATCATCCCAAGATCCAACAGATAAGAACAATAGGAGAAAGCAATAAGAGAACAAATACGTAAACGAGAAAAAACATGCAAACAAAGACAACGTTCCTCACAAATCGCTCTAAGATAGGCTTGACTCTCTCTTGCATGGAGCAAATCCCCAGCAGAGTCGCCATCTGTCGTACCTCGAAAAATCATCAATCGAAGGACGCGACCCTCGCGCGAAAAACGGTTCGACAGAGTCGCCACCGAACTTTATTTATCCCAAAAAGAGGGAAAGGAAAATATCGAGAAAACCTTTAAGGAAGGATAAGAACATGGTCGTCGCAACCACATTCTGGGTTCGGGAGTCGGTTACGTGAGGGGAAGGTACGCGCACCCCCTCACGTCCGTTGTACTCAACGGGAACCTCTTAGTTCGAATTGTGAGGAATGTTATCTAAGCTTGTTTGTTTTCTTCTCAATGGTAAACGCGAAACGATAAGATAAAGGGAAAAGATACTAAGGGGAAATGGGGTAGTTTTAGGATAGGGTGCTCGGCAAGATCATCGCGACCTCGGGCCTACGTATGCTCATTCGGACGAGAATGAGGAATCAGAGCAATCGTAGTTAGATTACGGGAAAGGATAGAGGGAAGATGGAAGATGGAGAGAAGGTAGTGTGGAAACGGGGAAAAAAGAAAAAGTGTGCTCGCCAAGATCATCGCAATCTTGTGCCTACGTATCTTTACTCGGACGAGAATAAAGAATCAGAGCAATCGTAGTTCGTGGTACGCCCACGAAAAGAGGGTTAATGTTTGAATTTTAGGAGACGAAAGATTGAATGACAAACAACCCGAGGGGCGTGCCTCGAGAGTAGTCACTCAAGAATCCAAGGAATGCGAGACTCCAAGAATTCTCGTGAGTTGATTGTGAAAATGTTTGATAAGGATTAAATGTTTTAAGACGAAAGGGTGAATGAATAACAACCCAAGGGCGTGCCTTAAGAGCCATTCATTCGAAGACCCAAGGAATGCTAGATTCCAAGAATCTCCTCCTTTCGTAAGTTAAATAAGAAAAACGTTTGAAAAAGATTGAGTCGAATTGGTTGATAAAAGAGGTGAGGATCGATACTAGTCCCTAGGGGTGCTCCTAGTAACGAAACCTACGAGATGTGCGAGTGTGCATTTTGACGACGAGGCAAAAGGCACTCGACTTACGAGAATGTTTTGAAGAGTGGCTCGACGACGAGTCGAAAATTGGTTTGAAAATGATTCGGTTTGTTAAGTGTTTTAGGGAGAAAGACGATTATTCGATAAACGAGACGTCGGCCTCACAACCAATTAATCGGGGCATTATTGGGATGCTAGATCCCAACAACACCTTTTTCATTCGATTGATTTACGAAATATTGTTTGATGAACAACGAAAGTACCACATGGAATGCTAGACTCCAATGACATTTCTTTGTCCAAATAGTTAAGACGAGTGTTTTAGGAGTAAAAGGTCGAATGATCACTACCTAAGGCGTGCGCCTCAATAGCGGTCTCTTAAGAACCCAAAAGGTGCTAGACCTCAAGAATTCAGTTCTTTCGCGATTTAATTTAAAAAAATGATTTGAATAGGTGTTGAGTATTTTAATCGGGAAGTAAGCGTTTGAACAAATAAAAATGATTAGATAAACATGAATATGATATGGACAATATGGATAAGAATAATGAACGATGGTAAGAGTATGAATAATATAATCGAGATAAAAATGGACAAGAGATAGTATTGACATAAAATAAAATTGGTCTCGTCATAATCGCGATTTAATCGATAAATTGATAATCGACGACTTTTGACTTTCATTGACCAAAAGTGAAAATAAAAGAAAATAAAGTGACAATTAGGAAATTAAATCGAAAATATGAATACAAAGCATAAAGGTCTCGCCTTTATCGAGATTTAATCGAGAAATCGATAAATCGATCGATATTTAGTTTTCATGGACCAAAAATGAATAAGAATAATGGGAAAATAATGGAAATGAAATAAAATCGAAAATGATAAGAAAAAGAATAAAGGTCTCACCTTTATCGAGATTAAGTCAAGAAATCGATAAATCGATCGATGTTTTGGTTTTCATTGACCCAAAATAAATGTAAAATGAAATAAAAAAATGTAATGAAATAAATCGAAATAGATAGGAAAAAGCATAAAGGTCTCACCTTTATCGAGATTAAGTCGCGAAATCGACAAATCATCGATGTTTTGGTTTTCATTGACCAAAAATAAATGAATAAAAATAATGTAATGAAATAAATTGGAATAATAAAAAAATTAAATAGGCCTCATATAAATCAAGATTTAATCGATTTGAGAAAATCAACCTTAATCAAGATATTTTTGATGTCATTGGCCCCAAAATTGAAAATCGAAAATAAAATCAAAGACGAAATAAAAATGAAGTGGAAATCGAAAGAGAAATATTAAAAACAAAACATTAAATGGATTCAAGATATTTTGTATCAAAATCTAAAACCAATCAATCTTAATAAAATAAATGAATAAAAAGAGAAAAAAAAAATAAAATTAAAATAGAAAGAGGAGGGGGGCGCGCTGATTCAGGGAGTGTGGAGATGATTGATTCGCACGGGCCTTAAGGCCCATTAGCTCACGGTTTGTCATCAAAAGACGCAGTGGGATCAGAAACCACCCAGGTTTCATCATCTTCGATTATTCTTTAAAAAACAAAAAGAAAAAGAAGAACAGGGTAAAGAAGAACAGGGTGAATGAAAATCGAAAAAAGGAAAAAAAACTCAGAGGAACATCCTCATCATCGCATCTAACATCCGATTTATATTTCAAAGAGGAATCAAGGTTCAGAAAAGCAACACAGAGTCATGTCTCAACCTTTTCCACGGATCTCGCTTTTGCTTTGCCGCTTTTGCTTCAAACGTACTCGCGACCTGTTTTCGATCAGGTTTGTGTGATTTTATTTTTATTTTGGTTCGATCTCTGTTCTTCTTCTCCGTCAATTTCAGTCCGGTTTCGTTTCTATCTCAGTTTCATATTTCTTCTTCTGGGTTTTGTGGGTGTTTCGGGTTCTGGGTTGAAAAATGGTGGTGGGTTGGAAATGATTTAGGGTGGATTGTTATGACGTTTGTGTTGGTTGGAGGGTGAAGCGATTAAGAGGGATTTGGGGTTGGGTTTTGTTTCAGAGACGATGTCGTATTTATGGTTTGGGTGTTGAGTTAAAGGTTTGTGGGATTGCAGAAGGTTTGTGACGAAAATGTGGTATGTGGTGGTGTGTTGAAGCTCTGAGGTTGTGAGGATTTATTTGAGCAAAGGTTTTGGGTGTTGTTGGTGATGGAAGGAGAATTAGGTTGAAAGGGGTTGTGATTCGGTTTGAAGGAGGAAGAAGGTTGAAGAGGGTTTGTTTGGATTGTTGAATAGATGTTGGGGGAGGAATTTGGCAGAGATTATTTGCCTCTGTTGAGCTTGAAAATGAGGAAAGGGTGAGGTTAACTTTATAGAAGGTATTAAGGGTATTATGGGAAGGAATTTAGAGGAGAATTGTTGATGTCGTTTTGCGTCTTGTACGTCATGGAATTTTCGTTTATGCCTTGGTGACGCGTTTTTCCGTTTCATTTTATGGTGCAGGTCGCAGTGGGGTCGGGTTCGATTTTGTGAGGTGCTGGCTTGTATGATTTTGCAGCGATTTAATGTTGAAGTCTCGTACACAATTTAGGAGAGTGAGTGGTGTGTTGCTGCAGGTTTGGAGGTTTTCTGTGGAGAAGTTTGCTTTTTGCGAAATGTTGTCGATTTTTCGTACGAGTTGAATTGGTTTTACAGGTTGCAGCAGGTTTGTGAATTGGTGAAAAGTTCGTGTGTGACTTGAGGTGGGGTCACAGGTTTGAAAATTGTGTGTTGCGCAAGGATTATGGAGGCTGGTGGAAGTTTGGTTTATTTGTGGACGTTGGCTTGCGGTTCATTTGGAATTGGAGTGAACTTGTGTATGGTTAGGCATTTGTAATACGTGGTACTGGTCATGGCTGGTAGGAGACTTGGATATTGGCAATAGTGTTGTGTAGTAATTTTTTGCAAATTTTGTGAAATAGATTTGAAACAAAGTAATAGGCTTGTAGTGATGGACTTTGACATTATTTGAATGGGCCTTTTATTAATTTTTTTTGTAAATTTCCATGAACCATTTTTGTAGAGGACTTTGGTGATGATGGGCTTTTATTTTACAATGTGTATGGACTTTTTGTGACTTGAATTTGGATTTGTGTGACAAGAACTTATTTTTGGCTTTTATTGTATTATAGCTTTTTTTGGTTTTTTGTGGAATTTTGTAATAAGAAGGATAAGTAAAAAGCTGGTTTTTAATAATGGATCTTGAGATGAAATTGGATTTGGAATGTAGGTAATGAGAAAATGGACTTGTCATGGATATTAAAAAAAACTAAAAGTGGTCATGAACTAAATTGAGATTGAATATGGGGTTAAAAATTGGATTTATGGAATTGAATTTGAAAAGGTGTTGAATTTGAATAAAAAAGGATATCTATGGATATTTAGTTTAGATGGATAATGAAACATGGATTTGGCTAAGAAGCAGGTAATTGGGTAATGGATATTTAGATGGAAAACTGATTATTTGGCTATCGGAAAAAATTGTTAATTGGATTGGAATTTGGTATGGAGAAAATGGATATTGATTAAATGGATTTGGTTACGAATTGCCACCCCACTGGCTTTTCAACAACACGTCCGCCACTTAATTCTTCAAATGAACCTCTAAACACAACATGTCCAGCTCACTATGAAAACGTCTGAATTTGGCACAACCTGACTCGCACACAGGCAGCACTAATTGAAAGCTCATACCCACACCACTGAAATCATGCATACTCTGGCCTTGAAAATAAAGCATCATATTTTTGGAGTTTCTGAATAATGGTTAATGGATGAATGTACAAATGAGAGTTATACACAGGTAGGACAAATTTGGGGTATGACACATAGCACAAAATAGAATTCCCTCAAAGGGAAACTTTTTCCAACTAAGGAAGTTCAATTATGGAATAAAGCGGAAAGATCCATAACAGATTTGTTTTACAAAATAAATTGTTTTATAACATATAATTATTCATACAAAGTCAATACCAAATAGATACAACAAATGTATACATATATAACGTAATCGTTCACCGACTCCCGTGCTACGTATCAGAGCAGACACCAAGACCGACAACAGAATGGAGAACTAATCTTCCCAAAAGCCTCCCAGACACAAATCTGTAATTGCCTCATAGAGCAACAAACCACAGCAGAAGGGTGAGAAATAACAACAAAATCAAGATTGCATAATAATATGCAAACACATAAAAATTAACATACATGGTTATTCTCACCACATCATCGCATATTAACACATATAGAAACACACCACCACATCACATAGCACATGCCTACACATAAGACATATTATCCACAACTAATGCATTTATCGCACATGCACATCAATTCACCAACTCAAACATAAATCTCAACACATAATCAATTAATTCACAATTTCCACACATAATCAATCCATTTATGATTTATGTAAATGAACAGAGACCGACACAACGACTCTATGCAATGCATATGCGGTACCATTCATCCATCACTTCTCGTCACCAGTTCAAGCAGGAACTCTACTGGAATCATCGCTTGTTACTTAATGTAACTCCCCGTCGGGCACACGATGTTCCCCGTCGCTCACACCTCTTATTTTTAAGGCACACGATCCGATCCGATCGCTTTAGGTCCTCTTATTTTTAAGGCACACGACGTTTATGGATCGCTCACACCTCTTTGTATAAGGCACACGACCCGATCGCTCTGACCTCTTTGTATAAGGCACACGATCGTCTATAACCATCGCTCACACCTCTTATTTTTAAGGCACACGATCCATCCGATCGCTTTAGGTCCTCTTATTTTTAAGGCACACGATGTTATAGCGGATTCCCTCTGGAATCGATTCGTCGCTCACACCCCACAAGGGCACACGACATCACAAGATGCATATCATGATGCTTGACACACAAGAACTCATGACAATCAAATGCATCTTCACAATTCAACCATATGAATTATCTCATCATCATTATTCATGCATTGAAAACAATTCAAACAATGCATTTCAAACCATAATGGCCACCACACAACATACATTGAATTTCACATAAACAATGCATTTCATCACAAACCACAAACCACAACAATCATACAATCACAATTACTTCCACAAGGGATTCACACCACAAAGGCTACCCACAATACATCATAACAACATACCTTGATATTCAATCAAACAATGTATTTTACCACACAACAACATCATTAATCACGCATCGAGGTCCAATCCAAAACAATGGACATATTTGCCATAAGGCCACAACCCATCATCACAACATTCCATCATGTATATTCACATCATATAACAGCACACAAGCTACACGTTACATATCAAAAGCATATAGCATGATAACACATCAATCGCACACAATTAACGCGATAAAAACCCGACTATTTTTAAAAAAAAACACGAATTAATTAAATCATCTTTTACCCTCCAAACCATTTTTTAATAGAAAGAATATTTCATTAGCTTTCCAACGCTTCAAACGGGGGTCAAAACGGACTTACGGTTCAAAAGTTATGAAGAAAACAAAATCGGACATTTTGAAAAATTGGTGTCACACGCAGGTATGCTCAGGTCGAGTCTTTAGGTCGACTCAAGGTTCTTTAGGTCGACTCATAAGTCCTTTAGGTCGACTCATACTGTGCAGAATTTGTTAAAAACTCAGTTTTCGATCGTTAAATACCTTCCGGACCTCCGATTTCGATTCCGCAAAAAGCCCCGGTCTCAAAATTCAACATACTACAATATTTTCACCATTAAAAAGCCATCCAACACATTTTCCACGGTTGAAAGATTTTGAAACATAGTTTTATCAATTTATCCCAACTCCAAACTCGCTCAAAACCACTCGAAAACACACAAACAACCATTCCCGATTAATTCCTATCCTCACCCGACTATACTACACAACTTATTCCAAATTCTAACCGTGAAAACATCGATTTCTATTCATTTTTCATAAATCCAACCTAATTGAAAACTAAAAGAAAATAACCAAAACAATCCAAGAAAACATACACATATACATATACAAGCAATATATAATCGAAACTTCTCACCCTTACCCGATTATTCGCGCTTGAAACGGAGATTTCCTCTATTTTCCTCTTTTTCCTCTTCTCTCTTTTCCTTCTCTTCTTTCTCTCTGTTTTTCTTCTTCTTTTCTAACTTTCTCTTTTTCTCTCTTTCTAACCAATATATATATATATAATACTTATTATATAATATAAATCCAATAGGGTAAAATATCTCCAATTGATATTTTGTCTTCTAATACCAATTGATCAATTATTAGAGTTACCTTAAAATACTATCTTTTCTCTCTATTTCTCTTTTTATAAAAATATCTACCCCCAAAAGACAAAAATACCCCTACTCTCAAATATCTCGTAAACGCTCTCAAAACGCAATAGAACATAAACAGTGATGAAATATATTTCGGGAAATAAAAGTTGAAAAGAAATTATAATTTATTGCAAATATTTTACCTATCAGGGAAATTAACCAATTAACTCAATTAGCAGGTAAAATACATTAAATTCACACATTTCACAAAATTCACATAAATGAAATAAATAAATACACTTAAACAAATCGGGGCGTTACAACTCTCCCCCACTTAGACATTTTCGTCCTCGAAAATATCACCGAGACGAACAACTCCGGATAGCACTCTCGCATCCGACTAACCAACTAACATGCCAACAAAAGGCACACCACGAATAACACAAACTGACAAACCACCTAGCTAACAACAGCTACAACAACCACACGACAACGACGACAACCACAACGACAAGATGCAAAGCCCATACAATGCACTTGACGACTAACTCGCGACTCAAAGAAAACCATGTTACCAACACCCAGGTAACACTCCTCTAATCTCCCACATAGGGATTAACCACACGCACTCGAACCAGCACCATGGAAACGAGGCAACATCAAAGACAAGAACCTAAAGTTCCACGACACCACATCGATTCAACAACCTCTACATAACCATAATACCAACATCCTTATCACACAATAATATTACCACAATGCTACGATTCACCAATCGAACATACAATCAAAACATCTATCTACATAGTAGCCCCTGAATAATGTTTAAACCTTTCGCCTAACACTTCCATTCTGAAACGTCCAATGGTCTCATCATTCCTACATGTTCACAATGTTCAACCTAAGAACTCTAACCAGTCACACACGCATATACGAAATGTGCCACATCACGCTTTCGCTGCGCACTCTGATTACTCGAAACAGTCAAGTCTACCAATCTCACGTCCAAAGTCTAACTCTTTCTCATATTCACCAAAAATCACTGTTCACTTTTAATATTCCCAACCTCACACTCTCCTGTGTTATCTCACCCACCAGACACAAGTCTCTGAACTGCTCAAATAATTCTAACTTATTGACCATCAAAACAGACATGTATAAAGCTTTCGACTTAACTTATCACGCACGACATTAACTTTACCAATAGGATAATTCCAGCTAAAGTCATAACTCATCACAAATTCCAACCATCCTCGTTGTCTCGTACTCTATTCCTTCAGACCAAACAAGTACTCTAAACTCTTGTGATTACCAAACACTTCGAACATAGAACCATAAAGATAATACCTCCAAATATTCAAACACAATACAACCGCAACCAATTCCAAATCCAGAATAGTATAGATCCTCTTATGAATCCTCAATTTTCGTAAAGCATAAGCTACGACTTTACTCCCTTGCATTAACACACTGACTAAACTCATTAAGGACGCATCCCAATACCTCACAAACATTCCTGACGCATTACTAACACCAAATAACATCACTGTCCAACCAAATTCCAAAAGATACAAATTCTTAAAGCTTTTGCCAAAACTTTCCACTGGGGAATTGGTTACTCACATACAAGCTTAACCGAGTAAATAATAGCCTAATCCGATGATAACAAACTTAACCAGTCTCATTTAATAGGTTAAAGCCTCAACTCACAAAATTCACTATCCTTATTAAACGTTCCAAACAATTGTAATTTCGATCCAACTCAACCAAACCATTCCAATCATCTATTCCCGAAAGTGGACACTTATTCTCAACCGTTACCTTATTCAACTGTTAGTAATCCATACACAAGTTCTTCTCTTAACAATCCAAATTCCATAAATCCCGACCTGTCGCAACAAACCAACCAAAAAGAACTCTTAAATATTACATCCACACCTAAGGGTTATCTCAAAATTTCCATTAATGCTCTACAATCCCAAAGACTCCAAACCTCACCATAACTCTAAGTTTTGTTTTCCATAGTCTCAATGTCGTCATACACATCATACTTGTTATTCCATTCAATCATCATTCCCTTTGTGTTACTAACAAAACTGGAGCTCTATATGACAACACCTTAATGTTCCATCCAAAAACACATCTGAAAACCATGCACAACTGACGGCCCATCGCTGTGACTTCCTGCCAATTTCCAGAACACTATCATCCCACACATAACAAACATCTTAGTTTCACGTCCTAAAAGTGCTTCTACTTACTTAGCAGGTCCAAACCTCAAATCTTCACCTTCATCAAATTTTGAGTTCACACTCTACACTCTGAGAACAACCATTAACGATACTCAATCGTTCTCTCTCAATGACTTCCCAACTGAACCAACATACTAAAACCTCTAATCCGTCTCCTCTTTCGATATTAGAATCTTCATCGACTCAACAAAAAAATCCGTACTCACTTCCTTAATTCCAAACAATTCATTCACACACTATTAAAGCCGGAAAGACACGTCTGTTCCATCCAACATAATTCTCGTCTGCTATCAACAAGAGATTAAGGGTGATCAGTTCCTCAATTTTCCAATAGACAGTCGACAATCATGATGGGGCATAAACCATCTTTACCAAACTATAATAGCATTACTTACATCTCATGCACAAAACTACCTAAGGCACAAATCCTTAGTTAACATAAACCTTACCTCCGCATTCCCTCCGGAACCGGGAACCACACTATCCAAAGAGCACTTACAATCTTGCAATTCACAACACACGGAGCCAACGCTCCACACATGAAGCAACTTGGAGAAGTACCAGCTTCTCCCCCACTTATCTCATTCTCAATCTTGAAACACAAAGGATTAGAAAACCAGAAAGTACTGACAGTGCTTCCCACACATATCACGTACTAAGGGACAAACAACATCGACAGTATTCAACTGTCACACCAACTGACTCAACAACTTGGCCGGACGGACCGACCTGCTCTGATACCACTATTATAACACCCCAATTTCCAACGCGAATAAATAATACATAATTAAATCAGAGTAAATAAAAATTTATTTTTCCGACAGAAACAGGGATGCCACACTTAAAGAAATAAAACATATTCCCTGCTCAAATATTTTTGATACATAGCACAAAATAGAATACCCTCAAAGGAAAACTTTTTCCAACTAAGGAAGTTCAATTATGGAATAAAGCGGAAAGATCCATAACTGATTTGTTTTACAAAATAAATTATTTTATAACATATAATTATTCATACAAAGTCAATACCAAATAGATACAACAAATGTATACATATATAACGTAATCGTTCCCCGACTCCCGTGCTCCGTATCATAGCAGACACCAAGACCGACAACAGAATGGAGAACTAATCTTCCCAAAAGCCTCCCAGACACAAATCTGCAATTGCCTCATAGAGCAACAAACCACAACAGAAGGGTGAGAAATAACAACTAAATCAAGATTGCATAATAATATGCAAACACATAAAAATTTACATGCATAGTTATTCTCACCACATCATCGCATATTAACACATATATCATGCCACATATACATAACATAAACCAATTATACTAACATAATCACATATTCACACATAAGGCACACCATAGTCATAACATATAGAAACACACCACCACATCACATAGCACATGCCTACACATAAGACATATTATCCACAACCAATGCATTTATCGCACATGCACATCAATTCACCAATTCAAACATAAATCTCAACACATAATCAATTAATTCACAATTTCCACACATAATCAATCCATTTATGATTTATGCAAATGTACAGAGACCGACACAACGACTCTATGCAATGCATATGCGGTACCATCCATTCATCACTTCTCGTCACCAGTTCACTCAGGAACTCTGTTAGAATCATCGCTTGTTACTTAATGTAACTCCCCGTCGGGCACATGATGTTCCCCGTCGCTCACACCTCTTATTTTTAAGGCACACGATCCTATCCGATCGCTTTAGGTCCTCTTATTTTTAAGGCACACGACGTTTATGGATCGCTCACACCTCTTTGTATAAGGCACAAGATCCGATCGCTCACACCTCTTTGTATAAGGCACACGATCGTCTATAACCATCACTCACACCTCTTATTTTTAAGGCACACGATCCATCCGATCGCTTTAGGTCCTCTTATTTTTAAGGCACACGATGTTATAGCGGATTTCCTCTGGAATCGATTCGTCGCTCACACCCCACAAGGGCACACGACATCACAAGATGCATATCATGATGCTTGACACACAAGAACTCATGACAATCAAATGCATCTTCACAATTCAACCATATGAATTATCTCATCATCATTATTCATGCATTGAAAACAATTCAAACAATGCATTTCAAACCATAATGGCCACCACACAACATACATTGAATTTCACATAAACAATGCATTTCATCACAAACCACAAACCACAACAATCATACAATCACAATTACTTCCACAAGGGATTCACACCACAAAGGTTACCCACAATACATCATAACAACATACCTTGATATTCAATCAAACAATATATTTTTACCACACAACAACATCATTAATCACGCATCGAGGTCCAATCCAAAACAATGCACATATTTGCCATAAGGCCACAACCCATCATCAGAACATTCCATCATGTATATTCACATCATATAACAGCACACAAGCTACACGTTACATATCAAAAGCATATAGCATGATAACACATCAATCGAACACAATTAACGTGATAAAAACCCGACAACCCGACTATTTTTCAAAAAAACACGAATTAATTAAATCATTTTTTACCCTCCAAACCATTTTTAATAGAAAGAATATTTCATTAGCTTTCCAACGCTTCAAACGGGGGTCAAAACGGACTTACGGTTCAAAGGTTATGAAGAAAACAAAATCGGACATTTTGAAAAATTGGTGTCACGCGCAGGTATGCTCAGGTCGAGTCTTTAGGTCGACTCAAGGTTCTTTAGGTCGACTCATAAGTCCTTTAGGTCGACTCATACTGCGCAGAATTTGTTAAAAACTCAGTTTTCGATCGTTAAATACCTTCCAGACCTCCGATTTCGATTCCGTAAAAAGCCCCGGTCTCAGAATTCGACATACTACAATATTTTCGCCATTAAAAAGCCATCCAACACATTTTCCATGGTTGAAATATTTTGAAACATAGTTTTATCAATTTATCCCAACTCCAAACTCGCTCAAAACCACTCGAAAACACACAAACAACCATTCCCGATTAATTCCTATCCTCACCCGACTATACTACACAACTTATTCCAAATTCTAACCGTGAAAACATCGATTTCTATTCATTTTTCATAAATCCAACCTAATTGAAAACTAAAAGAAAATAACCAAAACAATCCAAGAAAACATACACATATACATATACAAGCAAGATATAATCGAAACTTATCACCCTTACCCGATTATTCGCGCTTGAAACGGAGATTTCCTCGATTTTCCTCTTCTCTCTTTTCCTTCTCTTCTTTCTCTCTGTTTTTCTTCTTCTTTTCTAACTTTCTCTTTTTCTCTCTTTCTAACCAATATATATATAATACTTATTATATAATATAAATCCAATAGGGTAAAATATCTCCAATTGATATTTTGTATTCTAATACCAATTGATCAATTATTAGAGTTACTTTAAAATACTCTCTTTTCTCTTTTTATAAAAATATCTACCCCCAAAAGACCAAAATACCCCTACTCTCAAATATCTCGCAAACGCTCTCAAAACGCAATAAAACATAAACAGCGATGAAATATATTTCGGGAAATAAAAGTTGAAAAGAAATTATAATTTATTGCAAATATTTTACCTATCAGGGAAATTAATCAATTAACTCAATTAGCAGGTAAAATACAATAAATTCACAGATTTCACAAAATTCACATAAATAAAATAAATAAATACACTTAAACAAATTGGGGTGTTACAACTCTCCCCCACTTAGACATTTTCGTCCTCGAAAATATCACTGAGATGAACAACTCCGGATACGACTCTCGCATCTGACTAACCAACTAACATGCCAACAAAAGGCACACCACGAATAACACAAACTGACAAACCACCTAGCTAACAGCAGCTACAACAACGACACGACAACGACGACAACCACAACGACAAGATGCAAAGCTCATACAATGCACTTGACGATTAACTCACAACTCAAAGAAAACCATGTTACCAACACCCAGGTAACACTCCTCTAATCTCCCACATAGGGATTAACCACACGCACTCGAACCAGCACCATGGAAACGAGGCAACAACAAAGACAAAAACCTAAAGTTCCACGACACCACATCGATTCAACAACCTCTACATAACCATAATACCAACATCCTTGTCACACAATAATATTACCACAATGCTACGATTCACCAATCGAACATACAATCAAAACATCTATCTACATAGTAGCCCCTGAATAATGTTTAAACCTTTCGCCTAACACTTCCATTCTGAAACGTCCAATGGTCTCATCATTCCTACATGTTCACAATGTTCAACCTAAGAACTCTTACCAGTCACACACGCATATACGAAATGTGCCACATCACGCTTTCGCTGCGCACTCTGATTACTCGAAACCGTCAAGTCTACCAATCTCACGTCCAAAGTCTAACTCTTTCTCATATTCACCAAAAATCATTGTTCAATTTTAATATTCCCAACCTCACATTCTCCTGTGTTATCTCACCCACCAGACACAAGTCTCTGAACTGCTCAAATAATTCTAACTTATTGACCATCAAAACAGACATGTATAAAGCTTTCGACTTAACTTATCACGCACGACATTAACTTTACCAATAGGATAATTCCAGCTAAAGTCATAACTCATCACAAATTCCAACCATCCTCGTTGTCTCGTACTCTATTCCTTCAGACCAAACAAGTACTCTAAACTCTTGTGATTACCAAACACTTCGAACCTAGAACCATAAAGATAATACCTCCAAATATTCAAACACAATACAACCGCAACCAATTCCAAATCCAGAATAGTATAGATCCTCTTATGAATCCTCAATTGTCGTAAAACATAAGCTACGACTTTACTCCCTTGCATTAACACACTGAATAAACTCATCAAGGACGCATCCCAATACCTCACAAACATTCCTGATGCATTACTAACACCAAATAACATCACTGCCCAACCAAATTCCAAAAGATACAAATTCTTAAAGCTTTTGCCAAAACTTTCCACTGGGGAATTGGTTACTCACATACAAGCTTAACCGAGTAAATAATAGCCTAATCCGATGATAACAAACCTAACCAGTCTCATTAAATAGGTTAAAGCCTCAACTCACAAAATTCACTATCCTTATTAAACGTTCCAAACAATTATAATTTCGATCCAACTCAACCAAACCATTCCAATCATCTATTCCCGAAAGTGGACACTTATTCTCAATCGTTACCTTATTCAACTGTTAGTAATTCATACACAAGTTCTTCTCTTAACAATCCAAATTCCATAAATCCCGACCTGTCGCAATAACCAACCAAAAAGAACTCTTAAATATTACATACACACCTAAGGGTTCTCTCAAAATTTCCATTAATGCTCTACAATTCCAAAGACTCCAAACCTCACCAGAACTCTAAGTTTTGCTTTCCATAGTCTCAATGCCGTCATACACATCATACTTGTTATTCCATTCAATCATCATTCCCTTTGTGTTACTAACAAAACTGGAGCTCTATAAGACAACACCTTAATGTTCCATCCAAAAACACATCTGAAAACCATGCACAACTGACAGCCCATCGCTGTGACTTCCTGCCAATTTCCAGAACACTATCATCACACACATAACAAACATCTTAGTTTCACGTCCTAAAAGTTCTTCTACTTACTTAGCAGGTCCAAACCTCAAATCTTCACCTTCATCAAATTTTGAGTTCACACTCTACACTCTGAGAACAACCATTAACGATACCCAATCGTTCTCTCTCAATGACTTCCCAACTGAATCAACATACCAAAACCTCTAATCCGTCTCCTCTTCCGATATTAGAATCTTCATCGACTCAACAAAAAAATCCGTACTCACTTCCTTAATTCCAAACAATTCATTCACACACTATCAAAGCCGGAAAGACATGTCTGTTCCATCCAACATAATTCCCGTCTGCTATCAACAAGAGATTAAGGGTGATCAGTTCCTCAATTTGCCAATAGATAGTCGACAATCATGATGGGGCATAAACCATCTTTACCAAACTATAATAGCATTACTTACATCTCATGCACAAAACTACCTAAGGCACAAATCCTTAGTTAACATAAACCTTACCTCCGCATTCCCTCCGGAACCGGGAACTACACTGTCCAAAGAGCACTTACAATCTTGCAATTCACAACACACGGAGCCAACGCTCCACACCTGAAGCAACTTGGAGAAGTACCAGCTTCTCCCCCACTTATCTCATTCTCAATCCTGAAACACAAAGGATTAGAAAACCAGAAAGTACTGACAGTGTTTCCCACACATAACACGTACTAAGGGACAAACAACATCGACAGTATTCAACTGTCACACCAACTGACTCAACAACTTGGCCGGACGGACCGACCTGCTCTGATACCACTATTGTAACACCCCAATTCCCAACGCGAATAAATAATACATAATTTAATCAGAGTAAATAAAAAAAAAATTTCGACAGAAACAGGGATGCCACACTTAAAGAAATAAAACATATTCCCTGCTCAAATATTTTTGATACATAGCACAAAATAGAATACCCTCAAAGGGAAACTTTTTCCAACTAAGGAAGTTCAATTATGGAATAAAGCGGAAAGATCCATAACTGATTTGTTTTTCAAAATAAATTGTTTTATAACATATAATTATTCATACAAAGTCAATACCAAATAGATACAACAAATGTATACATATATAACGTAATCGTTCCCCGACTCCCATGCTACGTATCAGAGCAGACACCAAGACCAACAACAGAATGGAGAACTAATCTTCCCAAAAGCCTCCCATACACAAATCTGTAATTGCCTCATAGAGCAACAAACCACAGCAGAAGGGTGAGAAATAACAACTAAATCAAGATTGCATAATAATATGCAAACACATAAAAATTCACATGCATAGTTATTCTCACCACATCATCGCATATTAACACATATATCATGCCACATATACATAACATAAACCAATTATACTAACATAATCACATATTCACACATAAGGCACACCATAGTCATACCATATAGAAACACACCACCACATCACATAGCACATGCCTACACATAAGACATATTATCCACAACCAATGCATTTATCGCACATGCATATCAATTCACCAATTCAAACATAAATCTCAACACATAATCAATTAATTCACAATTTCCACACATAATCAATCCATTTATGATTTATGCAAATGCACAGAGACCGACACAACGACTCTATGCAATGCATATGCGGTACCATTCAACCATCACTTCTCGTCACCAGTTCACTCAGGAACTCTGCTGGAATCATCGCTTGTTACTTAATGTAACTCCCCGTCGGGCACACGATGTTCCCCGTCGCTCACACCTCTTATTTTTAAGGCACACGATCCGATCCGATCGCTTTAGGTCCTCTTATTTTTAAGGCACACGGCGTTTATGGATCGCTCACACCTCTTTGTATAAGGCACACGACCCGATCGCTCTGACCTCTTTGTATAAGGCACACGATCGTCTATAACCATCGCTCACACCTCTTATTTTTTAGGCACACGATCCATCCGATCGCTTTAGGTCCTCTTATTTTTAAGGCACACGATGTTATAGCGGATTCCCTCTGGAATCGATTCGTCGCTCACACCCCACAAGGGCACACGACATCACAAGATGCATATCATGATGCTTGACACACAAGAACTCATGACAATCAAATGCATCTTCACAATTCAACCATATGAATTATCTCATCATCATTATTCATGCATTGAAAACAATTCAAACAATGCATTTCAAACCATAATGGCCACCACACAACATACATTGAATTTCACATAAACAATGCATTTCATCACAAACCACAAACCACAACAATCATACAATCACAATTACTTCCACAAGGGATTCACACCACAAAGGCTACCCACAATACATCATAACAATATACCTTAATATTCAATCAAACAATGTATTTTACCACACAACAACATCATTAATCACGCATCGAGGTCAAATCCAAAACAATGCACATATTTTCCATAAGGCCACAACCCATCATCACAACATTCCATCATGTATATTCACATCATATAACAGCACACAAGCTACACGTTACATATCAAAAACATATAGAATGATAACACATCAATCGCACACAATTAACGCGATAAAAACCCGACAATCCGACTATTTTTCAAAAAAACACGAATTAATTAAATCATATTTTACCCTCCAAACCATTTTTAATAGAAAGAATATTTCATTAGCTTTCCAACGCTTCAAACGGGAGTCAAAACGGACTTACGATTCAAAAGTTATGAAGAAAACAAGATCGGACATTTTGAAAAATTGGTGTCACGCGCAGGTATGCTCAGGTCGAGTCTAGGTCGACTCAAGGTTCTTTAGGTCGACTCATAAGTCCTTTAGGTCGACTCATACTGCGCAGAATTGGTTAAAAACTTAGTTTTCGATCGTTAAATACCTTCCGAACCTCCGATTTCGATTCCGTAAAAAGCCCCGGTCTCAGAATTCGACATACTACAATATTTTCACCATTAAAAAGCCATCCAACACATTTTCCACGGTTGAAATATTTTGAAACATAGTTTTATCAATTTATCCCAACTCCAAACTCGCTCAAAACCACTCGAAAACACACAAACAACCATTCCCGATTAATTCCTATCCTCACCCGACTATACTACACAACTTATTCTAAATTCTAACCGTGAAAACATCGATTTCTATTCATTTTTCATAAATCCAACCTAATTGAAAACTAAAAGAAAATAACCAAAACAATCCAAGAAAACATACACATATACATATACAAGCAAAATATAATCGAAACTTATCACCCTTACCTGATTATTCGCGCTTGAAACGAAGATTTCCTCGATTTTCCTCTTTTTCCTCTTCTCTCTTTTCCTTATCTTATTTCTCTTTGTTTTTCTTCTTCTTTTCTAACTTTCTCTTTTTCTCTCTTTCTAACCAATATATATATATATATATATATATATATATATATATATATATATATATATAATACTTATTATATAATATAAATCCAATATGGTAAAATATCTCCAATTGATATTTTGTCTTCTAATACCAATTGATCAATTATTAGAGTTACCTTAAAATACTCTCTTTTCTCTCTATTTTTATTTTTATAAAAATATCTACCCCAAAAGACCAAAATACCCTTACTCTCAAATATCTCGCAAACGCACTCAAAACGCAATAAAACATAAACAGCGATAAAATATATTTCGGAAAATAAAAGTTGAAAAGAAATTATAATTTATTGCAAATATTTTACCTATCAGATAAATTAACCAATTAACTCAATTAGCAGATAAAATACAATAAATTTACACATTTAACAAAATTCACATAAATGAAATAAATAAATACACTTAAACAAATCGGGGCGTTACATAATTACAATATCCTTAGTCTCTTGAAATCAAAAGTTATTATATTCATGTAGTTACTAAGTTTTTCTTTTATTCTCACTCTCAACATGATTATCCTTAAACATATTTTTAAATTAGATAGAGTGGAGTTAAATGCTAATCAATCCAAACCAGTGTACATTAATGCTAAGATTACCCCATTTGGCATCTGGTCTGCCCGATCAATATTTAGTCAATATTTCCTTCGACTTGGATAGTGTTTACGACCAACACACACATTGATCTTATGTGTTGTCATACATAGGAGTAACAATTGATTTAAAAATAAAAATAAAAATATTGTTTCTAAAGCTGTCTATAAAATTATATTATCCAAATTATAATAAAATATTGACTAAATAATCAAAAAGTGTACCTCTAAGTTTATTAAATAATCAATAACTATTATTATAAAGGGTAATATCGAAATAAATAAAAACCAACTCAAAAATTCCTATATTTATTTATAGGTATAGATGAATATCCTAATAACTACTGGACCATAATTTAAAGATCTGCATCATGTTTAAGGGTGTGTTTGTTTCAAGGTTAGAAAAAATATTCCTAGGAATATGACTATGGGTGTGTTTGTTTCAATCTAATTTGGCGGGATGTATGATCATCATTGATTGACAGTAAAAAAATTTTACAATGTCAGTGCATCACTCTTTTTTTCTAATAAATAACTGCCCATTTTATTATTGAAATAGTAATGAATTACATTAGTAATGTGTACACATGTGGCAGTTTCCTTTCATGGTTTATAAATTAGTATTATGTAAAAGTTAAAAAGAATATTACAAAGAGTATAATAAGGAAAAAAATAGGTTACACCAAACTTTTGTTTTCTCTTTATATATTATTATAAAATAGATAAATTGGAGCTAAGCGAATAAATTGGAACTAATCGAAATAAAATTTCAATCTTTTTTTTTTTGAATACGCAAAATTTCCATCTAAAAGAGGGAAGGAAATATGGGAATTAATTATTCATAATTATTATTCTTCTTATAAAGAAATGAAAAGGTTGAATCTATCAAATGTATTGTGCGCGATCAAATTTTTAAATTTGATTCCACACTTTATCTTAGATTTTTTTAAACTCTCACAAGACCCTTTTATTTTAATTTAATTATGTGTTTGGTCACAAAAGCAATATTTTGTTCTAAATTCCGAGTGATGCATTTTTATATTTCTTTTATTAGTAAATATTGAATTTTCTATTTTAATAATATTGATATTGTTTAGAAGGATCACTCTAGAGTCTTTTAAATCTTGTCTAAAAGGATTATTTCATAGTAGTGTGAATTAGAGACATTTGCGTTGTGGTTTGGATCAATTTGATTTGGTTTTGAAAAATCAATTAAAAAATTCAATTTAATAAGAGAGGTTTTCATAAAAAAAAAATACATCCTAGCATGTCCAATAATGTTTGGTTTTATGTGGTTTACGTCTTTTTTATCGGCTTAAGATTTTAGTTTGGATTAATATGGATTTAAAGACCCCTAGTGTGAATGTTTGTTGGCTTTTGTTTCTTTTATGTGTGACCGATAGAATTAGAGTTTAGCCTAACTCATCCTATAAAATCGGGTTGTAAGGTGAGAGGTGTCACTCAATAGTTTTTTCCAATATACCCCCTCATGCCCAGCACTATTGGGCTTGGTGCGTAGATACAAACGGTGGGTGGCCCGAATTATCGATGTATGGGACTTGCTTTTTCCAATACACTCCCTCGCGCCCAGCATTTTTTGGACTTGGTGTGCATATATAAATGGCGGGTGGCCTGAATTGATAGGCTCGTGATACCATGATATAATTAGAGTTTGACCTAACTCATCCCTACAAAACCGGTATGTAAGGTGAGGGGTGTCACTAAATGGTTTTTCCCAATAGTGACGACTACAAATATGATAGAGAGTTTCTTAATGCACCATCCAACTTTCTTAGACACTGCGTGAAATTCCTCTTATGCCCCCTGATTCCGGATGTGCACATCCGGACGCACTGTGACCTTAAAAATTTTTTTTGTCCCGGATGTGTATATCCGGAAGGCCTCCGGATCTGCATATTCAGAAACATTGATGATATATTTAAACCTGCATGATCACTCCCCCTTCCCATTCTCAATCTTTCTTCTTCCATACTCACCCTCACCAACCCAAAAACCCTACTTCATCAATACCATTTCTCACTAAAAAACTTCAACTTTTTGGTGCAACAAATCAAAGGGAGCAAGAGAAAATTGAATTTCAGGTAAATATTCAACTTCATCCACTACATTGCTCACATTATCAATCTACTTTTTTGGAAAAAAACAAGTTACGCTACTTCCGGATGTGCACATCCGGAACGAATTGAGCATGAACATTTCCGGATGTGCACATCCGAAAAAGTGCACTAATTAATTTTAATTTTGAGCAATTTTTAATATGTTTTATTTATACATACTTATTGTTCTATTATTGTTTATAAATAGATATGGTGCACCCCGATAACATGTCAAAAGAATTAGTTTCGCCGATTTCCCCGAAAGATGAAGGGATTATCGTTAAGTCGGTTGATGTCGGCGGTGACTTTATTAACAAGCAAGAGTTTAATGATCGTGAAAGCATGCTCGCATACATTCGTAGGACGACTATTGAGCTTGGCTTCGGTGTAAATATCGGAAGATCGAATAATGGTTCGGAAAGAAAAAAGGCTTTTGTAATTTTGGGGTGCGAAAGAAGCGGCAAATATCAAGTACCTCTATGGAAGTTAAAAAAAGACGAGACCGGTACTAAAAAATGTGAGTGGCCTTTTAAGATTGGTGGTTACATGTTAGCTTCCAAGAAATGGAGATTTAGCGTTCGTTGTGGTATACATAATCACGAAATGTGCTCAAAGTTTCAAGGTCATCCAAGTGTATGTCGGCTCAAGGCGGAAGAGAAGACACGTGTTGCCGACATGACCTTGAATCTTGTCCAACCGAAAAATATACTTGCCACGTTGAAACGGAAGGAACCCGACAATGTAGCAAATATAAAGCAAATGTATAATATTCGGTATCAGACGAACAAGGGAATTAGGGGAGATAGAAGTGAGATGCAACAACTGTTGAAATTGTTGGATGATAACGATTACGTGTCTCGGTACAGATATCGCGATGATGGAATTACGGTCCGAGATATTTTTTGGACTCATCTGGATTCCATAAAATTGTTCAACACGTTCTCGACAGTGCTCATTCTCGATAGTACCTACAAGACGAACAAGTATCGACTTCCATTATTTGAGATGGTTGGTGTACGTCTACGGGTAAGACATATGCCGTTGGTTTTGCCTTTTTGAAGTGCGAAAAAGAGGACAATTTTACGTGGGCATTGGAGACGTGTCGGTCACTTTTGAAGAAACATGTTCAAATGCCAAAAGCAATTGTTACGGACCGCGATAACGCTTTGATGAATGCGGTTGCAAAGGTCTTTCCTTCTTCCAATGCACTACTTTGTCGATTACACATAACAAAGAATGTGCGAAGTCGGGTTAAGACCGCGGTGGGTGCGAAACAAGTGGAGTCGGAAGATGGAAAAATGGCAAAGTTGGGTGTCATTGTAAAAAAATAATGGATGCATGGACTCATATTCTAAATTCTTCCACAAAGGAATTATATGCCGATTCGGTCATGAAATTTCGGAAAGTGTGCGAAAAGTACCCCGCTCTGTTGAAATATGTTGAATCCGCCAATATTTGTAGGGTTTGTCCGGATCTGCACATCCGGAACAAACTTAGGCATAAATAACTTTACCCTAACTTTTCTATAAATTAGGGATTTCATTTGATATCATTCACACAAACTCTAAATGTCTCAATTGTATGATATCAAGTTTTGTTGGTATGTCGCAAGTGTCTCCTACACCGACAGCAAAACACGCAGTCGCACGTTTAAGGTAACGAGGGACATCTCCATCGGCGAGATCATTGACGACATCGAACATCTCCTACCTTACGGAGACAAACGAAAGGTTGCGAAGCTTCAGTATCGTTCACCTTCGACTGACAACGAAGGGAACGTAGCTTACAACCTTGTTGAGCTCAAGAATCAAGAGGATGTTAGAGCGACGTGGCAAACTTTTTTCGGTTGCGAAGAAAGATTCCCGCTCGAGTTCGAGGCGACCGTCAAAATTCGAAGAACGGTCGATGACATCTTAGAGATGTGCAAGCGTCCACCAGGCTATTGATTTTGTAATATTTAAATTTATGTCGATGTAATGGCGATTTTCTGAAAGTAATCCCGATTTTATTTTATGAATGTGAGAAACATTGTTGAATTTTTGGTGTTCTGTATCAGGATTTATTCTGGATTTGCAAATACGAATTTCTTCCGGATGTGCACATCCGGAAAAAACTGAAAAATTTAAAAAAAAGGGTGCGTCCGGATTTTCACATCCAGAACGCAGGGGTATTTTCGTCAGCGCACATGGTGTCTAAGAAGGTTGGGTGGTGTGTTAAGAAATTCTCATATGATATACCCTGATGTTGTCAATCTTCTCACCGAGGAAGCACATGTTGTTGGTCTGGATGTTAATGTAGTTGAGGTTTGTAAACTAGGTGTTACTAACCTGATGTTTCTTAATTTGTTGTTGAGAAATATTTTGTCACTAAACATACATTTAAGTTACTCTATCATATGTTTAAATGGGTATGTGTCGAAGCTGTTAAGTTAGGTTTTTGTGTAGTTTAGTATAAAAAAACAAATAGAAAATTGATATGTGGTGACACCATATCAAATATTGATGTTATTTCAGGTTGTGTGGGTACTATATGACGACAAATATTTAGAAATCTAATGTGATGTACAATGTACACAATCATGAATTGGATCGCAAGTTAGGTTGTGTGGGTACTATATGACGACAAATATTTAGAAATCTAATGTGATGTACAACATACACAATCATGAATTGGATCGCAAGTTAGCAGTTCAAGTTGTGTGGGTACTATATGACGACAAATATTTAGAAATCTAATGTGATGTTCGGCGTACACAATCATGAATTGGATCGCAAATTAGCAGTATTGAAATTTCATAATGTATTATTATGATTTCATTGTTATTGAATACAATAGCTTCAACTTCATTACACATTTTGATGGCAATTTTTCAATCAATAGTGCTAAAATTGGCAACATTTTCTTTCGCATTTTAAGAACATTTTTAAAACAAGCCACATTAATGATTCATTCATAACATTACAAACAAGTTATTCTACACTGATGATGCAAAATACAGCTTAATACAAATAAGTTGTTCTACATAGTGTTGATACAAACAAGTTGTTCAAAAGCAAATAACTTATTCATTACATAAACAAAATACAACTTAACGCTGATAGCATATCCAAAATAGACCAAAACAAGTGTGTGGCAGAATACATAGACAAAATACAACTTCAAAATATCATCACAATTTTAAGTGTTTGACAATATCTTCATAAAGTTAAGCCTTTGTGAGTTTCATCCTAACACTCACACTTGCACATATTGAGGCTATACATAAATGTGAGACCTAATTTCCTTTGTTGGCCATAGTCAAATTAAAAAGCTTTTATCTATATTCACAACTAAAAGACCATGAGAACTAACAACTAACAGACTATGAATCTATGATCCTTAAAACAAGTACAAAATTTGGCAAAGGCAAACCATATTACACAGGAAGGGGTCTGGTAATGAATCTGGAGCACCACCACTCCTGCCATTGAGCACAATCACGTTGTCATCAGAATTAGTAGAGTCCTTGTGTAAGCTTTATAAGCCTCCCATAGCCTCACTACCTTGCAACTCACACCCAATTTTTTTTCAACAATAAAATTAAATAAAAGTAATTAAATTTTATTTAGAATGATTATACCTTAATTCTTCTACATTATTTTTCTGAATTCACCAAATTTTCTCATAAAAATCATGGAATGATGATTGTCATCAAGATCATCTATGGCCGGCGTATCAATCCTCTTCCTGTACACCAAAACACCTCATTGGTCTTCATTTATGGACTTCCATCTCTTGGCCTGTGCAAAGCTAGCCACGGTAGGAAGTACCCACTTCTCACAAACGGAGGGGGAAATGCTCGTATATCCAACATTGTACAAGAACATAGGCAAATCAATAAATGTCATAAATAAGAACCAAATTAATAAGTAACAAAAAAAAGTTCATACCTAAAATAGACTCATAACCAGCATGCATACTAGTCTTAAATTGGTGTCTGCAATCCACAATTGCAGTTGTAACTTGTAATATATATAAACTATAAAAGTTTACACAACGGTATTACAACATCAGTTACTGTTGCATCAACTGTATTTATTTGCTTGAATTTTACCAGAATATTTAGGGTCACGGCAAAATCACAACAACGACGACATCCACAATTTATGCCTGCCTAGATGTAGCATTTTGGAGTGGACTGGCTCCAACATATCCACTAAGACCAACATAAGGAATGAAATAAGACGCAAGTAGAAAGTTGATATGATTTGCAATAGATGATGGTCCACCCTCGGCTAATTCAGGAGCAATTAGATCCAATCCATCTATAAACAAGCTTGTTTTCTTAAGAAGAAGTATTTCCCTCTACTGTCTTAAGATCCATAAGCAGAGGCTGAAAGTGTTATGGCTTTCATAGCAATTAAATGACCAAATGATGTCATTATTGCATCATTCTATGACCGTGGAAGTTTTATTTACACACTGCATTTAACTAATGCCAAAATGTGCTATACAAGTGGTGCCAAAACAGATTAAGAGGACAACAGAAAAGCATTTTTATCAAAATAGAGAACTAATCCTTAAAAGAATAGTTTTTTATTGAAAAACTTATGAAACAAGGATAAAGACATTCTTTAAAATAGTTAAAAGTCATTCTTAAAAATAGTTCACTAATATCAAAACTGATATTTATAAATGAATGGAATAATAATGGACAAAAGAGCATTGTTGGAGCTATATTGGAATGAGGTAAATGTTGCTTTGTCGGTATAAGAATCGATGTGATGATAGCATAATATTCCGTGATTCAGTTTTCAGACGTATAGAATAGATTAGGATCTTAGGTCAAGTACAAAATTAATACAATATTCATTCCCAAACTCCATTATAGAGTTGATTTTAATATGTGTGTATTTGACAAATAGTCTGGTTATGAACTAATGATATGACAAATCTCCTGGTTGCTGTAGCTACAGTTCTCATAAAAGGATGGCGGTATACAAAAAACACATGTAGAGCCACTTCTTTGCATGAACAAAATCACTTTGAGCAGAAAATGTATGTGAACCAGACAATCTCCCTCTTGGTTTAATTAATGTTACATAAGAGCAAGTTGTAGAAGTGTTGAGCTAACACAAACACTAGTAGACTCCAAATTATTGTATTAAAGTCCCATATTGCCGAGTTAGCAAAGAAGCAGAAAAGATGTTAGATATAAAACACACAGCTGACATGCATTTCAACTCATACCTTTCTCGGCCTTTTGGCTAAGATCAAGTGTAGTATCTGTTCTTATCAGTTTAATATCTGATATGTGGGTCAATGGTCCACACGATATTAAATTTATTTTTTGAGGGGGAGAGTCCACTACAATAGCTTGCTATTGGGTCTCTCACTTGTCGCTTTTGCGTTGCACTATTGCAATAGCCTGGCACACCCCACCAAACCTAATTCAAATTTTTGTCCAATTCAAGATTTTCATAATCAACCATTTTGTCACCTCACTCTATCAAATCAATGATTTTCTACAAAAAGCCAACATGACGAATGCCAAACTTACAAATTATAAATCAATATACGAAGAATATTCATAAATTATCATTTCGTGGACAAATTGTAAAAATTATACTCTGCTAATACAAATAAATGTGACAGAATCATACTCTGCTAAACCAATTCCTTAGTGAGATGTATGCTTTCTAGTGCCCACACTAAGGGTTATTTCTTATTAAATATTCCAAGAAAGGATTTGATGACATTGATTGCTTTTTTGTTGATAAATGACTCATCAAATATTTTTAATAACAGATCGAAAGTGCATCTTAAATCTTTGGGAGAAATTCATTATTACTTTATAATTATTATTTTGCAGATAAACAAATGTAGTTGTTATCTTAGGGTGGGAAATATATTGTCCCTACTACTAGTAGTAGTTGAGTCCCACATCGAAAGAAGATGAAAGGTATCGACAGAAGCGAGAGTATAAACGAACTTGAATACCATCAATGCAACATACTTACCTGGATGGGGTCAATGGTTGATCATGAAGAACCATGGCCTAGGAGAGTGACCTCCATTGCACTTAGGAGGGGTGCTATCCTAAGGTCTACTCAAGTGGTGGAACCTACATCATAATTTGTTCCAGTAGGGGCCTGCGTCCGCGCGGCCCCTTCTTATTCTAATGTCAAAGTTTTGGGAATAATTCCTCTTTAAATGGTTTAGGAGAATGTAATCTTTTCTTATTATTTAGATCCAACTATGTTTACGGAACCATATATTTAGAAGTTGCCTCTGTGTAAAGGTACTAGTATGTACTATGTACAATGAATGAATGACACACCTTGGTGCTAGAACAAAAAAAGTAATGGTTCAAGGGGGCTAGGCTCAACAGCTGTTGTGAACTGGAGATGCAGTGGCATGTGATCCTTCCACTGTCAGGATGTTGCAGCCACGAGCCTAAACTGTCAAGCCTTATCCATGTTCCATCACCTTGGTGCTCCCATATGGGTCATAAGTTGGCGCTTCTCAATGGATATTCTAGCCAATGTGGGCATTAATGGATATAAGTTTGTATAGTATTAAGATGGAACATGGTGTTTTAAATGGCTTACTTTGAACTCAGCACTCCCCAACTTCTTTTGACATGTTATAACACTAATCATTGAAAAGATGCGGTTGGGGGATTTAATCCACATATATAGAGGGATTTAATCTATTCAGAAAGTTATACACAGACTAAATACACTAAAAAAATGATCTAAAATCAATGATAGAGTAGTGGAATGCAACACATACAATTTGTAAAGTGAACAACTATATATACCTGGTTTAGCTTAGAGTAACAACAAGCAAAATTATAACTTGCTGCTTCATCAGGCTCTGGTTTTGTTCCCAAAACTGACTCAGATTTCTCTAATGCTTTCTCGAACTTAGCGCTCCTTAGGAATTTAAACAAGAAAGTAATGGACATTAGGATTATCAGGAAGATCCCATTGGATGCTTTGAAATTAAAGCTATTTTTTCTCAAACAAAGTGTTGCAGATTACATAATGTAGTTATTCAATGCATGTTGAATAAAAAATTCACACCTTGGTTAATTAAAGCTGCAATAATTTGATTGTTCTGCCATAACAAGCAGCTGTCATTTTTATATAAAAAAATAGTTTTCAACTGAACTAACAATTCAACAAAAAAAAAGGAGAAGAATTGGTAGGTAGCATTTAAAGAAACATCTTTCCACACTAAAATATTTGTTAAGCACGCTACTAGAAAATGAAACATTATAAGTAATCAAACTAATAAAAAATGTAGTTTTGCTGTCAATATTTTTTCAACAATGGGAGAACTTGCTCTAAAATGTCAATGTCTTGATGTTTAATCACTAACTGATTTTTCAGTTCCATGGGCCCTCTTGAGAAAGACTTACACCCAAGGCTGATTCTGTGTATATGTATTTAGCTTTCTTTGTTGTCTTGCTGTATTTCCTAATTATGAACAGATGGGTTTTGTTTATAGCATTTCAAAAAACTCTAGATTCAGTCTTATTATATCAAATGTTATATTTCAAAATTATTGTCGGATGTTAACAAATTTTGGCTGAGTTTTAAACAAAAATGAAATGTCGAGTTGTTACTTAATTTAATTTTGATGCTGTGGCAATCTGTAAAAAATTGAGAGCCACTACTTACTCATCTTTGCATGAATGAAATCACTTTGAGCAGAAAATAAATATGAAGTATACAATCTCCCTCTTGGTTTAGTTAATGTTACATTAGAGCAAGCTACATCATACTTGTGTTGATAAGAACACTAGTAGACTCCTAATTATTGTATTAAAGCCCCACATCACCGAGTTAGCAAAGAAGAAGAAAATATGTCAGATATAAAAGAAACAATAAGCTTGCATTTCAACTCATACCTTTCTCGGCCTTTTGGCTAAGATCAAGTGTAATATCTGTTCTTATCAGTTTAATATCTGATATGTGGACCAATGGTCCACACGATATTAAATTTATTTTTTGAGCGGGAGATTCCACTTCAATAGCTTGCTATTGGGTCTCTTATGTGTCGCTTTTGCATTGCACTATTGCAATAGCCAGGCACACCCCACCAAACATAGTTTAAATTTATGGTTGTATCAATCTATAACTATATAGTATTATGGTTGTCCTTCTCCTCTCATTGTGTTCTATATGTCCATGCAGTCTTACTCAAGTTGGGAAATACATTGCCTATTCATGTATTGCATTACATTGGCAAATGATGATGCATTTCAACTCATACCTTTCTATTTTGACTAAGATCTTAGATTGGAGAAACAAGTTTTGTTTCTGTGCAAATTTTGGATCTCAGTTGTTTGACATAGGGAAACACCACTTAGTCTAACATTTTGATCGAATATTTGAAGGACAGTGTCAAACTTGAAAGGAACGATTAGAAGCGGACTATATTAGTATCCAACTCGGACATGTAGTAGTTCAGTAGCTATCACATTTTTAAGAAGTTCTAAGGCTAGACATGAAAGACCCAATTGAATCCAAAAAATACTCAATTCATTAAATTTTGGATCTCAGTTGTTTGACATAGGGAAACACCACTTAGTCTAACATTTTGATCGAATATTTGAAGGAGTGTCAAACTTGAAAGGAACGATTAGAAGCAGACTATATTAGTATCCAACTCGGACTATATTAGTATACAACTCGGACGTGTAGTAGTTCAGTAGCTATCACATTTTTTAGAAGTTCTAAGGCTAGACATGAAAGACCCAATTGAATCCAAAAAATACTCAATTCATTAAATTTTGGATCTCAGTTGTTTGACATAGGGAAACACCACTTAGTCTAACATTTTGATCGAATATTTGAAGGACAGTGTCAAACTAGAAAGGAACGATTAGAAACGGACTATATATTAGTATCCAACTCGGACTATATTAGTATCCAACTCGGACGTGTAGTAGTTCAGTAGCTATCACATTTTTAAGTTCTAAGGCTAGACATGAAAGACCCAATTGAATCCAAAAAATACTCAATTCATTAAATGCACAATCCAAAAAATTACCCCAAAGTGAAAATAAGGAAACAGATTCAATGCACAATCCCAAGCCAATAAAAAGTGCATTAAGTAATCCTGGTAATACAGATTCACAACCAAGTAGCATGTGAGCCGCAACACCAAAAGTGAAAATAAGAAATTATTGTCCCATCCAATATATGAACCCACCACTAAAAAGAGATGGTTCAAGGGGCTAGGCTCACCAGGTGTTGTGGGTGTTGTGGGCTAGCAGTGCAGCAGCCCATAATCCCTCCACTGTCGGGAGTAGGAAGTGTTCGCTGCTCTGTGAAACCAGCCTCACGCTGTACCCTCCTGTCTAAGACCCACAAGACCAATGCCTTCGCACAAATCCCGTGGGTCAACTCGCAACTTGGAGTGGGCAGGCCAGCATGGTGCAACAACCAGACCAACCTATTAAAGCCTTACTCAGCTCGGCAAACTAACTAGCATGTCAGACATTTATAAACACTTTCTTGTGTGATGTTCTAACCAATGTGAGACTTAAATGGATCCAAAATGGTGTAGTATTAAGTTGGAACATGCTTTCTTAAATGTTAAAACACTCAAAAATGTTGTGGCTAATGTTAAAATACATATATATATAGAGGGATTATTGGATCGGATTACTCACAACATATATAGAAGGATTAAATCTATTTAGAAAGTTATACACAGACTAAATACACTCAGCAAAATGATCCAAAACTAATGAAGTAGTGAAATGCATACCTGGTTTAGCTTAGAGTATCAACAAGCAACATTATAACTTGTGAATGCTGCTTCTCCAAGTTCTGGCTTTTTGTTTTCAAAAACAAAATCAAATTTCTCTAATGCTTATAATAAAATGTCACAAATAATGATTATATAAATAAAACATGAGATACTTTTAAAACAGTATTGATATTTCTTGTTGAAAGCATTATCAAAACATACCTGAAGCAATATAACCATGTGTAACAATTTTTGCCTCATAATCTTCATCAAACAAGATGCTGCTATGAATAACAGGTGGAGAATAATCATGGTGCAAATAGCAAATCCCTGTTGCACCTCCCAATGCAATCTTCATCCAAATGACATTTCATTAGCATCAATATCCATTTTTTTTACTGTGCTTCCTTTTGACATTTTTGTAACTTGTTTGCTCTTTGAATCCTGAAGCTTCTCCAAGTTCTGGCTTTTTGTTTTCAAAAACAAAATCAAATTTCTCTAATGCTTATAATAAAATGTCACAAATAATGATTATATAAATAAAACATGAGATACTTTTAAAACAGTATTGATATTTCTTGTTGAAAGCATTATCAAAACATACCTGAAGCAATATAACCATGTGTAACAATTTTTGCCTCATAATCTTCATCAAACAAGATGCTGCTATGAATAACAGGTGGAGAATAATCATGGTGCAAATAGCAAATCCCTGTTGCACCTCCCAATGCAATCTTCATCCAAATGACATTTCATTAGCATCAATATCCATTTTTTTTACTGTGCTTCCTTTTGACATTTTTGTAACTTGTTTGCTCTTTGAATCCTGAAGCTTCTACACATCAAAACCGCGACGATGAAGATAACAACAATGACCAAGAACATTACACATTTATAACTAAAGAGAGTTCAAATCAGAATTTATTGAACTTTTTGGAATTTTCTCAACACATGAACCTTTGTTTCCAACAAAAAAGCACTGTGGATGTTGAACATTTTGATTCAGTCATATCTCAAACATTACGGATCAAACATAAAGTACACTGCTTTACTTTTCAAAAATGAATTTTGAAGTTCATATATATATAATGACACCTCATGTAATGTACAATAACTTGATCATACAATCTTCACTAAATTATGCCTTCAAATACCTTCTTTGAGCATGAAATGATATCACTAATCTCAAAGTGTATCAAATTCATATTCGAAATGTTGAGGTTAACGATCATTATGATGAATGTGATTATTAGCCATTAGTCAGGACTATAGGTGAAAAATCATTTAAGTAGCTAAATAGATTATTTGAAAAGCTTATAATGCATTTTTTGAGCATGATATGATATCATTAATCTCAAATACTAAAGTCATATATATACATAAACAAAAAAAAAATATACACGGAAAAGAATCTAACATACTGAAACCATGTCCAAGTAACATTACCATATCAAGCTACGAGTGGCAAATTGGATGGACCGGCACCTTATTAGCCATTAGTCAGGACTATAGGTGAAAAATCATTTAAGTAGCTAAATAGATTATTTGAAAAGCTTATAATGCATTTTTTGAGCATGATATGATATCATTAATCTCAAATACTAAAGTCATATATATACATAAACAAAAAAAAAATATACACGGAAAAGAATCTAACATACTGAAACCATGTCCAAGTAACATTACCATATCAAGCTACGAGTGGTAAATTGGATGGACCGGCACCTTATTAGCCATTAGTCAGGACTATAGGTGAAAAATCATTTAAGTAGCTAAATAGATTATTTGAAAAGCTTATAATGCATTTTTTGAGCATGATATGATATCATTAATCTCAAATACTAAAGTCATATATATACATAAACAAAAAAAAAATATACACGGAAAAGAATCTAACATACTGAAACCATGTCCAAGTAACATTACCATATCAAGCTACGAGTGGCAAATTGGATGGACCGGCACCTTATTAGCCATTAGTCAGGACTATAGGTGAAAAATCATTTAAGTAGCTAAATAGATTATTTGAAAAGCTTATAATGCATTTTTTGAGCATGATATGATATCATTAATCTCAAATACTAAAGTCATATATATACATAAACAAAAAGAAAATATACACGGATAAGAATCTAACATACTGAAACCATGTCCAAGTAACATTACCATATCAAGCTACGAGTGGCAAATTGGATGGACCGGGGAAGCAATGGCCCGTGATCCCTCCTCCCTCCACTGTCAGGAGTAGGAAGTGTTCGCTGCTCTGTGAAACCAGCCTCACGCTGTACCCTCCTGTCTAAGACACACATTACTCGTGCCTTCGCACAAGTCCCATGGGTCAACTCGCAACTTGGAGCGGGCAGGCCAGCATGTGCAACCACCAGACCAATCTATTAAGCCTTAGCCATGTTCCATCACCTTGGTGCCCCCACATGGGTCACAAGCTGGCGCTACTCAGCTCGGCGAACTAACTAGCACGTCATACATTTATAAACACTTGCATGTGTAATATTCTAGCCAATGTGGGACTTAATGGATATAAATTTGTTTAGTATACATACTATTAATATGGGACATGTTATAAAACTAATCATTGAATATTAACCCTTCCAAACAAGGGTTACATTGTTCTTTGGCACATTGTGTACATTGTGTACATTGTGTACATTGTTCTTCCATATTCCGCAGTTGGGCAAACTTCGGTCCCAAAAACAGCACTGCACATAGGACAATTTCTTATCAAGAATATTAACCCTTCCAAACAAGGGCTTATTTGGATAAACAACTTTATTAAGCGCTTATCATAAAATGCTTAATAATTTGATAAACCCTTCCAAACAGTCTTATTCAAATAGATAAGCTTAAATAACACAATCCAAACAAACCCTAAGGCTTCAATTCAAAAAACAAAGTTGAAGATGATGACATGCTAGTAAGTACTACTGAAGAGAAAGCTATATATAGCAAACTAGCACCGTATCTTCACATGGTTCCTTGAAGCTTCTTCTTTGGATGTTTCAGACGAAGCTTTAACCACAAGAAGGAAAGATTTTGATTTTGAGAAATGGATTTTTGAGAAAGTATATGGTAATTTTTTTTATACACGTACACATAAAAATATATATGGTATTTTTTTTAATTTTGATTTTAATTAAAATTATGGGTATTTGAATTTATAGTATGTAAATTTAAATATAATTTTTAATTATATAATTTTTAATAAGAAATTAAAGTTAGTTTTTTTTTTAAATAACTAATTACTTTCACTTTTGTACAATATTTAAATATAAAATGGAATAGTAGTTAATTTTTATTTGTTTAACTTCTACAAATTTTAAGTAGTTTTGAAGGGCAAAACAGAATAAAAAATAGGCTATACTAAAAAGATGTTTGACTTTATATATTGTTATAGATAAATTTAAATATAATTTTTAATGAGAAATTAAAGTTAGTTTTCTTTTTTCAAATAACTAATTACTTTCACTTTTGTATAATATTTAAATATAAAATGGAAGAGTAGTTAATTTTTATTTGTGTAACTTCTCCAAATTATAAGTAGTTTTGAAGGGCAAACCAGGATAAAAAATAGGTTATACTAAAAAGATGTTTTGCCTTTATATATTGTTATAGATTAATGTTGTGATAATTAATTAAATTTTTATTTAAGAATAATTTAGGCCTACTATATTAATTATCATTTTGTTTAAATTAGGGTTAAATAAGTTTTAGGTCCCTCTAAATATAACGATTTTTAATTTTAGTCCCTAAAAATTTTCTTCTAAGAATTGGTCCCTACAAGATTTTTCGTCTCAATGAATAGTCTCTGACGTCAAATGGGAGTAACGGTTGCTGATGTGGCTGCGCCACGTGGCAATTTATTCCATTTTTTATTTTTTATATTCATAAATCCAGAATTCGTAGCTAATTTGTAGCTAATTCGAAACCAATTTGTAGCTAATTCTGAAAATTGAGACTTTCTAAACTCAGTATTCGTAGCTAATTCGAAATCAATTCGTAGTTAATTCTAAAAATAATTATCAATGACTAATACACCAAGTGCAAGATAAAAAGGCTTTGATTCATTGTTTTGGCCAAAATTCTAATGTAAACTTTATTTCATGTGTGTTTATTACTATATGCTTCCTAACCACTTTAAACGCAACTATAATCTTTTTCCCTTTTATGTCGTTTGATCTGTGCTACAGCTAAGAATGAATTCGACAAAGTCTATGATTGGTCATCTACTAGGGGCAGCAGGTGGTGTGGAAGTAGTAGCAACTATACAGGTGAAAACTAATGTGCCACTTGTTTATAAATTTGTCCTAATAACCGAAGTGTTGTAACAAAAAAGTTGAGGATTTTTCTTTCTGTTTTTCTGCATGTAGGCAATAAAGACAGGGTGGGTTCATCCTAATATCAATCTTGAAAACCCAGATGAAGCAGTAGTATGTACTTGTTTGTATTTCTCTCCGATGTTTACTGTAGGAGCACATTTTTGTTTTGGAATGAAGTTTATAATTAGGGACATAGGTAGCATCGGATAGGGGTTCATCAAAGTTATCTAATTTGTTTAACTGAAAACAAAAACCAGGACACCAATGTGCTTGTGGGCCCAAAGAAAGAGAGACTGGACATAAAGGCAGGCTTGTCTAATTCATTTGGTTTTGGTGGCCACAATTCTTCCATCATATTTGCCCCTTTTAAGTGAAAAACAGATTTTACCGAGTGTTTGCCTTCTTATCATCATTAATAAGGTATGTGGAGTTTCAGGCACATATTCCCCTGCTCCTTTTCTGCTCTATTTTAAGGGTTTGTTTGAATTGACACGAGCTTCTAAAAATAGCTTATGACATGTTCATAAGTTTTTTCCATCAGCTCTCCAAGATAAACCACCTATGATATTAAGCAGTTAATTAAGACATTTATCCAAACATGACTGAAGTCTTTTTATCTTGCAGTTGGTGTGTTAGTCATTGATAATTATTTTCAGAATTAACTATGAATTGGTTTCAAATTAGCTACGAATTAGCTACGAATACTGGGTTTAGAAAGTCTCAATTTTTAGAATTAGCTAGAAATTTGTTTCGAATTAGCTACAAATTAGCTACGAATTCTGGATTTATGAATATAGAAAATAAAAAATGGAAGAAATTGCCACATGGCGCAGCCACATCAGCAGCCGTTACTCCCATTTGACGTCAGAGACTATTCATTGAGACGGAAAATCTTGTAGGGGCCAATTCTTAAAAGAAAATTTTTTAGGGACTAAAATTGAAAATCGCTATATTTAAAGGGACCTAAAATTTATTTAATCCTTTAAATTATGAGAATAGTATAAACTTATACTATTAGAGACTATCAACGCTATGGTACCATTAGAATTTGGTTCATACGTATCTATTATTTAATTATTGAATATTATATCATTTTTTATAATAGTTTATTTTAATAAAAATTAAAATTTAAAATGAAATTTATTTAAAAATATTGGTATCTAATCAAAACTTATGGACATAACACAAACAAGTGCGTCTATCTCAAAAACGCCATCAAGGACTTAATAAAGAAAAAAAAGATGAGTCAGTATGCCTAAGAAAACTAAAGGAAGGATAATTGTGAGGGGATCCCTCATAGAATCCAAGAGACATGACAACTCGCCACGTAAAAATTGGTCTCTCGCTGAAACAAAACATCTTCAAAAAAGACGATTGAGGTCGTCCGAAAGACTAAGAGAAGCAAAGATAACGTCGACAATAATGAGGAAGTTTGAAGAGGGAAACGACAATCCATAGCCTTTGTCACATTGGGGTATAACTTCATCGCATCTATTATCTGAGGTTTTCTCCGTCCAAAAACACCGTCAAAGGGGACAGTGAAAAGGAAAAATTTAAGGTGAAGGCAACTAATATGAAAGAGGAAATTTATGTTGAAGAGAAACTAAAGAGGCTCATCCCAGGGTTTAAAGACAACGAGAAGGTAGGAGAAATTCCCAAGATCTTCCCCTTAGTCATAACAACGACCATGGAAAAATTTGACATTTCGAGAATCCTCATTGACAAGGAGAGCTCGTTCGATATTATGTATGTCGAACTCTTCGAGAAACTAGCCTTGAAGAATGAGTAGTTGTCACCTTACATGGGTTCATATCTACAAGTTTTTAATGGCATGGTGATTCGCCATTAGGGCTTCATAGAAAATATTGTCACCTTCGGGGGAAGAAAGAGATTCTCTGATAGATTTACAACTTTTATGGACTGATAAATGTCAAATTACATAAAATAAGTAGGAACTTGTTAACTTATTTTATAATTAATCGAAAGAAAAATCCTTGATTTATCGACGAAAAGTGATCAAACATGTGTTTGGACTTTTTACTTACATAATAACCAAAACAGCGGAAAGGGGTGAAAAACAACCAAGCAACACGAAAAGACTTTGCCAAGACACTTTACTACAAGCAAGGCTCACTACGCCAAGTTCGTAGGCGCGCTAAGTGTAACACCCGAGGCCGAAGAGGGAGGAGAGTGGTTGTAACTCCCGAGGTCGGGAAGGGCGGGGAGTGGTCACCCGAATTTACATCGGAATGAGAGGATCCTAAGGTTGTACAAGTATGAGACTGGATAATTGAAGGAAGGCTTATAAGGATTGATTGGTACTACTGATACTAACAAAATGTATCTTCTTTTAGGTAGCCTAACAAATAAGAACTCCATAGTTAAGCATGCTTGACTTGGAGTAGTATTTGGATGTGTGACCTTTTGGGAAGTTTCCCAGAATGCGTGTGAGGGGGAATAAAACATGCTGAAAAGACATGTGTTAGGTTGTGGGGGCAGTCGGTAATCCTAAAAGAAATCAGGGGCGTTACAATTGGTATCAAAACAGACCTCTCCCAATATGATTTGGTTCAAGAAAGAACCAAGTGGAAGCTGGTGGGCATGTAACACCTGAGGCTGAAGAGTGCAGAGAATGGTTGTAATACCCGAGGTCGAATAGGAAGGGGAGTGGTCGCGCGAATTCACAACGGAATGAGAGGATCTCGAGGTTGTACACATATGGGACTGCATGGTTGAAGAAAGGCTTATAAGGATCGATTGGTACTACCTATACCAACAAGATGCATCTTTTTTCGGTAGCCTAACAAATAAGAACCCTATAGTTAAGTGTGTTTGACTTGGAGTAGTATTTGGATGGCTGAATTTTTAAGAAGTTTCCAGAAAAGCATGTGATTGAGGATAAAACATGCTGAAAAGACTTGTGTTGGTTTGTGGGGTGAGTCGGTAATCTTGAAAGTAGTCTGGGGCGTTACACTAAGCGAGCATGGGCGACCAAGAAGACTTAAAGGCTAAGTTACTTCATGGTGAATGAAGGGTTTGTATGCTAGTCGAGGATGGGTGGTGCACCTATCAATATCTATTACCTCAAATCGAATCCATCTGGGTGGGACCACATACATCCGTGTATATGACTTCAAGGATTTACTTCTATTTGGTTCCTGTATCCATGCTGAAGATGTTCTTGTGCTGCTTTGCCTGAACACATTCTTCACACACTCCGTTTGGAATGTCGATTTCTGGTAAACCTGAAACCATATTTCTTCTCTTCAGATCTCTAATGTCTTTGAAATTGAGATGGCCAAGTCTGTGGTGTCATATCCATTCATCCCTACTAGTTGCAGTTACAAGGCACATATGCTCTATCATATTAAGCTCAATTTTGAAGGTTCTAGTCTGATACATTGGAGACTTCAAGATCAACCTTCCATTTGATTCGATAACTCTCATAATCTTGTCTTCAATCGACACCTTGTAGTTCTTTTCGACCAACTACTTTATGCTGAGAAAATTTCTCTTCATGTCTGGTATGTACCATACATTGGAAATTACTGATTTTTTTCTTCATATTTCCTCATAATCAGAACATCATCAATACCTTCAGTTGTTAGAGTATGATCATTTGCGAATTTCACTATGTTCTTCATTGAAGGCTTTATGTTGACAAACCAATCCTTCCTACCAGTCATGTGTGATGAGCATCCTGAGTTCAAGTATCATTGGTCCTTAAACCTTTCTTCATCTCTTGTTGTGACCATGAACAACATTTCTTCTTCTTCATGTTTTGCAAGCTTTGCATCAGTTTCCTAATTATTTTGTTTTTCAAGGCAATCACTAGAGTAGTGACCATAGTTCTGACAGTTACAACACTGAATGTGACTTTTGTCAGGTTTTCATCCACCACATCTTCCTCTACCTGCACCACCACCTCTTTGGTTGCCCTTATTTGAGGGTTTTTTTTTATGATTTGACCAGTTTCCTTTTGGCTGATTTCGACCAGTCGAATTATTGTAGCCTCATCTACCTTTCCAACTTCCTTTGCCCTTTTTTTCGTTTGTGTTGTGCTTGCAAGGCCACATCATTCTTTGACTTACCTGCAGCTTTTTCAATCATTCTTTGTTCATGAGATTTAAGCATCCCTTGAATCTCTTCCTTTGTCAATCTTGACAAATCTTTCGAATCTTTTATGGCTACTACCACGTGCTCAAACTTTAGAGCCAATGATTTCAATATCTTTGCAACAACTGATCTTGATGTTAGGGTTTCTCCATATACCTTGAGTTGATTCACTAGTTTTGTAACCCTAGTGAAAAATCAGTTATGCTTTCACTTTCTTCCATCTAAAGCAATTCATAAGTTCTTTTGTGAGTTTGTAACCTAACCTCTTTCACCTTTTCAGCGCCTTCAAACGATTTTTCCAAAATTTCCCATGCTTATTTTGTTGAATCTACATCACACAACTTTTCAAAGCTATCTGCATCAACACGTTGATGAATTATAAAGAGAGCTTTATAATCTTTCTTCCTCAATTCCTTATGTGCAGCCTTTTCTTCACCCGTCACGTTTTCTACAATCGGCGTTACATATTCCTTCACAAGATCCCATAAATCTTGATAGCAGAAAACAATCTTTGTTTGTTTACACCAATTATCATAGTTCTTACTATTCAAAATTGGAAGACTTGCTGGAAAATGCTCGTTCAGATGGTTCGTCATGCTATGCTTCCAAGATCACCGAACTAATGCTCTAAAAGCCAGATGTTAGAATTAAACCCTAGACTTTGAGTAATTCTAAATCAATCTTGATAAACAAGATTCAATCTACCGATTAAACTCTCTTCTTGTTCTTCACTTGTCACTCGAGTGAATCAATCACACCTTGATTGCAAGATGATTCTACAGCACAATAATAATGGAGAAGAAGAAAACAAAAACTGAATTGGGAAGAAAGGAAATTAGGGATTCAAAACAAAATAGCGGAAGAAGAAGAATTTCTATAGAGTTTTTCTCTGCTCATAAACTGTGATTTTATTCCTTTTCTTGCAAGCTGCAAGTATTCAAATGTATGCAATAATAAGGGTTACTCCCTATTTATAGATTGAGTTTGCTTGCTCCCTGAGTGAAGGTATAATACCTAATTCTGCTAACATTGCAAAATTGGGCCTAAGTAAAAATCCATGTCGAGGCTAACTCCTCGACACTTCGACAACAAGGTATTTCAACAACAACATGCTTCGACACCATGAATTACATTCTCAACAAGAAGGGGCCTCCCCCAAAGGCGATGCAACAACAACATCAGACGGTGAAGATGTATGTCTCGACATTCTCTTAATTTGAAGCATCGTTTTAAGGTAGTCCATCTTATTTATAAGACGAAGCAAAGGAAAGTAAAATTGATAGATTCCCTAAATACACAAAGATTAAATAAACATGGAAAGTTTTCAAGCATAACAAAGATGTTACACCTCTCATTTCTTTTAGCCTTCTCAATTAACAATCGTGTCTCAATATACTTCTTCTTCCACTTCTCGGTCACGACATTAGAGGGTTAAACACCGTCAACAAAACCAAGATTTTTCCAAAAATCCGTGAGCATATTCTTCAAATACTTCTCCTTTTCAGATAAGTCAATAGGCATATATATTTACGTCCTTGGTCCCATTAGAAAACGAATTTTGCGCTTGAACTTAGGAAACTTGTCAGTACACCTTGAGAGAACACCGAGATGAATCTCATAAATACTCTCATGAGAAGTACTAATTAGAGGTGTGACTGAGTAATATATTTTTTGAAGTTTTTCAGACTGTTAATATATACTTCAAACATATTCTGCTTTTCCTAGGAAAGAACAAATTATGACTCTGATGCGATTCAGCCAAAGCATATTTGATGTTAAAAAGGCGAAAGAAAAACGCCAAATTTGGAACGACCTTCTTGCATGTGCACCAGTATTAAAAGACTTTGATGTAGGTCCAATTCATAGGATGAAGCTGTGAAGGAGCAAACCCCATGGGGTTGTGGTCCCTTATCTCAAAATCATTAAAGGGGAGTCGAGACCTCATCCTAGAGAAGAGACACTCATGGAGAGAAAGACCACACCCCGTATATCGACTACATAACCTCTTGTCACCTTCAAAGGGTAGGACCCCCCAATCAGACGTATGACTCACCTTAGTGAAAATATTATCTAAACCTACTAAATCTGCAAAAGCAGAGACCACATTCAGGGTTTTTTTATCTACCTAGAGTAGCTGATCTTTGACTCTAAAAGCATTATAATTTTGTTGATCCTCTCGACCTTCTTTGTTGTCAAAAGGAAAAATAGAACGAATGTAAGTATAAGTGCGTGATTGCGATTATATCCACCACATTGTTGGAAATCCACCACAACCTATGGAGAATTTCTATCAATCTTGATGAACAAGATTATTATCGATACATAATAACAATGAAAATAAAGAAAAATTGTAGAAGAAAAAAAATCAGGGTTTGAAAAAATATAGTAAAAGATTATGATTTCTGCAGAGTAACTCTCTGCCCATAAACTTTGAAAAACTTATTCACTTTGCAACTGCAAAATTTTGTGAATTCAAGTTGTCACGAGATTAGGGGTTACTCCATCTATTTATAGTTTTATGTAGCTTACTTCCTAAGCCAAAGCCCAAAACACAGAAGCCTAAAATATCCAATTTAGCTAACACTACTAAAATAGGCCTAAGTTGAAATCCTGTCAAGCAATCCGCTTCAACATTTCGACACACACATACAATAGGCTAATTTTGACACATCCTTCTTTCTGTCGAGCACTACCTGCTTCGACACAAGGAATTACATTCTCAACATACCACCTAATTCATTGTGTCTAAGTTATCTATACTATCATTGCTCTTAGTCTTTTGAACACTTTGACCTCCCTTCATCATGATATATGCAATCTGATTCTCAGTTCTATAGTGTTTCAAGTTCATCATCCCTTCTTGAAATTTTGGCCTATGCAGACATCAGATATCCTAATACATGTCAAGACATCGTGCTACATAATCATTTAAACTCAGAGGCGCAACAACAGACTGATATATCAGAACTGCACACTCATAGATGTCGCGACATCTGATCCAACACGTCAGTCAAGAACAATAACAAAACTATAAATTGCAGAATGTTAAATAAGACAGTATGTGTTAACCCAGTTCGGTGCAACTCTCCTACATCGGGGGGGATACCAATCCAGGATGAAGACTTCATTATTTATAAAAATGTTACAAAGCTAAGCTCCCTCGTTTACAACTTTATACCTAACATCTACCCAATGAACATCTTTACCAAGGATAAACTCAAACGTTTACAACCCTGATATGAGATACCCCACTCACATCCTAATCACAACCTGTGATATCTCTGTCTTTTGCCAATACAGAACTGTCACGGTTTCTTGACCTCCAAGTTCTCTTGGACTTGCTTCAAAGCTTCGTCCAAGAACAATACAACAACCATTACCTATAGGCTTCTGGTTGTGTCCATGTACCTATGCCTTCCACTCTGCATCTCATATTATAGAGTGAAGACTTACAACTTCTAAGAGAGCCAACAACTCTCAAACCCTAAACCCTTATTCAACACAAGAGAACTAGGTTACAAAGTTATAAGTGATACACAAGTTACATACAATAACCCTAGGTCTATGTCTCCTTATATAGTCTTCTGTTGGGCTTTCTATCTTTGATCCTGTGTTTCCTTGATCCGCTCGTTAATTATTGCAACATATTAAAATCTGCTAACTTACCAAGTCAATCAGGATGTCGAGACATTTCCTTCGACATCTTTTTCTTCTGCAGATTCTTCAAGTTTATCATCAGAATGTTTTAGCAAAATTTAGTCAAACAACAGGTGCTTTCAATCTCCCTTTTTTGATATATTTTAGCTAAAACAAACATTTTCTTCCGCATTCTGCAAACAACAAGGCTCCTTCATCAAGACTCCTTTATCTTGAGAATTGATTGAAGCTAAGGTCTGAGAGAGTCTCCCCTTTAACATATTCCCCCTCCTTCCAAGAGAGGTCTTGGGAACCAGAAGACTCCTCCAGAAAAGAAACAGCAATTGTAGGCTTCATAACACTGAGAACATAGATTGTGTAACTCAAGTCACAAGACACAACCTGCTTCACAACTCAGATCACAAGACACAAGGAAAATAAGATTGTTAAGATGTCAGAACATCTTAACCAACATTCTTGCAAAACAACTGCAAGAATGTACCCAAACCCAGGCAGCATCAGAAAACCATTCTCCCCCTTTTTAGCCAAAACTTGGCAAAAGTGACCAAGACAGCTCCAAACCCAGACGCAACATACCCAGATTTTGAAGAACCCCATCTGTCATAAACCCAAAGAGAGAGTATTAAGACTAAAGAAGATCAAAGCAATCCTATTTATAGCTGAGCAATTTCCTTAGGAAGTAACAGACCACAGAAAATAACGCTAGTCAATTCAAGAGACCATTAATCGGAGGCAATTACTCCACCAGTAACGCACTGACCAAGACTTCTTTGACTGTTTCTCTTTTTAAGAACGCCGACCAAAGAACCCAGTTATATGCCAATATGTTTTAGAGCAATGTCCTGACATCATGTTAGACATTGTCTATTCTTCCCAGATTCTTCTTCTGATTTGACACCACAAAGATTTCTTCACATAATTATGATCACAGACTGCAGAGAAAAATAAATTCTCTTAGGCTCAATCAATGATTCTTAAGCATCCAATAAGAACTATTACCATCACACATGCACTGCCAAGTCTCCCACAACTTGCAACAATACAACAATGTCAAGACATCCTCCTTGACATCTCAGCATGCTTGACGCACAAATGTAAACTCGAACTTCAACTGCATCCTCACAGTTATTCATCTTAGATAAATGGGCATCTCCCCCTATCTAAGGCAACTAGTGCTCCTCCCCATAACACCCAAGTTAATGAATGGAAATCATAAGACGCGACTTCATGTCTTCAAGAGCGCACCCTCAGTTCAACTTACCAGCTGAACATGATCATCAACTCTCTTATTGCTTCCTATGATAAGAGACAATAATCACTCACACATGATCACCATCATGCTACCCGTGAGGAAATGTATACCAACCATAACAAACTCTTAGCTTGAGATCAAAGTCCCATTGTCCCCCCCATCCTGCAACCATCTACACACCACACGAACTCCTCTTGAATTCTCATGTATAGACCTCTAGCTGCTTGAGGCACAAACTAATTGAATCAGAATGCTTCACATTCCTCAAAGAGACACACAGGGTCCCTTAGTTTGTTATCACGATGTCAGCTATCGTATGCATGCTCCAGAACTTCACAGCTGCTAAACCGATCCACTACTTGGATGACTTGCAGCTAGGGGCAACATCCCCTTCGCAAGATTTTCCATTGACCTTACCCAGCCAGCAATATAGATAGACACCCCATAATCCAAGACAGTCATTCCTTATCATTCTCCCGTATGATAACCTGGAATACTTCTGATTTTCTAGTGAATATCCACTTCTGAACGCATCAGAAACCAGACCTTCATGCAATCAACCCGTGATCCACTCTAGTCTTCCCAAACACTTACATCAGACTTCCAAGATAGTTCTTCTACTTTATCATTCTCCCATATGACAGTGTAGATACTTCTTAGACACGATGCAAGTAACCAGTTCCTCACAGAACCTGAAATCCTTCACCAAGGATAACTAACCCAAATATGCTCTAACATCAGTTAGTACATCTTCCACATATCACAGACACCACACACCATGGTTTTTGATATGTTCCACCACTGGACTTACTATCAGCATAGTAATCCACACTAAAGATCTTCAAACAACACTGCGCCACCAGCTTAAACAAAGAAAACTTCAGAAACCCAGCGAGAAATAAACTCTCATCCACCAAAAGAAGGTATGCTTCCATTCTCAACCCAGAACTTCTGCCACAAGCTCCCAGAGAACCATAACCTCCTTACAATTTCAACTAAATACTCTTCTGTACAAGAGCAATCAGTTTCAAGCATCCTGCTTGAAAGCACACAATGAAACCAACCAAATGCCACTTTTTGATTGATCTCAATCTTCTTCAGAACTCCCACAAAATACACTGATCCACTAATGAAATCAGACCTTCAAGTCACATGAACTACTTGTCCGATAGCAAGACATCTTGGATTCACCAAGCCTCTTAGTCATGTAACATCATCCTATCCACAGCTCCTGCAAACTGCATGAGATAGACCTTTTTGAAGCATCCACAACTTCCATTCTCCCATAGATCATGTATCTTGAGTTGATGTGCCACATCACCAGCTGAGACCTCTGATGTTAAGCTAGATGTTAGAATATTTTGATGTGACATCCAACTGTTGAATTCAGCTCCTCCTTCTGCCACTTAGAAGAACCTCCTCCCTTCGCAGAATAAGAGTTCCATGCTCTCATAGACTTGATTCAGCGACCAAGTTTGAGTAGACAACCTCCATCCTGCTTTAAAACTCTAAAGACTTCAAACCTGCCACGTCTAAATCTTTAGAAAATAAGTAGTCCAAGACTACCCCATAGCCATACCAAAGAATGCCACTTTCTTCAGTAGAGCCGTCAGTAGAAAGCCATAGATAACTGCCACTTATCCTCGACCTTCACAAACAGAGCACGATCCATGCTCCAAAGTACCTAGATCAGAAATAAACTGATCCAAGCTGTAACCATCAAGATTATGATGTCTTCATCTTCATCTTCAACAGCATCAAAGTCCAGACTAGTTTCTTGCCAGGAAACTTTCTAGAGAACACATGCTTCTGTCACACTCGACTGAAGCCACTTCTTAGGTCACCACCTAAGACTAAAACAGATGCTAAAGCATATGCAGTACCCCTCCAATGATTCTGCACAAACTCTGATGATGAGATGTTCCAACATCTTGTTGAACATCAGCAATCTTGACTTTCAAGGATAATTAATTAAATACTTGTGGATTCCACAAATAGCAATTGATCTTAAATCCTTGTCCAATAACCCTTTTCACTGCTGTAGCTGAGCTCCACCAGATCATGTCATGAACACTTATAAAGTATTCAATTTTTTTGCAAGTGTCTTCTTCAAAGGACAATGTTGAGATACCAAGGCTGCCACCCTTAACTCAAGTAACTAAAACTTTCTCTAAACAAATCTTATTTACCTCAACAATTCTTCAATCAGATTGGATCCACTCTTAGGGTCAAGAGAGATGAATCCTTCCTTGATGTTTTTGGATGGTGAAAATAAATCACCTCCACTTTCTTCAGATTGTGTTTCAAAGAAACACCTTCTAGTCAGAAGAGTAACTAGAAGACTTCAGATACATGACTGAGATGCCTTTATGAGTGGGCTTGAGAGAATTCTCAAGTATCTTTAACAATCTAGTCGTCCAATAATTTATCAAACTCCTATAGCAAGAACCTGATAAACTTAAACTCAACTTCTCTCCTTTTCACCTGACTTCAACTGCACCAAGAAACTGAGCTTCAAAGTACCAAGTTACCAAATATCTAACCACAACTCCTTTCACTCCATAGCTCCCGACTTTGGAATAAAAGAATGTAGATATCTTCAAATATAGAGGCCGACGATTGAGACCTTCCACCAATTGTCTTCAGTAACAACTCCAGAATCCCATAATTCTAGAGCTCTTCCATCAGAAACACATGCAGCGAAACCACCAAGGAATATATCCTGCTTGGCGTAATAAGATGTCACAATATCCTATAAGACACATCAGCAAGAGAACTAGCCATTTCTCCTGTAGTTGTTATAGAATCTCCTCAGCAACATGAACAACCTCCGGGTTGCTCCCTTCGATCCAGAACATCCATATCATCCATTAATACCCTTGAGTATGTCTGAGTTGATTGATTTGATCTTCAAAACTCCTCCTTGTATAAATGCCAGAAAGTATCTCCCAAAGATCTCATACAGAACCAGACAAGATGTCTGCTCTGATACCAATTAAAATTCTGGCCTATGCAGACAGCAGATGTCCTAATACATGTCAAGACATTGTGTTACATAATCATTTAAACTCAGAGGCGCAACAGCATACTGATACATTGAATATCAGAACTACACACTCACAGATGTCACGACATCTGATCCAACATGTCAGTCAAGAACAATAACAAAACTGTAAATTGCAGAATGTTAAATAAGGCAGTATGTGTTAACCCAGTTCAGTGCAACTCACCTACATCTGGGGGATACCAATCCAGGACGAAGACTTCACTATCTGTAGAACTGTTACAAAGCTAAACTCCCCCATTTACAACTTTATACCTAACATCTACCCAATGAACATCTTTACCAAGGCTAAACTCAAATGTTTACAACCCTGATATGAGATACCCCACTCACATCCTAATCACAACCTATGATATCTCTGTCTTTTGCCAATACATAACTGTCACAGTTTCTTGACCTCCAAGTTATCTTGGACTTGCTTCAAAGCTTCTTCCAAGAACAATACAACAACCATTACCTACAGGTTTCTAGTTATGTCCATGTACCTATGCCTTCCACTCTGCATCCCATATTACAGAGTGGAGACTTACAACTTCTAAGAGAGCCAACGACTCTCAAACCCTAAATCCTTATTCAACACAAGAGAACTAGGTTATAAAGTTATAAGTGATACAAACATTACATACAATAACCCTAGGTCTAAGTCTTCTTATATAGTCTTCTGTTGGGCTTTCTATCTTTGATCTTGTGTTTCCTTGATCCGCTTCTTAATTCTTGCAACAGATTAAAACCTGCTAACTTACCAAGTCAGTCAGGATGTCGAGACATTTCCTTAGACATCTTTTTCTTCTGTAGATTCTTCAAGTTTATCATCAGAATGTTTTAGCAAAATTTAGTCAAACAACAGGTGCTTTCACTTCTGCTACCTGCTCACGAAGATAGTAGAATCTCATTTCAATGTGTTTGCTCCATCCATGTGCTATCAGATTCTTCGCCAAATTGATAGTAGACATGTTGTCGATCTTCATGATTATTGCTCCATGACTCTTTGTTGTAATCTCTTCGACCAGATTCACCATCCACTTTAGTTGACATGCATGGAGAGAGGCAATTATGTACTATGCTTCGCACGACGACAATGCCACTGCTGCCTCCTTTCTCGAACTCCAAGAAATTAGTGCATCACATAGCATAAACACATAGCCACCTATGGATTTTTTATCCTTAGCATCACTACACTAACTTGAGTCGGTGTATCCCACTAACTTGCATTCTTTTCCTTCATCAGCTGCAGGAAACAAAATGCCATAGTCGAGAGTTTCTTTCAGATACCTTAGTATCTTCTTCGTCGCTGTTAGGTGTGATACCTTTGGCTTCTGCAGAATCTACTCACCATACCTACACTGTATACTAGATCAGACCTTGTTTAACAAAGGTATCTTAATGACCCAATAAGTCTTCTGTACTGAGTTAGGTCGACATCATCTTCATCTGATTCGTTCGACAGTTGCAACTTGGGCTCAGTTAGAGTCGAAGTTGGGTTGCAATCTTGCATCTCAAATCTCTTGAGTATTTCGCCATCATATCTTCTTTGGTGCATCATCAAACCTCTACTACTCTTGTAGAATTCGATGCCGAGGAAGTATGAGAGATTTCCCAAGTCTGACATTTCAAACTCCTCACTTAGGTCATGTTTGAAATCTTCAATTTCCTTCTTGCAACTTCCTGTTATCAACATGTCATCGACATAGAGACATAGTATAAGAAATTCACTCTTGCTTCTTCTTACATATATTCCATGCTTAGTTGTGCACTTTACACATTCCTTATCTCTTAGAAAACTATCTATCTTCTTATTCCAAGCTCTTGGAGCTTGTTTTATTCCGTACATGGCTTTATGCAGCCTGTATACCTTGTTTTCTTTGTCTTGTTTCACAAACCCAGCTGGTTGTGCGATATAAACTTCTTCATCTAAGGGGCCATTCAGGAATGCACATTTCACATCCATCTAACATATGTGCCAATTGTTCATATTTTCTAGACCAACAACCAACCTGATTATTTTGATTCTAGCAATAGGTGTAAAAACTTTGTCGAAGTCGATTCCTTCTTTCTGATGGAATCTTTTCTCCACAAGTCTCGCCTTGTGTTGAGTTACTTCTTCTTTAGAATTCAGCTTTACCTTGTATACCCACTTCACATTGATTGCCTTCTTTCCTTGAGGCAATTCGACAAGTGACCAAGTGTTATTGACTTTAATGAACTCTAGTTCCTCATTCATTGCTTTCTTCCACTTTGAATCTTTCAATGCCTCAGTTGCATTGACTGGTTCGACATATGCGTAGAAAGAATAGTGTACCAGCTCACCTTCTTCATTGACCACATCATCTGATGTAATTACACATTCTTGCAACCTTGTAGGCATGTGTCATGTTCGTTGAGGTCTGGTTGGGCCTGCTTCACCTCTTACTTCTTCTTGTCGAACTTCTCTTTTGACTTCACTAGTTGGTTCTTCACATAAGATTCTCATTGAGTCCTTCTTAACATCCAGTCCAATCTCATTCTTTAAGCCCATCTATGATCAAGTCCCTATTGATCACTACTTGCTTGTTCACTGGGTCAAATAACTTGTATCCTTAAGTTGAATGATATCCTATTAAGATCATTAGACTCGACTTATCATCAAGTTTTCTTCTTAACTGATATGGCACATGTTTATGTGTTATAGATCCAAACACCTTCAAATAACTTAGGCTAGGCATGACACCAGACCAACACTCTTCTGGTGTAACTCCTTATAGCCTTTTTGTCGGACATCTGTTCAAGATGTATGTTTTAGTCGACACAGCTTCTCCCCATAATTCTCTGGGTAGATGCTTGCCTATTAAAATACTTCTCTCCATATTAATGATGATTATATTCTTCCTTTTTGCAATTCTATTATGTGTAGAGTGTTGTAGGGTGGCACCACCTCATGCACAATCCCTCCTTTCTCACATAATGCATAGAAATCTTTTGACAAATACTCTCCACCATCATCAGTCATCAGAATCTTTAGCTTTCGACAACTTTGTCTTTCGACCATAGATTTGAATTTGTTAAATACCTCGATCACTTTACTTTTCTTCTTGATCAGGTAAGTCCACAGTTTCCAATTGAATCCACCTAAATAGGACCACATACATCAGAGTATATGACTTCAAGAATTTCCTCCGACTTGCTTCCTGCATCCTTGCTGAAGTTATTCTTGTGTTGCTTTACCTGAAGACATTCTTCACACACTTCATTTGGAATTTCAATTTCTGGCAATCCTGAAACCATATTTCTTCTCTTCAAATCTCTGATGTCTTTAAAGTTGAGATGGTCAAGTCTATAGTGTCATATCCATTCATCCATGCTAGTTGGAGTTGTATGACACTTATGCTTCATCACATTAAGCCTAATCTTGAAGGTTATATTATGAGACATTGGAGCCTTCAAGATTAACCTTCCAATTGAGTCGAGAACTCTCATCATCTTGTCTTCAATCGACACCTTGTAGTTCTTTTTTACCAACTGCCCTATGTTGAGCAAATTGCTCTTCATGCCTGTTATGTATAATACATTGAAAATTACTGACCTTTTGCAATCTTTCCTCATAATCAGAACATCACTGATACCTTTAACTGCTAAAGTATTGTCATTTGCAAATTTCACCATGTTCTTCAGTGAGGGCATTATGTTGATAAACCAGTATTTTGATGAGCATCATAAGTCGAAGTACCATTGGTCCTAGAATCTTTCTTCATCTCTTGTTGTGACCATTAGCAACATCTCTTGTTCTTCATGTTTCACCAACTTTGCATCAGTTTCTTGATTCTTCTGCTTTTCAAGAAAATTACTAGAATAATGATCATACTTTTGACAATTGTAACCCTGAATGTGATATTTGTCAGGTTTTCGACCACCACCTCTTCCTCTACCTGCAGCATAACCTCTTTGGTTGCCTTGGTTCCAGGGTTTTCTTTGATTCGACCAGTTTCCTTCTCGCTGATTTCGACCAGTCGAATTGTTGTAGCCTCCATTGCCTTTGTTGCCATTCCAACTTCATTCGCCTTTCTTTTTTTTGTTGATTGCGCCTACAAAGCCACATCACTCTTCGACTTTCTTGCAGCTTTTTCAGCCATTCTCTGTTCATGAGATCTAAGCATCCCTTGAAGCTCTTCCTTTGTCAATGTTGATAAGTCATCCGACTCTTCTATGGCTACTACCACGTGGTCAAATTTTGGAGCCAATAACCTCAAGATCTTTGCGACAACTGATCTTAATGGCAACACTTCTCCACATACCTTGATTTGATTCGCCAGTTTTGTAACCCTGGTGAAAAAATTTGTTATGCTTTCATTGTACATTAGCTTGTTGCTACAATTTCCAAACTAAGCTTGGATCTTAAAATCAGTAGAGCATTGGAGTCTAGGTATAAAAATGCAGTATTCTATATGGAATTAAATTTTATTGACTTATGATGCATTAGTAAAGTTTAAATAGGTGGAATCGTATGTGGTCTTGTTTCAAAAAGTGTTGTGTAATTCACTTCCTCTGTTTACTAGCAATGTTATTACTAGCAATGGTGAAGATCTCGAAGGCTATGTTGGTGCTGGTCTTTATGACAAGTAAACTATGACATATATTCTTCAATGAACATCCTTCATACATTACTAGTATTTATCAAAGGAGATAAGTTATATCTCTTTTTATCTTCATTGAGAATTGATGGAAAAAATAAAGTAACCTTTTTTAAACATGTAACAGGAAAAATGAGTTGATCAAGAGGATATTGAATATGTAATGCTTTCCAGCACATAAACTTCAAGAAGGGAATGCATGCCAAAATTGTGTATACCCTAAGATTGGAGGCCCTGATCAGAACCTTATAGATATAACTGGACTAAAACCTTAGCATGGGATTGGTGTTGCAGTGGTATGAATTGTGGAACTCACAATTATGTTAGAAGAACAAGCTGTTATAGATATTGTTGTGTGTGGTTAGGGTGTGGATGGAGAAAACATTCTGAACATATGTAGTGGTTATGGTTTATTGATTGAATTGTATAAATAAACTTGATATAGTATTGTTCATGTGTTTTCATCTACAATTTTGAGTAGGTACTAGCTTTCGGTGTAAAGGATCATTCTTGTATGGCTACTTCAGCATATATATAAAGATGGTCCCTAGTGATTTAGTTGCCACACTCATCACTTTCTATATATGAACTCATTATTTTATATGATTTTATTTATTTAATTTGTGTAAGCCAATTTTGCAATGAGATAATTTATTTGGCTTATGTGTTTGTAAAATTGTATAAAATAATGCGGTTATCTTCCCAAAATGAGGAGCATTATTGCTGAACTTTGAGTTGTTATTGCTGAACTTTGAGTTATAAAAATGCCAAAAATTGGGGGTGGAATTTTATATATTTAAAATATTCAAAATTTACGGCGGTTTTAACCGCCACAATTTACCTTTATTTCAAAAATAGTTTGCCTTTTAGAACTGTCGTAGTTATAATTTCGTGGTGGTTTAGAACCGCCGCAATTATGTACGACGGTTTTCTGAACCGCCATAAAATAGCCCCGCGACACACACTTTTACGATGGAAACACGGATTTTGCGACAGTTTGAACTGTCGCAACTTGCGGAGAAAACCGTCGTAATTCACTTTTTTCTTGTAGTGTGTCTTCCATCTGAAGCAATTCATAGGTTCTTTTGTGAGTTTGTAACCTCGCCTCTTTCACCTTTTCTACGCCTCCAAATGATTTCTCCAGAATTTCTCATACTTCTTTCACTTATTCTACATCACTAACCTTTACAAAATTATCTAGATCAACGCATTGATGAATTATAAAGAGAGCTTTATAATCTTTCTTCTTGAATTCTTTGTGTGTGGCCTTTTCTTGATCTGTCACGTTTTCTGCAAGCGATGCTATTCATTCCTTCACAAGATCCCAAAGTTCTTGATAACAGAAGATAACCTTTATCTGCTTGCACCAATTATCATAATTATTATTCTTGAGAATCAGAAGACTCGCCAGAAAATGCCCGTTTGGATGATTCATTGTCATCGTGATTTTCTTCCCACGAATCGCTCATCCAATGCTCTAGATACCAAATGTTGGATATCCACCACAACCTATGGAGAATTTCTATCAATCTTGATGAACAAGATTATTATCGATACACAATAACAATGAAAAGAAAGGAAAAATGTAGAAGAAAGAAAATTAGGGTTTGACAAAATATAGAAGAAAATGGTGATTTCTGCAGAGTAACTTTCTGCCCACAAACTGTGAAAAATGTATTCACTTTGTAACTGCAAAATTCCACGAATTCAAGTTGTTACAAGAATAGAGGTTACTCCTTCTATAGTTTTAGGTTATCTTGCTCCCTAAGCCAATGCCCAAAACACAAAAGCTCAAAATATCCAATTTAGCAAACACTACTAAAATAGGCCTATGTCGAAATCCTGTCGAGTAACCTACTTCGACATTTCGACACATACATACACTAAACTAATTTCGACATATCCTTCTTTCTATCAAGTACTAACTGCTTTGACACAAGGAATTACATTCTCAACATACCTTCATTATTAGTTGTTTTGATATGATAAACAATACCCCGGTAGAACAGAATTATAGAGAAACAGAAATTGCAAGAAACTTGCGATTTTTCATAGATAAACAAAGGAGATACAATCTGAAAACTACAAGAACAATTTTCTCTCTCAGAAGATAACTTCTTCTGGCCTAGTAACTTCCCAATAATAACTCCCCTAAAAAAGCAATAAACAACTTAAATATAATCCACAACATCAGCCAATAACTAACTATTTGAATTTAAACTAACACATTAAAATTATATTACTTATTTATTTTATTTCTTCTTTGATAAACCCTCCAAATGACGGGTTTACCCTTTTCCTTAGTCTTTGTGCTATCAATGTCGCCTTCAAGAGAAACAGCCTTGTCCGCAAGGCTGAAGGAAGAAAATTGAACAATGATGAAGTCCTTATCTTCCCAAGTAGCTTCCTCAACAGTCTTGTTCTTATAATAGATAAGAACTTGAGAAGTAGATTTACCATGTCGGACCACTGTCCTTTGATCTAAAGTTGTCTCTGGTTCTCACACGAAGTCTTCATTAATCTCTAAACTAGCAGGGAGAGTTGGATTAACAACAACATCATCAACGGCTTTCTTAAGCAAAGAAAAATGGAAAACATGATGGATTTGAGATGTAGGAGGTAACTCCAACCTGTAAATAACAGCCACAACACGTTCAATCACCTTAAACGGACCAAAATACCTTGGAGACAACTTAGGACAGATTCTAGCCACAACATATTGTTGCACATGAGGTCTCTGCTTCAAGAAAACCAAATCACCAACTGTAAAAGAGAGTTCTTTACGATGTCTATCTGCCTGTATCTTGATCCGGTCACGAGCACGGGATAGTGTTGGTGTAAGCCCTAGAGGCCAATACATTTGGTACTTGTATCAAATTATTTATTAATAATAAAAGGCATTTCTTTATTATGTTTGTTTTTCCAAAATGATAAAGTCCCTAGAATAGCTAGTTCGTTTAATGAAACATTAAGTATGACTTAATCATAAGATTCCATTAAACATAAGGACACTATTCTTAAAGCATCCATAGTCGAGCTTTAATGTGAAATGGGATAGCCTTAAAGCATTAAGACTATTATGTAGATAGACTGATGATCACATCTCATGGATCATGGATAAGGAGTTATCAAGTCTTGACATAGGTATGAATATTAGGAGTAATATTTATACTGGATTGACCCACTATGAGAGTACTACATAGAATGTTATGCAAAGTGTCATAAGTTACTCTCATGGTGATAGTGGTGTATACCACCCTTCGACCTGAAACTACTATGTACCCTAGATGTAGAGTCAAGTACTTTATTGCTGATCAAACATTGTCCGTAACTGGATGATCATAAAGACAGTTGATGGGTACTTCACAAAGCATGCTGACGGACATGAGTAGCCTAGATGGAATTTGCCCATCCTGCATAACATGATAAATGTCTAAGGGCCCAATATTGAACTGGACAAGGAAGACACGGTATATGCCTTGTGTTCAATATAAACATAGGGGCAAAAGGGTAATTGTACACACAAGTACTATCACAAAAGGTTTTGTCAGATCACATGACAATTTTGTGACTTCGGTAGCAATGATGTGTTGCTAGATACCGCTCACTGTTTATTATGTTAAATACATGATTTAATATAATTGCCAACGTCGTAAAATCCTACAGGGTCACACATATAAGGACAGTTGGAGAAGAGATAGAGTAAATAAGGAACACCGTAAGGTACGCTGCACTTGAATGGAATACAAAATATGGTAAAGTACCATGTAATATAATAATAGTTATTATTAATATTATTAATAGTTATAAAATATAATAATAATAAAATTATATTTATTATAATAATAGTTATTATAATAATATAATAATATTATTATTGAGTTGGGCTTTTTAGCTTGTAGCCCACACAAGTAGTTCTATAAATAGAACCCTTGTGCAGAAGCTCATGAGTTGTTGTTGTTGAAACCCTGGCCGTATTCTATTTTTCATCTCCCTCACTCAAAACCTTCAATCGTAATCAGCTAGCACTGTGACTGAAGGAAGCTGTTCGTGTGGACTGAGTAGAGGCGCTGTTCATCGTACAACGCTCGTGATCATCCATAGATTTGGAATCAAAGGTTTCATCGCCACAAGAGGTAACCTTTCTATCACAGATCATGATCTTTCGTAAGGATCTCTAAAGGGAAAATTTTGTTTTCCGCTGCGTTTAGATCGCAAATTTCCCTTCAGTGGTATCAGAGCCACTTACGAAACCATGAGTCTGCTAATTGTTTATTTTCTGTCATTTTTGTTTTAATTGGATTAAAACACGTAAAAATTAAATCAAATCCAGATATTGAATTTTTTGGCATCAAATTGTGTACGGTTTGGATGATTGATATTGACTATGCTTCGGAATCTGACAATAGTATGGTGAAGCAGCGATATGTCAATCGTCCATAAGTTACACATATATGATCGATCTAATTCATATATGATTAACTTTGATGCAAAGATGGTATATTGGATATACTATTTTATTTTGTTAGTTCAAATCACGTAATGATTATCATTCGATTGAGCAATCTGTGGTTATCTGCTTCGGAATCCGACTTTAGTATGGTGAAGCGATAGCATACGGATCAATCATACTGAATTATTGATCATGGTGTTTTGATGGTATGAAATTGTTGCATCAAGGTTTATGACGGTACAAGGGTTGCACCGTCAAAGAGGTCTACGATCAAAAGTCACGCGTTCTGTTAGCGTGACGGTCTCCATAGTTTCAGGTGTGACGGTCGCCATAGCTTTGTGACGGTCGTCATGGGCTGATGTGTGACGGTCGCCATGGAAACTGTGACGGTCGTCACAGGCAGTATGACGGCGCAAATGTTGCGTCAATGCAGTCTGCGCTTTAGGTCATGCATTCGCCGAAAATTTAATTTGATTTATTTAATAAACATGATTTAAAATTAATAATAATAAAATTTATTTATTATTTTTCTTGTGGTGATCAGTTATGTCCTTAGTTTATTTTTCTTTGTTTTGGATTTTATAAATACGACCTGCGTGTCGTGCCTCTCTCTTATTCTCATCATGTAACTTCTTTTCTCATCTCACTCCCTCGTATGTAAAACGAGTTTCCTTTATGTAATGTATTATTATAAAGAAAGAGAAGACTACAAAACAAAGAAGGACAGCCTTGGAGATCTTGCTTGGAGAAGTGAAGATCGTTATTAGGTTTAGCTTAAATTCTCTCATTGGCTTGGGAGAACAATTGCGCTAGGGGCCATAACAGTTTCATTTGTATGTATGTATGTTGATATATATTGTATGTATGTTGATGCATGTGTGAGGAACGATTTATATGATAAATAAGCCGGTGAGATCAAACTAATTAAAAATCCCTCAAAACTAAATATTAAGTTTTTGCTTTCCAAGTTTTAGAACTCATAAAGACTAGTATCGAATATTGTAGGTTTCGCCTAACACGAGGTTCATGTTCCATATTTGTAAGGTGCGATGGGATAATTGTAATATCCAATTTCTAAAATAATGGGTCAAACTTAACTAAACAAAATATAATAAGATTATATGCGTTTAGAAGCAAGAGTTGGGAATAGTCCATATGATGGATTGGAATAAGGAGATATTCACCCAACTGAAATATTCGAGAATTGTATGGGATACAATTGGAAGGAGTTCCTACCTAAATAGCTAAGTTTTGTGTAATCAGCCTAACGTTGACTTAAAACAAAGTGAAATATGGATCTCGATCCACTAGAAAATCTTCCAACGGGATTTTCCGAATCAAATGATGAGGGTCATTTGGTTTGAGTAAAATAGTGGGAGCATATTTAATTAAAGTCCTAATTGAATATGTTATGATACTTATATTTTTCCATTCCATTTTGTAGATTACCATGACAACAAACACATCTAATAACATTTTGCGAACAATCCTGGATAAGGAAAAATTGTCTGGGACAAATTTTCTGGATTGGCACCGAAATCTGAGGATTGTCCTCAAACATGACAGAAAGCTGTATGTCTTAGAGACACATGTTCCTAATGAGGAACCTCCTAGTTCTGCTCCTAAGGCTGAAAGAGATGCTTATAAGAAGCATGTCGATGATGCCAATGAAACTGCTTGCCTCATGCTGGTTACCATGAATTCTGAATTGCAAAAGCAACATGAAAACATGGCAGCGTACGATATGATCGAACATCTGAAAATGCTCTATCAAGAGTAGGCAAGGCATGAAAGGTTTGAAATTTCAAAAGCCCTTTTCCAAGCCAAGCTTTCTGAGGGAACCCCAGTAGGTCCCCATGTACTCAAGATGATTGGGTATGTGGAGAATCTTGAAAGATTGGGATTTACCCTTAAAAGGGAGCTTGCGACTGATTTGATCCTGCAATCGTTGTCGGAAAGCTTCAGTCAATTTGTACTTAATTTCAACATGAATGACATGGACAAAACTCTTCCTGAATTTCTAAGCATGTTAAGAACTGCTGAGCAAAACCTGAAGACAAAAGGGAAATCCATTCTGATGGTCAGTAATGGAAAGAAACAGAATAAAAGGCCCACCAAGCAGGTTGGTAAATGGAAAGGCAAGGAAGTTGCCAAACCCAAACATATTACCCTTGCTTTGAAGCCTAGTGGAGGTATAGCAAAGGAGGGCACTTGCTTCTATTGCGGTAAGACCGGATATTGGAAGAGAAACTGCCCAAAGTACCTGGAAGATAAGAAGAATGGAGTAGTGACTTCGACTTCAGGTATTTTTGTTATAGAAATAAATTTATCTACTTCTGCATCATGGGTATTAGATATTGGACGTGGTTCTCACATTTGTACCAATGTACAGGGACTAAAAAGGAGTAGATATTTGGCAAAAGGTGAAGTCGGCCTACGAGTTAGAAATGGAGCAAAGGTTGCTGCTTTAGCCGTAGGAACTTATGTTTTGACTTTACCTAGTGGTTTAATAATTCAGTTAGAGAACTGTTATTATGTACCTGCAATTAGCAGGAATATTATTTCCGTTTCTTGTTTGGACAAGTTTGGTTTTTCATTTATAATAAAGAACAATTGTTGCTCCATTTATTTGAATGATATATTCTATGCTACTGCACAAATGAACAATGGATTATACGTCCTTGATCTTGAAATGCCAATTTATAACATTAATACTAAAAGGATGAAACCTAACGAGTTAAATCCAAGTTACCTTAGGCACTGTCGCTTAGGCCATATAAATGAGAAACGCATCTCCAAACTCCATAAAGATAGACTATTGGACTCTTTTGATTACGAATCATATGATACATGCAGATCTTGTTTAATTGGAAAAATGACGAACTCCCCATTCACAGGAAAAGGTGAAAGGGCTAATGATCTTTTGGCCCTCATACACACTGACGTATGTGGACCACTGAACATACCATCCAGAGGAGGTTTTCAATACTTCATCACATTTACCGATGATTTCAGTAGATATGGTTATGTCTATTTAATGAAACACAAATCTGAATCCTTTGAAAAGTTCAAGGAATTTAAGAATGAAGTACAAAACGAACTAGGTAAGAATATTAAAACTCTTCGATCAGATCGAGGCGGTGAATATTTAAGCCTAGAGTTTGATGACCATCTAAAAGAGTGTGGGATTCTATCCCAACTCACTCCTCCTAGAACACCACAATGGAATGGTGTATCTGAGAGAAGAAATCGAACCTTGTTAGACATGGTCCGATCCATGATGAGTCATGCCGATCTTCCAAACTTCTTTTAGGGACATGCACTACTGACAGCAACTTACACACTTAACCGTGTTCCATCCAAAAAGGTTGAAAAGACACCATATGAAATATGGAGGGGTAAGAAACCACATATGTCTTACATGAAGATTTGGGGTTGTGAAGTTTATGTAAAACGACAAATTTCAACTAAGCTTGAGCCCAAATCTGACAAATGCTTATTTGTGGGGTATCCTAAACAAACAAGAGGGTATTACTTCTACAATCCTTCTGAGGGCAAAGTGTTTGTCGCTCGAACTGGAGTTTTCTTGGAAAGGGACTTTATTTCTAAAGGAATCAGCGGGAGGAAAGTAGAGTTTAAAGAAATTCAAGAATCACAAAGCATTGATACACCTATTAAGGAATTAGAGCAGGAACCACAAGTAGTTGTGGAAGAGCAACCTGCTCAAGTAGAACAAGATCAGCGTAGGTCGAGCAGGATACGTCACCAACCAGAGAGATATGGATATCTCATAAATGATCAAGGTGAAGTATTACTCATGGATTAAGATGAGCCTGTAACCTATCAAGAGGCCATAACTGGTCTTGAGTCTGAGAAGTGGCTAGAAGCCATGAAATCTGAAATGGATTCCATGTACACAAACCAAGTTTGGACCTTGGTAGAGTCTCCTGTAGGAATTAATCCTATAGGATGCAAGTGGGTCTTCAAAAAGAAGACTGGCATGGATGGTAAGGTACATACCTATAAGGCAAGACTGGTTGCTAAAGGTTATAAACAAATTCATGGTGTAGACTATGATGAAACCTTTTCACCAGTTGCAATGCTTAAATCTGTTCGGATTTTACTTGCTATCGTTGCATATCATGATTATGAAATATGGCAGATGGATGTCAAGACTGCTTTCCTTAATGGGAATCTTCTTGAGGATGTGTACATGACACAACCTGAAGGATTTGACATACCCGAAGAAGTCCAAAAGATATGCAAGTTACAGCGATCAATCTACGGATTAAAGCAAGCTTCCAGAAGCTAGAATCTTCATTTTGATGAAACTGTAAAACAATATGGATTCATAAAGAATGAAGATGAGCCTTGTGTCTACAAGAAGGTTAGTGGGAGCATAATCATTTTGCTGGTATTATATGTAGATGACATATTACTCATTGGAAACGATATCCCTACCTTGCAACAAGTAAAAGCTTGGTTAGGGAAATGCTTTTCTACGAAGGACCTTGGTGAAGCAGCCTATATATTAGGAATCAGGATCTATAGAGATAGATCACAAAAAATGCTTGGTCTAAGTCAGAGTACATACATAGACAAAGTGTTGAGACGCTTTAATATGCATGATTCCAAGAAAGGATTCATACCTATGCAACATGGCCTATGTCTATCAAAAACACAATCCCCTTCAACAAAGGAAGAAAGGGATCGCATGAATAAGGTTCCATATGCATCTGCAATAGGATCTATCATGTATGCCATGTTATGTACTCGACCAGATGTCTCGTATGCTTTAAGTGCAATGAGTAGGTACCAATCTGATCCTGGTGATGCTCACTGGGTAGCTGTCAAGAATATCCTTAAGTACTTGAGAAGGACTAAGGACTCATTCTTGATGTATGGAGGTCAGGAAGAGCTTGCGTTAATTGGTTACACCGATGCTAGCTTCCAAACAGATAAGGATGACTTTAGATCACAATCTGGTTATGTGTTCTGCCGAAATGGTGGCGCTGTGAGCTGGAAAAGTTCAAAGCAAGAAACAGTTGCTGATTCTACAACCGAGGCCGAGTATATTGCTGCCTCAAATGCAGCGAAGGAAGCTGTTTGGATCAAGAAGTTCATTAGTGAACTTGGCATAATCCCTAGCATTATGGACCCCATTGATCTCTATTGTGATAACAATGGTGCTATCGCACAAGCTAAGGAGCCTAGATCTCACCAATGATCCAAACACATACTTAGGCGTTATCATCTCATTCGAGAGATAATAGATCGTGGAGATGTGAAGATATGCAGAGTACCTACACTTGACAATATTGCTGACCCACTAACAAAACCTCTTGCGCAGCTGAAGCATGATGGTCATACTAGATCTATGGGTATTAGGGGTATGCCTGATTGGCTCTAGTGCTAGTGGGAGATTGTTGGTGTAAGCCCTAGAGGCCAATACTTTTGGTACTTGTATCAAATTATTTATTAATAATAAAAGGCATTTCTTTATTATGTTTGTTTTTCCAAAATGATAAAGTCCCTAGAATAGCTATTTCGTTTAATGAAACATTAAGTATGACTTAATCATGAGATTCCATTAAACATAAGGACATTATTCTTAAAGCATCCATAGTCGAGCTTCAATGTGAAATGGGATAGCCTTAAAGCATTAAGACTATTATGTAGATAGACTGATGATCACATCTCATGGATCATGGATAAGGAGTTATCAAGTCTTGACATAGGTATGAATATTAAGAGTAATATTTATACTGGATTGACCCACTATGAGAGTACTACATAGAATGTTATGCAAAGTGTCATAAGTTACTCTCATGGTGATAGTGGTGTATACCACCCTTCGACCTGAAACTACTATGTACCCTAGATGTAGAGTCAAGTACTTTATTGTTGATCAAACATTGTCCGTAACTGAATGATCATAAAGACAGTTGATGGGTACTTCACAAAGCATGCTGAGGGACATGAGTAGCCTAGATGGAATTTACCCATCCTGCATAACAGGATAAATGTCTAAGGGTCCAATATTGAACTGGACAAGGATGACACGGTATATGCCTTGTGTTCAATATAGACATAGTGGCAAAATTGTAATTATACACACAAGTACTATCACAAAAGGTTTTGTTAGATCACATGACAATTTTGTGACTTGGGTAGCAGTGATATGTTGCTAGATACCGCTCACTGTTTATTATGTTAAATACATTATTTAATATAATTTCCAACGTCGCAAAATCCTACAGGGTCACACACATAAGGACAGTTGAAGAAGAGATAGAGTAACTAAGGAACAATGTAAGGTACGGTGCACTTGAATGGAATACGAAATATGGTAAGGTACCATGTAATATAATAATAGTTATTATTAATATTATTAATAATTATAAAATATAATAATAAAATTATATTTATTATAATAATAGTTATTATAATAATATAATAATATTATTATTGAGTTGGGCTTTTTAGCTTGTAGCCCACACAAGTAGTTCTATAAATAGAACCCTTGTGCAGAAGCTCATGAGTTGTTGTTGTTGAAACCCTGGCCGTATTCTATTTTTCATCTCCCTCACTCAAAACCTTCAATCGTAATCAGCTAGCACTGTGACTGAAGGAAGTTGTTCGTGTGGACTGAGTAGAGGCGTTGTTCATCGTACAACACTCGTGATCATCCATAGATTTGGAATCAAAGGTTTCATCGCCACAAGAGGTAACCTTTCTATCACAGATCATGATCTTTCGTAAGGATCTCTAAAGGGAAAATTTTGTTTTCCGCTGCGTTTAGATCGCAAATTTCCCTTCAGATAGATGATGCTTCAGTTTGCGCAAGCATTCATCACGATCAACCAAGTCTCGTTGAACAACCTCAACTTTAACTTCGCCCCGCAAATAATTAGTGATTACGAGAGGGGCACGACCATACACCACTTCAAATGGAGTTGTACATGTAGAAGCATGAAAAGTAGTGTTGTACCAATATTCTGCCCAAGAAAGCCACATGGCCCAAGTCTTAGGTTGGTCAGCAATAAAACAGCGAAGAATAGTCTCAAAACAGCGATTAACGACTTCTGTCTGACCATCAGTCTGAGGGTGGTATGCAGTGTTGAGCTTCAAATATGTACCTTGTCGTTTAAAGAGTTCCTGCGATAAATTACTAACAAAGATGGGATCTCTGTCGTTCATAATAGATGCCAAAATTCCATGAAGTCGGACCACTTCTTTGGTGAAAGTTTCAACCAAATATCTTGCAGAATAGGGACACTTAAAAAGGATGAAATGAGCATATTTGGATAGCCTGTCTACCACCACAAAAATAGCTTTGAATCCCTTGGACTTTGGAAGACCAATAATGAAGTCCATAGAAATATCTGCCCACACTTGATTTAGTATTGGAAGTCACTACTACAAAACGCGCAAACAACAACGCCCAAGTCACCACGGTTCATCCAAAAACCGTCGTGATATCTCTAAACTCAGGCGCTTACTTTATATTATATTTTTTAATTAAAACTTTATAGGGTATGATAATGGTTGTAAGTATAATTGATATGATAAAACCAATCTTTCATGGGTTTGAACCTCAGTTATGGCAAAAATGTTTTTCATTTAAGGTTAAGGTGCTCCTTTCATTTTTATTTATTTTTAAATAAAAGATATCACTACAGTTATTATGAATAACCGTCGTGATATAGTTTGCTATTATTTTAAAATATAAAATTTAATTACGATTGTAGTTTTAAACCGTAACGAAAAGTGATAATTTTTAATATATAAACGAAACTATCTGTGACTCACTTCATAGTTGTCGTTTCTCTCTAAAGAAAACCCTAACACAACCTTCTCCTCTCATGAATCTTAACCAATAATGTTACAAGAGAATGGAGAAAAGAAGCTTAAAATATCTGACGAGAGCAACATTTGGCGCAAACTCCTACGACGGCGAAGATGGTATGTTCTCCTGCTCTCATCTTTCTAGGATTATTGTTTTAAGGTTTGGTTTTAGGATGCTGTGGAAAATATTATGTTATTGATGTTTTAGGTTTAAGTTTGATTTTTGTTGTGTTTCCTTGTAGATACATGGTGATGATGGTGGTAGCAAGCGTATGGTGGTAGTAAGCGTATATGGTGAAGTTTCATATGGTTTTTGTTGCCATGAAGAAAATATAAGAAGTATGAAGTTATTGTATAAACTTCATCCACCTTATATTTCTTCTTCATGGCTTCAGAAACTAGATGAACTTGATATATTTTGATTTGTTACAGTTCCACGATTATTTTCAAAAAGAGGTGCGTTGTTGACTCAATGTATCTTGATTTGTTACAGTCTCACTTGGGGTTTTGTTGCTTAATTAATGTATTTTTTTATTGTGTTTCATGTTGTTTTGTTGTATGTTGTTGTTGTTGTTGACAAATGTTCTCAAAACAAGAACAAAACATTGCTAGTTCACAAGATATAGACTTCTTGTGACTTAGCAGTGTTTTGTTCTTTAATTTCTTATACAGGTTGACAAGTTTAGTTTATTATATACTATGTATATTGTTTGTTTCACTTACCTTTTAATGAGAATGCAATCATTTATATTGACATAGAAACTTATATTCTGAAAATTAAGATTTATTTGAAAACCAACCTATATCAATAAAAAAATTTTCGAATCGCATCTGTTTCATTCAGCACATTTTATGTTCCTTAACACATAATATATGGTTTAGTGCTCTGTTTGCTTCAATTCATCAATATAATTTACAATCGTGTTGATAAGCGACGATGATGAGGTAAACTATAATAAAAGATATCGATGAATTGAAGGAATCAGACTATTGAATCGTATATTATGTGTTAAAGAACATAAAATGTGCTGAATGAGACAGATTCAATTCGAAAAAAATTAATGTGTTAAAGTTGGTTTTCAAGAATAGTTTAATTTTCAGATTATATATTTCTTTGCCAATTTAAATGGTTGTATTTCTTTAGATAGGTGTATGGTAAACCAAGCAATATACACTTTTATATAATAAACTATGTGTATTTTCCACGACGGTTATCTAGGTTAACCGTCATCTAATTAATTAATTACGTTATCTATCACAACGGTTGTTAGCATAACCGTTGTGATATAACTCACGCTTTCCAGAATACAACAACAGTCCCCAGTGTCGTGATTAAAAGTAGCGCATTTACCACAACACTCTACATAACAACGCCTTGATCTGCGTTATTATATATATTTTTCAACCGTTGTTAAATGGGTTTTACGCAGTAGTGAGTGGTTGGAGAAGACCACCAAATGTTGAAGTTGCATATTTGTTGCATTGACATACATCACATTTCAGCACAAAATTATGGATATCCTTCTTCATACCAATCCAATACAAATTAGCAGCCAAACGACGATAAGTGTGATAAAACCCAGAATGCCCGCCCTGAGGGGTATTATGAAATTCCTTGAGAATTGTAGGAACAAAATAGATGAAGCAGACATAACTAATCTGTCCTGATAATAAAATAACCCCATTCTGTAGTGTAAACCTAGGTTTTATGGTTTCCCCCTTTTGTAAAGCCGAAATGATTGCCGGTAATGTTGGATCTTGTTGTACTTCTTCATGGACAGTCTTGAAATCTAACCATGCTGGATGAAAAATCAAAGAATTAAGCATTAACCTGTCATCTGAAGCAGCAAGGACCGCCATTGTGTAGTTTGGAGAAGTATCAAACTGACGGGACAAGGCATCAACACCCTTGTTCTCCAAACCAGGTTTATAAACTACATCAAATTAATCCCAAAAGCTTAGCCACCCAATTTTGTTGATCCATTATGGTTACACGCTGCTACATTAATCGGTCCAAACTCTTTTGATCGGTGCACACCGTGAACTTGTTCCCTATGAGACATGGGCACCAATGTTGGATTGCAAGTGCTACAACCATTAATTCTTTTACATATGCTGATTTGTTCAAATTACGATCATTGAGTCCCTTGCTGAAAAATGTGATAGGCTTCTTATCTTGTATCAAGATTGCACCCAATACATTTCCGGACGCATCACTCTTAATGAAAAATTCTTTGGTGAAGTCAGGAAATGCTAAAATTGGGGCTGAAGTTACCTTATGCTTAAGTTCCTCAAAAGCTGCGTGTTCCTTGGCTCCCCACTTAAAACCCTCTTTCTTAGTCAAATTAGTTAATGGTCTTGCAATATTGCCATAGTCACGAATGAACTTTCTGTAACACCCGGTCAAACCCAAAAATCCTCTGACACCTTTGACATTCTTTGGCACAGGTCATTCTAACACACTGCTAATTTTCGATAGATCCATAGAAACCCCTTCATGAGCAATCACGTGACCCAAATACTCAACAGACAATTGACAAACGAACATTTCTTTTTATTAGCCACCAATTGTTGCTTAGCTAGCACACTTAAAACTGAATTCACATGTTGAATATGGTCTGGCCACGTCATACTATAGACCAAAATGTCGCCAAAAAATACTAAAATATATCTCAGCAGCATTGGCTTGAAAACTTCATTCATTAATGCTTGAAAGGTGGATGGAGAATTTGTTAATCCAAAAGGCATCACTAAAAACTCATAATGACCCTTATGAGTGCGGAGGGTTGTTTTATGAATGTTTTCTTTTCGCATACATACTTGGTGGTAGCCAGACTAAAGATCAATTTTGGAAAAGTATCGTGAACCATGTAACTCATCCAATAAATCATCAATGACTGGAATATGAAACTTATCCGGAATATTTACCTTATTCAAAGCACAGTAGTCAACACACATCCTCCAAGAATTATCCTTCTTCTTGAATAGAATAACCGGACTTGAAAAGGCACTCTGGCTAGGTCTGATCACATTGGACAACAACAACTCCTTCACTTGTTTCTCAATTTCTGTCTTGTGGTGGTGAGAATTGCGATACGATCGAACATTAACTGGGCCCTGACCGGTCAGCAAGTGTATAACATGCTCTTGTTGTCGTTCAAGAGGTAATCCTTGTGGTTCCTTGAAAACATTATCAAATCTGTGCAGTACTAATTTCATTTCCAGTTGTTGAGTTGGTGTCACCATACCTGGGTAATCCTTGTGGTTCCTTGAAAACATTATCAAATCTGTGCAGTACTGATTTCATTTCTAGTTGTTGAGTTGGCGTCACCATACCTGATTGGATATCACAATGTAACTGGGCAAAATGGTTTTCATCAACATAGTTCTGTAATGGAATACACTCTCTAATATGAACCCCTATGATCTCAATCCATTCCCGCTGATATGTGAAACACATTTTCTTCTCAACCAAATCAATGTATGTGCATCCAATATGTGTCAGCCATTCCATCCCTAATACTAGATCATAACCGCCAAATTCAAACAACACAACATCTATCTCCCATTTCACCCCTTGAACATAAATAATAACACCTTGGCACTAGGGGTGTTCGCGATGCGGTTTGGGCGGTTTTGACGCTAAAAATCATCCGAACCGCAAGGGAAAAAAGCATGCGGTTTGGTTTGGTTTGGTTGGCTTTTAAAAAAATCCGAACCAAGCCAAACCAAACAAATGCGGTTTAGATTGATTCGGTTTTTTACAAGATTTTTATTGAGTGATATTTACATATATAGAGAACAACATACCTTTGTGTTTAGTCATTCATACATTGCCAAATAACAACAAAACTCATCATATTTAGACAAAAAGTTCTCATTCAATATACAAAAATCAATTTAAACAAAAGTGAAAAAAATAGTAGCATAAAACAATATCAAAATATTATAATAAAACAGAAAATATAAGAGAAGGGAGATTAGAGAAGATGAAAAAGAAAGAACATAACAGATGTGAGATTAAAGAAGAAAGGTGCGATAAAAATATAATTAGAAGAGAAAATAGTACCATAAAAATGAGAAGATGAAAAAGAAAGAACATGTGAGATAAGAGATTAGTGTAGAAGAGGCGAGACGTACATGGCAAAGAAGATGAGAAGAATGCACAATACTATTAGGAGAGATTTGAGAAGATTAAAATTTAAAAGTTAAGTGTGAGTAAGAGAAAATATTTCGTAATTGTAAGGTTAAGGCATAATGGGTTTGAGTTTTGGGTTAGATGTGAGATAAGTGAAGTTTGAGTTATAACATAATACGGTTTGGTTTGGTTTAGTTCGGTTTGCAAAATACAAACTGCAAACCAAACCGAACCATGCGGTTTTGTTAAAAGATGGCCCGAACAAATCCGAACCAAATGCGGTTTTTTGCGGTTTCGGTTTGCTTTGGTTTGGTTTGCGGTTTTTTATTGGGTTGGTTCGGTTTTGAATACCCCTACTTGGCACTCTCCTAACGTCGGAGCCGCATAACCGTCACCCAATCTGATTTGTCTAGGAGGAGTTCCAGTAACTCGTAAACCCAAAGCCAAAGCTAGACGCCTTGACATGAAGTTTTTGTTTGCTCTACTATCAACCAACATCAACACCGATAACGCTCTTACCGTCCCTTGCAACTTGATGCATTGAAGCTTATCGTGATAATACTCAGTTTGTTTATCAAAAGTCAATATATATTCAAAAGTCATCACATTCAATTGCAATTCTTCTGCACCTGTTTCAACATCTTCATCGTTCAATACTCTGACTTCATTTTCCTTTTCAGAGTCATCCTCGAGCACCATAACACGCTGATTTTTATCAGGACATTGATGGCGAGGATGATACTGACCTCCACATTTAAAATAGAGCCCTTTTTTACGGCGGTCAGCAATCTCCTGTGAAGACAGACTCCTCACAGTTCAGTCACGCCAATTTATAATGCTGGCTGTATGAGTTTTTTTTTCGAAACCAGATATTCCATGCGAACTACCTGTTGATTTTCCTCTTGAAAAACGATCACTGTTGTCTTTATTATTAAGAACCATAACCCAATCGCCATTTCTGTCTTCATTTTGTGTGACAACCTTATTACCAAAAACAGGTCGGGACAGTGACCCAAGTGACCTTCGCGGTGTCCAGTCTTTTCGCCATTCTTCCAATTCATGTTCTACTGCTCGAGCCACGTTCATTAACTTCGCTATTGACATAGAACCCATAGTGATCATGCTGCGAACCTTTCCCCTGATTTTTTTCTCTCAAACCATGAACGAAATAACCCAAATATTGGCCATTGGGTAATTGGGGCAATTGTGTTATTCACTTCTCAAAATCTTCGATGTATTCTTCAATTGTTCCTTCATGTTGAAGCGCAGAAAGTTGTTCAAATACATTCCCGTCACTTACACCACCATACCTCCTAAGAAGTGCATCTTTCAAATTCTCCCATATCAATGTTTCATTCTCCTCAAACAGTCATTTGAAAAAATGAATTGTAGGACCATCCATACATAATTGTGCCAAACTCACTTTGATTTTAGGTATAGTATTCTGCACATTGAAATAGTCTTCAGCCCTAGCAATCCAACCGGCGGGATCCTCACCATTAAACATCGCTAATTCCACTTTCTTCACAGATAGGCGAAATTCATCCAAAGATTCACCTTGTAAGCCAAAAATTTTCTTTTTGGTACCAACTGACCCTTTATTATGCAACGATTCTCCCACATCCCTCCCCTTATTCGAATTTAATAAAGAGACGATCTTCTTTTGATTGTCTTTATTTTGATTCTGCATTTCATGTAAAGAAACCTCCAGAGTTTCGAGTTTCTCTTCAAGTGCAGTCACTATGGCCTCCATCTTTTTTATAGCATCTGGTAGGTCGGACCAATTTGATACGATGAACAATACCCTTATAGAACAGAATTATAGAGAAAGAGAAATTGCAAGAAACTTACGATTTTTCATATATAAACAAAGGAGATACAATCTGAAAACTACAAGAGCAGTTTGCTCTCTCAGAATATAATTTTTTTTAGCCTAGTAACTTCCCAATAATAATTCCCCTAAAAAACAATAAACAACTTAAATACAATCCACAACATCAACAATAACTAACTATTTAAATTTAAACTAACACATTAAAATTATATTACTTATTTATTTTATTTATCCTTTGCTAAACACTTCAAATGACGGGTTTACCATTTTCCTTAGTTTGTGTGCTATCATGTTGGGTCCAATCTAAAGACCTTATCCCAAATTTCCTTACTCAAAATGTAGACTCTTGCCAGAAGACCGCACACACGATCCGAGTCATTGAGTCATCATCAACTATTGGATTCAATCTAACGGTCTCCCGCTGCACCAACTGGAAGCAGTTTTAACCGTTTATCATATATAAATCTCAATCTTGGATTTAAGTGATTTGATCGACTTGATTAGAATAACATCCAAGTGAAAAATGTCAAAAGTAGAGGTGTGTGCCACTATTGAAGCAGTTGCAAAATCAAATGAAATTTCTTGCCGTTGTTTAAAAAAGTTGTGTGAGTGACAAAAACTTGTTTTCCATCTTTGATTTCTTCCATAGATATTAAGCCAGAGAGTAAATCTTAAAAAAAGACTGGATCAAAAATCACTGCCAATTCATTTATCTGCATCATGAATGTTACATATTATGTATCTAAAGACAATCTTCAAATCATAAATTGGTTAATCATGTGGTTAGTGCATCCGGAAGTGAATTCTGTGCTCCAAGAAGTCAAGAACTTTGCCACCAACATCAGGAAAATACTCATGACCCTCCAACGAACTAACTTTTCCATTTCTGCTAACATGAACTGGATATTGCATCAAGTTTCCCCTCATTTGATGACGACCTTCTTCAGACACATATGAGCTCCAATTATTTTTAGCAATTCTATTCACATGTCGTACACATTCCATCGTGTGAGGTTCGGTAAATGTCTCATCAATACTACCAAGGTGCTCGGCCCAAAGTGACATTCTGTATCCATACACCTACATCAATGCAATAGTATGATATTACATAACTGATATTGTTAGGCTGGAGACTTTGTTCCTGATTAAAACTTGGGTCTCGTAGTTGTGTGTGAGTTTCTGATGGTTATTGTCACTTCGTTTAAAGAATAAGAAAAATGTTCAAATTTCAGTTGTGTTATTCAAGATTCAAACCTGGCCGCATGGAAGAGAGTTCTTTTCTGCTAATGTATGTTTTGGTTGATAAGCTACCATGGCTATTTCCGTGTCCCTCGATCCATCCATTGATCTCTGATTAATATTTGCTGATCCAATTATTACATATCCATCATCAACTATCATTCCTTTTGCATGAACATAAATCTTAAAACGTCTGTATTTTTTAACTGATGCCTGATTAAAGAAAGAACGGATAATCAGTCAAAATGTAAATATGCACCGTTCGATCATTGATCAAACGGACATTGTTGTTTCAAATGTCTGAATGCGGAATCAAGAAGGAATACAAATTAAAAAACAAAAGGGTTAAGGTTATTATACCAAGGCGCGATTTTCAGACGATTGAGTTGGAGTCGATGGAGTTTCACGCGATTGTGGTTCTCTCTTTCCAAGACAGTAAAAATTGAGATAATCTTGTGGATGATAACATTCAGATAGACCTGCTTTTGCAAGTGCATCTGCAACAATCTTGTACATCATAGACATTGTTTGTCCCTGCCAGAACAAAATTTCTTGAACAGCAGCACTAGTCGGTACTCCTTCTGGCCACATTGGTATAACTATATACACAGAAAATCGTTCGTTCGCGCTTATCTTGCTCGCAATTTTTAAAGCTATCACCATCGGAACCAAGTAATTTGCGCCTGTTGAAGAAAACAAATTAAAAGAAAATACTTATCAATGTATATGTGCTTGTAATAAGCCTTTAAACCATATTGTAACATTGTTGAAACTTTATGTACCTGCATTTTCATATGAAGGCCAATGATACGAAGAGCCGAGAAAATATTGATTCTCGATATAAATGAAGCGTTGAGCAGATCTTATTGCTTTTACGTAAGCTGTGTGGATGCTTTGATCAACTTTAAAATTTTTGCCACATAAAAGATGCTGCAGAAAGTTGATAAATATAATAGAAGTTAAAGAAAAAGACTAATTGTTTTCAGAATAACTAGAAATCACATTGCAATGCAAATTAAGCAAATCAAAATAAGGTTAAAAAATAACAAAGCACGTACAATTTTGTTCTCACCTGAGCCTTTGCTTTGTCGAAATCTTTTGGAAATCCTTCACTGATCCTGAATCTATGGACCAAAATACCTGTATTTAATACTTGTTCATAATAATCTTTAATCATCTAACGATTATAATTGATTGAAAGTGTATACCAAATAAATCAGTACTAATATAAAGATACCTGTACATGCAAACTCTCGGGATCAGTTTCTTCGGTTACACGAACGGATTTATCATCATCAGGACCAGAAGATGGTTTAACAATCCATGAAAAACGGTCTAGCCTTAGCAAAGCATCATCGTGCCAATTTGTTACCTTTCGAAGTCTTAAATCGCGCCATTTTTTAGCCTTCCGTGATCTTTGTTCAAAATTAGTCAGTATATCATATGCAGCCGGACCTTCAATTTTGCAATGTAAGTCATGCCACGGTTGCCTTGGTGCACGAGAGTTAGAATATAACTGCATCATACATCATAAAATTTCAACACAATGATACTACTTAATGTTAATTTCCTATTTCCTATTTAAACATGCAATCGAGTAATAAAGGAAAAGATTTACAGAATTCATCATAACCTTACAGATTCCTATATGTATCTATTATGTAATGTCAAGGGCAAGACAAATGAAGGAAATAATAGAAAACTAGAACAAAAAAATCAAAGAGAAAAAGAAAGAAAACGATTGAGACGTTGGGTCTTTCAAATCCTTTTATCAGCGCTCTTTCAATTCGCACGAGTTACTGGCCCGATTAGTTACCGAATTGTGTATATTGTCCTACTCCTTCCATATTCTGCAGCTAGCAAAATTTCAATCCCAAAAAAGCACGGAAGATGTAACATCAGCAATGACTAATGTGACTATTAGCCATTAGCAATGACTATAACTAATGTGATTATTATTAGCCATTAGCAAGGACTGTAGTTAAAAAGTCATGTCAGTAGCTAACGACTCTAACATGGTGAGAGGATTAGTAACAAGCATGCCAAACTGATTGTACTTCAAACTTGTCGGTATAAGAATTGATGTGATGATCGCATAATATTTTGTGATTCAGTTTGCAGACATACATAGAATAGATTAGGATATTAGCTCAAGTACAATATTCATTCCCAAACTCCATTATAGAGTTGATTTCAATATGTGTGTATTTGACAATTTATCTGGTTATGAACTAATGATGAGAAATCTCCTGGCTGTTGTAGCTACAGTTCTGTTAAAATTATGGAGGTATACAAAAAACACAGAGGTTGTGATAAATGTTCATTCATTAGTAAAAAGAATGACTACTAGTGTATGGGTCCCATACTTAGAATTCTAACACCTTCCCTCAATACTAAGGTATACAATCCTACCAAAAAATTGATAGTTAATTAATGTTTACCAATGATACCTAATAATTTGCTTACATAATCATCCCGATGATTTTCAGCCGTCACTTCTTTAAGGACTTAGGACTTGGTTTTTGTTAAATTGAACATAATTAGGGAAGTATTTCATAAACTACAGACAAATTTATTTGAAGGGAAACAATTCAACTTTTGGCTGCTTTAGTTTTTATAGCATTTTAGGAAACTCTAGATTCAGTCTTGTTCTAACAAATGTTATATTTCAAAATTATCAGTTAACAAAATTTGGCTAAGTTTTAAACTAAAAAGAGATGACAAGAGTTGTTACCTATTTAGTTTTGTCGTCGCAGAAAATGAGAGTCACTTCTTTGTACGAACAAAATCACTTTGAGAACAAAATTACTTTGAGAAGAAAATGTATGTGAATCATTATGTAAGAACAAAATAACATTAATGTTATATAAGAGCAAGTTGCAGAAGTGTTGAGCTAACTCAATCACTAGTAGACTCCAAATTATTGTATTAAAGTCCCAAATTGCCGAGTTAGCAAATAAGCAGAAAAGATGTCAGATATAAAACACACAGCTGACATGCAATTCAACTCATACCTTTCTCGGCCTTTTGGCTAAGATCAAGTGTAGTATCTGTTCTTATCAGTTTAATATCTGATATGTGGGCCAATGGTCCACACGATATTAAATTTATTTCTTGAGGGGGAGAGTCCACTACAATAGCTTGCTATTGGGTCTCTTAAGTGTCGCTTTTGCGTTGCACTACTGCAATAGCCAGGCACATCCCACCAAACATAGTTCAAATTTTTTGTCATTAACTAGTCAATACAAAGGTTCATAAATAGAATAAAATATGCTTCAAGGGTACAATTTCCAAACATTGAAGTGGTTCAATTAAAGTTTTTCATATAACCAGCCCTTTTGGCACCATCACACAATAAGATTTTCTACTAAAATTTAGTTTAGGTGACTGAGGAATTGGATTAGCTAACAGAATTCCTTATTCAATGATTTGCGTTCAATGTCAGATGTATGCTTTCTTGTGAATTCCTTAGTCAGATGTATGTTTTCTAGTGCCCACACAAAATGGTTATTTATTGTTAAATACTTCCTCCGTCTCATAAAATGTGTCTCATTTGCACTTTTTCTATGTCTCAAAATAAATGTCTCTTTAAAATACCAATATAATATTTATTATTTTTTCCACTACTATACCCCTATTTATCAGCTTTCACGCTTTTCAATTACTCCACTAACTATAATAAATAAGGGTATTTTTGTAAAAGATACTAATTTTCTCATTAAAATCAATACATTTAATCATTTTCTTAAGAACCGCGCAAAACTCAAATAAGACACTTAGTATTCCAAGAAATTGATTGCATTCTTTTTGATAAATGATTCATCAAATATTTTTAATAACGGGTCGAAGTGCATCTTAAATCTCATTCATTATTACTTTATAATTATTATTTTGTAGATAAACAAATGTAGTTGTTATCTTAGTATTAACTCTTAACGCAAACATGTTGAGCTACATGGTTGTCTCTACTTTATTGAAAATATCTTATTGTTAACCAATGGCTTTCCCTTTCTTTACATCAAACACCCTAGCCATTTAAATAAATTGATTATAATTAATAGCATTAGCAACCTTAAGAATTAAATTTTCACAAGTGCCTAACCTTGGCAGAAGATATTGGACAGGCAAGACATTGGTCAAAGTAAATATAATGTGTTCATGTACTTGGAGAACTTGTGATGTTCAATACTGTCTTAAGTCAAAATGAACCATTTCCCCAGGGAGACGTAAAGGAGAGAATATTATAACACTACTTAGAATGTTATATAAGCTAATTACTTAAAAGTAGAAAGCAAAGCTAAATCCCACTTACTGCTTTCCAAGTACTAAGACCACACCTTAAACTAATCACTTTCTTTGATAAAGTTATTAACTAATTTGTTACTGTAGTTGCGTTGGTGAAATCATGTGCACCATTTGACATGTTACGCAACCGAAAAACCAACTTCAACACAAGTTGGAGTTAATGTCTACATAGTTTTATGATGTTGTAGTGGAGTAGAATAAGGTAGTTAGTATTCATTCAGCTGTCTGGTGAAAGATCTCAATATTAAACACATGAATAGGGAAGTTAAAATTCATTGCAAATACCAGTTTTCGATTCAACTAATAGTAAGAAGGAACGAAAAAATCCAATCCAATAATTAGAGCCAAAGTGAACTTGTCATGCTTGAAGTTGGTCGATTTCAGGTGGAGAAAAAAAAAGCAGTACTAAAATGGGTGGGAAATACATTGCCTACTACTAGTAGAAGTTGAGTCACACATCGAAAGAAGGTGAAAGGTATTGAGAGAAGCAAGAGTATAAAAGAACTTGAATACCATCATTGCAACATACTTACCTGGATGGGGTCAATGATTGATTATGAAGGACCATGGCCTAGGAGAGTGACCTCCATTGCACTTAGGAGGGGTGCTATCCTAAGGTCTACCCATCCTATTCTTATTTCAAAGTTTGAGGAATAATTTCTCCGTATATGGTTTAGGAGATAGTAATCTTTTCTTATTGATCATATCCAAGTTTATGTAACCATATATTTCAATTTCTCATTCAAGACACAAGTACATTGAAGATTTTGAAGATTTACAATGACTGACACACGCCAGGAAGGTGCAACCACCAAACCAATCTGCCATGTTCTTTAGAGATGCGGTGGCTGGTGATGTTTTAAGAGGCAAAGTGGGATATTTGTAGGCTCAACAGACATGAAAGTAATGGTTCAAGGGGGCTAGGCTCAACAGCTGTTGTGAACTGGAGATGCAGTGGCATGTGATCCTTCCACTGTCAGGATGGAGCAGCCACGAGCCTAAACTGTGAAGCCTTGTCCATGTTCCATCACTTTTGTGCTCCCATATGGGTCACAAACTGGCGCTAATCAATTGATATTCTAGCCAATGTGGGCCTTAATGGATATAAATTTGTATAGTATTAAGATGGAACACGGTTTTTTAAATGGCTTACTTTGAACTCGGCACTCCTCAACTGCTTTTGACATGTTATAACACTAAACATTGAAAAGATGCGGTTGAGGGATTTAATCCACATATATAGAGGGATTTAATCTATTCAGAAAGTTATACACACTACAGAGACTAAATACACTAAAAAAATGATCCAAAACCAATGAAAGAGTAGTGGAATGCAGCACATACAATTTGTAAAGAAAACAACCATATATACCTGGTTTAGCTTAGAGTAACAACAAGCTAAATTATAACTTGCCACTGCTGCTTCATCAGGCACTGGTTTTGCTCCCAAAACTGACTCAGATTTCTCTAATGCTTCCTCGTACTTAGCGTTCCTTAGGAATTTAAACAAGAAAGTAATGGACATTAGGATTATCAGGAAGATACCAATAATTTGTTTAATCCTTATCTAGATAGATATACTCCTAGAAAATTGGATGCTTTGAAATTAAAGCTATTTTTTTCCTCAAACAAAGCGTTGCAGATTACAATCACATATAAAAATGCCGTGTCCATCTTGTCTTTACAAGAATAAAAAGAGCTCTATCAATTTGCTACTCTAACAGCCCCTCAACACTAAGTGATACAAACCTGCTCAAAAACATATAGTTAAATAATGTTGTTATTCAATGCATGTTTAATAAAAAATTCACACTTTGGTTAATTAACGCTGCAATAATTTGATTGTTCTGCCATAACAAGAAGCTCTTATTTTTGTATAAAAAAACAGTTTTCAACTGAACTAACAATTCAACAAAAAAGGAGAAGAATTGGTCGTTAGCATTTAAAGAAACATCTTTCCACACTAAAATATTTGTTAAGCACGCTACTAGAAAATGAAACAATACAAGTCATCAAACTAATAAAAAATGTAGTTTTGCTGTCAATATATTTTCAACAATGGCAGAACTTGCTCTAAAATGTCAATGTCTTGATGTTTAATCACTAACTGATTTTTCGGTTCCATGGGCCCTCTTGAGAAAGACTTACACCCAAGGCTGATTCTGTGTATATGCATTTAGCTTTCGTTGTTGTCTTGATGTATTTCCTAATTATGAACAGATGGGTTTTGTTTATAGCATTTCAAAAAACTCTAGATGCAGTCTTATTCTACCAAATGTTATATTTCAAACTTGTTGTCTGATGCTAACAAATTTTGGCCGAGTTTTAAACAAAAATGAGATGCCAAGAGTTGTTACTTTATTTAATTTTGAAGTTGCGGCAATCTGTAAAAAATTGAGGAGCCACTGCTTACTCATCTTTGCATGAATGAAATCACTTTGAGCAGAAAATAAATATGAAGTATACAATTTCCCTCTTGGTTTAGTTAATGTTACATGAGAGCAAGCCACATCAGCATACTTGTGTTGACAACAACACTAGTAGACTCCTAATTATTGTATTAAAGTCCCACATCACCGAGTTAGCAAAGAAGAAGAAAATATGTCAGATATAAAAGACACAATAATCATGCATTTCAACTCATACCTTTCTCGGCCTTTTGGCTAAGATCAAGTATAGTATCTGTTCTTATCAGTTTAATATCTGATATGTAGGTCATTGGTCCACACGATATTAAATTTATTTCTTGAGGGGGACTATTGGGTCTCTTAAGTGTCGCTTTTGCGTTGCATTATTGCCTTGGCCTGGCACACCCCACCAAACCTAGTTCAAATTTGTGGTTGTATCAAACTATCACCTATATTTTTGCTTTTATTTTACATATAGTATTATGGTTGTCCTACTCCTCTCATTGTTTTCTTTATGTCCATGCAGTCTTACACACAAGGTCAAGCACGGGATCTTAAGTAGGATCGGACAACCTGTGAAAAATCGTAAAGCTAGGATCGTAGCACGACACTTAAGATCTTACTTAAGGGCAAAATAGTAAATTCACATGAACAAAAACATGAAAATTAAAATACACGAACAAAATAATTTATAAATCACAACTTTCAACTAATTTAATTAATAATTCATAACCATCATTCCATAATTCATAACTTTCAACTAAACTTAAAAGAAGTTCAAAATAAGTAGCTCAAAAAACATAAATATAACAAACAAGTCTAATCATCTAAGATATTATGCATTCCTATATCATGATAGTTATATATATCCTCCTCCTCATCCTCATTCTCTTCCACTTCAATGGCATCATCTTCAACAATGGAAGGAACATCTAAATCATCACCAATAATACACTAGCATTTTCTCTAACATCAAGTGTAATATCTTCACCATCTTCATTATCCGCTTCATTTTCCGAATCAATTTCATCAACCTCATAATTAGCACTCTTTCTCTTGTTCTTTTTCCCCAATTTTGAGTTAGTCATCAAAAAAACTACCTTATTCATCGTGTTTTGCTTTAAGCGATTCCTCTTCTTAGTGTGAACCTAGGTGATTATATAACATAAATGATTAAAACACAATAGATATTTAGAATACAATTGTTCAATAAATTTGAAAACTTACCCTTTCAAAAGCACTCCAATTCCTTTCACATCCAGACGAGCTATATGTCAAACTAAGAACTCTCAAAGCAAACCACTGCAATTCAGGATGACCTCCACCATAAGAATTCCACCATTGTGTTGGTGTTTTAGTTTGAAGTGCAAATGTAGCAAATTCACTACCAAAAGATCCAACTTTGCCTTTGAAATTGAAGATCAATCATGCCTCTTTGTTCTGGATCTTCCACCATTCTAGCCAAACATTCATACATGCCATTTGTAACTTCGTTATCAATAGTGAATCCCGGAGCATAACGCAAGATTGGGTTCAAATAAAGTCCTGCACCATGTAATGGCCTATGAAGCTGCTTATCCCACCTCTGATCAATTATCTTCCAAAGGGGATTGTAGCTAAAAAAGAGAGAATAATTGAATTACTACTCAAACTAGGTGTATGATTATAAAACAAAAATAAAAGTGGAAGATAATTACCTCCTAGCAATCCCATTAAAGCTTGACCGAATCTTCTCTTTCGCCCGATCCATTTCTTCATAAATAAATCCCATGGCTGGCTTCTCATCGGAGTCTACCATACGCAACACTCTAATAAGTGGGAAAGCACCCCTCATACAATTGCAAAGGGGTAAAAAGATCACAACTTATATTTATGCAAGTTGAACTAATTAATATGTTCAATTCGAACGAGTGGAAAACTAGCAAAATTGCAAAGAGTAAAAATGGAATCATTGTGGAAGAGATTGTGTTGGATAAGTTGTTTTGGAAGAATGTTTTGAATTGTATGAGGGGTGCTTTCCCACTTATTAAAGTGTTGCGTATGGTAGACTCCGATGAGAAGCCAGCCATGGGATTTATTTATGAAGAAATGGATCGGGCGAAAGAGAAGATTCGGTCAAGCTTTAATGGGATTGCTAGGAGGTAATTATCTTCCACTTTTATTTTTGTTTTATAATCATACACCTAGTTTGAGTAGTAATTCAATTATTCTCTCTTTTTTAGCTACAATCCCCTTTGGAAGATAATTGATCAGAGGTGGGATAAGCAGCTTCATAGGTCATCACATGCTGCAGGACTTTATTTGAACCCAATCTTGCGTTATGCTCCGGGATTCACTATTGATAACGAAGTTACAAATGGCATGTATGAATGTTTGGCTAGAATGGTGGAAGATCCAGAACAAAGAGGCATGATTGATCTTCAATTTCAAAGGCAAAGTTGGATCTTTTGGTAGTGACTTTGCTACATTTGCACTTCAAACTAAAACACCAACACAATGGTGGAATTCTTATGGTGGAGGTCATCCTGAATTGCAGTGGTTTGCTTTGAGAGTTCTTAGTTTGACATGTAGCTCGTCTGGATGTGAAAGGAATTGGAGTGCTTTTGAAAGGCTAAGTTTTCAAATTTATTGAACAATTGTATTCTAAATATCTATTGTGTTTTAATCATTTATGTTATATAATCACCTAGGTTCACACTAAGAAGAGGAATCGCTTAAAGCAAAACACGATGAATAAGGTAGTTTTTGTGATGACTAACTCAAAATTGGGGAAAAAGAACAAGATAAAGAGTGCTAATTATGAGGTTGATGAAATTGATTCGGAAAATGAAGCGGAAGAATGGATCGCGGATGTGGAGGATAATGAAGATGGTGAAGATATTACACTTAATGTTAGAGAAGATGCTAGTGGTATTATTGGTGATGATTTAGATGTTCCTTCCATTGTTGAAGATGATGCCATTGAAGTGGAAGAGAATGAGGATGAGGAGGAGGATATATATAACTATCATGATATAGGAATGCATAATATCTTAGATGATTAGACTTGTTTGTTATATTTATGTTTTTTGAGCTACTTATTTTGAACTTGATCTTTTAAGTTTAGTTGAAAGTTATGAATTATGGAATGATGGTTATGAATTATTAATTAAATTAGTTGAAAGTTGTGATTTATAAATTATTTTGTTCGTGTATTTTAATTTTCATGTTTTTGTTCATGTGAATTTACTATTTTGCCCTTAAGTAAGATCTTAATTGTCGTACTACGATCCTAGCTTTACGATTTTTCGCAGGCCGTGCGATCCTACTTAAGATCCCGTGCTTGACTACATTGCCCGGCGCGATCCCGGGCGGTCCGGCCGGGGCGGCCCACTTCCGCGCGCAAACAAAGGAGCGAATCCTAGGCTGAGAGAGCGGCAGATTTCGGCGATAAAGCGGTTCGCGAGTAGCGCTCCGCTCCCTGTGCGGAGTGGGTTACTCGGTTTTGTTTGTTTTAATAATTTTTTAAAGCCAAATTACAGTCGTTTGATGTATGTTTGTTGAACGAAATAAGAAAATAGATGAGAAAGAAGATGAAGTTGTGGGGTGGGGATGAAGATGAAGTTGTGGGGTGGGGCAGAAGAAATGCGGCCGCAACTTTTTTTGGGTTTTTAAAAAGAAACCCTAATTTTTAGAGTGGAATAGTAGATCTGGATCTGAATCCGGATCCGGGTTCCATTAAATTATTATTTTTTTAATATTTTTAAATCAGAGTTTGGAGTAATACGTACACCTTTTTCTTTTTTCAAGAAACTATTCCAATTTTCATAAAAGATGACTTTTACATTAACCAATTAAAAGTCTCATTATCTTGCATTATTATTATTATTATTATTTTATAACCAATTCTTTTTTCTCTACCTCCTTACTTGACAAACCTTACTTGACAAAGCTTTTAATTATTTTTTCTAATTTTTTTTTTTTTATTATTATTATTATTATTACTATTATTATTATCTTATACATATAAAATAATAATAATAATAATAATATGGAATTTAGGCCAAGTATAGCATGATCTAATTCCTTATTATTATTATTATTATTATTCCTATAAAATTATGCATATGTATATAATTTTTTAAATCATATAATTAATTTAAAAAACTATCCCGCTATCCGCTATCCCACTTTTAAGGTCGACCGTTCCGCTCCGCTATCCGAGATTAATAACTCTGGTTGCACTACTAGAATACCCTAGCCCACCCCACTAAATGTTCAAAAGTATAATTTATTTGTATTTAATTTAACATATTTAATTCAGCATATAAATTGTCAAATTGTGCATCTTTGTACGGTATTTTTTTTTATATTATGAGAATGTTTCTCCATTTTTGTAATCATAATAATGTTAGAATCTAATTAGATTGGAGAAACAAGTTTTGTTTCTGTGCAAATTTTGGATCTCAGTTGTTTGACATAGGGAAACACCACTTAGTCTAACATTTTGGTCGAATATTTGAAGGACAGTGTCAAACTTGAAAGGAACGATTAGAAGCGGACTATATTAGTATCTAACTCGGACGTGGAGTAGTTCAGTAGCTATCACACATCAAACTGTAGGTACATAACTTGATGTTTGTAAATCAAAGAAATTTAAGCTAAAACATTCACACATTTTTAAGAAGTTCTAAGGCTAGACATGAGTGACCCAATTGAATCCAAAAAAACTCAATTCTTTAAATGCACAATCCAAAAAATTACCCCAAAGTGAAAATAAGGAAACAGATTCAATGCACAATCCCAAGCCAATAAAAAGTGCATTAAGTAATCCTGGTAATACAGATTCACAACCAAGTAGCATGTGAGCCGCAACACCAAAAGTGAAAATAAGAAATTATTGTCCCATCCAATATATGAACCCACCACTAAAAAGAGATGGTTCAAGGGGCTAGGCTCACCAGGTGTTGTGGGCTAGCAGTGCAGCAGCCCATAATCCCTCCACTGTCGGGAGTAGGAAGTGTTCGCTGCTCTGTGAAACCAGCCTCACGCTGTACCCTCCTGTCTAAGACCCACAAGACCAATGCCTTCGCACAAATCCCGTGGGTCAACTCGCAACTTGGAGTGGGCAGGCCAGCATGGTGCAACAACCAGACCAACCTATTAAAGCCTTACTCAGCTCGGCAAACTAACTAGCATGTCAGACATTTATAAACACTTTCTTGTGTGATGTTCTAACCAATGTGAGACTTAAATGGATCCAAAATGGTGTAGTATTAAGTTGGAACATGCTTTCTTAAATGTTAAAACACTCAAAAATGTTGTGGCTAATGTTAAAATACATATATAGAGGGATTATTGGATCGGATTACTCACAACATATATAGAAGGATTAAATCTATTTAGAAAGTTATACACAGACTAAATACACTCAGCAAAATGATCCAAAACTAATGAAGTAGTGAAATGCATACCTGGTTTAGCTTAGAGTATCAACAAGCAACATTATAACTTGTGAATGCTGCTTCTCCAAGTTCTGGCTTTTTGTTTTCAAAAACAAAATCAAATTTCTCTAATGCTTATAATAAAATGTCACAAATAATGATTATATAAATAAAACATGAGATACTTTTAAAACAGTATTGATATTTCTTGTTGAAAGCATTATCAAAACATACCTGAAGCAATATAACCATGTGTAACAATTTTTGCCTCATAATCTTCATCAAACAAGATGCTGCTATGAATAACAGGTGGAGAATAATCATGGTGCAAATAGCAAATCCCTGTTGCACCTCCCAATGCAATCTTCATCCAAATGACATTTCATTAGCATCAATATCCATTTTTTTTACTGTGCTTCCTTTTGACATTTTTGTAACTTGTTTGCTCTTTGAATCCTGAAGCTTCTACACATCAAAACCGCGACGATGAAGATAACAACAATGACCAAGAACATTACACATTTATAACTAAAGAGAGTTCAAATCAGAATTTATTGAACTTTTTGGAATTTTCTCAACACATGAACCTTTGTTTCCAACAAAAAAGCACTGTGGATGTTGAACATTTTGATTCAGTCATATCTCAAACATTACGGATCAAACATAAAGTACACTGCTTTACTTTTCAAAAATGAATTTTGAAGTTCATATATATATAATGACACCTCATGTAATGTACAATAACTTGATCATACAATCTTCACTAAATTATGCCTTCAAATACCTTCTTTGAGCATGAAATGATATCACTAATCTCAAAGTGTATCAAATTCATATTCGAAATGTTGAGGTTAACGATCATTATGATGAATGTGATTATTAGCCATTAGTCAGGACTATAGGTGAAAAATCATTTAAGTAGATAAATAGATTATTTGAAAACCTTATAATGCATTTTTTGAGCATGATATGATATCATTAATCTCAAATACTAAAGTCATATATATACATAAACAAAAAAAAAATATACACGGAAAAGAATCTAACATACTGAAACCATGTCCAAGTAACATTACCATATCAAGCTACGAGTGGCAAATTGGATGGACCGGCACCTTATTAGCCATTAGTCAGGACTATAGGTGAAAAATCATTTAAGTAGCTAAATAGATTATTTGAAAAGCTTATAATGCATTTTTTGAGCATGATATGATATCATTAATCTCAAATACTAAAGTCATATATATACATAAACAAAAAAAAAATATACACGGATAAGAATCTAACATACTGAAACCATGTCCAAGTAACATTACCATATCAAGCTACGAGTGGCAAATTGGATGGTCCGGCACCTTATCTAGCAGATATAATATTGTAACTTGACTGGGGAAGCAATGGCCCGTGATCCCTCCTCCCTCCACTGTCTGGCAAATTGGATGGACCGGCACCTTATCTAGCAGATATAATATTGTAACTTGACTGGGGAAGCAATGGCCCGTGATCCCTCCTCCCTCCACTGTCAGGAGTAGGAAGTGTTCGCTGCTCTGTGAAACCAGCCTCACGCTGTACCCTCCTGTCTAAGACACACATTACTCGTGGAAGTGTTCGCTGCTCTGTGAAACCAGCCTCACGCTGTACCCTCCTGTCTAAGACACACATTACTCGTGCCTTCGCACAAGTCCCATGGGTCAACTCGCAACTTGGAGCGGGCAGGCCAGCATGTGCAACCACCAGACCAATCTATTAAGCCTTAGCCATGTTCCATCACCTTGGTGCCCCCACATGGGTCACAAGCTGGCGCTACTCAGCTCGGCGAACTAACTAGCACGTCATACATTTATAAACACTTGCATGTGTAATATTCTAGCCAATGTGGGACTTAATGGATATAAATTTGTTTAGTATACATACTATTAATATGGGACATGTTATAAAACTAATCATTGAAAAGGTTTCTTAAATGGCTTACTTTGTACTCGGGACCCCCCAACTACTTTTGACATGTTATAATACTAATCATTGAAAGGATGTGGCTGAGGAATTTAATCTACATATAGAGAGGGATTACTGGACACTCAAAAATATGATCTACAACCAATGACAGAATAGTGGAATACAGTACATACAATTTGTAAAGTAAACAAGATTGGTTCATATTACTTGTATAGTCGTAAGCCTTCTCTCAAATCATTTTCCCGGCACTCATTCAATTCTCTTTTCCTTAGGTAGTTTTACAAGATTGAGGAATGAAAACTGTTAAAAAACTTGTTATCAGCTCTGATGATCTCCTTATCACTCACCACCAGGTTCTATCTTTCCTGGGAAAAAATGGAAACCAAGGTTCACGGATCCACGAGCTAAGTTCAGAATCAGCGAAACATTGCAAAAATGCATACAAAATAAACTAACCATATCTTGTCTGCATTCTCATGAGTAACGTGCCTGTTCTTTGGCACATTGTGTACATTGTTCTTCCATATTCCGCAGTTGGGCAAACTTCGGTCCCAAAAACAGCACTGCACATAGGACAATTTCTTATCAAGAATATTAACCCTTCCAAACAAGGGCTTATTTGGATAAACAACTTTATTAAGCGCTTATCATAAAATGCTTAATAATTTGATAAACCCTTCCAAACAGTCTTATTCAAATAGATAAGCTTAAATAACACAATCCAAACAAACCCTAAGGCTTCAATTCAAAAAACAAAGTTGAAGATGATGACATGCTAGTAAGTACTACTGAAGAGAAAGCTATATATAGCAAACTAGCACCGTATCTTCACATGGTTCCTTGAAGCTTCTTCTTTGGATGTTTCAGACGAAGCTTTAACCACAAGAAGGAAAGATTTTGATTTTGAGAAATGGATTTTTGAGAAAGTATATGGTAATTTTTTTTATACACGTACACATAAAAATATATATGGTATTTTTTTTAATTTTGATTTTAATTAAAATTATGGGTATTTGAATTTATAGTATGTAAATTTAAATATAATTTTTAATTATATAATTTTTAATGAGAAATTAAAGTTAGTTTTTTTTTTAAATAACTAATTACTTTCACTTTTGTACAATATTTAAATATAAAATGGAATAGTAGTTAATTTTTATTTGTTTAACTTCTACAAATTTTAAGTAGTTTTGAAGGGCAAAACAGAATAAAAAATAGGCTATACTAAAAAGATGTTTGACTTTATATATTGTTATAGATAAATTTAAATATAATTTTTAATGAGAAATTAAAGTTAGTTTTCTTTTTTCAAATAACTAATTACTTTCACTTTTGTATAATATTTAAATATAAAATGGAAGAGTAGTTAATTTTTATTTGTGTAACTTCTACAAATTATAAGTAGTTTTGAAGGGCAAACCAGGATAAAAAATAGGTTATACTAAAAAGATGTTTTGCCTTTATATATTGTTATAGATTAATGTTGTGATAATTAATTAAATTTTTATTTAAGAATAATTTAGGCCTACTATATTAATTATCATTTTGTTTAAATTAGGGTTAAATAAGTTTTAGGTCCCTCTAAATATAACGATTTTTAATTTTAGTCCCTAAAAATTTTCTTCTAAGAATTGGTCCCTACAAGATTTTTCGTCTCAATGAATAGTCTCTGACGTCAAATGGGAGTAACGGTTGCTGATGTGGCTGCGCCACGTGGCAATTTATTCCATTTTTTATTTTTTATATTCATAAATCCAGAATTCGTAGCTAATTTGTAGCTAATTCGAAACCAATTTGTAGCTAATTCTGAAAATTGAGACTTTCTAAACTCAGTATTCGTAGCTAATTCGAAATCAATTCGTAGTTAATTCTAAAAATAATTATCAATGACTAATACACCAAGTGCAAGATAAAAAGGCTTTGATTCATTGTTTTGGCCAAAATTCTAATGTAAACTTTATTTCATGTGTGTTTATTACTATATGCTTCCTAACCACTTTAAACGCAACTATAATCTTTTTCCCTTTTATTTCGTTTGATCTGTGCTACAGCTAAGAATGAATTCGACAAAGTCTATGATTGGTCATCTACTAGGGGCAGCAGGTGGTGTGGAAGTAGTAGCAACTATACAGGTGAAAACTAATGTGCCACTTGTTTATAAATTTGTCCTAATAACCGAAGTGTTGTAACAAAAAAGTTGAGGATTTTTCTTTCTGTTTTTCTGCATGTAGGCAATAAAGACAGGGTGGGTTCATCCTAATATCAATCTTGAAAACCCAGATGAAGCAGTAGTATGTACTTGTTTGTATTTCTCTCCGATGTTTACTGTAGGAGCACATTTTTGTTTTGGAATGAAGTTTATAATTAGGGACATAGGTAGCATCGGATAGGGGTTCATCAAAGTTATCTAATTTGTTTAACTGAAAACAAAAACCAGGACACCAATGTGCTTGTGGGCCCAAAGAAAGAGAGACTGGACATAAAGGCAGGCTTGTCTAATTCATTTGGTTTTGGTGGCCACAATTCTTCCATCATATTTGCCCCTTTTAAGTGAAAAACAGATTTTACCGAGTGTTTGCCTTCTTATCATCATTAATAAGGTATGTGGAGTTTCAGGCACATATTCCCCTGCTCCTTTTCTGCTCTATTTTAAGGGTTTGTTTGAATTGACACGAGCTTCTAAAAATAGCTTATGACATGTTCATAAGTTTTTTCCATCAGCTCTCCAAGATAAACCACCTATGATATTAAGCAGTTAATTAAGACATTTATCCAAACATGACTGAAGTCTTTTTATCTTGCAGTTGGTGTGTTAGTCATTGATAATTATTTTCAGAATTAACTATGAATTGGTTTCAAATTAGCTACGAATTAGCTACGAATACTGGGTTTAGAAAGTCTCAATTTTTAGAATTAGCTAGAAATTTGTTTCGAATTAGCTACAAATTAGCTACGAATTCTGGATTTATGAATATAGAAAATAAAAAATGGAAGAAATTGCCACATGGCGCAGCCACATCAGCAGCCGTTACTCCCATTTGACGTCAGGGACTATTCATTGAGACGGAAAATCTTGTAGGGGCCAATTCTTAAAAGAAAATTTTTTAGGGACTAAAATTGAAAATCGCTATATTTAAAGGGACCTAAAATTTATTTAATCCTTTAAATTATGAGAATAGTATAAACTTATACTATTAGAGACTATCAACGCTATGGTACCATTAGAATTTGGTTCATACGTATCTATTATTTAATTATTGAATATTATATCATTTTTTATAATAGTTTATTTTAATAAAAATTAAAATTTAAAATGAAATTTATTTAAAAATATTGGTATCTAATCAAAACTTATGGACATAACACAAACAAGTGCGTCTATCTCAAAAACGCCATCAAGGCCTTAATAAAGAAAAAAAAGATGAGTCAGTATGCCTAAGAAAACTAAAGGAAGGATAATTGTGAGGGGATCCCTCATAGAATCCAAGAGACATGACAACTCGCCACGTAAAAATTGGTCTCTCGCTGAAACAAAACATCTTCAAAAAAGACGATTGAGGTCGTCCGAAAGACTAAGAGAAGCAAAGATAACGTCGACAATAATGAGGAAGTTTGAAGAGGGAAACGACAATCCATAGCCTTTGTCACATTGGGGTATAACTTCATCGCATCTATTATCTGAGGTTTTCTCCGTCCAAAAACACCGTCAAAGGGGACAGTGAAAAGGAAAAATTTAAGGTGAAGGCAACTAATATGAAAGAGGAAATTTATGTTGAAGAGAAACTAAAGAGGCTCATCCCAGGGTTTAAAGACAACGAGAAGGTAGGAGAAATTCCCAAGATCTTCCCCTTAGTCATAACAACGACCATGGAAAAATTTGACATTTCGAGAATCCTCATTGACAAGGAGAGCTCGTTCGATATTATGTATGTCGAACTCTTCGAGAAACTAGCCTTGAAGAATGAGTAGTTGTCACCTTACATGGGTTCATATCTACAAGTTTTTAATGGCATGGTGATTCGCCATTAGGGCTTCATAGAAAATATTGTCACCTTCGGGGGAAGAAAGAGATTCTCTGATAGATTTACAACTTTTATGGACTGATAAATGTCAAATTACATAAAATAAGTAGGAACTTGTTAACTTATTTTATAATTAATCGAAAGAAAAATCCTTGATTTATCGACGAAAAGTGATCAAACATGTGTTTGGACTTTTTACTTACATAATAACCAAAACAGCGGAAAGGGGTGAAAAACAACCAAGCAACACGAAAAGACTTTGCCAAGACACTTTACTACAAGCAAGGCTCACTACGCCAAGTTCGTAGGCGCGCTAAGTGTAACACCCGAGGCCGAAGAGGGAGGAGAGTGGTTGTAACTCCCGAGGTCGGGAAGGGCGGGGAGTGGTCACCCGAATTTACATCGGAATGAGAGGATCCTAAGGTTGTACAAGTATGAGACTGGATAATTGAAGGAAGGCTTATAAGGATTGATTGGTACTACTGATACTAACAAAATGTATCTTCTTTTAGGTAGCCTAACAAATAAGAACTCCATAGTTAAGCATGCTTGACTTGGAGTAGTATTTGGATGTGTGACCTTTTGGGAAGTTTCCCAGAATGCGTGTGAGGGGGAATAAAACATGCTGAAAAGACATGTGTTAGGTTGTGGGGGCAGTCGGTAATCCTAAAAGAAATCAGGGGCGTTACAATTGGTATCAAAACAGACCTCTCCCAATATGATTTGGTTCAAGAAAGAACCAAGTGGAAGCTGGTGGGCATGTAACACCTGAGGCTGAAGAGTGCAGAGAATGGTTGTAATACCCGAGGTCGAATAGGAAGGGGAGTGGTCGCGCGAATTCACAACGGAATGAGAGGATCTCGAGGTTGTACACATATGGGACTGCATGGTTGAAGAAAGGCTTATAAGGATCGATTGGTACTACCTATACCAACAAGATGCATCTTTTTTCGGTAGCCTAACAAATAAGAACCCTATAGTTAAGTGTGTTTGACTTGGAGTAGTATTTGGATGGCTGAATTTTTAAGAAGTCTCCAGAAAAGCATGTGATTGAGGATAAAACATGCTGAAAAGACTTGTGTTGGTTTGTGGGGTGAGTCGGTAATCTTGAAAGTAGTCTGGGGCGTTACACTAAGCGAGCATGGGCGACCAAGAAGACTTAAAGGCTAAGTTACTTCATGGTGAATGAAGGGTTTGTATGCTAGTCGAGGATGGGTGGTGCACCTATCAATATCTATTACCTCAAATCGAATCCATCTAGGTGGGACCACATACATCCGTGTATATGACTTCAAGGATTTACTTCTATTTGGTTCCTGTATCCATGCTGAAGATGTTCTTGTGCTGCTTTGCCTGAACACATTCTTCACACACTCCGTTTGGAATGTCGATTTCTGGTAAACCTGAAACCATATTTCTTCTCTTCAGATCTCTAATGTCTTTGAAATTGAGATGGCCAAGTCTGTGGTGTCATATCCATTCATCCCTACTAGTTGCAGTTACAAGGCACATATGCTCTATCATATTAAGCTCAATTTTGAAGGTTCTAGTCTGATACATTGGAGACTTCAAGATCAACCTTCCATTTGATTCGATAACTCTCATAATCTTGTCTTCAATCGACACCTTGTAGTTCTTTTCGACCAACTACTTTATGCTGAGAAAATTTCTCTTCATGTCTGGTATGTACCATACATTGGAAATTACTGATTTTTTTCTTCATATTTCCTCATAATCAGAACATCATCAATACCTTCAGTTGTTAGAGTATGATCATTTGCGAATTTCACTATGTTCTTCATTGAAGGCTTTATGTTGACAAACCAATCCTTCCTACCAGTCATGTGTGATGAGCATCCTGAGTTCAAGTATCATTGGTCCTTAAACCTTTCTTCATCTCTTGTTGTGACCATGAACAACATTTCTTCTTCTTCATGTTTTGCAAGCTTTGCATCAGTTTCCTAATTATTTTGTTTTTCAAGGCAATCACTAGAGTAGTGACCATAGTTCTGACAGTTACAACACTGAATGTGACTTTTGTCAGGTTTTCATCCACCACATCTTCCTCTACCTGCACCACCACCTCTTTGGTTGCCCTTATTTGAGGGTTTTTTTTTATGATTTGACCAGTTTCCTTTTGGCTGATTTCGACCAGTCGAATTATTGTAGCCTCATCTACCTTTCCAACTTCCTTTGCCCTTTTTTTCGTTTGTGTTGTGCTTGCAAGGCCACATCATTCTTTGACTTACCTGCAGCTTTTTCAGTCATTCTTTGTTCATGAGATTTAAGCATCCCTTGAATCTCTTCCTTTGTCAATCTTGACAAATCTTTCGAATCTTTTATGGCTACTACCACGTGCTCAAACTTTAGAGCCAATGATTTCAATATCTTTGCAACAACTGATCTTGATGTTAGGGTTTCTCCATATACCTTGAGTTGATTCACTAGTTTTGTAACCCTAGTGAAAAATCAGTTATGCTTTCACTTTCTTCCATCTAAAGCAATTCATAAGTTCTTTTGTGAGTTTGTAACCTAACCTCTTTCACCTTTTCAGCGCCTTCAAACGATTTTTCCAAAATTTCCCATGCTTATTTTGTTGAATCTACATCACACAACTTTTCAAAGCTATCTGCATCAACACGTTGATGAATTATAAAGAGAGCTTTATAATCTTTCTTCCTCAATTCCTTATGTGCAGCCTTTTCTTCACCCGTCACGTTTTCTACAATCGGCGTTACATATTCCTTCACAAGATCCCATAAATCTTGATAGCAGAAAACAATCTTTGTTTGTTTACACCAATTATCATAGTTCTTACTATTCAAAATTGGAAGACTTGCTGGAAAATGCTCGTTCAGATGGTTCGTCATGCTATGCTTCCAAGATCACCGAACTAATGCTCTAAAAGCCAGATGTTAGAATTAAACCCTAGACTTTGAGTAATTCTAAATCAATCTTGATAAACAAGATTCAATCTACCGATTAAACTCTCTTCTTGTTCTTCACTTGTCACTCGAGTGAATCAATCACACCTTGATTGCAAGATGATTCTACAGCACAATAATAATGGAGAAGAAGAAAACAAAAACTGAATTGGGAAGAAAGGAAATTAGGGATTCAAAACAAAATAGCGGAAGAAGAAGAATTTCTATAGAGTTTTTCTCTGCTCATAAACTGTGATTTTATTCCTTTTCTTGCAAGCTGCAAGTATTCAAATGTATGCAATAATAAGGGTTACTCCCTATTTATAGATTGAGTTTGCTTGCTCCCTGAGTGAAGGTATAATACCTAATTCTGCTAACATTGCAAAATTGGGCCTAAGTAAAAATCCATGTCGAGGCTAACTCCTCGACACTTCGACAACAAGGTATTTCAACAACAACATGCTTCGACACCATGAATTACATTCTCAACAAGAAGGGGCCTCCCCCAAAGGCGATGCAACAACAACATCAGACGGTGAAGATGTATGTCTCGACATTCTCTTAATTTGAAGCATCGTTTTAAGGTAGTCCATCTTATTTATAAGACGAAGCAAAGGAAAGTAAAATTGATAGATTCCCTAAATACACAAAGATTAAATAAACATGGAAAGTTTTCAAGCATAACAAAGATGTTACACCTCTCATTTCTTTTAGCCTTCTCAATTAACAATCGTGTCTCAATATACTTCTTCTTCCACTTCTCGGTCACGACATTAGAGGGTTAAACACCGTCAACAAAACCAAGATTTTTCCAAAAATCCGTGAGCATATTCTTCAAATACTTCTCCTTTTCAGATAAGTCAATAGGCATATATATTTACGTCCTTGGTCCCATTAGAAAACGAATTTTGCGCTTGAACTTAGGAAACTTGTCAGTACACCTTGAGAGAACACCGAGATGAATCTCATAAATACTCTCATGAGAAGTACTAATTAGAGGTGTGACTGAGTAATATATTTTTTGAAGTTTTTCAGACTGTTAATATATACTTCAAACATATTCTGCTTTTCCTAGGAAAGAACAAATTATGACTCTGATGCGATTCAGCCAAAGCATATTTGATGTTAAAAAGGCGAAAGAAAAACGCCAAATTTGGAATGACCTTCTTGCATGTGCACCAGTATTAAAAGACTTTGATGTAGGTCCAATTCATAGGATGAAGCTGTGAAGGAGCAAACCCCATGGGGTTGTGGTCCCTTATCTCAAAATCATTAAAGGGGAGTCGAGACCTCATCCTAGAGAAGAGACACTCATGGAGAGAAAGACCACACCCCGTATATCGACTACATAACCTCTTGTCACCTTCAAAGGGTAGGACCCCCCAATCAGACGTATGACTCACCTTAGTGAAAATATTATCTAAACCTACTAAATCTGCAAAAGCAGAGACCACATTCAGGGTTTTTTTATCTACCTAGAGTAGCTGATCTTTGACTCTAAAAGCATTATAATTTTGTTGATCCTCTCGACCTTCTTTGTTGTCAAAAGGAAAAATAGAACGAATGTAAGTATAAGTGCGTGATTGCGATTATATCCACCACATTGTTGGAAATCCACCACAACCTATGGAGAATTTCTATCAATCTTGATGAACAAGATTATTATCGATACATAATAACAATGAAAATAAAGAAAAATTGTAGAAGAAAAAAAATTAGGGTTTGAAAAAATATAGTAAAAGATTATGATTTCTGCAGAGTAACTCTCTGCCCATAAACTTTGAAAAACTTATTCACTTTGCAACTGCAAAATTTTGTGAATTCAAGTTGTCACGAGATTAGGGGTTACTCCATCTATTTGTAGTTTTATGTAGCTTACTTCCTAAGCCAAAGCCCAAAACACAGAAGCCTAAAATATCCAATTTAGCTAACACTACTAAAATAGGCCTAAGTTGAAATCCTGTCAAGCAATCCGCTTCAACATTTCGACACACACATACAATAGGCTAATTTTGACACATCCTTCTTTCTGTCGAGCACTACCTGCTTCGACACAAGGAATTACATTCTCAACATACCACCTAATTCATTGTGTCTAAGTTATCTATATTATCATTGCTCTTAGTCTTTTGAACACTTTGACCTCCCTTCATCATGATATATGCAATCTGATTCTCAGTTCTATAGTGTTTCAAGTTCATCATCCCTTCTTGAAATTTTGGCCTATGCAGACATCAGATATCCTAATACATGTCAAGACATCGTGCTACATAATCATTTAAACTCAGAGGTGCAACAACAGACTGATATATCAGAACTGCACACTCATAGATGTCGCGACATCTGATTCAACACGTCAGTCAAGAACAATAACAAAACTATAAATTGCAGAATGTTAAATAAGACAGTATGTGTTAACCCAGTTCGGTGCAACTCTCCTACATCGGGGGGGATACCAATCCAGGATGAAGACTTCATTATTTATAAAAATGTTACAAAGCTAAGCTCCCTCGTTTACAACTTTATACCTAACATCTACCCAATGAACATCTTTACCAAGGATAAACTCAAACGTTTACAACCCTGATATGAGATACCCCACTCACATCCTAATCACAACCTGTGATATCTCTGTCTTTTGCCAATACAGAACTGTCGCGGTTTCTTGACCTCCAAGTTCTCTTGGACTTGCTTCAAAGCTTCGTCCAAGAACAATACAACAACCATTACCTATAGGCTTCTGGTTGTGTCCATGTACCTATGCCTTCCACTCTGCATCTCATATTATAGAGTGAAGACTTACAACTTCTAAGAGAGCCAACAACTCTCAAACCCTAAACCCTTATTCAACACAAGAGAACTAGGTTACAAAGTTATAAGTGATACACAAGTTACATACAATAACCCTAGGTCTATGTCTCCTTATATAGTCTTCTGTTGGGCTTTCTATCTTTGATCCTGTGTTTCCTTGATCCGCTCGTTAATTATTGCAACATATTAAAATCTGCTAACTTACCAAGTCAATCAGGATGTCGAGACATTTCCTTCGACATCTTTTTCTTCTGCAGATTCTTCAAGTTTATCATCAGAATGTTTTAGCAAAATTTAGTCAAACAACAGGTGCTTTCAATCTCCCTTTTTTGATATATTTTAGCTAAAACAAACATTTTCTTCCGCATTCTGCAAACAACAAGGCTCATTCATCAAGACTCCTTTATCTTGAGAATTGATTGAAGCTAAGGTCTGAGAGAGTCTCCCCTTTAACATATTCCCCCTCCTTCCAAGAGAGGTCTTGGGAACCAGAAGACTCCTCCAGAAAAGAAACAACAATTGTAGGCTTCATAACACTGAGAACATAGATTGTGTAACTCAAGTCACAAGACACAACCTGCTTCACAACTCAGATCACAAGACACAAGGAAAATAAGATTGTTAAGATGTCAGAACATCTTAACCAACATTCTTGCAAAACAACTGCAAGAATGTACGCAAACCCAGGCAGCATCAGAAAACCATTCTCCCCCTTTTTAGCCAAAACTTGGCAAAAGTGACCAAGACAGCTCCAAACCCAGACGCAACATACCCAGATTTTGAAGAACCCCATCTGTCATAAACCCAAAGAGAGAGTATTAAGACTAAAGAAGATCAAAGCAATCCTATTTATAGCTGAGCAATTTCCTTAGGAAGTAACAGACCACAGAAAATAACGCTAGTCAATTCAAGAGACCATTAATCGGAGGCAATTACTCCACCAGTAACGCACTGACCAAGACTTCTTTGACTGTTTCTCTTTTTAAGAACGCCGACCAAAGAACCCAGTTATATGCCAATATGTTTTAGAGCAATGTCCTGACATCATGTTAGACATTGTCTATTCTTCCCAGATTCTTCTTCTGATTTGACACCACAAAGATTTCTTCACATAATTATGATCACAGACTGCAGAGAAAAATAAATTCTCTTAGGCTCAATCAATGATTCTTAAGCATCCAATAAGAACTATTACCATCACACATGCACTGCCAAGTCTCCCACAACTTGCAACAATACAACAATGTCAAGACATCCTCCTTGACATCTCAGCATGCTTGACGCACAAATGCAAACTCGAACTTCAACTGCATCCTCGCAGTTATTCATCTTAGATAAATGGGCATCTCCCCCTATCTAAGGCAACTAGTGCTCCTCCCCATAACACCCAAGTTAATGAATGGAAATCATAAGACGCAACTTCATGTCTTCAAGAGCGCACCCTCAGTTCAACTTACCAGCTGAACATGATCATCAACTCTCTTATTACTTCCTATGATAAGAGACAATAATCACTCACACATGATCACCATCATGCTACCCGTGAGGAAATGTATACCAACCATAACAAACTCTTAGCTTGAGATCAAAGTCCCATTGTCCCCCCCATCCTGCAACCATCTACACACCACACGAACTCCTCTTGAATTCTCATGTATAGACCTCTAGCTGCTTGAGGCACAAACTAATTGAATCAGAATGCTTCACATTTCTCAAAGAGACACACAGGGTCCCTTAGTTTGTTATCACGATGTCAGCTATCGTATGCATGCTCCAGAACTTCACAGCTGCTAAACCGATCCACTACTTGGATGACTTGCAGCTAGGGGCAACTTCCCCTTCGCAAGATTTTCCATTGACCTTACCCAGCCAGCAATATAGATAGACACCCCATAATCCAAGACAGTCATTCCTTATCATTCTCCCGTATGATAACCTGGAATACTTCTGATTTTCTAGTGAATATCCACTTCTGAACGCATCAGAAACCAGACCTTCATGCAATCAACCCGTGATCCACTCCAGTCTTCCCAAACACTTACATCAGACTTCCAAGATAGTTCTTCTACTTTATCATTCTCCCATATGACAGTGTAGATACTTCTTAGACACGATGCAAGTAACCAGTTCCTCACAGAACCTGAAATCCTTCACCAAGGATAACTAACCCAAATATGCTCTAACATCAGTTAGTACATCTTCCACACATCACAGACACCACACACCATGGTTTTTGATATGTTCCACCACTGGACTTACTATCAGCATAGTAATCCACACTAAAGATCTTCAAACAACACTGCGCCACCAGCTTAAACAAAGAAAACTTCAGAAACCCAGAGAGAAATAAACTCTCATCCACCAAAAGAAGGTATGCTTCCATTCTCAACCCAGAACTTCTGCCACAAGCTCCCAGAGAACCATAACCTCCTTACAATTTCAACTAACTACTCTTCTGTACAAGAGCAATCAGTTTTAAGCATCCTGCTTGAAAGCACACAATGAAACCAACCAAATGCCACTTTTTGATTGATCTCAATCTTCTTCAGAACTCCCACAAAATACACTGATCCACTAATGAAATCAGACCTTCAAGTCACATGAACTACTTGTCCGATAGCAAGACATCTTGGATTCACCAAGCCTCTTAGTCATGTAACATCATCCTATCCACAGCTCCTGCAAACTGCATGAGATAGACCTTTTTGAAGCATCCACAACTTCCATTCTCCCATAGATCATGTATCTTGAGTTGATGTGCCACATCACCAGCTGAGACCTCTGATGTTAAGCTAGATGTTAGAACATTTTGATGTGACATCCAACTGTTGAATTCAGCTCCTCCTTCTGCCACTTAGAAGAACCTCCTCCCTTCGCAGAATAAGAGTTCCATGCTCTCATAGACTTGATTCAGCGACCAAGTTTGAGTAGACAACCTCCATCCTGCTTTAAAACTCTAAAGACTTCAAACCTGCCACGTCTAAATCTTTAGAAAATAAGTAGTCCAAGACTACCCCATAGCCATACCAAAGAATGCCACTTTCTTCAGTAGAGCCGTCAGTAGAAAGCCATAGATAACTGCCACTTATCCTCGACCTTCACAAACAGAGCACGATCCATGCTCCAAAGTACCTAGATCAGAAATAAACTGATCCAAGCTGTAACCATCAAGATTATGATGTCTTCATCTTCATCTTCAACAGCATCAAAGTCCAGACTAGTTTCTTGCCAGGAAACTTTCTAGAGAACACATGCTTCTGTCACACTCGACTGAAGCCACTTCTTAGGTCACCACCTAAGACTAAAACAGATGCTAAAGCATATGCAGTACCCCTCCAATGATTCTGCACAAACTCTGATGATGAGATGTTCCAACATCTTGTTGAACATCAGCAATCTTGACTTTCAAGGATAATTAATTAAATACTTGTGGATTCCACAAATAGCAATTGATCTTAAATCCTTGTCCAATAACCCTTTTCACTGCTGTAGCTGAGCTCCACCAGATCATGTCATGAACACTTATAAAGTATTCAATTTTTTTGCAAGTGTCTTCTTCAAAGGACAATGTTGAGATACCAAGGCTGCCACCCTTAACTCAAGTAACTAAAACTTTCTCTGAACAAATCTTATTTACCTCAACAATTCTTCAATCAGATTGGATCCACTCTTAGGGTCAAGAGAGATGAATCCTTCCTTGATGTTTTTGGATGGTGAAAATAAATCACCTCCACTTTCTTCAGATTGTGTTTCAAAGAAACACCTTCTAGTCAGAAGAGTAACTAGAAGACTTCAGATACATGACTGAGATGCCTTTATGAGTGGGCTTGAGAGAATTCTCAAGTATCTTTAACAATCTAGTCGTCCAATAATTTATCAAACTCCTATAGCAAGAACCTGATAAACTTAAACTCAACTTCTCTCCTTTTCACCTGACTTCAACTGCACCAAGAAACTGAGCTTCAAAGTACCAAGTTACCAAATATCTAACCACAACTCCTTTCACTCCATAGCTCCCGACTTTGGAATAAAAGAATGTAGATATCTTCAAATATAGAGGCCGACGATTGAGACCTTCCACCAATTGTCTTCAGTAACAACTCCAGAATCCCATAATTCTAGAGCTCTTCCATCAGAAACACATGCAGCGAAACCACCAAGGAATATATCCTGCTTGGCGTAATAAGATGTCACAATATCCTATAAGACACATCAGCAAGAGAACTAGCCATTTCTCCTGTAGTTGTTATAGAATCTCCTCAGCAACATGAACAACCTCCGGGTTGCTCCCTTCGATCCAGAACATCCATATCATCCATTAATACCCTTGAGTATGTCTGAGTTGATTGATCTGATCTTCAAAACTCCTCCTTGTTTAAATGCCAGAAAGTATCTCCCAAAGATCTCATACAGAACCAGACAAGATGTCTGCTCTGATACCAATTAAAATTCTGGCCTATGCAGACAGCAGATGTCCTAATACATGTCAAGACATTGTGTTACATAATCATTTAAACTCAGAGGCGCAACAGCATACTGATACATTGAATATCAGAACTACACACTCACAGATGTCACGACATCTGATCCAACATGTCAGTCAAGAACAATAACAAAACTGTAAATTGCAGAATGTTAAATAAGGCAGTATGTGTTAACCCAGTTCAGTGCAACTCACCTACATCTGGGGGATACCAATCCAGGACGAAGACTTCACTATCTGTAGAACTGTTACAAAGCTAAACTCCCCCATTTACAACTTTATACCTAACATCTACCCAATGAACATCTTTACCAAGGCTAAACTCAAATGTTTACAACCCTGATATGAGATACCCCACTCACATCCTAATCACAACCTATGATATCTCTGTCTTTTGCCAATACATAACTGTCACAGTTTCTTGACCTCCAAGTTATCTTGGACTTGCTTCAAAGCTTCTTCCAAGAACAATACAACAACCATTACCTACAGGTTTCTAGTTATGTCCATGTACCTATGCCTTCCACTCTGCATCCCATATTACAGAGTGGAGACTTACAACTTCTAAGAGAGCCAACGACTCTCAAACCCTAAATCCTTATTCAACACAAGAGAACTAGGTTATAAAGTTATAAGTGATACAAACATTACATACAATAACCCTAGGTCTAAGTCTTCTTATATAGTCTTCTGTTGGGCTTTCTATCTTTGATCTTGTGTTTCCTTGATCCGCTTCTTAATTCTTGCAACAGATTAAAACCTGCTAACTTACCAAGTCAGTCAGGATGTCGAGACATTTCCTTAGACATCTTTTTCTTCTGTAGATTCTTCAAGTTTATCATCAGAATGTTTTAGCAAAATTTAGTCAAACAACAGGTGCTTTCACTTCTGCTACCTGCTCACGAAGATAGTAGAATCTCATTTCAATGTGTTTGCTCCATCCATGTGCTATCAGATTCTTCGCCAAATTGATAGTAGACATGTTGTCGATCTTCATGATTATTGCTCCATGACTCTTTGTTGTAATCTCTTCGACCAGATTCACCATCCACTTTAGTTGACATGCATGGAGAGAGGCAATTATGTACTATGCTTCGCACGACGACAATGCCACTGCTGCCTCCTTTCTCGAACTCCAAGAAATTAGTGCATCACATAGCATAAACACATAGCCACCTATGGATTTTTTATCCTTAGCATCACTACACTAACTTGAGTCGGTGTATCCCACTAACTTGCATTCTTTTCCTTCATCAGCTGCAGGAAACAAAATGCCATAGTCGAGAGTTTCTTTCAGATACCTTAGTATCTTCTTCGTCGCTGTTAGGTGTGATACCTTTGGCTTCTGCAGAATCTACTCACCATACCTACACTGTATACTAGATCAGACCTTGTTTAACAAAGGTATCTTAATGACCCAATAAGTCTTCTGTACTGAGTTAGGTCGACATCATCTTCATCTGATTCGTTCGACAGTTGCAACTTGGGCTCAGTTAGAGTCGAAGTTGGGTTGCAATCTTGCATCTCAAATCTCTTGAGTATTTCGCCATCATATCTTCTTTGGTGCATCATCAAACCTCTACTACTCTTGTAGAATTCGATGCCGAGGAAGTATGAGAGATTTCCCAAGTCTGACATTTCAAACTCCTCACTTAGGTCATGTTTGAAATCTTCAATTTCCTTCTTGCAACTTCCTGTTATCAACATGTCATCGACATAGAGACATAGTATAAGAAATTCACTCTTGCTTCTTCTTACATATATTCCATGCTTAGTTGTGCACTTTACACATTCCTTATCTCTTAGAAAACTATCTATCTTCTTATTCCAAGCTCTTGGAGCTTGTTTTATTCCGTACATGGCTTTATGCAGCCTGTATACCTTGTTTTCTTTGTCTTGTTTCACAAACCCAGCTGGTTGTGCGATATAAACTTCTTCATCTAAGGGGCCATTCAGGAATGCACATTTCACATCCATCTAACATATGTGCCAATTGTTCATATTTTGGAAATGAGTACATGTTAGTGGCGGTTGACTATGTGTCGAAGTGGGTTGAGGCGATTGCCTCACCTAAGGCGGATGGCAAGACGGTGATCAAATTTTTAAAGAAACACATATTTTCACGTTTTGGCACTCCTCGGGTGCTCATTAGTGATGGCGGGTCACACTTTTGTAATACACCTCTTGAAAATGTTTTAAAACACTATGGTGTATCGCATAAGGTGGCGACCCCTTACCACCCACAGTCGAATGGTCAAGCTGAGGTATCGAACCGCGAGGTAAAAAAAATCTTAGAAAAAACTATGTCAAGTTCTAAGAAGGATTGGTCGCAAAAGTTGGACGAGGCTTTATGGGCATATCGCACCGCTTATAAAGCTCCAATCGGTCTAACTCCGTTTCAATTGGTTTATGGTAAAACTTGCCATTTACCGGTTGAAATGGAGCATAAGGCTTTGTGGGCTTTGAAAATGTTAAATTTCGATAAGAACTTGGCCGGTGACAAAAGAAAAATGCAATTGCTTGAGTTGGAAGAAATGCGGAATGTCGCATACCATTCAAGTTGGTTGTACAAAGAGAAGGTGAAAGGATGCCATGATAAGAAGATTAAGCATAAGGAATTTGAAGTTGGCCAGCTGGTTCTCTTGTTTAATTTCCGGTTAAAACTTTTTCCGGAAAAATTAAAATCAAAGTGGTCGAGACCATTTCGTGTCAAAGAAGTAAAGAGTTTTGGAGCAGTCGTGATTGAGGACTTGGAAAAGAAAGACTGTTGGACCGTAAACGGTCAACGTCTGAAAATTTACCTAGGAGGGAATTTCGATCGCGAGTGTTGCTCTGTTCTTCTTGATGTTCTTAAGTGAGCATCTTGAGCTGTCGAGCTTATCCGACGTTAAACAAGAGCTTGTTGGGAGGCACCCCAACACTGTAAGTATTTATCGCATTTATAGTCCATTTGCTGTTTAGATCGTGTTTTCTGTAAAGTTGATGTTGTATGATGCTTAGAGTGTTGTTTTGGACTGCTGTTAGTTGAAATTTTCAAGCTGGGAGGATTCTAAGCATTGCAGTGCGCGCTCTTGAGATTTTGGACCCCTTCGAGGCAGTAAGCAGCCCGCTGAGCACGGTCATTGCCCGCTGAGCTCGGTCTGCGAAATTTTGAAAAAAAATATTTTGTTTTTCTGGGCCCACAGAGCTGTACCCGGCCCAGAATGTAACTTAAGTTGCTAGGGTTCAGAATTTTTGCCTCATTCCCCTCATTTTCTCTCAAAACTCTCTTGTGCTCTCTCCTCCTTCAAGATTTTCACAACCTCCTTCAATTTTCAAGTTCCTTAACAACATCTTCCTTATTATTTTCTGCTAAGCATCATCATCTTCAACACCATGTTTGGACGAAAGAAGCAGCGTCTTGTTGGTTCGACATCAAACCCTAACAGACGAGCTCCTGCTGGCCAATTCGATAGGACGCGTTTTGTTGGCCTCGAGCAACAACAACGATACGTACAACTAGAAAAGAGATCGATTTGGCCGGACAGGATAATTTTGATTGATCCAGATGGTCCCCATAGAAACATGGCCCATTTTGTCCAAGGTGGTGCATGGCATAATTTTGATTGAACCAGATGGTCCCCATGGAGACATTGTGAGGGAGTTTTACGCTAATGCGTTACCCTCCGATGGTGATGCGTTCACTTTCAAAACTTGGGTTCGGGGGAAAGAAATCGATTTCTCAAGAGATTCCATCAATACCTACCTTGGAAACCCAATTCAGTGGCTCGGCGGAATTGGAATGCCGACCAACTTAGGGATGCTTTGTGCGTAAGCGGGGGTACTTACACTTTAAGCGCTAATGGAGCACCCCTAAAGTTTGCAAGGAGAGTGTTGGATATTATCTCACAGCTTGTCATGTCTGTTGTTCTATACAACCTTCGACCAAGAAGCCACACCTCCTCTATTACCATGGAGACCGCGGCTCTGATTTTTCATTTACGCAGAGAGGGCCATACCGTGGATTTTGCACGGATTATTTCTAATGAGATGAAGAGAACTGCCACTAGCGGTACACCGCTTGGAGATCGTGTGGCTTGCGCCCTTATTTATCCAGGGTTGATTATGGCTTTATGCCATGAGGCGCAAGTTGCATTACCTACCCATGGGAATGTGAAACTCCCTGTTGTGGATGATGGTTATGTCACCCGTTATTGTACGAGGGTGATTGATTTAGAGGATGCTGCCCCTGTAGCTGCTGCTGCACCTGCTCGCGGGCGCGGGCGCGGACGAGGGCACGCTTATGATCTAAGTGGTGAGGTCAATTGGGCCATGCACGAGGCTCATCAGCGGACCTTCATGTTTATGCATGATTCCATGGTTCAGTTGCAGCTGCAGTTTTGAGAACCACATATGGACCACCGGTTGAGGTCTCGCGAAGACCTCATGGCTTATGCTCGTTGGCCTGAGGGCAGGCCTGGTTTTCCGGAGGGGGCAGGCGAAGGCAACCACAATGACGGTGATGATGATGATGACGATGATGATGAAGCGGGTCATAAAGCGTCTAGCTCTAGTTTTGACTGATGTTGGGTTTGATTAGTCCTTTATTATATTTTGTTTTTTTATTTTGGTATAATTATTATGTTTGTATTTTGTATTAACTACCTTGTGTAGGAATTTTGTAATCTCCATCCGGGCGGATGTGAGTTTGAATATTTGTTAAAATTTTTGTTGATTAATGAATTTAACATCCGGGTGGATGTTGTTCTATGTTTATATTAGTTGTTTGTGCAAAAAAAATTTGTTGTTTGCCCTTTATTTTTAAGGTAATTGGTGGATGAAGCAAGTTTGCTTCTTTGAACAATAAGTGATGCACTTCACCATTCATTGATGGTGATGATAAAATTCTAAGTTGGTGCACACAAAGGTACTCTGTTTTGTGCTTTGTAGAATGTCAGTATGTTTATGAACTTTGTGCTTTACATAATTTTCAAACTTTTCTTCATTTTGCATTTTTGTTTATTTTGGAATCAATTAGGACACAACCACAAATGTGAGTCCCTTCATTGTTCATAAATATTGAGAGATTTTGTAATTGTTGTTTAGCTGGTATGATTCATGTTTAATCTTGTATTCATTTGCAAACCTTGGAAACATTGAAATGATCTAGGCAATTTTTGATTATGAGAAAAACCACCAATCCAAATAAACTTCAATTTTACCTTGTGAGAGGTGTGAACACTTGCTAGCCATGTTGAGCCTTAAAATTGGAATGAATCTTGCATAAACCCGTCGAATGATCAAAGGAATACACTCAATAGTGGGTTGTTGATGCTAAAAAAAATCAATGTGATTCATTCTAGTTTTTAATTTTTTTTTTTAAACACTTAACCCTTTGTTTCAACATACTTTTGAAGAACATTGCACATTAAATATGGTATGGTTTAAAGTTGGGGAGAGTGGTTCTTGCTTGTGAAAAAGAAAAAGAAAAGGTGAATTGGTGCCTCTTGTGAAAAAGAAAGAAACATGAAATACTATTTTGTGTTATGCTTTGCACTCCAAAGGAAGTTGCTTGAAAAGAAAATGAAAAATGGCATTCTAAATAGAATGAAAGAGTGCACCATAAGAAAAGAAAAGAAAAGGAAGGATTGAATTGAATTGTTATGAGGTTTGTCTAAGTGGGTTATTGACATGTTGTTCATTGTTGAAAATTTTTGTTAACCACTTTGTTTCAATGGCCTTTTACAAATATCTCTTTCTTGTTAAACCTTGCCAAGTTACAACCTTTAGAAGCCCTTAAGAGATCTTTGTTTCCTTGGTTTTCTTGTTGAATTGGTTTGATGAATGCATGAATTATTCTGGATGCTGACACTTTTGCTAATGAGTGTGTTTTGTCCCTTGTATATATTGAGCTAGGCTCATTTGAATAAATTAGGTGATTCCAATTTGAACATTTGTTTGCTTATGATTTGTGCTTGTTATTTATGTTTAGAAGTTAGTTCATTTACATATTTTCATTCTTTTTAAGGCCGAGCGGTACTTGCGTGCGTGTTAATTTGGTTTGAACCATTGATTTTTGTTGGTGTTTGTTTCCGGTTTTCCGCTTGCTTCTATTCTATTTTACCTTCGTTTGAGGACAAACAAAGAAACAAGTTGGGGAGAGTTGTTAGGTGCTAAAAAGTGTTAATATTTAGATTAGTTTTTAGCACCTTTTTGTGAGCTTTATTTGTAAATCCAAGCTTTTTCCCATTTTTTCCGTTTTATAACCGTTTTCTAGCTAATTTCGTTATTTGACTTATCTATTTAACTTGTGTGTTTTTATTGCAGATTTTTGCATGGAAGTGTGAAGAATGGAGCTATGAAGGCCCCACAAAAGCAGTTTTGGGAAATAATCATTTTTGGAGCATGCTTGAAGCGCGCTGGTAGAAGGAGTTACAGAAAGTTGTGCGCTCAGCTGGGTCCTTAGCCCGCTCGGCGCGCTCTTAGGCGGTTTATTTTGTAAGTGGAGCCCGCTCAGCGAGCGGCTGCGCGCTCAGCGCGCTCCGCGAATCTCAGCCCCTTTTTAAGTTGTTTTGTTCAGAATTTTGGGAGGATCCTTGATACATTTTGAGAACAAAACACCTTGTAACACTGTAGCATTATATTTTGGAAGAGTGGAAGCATTATTCGCCGCGAAATCGTCATTGATGCTTACTATTCTTCTTCATCTTCTTGATTGTTAGTTTCCATGACAATGGAGAGCTAATTTCCCTTTTGTGTCAAGGTTAGATGGTAGATAAACCTGTCTTTTGTATGTATAGGTATTGATATAGCTTGTGAACTCTTGGATGATGAATGTATGATTAAAAACTTTGTTTATATGGTTTATTCTTTGTGTTGGTTCATGATTGAGAAATGTGTTCCTACTCTTTACCTAGGTTTTTCATCCATCAATGTCCATTGGCTAGAGATAGTAATGTGTGTTGATGTTCATAAATATTGAACTAGAATGTTGTCATTTTGATAGTTTAAGTGAGAGATCATCAAAGGATCAAAATGGTAAAACTCACAATATGTGTTAGAGATAAACATATTGGGAGGATATGTGATTACATTTACCGTCTAACGAGTTCATTCGCTTTGTCGATTCTATCCGTGCAAAATGGTTTGTCGAACCCTAATCTTGACATGCTTTTTATAAATCGTAAAAACAAATATTTTTACCGCTATTACTTAAATTCGAATGCAAGTGTTCCGACTTAAAACAACCAAAACCCCTTGTTACTTTGAAGTTTAAAACGTACACGACTGTAGAACGGCTGCGATATCACCGAACAATCTTTGTAGATCGATAACAAAACCCTAACTCTATTTGTATTCCAACAGCTACTTAGCTCGGCAAACTAACTAGCATGTCAGACATTTATAAACACTTTCTTGTGTGATGTTCTAACCAATGTGAGACTTAAATGGATCCAAAATGGTGTAGTATTAAGTTGGAACACGCTTTCTTAAATGTTAAAACACTCAAAAATGTTGTGGCTAATGTTAAAATACATATATACAGAGGGATTATTGGATCGGATTACTCACAACATATATAGAAGGATTAAATCTATTTAGAAAGTTCTACACAGACTAAATACACTCAGCAAAATGATCCAAAACTAATGAAGTAGTGAAATGCATACCTGGTTTAGCTTAGAGTATCAACAAGCAACATTATAACTTGTGAATGCTGCTTCTCCAAGTTCTGGCTTTTTTTTTTCAAAAACAAAATCAAATTTCTCTAATGCTTATAATAAAATGTCACAAATAATGATTATATAAATAAAACATGAGATACTTTTAAAATAGTATTGATATTTCTTGTTGAAAGCATTATCAAAACATACCTGAAGCAATATAACCATGTGTAACAATTTTTGCCTCATAATCTTCATCAAACAAGATGCTGCTATGAATAACAGATGGAGAATAATCATGGTGCAAATAGCAAATCCCTGTTGCACCTCCCAATGCAATCTTCATCCAAATGACTTATTTCATTAGCATCAATATCCATTTTTTTTACTGTGCTTCCTTTTGACATTTTTGTAACTTGTTTGCGCTTTGAATCCTGAAGCTTCTACACATCAAAACCGCGACGATGAAGATAACAACAATGACCAAGAACATTACACATTTATAACCAAAGAGAGTTCAAATCAGAATTTATTGAACTTTTTGGAATTTTCTCAACACATGAACCTTTGTTTCCAACAAAAACAGCACTGTGGATGTTGAACATTTTGATTCAGTCATATCTCAAACATTACGGATCAAACATAAAGTACACTGCTTTACTTTTCAAAAATGAATTTTGAAGTTCATATATATATAATGACACCTCATGTAATGTACAATAACTTGATCATACAATCTTCACTAAATTAGGCCTTCAAATACCTTCTTTGAGCATGAAATGATATCACTAATCTCAAAGTGTATCAAATTCATATTCAAAATGTTGAGGTTAACGATCATTATGATGAATGTGATTATTAGCCATTAGTCAGGACTATAGGTGAAAAAGTAGCTAAATAGATTATTTGAAAAGCTTATAATGCATTATTTGAGCATGATATGATATCATTAAATATTAATGCAATTACAGCCATAAGCTCAGAGAGTAGCTAAATAGATTATTTGAAAAAGTAGCAGATATGATATTGTAACTTGTAGAGTTATAGTTTATCACCTTAAAGTCTTCAAAACCTAATCAATTTAGAGCTGCTTCAAGTGTAGAACGTGCAACTTGATTCTGTTTTAAAAACTGAATCATTAATATATTGATTAGGTTTAATACATAGAATGTCAGTAAAAAACAACAGATTAACCAGAAAGTGTTTAAATAATCGATTAACAGGGCACCCCTAATATGAACCAAAAAAGTGATGGTCCAGAGGCTATGCTCAACAGATGTTGTGGACTGGGGAAGCAGTGGCCCGTGATCCCTCCACTGTCAGGAGTAGGAAGTGTTCGCTGCTCTGTGAAACCAGCCTCACGCTGTACCCTCCTGTCTAAGACACACATTACTCGTGCCTTCGCACAAGTCCCATGGGTCAACTCGCAACTTGGAGCGGGCAGGCCAGCATTGTGCAACCACCAGACCAATCTATTAAGCCTTAGCCATGTTCCATCACCTTGGTGCCCCCACATGGGTCACAAGCTGGCGCTACTCAGCTCGGCGAACTAACTAGCACGTCATACATTTATAAACACTTGCATGTGTAATATTCTAGCCAATGTGGGACTTAATGGATATAAATTTGTATACTATTAATATGGAACATGTTATAAAACTAAACATTGAAAAGGTTTCTTAAATGGCTTGCTTTGTACTCGGGATCCCCCAACTACTTTTGACATGTTATAATACTAATCATTGAAAGGATGTGGCTGAGGAATTTAATCTACATATAGAGAGGGATTACTGGACACTCAAAAATATGATCTACAACCAATGACAGAATAGTGGAATACAGTACATACAATTTGTAAAGTAAACAAACATATTTATACCTGGTTTATCTTAGAGTAACAACAAGCAACATTATAACTTGCCACTGCTTCTTCATCAGGCTCTGATTTTGTTCCCAAAACTGACTCAAATTTCTCTAATGCTTCCCCGTACTTCGCATTCCTTAGGAATTTAAACAAGAAAGTATCGGACACTAGAATTATCAGGAAGATACCATTAATTCATGTTATTCTAATCTAGATATACTCCTAGCGAATTGGATGCTTCGAAATTAAAGTATTTTTTGCCTCAAACTAGGTGTTGCAAACTACAATTTCATATAAAAATGTCATGTGTATCTTGTCGTTACAAGAAAAAAATCATGAATCCTTTATTTCTTATTTTAATAAGCAATTGAGTAATAAAGGGAAAATATTAAATATTTACTTAATCCAACACAACATTGTGGTATTTGTAGGTTTACATGGTTATATGTTGCAAACCAAATTTTGTAAAATGGCCAATAATGATACATGTGAAGACTGAACAAAATACTTCCATTCTGAAATGTCATGGATAAGATAATTGAAGGAAAACTGTTAAAAAACTTAAATAAGGACAGAAAGAAAACGACTTTCTGAGTCGGGGGAGTATTACTTGTATAGTCGTAAGCCTTCTCTCAAATCATTTTCCCGGCGCTCATTCAATTCTCTTTTCCTTAGGTAGTTTTACAAGATTGAGGAATGAAAACTGTTAAAAAACTTGTTCTCAGCTCTGATGATCTCCTTATCACTCACCACCAGGTTCTATCTTTCCTGGGAAAAAATGGAAACCAAGGTTCACGGATCCACGAGCTAAGTTCACAATCAGCGAAACATTGCAAAAATGCATACAAAATAAACTAACCATATCTTGTCTGCATTCTCATGAGTAACGTGCCTATTCTTTGGCACATTGTGTACATTGTTCTTCCATATTCCACAGTTTACCAAATAAGGGCTTATTTGGATAAACAACTTTATTAGGCGCTTATCATAAAATGCTTAATAATTTGATAGGTTGTTTCCATAAACCCTAGCAAATAGTTTTATTCAAATAGATAAGCTTAAATAACACAATCCAAACAAACAAACCCTAAGCCTTTATCATCAACGTATCAATATAAGTTCTGCCATCTCTACCTTGTACTCTTCAGATGCTTCCTTCAAAGCTTCTTCTTTGGATGTTTCAGATGAAGCTTTGGCCACAAAAGGGAAAGGTTTTGATTTTGACAAATGGGATTTTGAGATAAGAAAAAGGGTTTCTTTGAACAACCATTCGGTGGTGGGAAGAAATATCAATTTGCTACTCTCTTTACCCGGGAAATTTTTTATATTTTTAACGTGATTTTTAATTAATCTATAAATCATTTATATTATTTATTTTTAAGCTTTTTTTTTTTTCGGAAAGCAAATGGAATTAAAATGAATACAGGAGGGTGTTCGCCCGAATACAGGAACAGTAGAAACAAGAAATTACCCTCCAATTCCATACTAACTACAAGCTTAAAAATCAAAAGGATTCATAGAGAATGCTAAAAAAAATTCTCAACACCTTTTGCCAAAGCTCATTTTTCTCTTCTAAAATTTTCCGCTTCCATTTCAATAACAGAGCCACACTGAACGCCGCTAAATCCATGATTCACAATCCTCTTTTATCCTTAGGTCTGCACGCAATCTCCCATCTGATCCAATTGATGTTCGACTTGTTTTCCTTCCCTCCCCATAAAAATCGTTTCCTTATCAAATCAATCTTCTTCAGCACAGAGACGGGAGCCTTGAAGAAAGACAGTCGGAATATATGAAGGCTTGATAAAGTAGAGTTTATTAGAGTGACTCGACCTGCCATTGTAAGCCACTTGCCTTGCCAACTGACGAGCTTGTTTTTTAAAATATTGATTAAGAAGTCCCAAGACTTTATCCTTCTGGGATTGCTTCCTATGTGTATGCCAAGAAAGCGAAACGAAGGTTGGTCGATCCTGCAAGCTAAAAACGATGAAGCAACTGCAAGAAAATGGGGACTCACATTAATACTCATAATCCTACTCTTGTGAAAATTAACCCTTAATTCGGAAACGAGTTCAAAACTTCTAAGAACAGATTTAATACTCCAAAGGTTCATCCAACTGTCTTCTCCAATACTCAGGGTGTCGTCAGCGAATTGAATGATATCCACCCGAAGATTTGAACTTACTTCAAAGCTTTTAAACAAACCACCTGCAGCTGCATTTTTCAATAATAAAGACAGACCTTTAGCAACAAGAACAAATAAGAAAGGGGACAAAGGATCTCCCTGACGAAGACTTTGTTCCGTTGCGAAATCCTTTGTATGGCTACCATTCACCAAAATAGAGAGATGACTATTGAAAATGCAAGCTTCCATCCATTTTCTCCACTTGATTCCGAACCCTATTGAAACGAATAGTTGACGAATAAAATTCCAATTGACGCAATCACACGTCTTCTCGAAATCCACCTTAAAAAGTAAACAATCTTTACCTTCCCTTGTAGCCATGTCCATTATTTCGTTAGCTATGACCACCCCTTCAAGTATTTTACGCCCAGGGACAAAAGCAGTTTGGCATTGAGACACTAGCCCTCCAATCACCTTCTTCAGTCTATTTGCCAAAAGTTTTGCTGGAATTTTGTAGAGACCTCCTACCAGACATATAGGTATATAATCCCCAAGGTTTAACGGATTGTCAACCTTGGGAATAAGGGTGATAAAAGAAGAACATATCGCTTTTGGAAAATAAGCATGATGATGAAAATCTCTAAAAAAGTTTCAAATGTCTTCCTTCAAGAAAGACCAACAATTCTTGAGAAAGAAAAAATTAAAGCCGTCAGGCCCCGGGCTTTTCGAACTGTCGCAACTCCACATAGCTTCACGAGTCTCCTCTTCTGAGAATTGACCTTCCAAAAGATCAGCCTCCACCTCTGTCAACTTCTTGAAATACTCCTCTTTCAACATAGGTCTGCTCAATTCAGGTTCAGAATATTTTGATTTAAAGAATTTCCTAACCTCATCTTCACTTCTTCCACCGAAACAGCAATTCCACGATCAGTTTCAACAGCTCCCAAGAACTTTCTTTTCTGTCTGCCCTTAAGGAAATTGTGATAAAATCTTGTGTTTCCGTCACCAAGTTTCAACCACTTTCTTCTAGCTTTTTGAATAATTAAGTTATCTTTGATGTGAAGATTCCTCCACGTTTTCCTACAAGCCTCCGCCCTCTTCTTCACCAAGTCTTCAACCTCATAACGAGCACAAGAGGAAAGCTTGAGATCAATCTCATTCATCTCTTCAATTCCCTCCTCAGCCTTCAAATCATACCAACCGAACAATTTTACACTCCACTCTTTAATTCTCACCTTCAACTCTTTAAATTTTTCTTTAATGACAAAATCACTATAACCTGCAATTTTAATATCTTTCCATTGCTTCTCCACGAAATCAAGAAACTGAGGATGTTCAAACCAACAATCAAACGATTTGAAAGGTTTGAAACCCCAGTTAGTGCATTTTAATTGCAACCAAATTGAACAGTGATCTGACACTTCCCTTTTCCCAACTGATTGATTTACAATACCCCATTTGTTGATTATCGAATTATCAACTAAAAACCTGTCAATTTTGCTCATAGATAGACCATCTCCACTATACCAGTCGAATCTATTACCATAATACGGCAGATCTTCCAAACCAGATTCGAAAATGAAGGCTTCAAAATCCCTAATTTCAAAATTTCTATTTGACACGCTATGACCCTTCCTCTCCGAGCTCTTGGATATTGCATTGAAATCCCCTCCCAAAATCCAAGCCCCATCAGAAAATTGCTTCTTCAATTCGATTAATTCTCTCCAAAGTTTCCTCTTAGACCGAATATCGCAAGCTGAGTAAACATTAATCAAATAGAATAATTCTGAATTCCAAACCACTTTAGTTCCAAGATATCTCGTTCCTTTAAAGGATAGAATGGGTTGAACATGTTGCTCCTTCCAAACAGTGATAATTCCCCCAAACAAACCCTGAGCTTCACTAAAGGACCAACCGATCTCATCACAGTTCCATAAATTATTTATGATAGAACCATTAAATATCTTCAATTTAGATTCCTGAATGAAAAAGACATCAGCATTACCTGAATTTATGATCTTGCTAATTCTCTTCCTCTTGGATAGGTTTCCTCCCCCTCTAATGTTAAGAGATCCAATAATCATTTATTCTCTTTGATTGACTCCCTCTTACCTTTAATTCTAGCTTTGTCTGCCCCTTCCATCTGATTAAGTTTCTTCGGGTAGTCTGTTGAATTGTCTGTAGGAACAATGCCAAGGTTTTGAGTCGCCCTCCACAATTTGTCTCCTACGTTGGAGTCCATCTGATCCCAGAATCTATTGTTTCCAATTCTAACATCTGAATTCGTAGTTTGTTCGCAACAAAGAATTTCACCTGCTGAAAAATTTGACAGAATCTATGGAGACAGAATTTGCTTGCCTTGAGATCTGCGAGGGCAACACACAAAGGTTCCCAAACGATGACCCCACCAACTCAGCCTTAGAAAACTCCTCAATAGGATCTTCAGACTTACTTGGGCCTTCCAAAGAAACCAAGCCCAAAACTCTTTTGGCCTTTTTCTTCTTGGATATGGCTTTATGGATTGGCTCGGTTACATCCATAATCTTTTTCAACTTTAATTTTTTGGATGTCAAAAAGTTTCCAGAACAAGACAAATTTCTGAAAACACGACTACCCATAGCCGTATCCCCAACTGATGCATAACCTGCGTGCGCAGATCTAGTTCTTTCCATCCTATCCTCAAAGGATCCTTCAGGTCCTTTGATAGCCTTAGTTGCCTCAATAGCTGCGTCAAAAACTAAAAATTTCCATCTTGACCTAGAAAAAAAGTTCCTAGGTTCATCATGGCCTCTCTTAAAACCTGCAACTCTCTCTGAACCCTCTAACACTCTCTGCTCAGCAGACTTTCTAGTTGCAGACGTACGGAATTCACCTTCTTTAAGCTCAAGTTGCTGCTTCTGGGACTCAACAATGGTTTTTTCCCCTATTCGTCTACTAGATCTAACCAGTTGTCTTCCGATTCCGAAGAAAAGCTATCAACCACCTCATTCTTATTCAACGAATTTCCAAGAATACAAAGAGGCCCTTGAGAGTCCTCTGCCATTTTGAGTTGGTTCTCACCATAATACGAGCAATATACATACATCTGCTGAAGCGGTAAAAGGAAAAGCAACTATAGTTTTTGGAAGTATTTTTTTGAGAATTTATCGTGCCCACAGAGATCGGTGTTATTGAACCGTCGTTCGACAATTCTCGCGTTTATGAGTTTGGATTAAATGGGTTTAAATTAAATGCGGGAAATAAAACTCATGAACAGAAAAAGAATTCATTCTTTGGAGAGTATAGAACTCTCGGGTTTGCATTTCATCTACCCTATCAAATACTTAAACTTGCTACCCAGTTGTACACAACCTAAATTACTCGTCAACATTATCACGTATCTCTCACACAGAGGTTATCTCTAACACAGAGTGAGACAACGACCATATTACTCGCGTCGGCGATCTCTCAGCACAACACAAACAACACAGAAGCATTAAGTTCTGATACCCAGGTGAATATTAAGCCTAAATCATTCTCTAGAATCTAGAACTTAATATATGTTCATCTTGAATCCGGATTAAACTCGTTCATGTCTGCAACAACTCAAACCCAAATAAAGAAAGCAATCATCAACATTAATTTGTAAAATGAGTTTTATACAACACCATGAGCAATAAATATACATATAATCAAGGTAAACTTACATACAAACTCACAACAAATGGAAACTACAAAGGGAAGAGAGAAGAGGAATCAAAATCTCTTGCGGTGTCAATCACGCTCTAAGAATCATCTACCCTCAATCGTCGAGTTGCAACCTCCATTGATGATTTTCTAAGCTCTAAACTGTCAAAAATGAAGTTTGATAGAGTGGGAGTAAAAAATACCCTAAAAAATATGTTTTTACCCCTAAATATGTGTTTCTGTCCAGGCAAATTCGCCCAGTGAAGCCCCGGTTCGCCCGGCGAATTAAGATGGTCTATTCTGAATTTTTTTCACGCTTCTGGAGTGTCCGGCTCGCCTCTACTTCGCCTGGCGAGCTCGAGGCGAAGCTAACAGATACAGAAAAATTCCAGCACTGTTTTCTTCGTAACTTTTGAACTGTAACTTTGGTTTTTGCTTGGTTCAAAGTGTTGGAAAGCTTATTCAATGCTCTTTATGAATATGACAAGATATCCCTGCTTGAATACCTACAAAAAATAAGATAAAAAGAATTAAACTCAATGATATTTACACGATAACGTAGTATATACACTATAACATAAAGTAAACATATTTACAAACAAAGCGGGGTTTATTCGTACGATATTAACAAAAAGTATCGATAAGTGCAACATAAATTATCTACAAAAATAGCTACAATTTGTACTTATCAAATTCTCCCAACTTAAACTTGTTTGTCTCTAAACAAGAAATAAGCGACTTAAGAAACAAAAGTAACAACCAAAGAATTACGAATCAACAGGTTTTGAAAAACGGATAAATGAATGGTTCAAATGAAAAACGGTACACACAAAGTAAATACTTACCACTAAACTACGACGACAACATAGGCACAGAACAAATGCTAAATACAAAAATCATGCCAAACATCCTAAAACAACACAAGTTCAAACGTGAATCACACCTAGTAAAAACAGTCATCGGTAGATGAAAAACACAAAATGAGGTACTTTTCACTCACACAACAATCTTGCAAACAAAAATTAAATTATGCACTAATCCAACAATCATATTGAAAACATAAAAGCAAGAATCACAAGGGCTTTCAAGGTTGTAGCGTGGTCGGGTAAACAAACAAGGGGCAATTTCTAAAGGTAATTGAAACAAAAACTTGCTTAAACCTAAGAGAGTGATCAACTCACAAAGACTCAAACACAAAATTCCAATCAACTTCTTCCAAAATCCCAAGTGTTACACAAAACACAATACTTATTTAGCACAATTATTTGAACTATTTTTGTTTCCTTTCTCAAAGATTTTCTTCTTTTTCTTTTCTTTTCTTTTTCATTTTTTTTCTTTTTTTTCTTTTCTTTTTCAACCTCATAGAAACCAACCAATGAGTAAACAATCATTCTCTCCCCAACTTAAATTCAACCACATCATCATGTGAATACTCCCTATTTTCTAAGGCAAGGTAAAAATTCATACAACAACACAAAGTTGAGGGTTCAAGAAAAAACAATCAATCAAAATCCATACAAAAAGTGAATTCAATACTCATAGATAAGCATTAAGTTCAAACAACATGGATAATGATAGAAAGGCACAAAGGGATTATGAATGATTACACACTCACAAGGTGAATGACTATTTGGCTAGGTAGTTGTGCTCAAAATGAAACAAAATGTCTTTATCCTTTTCATGCTTTCATATAATCAACACAAACAAGATTAAGCATAATAAAATCAAGTTAGAACAAGAATGTTGGTACTCCACGCATATATGAACAATGGAAAACTTCCTCACAAAAAGGGTGGGAACTAAAGTGATTCACATCAAGAACAAGTATACAAAAGAATGAATGGCATGGAAGTTTCTAAAAAGCCTAAGTATCATGAATATGCTAAAATATAGAAAGTGATAAAGACATACCTTGGACGTGTACAAAACTTAACAATATCATTATCATACATCTGCAAGTTGAAATGATCAAACTTGGAACATCACCTTAAATTCCTCAAGTTACTCGAAAAAAACTCATTGACAAACACAATAATTATTAATATAAACATACTAAAAGACCGGGTGAAATTGTCTAAACAAATTTAAAAGTGAAGATTTGAAATTTCAGAGCTAGTCCGATTTAAATTTGTTTAGACAATTGCACCATACTACCTAAACTAAACAACAACAACAAAAAAATAATACAACATGCTTGTTTTATGTCGTAAGCTCGACGCCTATTATTTACAAACCAACACATTGCTTCGAATGAGCCAAATGCTTTCACTCCCGCATTTGCTCTCATCTCTTCGAGCTCTAACCGGAACTACACATCTAACCACACATTTGGCAAACGTGAAGAGAAACAAATATATACATTATATTCACAAGTAAGCAAAATATGTAAAATTCACAAATATGGTAAACATATACAAGTATAAATATAAACAAGTGAAAATAGACAATATATACGATATCTACAAAACTCAAAAACAAATAAACTATCGCAATACGATCCAATAAAAACACCAATCTCTGACAACGGCGCCATTTTGTTGAAGCGGTAAAGCGGCAAGCAACAAAAGTTTTTGGAAGTATTTTTCCGGGAATTTATCATGTCCACAGAGATCGGTGTTATTGAACTGTCGTTCGACAAGTCTTGCATTTATGAGTTTGGATTAAAATGGGTTTAAATTAAATACGGGAAATAAAACTTATGCACAGAAAAAGAATTTATTCTTTGGAGAGTAGAGAACTCACGGGTTTGCATTTCATCTACCTCATCAAATACTTAAACTTACTACCCAGTTGTACGCAACCTAAATCACTCGTCAACATTATCACGCATCTCTCACACATAGGTTATCTCTAACACAGAGTGAGACAATGACCGTATTACTCGCGTCGACGATCTCTCAGCGTAACACAGACAACACAGAAGCATTAAGTTCTGATACCCAAGTGAATATTAAGCCTAAATCTATCTCTAGAATCTAGAACCTAATAGATGTTCATCCTAAATCCAGATTCAACCCGTTCATGTCTGCAACAACTCAAACCCAAATAAAGAAAGAAATCATCAACATTAATTTGTAAAATGAGTTTTATACAACACCATGAGCAATAAATATACATATAATCAAGGTAAACTTACATACAAACTCACAACAAATGGAAACTACAAAGGGAAGAGAGAAGAGGAATCAAAATCTCTTGCGGTGTCAATCATAATCCAAGAATCATCCACCCTCAATCTTCGAGTTGCAACCTCCATTGATGCTCTTCTAAGCTTTAAACTATCAAAAATGAAGTTTGATGAAGTGGGAGCAAAAAATACCCAAACCATACCCTAAAAAATATGTTTTTACCCCTAAATATGTGTTTCTGTCCAGGCAAATCCGCCCGGCGAAGCCCTGGTTCTCCCGGTGAATTTAGACGGTCTATTTTGCATTTTTTCACGCTTCTAGAGTGTTCGGCTCGCCTCTGCTTTGCCCTACGAGCTCGGGGCGAAGCTGACAGATACAGAAAAGTTCCAGCACTGTTTTCTTCGTAACTTTTGAACTGTAACTCTGTTTTTTGCTCGGTTCGAAGCGTTGGAAAGCTTATTCAATGCTCTTTATGAATATGATAGATATCCTTGCTTGAATACCTGCAAAAAATGAGATAAAATGAATTAAACTCAATGATATTTACACGATAATGCAGTATATACACTATAACATAAAGTAAACGTATTTACAAACAAAGTGGGGGTTATTCGTATGATATTAATAAAAAGTATCGATAAGTGCAACAAAAATTATCTACAAAAATAGCTACAATTTGCACTTATCAACATCCTCCCTTCAATGTATTATCATCAACACACATATAAGAACCAATTGTTTTAGCTAATAATTCAAAAAAATTAAAATTCTAAGCATGACATGGAATCCTATAACATCTTAGCCAAGTCACCCTCTCCTTATCCACATCATCTTCTTTCCATTTTATAATTTTTGAGAACCATTGTTTCCACCAAGATTCCGCCTCCCTGATTAAATCTCTGATCTCTCCTTCTTCACTTTCCTCTAACAAACACATATTCGCCCCTAAAGGAGTAACTTTGATAGAGAAGTAACCTTCGGTTTCAAAGCTAGTTTGTATATTGTAGGACATACCCGGGTCAATGACCACTTCGACATAAGCTTTGTTGAGTCTAGAGATGTCTGCTTCTTCCAGAATGTAACTTAGATGAACCGCAGATTTGCGAGGAAAAGGGGTTGAAGTACCTGCGTCAGCTCCATTCACCACTTCAACAAATTATTTAGCACCAAACCTGTTTTCGCAAAAATCAGGAGTCTTCTTCCCTATAGCCTTCCTTCCTTGAAATTAACGTTGATCCATGTACTCTTAAAAGCTTCATTGCGTTTATCTAACCCTCTAGAAAATTTGGGTAAGTTGGCGTGAATTTTGACATTGTCCATAAAGATATTGTCGAGCTTGACTGCGAGAAGTCTTCCATCTTCAACCTCCGAAAATCTTGCGAAATCGAAACGTTTACCAAACTTGTTTCTCTTAGGGGGTATCACCACTTCTAAAATCTTTCCATACTTTCCAAACATATGAAACATCTCGCTAGCCTTAATCCTTTCTGGAAACTCAGAAAAGTAGAAAGATTGGATTAATTTTTCTCCTTCCATATGACCTCCACCTGTAGGATACGATTCCTATTTTACTCTCTGCAGATGTCTAAAGCCACGTTTTTTAACTCTATGCCAACGATCCATAATCTGCTTAAGCTAATTATTTAATGATTTATATTATCTTATTAATGTAGTGGTAATTGATTAAATTTTTATTTAAGAATAATTTAGGCCTAGGAGTGTAGGAGTGTATTACTATATTAATTATTATTTTGTTTAAATTATGAGAATATTATAAACTTATACTATTAGAGAGTATGAACGTTATGGCACCATTAGAATTTGGTTGATATGTATCTATTATTCGATTATTAAATTTTATATCACTTTTTATAATAGTTTATTTTAAAATTAATTAAAATTTAAAATAAAATTTATTTAAAGATGTTGATATATAACCAAAACTTATGGACATAACACAAACAAGTGCATCCATCTCAAAGACGCCATCAAAGAATTGATAAAGAAAGAAAGATTGAGTCAGCATGCCTAAGAAAACCAAAGGAATGAGAATTGTGAGGGGATAAGGGGATCCCTCATAGAATTCAAGAGACAAGACAACTTGCCACGTAAAAATTGGTCTCTCGCTGAAACAAAACATCTCCAAAAAAGATAATTGAGGTAGTCCAAAAGACTAAGAAAAACAAAGATAATGTCGACAATAATGAGGAAGTTTGAAGAGGGAAACAACAATTCATAGCCTCCGACACATTGTGGGTATAACTTCATCGCATATATTATCTGAGGCTTTCTCCGTCTGAAAACACCGTCAAAGGGGACAGTGAAAAGGAAAAATTTGAGGTGAATGCAACTAATATGAAAAAGGAAACTTATGCTGAAGAGAAACTAGAGAGGCTCAACCCCAGGTTTAAAGACAACGAGAAACTAGGTGAAATTCCCAAGATTTCCCCCCTAGTCATAACAACGACCATGGAAAATTTTGACATTTCAAGAATCCTTATTAACAAAGAGAGCTCGTTCGATATTATGTACGTCGAACTCTTCGAGAAACTGGCCTTGAAGAAAGAGTAGTTGTCACCTTACATGGGTTCAGATCTACAAGTTTTTAATGGCACGGTGATTCGCCCTTAGGGCTTCATAGAGAATATCGTCACCTTCGGGGGAAGAAAGAGATTCTCTGATAGATTTACAACTTTTATGGTTTGGTAAGTGTTAAATTACATAAAATATGTATGCACTTCTTAAATTATTTTATAATTAATCGATAGAAAATCCTTGATTTACCAACGAAAAATGATAAAACACGTGTTTGGACTTTTTACTTACTATAAAAGCGATTTTCGAGGTCGCCCTACATGTGAACTTTTAATTTATCCCATAGGAGGGAAGGAGAAAAAATCTAAATAAACCTGTGAGTGTACAATGTAAAACAGTGCAATAAGAGATCGGGAATCGGGGTTGGTTATACTAAGGGAAGGTACTAACATCCTAAGTATCTATAGTATCCTATATGAACCTCTTGTGTATATTTGTATTACTGTTGATTAAGTCATCTGCTGTGTATTGGGGATTTGTTGATTGTTCTGAGTGAGTGATAAGATTGGGAAATGTTTTTGTTGTTTTTGTAAGGGTATTGTTCTGGACTGGGCCTAAGGTTGGCCCACCGTCGGGCACGGTTCAACCCAAGTCTTCGTCGAGAAAGGCCCAATTAAGGTCCAGCCCATCTGCCAGACCGGGGAGCTCTCACACGTCTCCTCCACGGACTCCATGTGCCCTGTAACACCACGATTTATATTATTATTTTCATAATTTGAATTATATGTTGTGGTGCATTTGTGTGTGTAGTTATGCTTGGGGTTGTCCTTAGTGTGGGGTAGTGACCTTATAATTAAAGGGAATAAATGTCGGAAGTGTGTGACCAAATACGTAGAACTCGGTGGTGTGGTGAGAATGGTTATTGCATTAATATTATTATTTTAAATTATTTAAGAATATTGTTATTGTTATTTAATTAGTAAAATAATAATAATAATAATATTGAAATAATAAGAATAATAATAATATTAATAATAAAAGGTTATTAGAAAAGAAAATAGAAAAGAAGGGATTAGGGGGAGAAATCATTTAGTACGTGAAAAGCTGAGAAAGAGAAAGAGGAGAGCTAGGGCAGAAGGAGGAGAAAAGTCATCGTTGAGGTCGAGGTTTTTGTTCAAGAACTCTAAGGTAGGGGTGAGGTTCTTTAATCTCTAAGGGTTGCATAATATTTGTATGAGGGTAGATAAACCTTTAGGATCGTCCCTTGTGTATGGTTGTATTGATTTGGGAATTGGGGTTTTGTATGTCGGAGGTTTTGATAAGAGGAAAAATGCATAAATTGATCGGTTAAATTGTGGTCTTTATATTCCTAATAGTATGTATGATAATCTGTGATTATATGTGCGTTTTGGGGTTGTTTAGGAGTAAAATCGGAGAAGGGTTGGGGTGGATTAGTGCTGAAATCGCAACTACAGAATTTGCAGAATCGTGTAGTTCGCAATGCGAACAAAAGTTCGATGGGCGAATGTTCGCCCCAAATTCGTTAAGTGAATAAGGCAGCGAACGAAGGAAAAGAAGAGGAATTCTGGGATGTGTGGTGGGGAAGTTCGCCCCAGGTTCGCTAGGGGAACTCCTGGCGAACTCTAGTTCGCTGGGCGAATGAGAAGCGAACGGGGGGAGGAAATAGTGAGTCTCTGGTTTTTGTATGGGAGGAGTTATTCGTTGGCAAGTTCACTAGGCGAACTTCTAGCGAACTCGCAGCAAGCATGACAGTGTTGTTTGCTCCTGTTACGGACATAATTTTATCAAACTTCAAAAATTCATAACTTTTAATCCGTATGTCCGTTTCAGTCGCCGTTCAGATCGTTGGGAAGCTGGTTTCATATACTTTTTGATAAAATTAATTTCAATACCACAGTTCCAACTATTCGATGCAGTAGTCGGGTTCTAGTGTATGTGTTATGTGTTGTACGTTGAAATAACGAATTTGGTTGTGTGTATGCGTGTTGTGGTTGTGGATTGCTGTTGTTGTATGTGTTGGCAGGTAAATGCTGCGTGTTGGATAATTATAGTATGATGTATTGACGTATTGATAGTCATATGCATTTAGTTGTCGTTGTATGTTGTCGTTGCATGCATGCCATGTTGCATAGGTTGTGCGATAAGTCGTGTGCCCATGTGGGGTGTGAGCGTCTTATCGGGATTCTTTGAAATAGAATCGTGTTGTTGTTGTTGAGGTGATCGTGTGCCCATGTGGGGTGTGAGCGATCACGGATGTTGTGTGTCCATGCGGGGTGTGAGCAACTGATATAGAAATTTCGATGGGAATTATGATCATGAAAAAGGGATCGATTTGGTACCACGTGCATTGAGTCAATCGTGGGTCTCATTGTATTGCATTGCATTTCATTGTGTTGTAGTGCACATGATTGTCTGTTTGTGTGGAAAATTGTACTAGTGCTGATGTTGTAGTAATAGGGTGAGCCGTATATGGATTATGTTCTTTCATAATTATCTTATGCGTTTCTTATGATGATTTGAGAATCTCACCCCTTCTATTTGAATGTTACCTCCACGTGGGTAACGTGCAGATAAGTAGGATTAGTGCGGAGTTTGAGTAGTGAAGATGAAGCCTTCTCTTTTGTTTCGTTGTGTCGGCGTCTGCTCTGATGTGTAACACTGGGGTTTCATAACGTTTGTCGTTAATCGTTTTATTATTTGTTACCACTTTATTTGTTTAATGATGATTATGTGATATCACGCATGTTATATTTTCGTTGAATTCCGCTGCTAAATGAGAAGATTAAGTAAGTATGGTTTATTGATGATATCTATGTGTTACATATCGTATGCATGAGCAGATGTTTGTTGAATGTGGCATCCTGAATGTTGTATGTTTTATTTTACTCTAATTTTCTATTATTAGTCGTCTCGGGGGTTTAGGGTGTTACATGGTGGTATCAGAGCAGGTCGGTTCGTCCAGCCAAGTTGTCGAGTCGTTGTCGTGTGACGGTTAATTATTGTCGATGTTGTTTCCTTAACCATTGTGTTCTGTTGTGATGTGTAGCAGATTTAGAATGGCTGGAAGGAATGATGCTGCTATTGCTGCTGCCTTGCAGGCTATTGCTCAGGCGGTACAGAACCCGCCTCATGCTAGTGAGAATGACGAGTTTTGGAAGAACATACCGCCTACCTTCAAGGGAAGATATGATCCAGATGGAGCGCAAGCTTGGCTCAAGGAGATCGAGAGAATCTTCTGGGTTATGGAATGTCCTGAAGCACATAAGGTGCGGTTAGGTACTCAAAGGGGTGGCAAAGCGGGCCGCCCGCCCCCGCCAAAAAAAGGCGGGGCGAGCAAGCCCGCCAAATGTAAATGGGCATAAAAATCTAGCTCGCCCCGCCAAGGTGGTGGGTTGGCGGGTGACGGGCTTGCCCGTCTACTTTTTTATTTTATTTTATTTCATTTTTTAATAGATTAATAGGTTTGTTTTTACATTTCAATTAGATTTTTCACTTATTTTTTAAAACAATTTTTATAAAGCATCTTTTTAACAAATTTCACTTCAAAAAATATTGCATATATTCTCAAATAAATGTATAAAATAAAATCATCAAGAATTGAAATCACTAGAATTAACTAAAAAATGACGGGTTTAAGGTGGGATAAGCTGAACGAATAGGTGTGGCGGGCTTTCGCGGGCGGCGGGTTTTGGCGGGACGGGCTTCTACGGGTGGAGGTCTTTAGCGGGGCGACCTTTGGTGGGCGGCAGGCCCAAAATCTCAACCCAACCCGCCATTTTTTGGCGGGTGCGCGGGCCGACTCTGCGGGCCACGACCCGTTTTGCCACCCCTAGGTACTCACATGCTGGCTGATGAGGCTGATGATTGGTGGGTTAGCACTCATCAATTGTTGGGAGCAACAGGAGAGGCAATCACTTGGGCTGTGTTCAGTAGATAGTTCTTGAGAAAATATTTTCCTGAAGTTGTCAGAGGAAAAAAAGAGATCGAGTTTCTGGAACTGAAACAGGGTAACATGACGGTTACAGAGTATGCTTCCAAATTCTCAGATCTAGCTAAGTTTTACCCTCACTATAGTGCAGCAACTGCTGAGTTCTCAAAGTGTGTAAAGTTTGAGAATGGATTGAGGCCTGAGATCAAACAGGCAATTGGTTATCAGCGGATCAAAAGATTTCCAGATTTGGTGGACTGTTGTAGGATCTTTGAAGAAGATAGCAAAGCTCGATCGACTCACTATAAAGGGTTGGCCGAGAGGAGAGGAAAGCAACAGATGAACCGTGGGAAGCCTTATACAGCTCCAGCTGAGAAAGGTAAACAGAAACACGCCGATGGTAAGAAGCCGAGTGGGGGAGGTGCCCCTGCTCCTCTTAAATGTTACATGTGTGGTGAGCTAGGTCATCGTGTCAGTGAGTGCACGAGTGATATGAAGAAATGCTTTAAGTGTGGGCAAGCAGGACATTTGATTGCTGACTGCAAAGTGAATGTGGTGACTTGTTACAATTATGGAGAACCGGGCCATATTAGCACTCGTTGCCAGAAACCAAAGCAAGCTTTGACTGGAGGAAAGGTGTTCGCTTTGACAGGGACTCAGACTTCCAGTGATGACAGACTAATCAGAGGTACATGTTATATTAATAATATACCTTTGATTGTTATTATTGATACTGGTGTTACTCATTCCTTTATCGCTGCTGATTGTGTGAGGAGGCTAGGCCTTGTCGCTTCTCCAATGAAGGGGGAGATGGTTGTCGAAACTCCTGCAAAGGGATCGGTGACCACTTCCTTAGTCTGTTTGAATTGTCCACTCTCAATCTTTGATAGGGACTTTGGTGTGGATCTCATTTGCTTACCGTTGGGGGGTCTCGATATGATCTTGGGTATGAATTGGTTGGAGTTCAATCATGTTCATATTAACTGTTTTAGCAAGTCGGTGTGATTCCTTGCTCTTGAAGAAAGGGAAGAAAATGATTTTCTATCTGCTAGAGAGTTGAGAAAGCTCTTAGAAAAAGAAGCTTAGGTGGTTGCATTGTTTGCATCCTTGTCCATGGAGAGTGAGTCGATGATTAATGAATTTTAGGTGGTGCGTGAATTTTCAGAAGTGTTTCCAGAGGATATTGTTGATGTACCGCCAAAGAGAGAAGTGGAGTTTGCTATTGATCTTGTCCCTGGTACCAGACCTATTTCTATGGCACCATACATGATGTCGGCATCAGAATTAACAGAGCTGACGAAGCAACTGGAAGAGTTGTTAGAAAAAAAGTTTGTGAGACCAAGTGTATCGCCTTGGGGAGCTCCACTGTTGTTGGTAAAGAAAAAGGATAGCAGTATGAGGTTATGTATCGACTACAGACAGCTGAATAAAGTAATGATTAAGAACAAGTATTCACTTCCAAGGATAGATGACTTGATGGATCAATTAGTGGGTGCTTGTGTGTTCAGCAAGATTGATTTGAGGTCGGGTTATCATCAGATACGAGTAAAGGATGAAGATATTCAGAAAACGGCTTTCAGAACTCGATATGGACATTATGAGTATGTAGTGATGTCGTTCGGAGTTACTAATGCACCTGATGTAGTCATGGAGTATATGAATCGAATTTTTCATGCTTACTTGGATGAATTTGTGGTTGTTTTTATTAATGACATCCTAATATATTCTAAGTCAGAAGAGGAACATGCTGAGCATTTGCGGATTATACTGCAAGTGTTGAAAGAAAAAAAGCTTTATGCTAAGTTGTCAAAGTACGAATTTTGGTTGAGAGAGGTGAGTTTTCTTGGTCGTGTTATTTCTGGTGATGGTATTGCTGTGGATCCATCCAAGGTAGATGCAGTTCTACAGTGGGAGGCTCCGAAGTCGGTAACTGAGATGAGAAGCTTTTTGGGTTTGGCTGGTTACTACCGAAGGTTTATTGAAGGTTTTTTGAAGTTAGCACTTCCGTTGACTCAATTAACTTGTAAAGGTAAAGCGTTTGTGTGGGATGTTCACTGCGAGAAGAGTTTTGTTGAACTTAAGAAGAGATTGACTACGGCTCCAGTTTTAATTCTACCCGAACCAAGTGAACCGTTTGTGGTGTATTAAGACGCTTCTTTGATGGGTTTAGGAGGTGTGTTAATGCAGGACGGGAAGGTTGTGGCTTATGTTTCACGACAGTTAAAGGCCCATGAGAAGAATTATCCAACTCATGATTTGGAATTGGTAGTAGTGGTATTCATATTAAAAATTTGGAGGCACAATCTTTATGGTTCCAGATTTGAAGTGTATAGTGATCATAAGAGCCTAAGGTATCTGTTTGATCAGAATGAATTGAATATGAGGCAAAGAAGGTGGTTAGAATTCTTAAAGGATTATGATTTCGGCTTGAACTATCATCCCGGTAAAACTAATGTCGTGGCTGATGCTTTGAGTCGGAAGATGTTGCATATGTCTGCTATGATGGTTAAAGAGTTGGAATTGATTGAACAGTTCAGAGATATGAGTTTGGTTTATGAGCAGACACCGCATAGTGTGATGCTGGGTATGCTGAAGATCAACAATGAATTTCTTAATAATATCAGAGAGGGTCAGACATTGGATGTGAAACTGGTGGATTTGATGATTGGAAATGAACAAGCGGAAGGTAACGAATTCAAAGTGGATGAACAAGGTGTGTTGAGGTTCCACGATAGGATTTGTATTCCTGATGATCCTGAGTTGAAAAGAATGATTCTAGAAGAAAGTCATAGGAGTAGCTTGAGTATCCATCGAGGAGTCACGAAGATGTATAAAGACTTGAAGAAGATATTTTAGTGGTCTAGATTGAAACGTGATGTGGCCAAGTTTGTGTATGCTTGTTTGACTTGTCAGAATTCGAAGGTGGAACATCAGAAGCCTGCTAGTTTGATGCAACCGTTGGATACTTTAGAGTGGAAGTGGGACAATATTTCTATGGATTTTGTGACCGGGTTACCTAATACGCCGAGGGGACATGATTCCATTTGGGTAGTGGTGGATAAACTGACGAAATCGGCATACTTCATTCTGATTAATATCAATTTTCCTTTGCAGAAGCTGGCAGAGATTTATATTCAGGTGATTGTGAAGTTGCATGGAGTTCCGTTGAGTATTGTGTCAGATAGAGATCCAAGATTCACTTCCAGATTTTGGGAAAGTTTGCAAGAAGTTTTGGGATCGAAACTGAGATTGAGCTCAACTTATCACCCGCAGACAAATGGACAGACGGAGAGAACTATACAATCTTTGGAGGACTTGTTGAGGGCTTGTGTGCTTGAACAAGGAGGTGCTTAGGATATCCATTTGCTGTTGATTGAGTTCACTTATAATAACAGTTATCATTCCAGTATTGGGATGACGCCTTTTGAAGCTTTGTATGGTCGAAGATGTCGAACGCCTTTGTGTTGGCATGAATCTGGAGAGACTGTAGTACTTGGACCTGAGATTGTTCAGCAGACTACTGAAAAGGTGAAGCTGATTCGAGAGAAGATGAAAGCTTCGCAGAGTAGGCAGAAGAGCTACCATGATAAGAGGAGGAAAGATCTTGAATTTCAAGAAGGAGACCATGTGTTTTTCAGAGTCACCCCGGTGACCGTTGTTGGGCGTGCACTGAAGTTGAGGAAGCTTACTCCTCGGTTTATTGGTCCATATCAGATTTTTGCAAGAGTTGGACCTGTTGCCTACAGAGTGGCTTTGCCACCCAATTTGTCGAATTTGCACGATGTGTTCCATGTGTCACAACTTCGAAAGTATGTTCCGGATCCGTCGCATGTGATTCCTATGGATAATGTGGAAGTAAGAGATAACCTTACTTACCTATACGGATTGAAGACTGCGAGGTAAAGCAATTAAGGGGTAAATAGATCACCCTTGTGAAGGTAGTGTGGGGAGGTGCTGCCGGTGGAAATATGACTTGGGAGTTAGAGAGCATGATGTGAGAGTCGTATCCGGAGTTTTCGCATGAGGTAAATTTTCGAGGACGAAAATATTCTAAGTGGGGGAGAGTTGTAACACCCCGATTTATTTTATTATTTTCGTAATTTGAATTATATGTTGTGGTTCATTTGTGTGTGTAGTTGTGTTTTGGGTTATCCTTAGTGTGGGGTAGTGACCTTAGAATTAAAGGGAATAAATGTCGGGAGTGTGTGACCAAATAGGTAGAACTCGGTGGTGTACTGAGAATGGTTATTGGATTAATATTATTATTTTAAATTATTTAAGAATATTATTATTGTTATTTAATTAGTAAAATAATAATAATAATAATAATAATAATATTGAAATAATAATAATAATAATAATAATAAAAGGTTATTAGAAAAAAAAAAAGAAAATAAGGGATTAGGGGAGAAATCATTCAGTACGTGAAAAGCTGAGAAAGAGAAAGAGGAAAGTTAGGGCAGAAGGAGGAGAAAAGCCATCGTTGAGGTCGAGGTTTTTGTCCAAGAACTCTAAGGTAAGGGCGGGGTTCTTTAATCTCTAAGGGTTGCAAAATATTTGTATGAGGGTAGATAAACCTTTAGGATCGTCCCTTGTGTATGGTTGTATTGATTTGGGAATTGGGGTTTTGTATGTCGGAGGTTTTGATAAAAGGAAAAATGTATAAATTAATCGGTTAAATTATGGTCTTTGTATTCCTAATAGTATGTATGATAATCTGTGATTATATGTGCTTTTTGGGGTTGTTTGGGAGTAAAATCGGAGAAGGGTTGGGGTGGATTGATGCTGAAATCGCAACTGCAGAATTTGCAGAATCGCGTAGTTCGTAATGCGAACAAAATTTCGCTGGGCAAATGTTTGTCCCAAATTCTCTAAGCGAATAAGGCAGCGAACGAAGGAAAAGAAGAGGAATTCTGGGATGTGTGGTGGGGAAGTTCGCCCCTGGTTCGCTAGGCGAACTCCTGGCGAACTCTAGCTTGCTGGGCGAATGAGAAGCGAACGGGGGAGGAAATAATGAGTCTTTGGTTTTAGTATGGGAGGAGTTGTTCGCTGGCAAGTTCGCTAGGCGAACTTCTAGCGAACGAGAGTTCGTTGAGCGAACACTACGCCAAAAATGACTTTTCGCAGCACAACAAAGACAGCGCTTTTTGACAGAAGTGCTGCTATATGTTTCGCTAAAAAAATAAATAAAAAACGAAAGAAAAAAGCGTTGCTATATGGGGGACATAAGACAACACTTTTCAAAAGCGCTGCTAAAGCCCTAAGGCAGGTGAACTTTAGAAAGCATTTATGAAAAGCGCTGCTAAAGGGTTACCATAAGGCAGCGCTTTTGAAAAGCGCTGCTAAAGGCCCAAGGTATACCATACTTTAGGCAGCGCTTTCAAAAAGCGCTGCTAAAGGCCCAATTCACTACACACCTTAAAAAGCGCTTTTCTCTGAAAGCGCTGCTAAAGCCCAGACTACAAAAGCGCTTTCTAAAAGCGCTGCTAAAGGTGCTTTAGTAAAAATTAAAACGCAGAAATTAAACCAGTAACAAATCATTTCTAATTTTTAACCCTATCATTGTTTTCACTCTCGCTCACTGTTCACTCTCGTTCTCACTCTCACTATCGCTCTCACTATTCACTCTCGTTCTCACTCTCACTCACGTCGTTCCGGCCGTCACTGTGCGTCGTGCAAGGTATATTTTTTTTATTTCATTTCATTTCCATTTCCACTTCCACTTCCATTTCATAAAAAATGCAATAATTTCTTTTGTTTGTTCTTGAGCTTGTTCTTGAGTGATTATATAATGTTGACAATTTGCTATATAATGTTGGGTTTCTTTTGTTTGTTCTTGAGTTTGTTCTTGAGCATCTTTTATTAAAATTCTGAGCATGTTTAGATTCTGAGCATGTTTAGTTTATTTTGTTTGTTATTGTTTTTAATACAATTTTTATTAAATGTCAACAGGTTTGTTTGCTTCTTGTGTGGCAGCAGGTTTGTTTCTCGTGTGGCAACATGTTTGTTTGCATTTTGCCTTTTTCTTTCTTTGATTATCAATTTTTCATATGTTGGTTTTGATTGTTGCTCTTTTAGATTTGATTGTTGTGATAGTAGAAGTTAGTATAGTGATTATTGTGTAAAATGTGATTAATTTGTAGAAGTTAGTTTAATGATTAATTAGTAGAAGTTGGTATAGTGATTATTGTGTAAAATGTGATTAATTTGTAGAAGTTAGTTTAATGATTAATTTGTAGAATAGTAGAAGTTAGTTTAATGTGTAAATTTGTAGAATAGTGATTAATTAGAAAAGTCAAGGTAGTTAAGAGTGTTGTAGAAGTTAGATTGTTGAGGTTGTTATAGGGCTATTTGTAAAATTAAAGTGAATATTTATCGGAAAATTTTAGTGATGTAAGAATTTGGTTGTTATTGAAAATGATAATGAAATTAGTAGTTAAGTGAACTAGTGATTGAATTTATTTTGAGAAATGATTGAAACTAATTATAAAATTAATTGTTATTTTGAGAGTTGATTGAAAATGATAAATAGTGATTGAATTGTCAATTGAATTTGAATTGATGATAGAACTTTGAAGTTACTTGAACTTAAGCGTTGAAGTTGTTTTTTTTGACAATGTTGAGTTGAAACTATACCATGCTATTTGATTTAATGATGATGTTTGTAGCGAGCGATTTTGGACGCGGTTCTTAAGCGCTGGTCGCTCTCTACGGTTGAGCTTAAAACTACAGGTCGATTCATTTTTTATCCTATTGTGAGCTGAATAAGGAAGGGAAATAGATGTCTCCAATTAACCCTGCTTGCATACTGAGTTTAAAAAGCGGTCTGTTAGGTTACGGATGCTATCAATGTGGGGGGCCTTTGTACTGGTTATTCGTATTTCGCCAATACGGTTCTTTCTTTCTTTTTTCTAGGCAAAGGGTTTCTGGCGGGGAATAAGTATTAGGATGTTAGGACTGATGCTTTTGAATTACTGCTTTTAATTGATGGATATATGGGATTTGGGTTTTTTGTTGATTGCGCTCGCTAAGATCTTTTCTTTCGATCTTATGCCTACGTATTCCCGTTTACCGAAACAGGGAAATCATAGCGTTCGTAGTTCCTCCTATTCTATGGGAGGAAATTGGTGTTTTTGGTGTCTTGTTCAAAGCCCAAGACGTGAAGTGAAAGGTGGTTTGTATCTTGTTCAAAGCCCAAGATGTGAAGCTAAAAGACCTCGACTTTAGAGAGAATTTGTCATCTCTAAAGAGGGGAGAAGGAGAATTACTTTAACTGGGATACGCGGATCCGAGCAATGCCATAATTTCCGAAGAAAGGGTTTTAACCTGAAGGAGAAGACTTTAACTCAGTGTAGAGTAATGCCATCTTTCCTTAGGAATTTCTCATGCTAAAAGAGGGACAGTGGCATGGATGTAGATGATCCAGAGGCTTGCCGCTTACAGCGATTAGATGAAGGGAAAGGAGTTGTTGATGTTTGTGTACTGTGAACGAGGCACAGCTTTGATGCTAAAAGGTTGATTGGATAAACCAGTGGTTTTCTTATACAAAGCCTAAGAGGAGGCTAATTTCCGCTAGGAAAATCATTATACAAAGCCTAAGAGGAGGCTATTTTGTGTCTCGTACAAAGCCCGAGAGAGAGGCTAAAGGTTTTTGACCCAGTGGGGCATATCGTTATACAAAGCCTAAGAGGTGGCTAGCAAAGAGTTCGACTCTTGCTTAAGGGATTTATATCTCATACGAGGCCCGAGATGGAGGCAAACAAAAGGGTGATTGACTCTACGAGGGAATCTTTTGTGTCTCATACAAAGCCTGAGAGAGAGGCTAAAAGGTTGTTTTGACTCCACTGGGGAGAATTTTGGTATCTCGTACGAAGCCCGAGATGGAGGCTATTGTAACTGTTTCAGTTGAGTGACAGATCCAATATACTGATTTAAAAGAGAAAATCAGTTCTTATATGAGCAACACTGTACTCAGGGATTTGATTTGAGGATCAGGGATATTTCCTTCTCTTTGAGGAAACGGGAAATCCAAAGGGTATTGAGACTGTCCGAGTCTGCGGGTTTCCTTCCTATTTAACGAAGGGGTCACTTGAGAATGTCTTTGAGACTCAAGGAAGTTAGACTGTCCAAGTCTAGAGTTTTTTTCTTTCGTACTATGCTTTGAGAAACAGTAGTAGACTCTATGAAAGGACTGTTCTATGAGGATGACTAGGTTTTGTTCCTATACCTCTAGGAGGTCGTCGGGACAATTTGTACGAAGCCCAAGAGGAGGCTGGAAACTTTTAAGAGGCCGACGGGTCCTTGTACGAAGCCCAAGAGGAGGCCGATGTTTTTAAGAAGCCCGTGGGTCTATCATCTCCTTTCCATTAGGAGAGATAACTCTTTTAAAGATAAAAACCACTGGTAAACGTGCGAGGTTTACTATCCAGCGACTTTTAGCTTTTAAAGAGGGTTCCTTAGTTAAGGTCCAAGATTATGACCGTAGTGGGTACCCAAACCCCGAGACATTCAAGGCAAGCTATCCACAAGGAATAGATCAAGTCAGGAAAGTTCGAAAATTTGGAAGAAACTCAAAGATGCCATTCACAGAGAATACATTCATCTTGGGGAGTAGAGTTTCTTGACGATTCCTAAGGAGGACAGCCGAAGAGAAGACTGTATCTGGTGCTCCTATTGGGGATCTAGGCATTTATTTCTACGAATAAGTGAAACGGCGTCACCTAGTTCTAGACGTAGTTGCCGGGGAAACTCGAAATATCTATACTATTATTACACAGTAGATATGAGTTTATGAAAGGAGACTTACAGTGAGCAGCCCCACAATACAGTTATATGTATATGAAAGCAGTAAATGAAAGCAATAACCACTTACTCGGTTGTAGTGCTTCCATGCTGTTTGGTTAGTTGTTCAACAAAGAAAGATTGAAAACAACAGTATATTCAAAATCAAAGGAGAAAGTGCTTTGAAAAAGAAAGATTTGGGGCTTACAGCTCAAGGAGAGGCCCAGGGTTTTATCAGTGAGCGCACTGTTTGAATTTGTACAGAGGGACTTATACAAGTGACTGGGGCCCAAAAAGGTTTTCTGTACAAAGGGATGGGTCTTACACTCTCTCAAGAGGCCCAAAAAGGTTTAAAGAAAAAAGAGTGGGGCTTATAACACGAGGGTAGGCCCAAATGATTTTTCGTTTAAAAATGGCGATCGCGCCGAGGTTTTCTTTTAACGCAGAGGGACTTATACAATAAGTGAGGCCCAAAAATGTTTTGGTTAAAAGGGAGATTGGGTTTTACACTCTAATAGAGGCCCAAAATGTTTTAAGAAAAAAGAAATGGGTCTTACTACTCGAGGGTAGGCCCAGGTTTATTTAAAAAAGGCGACGATCGCGCCGTTTACTTGTACAGAGGGACTTATACAATGGATGAGGCCCAAATGATTTTGTACAAGGGGGGATGGGTCTTACACTCTCTCAAGAGGCCCAAAAAGGTTTAAATAAAAGAGTGGGGCTTATAACACGAGGGTAGGCCCGGATGATTTTTGAAAAGGCGACGATCGCGCCGTTTGTTTTTTGACGGTATCGGGACTTATACAATAAGTGAGGCCCAAAGATGATTTGGTCAAAAAAGAAAAAGGATTGGGTCTTACACTCTAATAGAGACCCAAAGTGTTTTGAAAATGATTTATGAGGGTTGAATTAATCCAAAACCCTAATTTGTTTTCAAAAATGTATTTAATTGAATAAAAATTCAATTAAAATGATCAAAAATTGTTTAACACATGGAAAACAAATTGTGATCTTGGATTAATGCTTCAAAAATTAAGTATTGACCTCCAAGTCGTGACAGCAAGAGCAGATGTGATTTTGAGTTGGAGGTGTTACAGACAAGTTGTGATGATCTGGACAGTTTCCCTACACCATATGGAGTGTGTTTGAACACTTGGATTGAATTGAAATGGACTGGATCAGTTTATGGCATCTCAGCTGCAACTTCACTTCAAACTTGTGTGGATGGCAAGTGATTTTGAGATTTTGATGTTCCAGATGTTATGTGAGTGTTTGATCAGCTCATATGTGATGTATGTGAGGTGTGTGAGTGATTGGTTTGTGCAGAATTGCTCTCAAACTCAAAACCCGATAGCTACCTTGCTAAGAAAGGCATTTTTGCCAAGAGAAAGAGATTTTGAGGAAAGCATCTGTTAGATGGCTTTGGTGTCCTTAAACTGACCACAATTGAGCTCTATTTATAGTAGAGCAAGTTTGTTTTGTAAGGAATAGTGCATGGCAGCTGGTAAGTAGGTTTCCTCAATGTTGGCCAATGGAAATGAAAGTCTCCTCTAGCCATTGACTAGAGGTTAGGGCACAGAGCTTTGGTCCCCTTGGTCTTGGATAAGTCTTGATTGATTTCAGATGAGAATGGCTCAGTCCATACCACCTTGATGGTTCCATTGAATGCCTCATTCCAAATTTGAAGTCTTGTCCCTATTTTGGCAACTCTAGGTTCAACATGCTATTCCTTGTTCCTTGGACCTTGGAGGCTTGGCTCAGTGATTGTCCCCTTTAGATTCAATCCTCTGAGGTGTCCAAGTGGATTGGAGCAATTGAAATTGGCTGATTTTGGCAAATCGAGCCAAAATGCAAATTCTGCCTTGCTTTGACAGATTTCAGCAAGGCAACTTGCCAATGTTGTATCTCATGATGTAGGTTGAATTTGGCAATGTTCTTGGCCATTTTGGAAAGCTCTTACATGATACAACAACTGTTTGAACAAGTTTGGTTTTGATCTCTTTTGATTCCAAGTGAAAAATCCCCCTACATTTGGCAAAAAGTGAGGCAAAATCTGACTTAGTGAAAATTTCACTAAGTGTTGGAAAAAGTGACTTTTTCACTTTTCAGCCACTTTGATCATTCCATAACTCAAAATCCTTAATGAATTGGAATGACTTGTAGTTGAAGTTTTTGTAGGTGATAATGAGGGCTACAAATCCATCTTTGGATGAGAAAAAATGGCCTTGTGGTTTAGGAGTTATGGTCCTCCAAAGTTGGTACCTTTGCCACTTTATTTTTAACTTAGAAAAATTTCTAAGTTTTATGGTTACCCCTTTTACAAGTTATCTCACTTTTCTTGATTTTTCTTGATGAATGATGATTCAAATCATACATTAACATCATTTTAGGGTTAAAAATCCATTTTGGTGAAAAATCTCAAAAAGTCAAAGTTGACTTTTGTGCACAGTTGACTTTTTATCAGATGAATTCCAAACTGTGCAATTCTTCAGGAAATCATGTCCTTGACCTAAATCAAACTTGATGGACATGTTCCATGGGTGTCATAGGGTGTATTCAATCATGTATTAGGGTTTGGGAGCATGTCTTGGTCAAAAGTCAAAGTTACAGTTGACTTTTCCCTTAAAACCCTAATTGTGGTGCAGATGAAAATGAAACTTGTTGCTCAAGCTTCTTGGATCAATCCATTGTTCCAAATGGATCAATATGGTGTATTAGAGACCCTGAAATCATCTCTTGAGGTCTTGGCTCATGGTTTGTCCCAAAAGTCAACTTAGGGGTGAATTAGGTCAAGAAACCCTAATTCCTGATTTTTGATGAATGCATCCCCTGAGGCAAAATTGACTTGATGCATGGGTTCATGAGGTTCCATGAAGTATATTAGGTCATGTTTTGGATCATTGCCTTATGCCCAGATGAAAATTTCCATCTGGAGGCCCTGGTCGACCAAAACCCTAATTTGGTGACACTGTCGATCTTGAGACTTGATCCACCTAGAAGGGAGCAGCCTTGTGCTTAATCCTTGAAGTGGGAGTCCTTTTTGATCCATTGTGGATGTTTGAGAGATTAGACAAGTTGAAGATCATGTCATTTCTTGATTGATCCTTTGTCTAAAGCTCAGAGAGGGCTTGAAACCCTAATTTTGATTGTATTGGATGCTCACCCATCTTTGGGGAAACTGATGAAGCATAAAGGTACATCCATATTGTGATGATGATTTTCACAATGATGGAAAATCTAAGTGGTCAAAATTTGGGGTATTACAGATGCCCCTATTTAATCTTCTTGGACCCGAAGGTATGAATGACATTAGTATTCGAGCATTCGGGGTTCAAGAGGATTAAATATCGGAATATCCAAAATTTTGATTGTGGTTATAAATGGTAGCTTACACATTCATCTTCTTTAACTAAGCAATGATGCTTAGAAAAGGTAAACTTCCCCTCGATCCTGGTTTTCATCCAAGGAACTGGTCTCAGTTTTCTTTTGAAATAAACCTCCCCTCGTTCTTGGTTTCCTACCAAGGAACTGGTCTTAGTTTCTGATTTAAACTTCCCCTCGATCCTGGTTTCTTACCAAGGAACTGGTCTTAGTTTCTGATTTAAACTTCCCCTCGATCCTGGTTTCCTACCAAGAACTGGTCTTAGTTTCTTTTGTCAATAAACTTTCTTGATAAGGGACGCTATTCATAGCGGCTTTCCTCAAACTTCTCGCCGAATTTTCCTGGGGAGATGCCATTTGAGTGGAAAAAGTTTTGATGTCAGACTTGCTGGGGAACCCAGTAGTCTGAGTTGTAGAGTTGTACAAACTTCTCTGTTGGAGACGCCATCTGTCGATTCTACTGGGGAAAGCGAGTCTCTTGAGAGACTGTTTTCGTTTGGGATCTTTCATCATACTTTTCTCGGGATCTTCCCGGAGAAACGCCATATGATGGGGTCCAATTTTGAGGTGCCAATGACCTTTTCATCAGCGGTTTTTTGGAGCAAAACTGGCGTGCTGCCGAATCTCTGATCACGAGGCTTTCTCTGTGGATTTTCCTTAATCCGGGAAAGCAAGGATATCATCTTCAATGGCGAAGAGTGATGTTTATTGAGAGTTTTCTCTGGCTTTTCAGAGGTTCAAGTTATCAAAGTGGCCAAGTGCCGACTCTGATCTAAAGATACACTGGTGGCGAGATTGTGCAGACGCAACACTTCCTGACGAGGAAAGAACTGACAAACTCGATTGAGAAAACTGTTTATCACTAAGGGACAAGACCGACTCAAGTGATAGTAATGCAATACGAAATGCGAACGCAAATAAAATGCATGAAGTATGTATGTATATGCTGACAAAACAGACGCGACATACAGACTAATGGATGAACACAATTGGATACTCGGCCATCGCGGGGCGAAGAAGTACCGTTGATTCAAAATAGCTATTCCACCTTGCTTAGGAGAGATAGTCCACGCGGGGAGCTATGTTGATCGGGCTTAGGAGATGAGAACTCGGCCGAGGCGTGTCAGACGAAACAAGGTCTCTGACACAGTTGATCCCTTCATTCAGGCATACTGGCTTAGAAGGAGTACTTTGATTCTGTACTTTGAAATTCGCTTACTTCGGGAGAAGCAATCGATGTTCTTCTGATGTTCAACAGTAAAAAAAAATGCCATCTTTAATTTAAAAGCAGAAAAAGTTTAACAAGTAAATTTATTTTTGTTTTATTTCAAGAATCGCTGATTAAGTTTAAACAACGTCGTTCTGTAAAGCTAAAACAAGTAAAGAATTACAAACAAAAGCATAAGGGCTCAAATTTTATTGATAAGATGGAGATCAGCCAAACGCGTGATTCCAAAGAGTATATACAAAGTTAGAAAATGGTAATTTACAGGGAAAAGGGCTACGTTGAAACATAACGACCACTATCCTTCTACCAACTTTGAGTTCGGGACATCCTGAGCTTCCGCCGAAGATGACCTTTGACTGGAGATTTCCTCCGATAGATGATGCTGTAACTGCTGCTGCTGAGGGACTTGCCTCTGTTGAACATAGTTACTTGCCATTATCCCTAATTTTTGCCTGGATTGTACTATGAGATTTCCAATCCATCGGGATGATTCTTTTTTTCCATGTCTCTAACTTTTGCCTGGACCGCCCTTTCGGGTTTTCAATCCACCGAGACGTTTTTTTTTTTTTTTTAGTTTAGGCGAAGTATTTCTTGACTACATCAACATTCGTGGGGTAGGCAAATTCCTCTCCGTCCATGGTTGCAAGTCTCAAGGCGCCGCCTGAGAAAGCTTTCATGACCACATAGGGGCCATCATAATTCGGGGTCCATTTGCCCCGAGAGTCAGTGAGAAATGATTGTATCTTCTTGAGCACGAGGTCTCCTTTTCTGAAAATACGAGGTCGGACCTTTTTGTCGAACGCCCTCTTTATTCTTTGTTGATACAACTGACCGTGGCATAGTGCCGTGATTCACTTCTCTTCGATCAGGTTCAATTCGTCGTGTCGACTTTGACACCATTCAACTTCGGTGAGCTTAGCTTCCATCAATACCCGGATTGATGGGATCTCTACTTCTATGGGGAGAACTGCCTCCATGCCATATACTAGAGAGAAAGGGGTTGCCCCTGTTGAGGTGCGGACAGATGTACGATAACCGTGAAGAGCAAAGGGTAGCATCTCGTGCCAATCTTTGTAGGTTACAACCATCTTTTGAACAATCTTCTTGATGTTCTTGTTAGCCGCTTCTACCGCTCCGTTCATCTTGGGTCGGTAGGGAGATGAGTTATGGTGTTCGATCTTGAACTCTGCACACAACTCTTTCATCATCTTATTGTTCAAGTTAGATCCATTATCAGTAATGATCTCGCTCGGAACACCATAACGGCAGATGATATTGTTTTTGATAAATCGGACCACCACTTGTCGGGTTACATTGGCGAATGACGCTGCTTCGACCCACTTGGTGAAATAGTCAATGGCTACCAGGATGAACCGATGTCCGTTTGAAGCCTTGGGCTCAATCATGCCAATCATGTCGATTCCCCATATGGAAAAAGGCCACGGGGAAGAAAGAACTTTGAGATGTGATGGCGGTACATGAATTTTGTCGGAGTATATCTGACACTTGTGACACCTCCTCATGTACTTGTAGCAGTCGGATTCCATTGTCAACCAATAGTACCCGGCCCTGAGAATTTTTCTCGCCATTGTGTGTCCGTTGGCATGAGTGCCAAAGGATCCTTCATGAATTTCTTTCATGAGCATGTCTGCTTCTGGTCTGTCGACGCATCGGAGCAAAACCATGTCAAAATTTCTCTTATAAAGAGTGTCACCGCTCAGGAAGAAGTTTCCAGCCAATCTTCTGAGGGTTTTCCTGTCTTTTCTGAGTGCCCCAGATGGGTACTCTTGTTTTTGAAGGAAGCATTTGATATCGTGATACCAAGGTCTGTCATCTATGACTGCTTCAATCGTGAAGATGTAAGCGGGCCGTTCAAGGCGCATTATGTCAATCTTAGGTATGTCATTCCATCGACCTACACTAATCATGGAAGAGAGAGTGTCTAATGCGTCAGCCATGTGATTCTCATCACGAGGGATGTGATGAAAGTCGACTCTGTTGAAGAAGGGTAACAACCTCCTTGCATAATCTTTGTAAGGAATCAATCCTGATTGGTATGTGTTTCAATCTCCTTTTATCTGATTGATAACCAGGGCTGAATCGCCGTATACGTCCAAGTTTTTGATCCTTAAATCAATTGCTTCTTTGAGACCCATAATACAAGCTTCGTATTCGGCCTCGTTGTTCGTACATTTGAACGTAAGTCTGGCAGTGAAAGGAATGTGGGAACCCTGAGGGGTAACGATGATTGCCCCATTTCCGTTTCCATAATGATTGACTGCCCCGTCAAAGATGAGTCCCCACTGGGAACCTGGTTCTGGCCCTTCACTGGGTAGCGGTTCATCGCAATCTTTCATTTTTAGATACATGACATCTTCGTCTGGGAAGTCAAACCCGATTGATTCTTGATCGTCAATCGGTTGATGAGCCAAATGATCGGCTAAAATACTTCCTTTAACGACTTTCTGAGCGTGGTACTCTATGTCATATTCTGATAGTAACATCTGCCAACGGGCAATCCTTCCCGTGAGAGCAGGTTTTTCAAAAACGTACTTGATTGGATCCATTTCGGAGACCAACCAAGTAGTATGACGAATCATGTACTGGCGAAGACGTTTGGCTGCCCAGGCCAAAGCGCAACAAGTTTTCTCAAGCCTTGTGTACCGAGTCTCGCAGTCGGTGAATTTCTTGCTTAGATAGTAAATGGCAGACTCTTTCCTTTTTGTTTCGTCTTGTTGGCCAAGTACACATCCCATTGAGTCCTCTAGGACTATGAGGTAAATGATTAGTGGTCTTCCTTCCACTGGAGGTGATAGGATCGGAGGATTCAACAGGTATTCCTTAATACTGTCGAAGGCGGTTTGGCAATCTTCTGACCAAACGCAATCCTGGTTCTTTTTCAATAACTTAAAAATCGGCGCACAAGTGGCGGTCATAAGGAATATGAATCTGGAGATGTAGTTCAAACGTCCCAGGAATCCTCTGACTTGTTTTTCAGTTTTCGGAGAAGGCATTTCTTGAATGGCTTTGATCTTGTCAGGATCAACCTCAATTCCTTTCTGGCTGACGATGAACCCTAGCAGTTTCCCTGAACGGACACCGAAGGTGCACTTGTTGGGATTCAAGCGGAGCTTGAATTTTCTTAGACGTTCGAACAATTTTGACAGATGTTCAACGTGCTCATCCTCTGTTCTTGATTTTGCAATCAAATCATCGACATATACCTCGATTTCTTTGTGTATCATGTCATGAAACAGAGTAGTCATGGCCCTTTGATAGGTTGCCCCGACGTTCTTCAAACCGAACGACATTACCTTGTAACAAAAGATACCCCATGGGGTAATGAACGAAGTTTTCTCCATGTCTTTCGGCGCCATTTTGATCTGGTTATAGCCCGAGAATCCATCCATGAAGGAGAATACTTTGAACTTTGCTGTGCTGTCAACCAGCATGTCAATGTGTGGTAAAGGAAAGTCGTCCTTTGGACTTGCCTTGTTCAGATCTCTGTAATCAACACACATTCTGACCCTTCCGTCCTTTTTGGGAACGGGTACGATGTTGGCTAACCATTGAGGATATTCAGATGTAGCGAGGAAACCCGCGTCGATCTGTTTCTGTACCTCCTCCTTGATTTTGATGGCCATGTCCGGGTGAGTGCGTCTCAACCTTTGCTTTACTGGCAGACATTCTGATCTTAACGGTAAGTGATGTTCCACTATGCTGGTATCCAACCCTGGCATATCCTGATAGGACCAAGCGAATACATCGGGAAATTCTTTGAGAAGCTTTATCAAACCCTCTCTGGCAGTTGGACTGAGCAATGCTCCGATCCTGATTTCTTTTCTCTCTTTTTCTGAACCCAAGTTTACCATTTACAACGGTTCTTTGTGAGGTTCAATGGACCTTTCCTCTTGTCTGAGTAGTCGGGAGATCTCTTCTGGAATTTCGTTGTCATTTTCTTCTTCAGCCTCGAATACCGGGAACTCAAAGTTGGAAGAAGGCATCGGATCGTATGTTTCAACGGGGTATAAAACAAGCAATCTGCATGACGTGATGATTCGTGTTTAGAAGAGATAGAGAAAATGCAAGTGTGTGCAGTGTTTTGATTTTACTGCTTGTTTTTATGATTGAATGTTTTTTAGGATTACCATTTTCTGAAAAAGCAAAAAGAGAAAACAACAATTAATGCGGAAATTACAGAACGACGTTATTTTATTAATGAACAAGTCGAATCTTGAAACTACAGCCCTATAAAACAAAACTCTGCCGCTTTGGGCAAAGCGAAGAGGGAAATTTACAGAAAGCGAGCCCTATCAAAACATCTGTTTCACCTGGGCAGGGTGAAAGGTTAAAAGATGGCAATTACTTTGACTGACGAACGACCTTCGGAACCTTGACAGCAACCCATTGGCGGCGAACTCCTCGGTGAATCACAAAGTCTGGCACCTTCCTTGATTTGTCTTCAGAAATGACGCTGATTTCTGGTGGAGCAGGATCATTGGAATCTGTCTCCCAGGCAGAATTGTCGTAGGAGGATTCCTCTGTTGCATTTTGCATAGCATTGGTGCTCTCAGCTGTATCTCCCCATCCAGTTGGCTGGATGTCTTCGAGCCTGATACGAGAGCTTTCGGGAGCGGTGTACTTGACCATATAGTCGTATTTTCCACTCGGTTGTCCCAGAGTGTCCCAAACTTCTTTGGAACTGGAGAAGTCATCCCTCTCGATGACGTTGACCTCAGGAAAAGCATAGTTGATGAATTCAAGTCCTGCGAACGTTGCGAATTCATCTTCATGTTGAGTAGTTTCCGAATGACCTGAATGTTGATCCCATGACATGGTGGGGACATAGGTATTCTGTTCAATGACGCTCAGCTGAGTTTCATTACTCGGCTGACTTTCTTGCCCCAAGTTTCCTGGGTAAGGTTGCCACATTGGCAGACCATCCATCGGGCCATAGTAGTTGTGGTCAAAATCGTCTTTCATCGGAGTGTTCTCCTCTAATGAATTTGGCGGAGCACGACATCCTTCCGGATCACAATCCCCGTAGATCATTTCGACATCTGATCTTGGTATAAATCTCGGACTTTCTGTAGGAAAGCAAAAAGGCATAGGCACCTCTTCCTGAGACATATAGCCGTCCTTGTTAAGGTAGGACTTCCATTCTTCATCTGTGTCAGAGGGATCTTCCTCATTGATAGCATAAACTGTCTGAGACACTGGGTGAAGAAAACCTCCACTGTGGAAGAAGTTTTGAAGGGGATGAAGACTTTCATCGTTGGCAGCTGTCCGGGTACAGGTTGCAGAAAAACCAAGACCCTTCTTTGTTTTATTGTCAATAGGAATGACAAGCTGTCCCCATCCTGTTGTATCGGTACTCTCGACCGCTTTGATAGCATCTTTGTATGAAGAAATTGAAGTTCCTTCTTTGTACTGATCGTTCTTGTTCACCGATAGTGCTTGGAACTAAGTTCCAATAACCTCCTCGGGTTCCACACAAGTAGATGATGATAAGTTACTCACGAGCAAGGCTTGTTCCCCACAAACCGTGACAAGTTGATCGTTCTGGACGAACTTTAGCTTTTGGTGGAGGGTCGAAGTGACCGCTCCAGCCTGATGTATCCAAGGTCTTCCTAATAAACAACTGTATGTTGCCCGGATGTCCATGACCTGGAAAGTGACTTGGAAAGTGTGAGGACCAATAGTTATGGGAAGATCCACTTCGCCGATAACTGTTTTTCTGGATTCGTCAAATGCTTTGACGACGACCTCGCTGACTCTCATCGGAGGGCCCTTGAATGATAATTGCATCAAAGTGTACTTTGGCATAACATTCAGGGCTGACCCTGTGTCTACCAGTACGTTGGCTAAAGCATCGTCCTGGCAGTTAACTGTGATATTGAGCGCCATGTTATGACGGCGACCCTCTTCAGGTAATTCCTCATCACTAAATCCCAAATTATTGCAGGAAGTGATGTTAGAGACAATGCTATCGAATTGTCTGATTGTTACATCCTGTTCCACAAAGGCTTGCTCCAAGACTTTCTGTAGAGCCTCCCTGTGCGCTTCTGAACTGAGTAACAGTGATAATACCGAGATCTTTGAAGGAGTCTGTAACAGTTGATCAACAATGTTATATTCACTCCTTTGGATGAGCTTTAGCATCTCATCTTTGTCTTTTGAACAGTCGGGATTACCAGATTGACCGACTGGTGGATCAGGAATTTCTGCCTGAAGTTCCTTTTCTTTGTTGGATTCTCCAACCCCTCGGTTGAAGATTCGACCGCTCCGTGTTACACGACTGATGTCTGCAATATTCACGACGGAGGATAATGGAATTTCCTTTCCATTCTCGATTATTGTTGCACCGTATTTGTAAGGGATCGCCTTAGCTGATTCATACGGTAATGGCCCCGGTAGATAGATGACTATGGGAACCTTCTGATTTTTCTGACCGTCATAAGTAACCTCGATCCGTTCCCGGTTGGGAACTCTAGATTCGTCAAGTAGAGGAATGATGGCAAAAACATCCTTGATCTGGTGATGACCAGAGATCGTGACAACATCCTCAACCTGATCGGCAAGGTAGTTCGGCGACCAAATGATGGGTCCTGAACCTGGATATGGATGAATTTCTCCGTGATCGATCTGACCCTGAAGAGCTGCTCTCACAAGGTAACACCCTTGGTTACTTTCCGAACAGACGCTACAACTGTCATAGTTGTATGGTGGCACCTGGCCACGCCCACTTTGAATGCAATGCAACCTCACTAGGTTATCTTCCATTGATCGGACATCCTGACTTTGACGACGAGTAGGATTCCTGTTATTGATACTAATTTGCTGAGTATCTTCGTCCATATAGATTGGCATCCACCGGTGATTTAACAAGTGCTGAAGTGCCTTCTGGACAAGGGTACAACCTCGATCGTTTTCGCAACCTGCTTTACAGTTTTGGTAATCATGTGATATTAAGAATCCGAGTCGGACCTGCTCAGCATGTAACTCTACCAGGTTGGTATTCATTACGCGGATATCGAAGATCTGAACCATATTAATTTGATAGGAGTTCCTATCATGGTAGTCTTGGATCCATCCAAGATCCATCTGACGCTGGAGGGCCTCTTGTATGAAAGAGCATCCCTGTTTGTTTACCGAGCAAATCAGATAGGAACTGTAATCGTGCCGCGGCAGATTATGATACTGGCTTTGCCTTGAGTGCATCGCCACCAAGTTGACATTCATCGCACGGATGTCGTGGTTTTGAATGACGTTGGAATTCGTGTAAACCATGTTAACTCCACGAACTCGGTGCTCTTGGATCCATCTGAGATCCATTTGTTCCTGCAGAGCTGCTTGCACCACAGAACATCCCTGGTTATCTTTAGAGCAGATATCACACTGGTGATAGTTATGAGGTGGCACATGGCCATATCCACTCTGTCTACAATGCATCTTGACCAGATTAGTCCCCAATAAGAGTACATCGTGAATTTGATAGACATTGTTAGTCTCTTTCTCAATCAGATTGACTGCAGCCTTCTCATGTTGAGGCAGCAGGTTCGTGAGAACATTGGGATTCGTATCTTTGAAAGATAAGAGCCTGCTCCTAACAAGCTTTTGCACGTCGGATTTGAAATTGAGACAAGTCTCAATGTTATGCCCTGAACCTCCTTGATGATAAGGGCATGTTTGATCCGCTTTAAACCAAAAAGGCAGATTTTCCGGTACTGTAAGAGGAGACTTAGTCTGGATGTGCCCCTTAGCCAGTAGTAACGGAAACAACTCTGCGTACGTTATGGGTATAGGATCAAATCCTGGTGGTCGTGTTGTACGGTTGTTGTTATATGGAGGACGAGCCTGCTGAAGAGGCTGTTGTGTCCTTTGTTGATCAGGCTGGCTCTGCGCAACCTGAGGTTGATACATAGGAACGGGCGCGGGGCCGATAGCAGGAGTAACAGCTGCTACTGGCTGATAACGACGCCTTTGCTTTCCGAGAGAGATATTCCCAATATCTTGCTCTTTTTTCTTAGGGAGAGTACTACCGTATTTTTTAGTACCGCTCGTTGATCTAGTGTCTTTTACCAAACGTCCTTCTCGGACGGCTTCCTCAAGACGTACACCCATGCCGACCATTTCGGTGAAATCACTGGGTGCACTGGCAACCATTCGGTCATAGTAAAATGAGCTTAAGGTCTTTAAGAAGATCTTTGTCATCTCTTTTTCCTCAAGAGGTGGACAAATTTGAGCGGCAATTTCACGCCACCTTTGAGCATACTCCTTAAAGGTTTCCTTGTCCTTTTGCGACATTGATCTGAGTTGATCTCTGTCGGGTGCCATGTCCAAACTGTACTTGTATTGTTGGATGAAGGCAGTACCAAGATCTCTGAATGTACTGATCGTAGTACGGTTTAAACCCATGTACCATTTGAGTGCGGCACCGATCAAACTATCCTGGAAGTAGTGAATCAGCAGGTCCTGATTCTCCGTCTGAGCTGACATCCGCCGAGCGTACATCACCAGATGGCTCTGAGGGCAAGAGTTACCCTTGTATTTTTCAAAGTCGGGCACTTGGAACTTGTGCGGGACTTTTACATTTGGGACCAAGCAGAGGTCTGCGGCGTCCTTTCCAAATAGATCCTGACCGCGAATGGCTTGCAGCTCTTTCTGCATTTCCAAGAACTGTTCCTGGAATTCCTCCATTCTGTCAAACATAGTTTCCTTCTTACCAGAAGGTGTTGGTGGAATCTGTCCTTCTGGGACAGTGTGCACCACAGGGGGTGGTACCGTGACTACGGCAGTAAGTCTTGGCGCCTCCCGAAGTTTGTAACCTTCAGGAGTCTTGAGTATGCCCCTGGCATCTTCGCTTTCCCGAAGTTTGTAACCTTCAGGCCCAGCGGCTTCTGTTGCGATTCCCTGATCTTCAGTGATCGGCGGAACATATCCTTCCGGGATATAGTTAACAGGCATGCCCCAAGGACGATCTTTCGGTATCTGATACCTAGGTTCATACTTTTCTATGATGGGCGTTGAGGTGATCTCTGAGATCACAGTTCTTTGTAGCTGAGCTTCTGCCATGGCTTGCATGTCGTTACGAAGCTTTCTCATATCCTCTCTCAGAGTGTCGATCTCTTCTTTCAACTCTCTGTTTTCTTCCTCAAGATCATCCATCTTTTTCTGACGATTGGCCCGAGTATTATACGAATGAGACAGTTTGACTCTAGAATCGAGACACAAACGTGAGATTCGTAGGTAAGGAGAATACGCGATGTGAGAATGATGAATGCAATGATTATATTAATTGTTTTTAGGTTTAATTAAAATAAACTTCGACAATTAGATTGCAAATATCAAACAGTGGGGAAACCCCTTTTTATTGAAATTCAAAGGATTACAAAAATGGAAATACAGTAGATTACAAAGTGCAGAAACAGAAACCTAAACTAATGGGTCCCGAGTCCTCTCTGAGGAGAAACCGGGTGCTGATTCTGGTATCTTCCTTTTCTTTGACCGGGGCGCTTGGGCCGTTGTCGGGTTGTCATTCCTTTGCCAAGTGAAAGGAGTGAGCAAATTCCTTTGGTCATCTTGATTCTCTACAGCATGTTGCTCCAAAATTTCAATCAGAGCATCTTTCTCTTTTAGTAATTGCTGTATTTGGATACACTTTACGTCGAGGGTACGGTACTTGTTCTTCCAAGACCTTCTTTCCTTTTGAACTTTGTTGAGAGTAACCAGAAGCTTTTCAGTTTCCGTCATGAAGTACATGATAGTTTCCCTCGGTGGAAGAATTCCGTAACGAGGATAAGGTATTTTTAGCTTAAGAGCTCTGGTTTGTACCCAATGGAGATAAGGCTCCACCGAGACACAATCCGGTTTTCCCAGAGACTCTCGTCCTTTCTTATGAACATGTTTCCAAGCTTGCACTATTTCCATCTTTAGTGCTCTGTCGTTTTCTCCTTCTTTGAAGAAAAGACCTTCCAGATGAACACCCAATGGGATGTGTCTCATCGGGTATCCAAATTGACGAAGAACTAATATCGGATGATAGTTGATTCCTCCTTTAGTTCCTATGAGGGGTACGCTGGGGAAGTTTCCACAACGGTCAATGATTCTGATTCCCTCATAAATCCTATTACACCAATCTATATCGGAATTGGTGAGAGACATGATCTTCTGCGACCAACGTAAGACACTCTTGCAATCCCAAAAAGTGGCAGACTTGGGCTAGTGAGAGATAAACCATTTGTAGAGCAAAGGTACACAGCATGTGATCTCCCCTCCGTTGTACAAATTTCCCAAGTGTACAGAATGATACGCATCTGCGAGCAAAGTCGGCACAGGGTTTCCAATGAGAAAAACCTTAATAGCGTTGATATCGACGAAGTTATTGATGTTGGGAAACAAAAATAACCCGTAGGTGAGCAAGACAAAGATGTTTTCAAAAGTAGTCTCGTTCCCTATACTAGCGAAGTATAGAGCCTTTTTTGTCAAGAACTGGGCTGGCAAACCTTGGATGCCACCCATAGTAATCATGTGAGTCCTGACCTCAGACTCGTCCAAATGAATTGCTCTTGCAATAGTCTGATTCTTTGGAATTTCTTCCAGTCCAAAAAATGGAGCTCGATCAGTGATATGTAAATCAGTCAGATGAGAATACTCCTCCAGCGTTGGTGCTAGCTGGTAATCCGGGAATGTGAAACAGTGATAAACTGGATCGTAGAATTGAATGAGCGCGTCCATGATCCCCTTAATCACATGGACTCTTAACAGTGGTAGCAAACCACCGTGCTTGGCTCTGAAAGCCTCTGGGTTAACGATCATCCTCGCTAACTTTCACAAATCTCCTAGTTTTGGAACCTTGAAGGTATACTGGTGAGTTCTCCTTCTACCGAAATCCATTAATGCAATCTTTTTCTCTGATATTTGCAATCACAGTCTTAGTTTAATTTGAAAAACAGAGAGACTAGAAGAGAAATTTTTTTGAATGTTTTAATGTTTTATTACATGGATGCATGAATGCAGCACACAAAAACATAGAAAAAACATGGGGTCAGAGGGTTGTTGTCATGAAGTGAAGGCTCTACCCATCCCCAAAGGTTTATACTAGGGTGATTTTTGTACCTGTACTCATTATCATCAGCTCCTCCCAGGAAGGCAGACAACAAGCGGATCGCCAGCGAGTTGTGTGCAATCTTAGAGTAAGTGCTATTCACCGAGAATAGATCACCAGCCTCAAATGAGGGTAGTATCGCGTAACAGCTATTTCCGATAGCTTCCGCACTACGAAAAAGGTTGGCTTTTCTTAAGTGTATACTCAATCTCACCACATGCGGCATCACACGCATTCCCAGTAGTAGAAAAATAAACACGTATAGCAATTAGGAAAAGCAGTATATATATTTGTCCTAATCATCCTAGACTTTTAAAGCTACGATTCTTAAGTTCCTGACAGAAATGGGTTCCCCGGCAGAAGCCCCAATCTGTGGTTCCCTGCCTAAGAGATGGACCAGCATAGGTCAATCTTTCTCTTCGGTAGAGTTCCCATTTTCCGTAGAAAACGGGGATGATGCCCTAAGGCAGAAAAGGAGACTCCCCAGCAGAGTCGCCATTTTACAAGGAAAACAGACAGAAAGAAAAACAAGGGCCCCACGGTGGGCGCCACTTTTCTGTTGGCGGCCACCGCCAAGAAAATGACTTTACCCAAGGTTTAAATTGTAAGAAGGAAAGAACCGGCCCCACGGTGGGCGCCACTTTTCTGTAGCGAGCGATTTTGGATGCGGTTCTTAAGCGCTGGTCGCTCTCTGCGGTTGAGCTTAAAACTACAGGTCGATTCATTTTTTATCCTATTGTGAGCTGAATAAGGAAGGGAAATAGATGTCTCCAATTAACCCTGCTTGCATACTGAGTTTAAACAGCGGTCTGTTAGGTTACGGATGCTATCAATGTGGGGGGCCTTTGTACTGGTTATTCGTATTTCGCCAATACGGTTCTTTCTTTCTTTTTTCTAGGCAAAGGGTTTCTGGCGGGGAATAAGGATTAGGATGTTAGGACTGATGCTTTTGAATTACTGCTTTTAATTGATGAAGATATGGGATTTGGGTTTTTTGTTGATTGCGCTCGCTAAGATCCTTTCTTTCGATCTTATGCCTACGTATTCCCGTTTACCGAAACAGGGAAATCAGAGCGTTCGTAGTTCCTCCTATTTTATGGGAGGAAATTGGTGTTTTTGGTGTCTTGTTCAAAGCCCAAGACGTGAAGCGAAAGGTGGTTTGTATCTTGTTCAAAGCCCAAGATGTGAAGCTAAAAGACCTCGACTTTAGAGAGAATTTGTCATCTCTAAAGAGGGGAGAAGGAGAATTACTTTAACTGGGATACGCGGATCCGAGCAATGCCATAATTTCCGAAGAAAGGGTTTTAACCTGAAGGAGAAGACTTTAACTCAGTGTAGAGCAATGCCATCTTTCCTTAGGAATTTCTCATGCTAAAAGAGGGACAGTGGCATGGATGTAGATGATCCAGAGGCTTGCCGCTTACAGCGATTAGATGAAGGGAAAGGAGTTGTTGATGTTTGTGTACTGTGAACGAGGCACAACTTTGATGCTAAAAGGTTGATTGGATCAACCAGTGGTTTTCTTATACAAAGCCTAAGAGGAGGCTAATTTCCGCTAGGAAAATCATTATACAAAGCCTAAGAGGAGGCTATTTTGTGTCTCGTACAAAGCCCGAGAGAGAGGCTAAAGGTTTTTGACCCAGTGGGGCATATCGTTATACAAAGCCTAAGAGGAGGCTAGCAAAGAGTTCGACTCTTGCTTAAGGGATTTATATCTCGTACGAGGCCCGAGATGGAGGCAAACAAAGGGGTGATTGACTCTACGAGGGAATCTTTTGTGTCTCATACAAAGCCTGAGAGAGAGGCTAAAAGGTTGTTTTGACTCCACTGGGGAGAATTTTGGTATCTCGTACGAAGCCCGAGATGAAGGCTATTGTAACTGTTTCAGTTGAGTGACATATCCAATATACTGATTTAAAAGAGAAAATCAGTTCTTATATGAGCAACACTGTACTCAGGGATTTGATTTGCGGATCAGAGGTATTTCCTTCTCTTTGAGGAAACGGGAAATCCAAAGGGTATTGAGACTGTCCGAGTCTGCGAGTTTCCTTCCTATTTAACGAAGGGGTCACTTGAGAATGTCTTTGAGACTCAAGGAAGTTAGACTGTCCAAGTCTAGAGTTTTTTTCTTTCGTACTATGCTTTGAGAAACAGTAGTAGACTCTATGAAAGGACTGTTCTATGAGGATGACTAGGTTCTGTTCCTATACCTCTAGGAGGTCGTCGGGACAATTTGTACGAAGCCCAAGAGGAGGCTGGAAACTTTTAAGAAGTCGACGGGTCCTTGTACGAAGCCCAAGAGGAGGCCGATGCTTTTAAGAAGCCTGTGGGTCTATCATCTCCTTTCCATTAGGAGAGATAACTCTTTTAAAGATAAAAACCACTGGTAAACGTGCGAGGTTTACTATCCAGCGACTTTTAGCTTTTAAAGAGGGTTCCTTAGTTAAGGTCCAAGATTATGACCGTAGTGGGTACCCAAACCCCGAGACATTCAAGGCAAGCTATCCACAAGGAATAGATCAAGTCAGGAAAGTTCGAAAATTTGGAAGAAACTCAAAGATGCCATTCACAGAGAATACATTCATCTTGGGGAGTAGAGCTTCTTGACGATTCCTAAGGAGGACAGCCGAAGAGAAGACTGTATCTGGTGCTCCTATTGGGGATCTAGGCATCTATTTCTACGAATAAGTGAAACAGCGTCACCTAGTTCTAGACGTAGTTGCCGGGGAAACTCGAAATGAGAATTTGTTAGTTTTAGAAATTGTGTTAGGTTTATGGAAGGTGTTGTATATATAGGTGATGGATATATGGTGTATAAGGTTTCGAATTGGTGTATGGAATTCGTGTTGTATAGTTTGTATTGAGATATATATATGTAATGGTTATTTTGGTGTTGTATATATAATGGTTTTTACCATTTATATCTTGAATTTTAATCGTATAAAGGCCTATTGTTGAATTATAATGTTATAAGGCCTATGTGTTGACATATAATGGTATCAAAGGCCATGTGATGAATGATTATGAATTCTGATAAATTATACAGGTTTAATAATTGATTTAAAAAAAAAAGCTTTTAAAAAGCACTTTTATAAAAGACAACGCTTTCTAAAAAAAGCGCTGCTAAAGGTTCTCATGGCGTATACATAAGGCAACGCTTTTTAAAGCGCTGCTAAAGGGGGTTTTACGAAAGCGCTTTTCTTTGAAAAAACGCTGCCTAAAGGGGGACCTATAGCAGCGCTTTTAAAAGCGCTGCTAAAGGGGGTCTTACGAAAGCACTTTTCTTTGGAAAAGTGCTGCTATATGGAGGTCATACGAAAGCGCTTTACAAAACGCTGCTAAAGGGGGTCCTATAGGGGGACCTATGACAACGCTTTTTAAAGGAAAAAAAACGTTGTCTTTACCTTTAGCAGCGCCACCTTTGGCAGCGCTGCTAAAGGCCAAAAAAAGCACTGCTAAAGGTATTTTTTGGCGTAGTGGAACTCGCAGTGAGCATGACAGTGCTATTTGCTGTCGTTACGGACAAAATTTTATCAAACTTCAAAAATTCGTAACTTTTAATCCGTATGTCCGTTTCAGTCGCCGTTCATATCGTTGGTGTAATACCCCAAATTTTGACCACTTAGATTTCCCATCATTGTGAAAATCATCATCACAATATGGATGAACCATCATGCTTCATCAGTCTCCCCAAAGATGGGTGAGCATCCAATACAATCAAAATTAGGGTTTCAAGCCCTCTCTGAGTGCTTAGACAAAGGATCAATCAAGAAACGACATGATCCTCAACTTGTCTAATCTCTTAAACATCCACAATGGATCAAAAAGGACTCCCACTTCAAGGATTAAGCACAAGGCTGCTCCCTTCTAGGTGGATCAAGTCTCAAGATCGATAGTGTCACCAAATTAGGGTTTTGGTCGACCAGGGCCTCCAGATGGAAATTTTCATCTGGGCACAAGGCAATGATCCAAAACATGACCTAATATACTTCATGGAACCTCATGTACCCATGCATCAAGTCAATTTTGCCTCAGGGGATGCATTCATAAAAAATCAGGAATTAGGGTTTCTTGACCTAATTCACCCCTAAGTTGACTTTTGGGACAAACCATGAGCCAAGACCTCAAGAGATGATTTGAGGGTCTCTAATACACCATATTGATCCATCTGGAATAATGGATTGATCCAAGAAGCTTGAGCAACAAGTTTCATTTTCATCTGCACCACAATTAGGGTTTTAAGGGAAAAGTCAACTGTAACTTTGACTTTTGACCAGGACATGCTCCCAAACCCTAATACATGATTGAATATACCCTATGACACCCATGGAACATGTCCATCAAGTTTGATTTAGGTCAAGGACATGATTTCCTGAAGAATTGCACAGTTTGGAATTCATCTGATAAAAAGTCAACTGTGCACAAAAGTCAACTTTGACTTTTTGAGATTTTTCACCAAAATGGATTTTTAACCCTAAAATGATGTTAATGTATGATTTGAATCATCATTCATCAAGAAAAATCAAGAAAAGTGAGATAACTTGTAAAAGGGGTAACCATAAAACTTAGAAATTTTTCTAAGTTAAAAATAAAGTGGCAAAGGTACCAACTTTGGAGGACCATAACTCCTAAACCACAAGGCCATTTTTTCTCATCCAAAGATGGATTTGTAGCCCTCATTATCACCTACAAAAACTTCAACTACAAGTCATTCCAATTCATTAAGGATTTTGAGTTATGGAGGGATCAAAATGGCTGAAAAGTGAAAATGTCACTTTTTCCAACACTTAGTGAAATTTTCACTAAGTCAGATTTTGCCTCACTTTTTGCCAAATGTAGGGGGATTTTTCACTTGGAATCAAAAGAGATCAAAACCAAACTTGTTCAAACAGTTGTTGTATCATGTAAGAGCTTTCCAAAATGGCCAAGAACATTGCCAAATTCAACCTACATCATGAGATACAACATTGTCAAGTTACCTTGCTGAAATCTGTCAAAGCAAGGCAGAATTTGCACTTTGGCTCGATTTGCCAAAATCAGCCAATTTCAATTGCTCCAATCCACTTGGACACCTCAGAGGATTGAATCCAAAGGAGACAATCACTGAGCCAAGCCTCCAAGGTCCAAGGAACAAAGAATAGCATGTTGAACCTAGAATGGCCAAAATAGGGACAAGACTTCAAATTTGGAATGAGGCATTCAATGGAACCATCAAGGTGGCATGGACTGAGCCATTCTCATCTGAAATCAGTCAAGACTTATCCAAGACCAAGGGGACCAAAGCTCTGTGCCCTAACCTCTAGTCAATGGCTAGAGGAGACTTTCATTTCCATTGGCCAACATTGAGGAAACCTACTTACCAGCTGCCATGCACTATTCCTTGCAAAACAAACTTGCTCTACTATAAATAGAGCTCAATTGTGGTCAGTTTAAGTACACCAAAGCCATCTAACAGATGCTTTCCTCAAAATCTCTTTCTCTTGGCAAAAATGCCTTTCTTAGCAAGGTAGCTATCGGGTTTTGAGTTTGAGAGCAATTCTGCATAAACCAATCACTCACACACCTCACATACATCACATATGAGCTGATCAAACACTCACATAACTTCTGAAACATCAATTTCATGAAATCACCAGCTGGTTGCTCAAATTTTCAAACAAGGTGCAGCTGAGGTACCACAAAATGATCCAGCCAATTTCAATCAAGTCCAACCATCCAAACACAATCCATAGGGTGTAGGGAAGCTGTCCAGATCATCACAACTTGTCTGTAACACCTCCAACTCAAAATCACTCTGAACTTGCTGTCACGACTTGGAGGTAAGCACATGCTTGGTCATCTCTCAATCTATGCATATTTCCTCGCACAATAATTTGGCCATATGTTCATAATCATGCATGGAATGTTTTCCCTCAATTAATTGCATTGTTTGAATCGTGTATAAAAAATCCTAGCCTTCATGCAGAAATTAGGGTTCTTGAGGTCTCTTCGTGATTTCTTATTGTATGTTTAATTTAAATGAAATTAAAGTACATAGACATGATCGTGAGGTTGAGGCGAGCATAATGATATGTGGATTGCATGTTATAATTACGTATTCAGTGAGATTGGATGGAAAATGCAAATCTGGGCAAACTGAAAAACGCGCGTGTTCTTGGTGTTGTTCTTGGCGCCATTTTCATATATTTGAATATTTGAATTTTGTGATTTTGTTTAATTGATTCAAAAATTAATTTCTCTCTGAGTTTTAATGATTTTGAGTTGATTCTTTTTTTAATAATTCACAAAAATGTTAAAATATTTTATTTTATCAAAAAATCCCAAAAATATTATTTATTTCATATAATTGATATTTTTGTAAAGAATTAATATTTTAATTGTTTTTGACATTTTAAATATTTTTTCTACATTGATTTTGCAACTTTTAATGCTTTCTAATTATTTTGTAGGTCAATACTTAATTTTTGAAGCATTAATCCAAGATCACAATTTGTTTTCCATGTGTTAAACAATTTTTGATCATTTTAATTGAATTTTTATTCAATTAAATACATTTTTGAAAAAAAATTAGGGTTTTGTATTAATTCAACCCTCATAAATCATTTTCAAAACACTTTGGGCCTCTATTAGAGTGTAAGACCCAATCCTTTTTTTTTGACCAAACCTTTTTGGGCCTCACTTATTGTATAAGTCCCGATACCGTCAAAAAACAAACGGCGCGATCGTCGCCTTTTCAAAAATCATCTGGGTCTACCCTCGAGTAGTAAGACCCATTTCTTTTTCTTTAAAACACTTTGGGCCTCTATTAGAGTGTAAGACCCAATCCCCCTTTTTACCAAAAACATTTTGGGCCTCACTTATTGTATAAGTCCCTCTGCGTTAAAAGAAAACCTCGGCGCGATCGCCATTTTTTAAACGAAAAATCATTTGGGCCTACCCTCGTGTTATAAGCCCCACTCTTTTCTTTAAACCTTTTTGGGCCTCTTGAGAGAGTGTAAGACCCATCCCCCCTTGTACAGAAAACCTTTTTGGGCCCCAGTCACTTGTATAAGTCCCTCTGTACAAATTCAAACAGTGCGCTCACTGATAAAACCCTGGGCCTCTCCTTGAGCTGTAAGCCCCAGATCTTTCTTTTTCAAAGCACTTTCTCCTTTGATTTTGAATATGCTGTTATTTTTAATTTTTCTTTGTTGAACAACTAACCAAACAGCATGGAAGCACTACAACCGAGTAAGTGGTTATCGCTTTCATTTACTGCTTTCATATTATAAACTGTATTGTGGGGCTGCTCACTGTAAGTCTCCTTTCATAAACTCATATCTACTGTGTAATAATAGTATAGATATTTCGAGTTTCCCCGGCTACTACGTCTAGAACTAGGTGACGCCGTTTCACTTATTCGTAGAAATAGACGCCTAGATCCCCAATAGGAGCACCAGATACAGTCTTCTCTTCGGCTGTCCTCCTTAGGAATCGTCAAGAAGCTCTACTCCCCAAGATGAATGTATTCTCGGTGAATGGCATCTTTGAGTTTCTTCCCAATTCTCGAACTTTCCTGACTTGATCTATTCCTTGTGGATAGCTTGCCTTGAATGTCTCGGGGTTTGGGTACCCACTACGGTCATAATCTTGGACCTTAACTAAGGAACCCTCTTTAAAAGTTAAAAGTCGCTGGATAGTAAACCTCGCACGTTTACCAGTGGTTTTTACCTTTAAAAGAGTTATCTCTCATAATGGAAAGGAGATGATAGACCCACGGGCTTCTTAAAAGCATCGGCCTCCTCTTGGGCATTATACAAGGACCCTACGACTTCTTAGAAGTATTCCCAGCCTCCTCTTAGGCTTCGTATAATGATCTCTTCCTCCGGGAATGATAGCCTCCTCTTGGGCTTCGTACAAGGACCCGTCGGCTTCTTAAAAGTTTCCAGCCTCCTCTTGGGCTTCGTACAAATTGTCCCGACGACCTCCTAAAGGTATAGGAACAGAACCTAGTCATCCTCATAGAACAGTCCTTTCATAGAGTCTACTACTGTTTCTCGAAGCATAGTACGAAAGATAAAACTCTAGACACGGACAGTCTAACTTCCTTGAGTCTCAAAGATATTCTCAAGCACCCTTCGTTAAATAGGAAGGAAACCCGCAGACTCGGATAGTCTCGATACCCTTTGGATTTCCCGTTTCCTCAAAGAGAAGGAAATATCCCTGATCCTCAAATCAAATCCCTGAGTACAGTGTTGCTCATATAAGAACTGATTTTCTCTTTTAAAATCAGTATATTGGATCTGTCACTCACCTGAAACAGTTACAATAGCCTCCATCTCGGGCTTCGTACGAGATACCAAAATGCTCCCCAGTGGAGTCAAAACAACCTTTTCGCCTCTCTCTCGGGCTTTGTACGAGATACAAAAACACTCTCTTACTAAGTATAAAAGATTCTCCAACTGAGTCAACTCTTTGCTAGCCTCCTCTTAGGCTTTGTATAATGATATGCCCCACTGGGTCAAAAACCTTTAGCCTCTCTCTCAGGCTTTGTACGGGACACAAAATAGCCTCCTCTTAGGCTTTGTATAATGATTTTCCTAGCAGAAATTAGCCTCCTCTTAGGCTTTGTATAAGAAAACCACTGGTTGATCCAATCGACCTTTTAGCATCAAAACTGTGCCTCGTTCGCAGTACACAAACATCAACAACTCCTTTCCCTTCATCTAATCGCTGTAAGCGGCAAGCCTCTGGATCATATACATCCATGCCACTGTCCCTCTTTTAGCATGAGAAATTCCTAAGGAAAGATGGCATTGCTCTACACTGAGTTAAAGTCTTCTCCTTCAGGTTAAAACCCTTTCTTCGGAAATTATGGCATTGCTCGGATCCGCGTATCCCAGTTAAAGTAATTCTCCTTCTCCCCTCTTTAGAGATGACAAATTCTCTCTAAAGTCGAGGTCTTTCAGCTTCACGTCTTGGGCTTTGAACAAGACACAAATAGACTTTTCAGCTTCACATCTTGGGCTTTGAACAAGATACAAATCACCTTTCGCTTCACGTCTTGGGCTTTGAACAAGACACCAAAAACCAATTTCCTCCCATAGAATAGGAGGAACTACGAACGCTCTGATTTCTCTGTTTCGGTAAACGGGAATACGTAGGCATAAGATCGAAAGAAAAGATCTTAACGAGCACAATCAACAAAAAACCTAAATCCCATATCTCCGTCAATCAAAAGCAGTAATTCAAAAGCACCAGTCCTTACATCTTAATCCTTATTCCCCGCTAGAAAGCCCTAGAAAGAAAGAAACCTGTATTGGCGAAATAGGAATAACCAGTACAAAGGCCCCCCCACATTGATAGCATCCGTAACCTAACAGACCGCTGTTTAAACTCAGTATGCAAAGCAGGGTTAATTGGAGACATCTATTTCCCTTCCTTATTCAGCTCACAATAGGATAAAAAATGAATCGACCTGTAGTTTTAAGCTCAACCGCAGAGAGCGACCAACGCTTAAGAACCGCGTCCAAAATCGCTCGCTACAGTTGGGAAGCTGGTTTCATATACTTTTTTATTAAATTAATTTCAATACCAAAGTTCCAACTATCTGATGCAGTAGTCGGGTCCTAGTGTATGTGTTATGTGTTGTACATTGAAATGACGAATTTGGTTGTGTGTATGCGTGTTGTGGTTGTGGATTGTTGCTGTTGTATGTGTTGGCAGGTAAATGCTGCGTGTTGGATAATTGTAGTATGATGTATTGACGCATTGATAGTCATATGCATTTAGTTGTCGTTGTATGTTGTCGTTGTATGCATGCCATGTTGCATAGGTTGTGCGATAAGTCGTGTGCCCATGTGGGGTGTGAGTGTCTTATCAGGTGATGCGTGCTATCCGCAAGTATACGGATTACGTCAGAGTAATATAAAAGATTTATCGATCCCACAGAGACGAATGTCAATCTATCAATTACTATTGTTACGTTGTTTATCTAAGGCTGAAAATCAGAGTAAAAGTTTTCCACAGAACAAAAAATTTAGAAATAAATCAGAATAAGACTATGCTGGAATGGTAATTGGAAACATAACAATAAATTGGTTTGCAAAATAAGATATAAAAAACGTGTGAAGTGTGAGAGTGTATTTCTAGAGAATGAACACAAGTGTCACGCTTAAATTCAGTTCCAAAAGACAAATCACACAAACGATTTAAAGTAATAAAGTAATGATAGAGGCAGAAAGTAAACGAATATAAAGCAATGCAATAAAGTAAATAAATATAAAGGCAATGTGGATAATGATAAATTGAAAATTATAAAAGAAACTTGCTCCAAAGCGGAGACTTAATCTGGTACAGAGCTAGAAAGTAAATTGCGGGAAACGAAAAATCTGACTTGAATGTAAATAACTTCGAATATAAATCTCCTAACTATGGTTGCTCCAATCTAATAACAACGATAGTGCAATAACCCCTCGATGTGACGGATTATTGTTTTATTAAGTGGACTTTATGCCTAAGGTTGGGAATTAGAATTGGATGAAAAAAATGAAAATACAAGGCCTATTTATAGTGTTCATGAAGCTGTAACTGCCACACGACGTTATGAAGAACGGCTGAGTAATAATCTCCATCGTGGGTAACTGCTTCTAACGTTCTTGACCGTTTTTCTGTTACAACGGTCGGCGCCCGCCGACCCCATCTCCGCGTCCGCTGAGTGTGTAATTGAAATAAAACGTGTTTCGTGACTGTTGGAATGTGGGTGAAACCCACTAATCAAACGACATCCTCAATGGTGTTCGCTGAGTGAAATGGCTAGTGTACAATTTGCACAGGAAATCTTTGTTTTAGCCCCGTTTTGCGTCGTTTCTTCACTGCATGCTCAAATCAGAAAGTAAGACAAAATACCATCATAACATGGGAAAATAACAAATAAACAACTAAAAACATGTGCAATCGGAGTCAAATATACAGTGTGTTTTAGTGTTATCAAATTCTCCCACACTTAAACCTTTGCTTGTCTTCAAGCAAACTCTCATAAGCAGAAAAAGAAAAATAGCAAACATACAAGTATCTTATCTGAGCTGAAGACTTAAGTATGATCAATGATGCATCAGTAGGTACTAACTCGTGAACCAAGGGTATTGTAATGACACTTTCCGCGATTTGCGGACATAAGCTTCTATCCTATACAAACCAATCCAAACCATGATGTTATACTTAGGCCTATCTTACTCATTCCTTTCTTACCCCTTTTCATTCAGGCGCAATCACATTAAGCCCGTTATCTTCCATTCGCATGGTGAACATAACCTGTGGTAATCCTGATCCTATTATTATATCAAAATCTTGATACTTTTTGCAAATTTTTTCATTCTTTTGATATATAATTTTTCTTGCAATTTTTCCAAAGATACTTTAGCATCTTTTTGGATTTTTTTTCTCTTTTCTTCTTCTTTTGCAGGATCTTACCTATTTGCATCGGTTTGTCACTTAGCGGTGGCTAAGATGGTGCTGACTGCTAGGATAAACTACTTAAGGGTAAGTGATGAAGGGTGAGATTTTAAGGCCACCGTATAATAAAAACCTGGATAGGCTCCTATAATTGAGAAACTTACGGTGTAAAAACGATATCGATTTTTCAAAAGTTTTCCCAAGCCTTTGCAAACTTGTCCTAATAGCCCAAATTTTCAAAATAAATACTGTTTTCTTAGTTCAAAAGAAAAATTAATTTTTGTTAAGGCTCAAGAAATGGGAAAATAGACAAACTCACACAAAATGACTCGTCAAGCACATGCGAAACTTTTTTTTTTGAATAAACTAAACTATAATAGAAAGCAATAATAAAATAAAAGAGAAAATAGAAATAGTAAAGACAAATAAAAACAGTAAATATCTCCTCCCGCACTTAAACCGAACATTGTCCTCAATGTTTCGATAAAAGTAAGAAAGGGATAGGTGAAACCTGGCAATCACTCATGTCGGCCACTGGGGCCATCTACACAATGTTTCGAACGTCTGGGACGACGGCTCCTACTGCGGTGTCGGGTGGTATGTGACAGCTCCATCTACCCAATCCTCTCTATTAGAGAGTGTCATACCCTAATTTTTGACCCTAAGATTCTGTCTTTCATTTCGCATTGTCTGCATAGCATATCACGCATTTTATCATGCATAGCTAACCAATTTATCAGACTGTGTTTGTTGGTTTTCGTTTATGCAATTAGGTGTTACTGTAGAAGGTTCAGAGACCATGAAAGCGGTGTGTGTGCTCATTGTGATTCTGGTCCTTTAGAAGATCTGTTGATTTCCTGTATAAGGATATGCCCTTATTCTTATAGTCCCTTTGTCAATACAAGGTCATTTTCCTCAGAGTTTCTCAGAAGTTTCAACGTATACTCCCGAAGAGAATTAGGGCTTTCTTGGTGCTGAACATGGTCGTTTGAGGACTAGTTATGGTTTTTGTGGCAAGTGATATTATGGATTGTATCCTTGTGGTTTGTGCACTAAGTTCATCGTCATCTAGACCTTAGTCGTACTAATAATAAAGTTCAAGTTTAATTTTGTTCTTATCCAGGAGGATTGGATTTACCATTTGGTTCCTTTGGATTTTAAGGGGAGGATTTTTGAATTTTATTGTTGGTAGCTTGGGAACAACATACTTTGAAGTGGTAAAATTGGTATCGTGAATCAAGTTTAAGTTAGAAATCCTCAAAAAGGGGAATTCAAGACTCATGTTCTTTGCAAAGTTTAAAGCTATTCAATTACAAGGATGATACAAGGTTCTAATTTACAATGACAATGTATCTTGTCACACACTTTTGCTTGAGATTGCAACTTAATTTATTGTTAGAATAGAAGTTTACAGTGTCTGCAAGGAGAAATCATTCATGATCTGAATTAATGATCAATGAACTTGGCGTTTTTGTTTTCTACTTGCTTGCCATTCAATGCAACTACAGTAACGTGATTCATATTACATATGCACCACTTCCATGTTTCAAATTTCAAAGTGAGATTAAGGTTCACAAGTGCACTACATTGCAAAGAGATACTCTTACTACCAAAAAAAATTCAAAGCGAAAAAAAAGGTTCCAATATCCTTTCCATATTTCATGTTATTATATTACAAGGAAATTCATGGATTCAAATTGTTATTTTAAAGTCACTTCATATGTTCAAATTATTATTACTGGTTACTTGGCTTGCCACAATACAGCGCATGGTTTCCTAGATGCCCGGCCCCATCCTGCCTATCTTCTTGAGCTAGTCAGAAACGGTGTGTACAAAGGGATATGCCAGCAGAACAGTGAAGTACTTTTGACTCAGAAAAAAAGCATGATGCGATGAAGCTACCATCATATATGCTGCCAGAGTTTTTTTCCACCTTTTTAAGGTCCAATGCCACCGGCTCTCTTCAGGTGTGCAGAAGTTGGATATGGTAAATCAGTGATGACACGATTCCCATCGTCGATGCAAAAACCGCAGTAAATGTAATTGAATGGCCAGCCTCCAAAGCCTGCTACAAACAATTTTTCAGCCTTAAAATGAAACATTCAAAGGAGTTTAATTTGCTCAAACATGTCTTAATCGAAATGGAAATAATGTCATCATAAAACCGTGTGTTCACAGCTGTATATGTTTTCCAAAACAATATTGGACATGTTGAGGTGAAAGAGGAAAGACTTGAAACATGTTTCAAACAAATCGGAGTGAGAATAGCAGCAAAGTGATTTCCCAAGATATTGTCTAAGAAAAAATCGAATGAAAGGGAAAGTTTTTTCAATATGTCTACAACAGTTCCATACATAAAAGGAATGTCGTTCAAGACAACAGCGGATTCAAATAGTTTCCGAAACAGTGCGTAAACAGGTCGGTACCAAAACAGAAAGCATTCATCAGACAACCGACAAGCAAATCAAATCATGACCAGCATTCAATTCATTTTACTTCGTAAGCCTATAAAAGGAGCAGAATTTCATAGACACGGGGACACACAAAACATTGGGGGATCAGAATATCACACAAAGAAAAATCTAGATCCAGAATTCACAAAAACACACTAACACACAAAGAGCAGTCCGCAAATAGCATCACCAAGGAGACCACAAAGCAAAATACACACACATTCCGCGGAGGGGGAGTTCACAGTTCTCGCATGCACAATCTTACACCAGAAAATGTCATTCACAGAGACACGCGGTTTGGGGACGAGATTGTGAAACAAAAGCATCTCAACAACCATTTGAAGCAACAACAACGCACGAGACGAAAAGAAGAAGAAGAGTATTAGAAGTGTACCGGCATAACTTTCAGGCCTTCTCGCGTTAACGTCGTCGTCGAAGACGCATCAGACGAACTCCGATAGGTAAATTCTTTGAACTTCCTTCTTCACATCATCTTGATCATATATGTTGAGTATTCTCTTTCCGCGTATTGTTCGATTCCTTTCCTTAACTGAGTAACTCGTCGCTCGCGTGAGTTCGGAGTCGTGTGGGTTCAATTCTGTTTTGAGGAACGAGAGTGGTGGCTTTGACGTAGCATTAGTGTGGTTTTTACTCCTGTCGTTGCCGTAAATGGTGGTGGGTGCGGCGAACATTCTGGGCTCGTGGGTCATGCGCAGGAGAAGAGAGGAAGAGTGAGGGAGCGGGTCACGATGAAGAGGATATTGGTTCCCACAATTTTTTCTTTTTTTATTACTAATATTGTTATTGTTTGGTATGGGTCGGACAAATGAAGGATGAGACCCGGCCCAATACTGTTCAATTTAGTTTTTAATTTTTAATTTTATCTTTTTTATAATTTTTAGTTAAGTTGATATTTCATTTTAATTATGGCATTAGTTTTTTAAGATTAATATTGGTGACCTTTGTCATTCTCATTTTAATTTTGATTTCAATAATTTTTATTTTAAGTCTATATTTAACTTCTTCAATTAATTCGTGACAAATTCAGTTGGTGATTAATTTGTGGTTAATTTTATTAGTTTTTTTAATTCTTGGTTATAAGTAACGATTAGTTTTTGGCTAAAAATTTAAGATTAAATATGCATTTACTTCTTAATTGAAATTTGTGATCTTTTTACTTTCAATTTGAATCTGTTTCTTAATAAACCTATAGGATAGTTTCCCTTTCAATCTTAACTTCATGATTAGCTGTTCAAAATTCCAAAGGAAAGGTTTCCCCATCTGTTGACTGCCAAGTCACAATTTAGCCTAACTTTAGGTCTCCTGTTTCATCCTTGCCTTAGAATTTGAGCCACTGTGCTCTATGTCTCACCGTAGACATTTCATTTCCCTTTATCCTAACCTTGGGATCGGAGTCACCGCACTCTATACATGTGTTCTACCATGGATACTTAATCATCCCTTTTAACTTAATTTCAACTTTGGAGTCACCGCACTCTATGTAGCGTCTTGCCACGGACGCCACCTCCCCCCTGGAACCTTGACCACAGTCAAGAGTTCCTCACCCTCTTTGAGGGGAACTACGAATACTCTGATTCCACTCCCGTCAGGATACGTAGGCACAAGATGCGATGTCTTGGCGAGTATACATAGATATTAACCCCTAGGTCTTTTACCCTTAGCAAGCGAGCAATAGATAATATAAATACTAACAAGAGGTTCCTGTAGAGTACTACAGACGTTTAGGATGCTAATACCTTCCCTAGGCGTATCCAACCCCCGAACTTAGATTCTCTTAACTTAGGTTTTTCGATCTTAAACCTTTCCTTTGGATAAATCCAAGACCGGTGGTGAATTTCAAAAATTGTGATTCAAGTTAATCTAATAGCTTGACATCCGATTCTCACCGCAACAGAGAGGCATTTTGATCTCTAAGTGCTTGGAAGTTCTCAAGAGTGGATTGTTGTGACTCCCGCATAAAATCCATCATCTCCTACTGTTGTTGGTACTTGGCATAGAACATGCCATCACGTTTTTCTTCTCTGGCTTGCTGGCTAGACCTAGGGCATAAGCTATGTGTGTAACAGTACCGCCTACATGGATTGGTCCTCTGGTATATTTAGCATTCAAGTATAGGTTATACATCAGAAAATTACCACTGGCTAAAGGGCGTAACTCAGTAGTACAAAAGAGCATCAAAATCTCTTCCGCAGTAACCTGGTTCTCGGTTTCACTTTTACCAAAGAAAGTCTCGGCTAGGATCATTTGGAAATAACAGAAAGCTGGGTTGTGGATTTTGTTTGCTATTGGGTGGAAGGACCAGGTCCTCCTCCACCGGTGATTTTGCTCCAGAATATGTCAAGCTCATCTTACATAACATTGGTTTCATGCATAAAATGGATTGCATCCAAACCACACTGAAAACCAAGTATTATAGCAAAATCTTTGTGGTTAAAGGTGTACTCATTTCCAAATAGTCTGAATCTTATGCTTCCACTGTTGTAACCTCTTCCACTGTAGGGGTCATAAATGAGTGAACTGAGGAACTCTAAGGTTAGATGCTTATAGGTTACATTCATTGCTTCAGAATACTCATCCCACTGGAGATGGTGACAAAGGTACCTCACACTGGCCTCAATACCCAGGGCTTCTAAACATCTAGGGTCAGGGTATCTAGTGGGTAGTATTGGTCTCTCAGAAAGGACTACATATTTCCTCCTCTGTGCGTCATCTCTGAACACGATGTGCATGTCATCATAGCTCTGCATCCTGAAAAGAAAGTTAGTGTAGAATATCTGAGATGATGTGATCTGTAACCTGTAAACATAGACATTCATTAGTCAATCCAGTTAGTAAATAATATAAATAATAAACTTTTTTTTTTATGTTTTTCTGAAATCAAGTAAATAATATGCATAAATAATAAAAATACAGTCGTGGGTTGCCTCCCACACAACACTTGTTTAACGTCGTTAGGTGGACGAATGTAAAACTTACGTAGTGGATGTAGCTATAGGTGGGTCTATCAGAGTGTGACTAGAGTAATAGGTGGGTATGTCACCTCCATAGTAGGGTTTCAATCTTTGTCCATTCACTAGAAAGGGACTACATGAATGATTTGCAATTTCAAATGCTCCAGATTTCAGGACTTTGGTGACCTCATAGGGTCCAGTCCACCTTGAGCATAACTTACCGGGAAATAATCGTAACCTAGAATTGAAAAGAAGTACAGGATCGCCTACGTTGAACTCCTTTTTGGCAATTCTTTTGTCATGCCACACTTTGGTTCTCTCTTTATATATCACGGCGTTTTCATAAGTATTTTGGCGTAACTCTTCTAGTTTGTGGATATCTAGAATGCGTTTATCTCCGGCAGTCAAGTAATCCATATTAAGAGCTTTTATGGCCCAGTAGGCCTTATGTTCAAGCTCGAAGGGTAAATGGCAAGATTTTCCGTAGACTAATTGATATAGGGTTGTTCCTATAGGGGTTTTAAAAGCGGTTCTATAAACCCGCAAGGCTTCTTGTAGTTTTAAGGACCAATCTTTTCAAGAAATTGATACGGTTTTCTCTAAGATTTGTTTTATTTCCCTATTTGATACTTCTACTTGTCCACTAGTCTGCGGGTGATAAGGTGTGGCTACTCGGTGCTTAACTCCGTATTTCTTTAAAAGGTTTTTGAATATCCTAGATATGAAATGCGATCCTCCATCGCTTATAACCAATCTAGGTAATCCAAACATAGGGAAGATATAGTTTTTAAATAGTTTAATGACTACACGAGCATCGTTGGTGGGTAAAGCTATAGCTTCAATCCATTTGGATACATAATCAACCGTTACTAAGATATACTTGTTTCCCATCGAAGATGGAAAAAGTCCCATAAAATCTATACCCCAAACATCGAAGAGTTCTACCTCCTGAATATTTATCAGAGGCATTTCATCTCTTCTTGAGATGTTCCCTGCGCGTTGACATCTGTCACATCTTACAATGTAGGCATAAACATCACGCCATAAAGTTGGCCAGAAAAGACCCGCTTGAAGTATTTTAGCACATGTTTTGGATGAACCTAGATGTCCACCATATGGTGAAGAGTGACAATGTTTAATTATAGTTTCTACTTCTTCTTCAGGGACACAACAACGGAAAATGCCATATGTGCCTCTTTTGAATAAGAGGGGTTCGTCCCAATAGAAGTGTTTCACGTCGTGATAGAACTTCTTCTTCTGTTGGTAATTTAGATCAGGTGGTATGATATCAGCTTCTAGATAGTTAACAAAATCTGCATACCAAGGTATGGTTGTCACTACGAGAGCTTTTTCAATGTCTAATTCTAAATAGGGGTCAGGATCATCATCATGGATGGTTCTAACTGCTCCTATTAATCTATCGTATGCGAAATCATCATTGATAGGAACAAGATCTGGTTTTAGATATTCAAGCCTTGAAAGGTGGTCAGCAACCGCATTTTCAGTGCCTTTCTTATCTCGGATCTCCAAATCAAATTCTTGAAGTAAGAGGATCCAGCGTAGTAATCTAGACTTAACATCCTTTTTGCTTAATAGATATCTTATCGCAACATGATCAGTGTAGACTATGATTTTTTCTCCTACTAAATAGGATCGGAATTTGTCGATTGCAAAGACTACTGCCAGGAGTTCCTTCTCGGTTGTGGCGTAATTAAGCTGAGCCGCATCTAAAGTCCTACTGGCGTAGTAAATCACATGGAGTTTCTTATCCTTCTTTTGTCCTAGAACAGCGCCGATAGCGTAATCGCTAGCATCGCACATAATTTCAAAAGGTTGGTTCCAATCAGGAGGTTGAATGATGGGTGCAGAAATCAGTGCTTGTTTTAAGTATTTAAAGGCTTCAAGACATTTATCATCGAATTTGTATTCGGCGTCTTTCATAAGTAAGTTGGTTAATGGTTTAGTTATTTTGGAGAAGTCTTTAATGAAGCGTCGGTAGAAACCAGCGTGTCCAAGGAAACTTCAGATTTATCTAATGGTTTTGGGTGGTTGAAGGTTTCCTATTACTTCTATTTTGGCTTTATCAACCTTAATGCCTCTTTCGGACACTATGTGTCCTAGTACTATGCCTTCAGTAACCATAAAATGGCATTTTTCCCAGTTTAGAACAAGGTTGACTTCTACGCATCTTTCCAGGATTTTCTCAAGGTTAGTTAAACAGTTTTTAAAACTGGATCCACATACCGAGAAATCGTCCATAAATACTTCCATGATCTCATCAAGGAAATCTGCGAAGATTGACATCATACAGCGTTGGAATGTAGCTGGGGCATTGCATAGTCCGAATGGCATTCGTCTGTAAGCAAATGTTCCATAGGGACATGTAAAGGTTGTTTTCTCTTGATCATCAGGGTGAATGGGTATTTGGAAGAATCCTGAGTATCCATCCAAGTAGAAAAAGTAAGAATGTCTAGCTAATCGTTCGAGCATTTGGTCTATGAATGGAAGTGGGAAGTGATCTTTCCTAGTTACCTTATTAAGCTTCCTGTAATCAATACACATCCACCAAACATTTTCTATATGTTTGGCTATTTGTTCTCCTTTTTCGTTTTGTACAGCGGTGACACCTCCTTTCTTAGGTACCACATGTACGGGGCTTACCCATTTACTATCAGATATTTGGTATATTATTCCAGCCTCTAACAACTTTAACACTTCCTTTTTTACTACGTCACTCATTATAGGATTTACCCTTCATTGATGTTCTCTGGAGGGTTTTCCGTCTTCCTCCAGCATAATTCGGTGCATACACACAGAAGGACTTATTCCTTTGAGATCGGAGATATTATAACCTAGAGCCGAGGGATATTTTCTTAAAACATCTAACAATTGATTGGTTTCAGGACCATCTAATGTGGCACTGACTATGGCTGGGCGGTTTAATTCTTTGTCTAAGAATTCGTATCTTAAATTCTTAGGAAGCTCCTTAAGCTCTATAGATGGTTTTTTCGGACATGGCATATGATATGGGGTAAGTGCCAAGCATTCGTAAAGACTGTTATCTATGTAAGGTTCAGATAAGCGTTCGAATCCGTCGTCCTCCATTATGGGGATCGAAGGTAGTTTGATGGTTTCTACTGGATTTTCTTTATCCAGTTCTCTTATGCATTCATCAATTATATCGATGGCATAACATGAGTCATCTATGGCTGGTGCATTTAAGAATTGGGATATTATAAATTCTACTTTTTCATTACCTACCTCAAATGTCATTTTTCCTTTTTTGACATCTATTATAGCTCCAGCTGTTGATAAGAAGGGTCTACCTAAAAGGATTGGGATCTCATCGTCTTCCTTAATGTCCATTACGACGAAGTCCGTTTGAATATAAAGTTTACCAAGCCTAACTGGGACGTCTTCCAAAATGCCAATTGGATACTTAACTGATCTGTCGGCTAATTGAAGAGACATCCTAGTTGGTTGCATTTCTCCTAGGTTTAACCTTTTACAAATGGCTAAAGGCATTAAGCTTACACTTGCTCCTAAGTTCAGAAGTGCTTTATCAATAACTTGGTTTCCCAAAACACAAGGTATAGAAAAACTTCCTGGGTCTTTCTCTTTCTTAGCAAGCTTGTTCTCAGCAATTGAATTACATTTTAAAGGTTTAGGATCGTCTAATCTTCGTTTGTTGGTTAGAATGTCTTTAAGGAATTTGGCATAAGATGGTATTTGGGTAATAGCTTCTGTGAATGGAATCTCTACGTGGAGTTTCTCAATCACTTTTATGAATTTCTTATATTGGTTATCTAATTTGGTTTGTTTAAGTCTTTGTGGGTATGGAATCAGAGGTTTGTAAGGAGGAGGTGGTACATAAACTTTTTCATTCTCTTCTCTTTCCTTAACTTCCGTATTCTTAGATTTCTCAGGTTCCACCAATTTCTCAACTTCTTTCTCAGGTGTGTTCATAACTTCTTTCCTAGGAGGTTCTGGATTATTCAACCTAGGGTTTATAGGCCCATCGTAAGTGGTCCCGCTCCTTAGGGCTATAGTGTTCGCGTGCCCTTTAGGGTTAGGTTGAGGTTGTCCAGGGAATTGTCCTCCAGGTGTAGCATGGGTGGATTGTTGTTGTGCTTCTTGAGAGATTTGGGTTTCAAGCATTTTGTTATGGGTAATTACAGAATCGAGTTTAGTACCCAACTAGGTAATTAGTCCATTCATATGAATGTTTTGGTTCATGAACTCCTTGTTTTGTTGTAATTGAGCTGAGATGAATTCGTCCATCTTTTTCTCAAAATTTGATTTCTGAGGAGCATATGGTGCAGATTGGTTGGGTCTTTGAGTTTGGAAACCGGGTGGTCTTTGAGGTGTTGAATTTTGAGTATGGTTATTATTCTTATAGGAAAAATTTCGGTGATTCCTCCATCCAGGGTTGTATGTGTTTGAATAAGGGTTTCCTTGGGCGTAATTAACCTGATCTGTGGTACTCTCAGCTAAAACGTTGCATTCAGCTACAGTATGTCCCGAGGTTCCATAGATTTCACACCCGGGTTGTATAGCTGCTATGGTTGTTGTGGGGTTGATAGTCAGGTTTTCTACCTTTTGAGCTATAGCATCCATCTTTGCGTTCATATGGTCAAAACAACTCACTTCATACACACCTCCTTTGGTCTCTTTCTTCTCCACCGGTGCTCGTTCGGTTCCCCATTGGTAATGGTTGTGCCATATCCTCAATGAGAGCGCAAGCCTCGGGGTAGGGTTTATTCATTAGAGTGCCACCAGCGACAACGTCTATGGTCATCTTTGTGTTGTACATGAGTCCATTATAAAAGGTATAGATTATAAGCCATTGTTCTAAGCCATGATGTGGACATGCTCTTAATAGTTCCTTGTATCTCTCCCAAGCGTCGAAAAGTGATTCTCCCTCGCTTTGGGTAAATCGAGTTATTTGGTTTTGTAGAACAGCAGTTTTACTCGGTGGAAAGTATCTAGCAAGGAATACTTTCTTTAGGTCATTCCAAGTGGTTATAAAGTTGGCTGGAAGGGAATCTAACCATGATCAGGTTCTATCTCTAAGGGGAAATGGGAATAGTCTTAGACATATTGCCTCAGGAGGAGCTCCGTTCACTTTTAAGGTATCGACTAGTTGAATAAAGACTTTAAGATGTTGGTCCGGGTTTTCCGTGGGAAGACCTGCGAACTGGTTCTGTTGTACTACTTGTAACAGAGATGGTTTTAATTTGAAGTTATTGGCTGGTATAGCTGGGTTAACTATACTAGAATGAGGTTCTTCGTTAGAGGGTAGGGCGAAATCCTTAAGAGGTTTAGCGTTTTCTTCGTCTGCCATTGCACTTTTGAGTTTTTGAAGTAGAAGACGAGCTCGGGCGTAACGTTCAGGTTCTTCTAATGGATCAACTAAGTTTCCGGTATTGTGAGTTCTTCGCATTTACCGGCTAAGGGGTGCCTTAGTCTAGACGGTGTAACAACAGGGTACGAAATTTTGACGTAATTGGTCCTCGACAACGGCGCCAAAAACTTGATGCGTGCTATCCGCAAGTATACGAATTACGTCAGAGTAATATAAAATATTTATCGATCCCACAGAGACCAATGTCAATCTATCGATTACTATTGTTACGTTGTTTATCTAAGGCTAAAAACCAGAGTAAAAGTTTTCCACAAAATAAAAAATTTAGAAATAAATCAGAATAAGACTATGCTGGAATGGTAATTGGAAACATAACGATAAATTGGTTTGCAAAATAAGATATAAAAAACGTGCGAAGTGTGAGAGTGTATTTCTAGAGAATGAACACAAGTGTCACGCTTAAGTTCAGTTCCAAAAGACAAATCACACAAACGATTTAAAGTAATAAAGTAATGACAGAGGCAGAAAGTAAACGAATATAAAGCAGTGCAATAAAGTAAAGAAATATAAAGGCAATGCGGATAATGATAAATTGCAAATTATAAAAGAAACCTGCTCCAAAGCGGAGACTTAATCTGGTACAGAGCTAGAAAGTAAATTGCGGGAAACGAAAATCTGACTTGAATGTAAATAACTTCGAATATAAAACTCCTAACTATGGTTGCTCAAATCTAACTAACAACGATAGTGCAATAACCCCTCGATGTGATGGATTATTGCTTTATAAAGTGGACTTTATGCCTAAGGTTGGGAATTAGAATTGGATAAAAAAATGAAAATACAAGGCCTATTTATAGTGGTCATGAAGCTGTAATTGCCACACGACGTTATGAAGAATGGCTGAGTAATAATCTCCATCATGGGTAACTGCTTCTAACGTTCTTGACCGTTTTCCCGTTACAACGGTCGGCGCCCGCCGACCCCCTTTCCGCGTCCGCTAAGTGTGTAATTGAAATAAAACGTGTTTCGTGACCGTTGGAATGTGGGTGAAACCCACTAATCAAACGACATCCTCTATGGCGTTCGCTGAGTGAAACGGCTAGTGTACAATTTGCACAGGAAATCTCCGTTTTAGCCCCGTTTTGCGTCGTTTCTTCACTGCATGCTCAAATCAGGCAATGTATCTGAAAGTAAGACAAAATACCATCATAACATGGGAAAATAACAAATAAACAACTAAAAACATGTGCAATCGGAGTCAAATATACAGTGTGTTTTAGTGTTATCATTGGGATTCTTTGAAATAGAATCGTGTTGTTGTTGTTGTTGAGGTGATCGTGTGCCCATGTGGGGTGTGAGCGACTGATATAGAAATTTCGGTGGGAATTATGATCATAAAAAAGGGATCGACTTGGTACCACATGCGTTGAGTCAATCGTGGGTCTCATTGCATTAAATTGCATTTCGTTGTGTTGTAGTGCACATGATTGTCTATTTGTGTGGAAAATTGTATTCGTGCTGATGTTGTAGTGATAGGGTGAGCCGTATATGCATTATGTTATTTCATAATTATCTTATGCATTTCTTATGATGATTTGAGAATCTCACCCCTTCTGTTTGAATGTTACCTCCACGTGGGTAACGTGCAGATAAGCAGGATTAGTGCGGAGTTAGAGTAGTGAAGATGAAGTCTTCTCTTTTGTTTCGTTGTGTCGGCGTCTGCTTTGACGTGTTACACTGGGGTTTCAGAACGCTTGTCGTTAATCGTTTTATTATTTGTTACCACTTTATTTGTTTGATGATGATTATGTGATATCACACATGTTATATCTTAGTTGAATTCCACTGCTAAATGAGAAGATTAATTAAGTATGGTTTATTGATGATATCTATGTGTTACATATCGTATGCATGAGCAGGTGTTTGTTGAATATGGCATCCTGAACGTTGTATGTTTTATTTTACTCTGATTTTCTATTATTAATCGTCTCGGGGGTTTAGGGTGTTACATGCCTCCCACGTGGAGACACGTCATCAGATAACTACCCACTTCCAAAAGAACTGGTCAGCCCACCTTCCGAAGATCACGAGGCAGTTGACCCAGGGCGAAGACCACATGCTGGTCTTCCCTACGCCATGTAAGCCTTGGCAGTTACTCGTATTGTGCCTTACGATCCAACCCAATGTAAAGTAACCGTTGGCCCTGCACTAGGGGCACACTATATATACCTTCTTTCACTAGAGGGTCAGGTATTCTATTCTTCACACCTTTTCTGTACTTGTTTCTCTTACACCGTCTCTGAGTTTGGCATCGAAGCACGTACACCTCCCTTTCTCAACCACCACCGGCGATTAAAGGAGCTCACCACGTGTTGCTGGTTGTTGATCCATTTCTAATCAGGTACGATCAGTGGCGCCGTCTGTGGGAACCCTTTGCTTCCCCGTTCTTCCTCCCGTAGAAACTCAAGAACCAAAGCAACTTTCAATCTTCGACGATCATGGCTAGCCCATGAACTAACGTCAACGCTCCAGACACCGCCTTCACCCCATTCACCAACGAGGACGATCAGGACCCCAACATGATCGTTCACATCGAAGAAGGCGACCCCAGGGATGGGCACACTGCCTCTCCCTCCTCCGACGACGCGGCCTTCAATGCCGCCCAACACTTTGATAACGCTGTTGTCAACCAGCCAATCCCTATGCCACCTAATGTTGATCCGACCACGGTGGCTCTATTCGCAGCAATCAATCAGACAAATCTGATGATCTTCCAACAGAATGAGCGAATAGGGGTGCTCGAGAGGAAGCGGCAATCACACTCTCCTCCGCGGATACATCATCGCCCCGTTTCTCGCAGTCCCTCTCCACCCTCGCAGAGGACACGACATGATGACTCTCGGAGCCCCATTTCCCTAAATCCAGGGTGTCGCCCGCGCTTAGAATGACCTCAACCCGTGGTCACCCAGAAGCGCGACTGGTCCCCTCCCCGGAAGGAGCGAGGCCCCCTGCTCATAAGAAGAATAAAGTCGATGAATACGTCGAGAAGCCAAAGAGCATGCCGAGGAGTCCTCCCCATCGGAGCAGGAACGACCGAGGAGACCTATCCCCGTAATGTTCGCTTGTTAGGAGCGACGAGGACGAGCAGCGCACGCCGCTATCCAGGGACATCATGGAGTCACCCTTGCCCATCGGGATGGAAAAACCCAAGCCCTTGGCGACTTATGATGGTACGAGTGACCAAGATGGCCACATTGAAAGCATCGATGCGATGCTCGACTACATGAACTTCCGAGAAGCCATCAAGTGCAGACTTTTTCCCACCACCCTGAGGAAGGGTGCTATGGCATGGTACAAGAGCCTCGCGCCCGAATTCATCACCTCCTAGAAGGAACTGAAGAGGCAGTTCTCCAGGCACTTCACTGCCTCCCGTCGCCACCCAAAGATTGATGCGTCCCTGGAAGCCATTATCCAGGGAAAAGATGGATCTCTCTGGGACTACATAGAGAGGTTCAACTGAGAAGCTGTACAGGTATCCACCTCGGACGACATGAAAAGATTTTTGATCGAGCAAGGACTACGACCTCGTACCGAGTTTTCCAAGGCAGTGGGCATTGAAAGGCCCAGCACCTTGGACGCGCTCCTCCATAAAGGCCAAGCATACATCCAGTATGAGGAGATAGGGGCCGCACACTCTGCCTGCGACTCGCGAAACCAAGTGGGAGCCAAGAGCTCCAGGTACGAGGATTTCACCGCTCCCTGACGTGGCGGGGAAAGAAGAAGAGAAGACCGGCCCCGAGACTCCTGAGAACCAAGGGGGCCTGCAGACCGCTTCACCGAGTACACGCTACTCACTGTTCCCCGCGACCGCATCCTGGCCGAGTGCATCAACTCGGAATTCCAGAGACGAGGTGTCCGCTTCCCGAAGCCGACGCCCCCTAAACCAAACGTTGGCAAGTCCAAGTACTGCAAGTTCCACAGAAGCCACAGGCATGTCACAGAGGATTGCATTCACCTGAATGACGCCATTGAAATCTTGATTAAAGAGGGATACCTCAAGCAGTACACAAAGAGGAGCGAGGCCCCCCAACAAGAGACCCGGGAGACGAAAAGGACCGAGGAGGCGACCTCGTTCCCCAACGAGAACAGACTACAAGTCGATCCGTGTGTCACCTGACCAGAGGACTTCTATTTCCCCTGTGAATTCGACACGCCAGTGACCGCTCGTAACCCATGGGAAAGCTTCCCCGCCGCCATGGTCATATCCAACGGAGGGTTCAATAAGGTTTCGGTGGGGTATATTAAGTGGAAGTTTGACGAGTTGATAGAGGCGATCTCCGCGTAGAATGCTACCTTCGAGAAGGTCCAGGAAAGATCGAACCCCGTCACCTTCTACCTCGAAGAATTGCTGGGCGGCGCCCCCAAATCCAACATCCCCCTCCTGATCAGAGCATAGATGGAGAATTTTGACGTCTACCGCATCCTGGTCGACCAAGGGAGTTCAGTGTACATAATGTATGCCCATCTGTTCACTATCCTCCAGCTCGACGAGACACATCTGACCCCATATGTCGGCTCAGATCTGCAGGGTTTCAACACTATCACTAGACCATGGGGTTACGTCGAGCTAATGGTCACATTCGGGAACGAAGATACTGCCCAACAGGTTAAAGTCCGCTTCCTGGTGGTGGAATGCCCTTCTCTATACTAGTGCATTCTGGGGAGGTCAACCCTAGCCGAGCTCACAGCTGTGCTGTCTACAGTCCACCTGAAGATGAAGTACTACACGACCAGAGGCCGTGTGGTCACCTTCCACGGGGATATTGAGGCTTCCAGGAGATGTTTCGAGGCTGTGACCAAGGGTTTGAACTCGATCAACATCAAGTCTAAGACCGCAGGTAAGTCAGCCCTGGATGAAGAGCAGAAGCCATTCCCGCACATTAACATGGTCGACCTCAACAGTCACTTCCCCATCGAGCAGGAGCAAGGCGAGGCAGCACATCACGCCCCTCCGGCTGAAGGCAACAGACGGCCTTTTCACCCCATACGCCCTATTCTAGATGGAGAATTCAAGCTCATCACGCTCGGGGATGACCCGGACAGGAACATGAAGATTGGCATAGGTATCCCCGACCTGGCGAGGAAACAGCTAAAGGCCTGCCTCTAGAAATGCTGACCTGTTCGCGTGGAGCGCGGCAGAGATACCCGTACTCGACTCAGATGTGGCCTGCCACTAACTCACAATAGATTCGACCGCTAGGGCTGTAGTACAACGTAGGCTTAGGCAGTCTCCCGAGAAAGCGGAGGCTGCTGAAAAAGCTGTAAAAGACCTCTTAGAGGCGAACTTTATTTCGGAAGCCCAGTACACAACTTGGCTATCCAATGTTGTACTTGTCAAAAAGAATAATGGAAAATGGATAATGTGCATTGATTACACTGATCTTAACCGGACATGCTCGAAAGATGCATACCCTTGCCTAACGTCGACAAACTGGTCGACAATTCTGCAGGTTTTAAATTGTTGTCGTTCATGGACGCGTACTCGGGATACAATTAAATCCCCATGGCGAAGGCCGACAAGAAGTACACGACTTTCATGACTGAGTCGGTCAACTATTACTACAACGTAATGCCCTTCGGTCTGAAGAACGAAGGCGCGACCTACCAACGAATGATGAACAAAGTCTTCCGGGGCGAGATCGGAGACATGCTCGAGGTCTACATGGACGACATGATCGTAAAATCACGAGAAGAGGTCGACCATACTGCCCATCTCCGAAGAGTCTTCGACACGACGAGGAGATGCAAAATGAGGTTCAACCTGGAGAAATGCACCTTCGGTGTTCGAGCAGGCAAATTCCTCGGCTTCTATCTCACAGAACAAGGAATCGAGGCAAAACTCGACAAATGTATGATGTTCTCCTAGTTCCCAATGCCGAACTCGAAGAAATCGATCCAGTCGCTAAATAGAATGCTCACATGGCTGTCCCGCTTCGTGGCCAAGTCGGCGCAACACACACTTTCATTTTTCAAACTTCTATGCAAAGAGGCCACATTCGAGTTGATCAAGGAGTACGAACGGGCACTCCTCCACCTCAAACAAGTCCTCTCGTAGCCCCTGGTCCTCTCGCGACCAGAAATCGGGGAGACGTTGTACCTGTACCTCGCCGTCACGACCGTGTGGCGGTCAGCGTGACTCTAATCAAGGAAACCCCCAAAGGGCAGAAGCCGATATACTTCACGAGTAAGGCCCTCAAAGGCCCCGAGCTTAGGTACCAGCAGATCAAAAAGGTTGCTCTGGCCCTCGTCACTACTTCTTGGCCCACACGATCGTGGTAAGGACGGACCAACCTGTGAGATAACTCCTTGGCCGACCCGACATGGCGGGCAGGATGCTCAAATGGTCGCTCGAGTTCTCCGAGTTTGACGTCAAATACGAGGGTAGGAAGGCCCTGAAGGCTCAAGCACTAGCCGACTTCATTGCGGAGATGGCCATCCCAGAACCTTCGACCGATATATCCCAGAAGTGGACAATCTACGTCGACGGGGCATCCATCTCTACAGGAAGTGGAGCGGGCATCATCCTAGAAGATGAGGAAGGTATCTTGATCGAGGTCTCCCTTACATTATCCTTCCCGACATCAAACAACTAGGCTGAATACGAGGCTTTCCTCACCGGACTACGCCTGGCCGAGGACCTCAGAGCGAAAGAGGTGAAAATATTTACCAACTCCTAGCTCGTGGCCTCCCAGGTGCGGGAAGAGTACCAAGCCAAGAGCGACAGCCTCATCGAATACCTGACCCCGATAAAAAAGAGGATGAAAAAATTTATATTGGTGGAAGTAAGTCACGTCCCGCGCGAACACAATACCCGGGCATACATCCCGTCTAAGCTGGCAAGCACGAAGAAGAAAAACGGGAACAAAGCCGTCATCCAAGAAGTGCTTCCACGGCCAAGTATCGAGAAACCCACCTCGACCGTCGACGTGAACGCCATCGGCGACAATGACTGTTGGATGACCCCGGTATACGAATACCTCAGCACGGGGAAACTACCCGACGACCCCAAGGATGTCGGTGTAGTCAGGCGACGTGCATGTTTGTATGCTACCATCGAGGACAAGTTATACCACCAGGGTTTCTCTATCCCCCTCCTCAGATGCGTCAAGGAGTCTTATGTCCCTGACATACTCTAGGAGATCCACGAGAGGATCAATGCGTAACACCTCGGTGGACGATCCCTAGCCCGTAAAGCGTTGCGGGCGGGGTACTATTGGCCCACCATGCAACAAGACGCCAAGGAGCATGTCAAGAAGTGTGACAAATGCCAGCAACACAGGGACATGCACCTGGCCCCACCCAGTGAGCTCAAAACGCTCTCATCCCCGTGGCCATTTTCTGGGTAGGGGATGGACATCCTCGGGCCCTTCACCATAGGGTCGTACCAAAACAAGTATTTGATAGTCGGCGTCGACTACTTCACTAAGTGGATAGAAGTCCAAGCATTGGCCAAAATCACGGCCCATAACATACTCCGTTTCTACAAGAGGGATATACTTGCCCGATATGGCGTACCCCAAGCAATCGTCACTGACAATGGGACATAATTCACCGACAAGAACTTCCAGGACTTCGTTACCAAGCTGGGCACGAAGCAACACTTCACGTCGCTCAAGCACCCGCAAACGAACGGGCAGGCCGAAGCTGTGAACAGGGTGATCCAGCGAGTCCTAAAACAAAAACTGGGCAATTTCAAGAAAAGGTGGGTCGAGGAGTTGCACAACATGCTTTGGGCCTACAGAACGACCCCACACTCGAACACAGGGGAAACCCCGTTCCGACTGACCTACGGAACCGAGGCAGTGATTCCACTAGAAATAAGGGAACCCTCGAGGAGGACTGAGTTCCCCCTCGACGAGGAAGCCAACGACGAGGCCCTAAGGGAGGAGCTCGACCTAGTCAGAGAGATTCGGTCGGGGCCATCCCTCCGTGAAGCCACACTCAAACAGAAGATAACTTTGTGATACGACAACAAGGTCATCAAACATGAATTTCAGGTGGGCACCCTAGTCCTGCGAAGGAACCAGAAAGATTCGCGCGAAGGTAAGCTCGCCGCGAACTGGGAGGGCCCTTATCGCGTCCGCGCGAAAACGGGCACGAGCGCCTACTACCTCGAAAACCTACACGGGGAGGAACTTGCTCGACCATGGAATTCTGAAAAGCTTAAACAGTGCTATAGTTAAACACTGCCCACGACCTATTTGCGTCGCGACCACATGAGCACACAAAGGTACTAGCGCGATTCCTAAAACTTGGAGCGAGAAGACAAGGGCCCGCTCTTGTGTGTGCGAGTAAACTCTTGATCCGACAGGGACACCTCTACTGAGCTTCACCGTCGTCGTACCAACTAGGCAGAACGCCCAGCTCGTGGTGGCAAGTTCACGCCTCGGAGCAAAGATCTCGATCGAGCTCTTAGCTTCGTCGAAGGTCGGAACCCAACTCCGACCACACGGACAGTTCCCTTCACTGTCGAGAACCAACAACGTCAAGCAAAAGCCCTGAATACTTAAATAAAAAACATTAAAAAACATGCAAATATGAAATATGTATTCGACATACACGCACAACATATAATCATATCAAAACAAAAACAATGCATTAAAGCAGGCAAAGCCCATTGTTCGAACAGTACAAACCTATTGCACACAGGCCTGGCAAAGTCAATCTACAAAATCATGGCACGCATGCCGACTAAACAAAGAATCAAGTAGCCTCCTCTTCAAGTCGGGGTTCCCCATCACCTCGACCAGCTCCAACATTAGTTTCCGTGGGGACGACCACCCTGTCATCGACCACCTGGTGAAAAGGACCAACCCCCTCGAGGACAAGCTGGGCCCCCGTATTCATGATTTGGACCTGCTCCAGAGTGTTGTTGAAGCCCACCTCAAGAGCCTCCAAGCAATCCTGCTCGACCTCCCGGATCTGGGCGACCAGCACACCATGGGCCGTGAGAGCTCTCTCCTCCTTCGTCTCGTCCTCAGCAGGCTTGACGACAGCTTCCAGCTCAGCGACCTTGGTCATAAGGTGACCCCGCTCCTCCTTGGTTTCTTCAGCTCTTCCTGCAGCTCGTGCATGCCGTGGAGGAGGCGCACCTGGGCTTCATACCTCGTCTGGGCCTCCTGCAGATTGCTCTCAGCCTTGTTTTTCTCCACCTCAAGGACGTCGTTTTCATCCCGCAGCTTCTTCAGCTCGGAGGCCAGGCTTGTTTCATCATTAAGAACCAGGGTCGTCTCGAAGATCCTTATTATAGTGGCCATGTCCTTGGTCAACGCTTTCCTTCTGGCCGCCTTGTCGATCCCCATGACCGCCTTGGTCTCAATCTCGGACACAGTTGGGGAATTGACCCTAGAAAAGAAACCCCGATGGAGGTATCACGGGAGCAACACGAACTTCTCGACATGCGCACTCTCCTCGAGGTCAACGAGGATGGGACCCTCGGTGCGCGGTCTCTTGGAAGGTGTCTCCTGCAGAGGAGGGGACTGGCTACATTGAGGGGACGTAGAGCCACTTGCCCCATCGTCGGGCTTCACCATCTCTTGGACCTGGGCGACTCTACTCTTGGTCTTCTTTGCACCTTTGGTGGCCACGATCTTCATGATGCGTTCATGCACGTTCGACATCTGACCAGTGACAGCGAACAAGAGAAAAAGAGTTAGCACAAAGAAAAAGAAAAAAGGGACGGACGCCCGAGCAAAGCACGCGATCACTACCTAAGAACCTCAAGGCTTCCTCGTGAGACTCGCACTTGAGGAAAACCTTAGTGTTAATGAACCGAGGCTCACTACAAACTTCCCTGCGATCGTCGAGGATGAATCTCCCATCCTTGTTAACACATTTGGCAGGAGTAAAGCCAGCGACAAAGTCGACCATCATTTTGTATGACTCCCGGTCGTCAGCGTCCAAGTTACTATGCTTTACGATGTAGCTTTCTGTGCCCTTCTTGAAATGTTTCTCCTCTCACTCGAGGGGACACTTCAACACTAATGTCTCCTCGCCGGCCTCGTCGACCACACAGTTGTATAGGGAGTCGATGAACACATGTGAAACAGGCTTGACGACATAAAATTTATCCTTGAAGGAGCAGATAGAATCTAGGTACACCCTAAATAGTTTCCTCGGCTACTTCAGGGATACCCAGTCCTGCCGACCATTAACGGATGACCGTTGTAGATAGAAAGTATGGAAGAACAGAGGAAGCGTGGGCCTGATGTGGAGATGTTCGCACACGAGCTCGAACACCAGCACGAACGCTATCGCATTGGGGTGAAGCTGTGATGGCGCCATACGCAACCAGTGGAACACCCCCTCTGAAAATCAGTGAAGGGGAGACATATGCCCGCGTCCCGAAACACGAACTCATACATCGGGAACCTCATCCCCCTGAATCTCGAGCATATGCGATATTGTTCCTTGGGCTTGTAGACCGTCCAATTTGGAGAAGAGCCCACAGTGATATCCTTGACTAACGCGAAGGCATCCGTATCGTCGACGGTGAAGCGCGACCCGAAATGAAAAGGCTCATTCCCGACCTAATCTTCGGGCGTGCGGACTCACTGGCTCCAGTTTGATGAACGGGCGCATCGAGTTCGGGCTCGTCGTCAATATGGATGACCCCTCGAGCCTCACAGCCATTATACCTAAAAAGCATAGGAAAATGGTGAATTCGACTTCTGAGATCAAATCCACCCTTCCACCGTAAATCAAGTGAAAGGGCGAAGAGAGGGACGAGGAGCCCCAGAAAAATTCTCTGCGACACAAAATTGCGAGCCCTCATTGACGGAGAGACTCATCCACGGACAAAACCCCTGTAGGCATGACGCGGCGAACCTCCTTGACAGGGAGGCTCCCCGCACGAGAAGACTCCGATGAGCATGGGGGACTCTTTGACAGAGACCCCCTCCCAATACTCGTACACTAGTAGGGAGCAAGGCTCCCTGAGACCTTCATCTCAGTTCCCCAAGACCTTCATCTCAGCTCCTCGGTGCCTTCATCAGGAAATTCATGAAGTTCCCGGAATCCTCATGAACTTCCCGGCGACTTTTGCCGAAAACTTCATGAGCACGGCCGAAAACTCATAGTTCCGCCGAAAACTTCATGAAAGTCACCAGAACATTCATGCACCCCCCTCAAATCCTACGTCCTCCCCGAAAAATCAACGAAAAATTCATAATACTAGAGATAGGAGACCAAAACTCACTTGAAGAATATAGGTCTGGATGACGAGGAACAACTGACGACGACGGTGATAGCGGACACAGGTTGAAGAACTTGAAAGACTTGGAGAACTCTGATCAGTTTAAAGGAAAATGTGAAAGTGAAAGAGGTTCCCTTCCTATTTATAATCCTAGCACGGGAAGCGAGGCAACCCTAGGCACTCAAGTACCCCTACGCGTAGCCGTCCTATGCATTAATTACGTATGACACGTGGCGTTGAAGACACCGTCTGCGTCCTCTCAGCTTCCCTTCGTGCCCGCAGACCAGGCATGCACATTCCTTTCAACCTCCTTCACATCGTCAGCCAAGGCACCAAACAGAGACATGCCCAGAGGAGAGGTGACCTGTAGAACGTCTGACGGACAGACCTCCCCGCGAGATCCTATCTCGTCGCACATCTCCTACTCCTGGCCACACGCATCACCCATCAGTTCGATGTTCCGGGCACACGGACGCCCCACTGGACGGGTCCCCGATGATTGGGCTGACTCTTAAGTCATTACTCCTCTACTTTGGAGCAACGACTTAGGGGGCTCCTGTTCTTAACAGGGCCTAAGGCTGGCCCACCGTTGGGCACAGTCCAACCCAAGTCTTCGTCGAGGAGGACCCAATTAAGGTCCAGCCCATCTGCCCGACGGGGGAGCTCTCACACGTTACCCCCACGGACTCCAAGTGCCCCCCACGTGGGGACACGTCATCAGGAAACTACCCATTTCCGAAAGAACTAGTCAACCCACCTTCCGAAGATCACGGGGCAGTTGATCAATAGCGAAGACCACGTGCTAGTCTTCCCTATGCCATGTAAGCCATGGCAGTTACTCGTATTGGGCCTTGCGATCCAACCTAATGTAAAGTAATCGTTGTCCCTGCGCTGGGCGCACACTATAAATACCCTCTTTCACTAGAGGGTCAGGTATTCTATCCTTCACACCATTTCTGTACTTGCTTCAATTACTCCGTCTATGACTTTGGCATCGGAGTACCTTGCAGGTACACCCCCCACCTTCTCAACCACCACCGGCGATTAAAGGAGCTCACGACGTGTTGTTGTCTGCTTATCCATTTCTGATCAGGTACGATCAGGTATGTTGAAATAAACTAAGACGAAAGTGTAGGAACCTAAAGGTTTTACTTATTATTGTGCTCGCTAAGATCTCGCAATCTTATGCCTACGTATTCTCAAAAGGAAGTTGAGAAATCAGAGCATTCGTAGTTCCACATACTAATGGGTGGAATTGGGTTTGTTGGGTTTGAGAGAAGAGACAAATTGTCATCTAAAGGGAGATATCTCTCCTATTCACCACAAGCATTTTGAGAAAGAAGATAATATGGGAAGAAGCTTTAAACTTGGAAGTAGAAAAACCAGACAGAGTAATGCCACATCTTCCTTTAAATGAGTTTTTGCATATTAAGAGAAGAACCTTGACTTGGATATAGAATCAACAAGTGTGCCACTTATATCACTTAAATGAAAGAAATGTTTTTGTACCATAATAAGAGAAGGACTTCAGCTTGGATTTTGAATCAAAAAGTGTGCCACTTACATCAGTTAAGTGGGAAAAAAGTTTGAAATGTTTGATTTATGTTGTGGGGAATATAAGAGACATCTCTTCTACAGAGATGACTCATGTCTCATCTCTGGGGGGAAAGTTTTGAATTTAAAGGTTTGAAGCCATAAAGGGACTAGGGTTTGAACTAGGTTACAGTTTGAATCCTAAAGTTTGAACTAAGTCTAAACTAAGGATTAGTATTAAAATACTACAGTTGTATGAATGCAAGTGTTATTAATGTAAATGTCAAGAGAAACTTAACAAGACAAGATTGATTAAGATTTTAAACAAAATGTAGTCAACAAGGATGAAATGAACATATTATTAACCAAGCATGGTATATCAACATGTGAATGAGTATCAGACAAGTAGATATATTCATCATGGTGAGAGTTTATGAAGGAAATACTTAAACATGTGAGCAAAGGTTTAATCAATAAGAGCAATCACAAAGAAATTCAATTAAGCCATATATTCAAGATGAATTGAGGATCAGATGAATATGGCAAAAGAGTAAACAAAGCCCTAATGGAAATTCATGAATATGAACAAATGAACAAGACATTCAAACATGGTTGAATAAAGGGCTTTGTGGAATCCAAACTCAAGTGGAAGCCTTAGTCATGTATCAAGATGTTTTCAAAAGATTAGTTGACAAAACCCTAAGGTTTCAACTAAAACAAAATTTAATCGAGGTATTCTCCGAGAGAAATAACATTTAATCATGGTATACAAATGATGTATAAGTCAAGACAACATGTTATGTACATTAAACAAAACTTATATAAAGTATATTGTGACCATACAAACATACATGTACAATTAGGTCAAAAAGAAAAATCAAAAGAAATCATGAAAAGGCATGAAAAATACTTAAAAAGTACTAGTTTTCAACCTAATAAAAATGTCAAAAATAAATATTATTTTTGGGATTTTTTGATGGATTCTCAAAATATACAAGATAAATGAGAAGTGTGCAAAAAAATTGGCTCAAAATAATTATTTTTGCTTGGTGAAACAATTTGATGAAGTTGTGAAGAAAACCATGAAAAATAGTGGTAAAAAATAAGGAAAGGCCCTCACAAGTGTTGAACTCGTGCCCTCAAGATCACGGGCTTAAAACTTTACCAGCTGGGCCATGCGCTATGGGGTTGAAAAAGGATGCGCAGTGAAAATAATATAGAGAGTTTCAAGTTAAAAATGGTTTAAAAAATAAACGCAAAAGTTCTGGGGTGTGGGGGATTCGAACCCCAAACCTTGCACATACACACAAACCTTGAAAACACACGCTCTGACCACTGGGGTGGTGATACATCCATTGATTTATTTTCAATGAAATAATAATATAGTAAAACTGCATTTTATATTGAAAAATTGCGCCATGGTCATGTCTTCTTCTTCCTCGAGCTTCATCTTCTTCCTCAAATTTGAATTTCACAACTCTCTGAATACTCAACCAAATGACATGATGTAAAAATGAAAGTTGTTGGAAATTTTTCTAGGAATTGAATGGTATTAACCAATTTTATTTATATTCAATGTAATTTAAAATAACACTCATGAACACATAAACCCTTAATTGAAAAATCCAATATGAAATCTTGTATGATATAGTTAATGTACAATTAATATATGGAAATCATTCACTACATTATGACAAACAAATTGGTAACTCAAATGATCAGTTATGATACATGAATCATAGAGATCAGTTTTTGAGAAAACTTACCTTGCAAGTGAGAATCGAATTCTTTGATAGAGGTGTTCCAGATGCAATTTCTTGATGCTAACAACTTCCTTATCCTCCAAGGAGTGTGTTGATGTGCTCAAATTGATCTGAAACCTTCTGGAACTCTTAGCTCGAATCAAGTTGCAGATTGTGCAAATGAGATATGGACCTGGTGATTCTGGTGTTACAGTTGATGAATAAGTGTTTAGATCACTTCTATATAGTGTATGTGAAGTGTTTTGATCACTGGTTTGAAAGGAAATGGCCTTGAATTGATAGTTCAAGTTTTCACTCCTTTGAGACTTGAAAAATTTTGAAAGAGGAGGAATGTGAGAAAACAAGCTCTTGCAATTGTTTTGGTGTGTTTTGAATGATAAAATTGAACCCTATTTATAGGAGAATGTTTTAGATATTTGTGAATTTGAATGGATTAGGATACATGCTATTACCCAATAGGTGATGTCATGTACCTATAACTTGCGTTCCAAGGTACACATAGCCTTTTCCTCTCATGGCTCAAATTCTGAACTTTTTAGATTGTATTCCTCATATTGCATCTCATCCCTTGGTGTTTTGATCATTCTTGGACAAATTGGAGTGGTTTTTGGCAAATTCACAATTGCACTTTAATGTTAGAGGACAAAACTCAACTTCATGGTTTTGGAATGATTTTCTTCACATACCAAGGGATAAAATCTTGAAAATTTGTTATGATTTTGCAGAGCACACGGTGTCTCATGATTTTGGTTTTGATCCTATGAATAGATCAAGCTTGCAAAGTCATCCAAAATTACCTAAAAATCATGTGGCACAAGTCTGCCCTTGAAAGTCCAGCTTCAACCATGGCCTATTGTGGTAATCATATCTCCTTGTTCAAGTAAAATAAATGGATGTTCTTGGATATTTTGGAAAGCTGAGATAACCTACTTCAACTTTGATGTTCAAGGTTTGTCTTGAATCAACGTGGATCATGGAGAAAAATGGCCCTAAAGTTGGCTCCAACATAAGACAGATTATGTTTAGAATTTTCTCTAAGTGTCCAAGTTCAAAAAGTGACGAATCTCCAACTTTATGGCTTCATATCTCTCAATCTATGCATTTTTTTTGGAATTCATCCTCACGGACAAAGTTTTAGTATGTAACAAGCTCTTCAATTTGCTCTTTGGAGCAAAGAAAATGGTTACTTGGATTGGAAGTTATGGCCTTGGCAAGTTGAGTAAAAACCATTGAATTTCATAACTTAGAAAAATTTCAAATTCTTCAATGTTGTCCTTTTTGCAAGTAACCTCATATTTCTTGATTTCTCTTGATTGATAATGATCCAAATCACACATTATCATCATTATTAACTTGAGGAACCCATGTTTGACCAAAAATTCAAAAGTCAACTTAACTTTGATTAATGGTTGACTTTTCAATTAGATGAACTTGAACTTTGTGATCTCCAATGAAATCAATTCTTTGGGCTAATTGAACACTATGGATGGACTCCAAAGGTATTTTTGAGTGTCTTGAATCATGTTCCAAGGCTTGAGATCATGTCCTGGTCAAACGTCAAAGGTGCAGTTGACTTTTCATTAGAAACCCTAGTTTATGGACCAGATGAATTTGAATTCTTGCATTGCTTATGAATCAAACTTCTTAAATCAATCCACTCAAATGAATGGACTAATAGGATGTGTTTTAGGTCCCTGAAACATGATTGAAGCATAGAATCATCCTCAGATGAAAAAGTCAAATGTAAGCCTGATTGGATCAAAACCCTAATTTTAATGCACTGATGAGCTTGAGCCTTGATGAGCTTGAAATGATGCAATCTTGTACTTGATTATTGATGGAAGAAATCTTTTGATTTACATGGATGAATATGGGACTTGATATGTTGAATATGATGCCCATCCTTTGATAATTCATCTGCTTGAGCCCTTGGGGGACCACCTAACCTGTAAAGAAAGCAAGCACACATATCTTGTATTTGTAATGGGTTAGTGATGCACATAGACACACACATATGTAATGATGAATGTTATGCAAATGAGGCGGCATCTTAGGGGTAAAAAATTAGGGTATGACAAATGCTCATATTTAAGTTTCTCCAATCCAAAGAGATGAAGATTGACATCTTAGTCTTGACCAGATAGGGGAGGCTTAAATACAATAATGCACAATTTTGGCCCCTAAGAAGCCATACAAAGTGATATGATATGAATGCACTTATGAATCCAAGATATGAGACCTGTGGGAAATGATGCCACAGGGGATTGAGAACAGACTAAACCACTGGGTTATAACAAAAGAGTTATCCACTAGGGAAAGAAAAATTGAAGGAAATGTTGTAACTCTATTGGGAGAGAGATAGTAACTCCAATGGGGGAAAATGGTATAGCTCAACAGGGGATGGTGTTATAACTCTGACAAATTGAACTTCCAACATTAAAAAATGATTCAGCGTCTTCTTTGACTAAGTAGCATTACTTAGAAAGGGTAAAAGTAAACCTCCCCACCCTTCGGGTCGTAAGCCACGAAACTGGTTTTGGTTTCTGAAATAAATTCCCCCTCGTTTTTGGACAAAAGCCATGAAACTGGTCTCGGTTTATGAAATAAACTTCCCCTCATTTCTGAACATAAGCCATGAAACTGGTCTCAGTTTCTTATTTATCAAGTCTTTCACTTGAAAAGGGGCAAAACTGACAAGTTCCTAAAAGGGTAATCACTTGATGAAATAATAACTTCACGAGGGATCTTCAAAGAGATGCGGGCCGGTTAATTTGCAAAATAGATTTCTCAAATAAATAGGAAACAATCTGTAAGAGCCTTCATCAAACTTCCCACCAGGATTCACTGGGGAGATGCCATTTGATGGAAAAAATATCTTCATCATACTTCCCTTTGAGACTTCTTTGGAGAGATGCCATAGGATGAGAGAAAATTAGTAGCAGACTTACTGGGGAACACCATTGGCTGAAATTTTGCTTTGTATCGAGCAGATAAAACCACTTGTAGCAATTTATCTCAAATAAACACTTGTGATAATCTTCAATAAATTTCTCTGACGGGATCTTTCGGAGAGATAATTATTTCTTCATCATACTTCTATTCGAGACTTCTTCGGAGAGATTCCATGTGATGTTAAAATAAGGATTCAACAAACAAATTTCTCTGCGGGACTTGTCCTGAGAGATGTCGTTTGATAGAGAATAAGGATTCACAACAAACTTCTCTAGAGAGATGCCATATGCTGGAAAAATATCTTCATCATACTTCTCTACGAGACTTCTTCGGAGAGATGCCATAAGATGAAATAAAATTTGATATGCTGATAGCTTCAATGGGGATAGACAGACTGCTCGGAAAGAGACTGCCATTTACCAGTTCACTAGGAAATTCAGGGATAGAAACAAGTTTCTCAAATAAAGAGATTACCACTTGTTGTCAGGTGTAGATTCCAAGGCGGAATAAATTTATCTTGCTGGGGAACCTTCAACAGATTCCTTTTGGGGATGTAAACCACTTAAAAGGCGCAAAATAAATGCCCTTTTATTTTAGAGGTTCAAGTTATCAAAATGGTCAAAAGTCCAACTCAATCCAGGAATAAGCTAGAGAGATACCGTCAAACAAGACGCTAACCAGCGAGGAATGAGCTTGAACTAGAGATTTATCCATCCAAGTATGGAAAGGAGAACTAAATCAAAACTTCCAAGAGGATTAAACTCAGTGGGGAGTTAGAAAGGATATACACTTTCTGCCTACGGCTGACCACTCTTTTGGAGAGAGGAAACATATCATTCGGGGATAAACACAACCAAGGTGAATGAAGTGAACATTATCGACAAATACACTATGAACATGGATATGAATTCAACTATGCATGACATATGTATGATAGGAACGCGTGTTATGTTTTTATGATGACAAAACAGGCGAAAGAGATATACTGGCGATGAAATAAACATCACAATGTGACCGGGTACTCAGCCAGTCTCTTGGAAATATCAATGGAGATAAAATAAAGAGAACCATTAATAGAACAAAGTCTTGTTGTAAGGCTTAAGTCTCTCTGGGGAGAGGAAGATATTTTTCTTGGAGAAAGAACCCCAACAATCTTCTAAACTCATTATCTTGTTTTAATTGGGGATAAAGTAACTCTGTGCTCTACTGGAGATGAGAATCTGATTCAGTTTGGAGAAACTTGATTCAAAGTTTGATTAGGGACACCAGGTTTAGTTTTTTACTGGAGAGCATAAGGTCAACTTTTTTACTGGAGATATGGGATCATATGTCCAACATATCAAGGTGTGGACGGAGTTAAAGATCTATTATTTTGGAGATACTTTTCAAGGAAAATTACAAGAACATTTGATCCTATACTTCGAGGTTTAATCGTTCTTAGAGCAACTGTTGATATTCCTTTTTAGTTTCACAAATCAAGGAAAGTAAACACAAGCATTTCAAAAAACAAAAAAAAAAAACTTTTTGTTTCAAGAATTTTTATCAAAGTAAAAATGTCATTTTGCAAGATATAAATAAAACAAGAGTTGCAAACAGATGGGCAAAAGCTCAACTTTTATTGATATAATGGTAACCCGCAAATAGCGTGATTCCATGGATTATTACAAAAGTTGAAAAATGGTAATTAAAGGGAAAAGGCTACATTAAAATATAATGAACGAATTATCCCTAACAACTTTGAATTTCCAATATTCTTTAGCTTCAGCGACCTGATTTGATTTGAGAGTTCTTTGATAAACGTGGTTGCTTCAGATAATCTAATCTGGTTTGATGTAGTTACTTACCATATATCCCTAACTTTTGCCTGGATTGTCCTTTCGGGTTTTTAATCTACCAGGATGATATTTTTTTTATGTCTCTAATTTTTGTCTTGACCGCCTTTTCGGGTTTTGATCCATCGAGACGCTCGTTTTTCTTTTTGTCAGGCAAAGTATTTCTTGACTGCATCAACATTTGTAGGACGGGTGAACTCTTCACCATCCATAGTTGTAAGCATTAAGGCACCACCTGAGAAGGCTTTCTTGATAACATATGGGCCATCATAATTAGGAGTCCACTTGCCCCTAGAATCAGTAAGGAATGATTGAATTTTCTTAAGCACAAGGTCGCTTTCTCTTAATACACGAGGTCGAACCTTCTTGTCGAAAGCCTTCTTCATTCTTCATGAATATAGCTGACCATGACATAAAGTCGTCATTCTTTTTTCTTCGATCAAGTTCAGCTCATCGTATCTGCTTTGACACCATTCAACTTTTATCAATTTAGTTTCCATCAAGACTCACATTGACGGAATTTCAACCTCTATGGGGAGCATTGCTTCCATGCCGTATACCAAAGAGAAAGGGGTTGCCCCTGTTGAAGAGCAAACAGTAGCATTTCATGTCAATCTTTGTAGGTTACTACCATCTTCTGCATGATCTTTTTGATATTTTTATTAGTTGCTTCAGCAGCTCCATTCATCTTAGGCCGATAGGGAGAAGAGTTATGGTGTTCAATCTTGAATTCAGGACATAATTTGTTCATTATTTTGTTGTTCAGATTCAATCCATTATCAGTAATGATCTTACTTGAAACACCATAACAGCATATTAGATTGTTCTTGATAAAAAGAACCACTACTTGCCTGGTTATATCGGCATAAGATGCTGCTTCAACCCATTTGGTGAAGTAATCAATGGCCACTAAGATGAAACAGTGTTCAGTGGAAGCTTTGGGTTTAATCATTCCAATCATGTCAATTTCCCACATAGTGAAGGGCCATTGAGATGAGAGAATATTGAGAAGAGTCGGCAGTACATGAATTTTGTCGGCATAAATTTGACATTTGTGACACTTCTTCACCTATTTGCAGCAATTATATTCCATTGACAACCAATAGTATCCTGCTCTTAATATTTTCTTTGCCATTGCTTGCCCATTGGCATGAGTACCAAAAGATCCTTCATAATTTCTTCCATCAACGTGTTTGCTTCGCATCTATCCACGCATCTGAGCAAAACCATGTTGAAGTTTCTTTTGTATAACACATCATCATTCAGGAAAAATTTATCAGCCAATCTTCTGAGGGTCTTCCTATCTTTCTTTGACGCCCAAAGTGGGTATTCTTGTTTTTGAAGGAAGCATTTGATATCATGATACCATAGTTTGCCATCAACAATCTCTTCCATGGTAAACACGTGAGCGGGCCTATCAAGGCGCATAACATCTATTTTAGGTACATCATTCCATCGATTCACAACAATCATGGAAGATAACGTAGCTAGTGCATCATTCATGTTATTTTCTTCACAAGGAATATGATGAAACTCGATTTTATTGAAGAAATGTAACAACCTTCTTGCATAGTCTTTGTAAGGAATCAATCCGGGTTGACGTGTTTCCCATTCACCTTTGATCTAATTTATGACCATAACTGAGTCTCCATAGACATCCAGAATTTTGATCCTTAAATCAATGGCTTCTTCAAGTCCCATAATACAAGCTCCATACTCAGCTTCATTATTTGTGCATTTGAATGTCAACCTTGTGGTGAAAGGAGTGTGGGTAGCTTAAGGTGTAACAATGATTGCCCCAATTTCGTTTCCATAAGCGTTGACATCTCCATCGAATATTAATCCCCATCGGGATCTTGGCTCTGGCCCTTCATTTGGCAATGGTTCATCATAGTCTTTCATTTTCAGATACATCAGATCTTCATCTGGGAAGTCAAATTTGACAGATTCATAGCCATCAATTGGTTGGTGATCCAAATGATCAGCTAGAATGCTCCCCTTGACGGCTTTTTGAGCATGGTATTCAATATCATACTCTGACAATAGTATCTGCAAGCGAGCAATCTTTTCGGTTAAAGTGGGTTTTTCAAATATATACTTGATCGGATCCATTTTGGAGATCAACCAAGTAGTATGACAGATCATGTATTGACGGAGACGCTTAGCAGCCCAGGCCAAGGCACAACAGGTTTTTTCAAGCACATTGCAACGAGATTCATAATCTGTGAATTCTTACTTAAGTAAATGGTGTCCTCTTTTTTCTTAGTTTTGTCTTGTTGGCCAAGCATACAGCCCATGGAATCTTCTAATACTGTTAAGTATATGATCAAAGGTCTTCCTTCCACTAGAGGGATTAGGATAGGAGGCTGAAGCAAATATTCTTTGATGTTGTCAAAGGCCTTTTGGCAATCTTCGTCCATATACAACTCTGATATTTTCGAAGAAGTTTGAATATCGGCCCATAAGTAGTGGTCATATGAGAGATAAGTCTGGAGATGTAGTTTAAACGACCCAGAAATCCTCTTACTTGTTTCTCAGTTTTGGGTGCTGGCATTTCCTAAATGGCTTTGACTTTATCAATATCAACTTCAATTCCCTTTTGGCTGCCGATGAAACCTACGAGACTCCCTGGACGAACACCAAAGATACATTTGTTAGGATTCAAACAGAGTTTGTATTTCCTCAAACGTTGGAATAACTTCAACAGATACTCCACATGCTCTTCTTCAGTGTTGGACTTAGCGATCGTGTCATCGACATATACTTCAATTTCTGTGTGCATCATGTCGTGGAAAAGAGTTGTCGTGGCTCTTTGGTAGGTTGCACCCGCATTCTTCAGACCAAAAGGCATCAATGTGTAGCAAAATGTTCCCCATGGTGTAATGAATGAGATTTTTTCCATGTCTTCAGGTGCCATTCTAATTTGATTATATCCGGAGAACCCGTCCATGAAAAAAAGACTTTGAATTTTGCGGCGTTGTTGACAAACTTGTCAATATGTGGCAGTGGAAAGTCATCTTTCGGACTGGCTTTGTTTAAGTCTCGGTAGTCCACACACATTCTGACTTTTCTGTTTTTTTCAGAACAGGCACTATGTTGACCAACCATTGAGGGTATTGTGACGTGGCCAGGAACCATGCGTCAATCTGTTTCTGCACTCCTTCGTTAATTTTGATGGCCATATCTGAGCGAGTTCTTCTCAACTTCTGCTTGATTCGTGGACATTCTGGTTTCAACGGCAAGTGGTGTTCCACAATATCGGTGTCCAACCCTAGCATATATTGATAAGACCAAGCAAACACATCTGGGAATTCTTTGAGAAGTTCTACCATTTTTATTTTAACAGCTAGACTAAGCAGTGCCCCAATCTTGACCTCTTTTTTGTCTTCATCGGAATCTAGGTTGATCACCTCTATCGGCTCTTTGTATGGCTGAATGGAGGCTTTTTCTGGCTTAAGAAGTCGGGAAATTTCATCCGGAATTTCTTCCTCTTCTTCATCTTCAGCTTCGAATACTGGGAGCTCAAAGTTGGGAGAGGGCATAAGGTTATGTTTTTCAATGGGGTTTTTTTTATGTTTAATCTACACATATGATTGATTGCTGGATTTTAGAAAAACAGATAAATGCAGAGTGCGCGTAGACATTGAAAGTGTTTATCATTTTTTTTGTGTTTTTTAGGTTACCATTTTCCGAAAAACCAAAAAGTAAAAACAATAGCATGGAATCAAAAATAACATCTTTATTATTGATCGATTATTTCTTGAAACAAAGACCCGATAAGGAAGTATTTTTAAAAAGGGGGCCCTATAAAACATCCCTTGCCTTGGGCTGAGCGAGAGGACAAAACAAAGACAAAACATTACTTAGAGATATGGATAACAGTTGGAACATCAACAACTATCCAATTTTGAGAAACCCTTCCATGTGTCACGAGGCCTTGTGAATCCCTCTCAGGATTGTCTTCAACAATGGCACTGACTTCTGGCAGAGTTGGGTCAGTAAAATTTTTAATCTTTGCGGATACATGAAAAAGGAGGTCTTCAGTTATCTTTTCAACGGATCGCGGGATGTGGAATGGTACATATGCGTCCTTTGGTGACATGTATTCGGGGTCTTCTGAGTAAGGTTCCCACTCACATATTTTGGCATCAGAGAATCTAGTTTTGTTCTTAGAAAATTTCTTTCCCTTCTTAGGCTTTTCTTCAGCAGGTAGATTAGTAGGAACTGTTGCAGCTCGTATAAACTTGTGAGGCATGCCCCAAGGATAATTGGGAAGTTTTTGCAGAACTTTAGAAGGTGCCATGTAAGTGGATAAATCCTTTTCGGAATCATCTTCGGTTATGACATTCACTTCTGGCATAATATAATGAATAAAATCTCGTTCAACAATCTTTGCAGATCTATCAAAAAAGTGGTCTTCAACTGCCTTCTCGATGGGTTGAGGAGTGTAGAATGGTATGTAGGCATCTTCTGACTGACTATCATACTCAGGAGTTTCCAAGTAAGGATCCTAGACTTCTGGAGGAATAGATGAATCCCCCTCAGGGTAACAAAAATTATCTTCCATAATCGTATCATTTTCTGGTGAAATAAGGGAAGTAAGACAGTTCTCAGTGTTGTAATTTTCAACGTCCATCTTGTCATTTGACTCAAGTACATCCTCGAATTTCTCCTGAGGAAAGGAGAATGGAGTATGTGCCTCCTCTTGCGATATGTACCCAGAATCGTTAAGGTAAGACTTCCATTATTCTCCAAGATCTGAGGGACCGTCTTCAGAGTCATCTCCATTAATGGCGTCGACCTCTTGAGGAATAGGATGGATTAAACCTCTGCTGTGGAAAATATTTTGAATGGGAGGGATGCCTTCATTCTTTCTTGCAGCTTTTGTGAATACTGGAGAAAAACCGATGCCTCCTCTGGTCTGGTTATCGGTAGGAATCAGAACATGTCCCCACCTTTAGTGGTACCACTTTCCACCACTCGAACTGCGTCTTTGTAAGAGGAAATTGATGCCCATTTTCTTTTACTATCTTCGTTACTTATAGAAAGTGCCTGGAACTGAGTTCCAACAACCTCTTCAGGTTCCAAGTAAGAAAATGATGACAAATTGCTTATAATCAAAGCTCGGTCACCACATACAGTAACCAACTTGTTATTTTTCACAAACTTCAGCTTTTGATGTAGCATCAAAGTGACTGCTCCTGCCTCATGGATCCAAGGACGACCCAACAAACAACTATACGCCACTTGGATATCCATCACTTGGAAGGTAATTTGAAATGTATGAGGGCCAATAGTTATGGGGAGATCAACTTCATTAATAATTGTCTTCTTGGATCCATCAAAGGCTATGACGACAATTCCACTGCCCCTCATAGGAGCGCCTTGAAAGGATAACTTTGTAAGAGCTGATTTTGGCATGACATTCAGCGACGAACCAGTGTCCACCAATACACTTGACAAGGCATCATTCATGCAATTGATTGAGATGTTTAGTGCCATATTATGATTTCTCCGCTTTTATGGGAGATCTTCATCGCAGAAGCTCAAGTTATTGCAAATGGTAATGTTAGCAACAATATTGCCGAATTGACCCACTGTTACATCGTGGTTTACAAAAGCTTGCTCCAAGACCTTTTGTAGAGCTTCCCTGTGAGCCTCAGAACTCATTAAAAGGGATAGTATGGATATTTCGGAAGGCGTGTTTAATAGCTGATCCACAATATTGTACTCATTTTTTTATCAGTTTTAAATCCTCATCATTATCCTTCATCTGATGGGAGTCACTTGACTGACCTATTTGTTCAAAAGGATTCTCAACTTGTTTCTCCTTTCTTATAGCCACATCCTCAGCTTCTCTGTTGAATACACGACTATTTCTGGTGACTCGGCTTACATCAGCGATGTTGACAATTGATGGTAAGGGCACTTTCTTCCCATCTTCAACCATGGTGGCACCGTACTTGTAAGGTATGGCTTTCTCAGATTTGTACGGAACTGGACCTGGTAAATAAATGACCAAAAGTTTCACGATGGTATTCCGACTATCATAGGTGATCTCTATTGGTTCAAGCTTGGGAACATTAGGAATCCTTCTACTGTCAAAAGAAATTTCCACGCGTTCAGGTTCATTAAACTAAGGAGTTATGGTATAAACATCCTCATCAGCTTCATCATCAACAGGTTCTCTTTCATGGAGAACTGTGATGGTTCTTTGGTCTAACAACCTTTGAATATCATTCTGGACAAGAAGACAACCGCGTCGGCTTCTGCGACATTTGCTGCAAGCTGCATGATCATAGTGATTGGGACTAAAGTAATCAAGTTCACACAAACATTTGGGAAATTTGACTAGTGACTCCCTGATATGTTTGATGTCATAAACTGTGTACTCTCTTGGATAACCTTGTACCATATTGATTGGTTGGTAACCCCTCATTCTATATTCCTGAATCCAACCTTGGTTCATTTGTTCTTGTAGAGCTACTTGTACTAAGTAGCACCCTTGATTGTTTACAGAACAAACTCTGCACGCTGCGTTATCATGTGGATCTACAAGACCCCACCTGCTATGTCCTGCATGCATTTTCACCAAGTTCCTCCTTAATAAGCGGACGTCATATATCTTATAGTTGTCCGGGAATCCATAGACCATGTTGACAGAAGCTACTCATGTTGAGGGTGTGGGTTCATTTAAACATTTGGATTACTGTATTTGAAAGACAAAATTTCAATCTTGATAAGTCTTTGAACATCAGATTTGAAACTAAAACAATTCTCGATACCATGCCCGGGTGCTCCCTGATGGTAGGGGCAAAACTGGTCAGCTTTGAACCAATAAGGAGGGTCTTTTGGGAGAACAAAAGGAGACTTCGTTTGAATATGTCCTTTTGCCAACAATACTGGGAACAACTTTGTGTACGTCATTAGTATAGTATCAAAACCAGGTGACCTTTGAATACGATTGTTGTTGTTGTATTGTGGGTGGGCCTGTTGTAGAGGCTGTTGTTGCCTTTGCTGATACTATGGTTGTTGTTGCTGATGTTGATTTTGCTAGTTTTGATTTTGAGAAATTTGCAGCTGGTAGACCGGAGCTGGTGCTGAGTTAACAGGAGACACAGTTGCTACCTGTCATGGTTGATATCTTCGTCTTGACTGGCTTTGTAACACAGTGCTGACGTCTTGTTCCTTTTTCTTTTGGAATCCACTTCCATGTTTCTTAGATGATTCTGCCTCTTTGGTCAGCCGTCCCTCTCAGGCTGCTTCCTCTAGTCGTACTCCCAAGTTTACCATTTTAGTAAAGTCATTAGGTACACTGGAAATCATACGATCATAGTAAAAGGGACTCAGAGTTTTCAAATAAATCTTTGTTATTTCCTTTTCTTCGATAGGAGACAAATTTGGGTGGCGACTTCACGCCATCTCTGAGCATACTTTGAAAGTTTCTTTTTCCCTCTGAGACATAGCCCTGAGTTGATCTCTGTCAGGAGCTATATCTAGGTTATATTTGTATTGTTTTACAAAGGCTTCGCCAAGATCACCGGAAGTCTGGATCTTTGCACTGTCTAATCCCACGTACCATTTGAGTGCGGCTCCAGTCAGACTATCCTGAAAATAGTGAATCAGCAGCTGCTGATTGTCTGTCTGTGTGGACATCTTTTATGCATACATAACCAAGTGACTTCGAGGGTAAGAATTTCCCTTGTATTTTTCAAAGTCACTCACTTTGAATTTGAGCGGTATTCTGACATTTGGAACCAAACATAGGTAAATTGCGTTCTTTCCAAACAAGTCTTGTCCTTGGAGAGCTTTAATCTCTTATAATTCATACCATTTTTCGTCCACTCCCATAGTTTCAATTGGAGGAGCATGAAAGATTTGTTCTTTAATGTATGGAGTAATATGCATTACGGGAGGTGGTACTGACATGATTGTTGTGACTTTTGAAGCTTCAGGAGCCAGAGGTTTGTAACCCTCTGGTACAAAGTTGAAAGGCATGCCCTAAGGAAAGCTGGGAGGCATGGAATACTGTGGAATGGCAATAGATGTGACAACGACAGATGTAGAGACAATTTCCGAGATGATAGTCCTTTGAATCGGAGTTGACGACTGATTCTGAGCAGCCGTCAATGCTTCTACCATGTTGTCAAGCTTTTCTATATTGTCTTTTAGAGCAGTAACCTCATCTCTAAGTTCCTTGTTTTCTTGCTCAAGTCCGTCCATCTTCTTCTAACGACTGGCCCGAGTATTATATGAATGATACAGTTTGGCTTCAAAGTGAGAACATGTGTAAGTTTCTTGTAATGCAAAAATGCTTGAATGATGTGTGATGTGCAAAAATGCTTGAATGATGTATGATGTGCAAAATGCAAATGACTTCGTTTACAAGGAACTTTAACAATTATGTTGTAAATATGATAATACTTTGGATAACTGAAAATGTCTTATTTTATTTAATGTACTAAAAGGATTACAATAATGAAAGTACAACTTCAAAAAGATTTAGAACAAAGAAGACAAAGCTAAGCATATGGGTCCTAGGGAAATTTTGTTTATAAAGATCCAGCCTCATGTTGTCGCTTCTTCTTCTGCATCTTCAGTCATGTATTTTCCATTGTAAGCTAATCGACGATCTTCTTCTAAGCGCCAGAGGTAGGAGGAATATAACCCGAGAAAAATAAATTATCTTGTTCTTCTTGTCTCTCTACAGCATGTTACTTCAAGATTTTTATCAAGTCTTCTTTTTCTTTCAGTTGCCTCTTCAACTCTCTTCTCTCAGCCCTTGAAGTATGGAATTTATCTTCCCAAGTGTCTGTTTCCAGCTTCATTCGGGTTAAGAGTTCTTGATATTCTTCCCTATTCTCAATAGGGATGGTAGAGGATAAATCAATGAAAGGCTGTGAAGGTTTCTCAAGAGGATAAGGCATCTTGAGTTCACAAGCTCTAGCATTGACCCACTGAGTGTATGGCTTGAAAGCAACACAATTTTTATTTTCCAACTGATCTTTGCTCTTTTATGAATGATACGCCAAGCCTTTATAACAGCCGTTTTCAAATCTGGATTTCCACCCTCATTAAGGTAGAAGAAACCTGACACCACAAGATTGCTAGGTCTATCTTTCATGGGGTACCCAAACCGAAGTCTTCCAAGAGCGGGGTTGTAGTTAATCCCTCCATGTATACCAAGAAGGGGTACATTGGGGAATTCTCCATAAGTGTCGGTGATAACTCCTTTGTCATAAGTTGGGTCATACCAATTCATATTAGTATGAGTGAGAGACATACACCTCTGAGACCATCTGAGTTTGTCAGGATTTTCAACAAAGAGTCTGGTTCTTGGTAAGTGTGACTTGAACCATCTGTACAACAAAGGTTCACAACACATGATCGTTCCACTACCCTTCATAGTCCTGTGATGAATTGAATGGTAAGTGTCTCCAAGTAAAGTAGGTACTGGGTTACCACTTAAAAATATTTGGATGGCATTAAGATCAACATAGTGGTTGATGTTTGGAAATAGTACAAGACCATAAATGAGTAGTGCAAAGATAGCTTCAAAGGCACTCATACTATTGGCTTTAGCCAACTCTGTAGCTTTCTCTATCAGGAATTTGGAAGTTAACCCTTTGATTTCTCCTTTGGAAGTGAAGTTTTCTTTCACATCTGAATTTTCCAAATGAAGGGCCTTTGCAATAACTGAGTACTTAGGAATTTCCTCTGAGCCATTGAACGGAATCTTGTTAAATATTGGCAAACCATTCCAATGTGAATACTCCTCCAAAGTGGGTGTAAGTTGATAATCTGGAAATGTGAAACAGTGGTAGAGGGGATCATAGAAATGTACAAGGGTGTCAAGAATTCCTTCTTCAACATTAGTCTTTAGAATACCTAAGAGCCCTCCATAACTTCTTCTGAAATCCTTTGGACAAGAGATCATACGACCTAACTTTCTCAATTCTGTTGTATCAGGATCCTTGAAGTTGTACTTCTTGGTATTTCTTTTCCCAAAATCCATGTTAAAACCCTATGATATTTTCCATAAAGGTTTTAAGTTCCTTGAAATTTTTTTTGGTTAAAAATGATGTTTGAATGAATGTATGAATGTATGGATGCACACACATACAAAGTAACAAACATGGGTTCAAAGGTCCGACGTTACGAGCATGAAGTCATGAGTCTAACCAAAACAAGAGAATATGTACTATGGGTTTATTGTACTTGTAGAACATGTTCTAACATGGTTCCCAGTGTCATAGGTCCATCTTTCGGACATTATTGACACACCAACTACTCGGGAATCAATAATATTTTCAAGAGAAACTCGTCTTAGCGTAGTATTGCATATCAACTATCTCAGGTCTACACCTGGATAATCACTGCACTACATCCTAAAAAGGCGAAGTGGGGTAAAGGGATACTAAAGGTCCTCAGTTTCTCAGGCTCCCAGGTCGGAAAAAGTAATGACATTACGACTACTCGCAATGGCATCAGTAATTCCAAGGGGCCTCCACTGAGTGTGATTATATCATATGTCACTCATGTGTAGGATTACTCCAAACATGTAACTTTTGATTATATCAACATCCTATCTTATGTATGTACTCTTAAATCCAGGTTAGGATTTGTCCCACTCATAGAGATCAATCCAAACAAACATGATGAATACGACAACAAGCATATGATATCAACAGTAAAAATCACAAATATATATAAGATAAGCTTAACCCTTTTAGGGGGATGAAATCCCTAGTTCCCCAATGAAGTCGCCATTTTTCTGTACAAGCGATTTTCGAGGTCGCCCCACATGTGAACTTTTAATTTATCCCAAAGGAGGGAAGGGGAAAAATCTTTAATAAACCCGTGAGCGTGCAATGTAAAACAATGTAATAAGAGATCGGGAATCGGGGTTGGTTATGCTAAGGGAAGGTACTAGCACCCTAAGTATCTATAGTATCCTATAGGAACCTCTTATGTATATTTGTGATACTGTTGATTAAGTCATCTGCTGTGTATTGGGGATTTGTTTATTGTTCTGAGTGAGTGATAAAAGTGGGAAATGTTTTTGTTGTTTTTATAAGGGTATGTTGAAATAAACTAAGACGAAAGTGTAGGAACCTAAAGGTTTTACTTATTATTGTGCTGACTAAGATCTCGCAATCTTATGCCTACGTATTATGAAAAGGAAGTTGAGAAATCAGAGCGTTCGTAATTCCACCTACTAATGGATGGAATTGGGTTTGTTGGGTTTGAGAGAAGAGACAAATTGTCATCTAAAGGGAGATATCTCACCTATTCACCATAAACATTTTGAGAAAGAAGATAATAAGGGAATAAGCTTTAATCTTGGATGTAGAAAATCCAGAATAATGCCACATCTTCCTTTAAATGAGTTTGTGCATATTAAGAGAATGACCTTGACTTGGATATAGAATCAAAAAGTGTGCCACTTATATCACTTAAATGAAAGAAGTGTTTTTGTACCATAATAAGAGAATAACTTCAGCTTGGATTTTGAATCAACAAGTGCGCCACTTACATCACTTAAATGGGAAAAAAGTTTGAAATGTTTAATTTATATTGTGGGGAATAGAAGATACATATCTTCTATAGAGATGACTCATGTCCCATCTCTGGGGGGAAAAGTTTTGAATTTGAAGGTATGAAGCCACAAAGGGGCTAGGGTTTGAACTAGGTTGTAATTTGAATCCTAAAGTTTGAACTAAGTCTAAACCAAGGATGAGTATTGAAATGCTACAGTTCTATGAATGCAAGTGTTATAAATCTAAATGTTAAGAGAAACTTAACAAGACAAGATTAATTAAACTTTGAAACAAAATGTAGTCAACAAGGATGAAATGAACATATTATTGACCAAGCATGGTATATCAACATGTGAATGAGTATCAGACAAGTAGATATGTTCATCATGGTGATAACTTATGAAGGAAATAGTTGAACATATGAGCAAAGGTTTAATCAATAAGAGCAATCACAAAGAAATTCAAGTAAGCCATATATTCAAGATGAATCGAGGATCAGATGAATATGGCAAAAGGGTAAACAAAACCCTAATGGAAATTCATGAATATGAACAAATGAACAAGACATTCAAACATGGTTGAATCAAGGGCTTTGGGGAGTCCAAACTCAAGTGGAAGCCCTAGTCATGTATCAAGATGTTTTCAAATGATTAGTTGACAAAACCCTAAGGTTTCAACTAAAACAAAATTTAATCGAGGTGTTCTCTGAGAGAAATAACATTTAATCATGGCATACAAATGGTGTATAAGTTAAGACAACATGTTATGTACATTAAACAAGACTTATACAAAGCATATTGTGACCATACAAACATACATGTACAATTAGATCAAAAAGAAAAATCAAAAGAAATCATGAAAAAGCATGAAAAATACTTAAAAAGTACTAGTTTTCAACCTAATAAAAATGTCAAAAGTAAATATTATTTTTGGGATTTTTTTATGGATTTTCAAAATATACAAGATAAATGAGAAGTGTGCAAAAAATTGGCATAAAATAATTAATTTTGCTTGGTGAAACAATTTGATGAAGTTGTGAAGAAAACCATGAAAAATAATGGTAAAAAATAAGGAAAGGCCTTCACATGTGTTGAACTCGTGCCCTCAAGGTCATGGGCTTAAAACTTTACCAGTTAGGACATGCGCTATGGGTTGACAAAGGATGCGCAGTGAAAACAATATAGAGAGTTTCAAGTTAAAAATGGTTTAAAAAATAAAAGCAAAAGGTCTGGGGCAAGGGGGATTCGAACCCCAGACCTTACACACACACAAACCTTGAAAACACACGCTCTAACCACTGGGGTGGTGATACATCCGTTGATTTATTTTCAATGAAATAATAATATAGTAAAACTGCATTTTATATTGAAAAATGGCGCCATGGCCATGTCTTCTTCTTCCTCGAGCTTCATATTCTTCCTCAAGTTTGAATTTCACAACTCTCTGAATACTTAACCAAATGGCATGATGTAAAAATGAAAGTTGTTGGAAATTTTTCTAGGAATTGAATGGTATTAACCAATTTTATTTATATTTAGTGTAATTTAAAATAACACTCATGAACACATAAATCCTTGAATTGAAAAATTCAAAATGAAATCTTGTATGATATAGTTTATGTACAATTAACATAGGGAAATCATTCACTACATTATGACAAACAAATTGGTATCTCAAATGATCAGATATGTTGCATGAATCATAGAGACCGGTTTTTGAGAAAACTTAATTTGCAAGTGAGAATCGAATTCTTTGATAAAGGTGTTTCAGATGCAATTTCTTGATGCTAACAACTTCTTTGACCTCCAAGGAGTGTGTTGATGTGCTCAAATTGATCTGAAACCTTCTGGAACTCTCAGCTCGAATCAAGTTACAGATTGTGCAAATGAGATGTGGACCTGGTGATTCTGGTGTTACAGTTGATGGATAAGTGTTTGGATCACTTCTACATAGTGTATGTGAAGTGTTTTGATCACTGGTTTGAAAGGAAATGGCCTTGAATCGATAATTCAAGTTTTCACTCCTTTGAGACTTAAAAATTTTGGAAAGAGGAGGAATGTGAGAAAACAAGCTCATGTAATTTTTTTGTCGTGTTTTGAATTATCAAATTGAATCCTATTTATAGGAGAATGTTTCAGATATTTGTAAATTTGAATGGATTAGGATACATGTTATTACCCAATAGGTGATGTCATGTACCTATAACTTGTGTGCCAAGGTACACGTAGCCTTTTCCTCACATGGCTCAAATTTTGATCTTTTTATATTGTATTTCTTATATTGCATCTCATCCCTTGGTGTTTTGATAATTCTTGGACAAATTGGAGTGGTTTTTGGCAAATTCACTATTGCACTTTAATGCTAGAGGACAAAACTCAACTTCATGGTTTTGGAATGATTTTCTTCATGTGCCAAGGGATAGAATCTTGAAAATTTGTTATGATTTTGCAGAGCACATGGTGTCTCATGATTTTGGTGTTGATCTTGTGAATAGATCAGGCTTGCAAAGTCATCCAAAATGATCTAAAAATCGTGTGGCACAAGTCTACCCTTGAAAGTTCATCTTCAACCATGGCATATTGTGAAAATTATATCTCCTTTAAATGGATGTTCTTGGACATTTTGGAAAGATGAGATAACCTACTTTAACTTTGATGTTCAAGGTTTGTCTTGAATCAATGTGGATCATGGAGAAAAATGGCCCTAAAATTGGCTCCAACATAAGATAGATTCTATTTTTAAAAAATTCTAAGTGTCCAAGTTCAACAAGTGATGAATCTCCAACTTCATGGCTTCATATCTCTCAATCTATGCATTTTTTTTTGGGAATTGATCCTCAAGGAAAAATTTGTAGTATGTAACAAGCTCTTCAATTTGGTCTTTGGAGCAAATAAAATGGTTACTTGGATTGGAAGTTATGGCCTTGGCAAGTTGAGTAAAAACCATTGAATTTCATAACTTAGAAAAAATTCAAATTCTTCAATGTTGCCCTTTTTGCAAGTAACCTCATATTTCTTGATTTCTCTTGATTGATAATGATCCAAATCACACATTATCATCATTCTTGACTTAAGGAACACATGTTTGACCAAAAAAAGTCAAAAGTCAAACTTGACTTTGATCAGTGGTTGACTTTTCAATCAGATGAACTTGAACTTTGAGATCTTCAATGAAATCAATTCTTTGGGCTAATTGAACATTGTGGATGGATTCCAAAGGTGTTTTTGAGTGTCTTGAATCATGTTCCAAGGCTTGATATCATGTCCTGGTCAAAAGTCAAAGGTACAGTTGACTTTTCATTAGAAACCCTAGTTTATGGACCAGATGAATTTGAATTCTTGCATTACTTATGAATCAAACTTCTTGAATCAATCCACTCATATGAATGGACTAATAGGATGTATTTGAGGTCCTTGAAACATGTCTTGAAGCATAGAATAATCCTCAGATGAAAAAGTCAATTGTAAGCCTGATTGGATCAAAACCCTAATTTTAATGCACTAAGGACCTTGAGGCTTGATGAGCTTGAAATGATGCAATATTTTACTTGATTATTGATGGATGAAAGCTATTGATCTTCATGGATGAATAGGGGACTTGAGATGTTGAATATTATGCCCATCCATTGATGATTCATCCGCTTGAGCCCTCGGGGGACCACCTAACCTGTAAAGCAAGCAAGCACACACATCTTGTATTTGTAATTGGCTAGTGATGCACATAGACACACACATATGTAATGATGAATGTTATGCAAATGAGGTGGCACCTTAGGGGTAAAAAATTAGGGTATGACACTTACATAATAGCCAAAAGTAGTTGAAAGGAGTGAAAAATAACCGAGCAACACACAAATACTTTGCCAAGACACTTTCCTACAAGCAAGGCTCACTACGCCAAGTTCGTAGGCGCACTAAGTGTAACACCCGAGGCCGAAGAGGGAGTAGAGTGGTTGTAACTCCCGAGGTCGGAGAGGGCCGGGAGTGGTCGCCCGAATTCACATCGGAATGAGAGGATCCTTAGGTTGTGCAGGTATGAGACTTGATGGTTGAAGGAAGGATTATAAGGATTTATTGGTACTACTGATACCAACAATATGTATCTTCTTTTAGGTAGGCTAACAAATAAGAACTCCATATTTAAGCGTGATTGACTTGGAGTTGTATTTGGATGTGTGACCTTCTGGGAAGTTTCCTGGAATGCGTGTAAGTGAGGACAAAACATGCTGAAAAGACTCGTGTTAGGTTGTGGGGTCAGTCACAATCCTAAAAGAAATCTGGGGTGTTACAATTGGTATCAGAGCGGACCTCTCCCAATACGATTTGCTTCAGGGACGAACAAAGGGGAAGATGGTGGGCATGTAACACCCGAGGCCGAAGAGGGCAGAGAATGGTTGTAACACTCGAGGCCGAAGAGGAAGGGGAGTGGTCACACGAATTCACATTAGAATGAGAGGATCTTGAGGTTGTACACATATGGGACTGCATGGTTGAAGAAAGGCTTATAAGGATCGATTGGTACTACCTATACCAACAAGATGCATCTTTTTTTCGGTAGCCTAACAAATAAGAACTCTATAGTTATGTGTGTTTGACTTGGAGTAGTATTTGGATGGTTGGCCTTTTGGGAAGTTTCCCGAAAAGCATATGATTGAGGATAAAACATGCTGAAAATACCTGTGTTGGTTTGTGGGGTGAGTAGTAATCCTGAAAGCAGTCTGAGGCGTTACACTAAGCGAGCACAGGCGACCAAGAAGACTTCAAGGCTAAGTTACTTCATGGTGAATGAAGGGTTTGTATGCTAGTTGAGGATGAGTGATGCACCTATTAATACATGTTACCCCAAATCGAATCCACCTGGATGGGACCACATACATCCGTGTATATGACTTTAAGGATTTACTTCGATTTTCTTCTTGCATCCATGCTAAAGTTGTTCTTGATCTGCTTTGCCTGAACACATTCTTCACACATTTCGTTTGGAATGTCGAATTCTGGTAAACCTGAAACCATATTTCTTCTCTTTAGATCTTTGATGTCTTTGAAATTGAGATGACCAAGTCTATAGTGCTATATCCATTCATCCCTACTAGTTGCAGTTGCAAGGCACATATGCTCTATCACATTAAGCTCAATCTTGAAGGTTCTATTCTGATACATTGGAGACTTCAAGACCAACCTTCCATTTGAGTCGAGAACTCTTATCATCTTGTCTTCAATCGACACCTTGTAGTTCTTTTTGACTAACTGCCCTATGCTGAGAAAATTTCTCTTCATGTCTGGTATGTACCATACATTGGAGATTACTGGTTTTTTCCATATTTCCTCATAATCAGAACATCATAAATACCTCCAGTTGCTAGAGTATTGTCATTTGCAAATTTCACTATGTTCTTCATTTAGGACTTTATGTTGACAAACCAATTCTTCCTACCAGTCATGTGTGATGAGCATCCTGAGTTCAAGTACATTTAGTCCTTAAACCTTTCTTCATCTCTTGTAGTGACCATCAACAACATTTCTTCTTCTTTATGTTTGCAAGCTTTGCATCAGTTTCCTAATTATTTTGTTTTTCATGGCAATCACTAGAGTAATGACCATAGTTCTGACAGTTGCAACACTGAATGTGACTCTTGTCAGGTTTTCATCCACAACCTCTTCCTCTACCTGCACCACCACCTCTTTGGTTGCCTTGGTTTGAGGGTTTTCTCTAATTTGACCAGTTTCCTTCTTGCTGATTTCGACCAGTCAAATTATTGTAGCCTCCTTTACCTTTCCAACTTCCTTTGCCATTCTTTTCTTTTGTTGATTGCACCTGCAAGGTCACATCATTCTTTGACTTGCCTGCAGCTTTTTCAGTCATCCTTTGTTCATGAGATTCAAGTGTGCCTTGAAGCTCTTCCTTTGTCAAACTTGACAAATATTTCGAATCTTCTACGGCTACTACCACATGGTCAAACTTTGGAGCCAATGATCTCAAGATCTTTGCAACAACTGATATTGATGTTATGGTTTCTCCATATACCTTTATTTGATTCACCGGTTTTATAACCATAGTGAAGAAATCAGTTATGCTTACACTTTCTTCCATCTGAAGCATTTCATACATTCTTTTGTGATTTTGTAACATTACCTCTTTCACCTTTTCAACACCTTCAAACGATTTTTCCAGAATTTCCCATGCTTCTTTTGCTGAATCTACATCACACAACTTTTCAAAGTTATCTGCATCAACACATTGATAAATTGTAAAGAGGGATTTATAATCTTTCTTCCTCAATTCCTTATGCGTAGCCTTTTCTTCATTTGTCGCGTTTTCTACAATCGGTGTTACACATTCCTTCACAAGATCCCATAAGTCTTGATAGCAGAAAACAATCATTGGCTGTTTACACCAATTCTCATAGTTCTTACTATTTAGAATTGGAATACTTGCTGGAAAATGCTCGTTCGGATGATTCATCATGCTATGCTTCCAAGATCACGGAACCAGTGCTCTAAATGCCAGATGTTGGAATTAAACCCAAGACTTTGAGTAGTTCCAAATCAATCTTGATGAACAAGATTCAATTAACCGATTGAATTCTCTTCATGTTCTTCACTTTTCACTCGAGTGAATCAATCACCCCTTGATTGCAAGATGATTCTACAACACAACAATAATGGAGAAGAAGAAAAGAAAAACTGAATCGAGAAGAAAGAAAATTAGGGATTCAAAACAAAATAGCGGAAGAATAAGAATTTTTACAAAGTTTCTCTCTACTCACAACCTGTGATTTTATTCCTTTTCTTGGAAGCTGCAAGTATTAAAGTGTATGCAATAATAAGGGTTACTCCTTATTTATAGATTAAGTTTGCTTGCTCCCTAAGCAAATGCCAAATACCTAATTCTGCTAACATTGCAAAATTTGGCCTAAGTAAAAATCCATGTCGAGGCTAACTCCTCGACACTTCGACAACTAGGTGTTCGACAACAACATGCTTCGACACCATGAATTACATTCTCAACAAGAAGGGGTCTCCCCAAAAGCGATGCAACAACAGCATCAGACGATGAAGACGTATGTCTAGACATCCTCTTCATTTGAAGCATTGTTTTAAGGTAGTCCATCTTATCTAAAAGAAGAAGCAAAGGAAAGTAAAATCAATAAATTACTTAAATACACACAATGATTAAATGAACATGTAAAGTTTTCAAGCATAACAAATATGTTACACCTCCCATCTCTTTTAGCCTTCTCAACTAACAAGCGTGTCTCAATATACTGCTTCTTCCACTTCTCGGTCATGACATTAGAGGGTTGAACACCGTCAACAAAACCAAGATTTTTCCAGAAATCTGTGAGCTTATTCTTCAAATACTTCTCCTTTTAAGATAAGTCAATAGACATATATATTTATGTCCCCGATCCCATTAGAAAACGAATTTTGCGCTTGAACTTAGGAAACTTGTCAGTACACCTTGAGAGAACACCGAGATGAATCTTATAGATACTCTCATGAGAAGTACTAGTTAGAGGCGTGGCTGAGTAATATATGTTCTTGAAGTTTTTCATACTGTCAATATTAAAAAGACAGAAGAAAAGCGTCAGATTTGGAATGACCTTCTTGCATGTGCACCAATATTAAAAGACTTTTATGTAGGTCCAACTCATAGGATGAAGCTGTGAAGGAACAAACCCCATGGGTTTGAGTTCCCTTATCTCAAAATTATTAAAGGGGAGTCGGGACCTCATCCTAGATAAGAGACACTCATGGAGAGGAATAACACACCCCGTATATCGACTACATAACCTTTTGTCACCTTCAAGGGGTAGGACCCCCTAATCAGACGTAAGACTCACCTTAGTGAAAGTATTATATGTACCTACTACATCTGCAAAAGCAGAGACCATGCTTAGGGTTTCTGTCTCTACCTAGAGGAGTTGATCTTTGATTCCAAAAGCATTATAATTTTTTGATCCTCTCAACCTTCTTTGCTGTCAAAAGGCAAAAGAGAACGAATGTAAGTATAAGTGCGTGATTGCGATTCTATCCACCACGTTGTTGGAAATCCACCACAACCTATGGAGAATTTCTATCAATCTTGATGAACAAGATTATTATCGATACACAACAACAATGAAAAGAAAGAAAAATTATAGAAGAAAGAAAATTAGAGTTTGACAAAATATAGAAGAAGATGATGATTTCTGCAGAGTAATTGTCATGGTGAGAATCGGATACCAAGCTATTAATTAACTTGAATCACAAATCATAATTCACCACCGATCTTTAATTTATCCAAGGTAAGGGAAAAAGAACGAATAACCTATGAGTATGCAATGCAATGCAAAGCAAGAGAGAATCTAAGGTTCGGGGGTTGGTTATACCTAGGGAAGGTGCTAGCATCCTAAGTATCTGTAGTACTCTACAGGAACCTCCTGTCTTATTGTGTTATTTGTTATATGTGTGCTAAAAGTGTAAAGGGAAAAAGGCCTAGGGGTATATACACTAAGTATGCTCGCCAAGACATCGCATCTCATGCCTAAGTATCCTGAAGGGAATGGAATCAGAGCATTCATAGTTCCCCTTACTACAGGAGTAAAAGGGTGTAAAAGAAAAGGTTGCTGGCCAAGGATTGACCTTGTGCCTACGTATTCTCAAAAGGAACTTTGAGAAATCAAAGCGTCTGTAGTTCGGACTACTACGGATGAACGCAATGTTTGTTGGTTGGTTAGGAGAAGAGATAAATTGTCATCTTAAGTAGAATACTTAACTGAACCACCACAAATATGCGGAAGATGGATCTTTGTTTCACATTAAGGGAATGGCTCTGACTCAAAAATCGGATCGATGAGTATGCCACATACCTCTCTCAAGTGGAAAAGAATCAAGGTCTTTCTAAACTATGTCATGGGGTAGGAGATTTACATCTTAATTAGGGATGACTCATGTCTAATCTCTCTTGGGAGATAAAGGGAGACTAACTGTAAGTTGTCTAAGTTAAACATTCTAAGGTAAACTATCATGAGTAGTTATCCTAAGGGAATCCGTCTAAAGGGAATGAATCTAAATATGTACATCCTAAGGTAATCAACCTATAGGGAAAACATGGATCATGCACAGAGTTAGAATGCAAATGAACATGAATGTATAGTCAATAATATGTCCTTCCCTTGGACTCAAGAATAGTCAATATAGAGGCTCAAGAGCCATAAATGGATATCAGACAGAGTAAGCATCATGAGAATGACATACAATAAGCAAACAACAAAGTTAAGGGCATAAACATGCATCAAGCAAAAAGTAGGAGATGGAAGGATCTAACCAAAAAATGGCGCATGACAAGCGTTCCCCTCTATTGGACCAGCGAGCCACCAATATAGACAAAGCAACACAATCGATGCAAGGTCTCCAAATCTCAACTCCAAGAGCATAGGGAATGGTCCTAGATCTAAGTCCACATTCCAAAGCTCGAGATAGTAACCACAGTCCACCAATTAAAAGTTTTAGGGTTTTGATAGTTTTATTGAGTGTTTTGAATGAAGTATGAACAAGATAAGATGACAGTATGAATATGAACAATGATAATAATACAAACAGTGATATATTAACAGAAATTAAGTCAAGAGTATATAGACAGAAATTAAAGTTAGTGGTCAATTAGTAATCGGATGAATCGGGTCCACATTAGTGCTAAACCATCGTAGCACGATCCATGACGAAGATCATACTATAGGAGGTCGCGCAACCGATCTATGTGCTAAAACACGATAGAGAAATGATATTGAGGATCATTCTCCAAAGAAATCGTGCCACACGAAAAGAAAAGGTGACAATCTCGTCTTAATCACAAACTTTCATCGATTAATCGAAGGTAACCTATCACGATCCCAAAGTGTAGAAAGTGATCTTGATGATCACTAACTACAGATTTGGAATAATGAAAGTTAATCGCTTCAACTATCAACATTCGTGAATAAAAAAGACTTCATCAATCAAAAATGAAAATAGAAGAAGAAGATGATGTGAAATGAAATGGAAATGGAAATGAGATATAAATGAGTTTTGTCTTAATCAAGATTTAAATCAATAAATCGATAATCTTTGATTTTAGATTTTCATTGACCAATAAAAAAAGAAAATGGTCTCATATTGATCAAGGTTTTGAATCGAGATCTTTTGTTATATCATCGACCAAAAATAATGAAAATGGAAATTGATCAAAACCTAAAAATAATTAGACAAAAGAAAATTAATAGTTTAGAAAATAATAAACTAAAATCTCAAAACATTAAACTAAAAAAACAAAGATGGAGGGGTGAATATTGACCAAGATGATCATATGGGCTATGAAAAGCCCATCACCTTCTTATTCAAGAAATAAGAAAAAAACATATATAAAACAAAATAATGGGCCGAGCCCAATGAAAGGTTAAAACCAAAGAAGAAGGAAACCTAATACTATCAACATCACATTTTCAACCCAATATATTGAAACATGATCTTTTTAGTTAAAAAGCAAACAAAAAATATTTAGTGAGAGAAGAGCATCAAGTTAAATTAACTATTGGAATTTTTCTAAAAAAACAAATTAAAAAAACACACGCTCAGAATTCCATAACTTCATCACTGCGTCTAAAGATCGATGAAAAAACATTGGTGGTTCAACCTTCTTCTTCCGCATCAGATCTCGTTTCTCTCTCTCCTTAGCTTCTCCCTCTTCTCGAGCTCTTCCTTCGGCTTCGCATCTCTCACGGCGCGGGTGCGGCTTCCTTCTCGCGATTGGAAATGGCGAGCGGTTGCAGCAAGGGTGGTTTGTGTTGCTACGGAAAAGCGTTGAAAGGTTTGTTTGTTGTTCACAACGAAAACGGTGGAGGAAATGGTGTGGTTTATGTTTGTCGACAAAAGCGGAGAGAGTTTGGTTGTTAGAAGTTATTGTGTTGTGTGTTGTTCTGTTGTGGAGAGTATGGTAGAGGCGAGTGAAGGTGATTTGTGAGTGTCAAAGGGTAAGGTGAGAGTTTTAACAAAGGGAGAAGGATAGGTGGTGTTGTTGTAGTGAGACGGTGGTGTATTTCGCGTGAATGCACAGTGGATGCAGGTTAAGTGTCAAATGGACATGGGTATGAGTTTTTATAGGAAAAGTGAAGTGACGATGGAAGAGAAACAGGTTGTTGAAGGATCACGGTTTATGTTGCTGCTTCCTTTTTTGTTCTTTTGGATAAAGAATAAAGTTTAGGTGTAGGCCATACATGTGGAAAGTGGAGAGGAATGGAGAGGGAGTATGTTGCGCATGAGAGAGAGAAGTTATTAGCAGGGAGGCATGAATGGTTGAAGGTGAGTCGCTATAAAGTGGATGGTGTTTGATATTATGCTTTTTTTCCTTTTCCTGTGCGTATGGCTTTGTGTGAAAAAATGAAAACAAAAGGGTACAATGGAGAGTAATGGTTTTCTTTTGTCCTTTTTTGTGAGGTATGAAAATGATAAAATATAAAAAGCTGTATGTTTTTATGGTGGGGCAATGATACGCAGAGTGTAGCATGTGGCTGGAGGTTTAGTGTGTACGTTGGCCTACATGCATGGCCAAGGATGATATTTATACAAATAAATACAAACAAAACATGACCTCTAAACTTGTTAAATAAGTTTTATAAAAAATAGAAACAAACAAAATTAAATAATAAATTAAATTACAAATATCAAATAAAACTTAGACTAAAAAGAAAAATCTGATTGATTAAAAGAAAATACTAATTAAAAATAAAAATAAAATCAATAATATATATATATATATATATATATATATAATGAATAATAATAAAATCTATATTAAGATAATCAAATTGATAATAAAGAACAAAAAGTTAATTAAAAGAAAAAAAAAAGAATAAAGTCGATTAAAATCGGCAAATCAGACCGGAATCGAAGTGCTCAGAAAAATAAAACGAACACACCAAAATGATCAGCACAAAATATACTTATCGAAAAAATAGAGCGTTTGGTCAAGTTTTGAAATAAAATTTAACTGCTAAAACAGTTTAAACTGATAAAAAATGTGATAGAAAAGTGGTCGAAAAAATTAAAATGAGCACGTCAGGTTAAACTACGTGAAACATAGATTAATCTCACTGACGTCTGCAGGCTCGATTTTAAAATCCTCCGTTCACTGATTTTTCACGCAGTCGACTATTGGTTTGACCGATTCGGTTGTAAATTCCAACAAATTTATTCTGGCTGATAAATTGGGTATTATGCAAGATGAGATGCGTGATATGCTATGCAGACGATGCAAAGCGAAAAATGTGTAATCTTAGGGTAAAAAATTAGGGTGTGACAGATATCCCTGTTTAAGTTTCTTCTATCTGGAGACATGGAGATTGAAATCTTCGTCTCGACGAGATAGGAGAGACTTAAATATAAACAGTACAATTTCTGGCCCTAAGATGCCACAAGATGCGCATGATATGATATGAAATGCAAGACAAAGATCCTGTGAGGAATGATGTCACAAGGGATAGCTGCATACGAAAAATGCTGAAACACAGACAAAGAATGAAAAACCCAACAACAAAGCAAGACTCCACGGGGGAACGATCAAACTCCACTGGGGATGAGACTCAACTCCACTAGGGAAGAGACTACTAACTGACAATCACGAGGTATCTTAAACACAGTGTGATGAACTTGTGATGAAATCTTTTAACAACTTCCACTTGGAGGACCTACTGTCAAGGCCAACTGTGGGGATTCTAAGAGACATCAACCGGAGGAGTCTACTGTCGAGACTTAGAACCTCACTGGGAATACCTTCTGTTAATATTTTATTGAAAAAGTTCCAACTATGAAAATTACTAGGCAATCTGCTGTCGAGATTAACCAAAGAATCTGAAAAGAGGACAACTATTTGTTAAAGTTTAAACGTGCATCAAAGTTAACCAGAGAGTCTACCGTCGAGATCCTGGAAAGAAAGAAACATCTTCTACTGAAGTTTGCTGGAGATCTACTGTCGAGAATAACCAGAGAATTTATAAATGAAACACCTTCTATCGAGGTCTACTAGAAATCTTCAGTCGAGACTTGCCAAAAAATAAAAGAAAATACCTTCTATCGAGGTTTATTGAACGCTCTATTTTAAAACTTATAGGAGAATCTACTGTCGAGATTAACCAAAGAGTCTGAAATAGAGCCAACTTCAAATAATCAAATGATCTGTTTAAAAAGATGATAAGCCTCCCCTCGCCTCGTGTTGCAAGCCACGTGTTGGTCTCAACTTCTTCTTCAATCAAGGTTTTCCTTGAGATGGGTAAACAAACCTCCCCTCGTACCGGGTCTTAGACCATAGACTGGTCTCAGCTTCTTCTTTGATCAAGCTCATTTAGCTTGAAAAGGGTAAACAAACCTCCCCTCGTACCGGGTCTTGGACCGCAGACTGGTCTCAGTTTCTTCTTTGATCAAACTCCTTTAGCTTGAAAAGGGTAACAAACCTCCCCTCATACCGGGTATTGGATAGCGAACTAGTCTCAGTTTCTTCTTTGATCAAGCTCCATTAGCTTGAAAAAGGTAACAAACCTCCCCTCGTACCGAGTCTTGGCCCGCGGACTGGTCTCAGTTTCTTCTTTGATCAAGCTCCATTAGCTTGAAAAAGGTAAACAAACCTCCTCTCGTACCGGGTCTTAGACCGCGGACTGGTCTAAGTTTCTTTTTTGATCAAGCTCCATTAGCTTGAAAAGGGTAAACAAACCTCCCCTCGTAACGGGTCTTGGACTGCGGACTGGTCTCAGTTTCTTCTTTGATCAAGCTCCATTAACTTAAAAAGGGTAAATAAACCCCCCCTCGTACTGGATCTTGGACCGCGGACTGGTCTCAGTTTCTTCTTTGATCAAGCTCCTTTAGCTTGAAAAGGGTAAACAAATCTCCCCTCGTAGCGGGTCTTGGACCGCGGACTGGTCTCAGTTTCTTCCTGGAATGGTGAATACTTATGGGAGAGTATCTTTCACAGGGAATTGGAACTTCACTAGAGATCTATGACTTCAGCGGGAAATCATAGTTTTTGGAGGTTAGGAAGTTTCAACGGGGATCTTCAAAAGAGATGTGGGTCGGCTGACTTGTAAAATAAGTCTTCTCAAATAAAGAGAAAGGTCAACTGAATCTTCACCAAACTTCTCGAAGAGATGCCATTTGATGGAAGCAAATTGAGTAGTGGACTCACTGGGAGAACATCACTGAGGATAACTATTACTGTAGTTTGAAGATTGCATTGGAGCAAATAAAATCCTTGTATCAGGAATTCTCAAATAAAGAGAAACACTTGTAAAGTCTTCAACAAACTTCTCTGACGGATTTCTGGAGAGATGCCATTTGATGGAGAACAAGTTGATAGTCTTGATAACTCATGGAGATAGACAAACTGTCTTGAAAAGAAACTACCATTTGTCGTCTAAATTGAAAACCTGAGACGAAATCAAACTGCTCAAATAAAGAGTTGCCATTTGTTGTTTGGGCATAGATTGCTGAAGAAAGATTTTGTCTTCAAGGGTGATCTTCAAGTAGATTCTTCCTGGGGAGACAAAGTGCAAAATAAATGCACCCTCGATCTAAGTTCAATAGCCTAGAGAGATTCAAAATTGTGATTGTCAAGGACCAAAGTTCAATTCAAGAAATAACTGAAAATAAACGGTCAAGAAAGACCCTATCCAGTGAGGAATAAACTCAACTGGGGTTTATCTTTATCTAAAAAATGGAAAAGAAAACTAAAGCAACCATCATCCACGAGGATTGAAATCGGTGGGGAATTAGAAAGGATGTGTTCTTTCTGCTTAGGGCTGACGACTCTACTTGGAGGGAGAAGACAAACCCAGTCACTTGGGGGATAAACACGGCCAAAGTGAACAAACAACAAATAAACATCACAAAAAATGCAAAATGTACAGATGCCATGTATCTATATGAATGAATGTATGTCATGTTATGCTTATGCTGTAAAACAACGAAAGAGAAGGTAAGCTGGATATGAAATAAACATCTCGACAAGGATATTCGGTCCACCTCCGCAAGATAGAAACATCATTGGGATGAATGGGAAGTCACATATAGGATCACAGTCCTGCTTCAAGGCTTCAAACTTCTCTGGGGAATGAGAGCACTCCACTTGGGGATGAACACCATGACTTCACTGACGGGATTGTCAAGATGAATTCGGCTACTCTGTTGGGGATGAGAAAGATCCGCTGGGGAAGGATTAAAATCGTGTTTGGAGAGACTTCATGGGGGATAAAAATAAATATCCACGCGAACCGAAGTAGTCTGGAAGGAAGTTGTAACTGGAGATGCCAGAGCCGAGGCCTCACAGGGGATAAAATAAATATCCATCTCTTTGGAGAAGCTCGAATCAATGTTGCAGCTGAAGATGTCAGAGTTGAGACTCCATGGGGATGAAATAAACATCCACTTTGTTGGGGAAGATTGAAGTTGTAAGAAATCCACTGAGGAGTGAAATATCATTCACTTTACTAGGGAAGGTTGAAGCTAAGGAAACTTACTGAGGAATTCTTAGGTCACCAACTGGGGAAATCTTGCACCAAAACTGGCATAACTGCTTGACGTAGATTCACCGGGGATTGACCACCTGAAGTAGAGACTTATTGGGGACATAGGTGAAGAATGTTGTGAGAACAAATATGTTCTGCATTGATGAATTATGTGGTAGTCGCCATTTTGAACAACGGTTGTTGTGAATGGATAAAATAATCTTTGATTCTCAAATGTGTAATACCCCAAATTTTGACCACTTAGATTTCCCATCATTGTGAAAATCATCATCACAATATGGATGAACCATCATGCTTCATTAGCCTCCCCAAAGATGGGTGAGCATCCAATACAATCAGAATTAGGGTTTCAAGCCCTCTCTGAGTGCTTAGACAAAGGATCAATCAAGAAATGACATGATCTTCAACTTGTCTAATCTCTCAAACATCCACAATGGATCAAAAATGACTCCCACTTCAAGGATTAAGCACAAGGCTGCTCCCTTCTAGGTGGATCAAGTCTCAAGATCGACAGTGTCACCAAATTAGGGTTTTGGTCGACCAGGGCCTCCAGATGGAAATTTTCATTTGGGCACATGGCAATGATCCAAAACATAACCTAATATACTTCATGTAACCTCATGAACCCATGCATCAAGTCAATTTTGCCTCAGGGGATGCATTCATAAAAAATCAGGAATTAGGGTTTCTTGACCTAATTCACCCCTAAGTTGACTTTTGGGACAAACCATGAGCCAAGACCTCAAGATATGATTTGAGGGTCTCTAATATACCATATTGATCCATTTGGAACAATGGATTGATCCAAGAAGTTTGAGCAACAAGACTCAATTTCATCTGCACCACAATTAGGGTTTTAAGAGAGAAGTCAACTGTAACTTTGACTTTTGACCTGGACATGCTCCCAAACCCTAATACATGATTGAATATACCCTATGACACCCATGGAACATGTCCATCAAGTTTGATTTAGGTCAAGGACATGATTTCCTGAAGAATTGCACAGTTTGGAATTCATCTGATAAAAAGTCAACTGTGCACAAAAGTCAACTTTGACTTTTTGAGATTTTTCACCAAAATGGATTTTTAACCCTAAAATGATGTTAATGTATGATTTGAATCATCATTCATCAAGAAAAATCAAGAAAAGTGAGATAACTTGTAAAAGGGGTAACCATAAAACTTAGAAATTTTTCTAAGTTAAAAATAAAGTGGCAAAGGTACCAACTTTGGAGGACCATAACTCCTAAACCACAAGGCCATTTTTTCTCATCCAAAGATGGATTTGTATCCCTCATTATCACCTATAAAAACTTCAACTACAAGTCATTCCAATTCATTAAGGATTTTGAGTTATGGAGTGATCAAAGTGGCTGAAAAGTGAAAAAGTCACTTTTTCCAACACTTAGTGAAATTTTCACTAAGTCAGAATTTGCCTTCACTTTTTGCCAAATGTAGGGGGATTTTTCACTTGGAATCAAAAGAGATCAAAAGCAAACTTGTTCAAACAGTTGTTGTATCATGTAAGAGCTTTCCAAAATGGCCAAGAACATTGCCAAATTCAACCTACATCATGAGATACAACATTGTCAAGTTGCCTTGCTGAAATCTGTCAAAGCAAGGCAGAATTTGCAATTTGGCTCGATTTGCCAAAATCAGCCAATTTCAATTGCTCCAAGCTACTTGGACACCTCAGAGGATTGAATCTAAAGGGGACAATCACTGAGCCAAGTCTCCAAAGTCCAAGGAACAAGGAATAGCATGTTGAACCTAGAGTTGCCAAAATAGGGACAAGACTTCAAATTTGGAATGAGGCATTCAATGGAACCATCAAGGTGGCATGGACTGAGCCATTCTCATCTGAAATCAGTCAAGACTTATCCAAGACCAAAGGGACCAAAGCTCTGTGCCCTAACCTCTAGTCAATGGCTAGAGGAGACTTTCATTTCCATTGGCCAACATTGAGGAAACCTACTTACCAGCTGCCATGCACTATTCCTTGCAAAACAAACTTGCTCTACTATAAATAGAGCTCAATTGTGGTCAGTTTGAGTACACCAAAGCCATCTAACAGATGCTTTCCTCAAAATCTCTTTCTCTTGACAAAAATGCCTTTCTTAGCAAGGTAGCTATCGGGTTTTGAGTTTGAGAGCAATTCTGCACAAACCAATCACTCACACACCTCACATACATCACATATGAGCTGATCAAACACTCACATAACATCTGGAACATCAAAATCTCAAAATCACTTGCCATCCACACAAGTTTGAAGTGAAGTTGCAGCTGAGATGCCATAAACTGATCCAGTCCATTTCAATCAAATCCAAGTGTTCAAACACACTTCATATGGTGTAGGGAAGCTGTTCAGATCATCACCACTCATCTGTAACACCTCCAAATCAAAAATCACTTTGAACTTGATGTCACGGCTTGGAGGTCAATACTTAATTTTTGAAGCATTAATCCAAGATCACAATTTGTTTTCCATGTGTTAAACAATTTTTGATCATTTTAATTGAATTTTTATTCAATTAAATACATTTTGAAAACAAATTAGGGTTTTGGATTAATTCAACCCTCATAAATCATTTTCAAAACACTTTGGGCCTCTATTAGAGTGTAAGACCCAATCCTTTTTTTTTTACCAAATCATCTTTGGGCCTCACTTATTGTATAAGTCCCGATACCGTCAAAAAACAAACGGCGCGATCGTCGCCTTTTCAAAAATCATCTGGGCCTACCCTCGAGTAGTAAGACCCATTTATTTTTCTCAAAACTCTTTGGGCCTCTTGAGAGAGTGTAAGACCCATCCCCCCTTGTACAAAACCTTTTTGGGCCTCACTCATTGTATAAGTCCCTCTGTACAAGTAAACGGCGCGATCGTCGCCCGTTTAAAAATAAAAACCATCTGGGCCTACCCTCGAGTAGTAAGACCCATTTCTCTTTTCTTTAAACCTTTTTGGGCCTCTTGAGAGAGTGTAAGACCCATCCCTTTGTACAGAAAACCTTTTTGGGCCCCAGTCACTTGTATAAGTCCCTCTGTACAAATTCAACAGTGCGCTCACTGATAAAACCCTGGGCCTCTCCTTGAGCTGTAAGCCCCAAATCTTTATTTTTCAAAGCACTTTCTCCTTTGATTTTGAATATACTGTTGTTTTTAATCTTTCTTTGTTGAACAACTAACCAAACAGCATGGAAGCACTACAACCGAGTAAGTGGTTATCGCTTTCATTTACTGCTTTCATATTATAAACTGTATTGTGGGGCTGCTCACTGTAAGTCTCCTTTCATAAACTCATATCTACTGTGTAATAATAGTATAGATATTTCGAGTTTCCCCGGCAACTACGTCTAGAACTAGGTGACGCCGTTTCATTTATTCGTAGAAATAGACGCCTAGATCCCCAATAGGAGCACCAGATACAGTCTTCTCTTCGGCTGTCCTCCTTAGGAATCGTCAAGAAGCTCTACTCCCCAAGATGAATGTATTCTCCGTGAATGGCATCTTTGAGTTTCTTCCCAATTCTCGAACTTTCCTGACTTGATCTATTCCTTGTGGATAGCTTGCCTTGAATGTCTCGGGGTTTGGGTACCCACTACGGTCATAATCTTGGACCTTAACTAAGGAACCCTCTTTAAAAGTTAAAAGTCGCTGGATAGTAAACCTCGCACGTTTACCAGTGGTTTTCATCTTTAAAAGAGTTATCTCTCCTAATGGAAAGGAGATGATAGACCCACGGGCTTCTTAAAAGCATCGGCCTCCTCTGGGGCATTATTCAAGGACCCTACGGCTTCTTAGAAGTATTCACAGCCTCCTCTTAGGCTTCATATAATGATCTCTTCCTCCGGGAATGATAGCCTCCTCTTGGGCTTAGTACAAGGACCCGTCGGCTTCTTAAAAGTTTCCAGCCTCCTCTTGGGCTTCGTATAAATTGTCCCGACGACCTCCTAGAGGTATAGGAACAGAACCTAGTCATCCTCATAGAACATTCCTTTCATAGAGTCTACTACTGTTTCTCAAAGCATAGTACGAAAGATAAAACTCTAGACACGGACAGTCTAACTTCCTTGAGTCTCAAAGACATTCTCAAGCACCCTTCGTTAAATAGGAAGGAAACCCACAGACTCAGATAGTCTCGATACCCTTTGGATTTCCCGTTTCCTCAAAGAGAAGGAAATATCCCTGATCCTCAAATCAAATCCCTGAGTACAGTGTTGCTCATATAAGAACTGATTTTCTCTTTTAAATCAGTATATTGGATCTGTCACTCAACTGAAATAGTTACAATAGCCTCCATCTCGGGCTTCGTACGAGATACCAAAATTCTCCCCAGTGGAGTCAAAACAACCTTTTAGCCTCTCTCTCGGGCTTTGTACGAGACACAAAATAGCCTCCTCTTAGGCTTTGTATAATGATTTTCCTAGCGGAAACTAGCCTCCTCTTAGGCTTTGTATAACGATATGCCCCACTGGGTCAAAAACTTTTAGCCTCTCTCTCGGGCTTTGTACGAGACACAAAATAGCCTCCTCTTAGGCTTTGTATAATGATTTTCCTAGCGGAAATTAGCCTCCTCTTAGGTTTTGTATAAGAAAACCACTGGTTGATCCAATCGACCTTTTAGCATCAAAGTTGTGCCTCGTTCGCAGTACACAAACATCAACAACTCCTTTCCTTTCATCTAATCGCTGTAAGCGGCAAGCCTCTGGATCATCTACATCCATGCCACTATCCCTCTTTTAGCATGAGAAATTCCTAAGGAAAGATGGCATTGCTCTACACTGAGTTAAAGTCTTCTCCTTCAGGTTAAAACCCTTTCTTCGGAAATTATGGCATTGCTCGGATCCGCGTATCCTAGTTAAAGTAATTCTCCTTCTCCCCTCTTTAGAGATGACAAATTCTCTCTAAAGTTAAGGTCTTTCAGCTTCACGTCTTGGGCTTTGAACAAGACACAAATAGACCTTTTAGCTTCACATCTTGGGCTTTGAACAAGATACAAATCACCTTTCGCTTCACGTCTTGGGCTTTGAACAAGACACCAAAAAACCAATTTCCTCCCATAGAATAGGAGGAACTACGAATGCTCTGATTTCCCTGTTTCGGTAAACGGGAATACGTAGGCATAAGATCGAAAGAAAAGATCTTAGCGAGCGCAATCAACAAAAAACCCAAATCCCATATCTCCATCATTCAAAAGCAGTAATTCAAAAGCATCAGTCTTAACATCCTAATCCTTGTTCCCCGCTAGAAAGCCCTAGAAAGAAAGAAACCGTATTGGCGAAAATACGAATAACCAGTACAAAGGCCTCCCACATTGATAGCATCCGTAAACTAACAGACCGCTGTTTAAACTCAGTATGCAAAGCAGGGTTAATTGGAGACATCTATTTCCCTTCCTTATTCAGCTCACAATAGGATAAAAAATGAATCGACCTGTAGTTTTAAGCTCAACCGCAGAGAGCGACCAGCGCTTAAGAACCGCGTCCAAAACCGCTCGCTACAGAAACGTGGCGCCCACCGTGGGGCCCATTCCTTTCTTTCTACTTCTCTTGTGTGAAAAGTTACACAAATGGCGACTCTGCTGGGGAGTCTCCTTTTCTGCCTTAGGGCATCATCCCCGTTTTCTACGGAAAATGGGAACTCTACCGAAGAGAAAGATTGACCTATGCTGGTCCATCTCTTGGGCAAGGAACCACAGATTGGGGCTTTCGCCGGGGAACCCATTTCTGTTAGGAACTTAGGAATCGTAGCTTTATAAGTCTAGGATGATTAGGACAAATATATATACTGCTTTTCCTAATTGCTATACGTGTTTATTTTTCTGCTACTGGGAATGCGTGTGATGCCGCATGTGGTGAGATTGAGTATACACTTAAGAAAAGCCAACCTTTTTCGTAGTGCGGAAGCTATCGGAAATAGCTGTTACGCGATACTACCCTCATTTGAGGCTGGTGATCTATTCTCGGTGAATGGCACTTACTCTAAGATTGCACACAACTCGCTGACGATCCGCTTGTTGTTTTGCCTTCCTGGGAGGAGCTGATGATAATGAGTACAGGTACAAAAATCACCCTAGTATAAACCTTTGGGGATGGGTAGAGCCTTGACTTCATGACAACGACCCTTTGACCCCATGTTTTTTCTATGTTTTTGTGTGCTGCATTCATGCATTCATTTAATAAAACATTAAAACATTCAAAAAACTTTCTCTTCTAGTCTCTCTGTTTTTCAAATTAAACTAAGACTGTGATTGCAAATATCAGAGAAAAGGATTACGCTAATGGATTTCGGTAGAAGGAGAACTCACCAGTATACCTTCAAGGTTCCAAAACTAGGGGATTTGAGAAAGTTAGCGAGGATGATCGTTAACCCAGAGGCTTTCAGAGCCAAGCACGGAGGTCTGCTACCGCTGTTAAGAGTCCATGTGATTAAGGGGATCATGGACGCGCTCATTCAGTTCTACGATCCGGTTTATCACTGTTTCACATTCCCGGATTACCAGCTAGCACCAACGCTGGAGGAGTATTCTCATCTGGTTGATCTACACATTATGGATCGAGCTCCATTTTCTGGACTGGAAGAAATTCCAAAGAATCAGACTATTGCAAGAGCAATTCATTTGGACGAGTCTGAGGTCAGGACTCACATGACTACTAAGGGTGGCATCCAAGGTTTGCCAGCCCAGTTCTTGACAAAGAAAGCTCTGTACTTCGCTAGTATAGGGAACATCACTGCTTTTGAAAGCATCTTTGTCTTGCTCACCGACGAATTATTTTTGTTTCCCAACATCAATAACTTCGTCGATATCAACGCTATTAAGGTTTTTCTCATTGGAAACCCTGTGCCGACTTTGCTCGCAGATGCGTATCATTCTGTACACTTGGGAAATTTGTACAGCGGAGGGGAGATCACATGCTGTGTACCTTTGCTCTACAAATGGTTTATCTCTCACTTGCCCAAAACTGCTGCTTTTTGGGATTGCAAGAGTGTCTTACGTTGGTCGCAGAAGATCATGTCTCTCACCAATTCCGATATAGATTGGTATAATAGGATTTATGAGGGAATCAGAATCATTGACCGTTGTGGAGACTTCCCTAGCGTACCCCTCATAGGAACTAAAGGAGGAATCAACTATCATCCGATATTAGTTCTTCGTCAATTTGGATACCCGATGAGACACATCCCACTGGGTGTTCATCTGGAAGGTCTTTTCTTCAAAGAAGGAGAAAGTGACAGAGCACTAAAGATGGAAATAGTGCAAGCTTGGAAACAAGTTCATAAGAAAGGACGAGAGTCTCTGGGAAAACCGAACTGTGTCTCGGTGGAGCCTTATCTCCATTGGGTACAAACCAGAGCTCTCAAGCTAAAAATGCCTTATCCTCGTTACGGAATTCTTCCACCGAGGGAAACTGTCATGTACTTCATGACGGAAACTGAAAAGCTTCAGGTTACTCTCAACAAAGTTCAAAAGGAAAGAAGATCTTGGAAGAACAAGTACCGCACCCTCGACGTAGAGTGTATCCAAATACAGCAATTACTAAATGAGAAAGATACTCTGATTGAAATTTTGGAGCAGCATGCTGTAGAGAATCAAGATGACCAAAGGAATTTGCTCACTTCTTTCACTTGGCAAAGGAATGACAACCCGACAACGGCCCAAGCGCCCCCGTCAAAGAAAAGGAAGGTACCAGAATCAGCACCCGGTTTCTCCTCAGACAGGACTCGGGACCCATTAGTTTAGGTTTCTGTTTCTGCACTTTGTAATCTACTGTATTTCCATTTCTGTAATCCTTTGGAATTCAATAAAAAGGGGTTTCCCCACAGTTTGATATTTGCAATCTAATTGTCGAAGTTTATTTTGATTAAACCAAAAAGCAATTAATATAATCATTGCATTCATCATTCTCACATCGCGTATTCTCCTTACCTACGAATCTCACGTTTGTGTCTCGATTCTAGAGTCAAACTGTCTCATTCGTATAATACTCGGGGCAATCGTCAGAAAAAGATGGATGATCTTGAGGAAGAAAACAGAGAGTTGAAAGAAGAGATCGACATTCTGAGAGAGGATATGAGAAAGCTTCGTAACGACATGCAAGCCATGGCAGAAGCTCAGCTACAAAGAACTATGATCTCAGAGATCACCTCAACGCCCATCATAGAAAAGTATGATCCTAGGTATCAGATGCCGAAAGATCGTCCTTGGGGCATGCCTGTTAACTATATCCCGGAAGGATATGTTCCGCCGATCACTGAAGATCAGGGAATCGCAACAGAAGCCGCTGGGCTGAAGGTTACAAACTTCGGGAAAGCGAAGATGCTAGGGGCATACTGAAGACTCCTGAAGGTTACAAACTTCGGGAGGCGCCAAGACTTACTGCCGTAGTCACGGTACCACCCCCTGTGGTGCACACTGTCCCGGAAGGACAGATTCCACAAACACCTTCTGGTAAGAAGGAAACTATGTTCGATAGAATGGATGAATTCCAGGAGCAGTTCTTGGAAATGCAGAAAGAGCTGCAAGCCATTCGCGGTCAGGATCTATTTGGAAAGGACGCCGCAGACCTCTGCTTGGTCCCAAATGTGAAAGTCCCGCACAAGTTCCAAGTGCCCGACTTTGAAAAATACAAGGGTAACTCTTGCCCTCAGAGCCATCTGGTGATGTACGCTCGGCGGATGTCAGCCCAGACGGAGAATCAGGACCTGCTGATTCATTACTTTCAGGATAGTTTAACCGGTCCTGCCTTAAAATGGTACATGGGTTTAAACCGTACTACGATCAGCACTTTCAGAGATCTTGGTACTGCCTTCATCCAACAATACAAATACAATTTGGACATGGCACCCGACAGAGATCAACTCAGATCAATGTCGCAAAAGGACAAGGAAACCTTTAAGGAGTATGCTCAAAGGTGGCGTGAAATTGCCGCTCAAATTTGTCCACCTCTTGAGGAAAAAGAGATGACAAAAATCTTCTTAAAGACCTTAAGCTCATTTTACTATGACCGAATGGTTGCCAGTGCACCCAGTGATTTCACCGAAATGGTCGGCATGGGTGTACGTCTTAAGGAAGCCGTCCGAGAAGGACGTTTGGTAAAAGACACTGGATCAACGAGTGGTACTAAAAAATACGGTAGTGCTCTCCCTAAGAAAAAAGAGCAAGATATTGGGAATATCTCTCTCGGAAAGCAAAGGCGTCGTTATCAACCAGTAGCAGCTGTTACTCCTGCTATCGGCCCCGCGCCTGTTCCTATGTATCAACCTCAGGTTGCGCAGAGCCAACCTGACCAACAAAGGACACAACAGCCTCTTCAGCAGGCTCGTCCTCCATATAACAACAACCGTACAACACGGCCACCAGGATTTGATCCTATACCTGTAACGTACGCAGAACTGTTTCCGTTACTGCTAGCCAAGGGCCACATCCAGACTAAGTCTCCCCTTTCAGTTCCGGAAAATCCGCCTTTCTGGTTTAAGGTGGATCAAACATGCCCTTATCATCAAGGAGGTTCAGGGCATAACATTGAGACATGCCTCAATTTCAAATCCGACGTGCAAAAGCTTGTTAGGAGCGGGCTCTTATCTTTCAAAGATACGAACCCTAATGTTCTTACGAACCCGCTGCCTCAACATGAGAAGGCTGCAGTCAATCTGATTGAGAAAGAGACTAACAATGTCTATCAAATTCACGATGTACTCTTATTGGGGGCCAATCTGGTCAAGATGCATTGTAGACAGAGTGGATATGGCTATGTGCCACCTCATAATTATCACCAGTGTGATATCTACTCTAAAGACAACCAGGGGTGTTCTGTAGTGCAAGCAGCTCTACAGGAATAGATGGATCTCGGATGGATCCAAGAGCACCGAGTTCGTGGAGTTAACATGGTTTACACGAATTCTAACGTCATTCAAAACCACGATATCCGTGCGATGAATGTCAACTTGGTGGCGATGCACTTAAGGCAAAGCCAGTATCATAATCTGCCACGACACGATTACAGTTCCTGTCTGATTTGCTCGGTAAATAAACAGGGATGCTCTTTCATACAAGAGGCCCTCCAACGTCAGATGGATCTTGGATGGATCCAAGAGTACCATGATAGGAACTCCTATCAAATCAACATGGTTCAAATCTTTGACATTCGCGTGATGAATACCAACCTGGTAGAGTTACATGCTGAACAGGTCCGACTTGGATTCTTAATATCACATGACTATCAAAATTGTAAAGCGGGTTGCGAAAACGATCGAGGTTGTACCCTTGTCCAGGAGGCACTTCAGCACTTGTTAAATCACTGGTGGATGCCAATCTATATGGACGAAGATACTCAGCAGATTAGTATCAATAACAGGAATCCTACTCGTCGTCAAAGTCAGGATGTCCGATCAATGGAAGGTAACCTAGTGAGGTTACATTGTATTCAAAGTGGGCGTGGCCAGGTGCCACCACACAACTATGACAGTTGTAGCGTCTGTTCGGAAAGTAACCAAAGGTGTTACCTTGTGAGAGCAGCTCTTCAGGGTCAGGTCGATCATGGAGAAATTCGTCCATATCCAGGTTCTGGACCCATCAACTGGACGCCGAACTACCTTGCCGATCAAGTTGAGGATGTTGTCACAATCTCTAGTCATCATAGGACCAGGGATGTTTTTGCCATTATCCCTCTACTTGACGAATCTAAAGTTCCCAACCGGGAACGGATCAAGGTTACTTATGATGGTCAGAAAAACCAGAAGGTTCCCATAGTCATCTATCTACCGGGACCATTACCGTATGAATCAGCTAAGGCGATCCCTTACAAATACGGTGCAACAACAATTGAGAATGGAAAGGAAATTCCATTACCCTCCGTCGTGAATATTGCAGACGTCAGTCGTGTAACACGGAGTGGTAGAATCTTCAACCGAGGGGTTGGGGAAGCTAACAAAGAAAAGGAACTTCAGGCGGAAATTCCTGATTCACCAGTCGGTCAATCTGGTAATCCCGACTTTTCAAAAGACAAAGATGAGATGCTAAAGCTCATCCAAAGGAGTGAATATAACATTGTTGATCAACTGTTACAGACTCCTTCAAAGATCTCAGTATTATCACTGTTACTCAGTTCAAAAGCACACAGAGAGGCTCTACAGAAAGTCTTGGAACAAGCCTTTGTGGAACAGGATGTAACAATCAGACAGTTTGATAGCATTGTCTCTAACATCACTTCCTGCAATAATTTGGGATTTAGTGATGAGGAATTACCTGAAGAGGGTCGCCGTCATAACATGGCGCTCAACATTACAATTAACTGCCAGGGCGATGCTTTAGCCAACGTACTGGTAGACACAGGGTCAGCCCTGAATGTTATGCCGAAGTACACTTTGATGCACTTATCATTTAAGGGCCCTCCGATGAGAGTCAGCGAGGTCGTCGTCAAAGCATTCGACGGATCCTGAAAAACAGTTATCGGCGAAGTGGATCTTCCCATAACTATTGGTCCTCACACTTTCCAAATCACTTTCCAGGTCATGGACATCCGGGCAACATATAGTTGTTTATTAGGAAGACCTTGGATACATCAGGCTGGAGCGGTTACTTCGAGCCTCCACCAAAAGCTAAAGTTCGTCAAGAACGATCAACTTGTCACGGTTTGTGGGGAACAAGCCTTGCTTGTGAGCAACTTATCATCATCTACTTGTGTGGAACCCGAGGAGGTTATTGGAACTCAGTTCCAAGCACTATCGGTGAGCAAGAACGATCAATCCGAAGAAGGAACTTCAATTTCTTCATACAAAGATGCTATCAAAGCGGTCGAGAGTACCGATACGACAGGATGGGGACGGCTTGTCATTCCTATTGATAATAAAACAAAGAAGGGTCTTGGTTTTTCTGTAACCTGTACCCAGACAGCCGCCAACGATGAAAGTCTTCATCCCCTTCAAAACTTCTTCCACAGTGGAGGTTTTCTTCACCCAGTGTCTCAGACAGTTCAAGCTATCAATGAGGAAGATCCCTCTGACACAGATGAAGAATGGAAGTTCTACCTTAACAAGGACGTCTATATGTCTCAAGAAGAGGTGCCTATGCCTTTTTGCTTTCCTACAGAAAGTCCGAGATTTATACCAAGATCAGATGTCGAAATGATCTACGGAGATTATGATCCGGAAGGATGCCGTGCTCCGCCAAATTCATTAGAGGAAGACACTCTGATGAAAGACAACTTTGATTGCAATTACTATGGCCCGATGGATGGCCTGCCAATGTGGTAGCCCTACCCAGGAAACTTGGGGCAAGAAAGTCAGCCGAGTAATGAAACTCAGCTGAGCATCATTGAACAGAATACCTGTGTCCCCACCATGTCATGGGATCAACATTCAGGTCATTCGGAAACTACTCAACATGAAGATGAATTTGCAACGTTTACAGGACTAGAATTCATCAACTATGCTTTTCCCGAGGTCAACGTCATCGAGAGGGATGACTTCTCCAGTTCCAAAGAAGTTTGGGACACCCTGGGACAACCAAGTGGAAAGTACGACTTTATGGTCAAGTACACTGCTCCCGAAAGCTCTCGTATCAGGCTCGAAGATATCCAGTCAACTGGATGGGGAGATACAGCTGAGAGCACCAATGCTATGCAAAATGCAACAGAGGAATCCTCCTACGACAATTTTGCTTGGGAAACGGATTCCAATGATCATAGTCCACCAGAAATCAGCGTCATTTCTGAAGACAAATCAAGGAAGGTGCTAGACTTTGTGATTCACCGAGGAGTTCACCGCCAATGGGTTACCGTCGAGGTTCCGAAGGTCGTTCATCAGTCAAAGTAATTGCCATCTTTAACCTTTCACCCTGCCCAGGTGAAACGGATGTTTTGATAGGGCTCGCTTTTTGTAAATTTCCCTCTTCGCTTTGCCCAAAGCGAGTGAGTTTTGTTTTATAGGGCTGTAGTTTCAAGATTCGACTTGTTCACTAATAAAATAACGTCGTTCTGTAATTTCCGCATTATTGTTGTTTTCTCTTTTTGCTTTTTCAGAAAATGGTAATCCTAAAAAACATTCAATAATAAAAACAAGCAGTAAAATAAAAACACTGCACACACTTACATTTTCTCTATCTCTTCTAAACACGAATCATCACGTCATGCAGATTGCTTGTTTTATACCCCGTTGAAACATACGATCCGATGCCTTCTTCCAACTTTGAGTTCCCGGTATTCGAGGCTGAAGAAGAAAATGACAACGAAATTCCAGAAGAGATCTCCCGACTACTCAGACAAGAGGAAAGGTCCATTGAACCTCACAAAGAGCCGTTGGAAACGGTAAACTTGGGTTCAGAAAAAGAGAGAAAAGAAATCAGGATCGGAGCATTGCTCAGTCCAACTGCCAGAGAGGGTTTGATAAAGCTTCTCAAAGAATTCCCCGATGTGTTCGCTTGGTCCTATCAGGATATGCCAGGGTTGGATACCAGCATTGTGGAACATCATTTACCGTTAAGATCGGAATGTCCGCCAGTAAAGCAAAGGTTGAGACGCACTCACCCGGACATGGCCATCAAAATCAAGGAGGAGGTACAGAAACAGATCGACGCGGGTTTCCTCGCTACATCTGAATATCCTCAATGGCTAGCCAACATCGTACCCGTTCCCAAAAAGGACGGAAGGGTTAGAATGTGTGTTGATTACAGAGATTTGAACAAGGCAAGTCCAAAGGACGACTTTCCTTTACCACACATTGACATGCTGGTTGACAGCACAGCAAAGTTCAAAGTATTCTCCTTCATGGATGGATTCTCGGGCTATAACCAGATCAAAATGGTGCCGAAAGACATGGAGAAAACTTCGTTCATTACCCCATGGGGTACCTTTTGTTACAAGGTAATGCCGTTCGGTTTGAAGAATGCCGGGGCAACCTATCAAAGGGCCATGACTACTCTGTTTCATGACATGATATACAAAGAAATCGAGGTATATGTCGATGATTTGATTGCAAAATCAAGAACAGAGGATGAGCACGTTGAACATCTTTCAAAATTGTTCAAACGTCTAAGAAAATTCAAGCTCCGCTTGAATCCCAACAAGTGCACCTTCGGTGTCCGTTCGGGGAAACTACTAGGGTTCATCGTCAGCCAGAAAGGAATTGAAGTTGATCCTGACAAGGTCAAGGCCATTCAAGAAATGCCTTCTCCGAAAACTGAAAAACAAGTCAGAGGATTCCTGGGATGTTTGAACTACATCTCCAGATTCATATTCCTTATGACCGCCACTTGTGCGCCGATTTTCAAATTACTCAAAAAGAACCAGGATTGCGTTTGGTCAGAAGATTGCCAAACCGCCTTCGACAGTATTAAGGAATATCTATTGAATCCTCCGATTCTATCACCTCCAGTGGAAGGAAAACCACTGATCATTTACCTCACAGTCCTAGAGGACTCAATGGGATGTGTACTTGGCCAACAAGACGAAACTAAAAGGAAAGAGTCTGCCATTTACTATCTGAGCAAGAAATTCACCGACTGCGAGACTCGGTACACAATGCTTGAGAAAACTTGTTGCGCTTTGGCTTGGGCAGCCAAACGTCTTCACCAGTACATGATTCGTCATACTACTTGGTTGGTCTCCGAAATGGATCCAATCAAGTACGTTTTCGAAAAACCTGCTCTCACGGGAAGGATTGCCCGTTGGCAGATGTTACTATCAGAATATGACATAGAGTACCATGCTCAGAAAACCGTTAAAGGAAGTATTTTAGCCGATCATTTGGCTCATCAACCGATTGACGATCAAGAATAAATCGGGTTTGACTTCCCAGACGAAGATGTCATGTATCTAAAGATGAAAGATTGCGATGAACCGCTACCCAGTGAAGGGCCAGAACCAGGTTCCCAATGGGGACTTATCTTTGACGGAGCAGTTAATCATTATGGAAACGGAATTGGGGCAATCATTGTTACCCCTTAGGGTTCCCACATTCCTTTCACTGCCAGACTTACGTTCAAATGTACGAACAACGAGGCCGAATACGAAGCATGTATTATGGGTCTCGAAGAAGCGATTGATTTAAGGATCAAAAACTTGGACGTATACGGCGATTCAGCCCTGGTTATTAACCAGATAAAAGGAGATTGGAACACATACCAATCAGGATTGATTCCTTACAAAGACTATGCAAGGAGGTTGTTACCCTTCTTCAACAGAGTCGACATTCATCACATCCCTCGTGATGAGAATCACATGGCTGATGCATTAGCCACTCTCTCTTCCATGATTAGCGTAGGTCGATGGAATGACATACCTAAGATCGACATCATGCGCCTTGAACGGCCCGCTTACATCTTCGCGATTGAAGCAGTCATAGACGACAGACCTTGGTATCACGATATCAAATGCTTCCTTCAGAAACAAGAGTACCCATCTGGGGCACTCAGAAAAGACAGGAAAACCCTCAGAAGATTGGCTGGAAACTTCTTCCTGAGCGGTGACACTCTTTATAAGAGAAATTTTGACATGGTCTTGCTCCGATGCGTCGACAGACCAGAAGCAGACATGCTCATGAAAGAAATTCATGAAGGATCCTTTGGCACTCATGCCAACGGACACACAATGGCGAGAAAAATTCTCAGGGCCGGGTATTATTGGTTGACCATGGAATCCGACTGCTACAAGTACATGAGGAGGTGTCACAAGTGTCAGATATACTCCGACAAAATTCATGTACCTCCATCACATCTCAAAGTTCTTTCTTCCCCGTGGCCTTTTTCCATATGGGGAATCGACATGATTGGCATGATTGAGCCCAAGGCTTCAAACGGACATCGGTTCATCCTGGTAGCCATTGACTATTTCACCAAGTGGGTCGAAGCAGCGTCATTCGCCAATGTAACCCGACAAGTGGTGGTCCGATTTATCAAAAACAATATCATCTGCCGTTATGGTGTTCCAAGCGAGATCATTACTGATAATGGATCTAACTTGAACAATAAGATGATGAAAGAGTTATGCTCTGAGTTCAAGACCGAACACCATAACTCATCTCCCTACCGACCCAAGATGAACGGAGCGGTAGAAGCGGCTAACAAGAACATCAAGAAGATCGTTCAAAAGATGGTTGTAACCTATAAAGATTGGCACGAGATGCTACCCTTTGCTCTTCATGGTTATCGCACATCTGTCCGCACTTCAACAGGGGCTACCCTTTCTCTCTAGTATATGGCATGGAGGCAGTTCTCCCCATAGAAGTAGAGATCCCATCAATCCGGATATTGATGGAAGCTAAGCTCACCGAAGCTGAATGGTGTCATAGTCGACACGACGAACTGAACCTGATCGAAGAAAAGAGAATCACGGCACTATGCCACAGTCAGTTATATCAACAGAGAATGAAGAGGGCGTTCGACAAAAAGGTCCGACCTCGTGTCTTCAGGAAAGGAGACCTTATGCTCAAGAAGATACAATCATTTCTCACTGATTCTCGGGGCAAATGGACCCCAAATTATGATGGCCCCTATGTGGTCACGAAAGCTTTCTCAGGCGGCGCCTTGAGACTTACAACCATGGACGGAGAGGAATTTGCCTACCCCACGAATGTTGATGTAGTCAAGAAATACTTCGCCTAAACTAAAAAAAAAAAAAAAACGTCTCGGTGGATTGAAAACCCGAAAGGGCGGTCCAGGCAAAAGTTAGAGACATGGAAAAAAAATCATCCCGATGGATTGGAAATTTCATAGTACAATCCAGGCAAAAGTTAGGGATAATGGCAAGTAACTATGTTCAACAGAGGTAAGTCCCTCAGCAGCAGTTACAGCATCATCTATCGGAGGAAATCTCCAGTCAAAGGTCATCTTCGACGGAAGCTCAGGATGCCCCGAATTCAAAGTTGGTAGAAGGATAGTGGTCGTTATGTTTCAACGTAGCCCTTTTCCCTGTAAATTACCGTTTTCTAACTTTGTATATACTCTTTGGAATCACGCGTTTGGCTGATCTCCATCTTATCAATAAAATTTGAGCCCTTGTGCTTTTGTTTGTAATTCTTGTTTGTTTTAGCTTTACAGAACGACGTTGTTTAAACTTAATCTGCGATTCTTGAAATAAAACAAAAATGAATTTACTTGTTAAAACTTTTTCTGCTTTTAAAATAAAGATGGAAATTTCTTTTGACTGTTGAACATCATAAGAACATCGATTGCTTCTCCCGAAGTAAGCGAACTTCAAAGTGCAGAATCAAAGTACTCCTTCTAAGCCAGTGTGCCTTAATGAAGGGATCAACTGTGTCAGAGACCTTGTTTTGTCTGACACGCCTCGGCCGAGTTCTCATCTCTTAAGCCCGATCAACATAGCTCCCAACGGGACTATCTCTCCTAAGCAAGGTGGAATTGCTATTTTGAATCAACGGTACTTCTTCGCCCCGCGATGGCCGAGTATCCAATTGTGTTCATCCATTAGTCTGTATGTCGCGTCTGTTTTGTCAGCATATACATACATACTTCATGCATTTTATTTGCGTTCGCATTTCGTATTGCATCACTATCACTTAAGTCGGTCTTGTCCCCTAGTGATAAACAGTTTTCTCAATCGAGTTTGTTAGGAAGTGTTGCGTTTGCACAACCTCGCTTCCAGTTAATTCTGGAAAGAAGTCGGCACTTGGCCACTTTGATAACTTGAACCTCTGAAAAGCCAGAGAAAACCTTCAATAAGCATCACTCTTCGCCATTGAAGATGATATCCTTGCTTTCCCGGATTGAGGAAAATCCACAGAGAAAGCCTCGTGATCAGAGATTCGGCAGCATGCCAGTTTTGCTCCGAAAGGACCGCTGATGAAAAGGTCATCGGCCCCACAAAATTGGACCCCATCATATGGCGTTTCTCCGGGAAGATCCCGAGAAAAGTATGATGAAAGATCCCAAATGAATGCAGTCTCCAAGAGACTCGCTTTCCCCAGTAGAATCGACAAATGGCGTCTCCAACAGAGAAGTTTGTACAACTCTACAAATCAGACGACTGGGTTCCCCAGCAAGTCTGACATCAAAACTTTTTCCACTCAAATGGCATCTCCCCAGGAAAATTCGGCGAGAAGTTTGAAGGAAAGCCGCTACGAATAGCGTCCCTTGTCAGTAAACTTTATTGACAGAAGAAACTAAGACCAGTTCTTGGTAGGAAACCAGGATCGAGGGGAAGTTTAAATCAGAAACTAAGACCAGTTCTTGGTAGGAAACCAGGATCGAGGGGAAGTTTAAATCAGAAACTAAGACCAGTTCTTGGTAGGAAACCAGGATCGAGGGGAAGTTTAAATCAGAAACTAAGACCAGTTCTTGGTAGGAAACCAGGATCGAGGGGAAGTTTAAATCAGAAACTAAGACCAGTTCCTTGGTAGGAAACCAGGATCGAGGGGAAGTTTATTTCAAAAGAAAACTGAGACCAGTTCCTTGGTTGAAGACCAGGAACGAGGGGAAGTTCATTTCAGAAACTAAGACCAGTTCTTGGTAGGAAACCAGGATCGAGGGGAAGTTTATTTCAAAAGAGACTGAGACCAGTTCCTTGGCTGAAGACCAGGATCGAGGGGAAGTTTACCTTTTCTAAGCATCATTGCTTAGCTAAAGAAGATGAATGCGTAAGCTACCATTCATAACCACCATCAAAATTTCGGATATTCCGATATTTAATCCTCTTGCACCCCGAATGCTCGAATACCTTCGTCATTCATACCTTCGGGTCCAAGAAGATTAAATATGGGCATCTGTAATACCCCAAATTTTGACCACTTAGATTTCCCATCATTGTGAAAATCATCATCACAATATGGATGAACCATCATGCTTCATTAGCCTCCCCAAAGATGGGTGAGCATCCAATACAATAAGAATTAGGGTTTCAAGCCCTCTCTGAGTGCTTAGACAAAGGATCAATCAAGAAATGACATGATCTTCAACTTGTCTAATCTCTCAAACATCCACAATGGATCAAAAAGGACTCCCACTTCAAGGATTAAGCACAAGGCTGCTCCCTTCTAGGTGGATCAAGTCTCAAGATCGACAGTGTCACCAAATTAGGGTTTTGGTCGACCAGGGCCTCCAGATGGAAATTTTCATCTGGGCACAAGGCAATGATCCAAAACATAACCTAATATACTTCATGGAACCTCATGAACCCATGCATCAAGTCAATTTTGCCTCAGGGGATGCATTCATCAAAAATCAGGAATTAGGGTTTCTTGACCTAATTCACCCCTAAGTTGACTTTTGGGACAAACCATGAGCCAAAACCTCAAGAGATGATTTGAGGGTCTCTAATATACCATATTGATCCATTTGGAACAATGGATTGATCCAAGAAGTTTGAGCAACAAGTCTCAATTTCATCTGCACCACAATTAGGGTTTTAAGAGAGAAGTCAACTGTAACTTTGACTTTTGACCTGGACATGCTCCCAAACCCTAATACATGATTGAATATACCCTATGACACCCATGGAACATGTCCATCAAGTTTGATTTAGGTCAAGGACATGATTTCCTGAAGAATTGCACAGTTTGGAATTCATCTGATAAAAAGTCAACTGTGCACAAAAGTCAACTTTGACTTTTTGAGATTTTTCACCAAAATGGATTTTTAACCCTAAAATGATGTTAATGTATGATTTGAATCATCATTCATCAAGAAAAATCAAGAAAAGTGAGATAACTTGTAAAAGGGGTAACCATAAAACTTAGAAATTTTTCTAAGTTAAAAATAAAGTGGCAAAGGTACCAACTTTGGAGGACCATAACTCCTAAACCACAAGGCCATTTTTTCTCATCCAAAGATGGATTTGTAGCCCTCATTATCACCTACAAAAACTTCAACTACAAGTCATTCCAATTCATTAAGGATTTTGAGTTATGGAGTGATCAAAGTGGCTGAAAAGTGAAAAAGTCACTTTTTCCAACACTTCGTGAAATTTTCACTAAGTCAGAATTTGCCTTCACTTTTTGCCAAATGTAGGGGGATTTTTCACTTGGAATCAAAAGAGATCAAAACCAAACTTGTTCAAACAGTTGTTGTATCATGTAAGAGCTTTCCAAAATGGCCAAGAACATTGCCAAATTCAACCTACATCATGAGATACAACATTGTCAAGTTGCCTTGCTGAAATCTGTCAAAGCAAGGCAGAATTTGCAATTTGGCTCGATTTTCCAAAATCAGCCAATTTCAATTGCTCCAATCCACTTGGACACCTCAGAGGATTGAATCTAAAGGGGACAATCACTGAGTCAAGTCTCCAAAGTCCAAGGAACAAGGAATAGCATGTTGAACCTAGAGTTGCCAAAATAGGGACAAGACTTCAAATTTGGAATGAGGCATTCAATGGAACCATCAAGGTGGCATGGACTAAGCCATTCTCATCTGAAATCAGTCAAGACTTATCCAAGACCAAGGGGACCAAAGCTCTGTGCCCTAACCTCTAGTCAATGGCTAGAGGAGACTTTCATTTCCATTGGCCAACATTGAGGAAACCTACTTACCAGCTGCCATGCACTATTCCTTGCAAAACAAACTTGCTCTACTATAAATAGAGCTCAATTATGGTCAGTTTGAGTACACCAAAGCCATCTAACAGATGCTTTCCTCAAAATCTCTTTCTCTTGACAAAAATGCCTTTCTTAGCAAGGTAGCTATCGGGTTTTGAGTTTGAGAGCAATTCTGCACAAACCAATCACTCACACACCTCACATACATCACATATGAGCTGATCAAACACTCACATAACATCTGGAACATCAAAATCTCAAAATCACTTGCCATCCACACAAGTTTGAAGTGAAGTTGCAGCTGAGATGCCATAAACTGATCCAGTCCATTTCAATCAAATCCAAGTGTTCAAACACACTCCATATGGTGTAGGGAAGCTGTTCAGATCATCACCACTCATCTGTAACACCTCCAAATCAAAAATCACTTTGAACTTGTTGTCACGGCTTGGAGGTCAATACTTAATTTTTGAAGCATTAATCCAAGATCACAATTTGTTTTCCATGTGTTAAATAATTTTTGATCATTTTAATTGAATTTTTATTCAATTAAATACATTTTGAAAACAAATTAGGGTTTTGGATTAATTCAACCCTCATAAATCATTTTCAAAACACTTTGGGCCTCTATTAGAGTGTAAGACCCAATCCTTTTTTTTTTACCAAAACATCTTTGGGCCTCACTTATTATATAAGTCCCGATACCGTCAAAAAACAAACGGCGCGATCGTCGCCTTTTCAAAAATCATCTGGGCCTACCCTCGAGTAGTAAGACCCATTTATTTTTCTCAAAACTCTTTGGGCCTCTTGAGAGAGTGTAAGACCCATCCCCCCTTGTACAAAACCTTTTTGGGCCTCACTCATTGTATAAGTCCCTCTGTACAAGTAAACGGCGCGATCGTCGCCCGTTTAAAAATAAAAACCATCTGGGCCTACCCTCGAGTAGTAAGACCCATTTCTCTTTTCTTTAAACCTTTTTGGGCCTCTTGAGAGAGTGTAAGACCCATCCCTTTGTACAGAAAACCTTTTTGGGCCCCAGTCACTTGTATAAGTCCCTCTGTACAAATTCAACAGTGCGCTCACTGATAAAACCTTGGGCCTTTCCTTGAGCTGTAAGCCCCAAATCTTTATTTTTCAAAGCACTTTCTCATTTGATTTTGAATATACTGTTGTTTTTAATCTTTCTTTGTTGAACAACTAACCAAACAGCATGGAAGCACTACAACCGAGTAAGTGGTTATCGCTTTCATTTACTGCTTTCATATTATAAACTGTATTGTGGGGCTGCTCACTGTAAGTCTCCTTTCATAAACTCATATCTACTGTGTAATAATAGTATAGATATTTCGAGTTTCCCCGGCAACTACGTCTAGAACTAGGTGATGCCGTTTCATTTATTCGTAGAAATAGACGCCTAGATCCCCAATAGGAGCACCAGATACAGTCTTCTCTTCGGCTGTCCTCCTTAGGAATCGTCAAGAAGCTCTACTCCCCAAGATGAATGTATTCTCCGTGAATGGCATCTTTGAGTTTCTTCCCAATTCTCGAACTTTCCTGACTTGATCTATTCCTTGTGGATAGCTTGCCTTGAATGTCTCGGGGTTTGGGTACCCACTACGGTCATAATCTTGGACCTTAACTAAGGAACCCTCTTTAAAAGTTAAAAGTCGCTGGATAGTAAACCTCGTACGTTTACCAGTGGTTTTCATCTTTAAAAGAGTTATCTCTCCTAATGGAAAGGAGATGATAGACCCACGGGCTTCTTAAAAGCATCGGCCTCCTCTTGGGCATTATTCAAGGACCCTACGGCTTCTTAGAAGTATTCACAGCCTCCTCTTAGGCTTCGTATAATGATCTCTTCCTCCGGGAATGATAGCCTCCTCTTGGGCTTAGTACAAGGACCCGTCGGCTTCTTAAAAGTTTCCAGCCTCCTCTTGGGCTTCGTACAAATTGTCCCGACGACCTCCTAGAGGTATAGGAATAGAACCTAGTCATCCTCATAGAACAGTCCTTTCATAGAGTCTACTACTGTTTCTCAAAGCATAGTACGAAAGATAAAACTCTAGACACGGACAGTCTAACTTCCTTGAGTCTCAAAGACATTCTCAAGCACCCTTCGTTAAATAGGAAGGAAACCCGCAGACTCAGATAGTCTCGATACCCTTTCGATTTCCCGTTTCCTCAAAGAGAAGGAAATATCCCTGATCCTCAAATCAAATCCCTGAGTACAGTGTTGCTCATATAAGAACTGATTTTCTCTTTTAAATCAGTATATTGGATCTGTCACTCAACTGAAACAGTTACAATAGCCTCCATCTCGGGCTTCGTACGAGATACCAAAATTCTCCCCAGTGGAGTCAAAACAACCTTTTAGCCTCTCTCTCGGGCTTTGTACGAGACACAAAATAGCCTCCTCTTAGGCTTTGTATAATGATTTTCCTAGCGGAAACTAGCCTCCTCTTAGGCTTTGTATAACGATATGCCCCACTGGGTCAAAAACTTTTAGCCTCTCTCTCGGGCTTTGTACGAGACACAAAATAGCCTCCTCTTAGGCTTTGTATAATGATTTTCCTAGCGGAAATTAGCCTCCTCTTAGGCTTTGTATAAGAAAACCACTGGTTGATCCAATCGACCTTTTAGCATCAAAGCTATGCCTCGTTCGCAGTACACAAACATCAACAACTCCTTTCCTTTCATCTAATCGCTGTAAGCGGCAAGCCTCTGGATCATCTACATCCATGCCACTATCCCTCTTTTAGCATGAGAAATTCCTAAGGAAAGATGGCATTGCTCTACACTGAGTTAAAGTCTTCTCCTTCAGGTTAAAACCCTTTCTTTGGAAATTATGGCATTGCTCGGATCCGCGTATCCTAGTTAAAGTAATTCTCCTTCTCCCCTCTTTAGAGATGACAAATTCTCTCTAAAGTTAAGGTCTTTCAGCTTCACGTCTTGGGCTTTGAACAAGACACAAATAGACCTTTTAGCTTCACATCTTGGGCTTTGAACAAGATACAAATCACCTTTCGCTTCACGTCTTGGGCTTTGAACAAGACACCAAGAAACCAATTTCCTCCCATAGAATAGGAGGAACTACAAATGCTCTGATTTCCCTGTTTCGGTAAACGGGAATACGTAGGCATAAGATCGAAAGAAAAGATCTCAGCGAGCGCAATCAACAAAAAACCCAAATCCCATATCTCCATCATTCAAAAGCAGTAATTCAAAAGCATCAGTCCTAACATCCTAATCCTTGTTCCCCGCTAGAAAGCCCTAGAAAGAAAGAAACCGTATTGGCGAAAATACGAATAACCAGTACAAAGGCCCCCCACATTGATAGCATCCGTAAACTAACAGACCGCTGTTTAAACTCAGTATGCAAAGCAGGGTTAATTGGAGACATCTATTTCCCTTCCTTATTCAGCTCACAATAGGATAAAAAATGAATCGACCTGTAGTTTTAAGCTCAACCGCAGAGAGCGACCAGCGCTTAAGAACCGCGTCCAAAATTGCTCGCTACAAAATGCCCCAGATCACATGGTTTATAAGAAGAAGTCATCTCAAGAGGATTTTACAGAAAACTTGGCATCCAAGATGTTCCAAAGTCTTCAAACTGTTTGAGATATTTGTCGAATCTCGACGTAACTGCCCCAGATTGACTGTATTCTATACAACTGAGTCTTCAAACTTGCCCGTTAAGGGTGGTCAGACTGTGAAAGCAACGACTGGGAAACAACTTGCCCCTGTTCAGCAGAGTCTTCAGGAAACATGCCCCTGGATATGGTCGTCCTTTGGAATGATTCGCCTTTTTCATCATAGTTTCAAGTATCAAAAGAGTGAGCTCATCGTTGATGCTCGTATGCATGCTTCTATGATATCAAGCAATGTTAGCAAGCAGAAAAATGTTAATTCTGAAACTGTTAATACAACACACATGTTTGTCTTGAAGTTTTTATTAAGAAGATATCACAATAATCTGTGACCGAATCACTAGTTAGGATATGAATTAACTTATTTTACAAAGCTAACACAAATTTTGGGCATAGCTTATAGGAGTCAGGAAACATTATCTCATCAAGTACGCTTTCGAAATAAACCCTGCTTTAATTAGGTCTTTTGAGGGTCATAACATGGCTTGGTTCACGGTTTAAGAAACAAAGGATATAAGGCTCGAAGTTATTTATACCCTACCCATTCTTCGTGATGTTCTCTAATCCTATGCTCAGTCAACTCAGACTATACATTCAGGTTCCAAGAGGTTTGGAATTTGCACTGATGAGAGTAATGATGTTTCAAAAGTCAAGGACCTTTTGAAATGGCAGTCACCACTTCCTTACCAAAATGTTTGCCATTGAGGATTTTCATGGTGAAAGTTTTAAAGATTTCCTCTTTCTGGTTGTCATACAAACCTTTTTGTATAAGGCAAGGTCATGAGCTTCCCATCTTTCTTAGCTTTTGCCTTGAAAGGGACTCGGCTCATTCTTGGAGTAAGGAAAGTGATTAACCAGCTTAATGATTACGGTGAACCATCATTGGCATTTAACTTGAAAGACATCTTCGACACTTGCTTGCTGTGTGCGAAGGAAAATTTGTGAGTGCAACCTTTATATGAAAGGTGTCTTGCATGAACGCATAACCAAGTTAACTGAGAACTACCCAACCCTAGGTTATAATTGAGGGTTTTTTAATTTGGAAATGAAAACTCCTACTTCAAGGCTCAAAGGGGTTAAAGAGGATCTATCTCTCTTATATCTTCGGTGTTTGGGGATTTGAAATAATGCCTTACATCATCAGTGAGGTTTTATTCAAAAGCACACAACAAGAGATTTTGTGTAACACCCCGATTTTCGTAAGAATATTTATTTAATTTATTTAAATATTATATTCGTGGTTTTCTGTGAATTTTGGTGTTTCGTGTCGATGTCGGTGTTTTTATGAAGTTTTGGTTATTTTAATTAAATAATAGTATATCATATGAATATATTAGTATTATTATTAATTTAAATAATATTAGAGGAATTAAGGGTAAGATGGACATTTGAGGAGTATTAGAGGGAGTATTATTGGAAAGCCCATATTTGAGGCCCAAGATTTAAATTAACCAAAAAGGAGGAATTGAGGAGAATTAGGATTCATTTTGTGGAGATCGTGAAAATAAGGAGAAAGTGCTGAGCTCTGAGGAAAAAGGGAAAATGCAAGGATTTTCGTGAAGGTTTTTTTCCAAAGGCTCAAGAGAGAACTTATCGGATCGACAATCTAAGGTATGGGGAGTAATTACCTTTCATTGTTTTCATTATAGGATTCGATTGATTGAAGTGGATTTTGGGGTTTTTGAGGGTTTATAGGTTTTGAGGTAAACTGATGACTTTGAGGGCATGTTGTGAGATCGATTATTAAGAGTTGAAATAATCAGTAGAGTAGACCTTGGGGCTGATTTCCCCGTTGTTGTAGTTTTAACCTGGTGGCAAGGGATTTATGGAGTTTATATGAAGCTTGAGAGTTTTGAAGGTTTAGTGAAATTAAGGTTTCCTGTAGTGTCCTAAATCGACTAACAGTCGTAGGTTTTAGGCCTTTAAATTATGTGATATATTAGAACTGTTATGGGGATGTTTTTGGGTCAATTGGGACTATAATCGCAGGTGCTTTGGAGGTTGAGGAGCTACTGATGCGTAGCAGCGATTTGCTATAATCGTAGGTTCGCTAGGCGAACCGTTGCTTCGCTAGGCGAATGTTCGCCAAGGCTCGCTAAGCAAGCAGCGCAGCGAATGCGCGATAACATGGGAGGGAGTACTGAGATGATTCTGGAGAGGAAAGGCGGGCTTCGCTGGGAGTTTCGCTAAGCGAAGGAATCATCGAGTGGGTTCGCTAAGCGAGTCAACCAGTGAGTGTGACAGATGATTGTGTTCTGGTGTTGAGTGTGGGGTCTGTGAGGTTCGCCGGCCGCTTCGCTAAGCGAAGGCCACAGCGAACAGGTTCGCTAGGCGAACCCTGTAGCGAACGTCTGCTGTTTGCAAATTTTTGTTCATGCTGTTATGTTATTTTTGATGTTTTTATGCTGTGATGTATGATGACTTGCCATGATGTCCTTGATGATATTGAGGTGATAAATTGTGATGTTTTAATGAATATATGATGATATGAATTTTGTGAAAAATAATGAATGATGATGCACATTATGAAGTTTACTTTGATGATGATGATTAGTGATGTTGTGTATCATACATTCATATGCATACTCTGTGACGACGCTTCATTCCCATTGTGCGGATATGAGGTAATTATGACGTGCTCCAGTTCCAAATGTGGGATCGATCCTATTGACGGGGATCTTTGGAGGGTTGATGGCCTAGTGTCCATCTATTATGATGATTGGTACCACATGCATAAGTCTTGTTATGCATTGCATTTTATGTGGCATTGATGAATTTGTGATATGGTGCTTCCTGATATTTTCCTTGATGATGTCGTTTATGAAGATAATGCCATTTTATGTATATCTTGTTTTATAATGATTATTATGAATTGTGATTACTCACCCTGCCTGTTTGAATGTTGCCTCCACGTGGGTAACGTGCAGGTGATCAGGTTTAGCCATGGATGCTTTCGAGGACTTGAAGTTTATTTGCTTTTGGTCAATTTAGAGGGTCTTGCTCTGATAGTGTAACATCGGGTTGGGGTCCTTTGAGTCAAACTATGTGGTTTCCTTATTTTTGTTGTCATTTGATGATATGGTTTTGTTTTGATCATTATGATGTTTGTTGAAAACCTTTTATTTGAATATTTTGAGTTCCGCTGCCATGTGAAGGCTTTTTGATTTATTTTGAGGAAAACCCTTTGTTTACAGGGTAATTGTGTTATTTTGATTTAATGAGAAATGTGCACCCTTTGAGGGAATTTTTATGCCTTACTCTGATATTTGAGTTGTTTCTGCTGCAACATTATTAGGGGTAGAAAAGGGTGTTACATTAGTGGTATCAGAGCAGGTCGGTCCGTCCGGCCAGGTTTTTACTTGATGTCTGTCCCTGTCAGTCGACGAGTGTGTATACACTGTCAATGTTTTAGTTCTTCTAACCTTGTTGGGGGTGTGCAGGATGGCTGGAAGAAATGATCGTGCGATTGCTGATGCGTTGGAATCGGTTGCTAATGTGGTGGCGCAACTGAATCCAAATGGTGGAGCTCCTGATGAGTTTCGTGAGTTGGGGAAGTTTCAGAGAAACAATCCATCAATTTTGTGGGTACGCATGATCCAGCAAGTGCACACAAGTGGCTGAAGGCGATCGAGAAGATTTTCCGGGTGATGGGGTGTTCTGATGAGCAACAGGTTCAGTTCGGAACGCATATGCTGGTGAAGTTCTGCCCGCACTACAATGGTGCTGATGCTGAGATATCCAAGTGTCTCAAGTTTGAGAATGGACTGAGACCAGAGATTAAGCAGGGTATTGGGTATCAATAAATCCACATGTATGCTGAGTTGGTTGACAAGAGCAGGATCTACGATGAGGACAACCGAGATTGATCTGCTCACTATAAGCAGTTGAGTGAGAAGAAAGGGCAGTATAGGGGTAAGCCTTATACAACTTCTGCTGACAAAGGGAAGCAGAAGGCTTCAGATGGGAAAAAGACAAGTGGGGGAGCAGCTTCCGCTTCTGGAAAGTGCCATAAGTGTAGCGAGCAAGGTCACCGTGCTGATGCGTGTACCAACAATATGGTGAGGTGCTATCGATGTGGTAAGAAGGGGCATAGAGCTACTGACTGCAAAGATGAGGGTCAGACCTATTTCAATTATGGTGGGAAAGGTCATATCAGTACTCAATGTCAGAAGTCAAAGAAGACTGTGACTACTGTTCAGACCAGTGGTAGAGTGTTTGCTTTGAGTGGTGCAGAGGCGCCAGAGAAGGACAACCTGATTCGAGGTACTTGTTTTATTAATAATATCGAGTTGGTTACTATTATTGATACTGGTGCTACTCATTCTTTTATCTCGCTTGAATGTGCTAATAGATTGAGTTTGAAGTTGTCTGATATGAATGGTAATATGGTAATAGAAACTCCAGTTAATGGTTCTGTTACTACTACCCTTGTGTGTTTGAGATGTCCTGTGACGATTTTTGAGAAGAGTTTTGTGATGGATTTGGTATGCTTACCCTTGCATCAAATTGACGTGATCTTTGGAATGAACTGGTTGGAGTTCAACCGTGTTCATATTAATTGTTATAACAAGATTGTAGAGTTTCCTGAGATTAATGATAGTGGGGAGTTGATGTTCTTGTCTGCTAAGCAAGTATAGGAACTTCAAGAAGACAAAGCTTTGGTGTTTGCAATGTTTGCATCGTTGCAAATTGATCGTGAAGCTGCGAGTGTGGAGATGCCTTTTGTCTTTGAATTCCCAGATGTGTTTCCAGATGACATCAGTGATTTACCTCCAGAGCTTGGAGTGGAGTTTGCAGTGGACTTAATACCGGGTACGAGTCCAGTGTCAATGGCTCCTTATCGGATGTCAGCTTCTGAGTTAAGTGAATTGAAGAAACAACTGGAAGAATTGCTTGAGAAGAGGTTTATTCGACCAAGTGTTTCTCCGTGTGTTGCTAGTGAAGAAGAAAGATGGAAGTATGAGGTTGTGTGTTGATTATCGGCAGTTGAATAAAGTGACGATCAATAATAAGTATCCGCTACCGAGAATCGACGATTTGATGGATCAGCTAGTAGATGCTTGTGTGTTCAGCAAGATTGATTTGAGGTCGGGTTATCATCAGATTCGAGTTAAGCCTGATGATATTCCGAAGACGGCTTTCAGGACGAGGTATGGACACTATGAGTACACTGTGATGTCGTTTGGTGTATCTAATGCACCTGGTGTGTTCATGGAGTATATGAATCAGATTTTTCATGAGTATTTGGATAAGTTTGTGGTGGTGTTTATCGATGACATCTTGATATATTCTAGATCTGAAGAAGAACATGCCGAGCATTTGAGGACTGTGTTGCAAGTGTTGAAAGAGAAGAAGTTGTATGCAAAGCTGTCGAAGTGTGAGTTTTGGTTGAAGGAAGTGAGTTTCCTTGGCCATGTGATTTCAAGTGGTGGTGTTGTTGTTGACCCTTCTAAGATTGATGTTGTGTTACAGTGGGAGACTCCGAAGTCTGCTACTGAGATACGAAGTTTTCTGGGATTAGCGGGTTACTACCGCAAGTTTATTGAAGGCTTTTCTAAGTTGGCATTACCTTTAACTCAGTTGACTCGAAAGGGTCAGACTTTTATGTGAGATGCAGCTTGTGAAGAAAGTTTTGTGGAATTGAAGAAGAGATTAACTACTGCTCCAGTGTTGATTTTGGCTAATCCAAGTGAATCTTTTGTGGTGTATTATGATGCGTCAAAGATGGGTCTTGGTGGAGTATTGATGCAAAATGGACAAGTTGTTGCTTATGCTTCGAGACAATTGCGAGTTCATGAGAGGAATTATCCTACACATGACTTGGAATTAGCCGCGGTAGTGTTTGTGTTGAAGATTTGGAGACATTATCTGTTTGGCTCTAAATTTGAAGTGTTCAGTGATCATAAGAGACTAAAGTACTTATTTAATCAGAAGGAATTGAATATGAGGCAGAGAAGGTGGTTAGAGCTGTTGAAGGATTTCGATTTTGATTTAAGTTATCATCCGGGCAAGGGCAATGTAGTGGCCGATGCGTTGAGTAGAAAGTCACTGCATATGTCGATGCTTATGGTGAAAGAATTGGAATTAATTGAGCAATTCAGAGATTTGAGTCTAGTATGTGAAAATACCTCTGATAGTGTGAAGTTGGGAATGTTGAAGTTGATTAGTAGTATTCTGGAAGAAATCAGAGTGGGACGACAATCTGATTTAAAGTCGGTTGACCAATTGACTTTGATTAACCAAGGTAACAGAGGTGACTTCCGGGTTGACGAGAATGGTGTGATGATGTTCAGAGACAGGGTGTGTGTCCCAGATGTTCCAGATATTAAGAAGAGCATTCTTGAAGAAGGACATTGAAGTAGGTTGAGTATTCATCCTGGTGCTACGAAGATGTACCAAGATTTGAAAAAGTTATTTTGGTGGCTAGGTATGAAGAAGGATGTTGCGGAGTTTGTTTATGCGTGTTTGACTTGTAAGAAGTCGAAGGTTGAGCATCAGAAGCCTTTAGGTATGATGCAACCGTTGAGGATTCCAGAATGGAAATGGGATAGTATTTCCATGGATTTTGTGGTGGGTTTGCCGAAGACTGCTAAGGGAAATGATTCAATTTGGGTGATCATGGATAGATTAACTAAGTCGGCTCATTTCTTGCGATGAAGATTAATCATTCTATGCAGAAGTTAGCTGAGATGTATATTGAAGAAATTATGAAGTTACATGGGGTACCTTCGAGTATTGTGTCGGATAGAGATCCGAGATTTACATCGAGGTTTTGGAAGAGTTTGCAAGATGTGTTGGGCACCAAGTTGAGAATGAGTTCTGCCTACCATTCGAAGACACGGTCAGACAGAAAGGACGATCCAATCTTTAGAGGATTTGCTAAGGGCTTGTGTGTTGGATCATGGAGGATCGTGGGATAGCCATTTGCCATTGATTGAGTTCACGTACAATAATAGTTTTCATGCTAGTATTAGAATGGCGCCCTACGAAGCTTTGTATGGGAGAAGGTGTAGGACTCCTTTGTGTTGGTATGAGTCGGACGAGAGTGTTGTACTCGGACCTGAAATTGTGCAAGAGATGACTGAGAAGATTAAGAAGATCCAAGAGAGGATGAAAGCTTTGCAGAGTCGTTAGAAGAGTTACCATGATAAGAGGAGGAAAGCACTTGAATTATGAAGATGGCTGGTTTACATCCTGAGTGAATCGTACACTCAAAGATAACACAGAGTCGCCACCAAACTTTATTTAGTCCCAAAGGACAAGGAAAATATCGATAAACCCCAAGGGGAAAAGAAACGAGAACGGGGGTCGGTTATGCGAAAGGAAGGTACTAGCACCTAACGCATCCATCGTACTCGACAGGAACCATTTCGCTTGCTTCTAGGCTTGGATGGGTTATCTATCTAAAGGCTTCTAGATAAAGAAAAGGGAGAAAGAGAGAGAAATGGGAAAAAGAAAAGAAAGAAAGAAAGTGCTCGCGGAGGATTGGGGCCCTCGTGCCTACGTACCCTCATAGTGCAATGAGGAAATTAGAGCGTCGTAGTTCGTGGAACCAAGGGACAGAGAAAAGGAAAGGAATGGGAGAAGGAAAGAAGGGTGGAAGTGTGCTCGCCAAGACATCGTGTCTCGTTCCAACGTATCATACATTCAAAAGAATGCAGAATCAGAGCTTTCGTAGTTCGTGGAACCAAACGGAAAACAAAACAAGAAAGAAACAGGAAAACAAAAGAAGTGGTGTCAAAACCAAGAGCAAGAGTAAAAGAAAAACTCTAACGGGGAAGACCACATGGTAAGAGCGATTGCACAAGAGACTAGAAAAAGAATGGTGTCAAAACCAAGAATGAAAGAAACTCCGCTGGGGATAAAGGAAGCATTGGTTTCAACAGACGGACTGTGATAAACCAAAAGAGAGAGTGCCAAACCAAAGGAAGGTGTTTGACTCTGAGGGGACATCGGTATGTTAACTGATAAACAGTGGTTAACCGAGGAAACAAGGATTGCAACTCTGTGGGGATAGAGAAACGTTGGTTTTAACAGAGAAAACTGTGATTAACCAGAAGAACAGGTGTAGGATCGATCGAAGGTCGTAATCCAACAGGGGTGTTGGTATTGACTAAACAAACAGCACTTGACCAACGAAGAAGGGTATTGAACCAAAAGAGGTTGCTAACCGCTGGGGTTCGGTTTTTTACAGACGAACTTTGATTAACCTAGAAGAATGAGTGATTAACCAAGAGGAGGTGATTAACTCAAAAAGGGATTCAGTATTTTAACAGACAGGTTGTGGTTAACTGAAGAGAAAGGTGATTAACCCAAGGAACTCAGTGTTTTAACAGACGGACTATGGTTAACTGAGAATGAGTGCAAATATTGGTGTTTTAACTGACAGACAGTGATTAACCAACAAAGGGAGAAGAACCAAGAGAAGGCTGCGAACTCCGCAAGAGTTTCGGTATTTAACAAGAAGACTGTGTTTAATCGAAGAAAGACAAAGAAGCCTCTTCAGGGGAATAAAAAACAATGATTGACCGCAAGAAAAGAATAGGGTATTGAAACAAAGATAGTTTGCTAACCCAAGAGACAAAGGATCTTAACCAAGAAGGTGATTGATTAAAAGAGAGATCGAAAGAGCAAGGAGCGATCAAGGACCAACTTGATTGGGGAAGGAAAAACACTACAGCTCGAGGATAGAGGCGAGTATTCTTGATGAGAGGGCCAATGCCCTTACCCAAGAAATAGCCAGAATGAGGGTAGGACAATTCCATCCTCATTCCTTCTCTAGCACTCAAAGTATAGTGTAGAAAAAGAAACGGACAGCGTAACAGCTCCAATTTGTACAGTGCTCCAGTGTGTTGTAAAGTGGACAGCGTAACAGCTACAGTTTGTACAACGCTCCAATGTCGTACGTCGTGCGTCGTGCTAACTCCAACTCCGCAGTGAGGAAAAAGAGAGAGAAAAAGCTCTAAAGGAGGCCTAAAGAAAGGGAAGGGGAAGATCAACTAATCGAAACATGGTTTCGATCAATTAATCAATGGGAAATGCCATGCCAACAATTTTCCAAAGAGAGTGAAAAATCATTAAGGCAAAAGGTGTGAATTATCGATTATACAAGATTAAGCTCATCCATAAAGAATGAACTTAATGCAAAACCAAGAAAGGGAATACAAAACAGTACCAAATGATCAACAAATATGCAACACAAAGTCATGCTATGTGATCAAAGAGAAATGCAAGGATGATTATATTCACATGATACCAAAACATGAACAATTTGAATAATCGGAAATGTACAACAAAAGTTCATGACTAAGCTTCAAACAGAAGTTAAATGACATTTAAAACATCCATAAAAGCAAGCATGACAATCAATGGAAGTTAGAATGAAGAAAGCATGGCAAACACACTTGAAAATGCAAGATAATGGCCTTCTGGTTCAGTGTTAATCGATTAACATAACTGTACTGCAAAGTGTTAATCGATTAACACTTGAAAAAGTGCAAAAAAAACTGGTTAATCGATTAACACTATTTGCACTGCAAAGTGTTAATCGATTAACACTGGACAGGGAGCAGAAAATCAGTTTTGAAAAGTGCTTTTGGCCAACTTTTTGATTGTGTAATCACTCCAATGCTAGGGCAAACAATTATGCACGAAAAATCAAGTTTAAAAGCAGTAAATGATCAACAATAGAATCAATTAACAATCAAGATCATGGATCAAGCAATGGTATAATCCATTCACATGCAAACACATCGAAATTACATCGCGAATGATACGAAAACGATCGAAATAGTAAAATGAATGAGATCCACCAACCTACAAGGCTGAGATGTGCCTTGGTAAATATTGCAATGTGATCTTGATGAAGATAATCAAAGAAAACCAGAGGAATCTTCAATTCTATCTGAAACGTATCGAAACCGATCAAATCGCGACGAAAACTCCAAAATGAGAATTATCACCGAAGAAACTTGAATCAATCACTTGAGATGAATCCAAAAGCTATTGAAACTCCACAAAAACCAGTATAATGGAATGGCAATGAAGGTTAAGCTCAAGAAAAAATCACTTTCAAAGTGAAAGTAGCTTTTTCTTCAATGGAGAATGAAGAGCTTTGGTGAGGTTTTGGAAGAGAATTGAGATGAAGATGAAGATGTAGCAGAAAAAAATCAGAGAGAATGTGAGAGAATTGAGAGTGAAATGTGAGAAATTTGGTGAAAATGGTGGATCCCTTGAAAAGTGAGTGAAGGTGTGTTTATATAGACTTTAGGTTTGGAGTGTGAGAGCTTTGGTAGTTTGGACTTAGCTTTGGGTTTGGAACTAGGTTAGGAGTTAGTTGGACTTGACTCACCGAGTCAAGGCGGTTAACTCGGTTAGTTAGGACTAACTCGGTAACAATTCCAAGGTGAACTCCATCATCCAAAGATCCACATTACTTGGAAAACAAGGAACATGGTGCATTTAATTTGAAGTGAAGCATTGGAATAAATGCACTTGGAATGAATTGAATAGCTTTGAAATGTCTAGAAATGTCTAGAATATTCCACATGCTGCTAGAATACTATAGAATCCAAGACCAAAGTGTGTGCAAAGGTGTTGTCATGAAAAAGCAGCAAATTATGCCTATTCTGCATGTGTTAATCGATTAACACAATTGCACTGCAAATGGTTAATCGATTAACCAGGCCAAAATATGCCCAATTTGCCTAAAAAAAGGTGTTATGGTCCCGTCTTCGATTTTTTGCTTCTTGTATTGATGAATAGGCATAGAAACTCTCATTTTGTGCTTGTTTTGATGATGTGATGACATTGTGAGGATATGATTATTCGGGCTTGGAAAACTTGAATATTCCTGCAACAAAAATCAAAGAAAAAAATGCGAATGCGTATGCCGGCGATGCGAATGCTTATGCTCATGCAAAAAGGTAAAAGAGGGAGGTCAAATTCCGGGTTACGACAGCTGCCCCTATTTAATCCTCTTGGACCTGAATGTACAAATTGTGCCAGCTTTTCGATGATTCGAGGTGAAAGGGGATTAAATAAAAGAGTAGCTAAAAAATTTGGCCGACGGCGGCAAAAGAAGAGTTGCAATGTTTTTTAGGGTTGATAAGTGCGAAGTTAGGCTGAATATTTGCTAGGGAGATGAATCAGGCTGAAAGAAAGGGAATATGCTTGATGTATATGCCATGTATGCGTTCTACATGATGCTTGATATCATGCAATGCAAAGGCGCAAGATAAGGCATAGTGTGAAGTGGTTAGGCAGAAATCGTAGCAAAACGAATTTGACACCCTCGGTCGGGGAGAGGACCCGCAGATAAAGACAATCTCTGTTGGAGAAGAGAGTTCATAAAGGATGATGATTCTGCTGGGAAAAGAAACCGAGAACATCTCAGGTTTCTAAGTTACCATGGCTGTCTCTGTTGGAGATGAAAGAATTAAATCAATCCTTCCTACCAAGATTGGCTCTGTGTGGGGAAAAATCCTTCCAAACCATGTTGACTTTACTGAGGAGAAACCACTGCTGCTGGGGATAGATAGTTTCAAATTATTGGAGATAATGCACAACCCTTGCTGGGGAAAAGAGAGCAAAGTGTCTTTGCTGGGAACACTTCGACAACCTGCCTAGAGACATTACAAATTTGTCGGAGAAAAGATATGTAAACAAACAAGCTTTTCGACAAATCGTAATGGCGTTTGCTGGAGAGAATGATGACTCTGCTGAGGAACTGCTGAGGAAACAACAACTTCTTCAAAGAACCATCTCATTGTCGACCGGGCGTTAGCCTTGCCAATGGATATTACCGATTATCCTGCAGGAGTCACCAGTAAAAAATGCAATGCATAATGCTTTCTCGACTGATTTAGCTTTTTATTGTTCTCAACGCTTTTTAGTATTATGCGATCACAAATATTTGTTTATTTTGCAAACAAAATATTGGGATGAAACAAATTGAGATAACAAAGAATGCATTTTATTGAATGTAAAAATTTTTGTACATAAAGTGTGTACCAGGATGCAAAATCCTTGATGAGGAAATTTGCAATAAAATTGAAAAACAAATGTAACTGGCAAAGGGAAATCATGTTTTGCATCGATTACAGCATTGGCTACCATCCACTGTAAGTCTAGGTCCCAACGCCTTGCGCCTGTTGATGATGATTGGAATGTTCTATTATCGTCTGAGGTCTAGCTGTGACGAAAAGAGGCTCAATTGTTCACAATCAATTCCTTTATCCCTAATATTTGCCTGGACATGTTTTTTCTATTTTTTTTCGTCCACCGGGATGCCCATTTTTACCTAAGTCGCCCTTTCGGGTTTTCAACTTAGCGGGCTATTATTATTGTTTTTTTCATTGTCCCTAACTTTTGCATGGACATCTCTTTTTTTGGTCCATCGGGACGTCCATTTTTGCCTAGATTGTCCTTGCGGATGTCAATCTAGCGGACTTTTATCCATTTTTTCTCAGGCATAATATTTTTTGACTGTATCGGAGTTCACGGGCGATGGCAACTCCTCCCCATCCATTGTGGTACTCCCCATCCTATGAGTATGCAATGCAATGCAAAGCAAGAGAGAATCTAAGGTTCGGGGGTTGGTTATACCTAGGGAAGGTGCTAGCATCCTAAGTATCTGTAGTACTCTACAGGAACCTCTTGTATTATTGTGTTATTTGTTATATGTCTGCTAAAAGTGTAAATGGAAAAAGACCTAGGGGTATATACACTAAGTATGCTCGCCAAGACATCGCATCTCATGCCTACGTATCCTGAAGGGAATGGAATCAGAGCATTTGTAGTTCCCCTTACCACGGGAGTAAAAGGGTGTAAAAGAAAAGGTTGATGGCCAAGGATTGACCTTGTGCCTACGTATTCTCAAAAGGAACTTTGAGAAATCAGAGCGTCCGTAGTTCGGACTACTACGGATAAAAGCAATGTTTGTTAGTTAGTTAGGAGAAGATACAAGTTGTCATCTTAAGTAGAATACTCAACTAAACCACCACAAACATGCGGAAGATGGATCTTTGCTTCACATTAAGGGAAGGGCTCTGACTCGGAAATCGGATCGACGAGTATACCACATACCTCTCTCAAGTGGAAAAGAATCAACGTCTTTCTTAACTATGTCATAGGGTAGGAGATTTACATCTCAATTAGGGATGACTCATGTCTAATCTCTCTTGGGAGATAAAGGGAGACTAACTGTAAGTTGTCTAAGGTAAACTATCATGAGTAGTTATTCTAAGGGAATCCATCTGAAGGGAATGAATCTATATATGTACATCCTAAGGTAATCAACCTATAGGGAAAACAGGGATCATGCACAGAGTTAGAATGCAAATGAACATGACTGTATAGTCAACAATATGTCATTCCCTTGGACTCAAGAATAGGCAACATAGAGGCTCAAGAGCCACAAATGGATATCAGATAGAGTAAGCATCATGAGAATGATGTACAATGAGAAAACAACAAAGTTAAGAGCATGAACATGCATCAAGCAAAAAGTAGGAGATGGAAGGATCTAACCAAAAAGATGGCGCATGACAAGCGTTTCCCTCTACTGGACCAGCGAGCCACCAATATAGACAAAGCAACACAACCGATGCAAGGTCTCCAAATCTCAACTCCAAGAGCATAGGGAATGGTCCTAGATCTAAGTCCACATTCCAAAGCTCAAGATAGTAACCGCAGTCCACCAATTAAAAGTTTTAGGGTTTCGATAGTTTTATTGAGTGTTTTGAAGGAAGTATGAACAAGATAAGATGACAGTATAAATACAAACAATGATAATAATACGAACAGTGATATAGTAATAGAAATTAAGTCAAGAGTATATAGACAGAAATAAAAGTTAGTGGTCAATTGGTAATCGGATGAATCAGGTCCACATTAGCGCTAAACCATCGTAGCACGATCCATGACGAAGATCATACTATAGGAGGTCGTGCAACCGATCTATGTGCTAAAACACGATAGAGAAATGATATTGAGGATCATTCTCCAAAGAAATCGTGCCACACGAAAAGAAAAGGTGACAATCTCGTCTTAATCACAAACTTTCGTCGATTAATCGAAGGTAACCTATCACGATCCCAAAGTATAGAAAGTGATCTCGATGATCACTCATTACAGATTTAGAATAATGAAGGTTAATCGCTTCAACTATCAACATTCGTGAATAAAAAAGACTTCATCAAAAATGAAAATAGAAGAAGAAGATGATGCGAAATGAAATGGAAATCGAAATGAGATAGAAATGATTTTGTCTTAATCAAGATTTAAATCGATAAATCGATAATCTTTGATTTTAGATTTTCATTTATCAATAAAAAAATAAAATGGTCTCATATTGATCAAGGTTTTGAATCGAGATCTTTTGTTATATCATCGACCAAAAATAATGAAAATGGAAATTGATCAAAACCTAAAAATAATTAGACAAAAGAAAATTAATAGTTTAGAAAACAATAAACTAAAATCTCAAAATATTAAACTAAAAAACAAAGATGGAGGGGTGAATATTGACCAAGATGATCATATGGGCTATGAAAAGCCCATCACCTACTTATTCAAGAAATAAGAAAAAAACATATATAAAACAAAATAATGGGCCGAGCCCAATGAAAGGTTAAAACCAAAGAAGAAGGAAACCTAATAGTATCAGCATCACATTTTCAACCCAATATACTGAAACATGATCTTTTTAGTAAAAAAGTAAACAAAAAATATTTAGTTAGAGCGGAGCATCAAGTTAAATCAACTATTGGAATTTTTCTAAAAAAATAAATTAAAAAAAACACACGCTCATAACTCCAAAACTTCATCATTGCGTCTAAAGATCGATGAAAAAACATTGGCGGTTGAAACCTTTTTCTTCCACATCAGATCTCGTTTCTCTCTCTCCTTAGCTTCTCCCTTTTCCCGAGCTCTTCCTTCGGCTTCGCGTCTCTCACGGCGCGGGTGTGGCTTCCTTCTCGCGATTGGAAATGGCGAGCGGTTGCAGCAAGGGTGGTTTGTGTTGCTGCGGAAAAGCGTTGAAAGGTTTGTTTGTTGTTCACGACAAAAACGGTGGAGGAAATGGTGTGGTTTATGTTTGTCGGCAAAAGCGGAGAGAGTTTGGTTGTTGGAAGTTCTGGTGATGTGGTGTGTCGTATTGTGCTGAAGTGAAAACTGGTCTTGAGGCAGTGGGAATGAAGGTTTTAGTTGATTGAAGAAGCTTGTTATGGGTTGTGAGTTGAGTTGGAAATGGAGGTTTACAAGTAAGTGTTGTGTTGTGTGTTGTTCTGTTGTGGAGAGTTTGGTATAGGCAAGTGGAGGTGCTTTGTGAGTGTCAAGGGGTAAGGTGAGAGTTTTAGCAAAGGGAGAAGGAGAGGTGGTGTTTTTGTAGTGAGACGGTGGTGTATTTCACGTGAATGCACAGTGGATGCAGGTTGAGTGTCAAATGGACATGGGTATGAGTTTTTATGGGAGAAGTGAAGTGACGATGGAAGAGAAACAGGTTGTTGAAGGATCACGGTTTATGTTGCTACTTCCTTTTTTGTTCTTTTGGATAAAGAATAAAGTTTAGGTGTGGGTCATACATGTGGAAAGTGGAGAGGAATGGAGAGGGAGTATGTTGCGCATGAGAGAGAGGGAAGTTATTAGTAGGGAGGCATGAATGGTTGAAGGTGAGTCGCTATAAAGTGGATGGTGTTTGATATTATGCTTTTTTTCCTTTTCCTGTGCGTATGGCTTTGTGTGGAAAAATGAAAACAAGAGGGTACAATGGAGAGAAATGGTTTCCTTTTGTCCTTTTTTGTGAGGTATGAAAATGATAAAATATAAAAAGTTGTATGTTTTTTTGGTGGGGCAATGATGCGCAGAGTGTAGCATGTGGCTGGAGGTTTAGTGTGTACGTTGGTCTACATGCATGGCCAAGGATGTTATTCATACAAATGAATACAAACAAAACATGACCTCTAAACTTGTTAAATAAGTTTTATACAAAATGGAAACAAACAAAATCAAATTACAAATATCAAATAAAACTTAGACTAAAAAGAAAAATCTGATTGATTAAAAGAAAATACTAATTAAAAATAAAAATAAAATCAATATTATATATATATATATATATATATATATATATATATATGTAAAGAATAATAATAAAATCTATATTAAGATAATCAAATTGATAATAAAGAACAAAAAGTTAATTAAAAGTAAAAAAGAATAAAGTTGATTAAAATCGGCAAATCGGACCGGAATCGAAGTGCTCAGAAAAATAAAACGAACACACCAAAATGATCAGCGCAAAATATACTTATCGAAAAAATATAGCGTTTGGTCAAGTTTTGAAATAAATTTTAACCGCTAAAACAACTTAAACTGATAAAAAATCTGACCGAAAAGTGGTCGAAAAAATTAAAATGAGCAGGTCAGGTTAAACTACGTGAAACATAGATTAATCTCACTGACGTCTGCAGACTTGATTTTAAAATCCTCCGTTCACTGATTTTTCATGCAGTCGACTATTGGTTTGACCGATTCGGCTGTAAATTCCAACAAATTTATTCTGGCTGATAAATTGGGTATTATGCAAGATGAGATGCGTGATATGCTATGCAGACGATGCAAAGCGAAAAATGCAGAATCTTAGGGTCAAAAATTAGGGTGTGACCCATGTCCCTGTTTAAGTTTCTTCTATCCGGAAATATGGGGATTGAAATCTTCGTCTCGACGAGATAGGAGAGACTTAAATATAAACAACACAATTTTTGGCCTAAGATGCCACAAGATGCACATGATGTGATATAATATGATATGAAATGCAAGACAAAGATCCTGTGAGGAATGATGTCACAAGGGATAACTGCATACGGAAAATGCTGAAACACAGACAAAGAATGAAAAACCCAACAACAAAGCAAGACTCCACGGGGGAACGATCTAACTCCACTGGGGATGAGACTCAACTCCACTGGGGAAGAGACTACCAACTGACAATCATGAGGTATCTTAAACACAGTGTGATGAACTTGTGACAAAATCTTTTAACAACTTCCACTTGGAGAACTTACTCTCGAGGCCAACTGTGGGGATTCTAAGAGACATCAACCGAAGGAGTCTACTGTCGAGACTTAGAACCTCACTGGGAATACCTTCTGTTAAGATTTTATTGAAAAAGTGTCTACTATCAAAATTACTAGGTAATCTGCTGTCGAGATTAACCAGAGAATCTGAAAAGAGGACAACTATTTGTTGAAGTTTAAAGGTGCATCAAAGTTAACCAGAGAGTCTACCGTCGAGATCCTGGAAAGAAAGAAACATCTTCTGCTGCAGTCTGCTGGAGATATACTGTTGAGAATAACCAGAGAATTTATAAATGAAACACCTTCTGTCGAGGTCTACTAGAAATCTTCTGTCGAGACTTGCTAGAAAATAAAAGAAAATACCTTCCGTCGAGGTTTTCTGAACGTTCTATTTTAAAACTTATAGGAGAATCTAGTGTCGAGACTAACCAAAGAGTCTGAAATAGAGCCAACTTCAAATAATCAAATGATCTGTTTAAAAAGATTATAAGCCTCTCCTCGCCTAGTGTTGCAAGCCACGTGCTGGTCTCAGCTTCTTCTTCAACCAAGGTTTTCCTTGAGAAGGTTAAAAAACCTCCCCTCGTACCGAGTCTTGGACCGCGGACTGGTCTCAGTTTCTTCTTTGATCAAGCTCCTTTAGCTTGAAAAGGGTAAACAAACCTCCCCTCGTACCGGGTCTTGGACTGCAGACTGGCCTCAGTTTCTTCTTTGATCAAACTCTTTTAGCTTGAAAAGGGTAACAAACCTCCCCTCATACCGGGTCTTGGACTGCGAAATGGTCTCAGTTTCTTCTTTGATCAAGCTCCATTAGCTTGAAAAAGTTAACAAACCTCCCTTCGTACTGAGTCTTGGACCGCAGACTGGTCTCAGTTTCTTCTTTGATCAAGCTCCATTAGCTTGAAAAGGGTAAACAAACCTCCCCTCGTACCGGGTCTTGGACCGCGGACTGGTCTTAGTTTCTTCTTTGATCAAGCTCCATTAGCTTGAAAAGGGTAAACAAACCTCTCATCGTAACAGGTCTTGGACCACGGACTGGTCTCAGTTTCTTCTTTGATCAAGCTCCATTAACTTGAAAAGGGTAAATAAACCTCCCATCGTATCGGGTCTTGGACCGCAGATTGGTCTCAGTTTCTTCTTTGATCAAGCTCCTTTAGCTTGAAAAGTGTAAACAAATCTCCCCTCGTACCGGGTCTTGGACCACGGACTGGTCTCAGTTTCTTCCTGGAATAGTGAATACTTATGGGAGAGTATCTTTCAGAGGGAATTGGAACTTCACTGGAGATCTATGATTTCAGCGGGAAACCATAGTTTTTGGAGGTTAGGGAGTTTCAACGGGGATCTTCAAAAGAGATACGGGCCAACTGACTTGTAAAATAAGTCTTCTCAAATAAAGAGAAAGGTCAAATGAATCTTCACCAAACTTCTCGAAGAGATGCCATTTGATGGAAGCAAATTGAGTAGTGGACTCACTGGGAGAACATCACTGAGGAGAACTATTGTTGTAGTTTGAAGATTGCATTGGAGCAAATAAAATCCTTGTATCAGGAATTCTCAAATAAAGAGAAACACTTGTAAAGTCTTTAACAAACATCTCTGACGGATTTCCAGAGAGATGTCATTTGATGGAGAACAAGTTGATAGTCTTGATAACTCATGGGGATAGACAAACTGTCTTGGAAAGAGACTACCATTTTTCGTCCAAGCTGAAAACCTGAGACCAAAACAAACTGCTCAGATAAAGAGTTGTCATTTGTTGTTTGGGCATAGATTGCTGAAGAAAGATTTTGTCTTCAAGGGTGATCTTCAAGTAGATTCTTCTTGGGGAGACAAAGTGCAAAATAAATGCACCCTCGATCTAGGTTCAACAGCCTAGAGAGATTCAAAATTGTGATTGTCAGGGACCAAAGTTTAATTCAAGAAATAACTGAAAAGAAACGGTCAAGCAAGACCCTATCCAGTGAGGAATGAACTCAAATGGGGTTTATCTTTATCCAAAAAATGGAAAAGAAAACTAAAGCAACCATCATCCACGAGGATCGAAATCGGTGGGGAATTAGAAAAGATGTGCTCTTTCTGCTTAGGGCTGACGATTCTACTTGGAGGGAGAATACAAACCCAATCACTTGGGGGATAAACACGGCTAAAGTGAACAAACAACAAATAAACATCACAAAAAATGCAAAATGCACAGATGCCATGTATCTATATGAATGAATGTATGTCATGTTATGCTTATGCTAACAAAACAACGAAGGAGAAGGTAAACTGGATATGAAATAAACATCTCGACAAGGATATTCGGTCCACCTCCGCAAGATAGAAACATCATTGGGATGAATGGGAAGTCACATATAGGATCACAGTCCTGCTTCAAGGCTTCAAACTTCTCTGGGGAAAGAGAGCACTCCACTTGGGGATGAACATCATGACTTCACTGACGGGATTGTCAAGATGAATCTGGCTACTCTGTTAGGGATGAGAAAGATCCGCTAGGGAAGGATCAAAATCGTGTTTGGAGATACTTCATGGGGGATAAAAATAAATATCCACGACGAACCGAAGTAGTCTGGAAGGAAGTTGTAACTGGAGATGCCAGAGCGAGGCCTCACAGGGGATAAAAAAAATATCTATATCTTTAGAGAAGTTTGAATCAATATTGCAGCTGAAGATGTCAGAGTTGAGACTCCATGGGGATGAAATAAACATCCACTTTGTTGGGGAAGATTGAAGTTGTAAGAAATCCACTGAGGAGTGAAATATCATTCACTTCACTAGGGAAGGTTGAAGCTAAGGAAACTCACTGAGGAATTCTTAGGTCGCCAATTGGGGAAATCTTGCACCAAAACTGCCATAACTGCTTGAAGTAGATTCACCGGGGAATGACCACCTGAAGTAGAGACTTACTGGGGACATGGGTGAAGAATGTTGTGAGAACAAAGATCTTCTGCATTGATGAACTGTGTGGTAGTCGCCATTTTGAACAACGGTTGTTGTGAATGGATAAAATAATCTTTGATTCTCAAATGCCCTAGATCACATGGTTTATGAGAAGAAGTCATCTCAAGAGGATTTTACAGAAAACTTGGCATCCAAGATGTTCCAAAGTCTTCAAACTCTTTGAGATATTTGTCGAATCTCGACCTAACTGCCCCAGATTGACTGTATTCTGTACAACTGAGTCTTCAAAATTGCCCTTTAGGGGTGGTCAGACTGTGAAAGCAACGACTGGGAAACAACTTGCCCCTGTTCAGCAGAGTCTTCAGGCAACATGCCCCTGGATATGGTCGTCCTTTGGAATGATTCGCCTTTTTCATCAGAGTTTCAAGTATCAAAAGATTGAGCTCATCGTTGATGCTCGTATGCAAGCTTCTATGATATCAAGCAATGTTAGCAAGCAGAAAAATGTTAATTCTGAAACCGCTAATGCAACACACATGTTTATCTTGAAGTTTTTATTAAGAAGATATCGCAATAATATGTGACCGAATCACTAGTTAGTATATGAATTAAGTTATTTTACAAAGCCAACACAAATTTTGGGCATAGCTTATAGGAGTCAGGAAAAGTTATCTCATCAAGTACGCTTTTGAAATAAACCCTGCTTCAATTAGGTCTTTTGAAGGTTATAACATGGCTTGGTTCACGGTTTAAGAAACAAAGGATATAAGGCTCAAAGTTATTTGTACCCTACCTATTCTTCGTGATGTTCTCCAATCCTATGCTCAGTCAACTCAGACTATACATTCAGGTTCCAAGAGGTTTGGAATTTGCACTGATGAGAGTAATGATGTTTCAAAAGTCAAGGACCTTTTGAAATGGCAGTCACCACTTCCTTACCAAAATATTTGGCATTGAGGATTTTCATGGTGAAATTTTAAAGATTTCCTCTTTCTGGTTGTCATACAAACCTTTTTGTATAAGGCAAGGTCACGAGCTTCCCATCTTTCTTAGCTTTTGCCTTGAAAGGGACTTGGCTCATTCTTGGAGTAAGGAAAGTGATTAACCAGCTTAATGATTATGGTGAACCATCATTGGCATTTGACTTGAAAGACATCTTCGACACTTGCTTGCTGTGTGCGAAGGAAAATTTATGAGTGTAACCTTTATATGAAAGGTGTCTTGCATGAACGCACAACCAAGTTAACTGGGAACTACCCTGCCCCAGGTTAAAATTGAGGGTTTTTTAATTTGGAAAGGAAAACTCCTACTTCAAGACTCAAAGGGGTTAAAGAGGGTCTATTTCTCTTATATCTTCGGTGTTTGGGGATTTGAAATAATGCATTACATCATCAGCGAGGTTTAATTCAAAAGCACACAACAAGAGATCTTGCGCTTTCAATTTCGTCATCTTCCCTCCAATTCTCTGCCTAAGCAAGAGATCGGGTAGCATTGGCATTATGAAACATAAAAGCATTTTATGAGTGAATACAAATGGATTTCTTCAAGACAAACATATTCATTGCATTAATCATTCAAGACAAACAAGTTCTTACATGCAAATCATGCTTTTATAATCAAAGAAATAACAACAAATGCAAGCAAAGAAACAAACAGCCTGATGATCTTGGGAATGAGCTCTCCTCTTGATTTCACCGGCTTGGAAAGGACTCTCTTGAGTCTTCATATTCTTCAGCGTAGTGGCATTCCATTCACAAATAGACTTTCTCCCTTGAAGGTCATCACGTCATCGTCGATCATCTCTTGAACCTTTTCTTGGAAAACCTTGCACTCTTCAATCAGATGCCCCACTGCTCCATCATGAAACTCACAACTGGTATCTGGATTGTACCAAGGAGGGTGGAATTTCATGGATCTAGTCTTTATGGGTGCCATCACCGAGTTTTGGGAAAAATAAAACCATAATTGACTGTAAGTCATTGGGATTGGATCAAACTAGTGAGTCTCTCCTTCTGGACTATTGGGAGGTCTCTGCTGATTCTGACGCTGATTCTAATAATTTAGATTTCGAGCTTGTCGATTCTGACGTTGATCTTGAGGAACCAACCTTTGTTGCTGGAACAGAAGTCTACGAGGTAGTGGTTGCGGGCACTGAACAGGCGTTGCATACTGATATTGGTGATAAGGCACCGGAACTGGAGCTTGCAAGATCTGAGGAGAATCCAAAATTGCATAAACTTCAGCATTTCTTTCCTCTTGGGAATCACTAACAGATTTCTCTTCATCATCTTGGCTATTTGAGTCGTCTTCGATTCTTCCACTTTTGAATGCGTCTTCGATGTTTACTCCGACTTCCAGAATTTTAGAGAACTCTAACGGCACAACGCCTACCATTCTAACATAATAAGAGTCTAATAGCATTCTTAGAAACATCTTGGCCAGTTCTTTCTCTTGGAGTGGTGGATGAACTTGCGATGCCAATTCTTTCCACCGTTGTGCGTACTCCCTGAAGGATTCGTTGTCCTTCTGACTCATACACATCAATTGATTGTTGTCTAGAGCCATGTCCACATTGTAATTGTACTGCTTCACAAAAGCGTCAGCTAGGTCTCTCCAAGATTGAATATGGCCCCTTTCTAGCTTCATATACCACATCAAGCATGCCCCACATAAAATTTCTTGAAATCAACAAATCATCAGCTTGTCGTTGTCGATATAAGCGGTCATCTTTCGACAGAACATCGTCAAATGGTACCTTGGACAGCTAACACCCTTATATATTTCAAAGACAAGCATTTTGAACTTCGAGGGAATAACCACGCCCGGAACCAGACACAAGTCGTGAGCCTTAAGACTAGATGCATTGAGTCCTTTCATCATCTTCAATTGTTTCTCGAGATCAAAAACTCCTTTCTCGATTTCTGCAACCCTAGGATCATTCACCTTTGTCACATGGGGGACATTATGAGGATTTGACATATACCTCAGAAATCGAGGATCTCTTTCATCAACTTGAACAACCAGGTTATCTTGCACAGGATGATATCGAATAGGAACACCCCCTTGTGGAGCGTTGTCATCAGGAGGAAAACCAAACATTGGGTTAGTCATCACTCTGAAGCCTGACATGGGATCCACATCCTCTGTCCTCTCCATTATCCTTCAGCAACTACTTCAATCTTGATTTGAATACCAGGAAATCAGCTGATTGATACAAGGACAGAAGGCCGAACGAGTTGTTTAGGGAAAATCATGCAAATGATGCAATGCTACGTGATGCATTTGTGCAAATGCAAATGAATTTCAAGGAACTCAAAAGTTATGTTTGCAAACACCATAAAGTGGATAACACTTAGAATGATTGAAAAGTCTCATTTGATTGAAAAGTTGAAGGATTACAAAATAGAGTACAACTTCCAAAATCCATGGTAAAACCTATGATATTTGCAAGATAACTCTAAGTTCCTTGAAAAAGGTAGAAAAAATGGTGCATGAATGCATGAATGGATGCAATACACAAACACACGTATACATATATTCACATATATACAGGTATATACAGACAACAAACAAGGGCCTAGGTTTGGAGATCACGAGCATGGAGCCAAGGTATACCCATTCCAAATGGTGTGTACTATGGATTTATGATCTGCGGAACAGGGTTTTAAAAAGTTCTCAGAGTCATCGATAAATCTTTTGGATATTATCGGCCTACACGACTACTCGTGCGGGTTAATAATATTCTCAAAATGAACTCGTTTGAGTGTAGTATCGCATGACAACCATCACAGGTCTACACCTGGATGATCACATCACTACGTCCTAAAAAGGCTAAGCGGGGTAAAGGGATACTAATGATCCTCAGTCTCACGGACTCCCAGATCAGAAAGAGTGATATCAATATGATTACTCGCATCAGACATCAGTAATCCTAAAGGGGCCTCCACTGAGCATGGTTATCATATGTTAGACATGTTAGAACTACTCCCAACAGCCAACTATTAATTACACCACAATCCTATCATAGGTGCACTCAAGTCCGGGTTAGGACTTACCTCACCACTCAAATGTAACAACCCTGCCAAACAGAAAAACCCAAGCAGACAGATATATACAAATATACAGGTATACAAATATACAACAAATACAAGTATACATACGAAAGATGGATCTTTGCTTCACATTAAGGGAAGGGCTCTGACTCGGAAATCGGATCGAGAAGTATGCTACATACCTCTCTCAAGTGGAAAAGAATCAACGTCTTTCTTAACTATGTCATAGGGTAGGAGATTTACATCTCAATTAGGGATGACTCATGTCTAATCTCTCTTGGGAGATAAAGGGAGACTAACTGAAAGTTGTCTAAGTTAAACATCCTAAGGGAAACTATCATGAGTAGTTATCCTAAGGGAATCTATCTGAAGGGAATGAATTTAAATATGTACATCCTAAGGTAATCAACCTATAGGGAAAACAGGGATCATGCACAAAGGTAGAATGCAAATGAACATGACTGTATAGTCAACAATATGGCATTCCCTTGGACTCAAGAATAGGTAAAATAGAGGCTCAAGAGCCACAAATGGATATCAGACAGAGTAAGCATCATGAGAATAATGTACACTGAGAAAATAGTAAAGTTAAGAGCATGAACATGCATCAAGCAAAAAGTAGGAGATGGAAAGATCTAACCAAAAAGATGGCGCATGACAAGCATCCCCCTCTACTGGACCAGCGAGCCACCAATATAGACAAAGCAACACAACCGATGCAAGGTCTCCAAATCTCAACTCCAAGAGCATAGGGAAGGGTCCTAGATCTAAGTCCACAGTCCAAAGCTCAAGATAGTAATCACAGTCCACCAATTAAAAGTTTTAGGGTTTCGATAGTTTTATTGAGTGTTTTGAATGAAGTATGAACAAGATAAGATGACAGTATGAATATGAACAATGATACTAATACGAACAGTGATATATTAACAGAAATTAAATCAAGAGTATATAGACAGAAATTAAAGTTAGTGGTCAATTGGTAATCGGATGAATTGGGTCCACTTTAGCGCTAAACCATCGTAGCACGATCCATGATGAAGATCATACTATAGGAGGTCACACAACCGATCTATGTGCTAAAACACGATAGAGAAATGATATTGAGGATCATTCTCCAAAGAAATCGTGCCACACGAAAAGAAAAGGTGACAATCTCGTCTTAATCACAAACTTTCGTCGATTAACCAAAGGTAACCTATCACGATCCCAAAGTATAGAAAGTGATCTCGATGATCACTCACTACAACAATCAACATTCGTGAATAAAAAAGACTTCATCGATCGAAAATGAAAATAGAAGAAGAAGGTGACGCGGAATGAAATGGAAATCGAAATGAGATAGAAATGATCTCGTCTTAATTAAGATTTAAATCGATAAATCGATAATCTTTGATTTTAGATATTCATTGACCAATAAAAAATAAAATGGTCTCATATTGATCAAGGTTTTGAATCGATATCTTTTGTTATATCATCGACCAAAAATAATGAAAATGGAAATTGATCAAAACCTAAAAATAATTAGACAAAAGAAAATTAATAGTTTAGAAAACAATAAACTAAAATCTCAAAACGTTAAACTAAGAAAACAAAGATGGAGGGGTGAATATTGACCAAGAGGATCATATGGGCTATGAAAAGCCCATCACCTTCTTATTCAAGAAATAACAAAAAAAACATATATAAAACAAAATAATGGGCCGAGCCCAATGAAAGGTTAAAACCAAAGAAGAAGGAAACCTAATAGTATCAGCATCACATTTTCAACCCAATATACTGAAACATGATTTTTTTAGTCAAAAAGCAAACGAAAACTATTTAGTGAGAGCAGAGCATCAAGTTAAATCAACTATTGGAATTTTTGTAAAAAATAAATTAAAAAAACACACACTCAGAATTCTAAAACTTCATCATTGTGTCTCAAGATCGATGAAAAAACGTCGGCGGTTCAACCTTCTTATTCCGCATCAGATATCGTTTCTCTCTCCTTAGCTTCTCCCTCTTCTCGGGCTCTTCCTTCGGCTTCGCGTCTCTCACGGCGCGAGTGCGGCTTCCTTCTCGCGATTGGAAATGGCGAGCGGTTGCAGCAAGGGTGGTTTTGTTACTGTGGAAAAGCGTTGAAAGGTTTGTTTGTTGCTCACGACAAAAATAGTGGAGGAAATGGTGCGGTTTATGTTTGTCGGCAAAAGCGGAGAGAGTTTGGTTGTTGGAAGTTATGGTGATGTGGTGTGTCGCATTGTGCTGAAGTGAAAACCGGTCTTGAGGCAGTGGGAAAGAAGGTTTTAGTTGATTGAAGAAGCTTGTTATGGGTTGTCATGAAGGTGAGTTGAATTGGAAATGGAGGTTTACAGGTAAGTGTTGTGTTGTGTGTTGTTCTGTTGTGGAGAGTTTGGTAGAGGCGAGTGGAGGTGCTTTGTGAGAGTCTAGGGGTAAGGTGAGAGTTTTAACAAAGGAAGAGGCAGAGGTGGTGTTGTTGTAGTGAGAAGGTGGTGTATTTCGCGTGAATGCACAGTGGACGAGGGTTGAGTGTCAAATGGACATGGGTATGAGTTTTTATGGGAGAAGTGAAGTGACGATGGAAGAGAAACAAGTTGTTGAAGGAGCACTGTTTATGTTGCTACTTCCTTTTTTGTTCTTTTGGATAAAGAATAAAGTTTAGGTGTGAGCCATACATGTGGAAAGTGGAGAGGAATGGAGAGGGAGTATGTTGCGTATGAGAGAGAGAGAGAGAGAGAGAGAGAGAGAAGTTATTAGCAGGGAGGCATGAATGGTTGAAGGTGAGTCGCTATAAAGTGGATGGTGTTTGATATTATGCTTTTTTTTTCCTTTTTCTGTGCGTATGGCTTTGTGTTGAAAAATGAAAACAATAGGGTACAATGGAGAGTAATGGTTTTCTTTTGTCCTTTTTTGTGAGGTATGAAAATGATAAAATATAAAATGATGTATGTTTTGTTGGTGGGACAATGATGCGCAGGGTGTAGCATGTGGCTGGAGGTTCAGTGTGTACGTTGGTCTACATGCATGGCCAAGGATGTTATTCATACAAATGAATACAAACAAAACATGACCTCTAAACTTGTTAACTAAGTTTTATCAAAAATGGAAATAAACAAAATTAAATAATAAATTAAATTACAAATATCAAGTAAAACTTAGACTAAAAAGAAAAATCTGATTGATTAAAAGAAAATACTAATTAAAAATAAAAATAAATTCAATATTATATATATATATATATATATATATATATATATATATATATATATATATATATATATATATATATATATATATATATATATAAATGAATAATAATAAAATCTGGATTAAAATAATCAAATTGATAATCAAGAACACAAAGTTAATTAAAAGAAAAAAAAAGAATAAAATCGATTAAAATCGGCAAATCGGACCGGAATTGAAGTGCTCAGAAAAATAAAACGAACACACCAAAATGATCAGTGCAAAATATACTTATCGAAAAAATTCAGCGTTTGGTCAAGTTTTGAAATAAATTTTACCCGCTAAAACAGTTTAAGCTGATAAAAAATGTGACCGAAAAGTGGTCGAAAAAATTAAAATGAGCACGTCAGGTTACACTACATGAAACATAGATTAATCTCACTGACGTCTGCAAGCTCGATTTTAAAATTCTCCGTTCACTGATTTTTCACACAGTCGATTTTTGGTTTGACCGATTCGACTGTAAATTCCAACAAATTTATTTTGGCTGATGTTCTGGACTGGGCCGAGGCCTGCTCATCAGTCGAGCAGGCCCAACCCACACGTCCTGGGGTGGCCCAACAAGGGCCTTTTTGGCGTGATCAGTGTCGGGCACTTGCCCTCCCCCCGTGTCGGGCACACGCACGGTATAGAGCGTCGGGCAAGACGCTAGGCCTCCCCGGGGATCGTCCCTCCTCGACACGCAGGGTGCTCCTCACCGCGAGGAGCCCATCTTCCGCAAGCAAGTCCTCCACAACGGGGACACATCTCTCCCCGACACGCAAGACCCCTCCCCGCGAGGACACGTTCTCATGTAACCGCCCCACTCCCGATGGAATCGGTCTGCCCTAATTCCGGAGATTTAGGAACGGTTACCCCAGGGCGAAGACCACGTGCTGGTCTTCACTACGCCACGTAAGCCCTGGCAGTTACTTGGATTGGGCCTGACAATCCAGCCCAATGCAAGTAACCGTTGGCCCCGCGCTGGGGGCTTTCTATAAATACCCTCTCACTTGAGAGGGTCGGGTTATGTTCACTTATACTCTCACTTTTGTACTTGCTATTCTCTGACAGTTATCTTACTTGAGCGTCGGAGTACCTTGCAGGTACACCCCCCCGCCGTCTTTCAACCTCACCGGAGCTGAAGCCCAGACGACGTCGTTGGCCACTAGAAATTGTCTGATCCAGGTATAATCAATGGCGCCGTCTGTGGGAACTCTTTGCTTCCCCGTTTTTCCTTCGTTAAACCAAAGCAACTCTCATTCATCACCAACATGGCCAATCCGTCAGTTAACCAGGCTCTGGACACTGTGCCCGCGCAACTCGAGAACGGGAACCACCGTGAGGACGCCGTCATCCTCAACGGCGGCGAAGACGACATCAGAGACGGGCAGACTGCCTCCCCGAACTCCCAAGATGTGGCTTACAACGCTGCCCGCCAAGACGACCAGCAAGCCATTTTTCAACCAGTTGCTCCTCCGCCCAATGCGGACCCGAGCACCGTGGCCTTATTCGCCTTGATCAATCATACCAATCAGCTGATCGCGCACCAGAATACCAGAATTGAAGCATTGGAGCAAGGATGGGTACAACGATCTTCCCCGCGAAGACATCGTCCACCGTCACCTCGTCGTTCTCCTTCCCCGCGAAGGACTCCTTCCGAAGAATCTCGGACCCCGTCGCCGGTACGCCAGGGTCGTCGACCACGTCTCGAGCGCCCCCAGCCGACGATCTCCTAGAAACACCCTCGTTCCCCGCCTCGGAAGGAACCCAGGGCCTCCACCACTTCCAAGAAGTCCAAGCAGATCGAAGAAAGACCAAAGAACCGTTCGAGGAACTCCCCTCCACGGCATCATCGATCACCTTCGAGATCCCCGACTGGTAGCGACGACGAGGACCAAAGGACCCCTCTGTCGTGGGAAATCATGAACGCCCCAATCCCTGCAGGCATGGAGAAACCCCCACCATTGGGGACCTATGACGGCCTGACCGACCCCGACGATCACGTCGAGAGTTTCGAAGCAATGCTCGACTTTCGAAATGCCAGGGGAGCCATCAGGTGCAGGTTGTTCCCCACCACCTTGCGGAAGGGAGCCATGACTTGGTATAAGGGTCTGGCACATGGGTCGATCACATCTTGGAAGCAACTTAGGCAACGCTTCACTAAACACTTCACCGCATCTCGTCGACACCCGAAGACGGAGGCCGCCCTAGAAAGCATCTTCCAAGGGAAGAACGAATCTCTCCGAAACTACATCGAGAGATTCAACAAAGAAGCTGTCGAGGTCCATACGACCGACGACATGAAGAAATATTTAATTCTCCATGGACTGCGTGCCGGATCTGACTTTACCAAATCCATAGGCCTCCGCAGACCCCGACGTCTCGAGGACCTTCTCGCTTGAGCTCAGAAGTACATCGAACTCGAGGAGATGGAGGCGGCTCAGATCGCCCTTGAGACGAGACGCGGAGAAGGCCCCCGCGGCCACAAAGATGAAGACTCTTCTCCCCGACGAGGAGGAGAAAGAAAGAAAGAGAACCGCAACCGTGATCCTCGGGAACCGCGCAGACCAGCTGGCCGATTCACGGAGTACTCCCCACTCAACGCTCCCCGGGCTCGAATCCTCTCTGAATGCCAGAATTCCGAGTTCGTGAAAGGGGGAGTTCGCTTCCCGAAGCCAGCTGCTCCCAAATCGAACGTTGACAAATCAAAGTACTGCAAGTTCCACCAGAGCCACAGACATGTTACCGAAGACTGCATCCATCTTAAGGATGCGATCGAAATTCTGATCAAGGAAGGGCACTTGAAGAAATACGCCCAGAAGAGCGATACTCCTCGTCCCAGCTCCCGGGAAGCCCAGAACGTCGAGGAGGCAACACCTCCTCCCGACGAGAGTCACCTTCAGGTCATCCTCAGTGTCACCCGACCCGAGGACTTCTTTGTCCCCCCAATCATTGAAGGACAAGAAGCAATTCGCAACATGTGGGCGACATTTCCCCACGAGGACCCCGTTACTGCCCGTAGCACCTGGGAAAGCTTCCCCAGGGCGATGGTCATCTCCGGGGGAGGACTAGAGAAGCTATCTGTCGGATCGATCAAGGGGAAATTTGACGAGCTGGAATCCGCGACATCGGCGAAGGCGACCACCCTCGAGAAAGTGCGGGGAAACTCCAACCCCATCACCTTCTACCTCGAGGAACTCCCCGGGGGAGCACCAAACGCCACTATTCCCCTTCTGATAAGGGCACAGATGGCGAACTTTGACGTTCGAAGGATCCTAGTCGACCAGGGGAGTTCGGTCGACATCATGTATGCTCATCTGTTCGGGACCCTTCAGCTCGACGAGAGGCATCTGACCCCGTACATCGGTTCAGATCTACAAGGGTTCAATGGAACCACCACCAGACCATGAGGTTACATGGAGCTAATGGTTACATTCAGGGCCGAAGACACTGCCCGACAGGTGAAGATCCGTTTCCTGGTGGTCGACTGCCCGTCCCTTTACAACTGCATCCTCGGGAGGACCACCCTGGCTAAACTTACGGCGGTACCATCAACGGTCCACCTCAAAATGAAGTATTACACGACTAGGGGACGAGTAGTGACGATACACGGGGACATCGACGCGGCCAGAAGGTGCTTCGACGCCGCCATCAAAGGCCTGAGCTCCATCGGCCCCAAACCCAAGACCGTGGCCAAGCTACCCCAGGACGCCGAGCAGATACCTCTCCCGCGCGTCAACGCGGTCGAACTCGACAGCAGGTTCCTGGGCGAGCCCGATGAAGACAGAGCAGAAGACCTCAACCTCCAGGCAGAGAACAACGGGCGGCCTCTCTACCAACGCGCCCCATCCCAGATGGAGACTTTGAGCTCGTGGTACTCGGGGACGATCCAGATCGCAACATGAAGATTGACACCGAGATCCCCAACCTGTCAAAGGAGCAGCTGAAAGTATGTCTAAGGGAGAACGCTGACCTCTTCGCGTGGAGCGCGTTCGAGATGCCTGGCCTCGACCTAGAGATGGCTTGTTATCAGCTCGCAGTAGATCCGGCCGCTAGGGCCATAGCACAACGTAGGCGTAAGCAGTCTCCCGAAAAAGCGGAGGCTGCCGAAAAAGCTGTAAAAGACCTCCTAGAGGCAAATTTTATTTCGGAGCCCAAATACACGACCTGGCTGTCCAACGTTGTACTTGTTAAAAAGAATAATGGAAAATGGAGAATGTGCATTGATTATACCGATCTTAATCGGGCTTGCCCGAAAGACTGTTATCCCTTGCCTAACATCGACCAACTGGTCGACAATTCTGCAGGTTACAAACTACTATCCTTCATGGACGCTTACTCGGGATACAATCAAATTCCCATGGACAACGTCGACAAACAACACACGGCCTTCATGACCGTGTCAGGCAACTACTACTACAACATGATGCCTTTCGGTCTGAAGAACGCCGGTGCGACCTACCAACGGATGATAACAAGGTTTTTCGGGCTGAAATCGACGACATGCTCGAGGTCTACATGGACGACATGATCGTCAAATCCGCAGAAGAAGTCGACCACGCCGCGCACCTCAAGAGGGTGTTCGACACGACGAGAAGATGTCGCATGAGGTTTAACCCCGACAAGTGCACCTTCGGCGTTCAGGATGTAAGTTCCTCAGATTTTACCTCACAGAACGAGGAATCGAGGCTAACCCCGACAAGTGTAGGGATTTCTCCGAGCTCCCTACCCCGGACTCAAAGAAGTCGATACAATTATTGAACGGGATGATCACCGCCCTTTCCCGCTTCGTCGCCAAATCCGCACAGTATGCACTCCCATTTTTCAAACTTCTTCGACAAAAAGCGGAGTTTGATTGGAGCGAGGAATACGAGTAGGCACTCATCCACTTAAAACAAGTCCTATCACAACCCCCGGTCCTCTCGCGGCCTGAGAACGGGGAGACACTCTTTTTGTATCTTGCGATCACGAGTGAAGCAGTCAGCGCCGTCCTCATTCGGGAAACCCCGGACGGGCAGAAGCCAATTTACTTCACGAGCAAAGCCCTCAAAGGCCCCGAGCTCAGATATCAGCAGATTGAGAAAGTCGCCCTGGGCCTCGTCACCGCGGCCAGGAGGCTGCGCCACTACTTCCTCGCCCACATCGTCGTCGTAAGGACCGAACAGCATATAAGGCAACTCCTCGGGCGGCCGAACATGGCAGGGAGGATGCTCAGGTGGTCACTCAAGCTCTCCGAGTTTGACATCCAATACGAAGGGAGGAAAGCCCTGAAGGCACAGGTACTGGCCGACTTCGTGGCAGAGATGACCGTCCAGGAACCTTCGACCAACGGATCACAGAAATGGACGATCTATGTCGACGGGGCATCCAGCCCAAAGGGAAGCGGGGTGGGCATCATCCTCGAAAACGAGGAAGGCATCTTGATCGAGGTATCCCTAGATCTGTCCTTCCCGACATCGAACAACCAAGCCAAATACGAGGCCTTCCTCGCAGGACTTCGGCTGGCGGAGGACCTCGGTGCCAAGGAGGTCAAACTCTTCACCGATTCCCAGCTCGTGGCCTCGCAAGTCCGAGGAGAGTACCAAGCCAAGAACGACAGCCTCATAGAATACTTGGCCTTGGTAAAAGAAAAGATGAAAAAGTTCACCTCCGCGGAAGTAACTCATATCCCCCGCGAGCACAATGCCCGAGCAGATGTCGTGTCCAAATTAGCGAGCACAAAGAAGAAAGGCGGGAACAAATCCGTCATACAAGAAGTGCTTTCCCACCCGAGCATCGACAAACCGACCATGGTTTCGGACATCAACGCCATCGGGGACAGCAACTGCTGGATGACCCCGGTATACGAATACCTCATGACAGGCAAACTGCCCGAAAATCCCAAAGAAGCAGGAATGGTCAAAAGGCGGGCGTGCTCGTACACTGTAATCGAGGATAAGTTATACCGGCGAGGGTTCTCTATCCCCCTCCTCAGGTGCGTCGAGGAGACTAAGGTCCCCGGCATCCTCCAAGAAATCCACGAGGGAATCAACACACAGCACCTCGGCGGCCGCTCGTTAGCCCGTAAGGCGCTTCGAGCAGGGTACTACTGGCCCACCATGTAGCAAGACACCAAGGAACACGTCAAGAAGTGCTATAGATGCCAGCGACACGGGGACATGCACCTCGCTCCTCCTAGCGAGCTCAAAATGTTATCCTCCCCGTGGTCGTTCGCATGGTGGGGAATAGACATCCTTGGACCCTTCGTCATAGGATCATATCAAAACAAATACCTCATCGTCGGGGTGGATTACTTCACGAAGTGGATCGAGGCGGAAGCATTGGCCAAAATCAAGGCCTTTAAGATACTGCATTTTTACAAAAGAAACATCCTCGCCCGATTCGGCGTGCCTCAAGCCATTGTCACCGACAACGGGACACAGTTCACCGACAAGAACTTCCAAGACTTCGTCACCAAATTAGGCACGAAGCAGCACTTCACGTCGGTCGAGCACCCCCAAATGAACGGGCAGGCTAAGGTGGCGAACAGGGTAATCCTCTGAGGATTGAGACGCCGATTAGGCGACGCCAAACAACGGTGGGTCGAGGAGCTACACAACGTCCTCTGGGCCTACCGAACGACCCCACACTCCACGACCGGGGAGACCCCTTTCCGTTTGACCTACGGAACAGAAGCGGTGATCCCCGTAGAGATCAGGGAACCCTCGAGGAGGACATAAGCCCCCCTCGACGGGGACGCGAACGACGAAGCCTTGAGGGAAGAGCTCGACTTCGTCGAAGAAACACGCTCGGGCGCTTCTCTCCGAGAAGCTGCACTTAAACAAAAAGTAACACTACGTTATAACGATAAAGTTATCAAACGTTATTTTCAGGTAGGCACCCTCGTCCTACGCAGGAACTAGAAGGACTCGCGAGAAGGCAAACTCGCCGCGAACTGGGAGGGCCCGTACCACGTCCGCGGGAAAACGGGGACAGGAGCCTACTTCCTCGAAAATCTACACGGGGAAGAACTTGCTCGACCATGGAATGCTGAGAAGCTCAAACAGTACTACAGTTAAGCACTGCCCGCGGCTCACTAGCACCGCGATCACGGGTACACGCTAAGGTATGAGCGCGACACCCCTATACAGAACACGATGATCAGAGGCCGCGTTGTGTGTGCGCGAGGACCTTTAATCCGACGGGGATACCTCGATCGAGGCCCACCGTCGTTGTACCAATTAGACAGAACACCCAGCTCGCGATGGGAAGTTCATGCCACAAAGCTAAGACCTCGACCGAGCTCTTAGCCTCATTAAAGGTCGGAATACGCCTCCGGCCGCCCGACCAGCTCTCCACGCGGTCAGGAACTATCAAGGTAGAGCAAATCCCAAAGTCTTATTACGTAGACAAAAATAAAGTATAACAAATGCATCACACACAATTCAAACCATGCAAACAATACTAGCAAGTAAACAAAGGTACATTAAAACGAGCAGAAGCCCAGTGTACAAATATTACAATTAAAGGTCAAAAAGCCCCTGGCACGCAGGCCGGGCAGAAATATCACAATAGATAAAAATGGCTCGAAGGCCGAATAAAACAGGAAAGAGAATCCTACTCAGCGGTGGTCCCTTCCGGCTGCTCAGGATCATGGACCTCGTCGACCCTCATCGGTTGCACGATCTGGCCATCGACCACCTCGTAGTCAGGGTCAATCCCCTCGGTCGAAAGGTCGGGGTAGAGGACCTTAAGCTACTCCACCGCATTCTTGAAGCCTATGCCCGCCACCACGAGATTGTCTTCCTCGACTTCACGGAGCTTCGCTATCAGCGCAGCCCGCGAAGTCAACAGCCTATCCTCTTCAGTTTCCTCCTCAGCGGGGCGGACAACTTCCTCCAACTCAGCGATCCTCGCCATGAGACGATCCCTCTCCTCCTCGACACCAGCTAGACGTTTCCACTCCTCATCGGCATTCGTCAGCTTTTCCTCCATTTTTTCTTGAAGCTCGAGCTGGGCCTGGTTCTGGCTTTTGCAGTCAGCCAGCTCCTTACTCACCCTCTCCATTTCAGCCGAGATGGATTGAAGACTCTTCTGTAACCTGTTCAGCTCGCTTGCAGGGCACGCCTCATTGTTCAGAGTCAAGGCGGTCGCACAAACCCGCATCACGGCAGACACGTCCTCCACCAACCTCCTCCGCCGAGAAGCCTTATCGACGCTTAGGATGGCCTGAGTTTTGGAGCCACCCACACACAGCGAATTGTTCTCCGTAAAGAAGTTCGGCCTTGTGTAACAGGGCGGGATCATAAATTTCACGGCAGGGGGACTCTCGTGCTCGGTAAGGTCGACGTCCACCGTTTCTGCAATCCTTTGCCTCTTCGGAGAACCCGGGGGGCTGACGGAGTCACTACCCTGGTGAGAGCCAGAGGAAACCCTGGGTGTCGGGACGGGAACGGACATCTGCACTCGGAGCTGGTCGACACGACTCTTGTCCCCTTTCTTAGCACGGTTGGCCTTCAGCTTCTTGAAGCGCTCCTCAACGTTCGACATCTTATCTGCAAAGAAAACAAAGAGGTTAGCAATTCGAAAAGAAAGGTAAAAGGAAGGACATGTCGGGGAGACCACCCCTACCTAACAACTCGAGGGCCTCCTCGTCAGAAAACGTCTCGAGAAGAGCCCTAGTATTGATCACTTGACGCTTCGTCAGGACCTGCCCGTCATCACCCCGAATGAAGTCCCCGTTTGGCGCCACGAGCTTTGCTTTGTTAAAACCATTAACGAACGCTACTATCTGCTCGTAGGCCAAGCGATCCCCCTCGTCGAGACGGTTAGGCCGGATGATATAGCTGTCTGTTCCCTTCTTAAAATGTTCTTCGGTCCAGAACAACGGGAACTTAGGCACGAGGGTTTCCTCTCGTCGTCCGCCCACCTGTTTGACGGCCCGAGTGTACATGGTATTCACCACCTCATGTGTGACCGGCCTCACGAGGTAATACCGGTACTTGAAATTCCGCACGGAGTCCATATACGTGTGAAACAGGCTTGTCACCTGTTTGAAGGACACCCAATCGTGCCTACCGTCCCCGACCTGTCGCTGGAGGTGGAAAATGCGGAAAAACAAGGGCACGGTCGCCCTGATCTTCAGATACTTGCATACCAGCTCGAAGGCCCTAATAAATGCAAGAGAATTGGGGTGGAGTTGAGAGGGGGCCAAATGCAGCCAGGTAAACACGGCCTGCTGGAAGTCGGTGAAAGGCAGACGCCACCCCGCCTCGTCGAACATGAACTCGTAGACGGGGAACCGCATCCCGCTGTACGTCGAGCAGATCCGATGGTGTGGTAGGGGCCTAAACACATTCCACGACTTCGGGGAGCCTATAAGACGGTGCTCGACAGTACAGAATATTCCCTCTTCCTCCAGGTCGACGAATTCGGACATCATGTTCACGGCCTCCTCGCAAGCCCAATCGTCGGGCGTCCTATCCCCGGCACCGGACGTCTCTGCCATAGGTGAACTGGGCCCGTCGTAAATATCCAAAGACCCTACAGCCACTTGCAACGCGTCCATTTACCTGAAAAGCAGAAGGAAACGGTGAATTCGATGACCCATATCAAATCCACCCCTTCTACCGCTGATTAAGTGAAAGGGCGAGGAGGGAACGTCGGGGAACGCGAACCCGCAACCTTCCTCGGGTCCGCGGGGAGGACCCCCCGAGATACTCAACCCAAGTCCCCGTGACATTCTGCGTCTCCCCGGGGATTTCATCATTTATCCCCGGGAGATTCAACAAAAAGAACTGAGACGTTCGTCCTACGACCCCAGGACATTCTTCATGCCCTCGTGGATCTCATCGTCTCTCCCCGTGAGACTCGACGAATAAACTATGAAATTCCGCCGTTTTCGCCAGATATTTCATGATTTCCATGGGAACTTCATCAGTTCACCTTAAAAATCACCCTACAAATGCAAGCGAAAAAAGGAAAAAGAAGAAAGAAACTTACTTGAAACACGCTTTTTGGGTTTCCGGCACGGCGATCGACGGTGGATAACGGCGGAGAACGGTGGAAGGTAGCGGCAGAAGGACGGAGATGAAGAGAGAGAGAGTCCGGGAGGAAAGGAGCAAAAGGTGCAAATGAAACGAGGTGAGACCTATTTATAGGATCCTCACGGAATCCAAAGAGTCTAGGCTACTGGAGTGCACTACCCTAGCTTAGCCGCCCTACGCAATGATGGCGCCTGACACGTGGCATACATGCGACCCTTCGTTCCCCAACACGCACGTCTCTCCATTCGCTCTGACACCAAAGGTCAAACTTCTCGCATCCTCGATGAGTCGCCCATCCGCGAGCTACCACGTTCGAGTCCGCACTCGCTACTCTCCCCGACGATACGACCAGTGGATCCCATACGCTCCCCTCCTCACGCTCACACGATCGATATTTCCCCCGACATGCTCGTTGGCCCTTAAGTCATCACTCCAACACTTCGGAGTAACGACTTGGGGGGCTCCTGTTCTGGACTAGGCCGAGGCCTGCTCATCAGTCGAGCAGGCCCAACTCACACGTCCTGGGATGGCCCAACAAGGGCCTTTTTGGCGTGATCAGTGTCGGGCACTTATCCTCCCCCCGTGTCGGGCACACGCACGGTATAGAGCGTCGGGCAAGGCGCTAGGCCTCCCCGAGGATCGTCCCTCCTCGACACGCAGGGTGCTCCTCCCCGCGAGGAGCCCATCTTCCGCAAGCAAGTCCTCCACCGCGGGGACACATCTCTCCCCGACACGCAAGACTCCTCCCCGCGAGGACACGTTCTCATGTAACCGCCCCACTCCCGATGGAATCGTTCTGCCCTAATTTCGGAGATTTAGGAACGGTTACCCCAGGGCGAAGACCACGTGCTGGTCTTCACTACGTCACGTAACCCCTGGCAGTTACTTGGATTGGGCCTGACAATCCATCCCAATGCAAGTAACCGTTGGCCCCGCGCTGAGGGATCTCTATAAATACCGTCTCACTTGAGAGGGTCAGGTTATGTTCACTTCTACTCTCACTTCTGTACTTGCTATTCTCTGACAGTTATCTTACTTGAGCGTCGGAGTACCTTGCAGGTACACCCCCCCCCCCTCGCCGTCTTTCAACCTCACCGGAGCTGAAGCCCAGACGACGTCGTTGGCCACTAGAAATTGTCTGATCCAGGTACGATCAACTGATAAATTAGGTATTATGCAAGATGAGATGCGTGATATGCTATGCAGACGATGCAAAGCGAAAAATGCATAATCTTAGGGTCAAAAAATAGGGGTGACAGTAACTCTCTGCCCACAAGTTGTGAAAAACATATTCACTTTGCAACTGTAAAATTCTATGAATTGAAGTTGTTACAAGAATAGGGGTTACTCCCTCTATTTATAGTTTTAGGTTAGCTTGCTCCCTAAGCCAAAGCCCAACACACAAAATCCCAAAATATCCAATTTATCTAACACTACTAAAATAGGCCTAAGACGAAATTCTGACGAGCAATCTGCTTCAATATTTCGACACACACATACACTAGGCTAATTTCGACACATCCTTCTTTCCGTCGAGCACTACCTGCTTCGACACAAGGGATTACGTTCTCAACACACCACCTAATTCATTGTGTCTAAGCTATCTATATTCATCATAGCTCTTAGGCTTCTAAACACTTCGACCTGCACTCCTTTCATCATGATATCTGCAATCTGATTCTCAGTTCTACAGTGTTCTAAGTTCATCTTCCTTCTGCTACCTGCTCACGAAGATAGTGGAACCTCATTTCGATGTGCTTGCTTCATCCAAATGCTATCAGATTCTTCTCCATATTGATAGCAGACATGCTATCGATCTTCATGATAATTACTCCATGACTCTTTGATGTAATATCTTCGACCATGTTCACCATCCACTTTGCTTGACATGCACAAAGAGAAGCAGATATGTACTCTGCTTCGCACGACGACAATGCCATTACTGGATCCTTTCTCGAACTCCATGAAACTAGTGCACCACCTAGCATAAACACATAGCCAGCTGTGGATTTTCTATCTTCACCATCACTACACAAACTTGAGTCGGTGTATCCCACTAACTTGCATTATTTTCCTTCATCAGCTACATGAAACAAAATTCCATTGTCGAAAGTTTCTTTCAGATACCTTAGTATCCTCTTCGTCGCTGTTAGGTGTGATACCTTTGGCTTCTGCATGAATCTACTCACCATATATACATTGTATGCTAGATCAGACTTTGTTTGAAAAAGGTATCTTAATGACCCAATAAGTCTTATGTACTGAGTTGGATCGACATCATCTTCATATGATTCTTTCGATAGTTGCAATTTAGGCTTAGATGGAGTCGAAGTTTGGTTGCAATATTGCATCTCAAATATCTTGAGTATTCCGTATGCATATCTTCTTTGGTGCATCATCAAACCTCTACTGCTCTTGTAGAATTCAATGCCAAGGAAGTATGAAAGGTTTCCCAAGTCTGACATTTCAAACTCCTCACTTAGGTCATGTTTGAAATCTTTGATTTCCTTCTTGCAACTTCCTGTTATCAATAGGTCATCGACATAGAGACATAGTATAAGAAATTCACTCTTGCTTCTTCTTACTTATACTCCATGCTCAGTTGTGCACTTTACAAATTTCTTCTCCCTTAGAAAACTATCTATCTTCTTATTCCAAGCTCTTGGAGCTTGCTTAAGTCCATACAGGGCTTTATGCAGCCTGTATACCTTGCTTTCTTCGCTTTGTTTCACAAACCCAACTGATTATACGACATAAACTTCTTCATCTAATGGGCTATTCATGAATGCACATTTCAAATCCATCTGAAATATGTGTCAATTGTTCATGTTTGCTATACCAACGACCAACCTGACTGTTTTAATCCTAGCAACAGGTGCAAAAACTTCGTCGAAGTCGATTCCTTCTTTTTGAAAAAATCCTTTCGCCACAATCTCGCCTTGTGTCGAGTTACTTCTCCTTTAGGATTAAACTTTACCTTGTATACCCACTTCACATTGATTGCCTTGAGGCAATTCGATAAATGACCAAGTGTTGTTGACTTCGATGGACTCTAGTTCCTCATTCATTGCTTTCTTCCACTTTAAATCTTTCAATACCTCAGCTATATTCACTCGTTCGACATCTGCATAGAAAACATAGTGTACCAACTCACATTCTTCATCGACCACATCATTTGATGTAATCACACATTCTTGAAACCTTACATGCATGTGTCTTGTTCGTTGATGTCTGCTTGAGCCTGCTTCACCTCTGACTTCTTCTTGTCGAACTTCTCTTTCGACTTCACTAGTTGGTTCTTCACATAAGATTCTCACTGAATCCTTCTTAACATTCACAGTCCAATCCCATTATTTAAGCTCATCTATGATCATTACTTGCTTGTTCACTGGGTCGAACAACTTGTATCCTCCAGTCGAATGATATCCTATCAAGATCATTTGACTCGACTTGTCATCAAGTTTTCTTCTCAACTGATCTAGAACATGTCTATGTGCTATAGATCCAAACACCTTCAAATTACTTAGGATAGACTTGACATCAGACGAACACTCTTCTGCTGTAATTCCTTATAACCTTTTTGTCGGACATCTATTCAAGATGTATGTTGCAGTCGACACAGTTTCTCCCCATAATTCTTTGGGTAGATGCTTGCATTTCAACATACTTCTCACCATATTCATGATGGTTCTATTCTTCCTTTTTGCAGTTCCATTCCGCTGTGGAGTGTAGGGTGGTACCACCTCACGCACAATCCCTTCTTTTTCATATGATGCATCAAAATCTTTCAACACATACTCTCCACCACCATCAGCCCTCAGAATATTTAGCTTTCGACAACTTTGTCTTTAGACCATAAATTTAAATTTGGCAAATACCTCGATCACTTCACTTTTCTTCTTGATCAGGTAAGCCCACAATTTTCAACTGAAATCATCTATGAAAGTGACAAAGTATCTGTTACCTACAATTGAATCCACCTGGATAGAACCACATACATCAGAGTATATGACTTCAAGAATTGCCTTCGACTTGCTTCTTGCATCCTTGCTGAAGTTATTCTTGTGTTGCTTTGCCTGAACACATTCTTCACACACTTCATTTGGAATTTCAATTTCTGCTAATCCTGAAACCATATTTCTTCCCTTCAGATCTCTGATGTCTTTAAAGTTGAGATGGCCAAGTCTATAGTGCCATATTCATTCGTCTCTGCTAGCTGCAGTTGCATGGCACTTATGCTCTATCACATTAAGCCCAATCTTGAAGGTTCTATTCTGAGACATTGGAGCCTTCAAGATTAACCTTCCATTTGAGTCGAGAACTCTCATCATCTTGTCTTCAATCGAAACCTTGTAGTTCTTTTCAACCAACTGCCATATGCTAAACAAATTGCTCTTCATGCCAGGTATATATAACACATTGGAAATTACTGACCTTTTGCCATCTTTCCTGATAATCAGAACATCATCGATACCTTCAACTGCTAGAGTATTGTAATTTGCAAATTTCACCATGTTATTTATTGAGGGCTTTATGTTGACAAACCAGTCTTTCTTACCAGTCATGTGTGATGAGCATCCTGAGTCCAAGTACCATTGGTCCTGAAATCTTTCTTCATCTCTTGTTGTGACCATCAACAACATTTCTTGTTCTTCATGTTTCGCCAACTTTGCATCAGTTTCTTGATTCTTCTACTTTTCAGGACAATTACTAGAATAGTGACCATACTTCTGACAATTAAAACACTGAATGTGACTTTTGTCGGATTTTCGACCACCACATCTTCCTCTACCTGCAGCACCACCTCTTTGGTTGCCTTAGTTCCAGAGTTTTCTCTAATTCGACTATTTTCTTCTTGCTGATTTCGACCAGACGAATTGTTGTAGCCTCATTTGCCTTTGTTGCCATTCCAACTTTCTTTGCCTTTCTTTCTTTTTGCTGACTGCGCTTGCAAAACCACATCACTCTTCGACTTTTCTGCAGCTCTTTCAACCATTATTTGTTCATGAGATTCAAGCGTCCCTTGAAGCTCTTCCTTTGTCAATGTTGATAAGTCTTTAGACTCTTCTATGGCTACGACCACGTGGTTGAATTTTGGAGCCAATGACCTCAAGATCCTTGCAACAACTGATCTTGATGTCAACACTTCTCCACATACCTTGATTTGATTCGCTAGTTTTGTAACCCTAGTGAAAACATATGTTATGCTTTCAATGTCTTCCATCTGAAGCAATTCATAGATTCTTCTGTGAGTTTGTAACCTCACCTCTTTCACCTTTTTTGCGCCTTTCGCTGATTTCGCTGATTCTTTCGCTGATTTCTCCAGAATTTTTCATGCTTCTTTCGCTGATTCTACATCACTAACCTTTTCAAAATTATCTGGATTAACACATTGATGAATTATAAAGAGAGCTTTATAATCTTTCTTCTTCAATTCTTTGTGTGTGGTCTTTTCTTGATCTGTCGCGTTTTCTGCAAGCGGTGTTATTCTTTCCTTCACAAGATCCCAAAGATCTTGATAACAGAAGACAACCTTCATCTGCTTGAACCAATTCTCATAATTATTGTTCTTTAGAATCGAAAGACTCGCTGGAAAATGCTCGTTTGAATGATTCATTGCCGGCATGATTTTCTTCCCACGAATCGCTCAGTCAGTGCTCTAGATACCAGATGTTGAAAATTCACTACAACCTATAGAGAATTTCTATCAATCTTGATGAACAAGATTATTATCGATACACAATAACAATGAAAAGAAAGAAAAAATGTAGAAGAAAGAAAATTAGGGTATGACAAAATATAGAAGATGGTAGTATCTGCAGAGTACCTCTTTGCCCACAAACTGTGAAAAATTTATTCACTTTGCAACTGTAAAATTCAGTAAATTCAATTTGTTACAAGAATATGGGTTACTCCCTCTATTTATAGTTTTAGGTTAGCTTGCTCTCTAAACCAAAGTCCAAAACACAAAAACCTAAAATATCCAATTTAGCTAACACTACTAAAATAGGTCTAAGTCAAAATCCTGTCGAGCAACCTGCTTCGACATTTCGACACACACATACACTAAGCTAATTTCAAAACATCCTTCTTCCTATCAATGCTTCGACACAAGGAATTACATTCTCAACATAACTTCATTATTAGTTGTTGGGTCCAATCTAAAGACCCTATCCCAAATATCCTTACTCAAAATGTAGACTCTTGCACGAAGACCGCACACACGATCCGAGTCATTGTGTCATCATCAAGTCATTGTGTCATCATCAGTCATTGGATTCAATCCAACGGTCTCCCGCATTCCATGCCGCGTCAACCGGAAACGATTTTAACCGTCCACCATATATAAACCTCGATCTTTGATTTAACTGATTTGATCAACTTGATCAGAATAACATCCAAGTGAAAATTTTTAAAAGTAGAGGTGTGTGCCACAATTGAAGCAGTTGCAAAATTAAATGAAATTCTTGTAGTTGTTTAAAAAAGTTGTGAGAGTGACAAAAACTTGTTTTCCATCTTTGCATTCTTCCATAGATAATAAATAATAGAGTAAATCTTAAGAAAAGACTGCATCAAAAATCACTGCCAATTCATTTTTCTACATCATGAATGTTACATATTATGTATCTAAAGACAATCTTCAAATCATAAATTGGTTAATCATGTGGTTAGTGCATCCGGAAGTGAATTCTGTGCTCCAAGAACTTTGCCACCAACATCAGGAAAATACTCATGACCCTCCAACGAACTAACTTTTCCATTTCTGCTAACATGAACTGGATATAGCATCAAGTTTCCCCTCATTTGATGATGACCTTCTTCAGACACATATGAGCTCCAATTTTTTTTAGCAATTCTATTCACATGTCGTACACATTCCATCGTGTGAGGTTCGGTAAATGTCTCATCAATACTACCAAGGTGCTCGGCCCAAAGGGACATTCTGTATCCATACACCTACATCAATGCAATAGTATGATATTACATAACCTTATTGTTAGGCCGGAGACTTTGTTCCTGATTGAAACTTAGGGTCTCGTAGTTGTGTGTGAGTTTCTGATGGTTATTGTCACTTCGTTTAAAGAATAAGAAAAATGTTCAAATTTCAGTTGTGTTATTCAAGATTCAAACCTGGCCAAATGGAAGAGAGTTCTTTTCTGCTAATGTATGTTTTGGTTGATAAGCTCCCATGGCTATTTCCGTGTCCCTCGATCCATCCATTGATCTCTGATTAATATTTGCTGATCCAATTATTACATATCCATCATCAACTATCATTCCTTTTGCATGAACATAAATCTTAAAACGTCTGTATTTTTTAACTGATGCCTGATTAAAGAAAGAACGGATAATCAGTCAAAATGTAAATATGCACCGTTCGATCATTGATCAAACGGACATTGTTGTTTCGAATGTGTGAATGCGGAATCAAGAAGGAATACAAATTAAAAAACATAAGGGTTAAGGTTATTATACCAAGGCGCGATTTTCAGACGATTGAGTTGGCGTCGATGGAGTTTCACGCGATTGTGGTTCTCTCTTTCCAAGACAGTAAAAATTGAGATAATCTTGTGGATGATAACATTCAGATAGACCTGCTTTTGCAAGTGCATCTGCAACAATCTTGTACATCATAGACATTGTTTGTCCCTGCCAGAACAAAATTTCTTGAACAGCAGCACTAGTCGGTACTCCTTCTGGCCACATTGGTATAACTATATACACAGAAAATCGTTCGTTCGCGCTTATCTTGCTCGCAATTTTTAAGGCTATCTCCATCGGAACCAAGTAATTTGCGCCTGTTGAAGAAAACAAATTAAAAGAAAATACTTATCAATGTATATGTGCTTGTAATAAGCCTTTAAACCATATTGTAACATTGTTGAAACTTTATGTACCTGCATTTTCATATGAAGGCCAATGATACGAAGAGCCGAGAAAATATTGATTCTCGATATAAATGAAGCGTTGAGCAGATCTTATTGCTTTTACGTAAGCTGTGTGGATGCTTTGATCAACTTTAAAATTTTTGCCACATAAAAGATGCTGCAGAAAGTTGATAAATATAATAGAAGTTAAAGAAAAAGACTAATTGTTTTCAGAATAACTAGAAATCACATTGCAATGCAAATTAAGCAAATCAATATAAGGTTAAAAAATAACGAAGCACGTACAATTTTGTTCTCACCTGAGCCTTTGCTTTGTCGAAATCTTTTGGAAATCCTTCACTGATCCTGAATCTATGGACCAAAATACCTGTATTTAATACTTGTTCATAATAATCTTTAATCATCTAACGATTATAATTGATTGAACGTGTATACCTGTACATGCAAACTCTCGGGATCAGTTTCCTCGGTTACACGAACGGATTTATCATCATCAGGACCAGAAGATGGTTTAACAATCCATGAAAAACGGTCTAGCCTTAGCAAAGCATCATCGTGCCAATTTGTCACCTTTCGAAGTCTTAAATCGCGCCATTTTTTAGCCTTCCGTGATCTTTGTTCAAAATTAGTCAGTATATCATATGCAGCCGGACCTTCAATTTTGCAATGTAAGTCATGCCACGGTTGCCTTGGTGCACGAGAGTTAGAATTTAACTGCATCATACATCATAAAATTTCAACACAATACTACTTAATGTTAATTTCCTATTTCCTATTTAAACATGCAATCGAGTAATAAAGGAAAAGATTTACAGAATTCGTCATAACCTTACAGATTCCTATATGTATCTATTATGTAATGTCAAGGGCAAGACAAATGAAGGAAATAATAGAAAACTAGAACAAAAAAAGAAAGAAAACGATTTTGAGACGTTGGGTCTTTCAAATCCTTTTATCAGCGCTCTTTCAATTCGCACGAGTTACTGGCCCGATTAGTTACCGAATTGTGTATATTGTCCTACTCCTTCCGTATTCTGCAGCTAGTAAAATTTCAATCCCAAAAAAGCACGGAAGATGTAACATCAGCAATGACTAATGTGACTATTAGCCATTAGCAATGACTATAACTAATGTGATTATTATTAGCCATTAGCAAGGACTGTAGTTAAAAAGTCATGTCAGTAGCTAGCGACTCTAACATGGTGAGAGAATTAGTAACAAGCATGCCAAACTGATTGTACTTCAAATTTGTCGGCATAAGAATCGAAGTGATGATAGCATAATATTTTGTGATTCAGTTTGCAGACATACATAGAATGGATTAGGATATTAGCTCAAGTACAATATTCATTCCCAAACTCCATTATAGAGTTGATTTCAATATGTGTGTGTTTGACAATTTATCTGGTTATGAACTAATGATGAGAAATCTCCTGGCTGTTGTAGCTACAGTTCTCTTAAAATTATGGAGGTATACAAAAAACAGAGGTTGTGATAAATGTTCATTCATTAGTAAAAAGAATGACTACTAGTGTATGGGTCCCATACTTAGAATTCTAACACCTTCCCTCAAGACTAAGGTATACAATCCTACTCAAAAATTGATAGTTAATTAATGTTTACCAATGATACCTAATAATTTGCTTACATAATCATCCCGATGATTTTCAGCCGTCACTTCTTTAAGGACTTAGGACTTGGTTTTTGTTAAATTGAACATAATTAGGGAAGTATTTCATAAACTACAGACAAATTTATTTGAAGGGAAACAATTCAACTTTTGGCTGCTTTAGTTTTTATAGCATTTTAGGAAACTCTAGATTCAGTCTTGTTCTAACAAATGTTATATTTCAAAATTATCAGTTAACAAAATTTGGCTGAGTTTTAAACTAAAAAGAGATGACAAGAGTTGTTACCTATTTAGTTTTGTTGTCGCAGAAAATGAGAGCCACTTCTTTGTACGAACAAAATCACTTTGAGAAGAAAATGTATGTGAATCATTATGTAAGAACAAAATAACATTAATGTTATATAAGAGCAAGTTGCAGAAGTGTTGAGCTAACTCAAACACTAGTAGACTCCAAATTATTGTATTAAAGTCCCAAATTGCCGAGTTAGCAAATAAGTAGAAAAGATGTCAGATATAAAACACACAGCTGACATGCATTTGAACTCATACCTTTCTCGGCCTTTTGGCTAAGATCAAGTGTAGTATCTGTTCTTATCAGTTTAATATCTGATATGTGGGCCAATGGTCCACACGATATTAAATTTATTTCTTGAGGGGGAGAGTCAATTACAATAGCTTGCTATTGGGTCTCTTAAGTGTCGCTTTTGCGTTGCATTACTGCAATAGCCAGGCACACCCCACCAGACATAGTTCAAATTTTTTGTCATTAACTAGTCACAATACAAAGGTTCACAAATTGAATAAAATATGCTTCAAGGGTACAATTTCCAAATAGTGAAGTAGTATTTATAGGTCTACAAACATTGAAGTGGTCCAATTAAAGTTTTTTTGTGAATTAGTCAGATGTATGTTTTCTTGTGCCCACACAAAATGGTTATTTCTTGTTAAATATTCCAAGAAATTGATTGCATTTTTTTTGATAAATGATTCATCAAATATTTTTAATAACGGATCGAAGTGCATCTTAAATCTTTGGTAGAAATTCATTATTACTTTATAATTATTATTTTGTAGATAAAACAAATGTAGTTGTTATCTTAGTATTTTATCCAATACCCGTTTTTGAACAAGGGTCATTTAACTCTTTTAACTCTTAACACAAACATGTTGAGCTACATGGTTGTCTCTACTTCATTGAAAATATCTTATTGTTACCCAATGGCTTTCCCTTTCTTTACATCAAACACCCTAGCCATTTAAATAAATTGATTATAATTAATAGCATTAGCAACCTTAAGAATTAAATTTTCACAAGTGCCTAACCTTGGCAGAAGATATTGGACAGGCAAGACATTGGTCAAAGTAAATATACTGTGTTCATGTACTTGGAGAACTTGTGATGTTCAATACTGTCTTAAGTCAAAATGAACTATTTCCCCATGGAGACGTAAAGGAGAGAATGTTATAACACTACTTAGAATGTTATACAAGCTAATTACTTAAAAGTAGAAAGCAAAGCTAAATCCCACTTGCTGCATTCCAAGTACTAAGACCACACCTTAAACTAATCACTTTCTTTGATAAAGTTATTAACTAATTTGTTACCGTAGTTGCGTTGGTGAAATCATGTGCACCATTTGACATGTTACGCAACCGAAAAACCAACTTCAACACAAGTTGGAGTTAATGTCTACATAGTTTTATGATGATGTAGTGGAGTAGAATAAGGTAGTTAGTATTCATTCAGCTGTCTGGTGAAAGATCTCAATATTAAACACATGAATAGGGAAGTTAAAATTCATTGCAAATACCAGTTTTCGATTCAACTAATAGTAAGAAGGAACGAAAAATCCAATCCAATAATTAGAGCCAAAGTGAACTTGTCATGCTTGAAGTTGGTCGATTTCAGGTGGAAAAAAAAAAAAGCAGTACTAAAAAGGGTGGGAAATACATTGCCTACTTCTAGTAGTAGTTGAGTCCCACATCGAAAGAAGGTGAAAGGTATTGAGAGAAGTAAGAGTATAAAAGAACTTGAATACCATTATTGCAACATACTTACCTGGATGGGGTCAATGGTTGATCATGAAGGACCATGGCCTAGGAGAGTGACCTCCATTGCACTTAGGAGGGGTGTTATCCTAAGGTCTACCCAAGTGGTGGAACCTACATCATAATTTGTTGCAGTGGGGGCCTGCGTTCGCGCAGCCCCCTCCTATTCTTTTTTCAAAGTTTGAGGAATAATTTCTCCTTATATGGGTTTGGAGATAGTAATCTTTTCTCATTGATCATACCCAAGTTTATGTAAACATATATTTCAATTTCTCATTCAAGAAACAATTACATTGAAGATTTAGAAGTTACACCCTCCGTCCCATATTATAAGCAAAAGTTACTTTTTAGATACATTAAATAATTAATGTATCTGACCTATATATTGACCAGATACATTAATTATTCAATGTATCTAAAAAGTAACTTTTGCTTATAATATGGGACGAAGTAGTACCTATGTAAAGGTACTAGTATTTACAATGACTGACATGCCAGGAAGGTGCAACCACCAAACCAATCTGCCATGTTCCGTCACCATTAAAACAATATATTAATTAGAACAATTTTAAAACTAAAGTTGTAAACGCTAGAACCAAAAAAGTAATGGTTCAAGGGGGCTGGCTAGGCTCAACAGCTGTTGTGAACTGGAGATGCAGTGGCATGTGATCCTTCCACTGTCAGGATGATGCAGTTGCCACGAGCCTAAACTGTGAAGCCTTGTCCATGTTCCATCACTTTTGTGCTCCCATATGGGTCACAAACTGGCGCTAATCAATTGATATTCTAGCCAATGTGGGCCTTAATGGATATAGTATTAAGATGGAACATGGTTTTTTAAATGGCTTACTTTGAACTCGGCACTCCTCAACTGCTTTTGACATGTTATAACACTAAACATTGAAAAGATGCGGTTGAGGGATTTAATCCACATATATAGAGGGATTTAATCTATTCAGAAAGTTATACACACTACACAGACTAAATACACTAAAAAAATGATCCAAAACCAATGAAAGAGTAGTGGAATGCAGCACATACAATTTGTAAAGAGAACAACCATATATACCTGGTTTAGCTTAGAGTAACAACAAGCTAAATTATAACTTGCCACTGCTACTTCATCAGGCTCTGGTATTGCTCCCAAAACTGACTCAGATTTCTCTAATGCTTCCTCGTACTTAGCGTTCCTTAGGAATTTAAACAAGAAAGTAATGGACATTAGGATTATCAGGAAGATACCAATAATTTGTTTAATCCTAATCTAGATATACTCCTAGAAAATTGGATGCTTTGAAATTAAAGCTATTTTTTTTCTCAATCAAAGCGTTGCAGATTACAGTTACATATAAAAATGCCATGTCCATCTTGTCTTTACAAGAATAAAAAGAGCTCTATCAATTTGCTACTCTAACAGCCCCTCAACAAGGGATACAAACCTGCTCAAAAACATATAGTTAAATAATGTTGTTATTCAATGCATGTTTAATAAAAAATTCACACTTTGGTTAATTAAAGCTGCAATAATTTGATTGTTCTGCCATAACAAGAAGCTCTTATTTTTGTATAAAAAAATAGTTTTCAACTGAACTAACAATTCAACAAAAAAAGGAGAAGAATTGGTAGTTAGCATTTAAAGAAACATCTTTCCACACTAAAATATTTGTTAAGCACGCTACTAGAAAATGAAACAATACAAGTCATCAAACTAATAAAAAATGTAGTTTTGCTGTCAATATATTTTCAACAATGGCAGAACTTGCTCTAAAATGTCAATGTCTTGATGTTTAATCACTAACTGATTTTTCGGTTCCATGGGCCCTCTTGAGAAAGACTTACACCCAAGGCTGATTATGTGTATATGCATTTAGCTTTCGTTGTTGTCTTGATGTATTTCCTAATTATGAACAGATGGGTTTTGTTTATAGCATTTCAAAAAACTCTAGATGCAGTCTTATTCTACCAAATGTTATATTTCAAAATTGTTGTCTGATGCTAACAAATTTTGGCAGAGTTTTAAACAAAAATGAGATGCCAAGAGTTGTTACTTTATTTAATTTTGAAGTTGCTGCAATCTGTAAAAAATTGAGGAGCCACTGCTTACTCATCTTTGCATGAATGAAATCACTTTGAGCAGAAAATAAATATGAAGTATACAATTTCCCTCTTGGTTTAGTTAATGTTACATGAGAGCAAGCCACATCAGCATACTTGTGTTGACAAGAACACTAGTAGACTCCTAATTATCCCACATCACCGAGTTAGCAAAGAAGAAGAAAATATGTCAGATATAAAAGACACAATAATCATGCATTTCAACTCATACCTTTCTCGGCCTTTTGGCTAAGATCAAGTGTAGTATCCGTTCTTATCAGTTTAATATCTGATATGTGGACCATTGGTCCACACGATATTAAATTTATTTCTTGAGGGGGAGAGGCCACCACAATAGCTTGCTATTGGGTCTCTTAAGTGTCGCTTTTGCGTTGCACTATTGCCTTGGCCTGGCACACCCCACCAAACCTAGTTCAAATTTGTGGTTGTATCAAACTCTCAACTATATTTTTGCTTTTATTTTACATATAGTATTATGGTTGACCTATTCCTCTCATTGGTTTCTTTATGTCCATGCAGTCTTACACAAGTTGGGAATACATTGCTTCCTTCATGTATTACATTGACAAATGATGATGCATTTCAACTCATACCTTTCTTTTTTGACTAAGATCTTTTGTGTTGCACTACTGCAATACCCTGGCCCACCCCACTAAATGTTCAAAAGTCTAATTTATTTGTATTTAATTTAACATATTTAATTCAGCATATAAATTGTCAAATTGTGCATCTTTGTACGGTATTTTTTTTATATTATGAGAATGTTTCTCCATTTTTGTAATCATAATAATGTTAGAATCTAATTAGATTGGAGAAACAAGTTTTGTTTCTGTGCAAATTTTGGATCTCAGTTGTTTGACATAGGGAAACACAACTTAGTCTAACATTTTGATCGAATATTTGAAGGACAGTGTCAAACTTGAAAGGAACGATTAGAAGCGGACTATATTAGTATCCAACTCGGACGTGGAGTAGTTCAATAGCTATCACACATCAAACTGTAGGTACATATCTTGATGTTTGTAAATTGAAGAAATTTAAGCTAAAACATTCACACATTTTTAAGAAGTTCTAAGGCTAGACATGAGTGACCCAATTGAATCCAAAAAATACTCAATTCTTTAAATGCACAATCCAAAAAATTACCCCAAAGTGAAAATAAGGAAACAGATTCAATGCACAATCCCAAGCCAATAAAAAGTGCATTAAATAATCCTGGTAATACAGATTCACGACCAAGTAGCATGTGAGCCGCAACACCAAAAGTGAAAATAAGAAATTATTGTCCCATCCAATATATGAACCCACCACTAAAAAGAGATGGTTCAAGGGGCTAGGCTCACCAGGTGTTGTGGGCTAGCAGTGCAGCAGCCCATAATCCCTCCACTGTCGGGAGTAGGAAGTGTTCGCTGCTCTGTGAAACCAGCCTCACGCTGTACCCTCCTGTCTAAGACCCACAAGACCAATGCCTTCGCACAAATCCCGTGGGTCAACTCGCAACTTGGAGTGGGCAGGCCAGCATGGTGCAACAACCAGACCAACCTGTTAAGCCTTAGCCATGTTCCATCACCTTGGTGCCCCCACATGGGTCACAAGCTGGCGCTACTCAGCTCGGCAAACTAACTAGCATGTCAGACATTTATAAACACTTTCTTGTGTGATGTTCTAACCAATGTGAGACTTAAATGGATCCAAAATGGTGTAGTATTAAGTTGGAACATGCTTTCTTAAATGTTAAAACACTCAAAAATGTTGTGGCTAATGTTAAAATACATATATATAGAGGGATTATTGGATCGGATTACTCACAACATATATAGAAGGATTAAAGAAAGTTATACACAGACTAAATACACTCAGCAAAATGATCCATAACTAATGAAGTAGTGAAATGCATACCTGGTTTAGCTTAGAGTATCAACAAGTAACATTATAACTTGTGAATGCTGCTTCTCCAAGTTCTGCCTTTTTGTTTTCAAAAACAAAATCAAATTTCTCTAATGCTTATAATAAAATGTCACAAATAATGATTATATAAATAAAACATGAGATACTTTTAAAACAGTATTGATATTTCTTGTTGAAAGCATTATCAAAACATACCTGAAGCAATATAACCATGTGTAACAATTTTTGCCTCATAATCTTCATCAAACAAGATGCTGCTATGAATAACAGGTGGAGAATAATCATGGTGCAAATAGCAAATCCCTGTTGCACCTCCCAATGCAATCTTCATCCAAATGACTTATTTCATTAGCATCAATATCCATTTTTTTTACTGTGCTTCCTTTTGACATTTTTGTAACTTGTTTGCTCTTTGAATCCTGAAGCTTCTACACATCAAAACCGCGACAATGAAGATAACAACAATGACCAAGAACATTACACATTTATAACGAAAGAGAGTTCAAATCAGAATTTATTGAACTTTTTGGAATTTTCTCAACACATGAACCTTTGTTTCCAACAAAAAAGCACTGTGGATGTTGAACATTTTGATTCAGTCATATCTCAAACATTACGGATCAAACATAAAGTACACTGCTTTACTTTTCAAAAATGAATTTTGAAGTTCATATATATAAAATGACACCTCATGTAATGTACAATAACTTGATCATACAATCTTCACTAAATTAGGCCTTCAAATACCTTCTTTGAGCATGAAATGATATCACTAATCTCAAAGTGTATCAAATTCATATTCAAAATGTTGAGATTAACGATCATTATAATGAATGTGATTATTAGCCATTAGTCATGACTATAGGTTAAAAATCATTTAAGTAGCTAAATAGATTATTTGAAAAGCTTATAATGCATTATTTGAGCATGATATGATATCATTAATCTCAAATACTAAAATCATATATATATTCAAAGAGGTGATTCTTCTCAAAAATATTAATGCAATTACAGTCATAAGCTCAAAGAGGGGATAAGAAATTACAGCCCAGTGGCATTACATAAATAAGCATCACATAAACCAAAAAAAAAAATACACGGAAAAGAATCTAACATACTGAAACCATGCCCAAGTAACATTACCATGCACACTCTTTTTTATTCAAGCTACGAGTGGTAAAGTGGATGGACCGGATAAAAGAGGCTTGAATTTCAAGCCTCCCATACATGTCTTGGGGTTAGAGTGAACCAAAGAAACAAACATATAACAAAATAGAGAACAGAAAAAGCTATTGAGCTGTGATATTGGTGTTATTAAAAGTATTGATGGAAATGAACAATTTATTGATTATAAGTTTCTTACATATCCTACTATCAAACAAGATCCTGCAAAAGTGGCAACAAATAAATTGAGACCTATAATTAACTTCAAAATATACATGGCGAAATCAAATGTGATGGAATCATATTGCTCAATCAACTCCTTAGAGCTAAACCGATTGTTTTCTTATGTCTACGCAGACGGGTTTATTTATTATTAAATATTCCAAAATTTGATTTGATGGGATTGATGGTGTTCTCAATAATAGGTCGAATTCCGGGGATGGAATCAAATGTAGCAAAGGTAGCAACAAAAATCAAATGTACATGGCGAAATCAAATGTGATGGAATCATATTGCTCAATCAACTCCTTAGAGCTAAACCGATTGTTTTCTTGTGTATACGCAGACAGGTTATTTCTTATTAAATATTCCAAAATTTGATTTGATGGGATTGATGGCGTTCTCACTGATAAATGATGCATCGAATTTTTTCAATAATAGGTCGAATTCCGGGGATGCCCTTGCATTTGCAAGGTCAGGTTCAGTTCTGATTCTCTGTTAAACAACAACAGCATTAGGCACCTTATCTAGCAGATATGATATTGTAATTTGTAGAGTTATAGTTTATCACCTTAAAGTCTTCAAAACCTAATCAGTTTAGAGCTGCTTCAAGTGTAGAACGTGCAACTTGAATCTGTTTTAAAAACTGAATAATTAATATATTGATTAGCTTTAATACATAGAATGTCAGTAAAAAACAACAGATTAACCAGAAAGTGTTTAAATAATCGATTACCAGGGCACCCCTAATATGAACCAAAAAAGTGATGGTCCAGAGGCTATGCTCAACAGATGTTGTGGACTGGGGAAGCAGTGGCCCATGATCCCTCCACTGTCAGGAGTAGGAAGTGTTCGCTGCTCTGTGAAACCAGCCTCACGCTGAATAATTAATATATTGATTAGCTTTAATACATAGAATGTCAGTAAAAAATAACAGATTAACCAGAAAGTGTTTAAATAATCGATTACCAGGGCACCCCTAATATGAACCAAAAAAGTGATGGTCCAGAGGCTATGCTCAACAGATGTTGTGGACTGGGGAAGCAGTGGCCCGTAATCCCTCCACTGTCAGGAGTAGGAAGTGTTCGCTGCTCTGTGAAACCAGCCTCACGCTGTACCCTCCTGTCTAAGACACACATTACTCGTGCCTTCGCACAAGTCCCATGGGTCAACTCGCAACTTGGAGCGGGCAGGCCAGCATTGTGCAACCACCAGACCAATCTATTAAGCCTTAGCCATGTTCCATCACCTTGGTGCCCCCACATGGGTCACAAGCTGGCGCTACTCAGCTCGGCGAACTAACTAGCACGTCATACATTTATAAACACTTGTATGTGTAATATTCTAGCCAATGTGGGACTTAATGGATATAAATTTGTATAGTATACATACTATTAATATGGGACATGTTATAAAACTAATCATTGAAAAGGTTTCTTAAATGGCTTACTTTGTACTCGGGACCCCCCAACTACTTTTGACATGTTATAATAATAATCATTGAAAGGATGTGGCTGAGGAATTTAATCTAAACATATAGAGAGGGATTACTGGACACTCAAAAATATGATCTACAACCAATGACAGAATAGTGGAATACAGTACATACAATTTGTAAAGTAAACAAACATATTTATACCTGGTTTATCTTAGAGTAACAACAAGCAACATTATAACTTGCCACTGCTTCTTCATCAGGCTCTGATTTTGTTCCCAAAACTGACTCAAATTTCTGTAATGCTTCCCCGTACTTCGCATTCCTTAGGAATTTAAACAAGAAAGTATCGGACATTAGAATTATCAGGAAGATACCATTAATTCATGTTATTCTAATCTAGATATACTCCTAGCGAATTGGATGCTTCGAAATTAAAGTATTTTTTGCCTCAAACTAGGTGTTGCAAACTACAATTTCATATAAAAATGTCATGTGTATCTTGTCGTTACAAGAACCAAATCATGAATCCTTTATTTCTTATTTTAAAAAGCAATTGAGTAATAAAGGGAAAATATTAAATATTTACTTAATCCAGCACAACATTGTGGTTTTTGCATGTTTACATGGTTATATGCTGCAAACCAAATTTTGTAAAATGGCCAATAATGATAGATGTGAAGATTGAACAAAACACTTCCATTCTATAAGATAATTGAAGGAAAATTGTTAAAAAACTTAAATAAGGACAGAAAGAAAACGACTTTCTGAGTCGGGGGAGTATTACTTGTATAGTCGTAAGCCTTCTCTGAAATCATTTTCCCGGCACTCATTCAATTCTCTTTTCCTTAGGTAGTTTTGCATCTGGAATTTTTACAAGATTGAGGAATGAAAACTGTTAAAAAACTTGTTCTCAGCTCTGATGATCTCCTTATCACTCACCACCAGGTTCTATCTTTCCTGAGAAAAAATGGAAACCAAGGTTCACGGATCCACGAGCTAAGTTCACAATCAGCGAAACATTGCAAAAATGCATACAAAATAAACTAACCATATCTTGTCTGCATTCTCATGAGTAACGTGCCTATTCTTTGGCACATTGTGTACATTGTTCTTCCATATTCCACAGTTTACCAAATAAGGGCTTATTTGGATAAACAACTTTATTAGGCGCTTGTCATAAAATGCTTAATAATTTGATAGGTTGTTTCCATAAACCCTAGCAAATAGTTTTATTCGAATAGATAAGCTTAAATAACACAATCCAAACAAACAAACCCTGAGCCTTTATCATCAACGTACCTTGTACTCTTCAGATGCTTCCTTCAAAGCTTCTTCTTTGGATGTTTCAGATGAAGCTTTGGCCACAAAAGGGAAAGGTTTTGATTTTGACAAATGGGATTTTGAGAATAAGAAAAAGGGTTTCTTTGAACAACCATTCGGTGGTGGGAAGAAATATCAATTTGCTACTCTCTTTACCCGGGAAATTTTTTATATTTTTAACGTGATTTTTAATTAATCTATAAATCATTTATATTATTTATTTTTAAGCTTTTTTTTTTTCGGAAAGCAAATGGAATTAAAATGAATACAGGAGGGTGTTCGCCCGAATACAGGAACAGTAGAAACAAGAAATTACCCTCCAACTCCATACTAACTACAAGCTTAAAAATCAAAAGGATTCATAGAGAATGCTAAAAAAAATTCTCAACACCTTTTGCCAAAGCTCATTTTTCTCTTCTAAAATTTTCCACTTCCATTTCAATAACAGAGCCACACTGAACGCCGCTAAATCCATGATTCACAATCCTCTTTTATCCTTAGGTCTGCACGCAATCTCCCATCTGATCCAATTGATGTTCGACTTGTTTTCCTTCCCTCCCCATAAAAATCGTTTCCTTATCAAATCAATCTTCTTCAGCACAGAGACGGGAGCCTTGAAGAAAGACAGTCGGAATATATGAAGGCTTGATAAAGTAGAGTTTATTAGAGTGACTCGACCTGCCATTGTAAGCCACTTGCCTTGCCAACTGACGAGCTTGTTTTTTAAAATATTGATTAAGAAGTCCCAAGACTTTATCCTTCTAGGATTGCTTCCTATGTGTATGCCAAGAAAGCGAAACAAAGGTTAGTCGATCCTGCAAGCTAAAAACGATGAAGCAACTGCAAGAAAATGGGGACTCACATTAATACTCATAATCCTACTCTTGTGAAAATTAACCCTTAATTCGGAAACGAGTTCAAAACTTCTAAGAACAGATTTAATACTCCAAAGGTTCATCCAATTATCTTCTCCAATAATCAGGGTGTCGTCAGCGAATTGAATGATATCCACCCGAAGATTTGAACTTACTTCAAAACCTTTAAACAAACCACCTGCAGCTGCATTTTTCAATAATAAAGACAGACTTTTAGCAACAAGAACAAATAAGAAAGGGGACAGAGGATCTCCCTGACGAAGACCTTGTTCCATTGCGAAATCCTTTGTAGGGCTACCATTCACCAAAATAGAGAGATCATTATTGAAAATACAAGCTTCCATCCATTTTTTCCACTTGATTCCGAACCCTATTGAAACGAATAGTTGACGAATAAAATTCCAATTGACGCAATCATACGCCTTCTCGAAATCCACCTTGAAAAGTAAACAATCTTTACCTTCCCTTGTAGCCATGTCCATTATTTCGTTAGCTATGACCACCCCTTCAAGCATTTGACGCCCAGGGACAAAAGCAGTTTGGCATTGAAACACTAGCCCTCCAATCACCTTCTTCAATATATTTGCCAAAAGTTTTGCTGGAATTTTGTAGAGACCTCTTACCAGACATATAGGTCTATAATCCCCAAGGTTTAACGAATTGTCAACCTTGGGAATAAGGGTGATAAAAGAATAACATATCACTTTTGGAAAATAAGCATGATGATGAAAATCTCTAAAAAAGTTTCAAATGTCTTCCTTCAAGAAAGACCAACAATTCTTGAGAAAGAAAAAATTAAAGTCGTCAGGCCCCGGGCTTTTCGAACTGTCGCAACTCTACATAGCTTCACGAATCTCCTCTTCTGAGAATTGACCTTCCAAAAGATCAGCCTCCACCTCTGTCAACTTCTTGAAATACTCCTCTTTCAACATAGGTCTGCTCAATTCAGGTTCAGAATATTTTGATTTAAAGAATTTCCTAACCTCATCTTTCACTTCTTCCACCGAAACATCAATTCCACGATCAGTTTCAACAGCTCCCAAGAACTTCCTTTTCTGTCTGCCCTTAAGGAAATTGTGATAAAATCTGGTGTTTTCGTCACCAAGTTTCAACCACTTTCTTCTAGCTTTTTGAATAATTAAGTTATCTTTGATGTGAAGATTCCTCCACGTTTTCCTACAAGCCTCCACCCTCTTCTTCACCAAGTCTTCAACCTCATAACAAGCACAAGAGGAAAGCTTGAGATCAATCTCATTCATCTCTTCAATTCCCTCCTCAGCCTTCAAATCATACCAACCGAACAATTTTACACTCCACTTTTTAATTCTCACCTTCAACTCTTTAAGTTTTTCTTTAATGACAAAATCAATATGACCTGCAATTTTGATATCTTTCCATTGCTTCTCCATGAAATCAAGAAACTGAGGATGTTCAAACCAACAATCGAACGATTTGAAAGGTTTGAAACCCCAGTTAGTGCGTTTTAATTGCAACCAAATTGAACAATGATCTGACACTTCCCTTTTCCTAACTGATTGATTTACAATACCCCATTTGTTGATTATCGAATTATCAACTAAAAACCTGTCAATTTTGCTCATAGATAGACCATCCCCACTATACCAGACGAATCTATTACCATAATACGGCAGATCTTCCAAACTAGATTAGAAAATTAAGGCTTCAAAATCCCTAATTTTAGAATTTCTATTTGACACGCTATGACCCTTCCTCTCCGAGCTCTTGGATATTGCATTGAAATCCCCTCCCAAAATCCAAGCCCCATTAGAAAATTGCTTCTTCAATTCGATTAATTCTCTCCAAAGTTTCCTCTTAGACCGAATATCGCAAGCTGAGTAAACATTAATCAAATAGAATAATTCTGAATTCCAAACCACTTTAGTTCCAAGATATCTCGTTCCTTTAAAGGATATAATGGGTTGAACATATTGCTCCTTCCAAACAGTGATAATTCTCCCAGACAAACCCTGAGTTTCACTAAAGGACCAACCGATCTCATCACAGTTCCATCAATTATTTATGATAGAACCATCAATTATCTTCAATTTAGATTCCTGAATGAAAAAGACATCAGTATTACCTGAATTTATGATCTTGCTAATTCTCTTCCTCTTGGATAGGTTTCCTCCCCCTCTAATGTTAAGAGATCCAATAATCATTTCTTCTCTTTGATTGACTCCCTCTTACCTTTAATTCTAGCTTTGTCTGCCCCTTCCATCTGATTAAGTTTCTTCGGGTAGTCTGTTGAATTGTCTGTAGGAACAATGCCAAGGTTTTGAGCCGGCCTCCACAATTTGTCTCCTACGTTGGAGTCCATCTGACCCATAATCTATTGTTTCCAATTCTAAAATCTAAATTCGTAGTTTGTTCGCAATAAAGAATTTCACCTGCTGAAAATTTAACAGAATCTATAGAGACAGAATTTGCTTGCCTTGAGATCTGCGAGGGCAACACACAAAGGTTCCCAAACGACGACCCCACCAACTCAGCCTTAGAAAAATCCTCAATAGGATCTTCAGACTTACTTGGGCCTTCCAAAGAAACCAAGCCCAAAACTCTTTTGGCCTTTTTCTTCTTGGATCTGGCTTTATGGATTGGCCCGGTTACATCCATAATCTTTTTCAACTTTAATTTTTTGGATGCCAAAAAGTTGCCAGAACAAGACAAATTTTTGAAAACACGACTACCCATAGCCGTATCCCCAGCTGATGCATAACCTGCGTGCGCAGACCTAGTTCTTTCCATCCTATCCTCAAAGCATCCTTCAGGTCCTTTAATAGCCTTAGTTGCCTCAATAGCTGCGTCAAAAGCTGAAATTTTCCATCTTGACCTAGAAAAGAGCTCCTAGGTTCATCATGGCCTCTCTTAAAACCTGTAACTCTCTCTGAACCCTCTAACACTCTCTGCTCAGCAGACTTTCTAGTTGCAGACGTACGGAATTCACCTTCTTCAAGCTCAAGTTGCTGCTTCTGGGACTCAACAATGGTTTTCCCCCTATTAGTCTACTAGATCTAACCAGTTGTCTTCCGATTCCGAAGAAAAGTTATCAATCACCTCATTCTTATTCAACGAATTTCCAAGAATATGAAGAGGCCCGCGGGAGTCCTCTGTCATTTTGATGTTGAAAACCCCATCTTTAATCCTAACTTTGAACGTTTCGAACAAAACGACTGCGCAGTTGGTTCTCACCATAATACGAGCAATATCCATACATCTGCTGAAGCGGTAAAACGACAAGCAACAATAGTTTTTGGAAGTATTTTTTCGGGAATTTATCGTGTCCACAGAGATCAGTGTTATTGAACCGCCGTTCGACAAGTCTCGCCTTTATGAGTTTGGATTAAAATGGGTTTAAATTAAATGTGGGAAATAAAACTTATGAACGGAAAAAGAATTCATTCTTTGAAGAGTAGAGAACTTTCGGGTTTGCATTTCATCTACCCTATCAAATACTAAAACTTACTACCCAGTTGTACACAACCTAAATCACTCGTCAATATTATCATGTATCTCTCACACAGAGGTTATCTCTAACACAGAGTGGGACAACGACCGTATTACTCGTGTCGGCGATCACTCAGCACAACACAAACAACACAGAAGCATTAAGTTTTGATAACCAGGTGAATATTAAGTCTAAATCTTTCTCTAGAATCTAGAACTTAATATATGTTCATCCTGAATCCGGATTCAACTCGTTCATGTCTGCAACAACTCAAACCCAAATAAAGAAAGCAATCATCAACATTAATTTGTAAAATGAGTTTTATACAACACCATGAGCAATAAATATACATATAATCAAGGTAAACTTACATACAAACTCACAACAAATGGAAACTACAAAGGGAAGAGAGAAAAGGAATCAAAATCTCTCGCAGTGTTAATCACGCTCCAAGAATCATCTACCCTCAATAGTCGAGTTGCAACCTCCATTGATGATTTTATAAGCTCTAAGCTATCAAAAATGAAGTTTGATAGAGTGGGAGCAAAAAATACCCTAAAAAGTATGTTTTTACCCCTAAACATGTGTTTCTGTCCAGGCAAATTTGCCCAGCGAAGCCCCGATTCGTCCGGCGAATTAAGACGGTCTATTATGCATTTTTTTCACGCTTCTGGAGTGTCCGACTCGCCTCTGCTTCGCCCGGCGAGCTCGGGGCGAAGCTAACAGATACAGAAAAATTCCAGCACTGTTTTCTTCGTAACTTTTGAACTGTAACTTTGTTTTTTTGCTCGGTTCGAAGCGCTGGAAAGCTTATTCAATGCTCTTTATGAATATGACAAGATATCCCTGCTTGAATACCTGCAAAAAATGAGATAAAAATAATTGAACTCAATGATATTTACACGATAACGCAGTATATACACTATAACGTAAAGTAAACATATTTACAAACAAAGCGGGTTTATTCGTACGATATTAACAAAAAGTATCGATAAGTGCAACAAAAATTATCTACAAAAATAGCTACAATTTGCACTTATCAAATTTTCCCAACTTAAACTTGTTTGTCTCTAAACAAGAAATAAGCGACTCAAAGAAACAAAAGTAACAACCAAAGAATTACGAATCAACAGGTTTTGAAAAACGGACAAATGTATGGTTCAAATGAAAAACGGTACACACAAAGTAAATACTTACCACTAAACTACGATGACAACATAGGCACAAAACAAATGCTAAATACAAAAATCATGCCAAACATCCTAAAACAACACAAGTTCAAACGTGAATCACACCTAGCAAAAACAATCATCGGTAGATGAAAAACACAAAATGAGGTACTTTTCACTCACACAACAATCTTGCAAATAAAAGATTAAATTATGCACTCATCCAACAATCATATTGAAAACATAAAAGCAAGAATCACAAGGGCTTTCAAGGTTGTAGCATGGTCGGGTAAACAAACAAGGGGCAATTTCTAAAGGTAATTGAAACAAAAACTTGCTTAAACCTAAGGGAGTGATCAACTCACAAAGACTCAAACACAAAATTCCAATCAACTTCTTCCAAAATCCCAAGTGTTACACAAAACACAATACTTATTTAGCACAATTATTTGAACTCTTTTTGTTTCCTTTCTCAAAGATTTTTTTTTCTTTTCTTTTCTTTTTCATATTTTTCTTTTTTTTTTCTTTTCTTTTTCAACCTCGTAGAAACTAACCAATGAGTAAACAATCATTGTCTCCCCAACTTGAATTCAACCACATCATCATGTGAATACTCTCTACTTTCTAAGGCAAGGTAAAAATTCATACAACAACACAAAGTTGAGGGTTCAAGAAAAAACAATCAATCAAAATCCATACAAAAAGTGAATTCAATACTCATAGACAAGCATTAAGTTCAAACAACATGGATAATGATATAAAGGCACGAAGGGATTACGAATGATCACATACTCACAAGGTGAGTGACTATTTGGTTAGGTAGTTGTGCTCAAAATGAAACAAAATGCCTTGATCCTTTTTTATCGTGAATGCTGATCAGATCCTGTGATGGGCCAAGAAGAACGTCTGTGATGCTGGGTGTGAGATGAGGAGGAGGGGACGTACCTGCAAGGCACTCCGACGCTCAAGTAAGAAAGGGTCAGAGAAAATGGGCAAGTACAAACGTATGAGTTCTTAGGATGATTATTGGATACCTGGCCCTCTCAAATGAGAGGGTTTATATAATGCCCGAAGTGCGTGGCCAACGGTCCTTATTTTCGGAGCAGAATAACCGTTTCCTGAAGAATAGGTAACTGCAAAAAACTAGCCGTTATGACGGGCAGAGCTGCCAAAAACTAGCTGTTGCCACGGGCAAGGGCATAGTTCCGGGGGTAGGCGTCATGACCATTCTTGGATGATGGAGCCATGTGTAATGGGCAGGAGTGTCGGGGAGGAGCAAATGACTTTAAGATTCATCTGTCCACATGTGCCCGGTAGAGGGCCAGAAAGGTAAATGTTGCTGTTCCTCAGCTGGACTTTGGCGATTGGGTCGTTCTGGGAGCAGAAGTGGATTCGGCCATGCCTAGTCGTTGGTCTAGTCTGGAACAGGAGCCCCCCAAGTCGTTGCTCCCTGAGTATGGGAGTGATGACTTAAGGATGGCTCGCAGCTCCAAGGACCTCTGGAGGAGTCGTCGTTTGTTAATGGGGCAGAATTGTCCCTGGGTGCCCGGGGGTTATAGTGCCTGCGGGATGTGTAACGTTGGTCGGCCTGCCCGACAGGCGGGGAGACCGACAGTTGAGGTATTCTGAAGGGACGCGGCGCCACGTGTGCCTGGAGCCTTGTGTTGTGTTAACTGTGCAATGATGGCTAGGCTAGGGTCATGATGATACCCTAGCCGCGCGTGTTCGTGCACGTGCTTTCAGATAGTTTATAAAGGAGGGAGAGCTGCTCATTTGCGTCTTCGCTTCTCTCTCCTTCTTCGTTCTTCTTAGAGAATTCAGTCTGTCGACGTCGTCGGCCGCCGTGCCAACCGCCGTACGCAGCTCCGGGCAACTTCTTCAGTTCTCCAAACTCTCTTCGACCACGTAAGTTACCCGATTTCCTCTTTATTTCCAGCTTTTTCATCTTTGTTTAGTTAGAATGCATGTGGTTAGGTAGACTTAGGGGGGGCTGTTGCGTTTTACCGGTGTCTGTTGGTGGTAGATGGTGGTTTGGCCATCTTCTGCCGCTGATGTGGTCACCGGAGCTCCTTATAGGCCCTAGAATTAGGTGTAATCGGCGAGATTACCCAGCTTTCTGATGTTCTGATGAATATATGAATTTTTTGGTAGAGCTTTAAATGGAAACTGGGTAGTAGGTCAGGGAGGTTCCTCGTGGCGTATGAGGGGTTGTCCCTGGGCATCTCCTCGTGGGAGACTCTTGTGCTTATCTGATTTAGGGCTTAGGTTGGGGACACTGTCCTCGGCCCTTCGCGCGGCCTTTCACTTAACTAGCGGTGGAAGGGTGGATTTGATTTTGCAGTCGAATTCACTTTTGTCCTTTGCTTTTCAGGTGATCGAGATGGCGCACGAGCCCAAGCAAGAGATTCTCATAGACTCGTCCGAGGAGAGCTCCTTGGAGAGTAGTGATACCGAGGTTTCCAATGCCCCCAGCGAAGTTGTGGAATGAACCGTAGCGGAGCCAGCCGAGCACGCATCTACTTTCGCGTCATACACCAGGGATGTCTTTATGGACGTATGACTAGAGGGGGAGTGAAAGGTGCACTTCCCTAGTCAAGATGACCGGGTATGCACGGATTACGGGGAGAGGTTCTCCATGTACGAGTATGCTTTCAAGGAAATAGGGCTGAGGTTGCCCTTTACTGACTTCCAGCAATCGATCTTCGTCCATCTGGATTTAGCCCCATCGCAACTGCATCCGAATTCGTTGGCGTTTATGCGCGCCTTCGAGCTGACTTTCGAGTTCCTGAAGATAGGAGTTACGAAGCCTTTGTTCTTCACTATCTTCCACCTTCAAAGGCAGGTCTCGGGGAGGAGGTATGGCTGGGTCTCGCTAAAGCAACCAAGAAAGTTGTTCAAGCCCTTCTCGGAGTCGATCAGGACCTTCAAAGAGAGGTTCTTTGTCATCGAGCCAGTGTCCGAGGCGGCCCAAGATACCACATATGCTTGGGCAGTGTCAACCGACATGGAGGGCCGAGATATGTATGATGAGGATGGGAAATTGCTGGCGGACAGGGTGTTCAAGTTCCCTTTTTGTTGGAGTGGGAGCCACTTCACTCGCGGAACTGGCCATTATCTTGCCCAACCAGATATGTTGAACGAGAAGGATATAGCTGGTTACGAGACGTTGGTCAAGTATGTTAATTCCTTCAGGCCTGCAGAGTGTTGGACGAAGAAGGGTGCCCCGATCTTTGAGGACGATGGTGGGCAGAGAGTGGAGTACCGTTACATTAATACGAAGGCGTTTCTGGAGTGCAAAACTCCTGCGGACGCCTTTAAGCTACTTGGTAGTTTTAGCCTTTTTAACTTGTCCAAATTATAGCTTCCTCGGTGGCTAACATGTTTGTTATGTTTTTGCAAGTGAGATGCCTTCTGCCCACGAGAGGATGATGAAGAACGCTATGGCGAGGGGCAAGCTTGGCGTGGCCGCCTCGAAGTCTCGGTTTACACAGCGCGTGCCTCCTTTCCAACCTGCTGCGGGGAGTTCCTCGCCCGTACCTGCCCAGGGGTCCCCGCTGCCTTTGGCCTCGAGGTTCAAGCGGATCAGAGTCAGTGAGACGATGGACCTCAATTAGGCACCTGAGAAGGGCAAGTTCGAACTTCCCCCTTGCATTCTTGACAGGAAATATTTTGAGGGAACATCCTTAGTAGTACCTCGGGCAGAGTCTCTTCAGCTGGAGGGCATGGATCGCCCGAGCAAGAGGGCACTACTGGCGCAGGATGCCTCTGCGCTGGTCAGGGTCTTGGAGATGACGGCGATATATGCCGAGGGAGATTCTTCCTCTGAGTCTGAACTTAAGAAGGCCCGGGCGACCATAGCATCCCTGGAAGAAACTGTGAGGAAGGCTACGGAAGAGGCAAAGGTTGCCACTGATGCGAGGAAGAAATCAGACGAAGAGGCTGTCAGGTTAAGAGGGGAGAACGACACTCTGGTTGCGGAGAAGAAATTTGTTGAGGAGCTGGTAGACCAGGTGCAGGCTGCGGCGGCCCCGGCTGAAGATGATCCCGAAGATGTGAAAATGCTGAAGACAAGAGCCGAGCTTGTCGCTCATCTTATACGGGCAGAGAAAGACGTCATTGCCATTGGGGAAGAGTCGTTCAAAAACGTCGTGGCCCAACTCCGGCTGGTGAACCCAGAGGTCCAGATATCCCCAGAGGGTACCAACTTCTTGGGTCATGTTGAGAATGGAAAGATAGTTAATCCGGACTTCTTCAATATTGGCGACGAGCATGCCCAGCTTTTGAACTCAAAGAAAATTGAAGGAAATGTTGTAACTCTATTGGGAGAGAGATAGTAACTCCAACAGGGGAAATGATATAGCTCCACAGGGGATGGTGTTCTAACTCTGACAAATTGAACTTCCAACATTAAAAAATGATTTAGCGTCTTCTTTGACTAAGTAGCATTACTTAGAAAGGGTAAAAGTAAACCTCCCCACCCTTCGGTTTGTAAGCCACGAAACTGGTTATGGTTTCTGAAATAAATTCCCCCTCATTTTTGGACATAAGCCATGAAGTTGGTATTGGTTTCTGAAATAAACTTCCCCTTGTTTCTGGACATAAGCCATGAAACTGGTCTCAGTTTCTTATTTATCAAGTCTTTCACTTGAAAAGCGTCAAAACTGACAAAGGGTAATCACTTGCTGAAATAATAACTTCACCGGGGATCTTCAAAGAGATGCAGGCCGGTTAATTTGCAAAACAAATTTCTCAAATAAATAGGAAATAATCTGTAAGAGCATTCATCAAACTTCCCACCGGGATTCACTGGGGAGATGCCATTTGATGGAAAAAAATATCTTCATCATACTTCCCTTTGAGACTTCTTCGGAGAGATGCCATAGGATGAGAGAAAATTGGTAGCAGACTTACTGGGGAACACCATTGGCTGCAATTTTGCTTTGTATCGAGCTGATAAAACCACTTGTAGCAATTATCTCAAATACACACCTGTGATAATCTTCAATAAGTTTCTCTGACGAGATCTTCCAGAGAGATAATTATTTCTTCATCATACTTTTCTTCGTGACTTCTTCGGAGAGATGCCATGTGATGTAAAAATGAGGATTCAACAATCAAATTTCTCTGCGGGACTTGTCCTGAGAGATGTCGTTTAATAAAGAATAAGGATTCACAAGAAACTTCTCTAGAGAGATGCCATCTGCTGGAAAAATATCTTCATCATACTTCCCTTCGAGACTTCTTCGAAGAGATGCCATAAGATGAAATAAAATTTGATATGCTGATAGCTTCAACGGGGATAGACAAACTGCTCGGAAAGAGACTGCCATTTACCGATTCACTAGGAAATTCAAGGATAGAAACAAGCTTCTCAAATAAAGAGATTGCCACTTGCTGTCAGATGTAGATTCCAAGGCGTAATAATTTTATCTTGCTGGGGAACCTTCAACAGATTCCTTTTGGGGATGTAAACCACTTAAAAGGTGCAAAATAAATGCCCTTTTAATTCAGAGGTTCGGGTTATCAAAATGGTCAAAAGTCCAACTCAATCCAGGAATAAGCTAGAGAGATACCGTCAAATAAGACGCTAACCAGCGAGGAATGAGCTTGAACTGGGGATTTATCCATCCAAGTGTGGAAAGGAGAACTAAATCAAAACTTCCACGAGGATTAAACTCAGTGGGGAGTTAGAAAGGATATACATTTTCTGCCTACAGCTGACCACTCTATTAGAGAGAGGAAACATATCATTCGGGGATAAACATAACCAAGGTGAATGAAGTGAACATTATCGACAAATGCACTATGAACATGGATATGAATTCAACTATGCATGACATATGTATGATAGGAACGCGTGTTATGTTTTTATGCTGACAAAACAGGCGAAAGAGATATATTGGCGATGAAATAAACATCACAATGTGACCGGGTACTCAGCCAGTCTCTTGGAAATATCAATGGAGATAAAATAAAGAGAGCCATTAATGGAACAAAATCTTGTTGTAAGGCTTAAGTCTCTCTGGGAAGAGGAAGATATTTTTCTTGGAGAAAGAACCCAAACAATCTTCTAAACTCATTATCTTGTTTTAACTAGGGATAAAGTAACTCTGCGCTCTACTGGAGATGAGAATCTCATTCAGTTTTGAGAAACTTGATTCAAAGTTTGATTAGGGACACCAGGTTTAGTTTTTTATTGGAGAGCATAAGGTCAAATTTTTTACTAGAGATATGGGATCGTATGTCCAACATATCAAGGTGTGGACGGAGTTAAAGATCCATTATTTTTTAGATACTTTTCAAGGCAAATTACAAGAACATTCGATCCTATACTTCGAGATTTAATCGTTCTTAGAGCAACTGTTGATATTCCTTTTTATGTTCACAAATCAAGGAAAGTAAACACAAGCATTTCAAAAAACAAAAAAAACTTTTTGTTTCAAGAATTTTTATCAAAGTAAAAATGTCATTTTGCAATATATAAATAAAACAAGAGTTGCAAACAGATGGGCAAAAGCTCAACTTTTATTTATATAATGGTAACCCGCAAATAGTGTGATTCCATGGATTATTACAACAGTTGAAATATGGTAATTAAAGGGATTAATGAACGAATTCTCCCTAACAACTTTGAATTTCCAATATTCTTTAGCTTCGGCGACCTGATTTGATTTGAGAGTTCTTTGATCGACGTGGATGCTTCAGATAATCCAATCTGGTTTGATGTAGTTACTTGCCATATATCCCTTACTTTTTTCTGGATTGTCCTTTTGGATTTTCAATCTATCGGGATGATATATTTTTTTATGTCTCTAATTTTTGTCCCGACCGCCCTTTCGGGTTTTTTATCCATCGAGACGCTTCTTTTGCTTTTTGTTAGGCGAAGTATTTCTTGACTGCATCGACATTTGTAGGACGGATGAACTCTTCACCATCCATAGTTGTAAGCATTAAGGCACCGTCTGAGAAGGCTTTCTTAACAACATATGGGCCATCATAATTAGGAGTCCACCTGCCCCTAGAATCAGTAAGGAATGATTGAATTTTCTTAAGCACAAGGTCGCCTTCTCTGAATACACGAGGTTGAACCTTCTTGTCGAAAGCCTTCTTTATTTTTCATGAATATAGCTGACCATGACATAAAGTCGTCATTCTTTTTTCTTCGATCAAGTTCAGCTCATCGTATCTGCTTTGACACCATTCAACTTCTATCAATTTAGTTTCCATCAAGACTCACATTGATGAAATTTCAACCTCTATGAGGAGCATTTCTTCCATGTCGTATACCAAAGAGAAAGGGGTTGTCCCTGTTGAAGTACAAACAGATGTACGATATCCATGAAGAGCAAACGGTAGCATTTCATGCCAATCTTTGTAGGTTACTACCATCTTCTGTACGAACTTTTTGATATTCTTGTTAGCTGCTTCAGCAGCTCCATTCATCTTAGGCCGATAGGGAGAAAAGTTATGGTGTTCAATCTTGAATTTAGAACATAATTCCTTCATTATTTTGTTGTTCAGATTCAATCCATTATCAGTAATGATCTTACTTGAAACACCATAATGGCATATTAGATTGTTCTTGATAAAACCAATCACTACTTGCCTGGTTATATTGGCATAAGATGCTGCTTCAACCCATTTGGTGAAGTAATCAATGGCCACTAGGATGAAACGATGTCCAGTGGAAGCTTTGGGTTCAATCATGCCAATCATGTCAATTCCCCACATAGAGAAGGGCCATTGAGAGGAAAGAATATTGAGAAGAGTTGGCAGTACATGAATTTTGTCGGCATAAATTTGATATTTGTGACACTTCTGAAGGTGTGAGAAAGACACAAGAAATGGGGGTTTGAATTGTATTTTAACTCTTACTAAATTCTTGCCTCTTATCATTAACGTGCAAGAGACTTATCAGAGTTGCTTGAGAGACTTTGACTTGCGAAACGTCATTCAGATTGTGCTATGCATGAAGCATAAGCGATAAGGCAAAACTGAATTAGCGATGCTTGAATCAGACTTGCAATGCGGAAGCTCATCAGAGTTTGATTGCAAGGTTCTAACTTGTTATGAAAGGTTCTGATAATTGATATAGAAACATAAATAATCAAACAAAGCATAAACAAAAGTAAAGAACACACGATATATCCTGGTTCACTTGAGCCATTCCCAAGCTAGTCCAGTCCACCCTTCAAAGGTGATTTCGCCTTGAAGATAAGGACTTAATCCACTATAATCAACACAGATTACAGATGCACGAGCAATAGTCGGTTCCTAACATCTTGCACAACCGCAGTTGTGACTAACCCACAATGAACCGTCCAGGGATCCAAGTTAATAGATATAACAAACATTGACCCAATAGGTTCCAATCTCGCAAGATCTACTATCAGGATTTCACAGCTAAACATTCAGGGTTCTGATTCAACAGATATAACGTTTACTGACCATTCTTCCAGGATTTTCAATGAGTTCCATCAGTGATCTCACAAGAGTCTGACCCACAATTGGTCCTCTTTGAGATATGACTATCATTGACCATATTTCAGGATTTCCACAACGACACCAAGCCATTGTCTTCTCAAGTCTCTGATCACACTGATCACTTGAGGAATCCTAATTCACATAGAATTAGTTTTTCTGGAAATTACAAAGATGCTTCTTAACAAGCAGATAACTCTTAATTTTAAGTACAAATAAACATTCAGTGTTCTAGCAAGATAAGAACAATAGCTCCATGCTATCTTTATATTCTACAAAAATGTATGTTGATTTGACAGTTTGATGACATCTTGTAGATCTTCTTCATCTTCTTTGTTGAGTAAGCTTCGAGCAACAACTCCTTGCTTCAGATCTTCAATATATCTCAGATGATGAAGTTAGTTGATGACTTGACTGATTTGCGATGTTGTCTTGTTCATCAACAACTTATGTTCCAATTGATTGTTGTTGTGTTGAATGATGATCTTTGAGCTTCAACAACAATGGTTGTGTGTTAATGGTGATAACTTTAAGTGTTTAGTATAACAATGATAACTGATCGTTGCGACAATCATCACATCGACACCTTCAGAAGTGCATTCTTCTTTTCTTTAAATAGCCAAGTAAATTATAGTCGTTGAAGAGCTGTTGGCTGTTTGAAAGAGTCGTTATGCAATGATGAAAGTTGTGCTGCCATATCTTCTTTTTACTGTAGAAGAAGTGATGAGATAGATCTTTTTAGCACGATGTACAGTCATTGCTAACGGTAATATTTGTCTTCAAATCTTCAGAGACTTCTGATGGTAATTAATTAAAGCATGAGTAGATACTTTATAACTGGGTCTTCAGAAACTTCAAGTCTTCCATCTTCAGAGCTTGTCCATTAGGAATCTGTCTTCAGAGCTTCAGCACTTATCTTGAAACCCATTATCTTCAGTGCTTTAAGTCTTCAGAATCTTCAGAACCTTGTTCACTCAGAACGCTGTCTTTAGAGTCTTCAGCACTTAACCTTTAGAACCATAATCTTCAGAACACTTCAGTCTTCAGAGTCTTTATGCACTTGGTCTTCAGAGCCTTCAGCCTTCAGAACTTCAAGTCATGAGAATCTTCAGCACCTCGGTTCTCCACAAGATTATTTCTTCAGAAGCTTCGCTATCTTCTGAATCATAACCACTTTCAGAGTAGCATCCACAAGAGCATTGCAACAGCAATATCGACATCCTTGGATCTATCTGATTATGATCAGATACATAAGCATACTTGCTTCTTGCGACTTGTGTTACATATAGTAACTCGCATATGATCATTTACGCACATTTTGTTGGTGTTTGTTGGATCTGATATCTTCTATGATTATGATCTACGCACAACACACATTAGAACATAAAATGGTTCTTTCACAAATACTCATTGTTATCATCAAAACATAGAGATGACATGCAGAGACAACTCTTGCTCTTACAATCTCCCCCTTTTTGATGATGACAAAACCATGTATTTTGATTGAACATTTTATACAAGGTAATCACCAAACATAACATATTCAGAGTCTGGAACAACAACTCCCCCTGAATGTGTTAACCCCAAAATTTTATTTGTGATCGTCTAGAATCTTATCTGATCCAAAGACTCACAAAATAATAGTTTGAGTTGTCAGAACATAGAATAGAGAATGGCTACTTCCCTATTTGTCTTAAGGAAACAAAAATCTTTAGCATCTGGACTTGTTCATCAGAACCTCTATCTTCAGATCTTTAGAACTTAGTTTCTTTGGTCATCGTATCAGATCTCATAATCTTCAGAGTCTTCTGAAGCAATTTCTACTTTTCAGCATAATCATTTTAGCACAAAAATAAAACAATTATCTTCTAATAACTTAGCCACGCTATTTATCAGAATTGACTTGTCTTTTAACGTAAGAAACTCCTCCTGAGTTTCAGACTTGATGGGCTTCAGATTCTTAATTTGGTCATACCGGTTGTGATCATCATTTAAGATCTTGACATTTCAGAGTTTGACTTGAACACAGGCCTTCATCTCAGAACCTTGTTACTTGTCACAACTCATTGGTTCATCAAAGTTTGATTCTTGATCTGATTGAAAATTATTTTTGTGATCAATCATAGCTTGATTTGAAGTCTTGACACCCTTGTAGGCTGAGTCAATTGTAGATTTAAACTGATGCCAAATTATTTTCTTCTGAATTGAAGCCTTGGTTTATCAGAACTTCTTCTTCTTGGATCTTTTGTCCAGATCTTCAGACAGTTTTCGACTTCTGATTTGCTCAGTTCTTCTGAAAAGCATCTTGGAATGTAGACTTTATTTTGACTGTTTTCAGGAAGATTTCTTCTTCTGATTCTTATGTTCTGAATATCATACTCTTAGACAGCTTATAGCTTCTGAACCAAGTGAAACGAGAATCACGATAACTTTGACTTTTAGAAAGTTCTCAACTTCTGAACAGTACTGGGTAAATCTGATTCTGAACACATGTTCACAAAGTGTACAACTTCGATAATATGAACAAACGTTCCACAAGAACTTTTAACAGAGTTCTTCCAATTCAACCTGTTCTAAGAATGCCTGGTGAACTTGTTCAGAGTTCCTTGGTAAAACATCAAACAATCGTTAGTGGTAAACGCATTTTATGTCATTAATTTACTTGTTTGAGTTTTGCATTCTATCAAAATTATATTTCAATTTCCCCCCCTTTTTGATATCATCAAAAAGTTAGAGTATTTTAAACAAAATCAATATGATAATGAACATTCTATCAATAAATATGCTAATTTCGAATAGTTTCAAAGGATATTTTATTTATAACAAAATATAGATTATTTTTAACCCTAAGTAGTTTGGAGCGATCAAAACATAGGCTTATGAAAACAGATTTCTAGGGGATAGCCTAGGAGGTGCCTAAGGATAGGGAGGAGGTGGAAGACAAATTTCCAGACTCGTCGGTTCTTGAAACATGCAACTGTTTATTTTCAGCTTGTGTGATTGCCAACTGCTTATTCTTCATAACTTCTTCAGACATCCATTCATGAAATTCAGTCCAGATATTTCCCATAGCAGTGGGATCCATGCTGGAACTAGAAATATCTATTAAGTTTTGGATTATGTTGATAGTATTATCCTTGAAGGATGATAATGTTTCATTAACAGTCTTTGATCTTTTCGAAGAAGGTTCTTTGCTAACAGCACTTATCTGCTTCTTTCCCTTTTTCTTCCATTCTGAGAGCTCTTGAAGCACATCTGTAATGTTCTCCAGATCAATCCATACACCAATGTCTTCATCTTTGAATTTTTGCAGATAGTTTGCCACTTCTACTTGATCATGTGTTTTGAAGTTAGGAAATCCTTTAACAGGAATTCTTATAGCCATTGTCACTTGCCTTAGTGACGTATCATCAAGATCAACGTCTTCTTTCTTTTTCTTTAGATCTTTAAATCTGAGAATTTTTCGTGTGCTTTTTAGAAGTTTGCTTGATTCTCCTTCGTTGATTAGGATGTCATCAATTATTCCTGATTCTACCAAAATATCAGAGATGAGCCTCTCATACAGAACATGTCTGATTTCTGTGCCAGAATCCATTATGGAGTCCCTTATAAATTCCTTCAGAAGTTTGAAAAGAATTGCAGGAAGATGTATCTTGATTCCTTTTAGAAGAAGGAATAGGACACACTTTTGAGTCTTATTGAGTTGATTTGAAGGAAGATGATGAAACACATTTCCTTCCAAGATTTTGAACCACACTTGTAGGGAATCCTTCAGACTCGAGAATATTGGATCTTCCGTATTATCCACATTTACTTCTTTGAAAATAGAAGCCAAGACTTTTGCTTCTCTTTCCTTGCTTAGTTGATCTTTGGTGATTCTTAATCCGGTGTTGTCATGCATCAGTAAATCTGAAAGAGTCTTTTCAGATATAACTGTTTTCCTTCCAAACACCGAAGATACAATGACAGTTGTGCACGCAGTAGCATGAATCCAGAAGTCTTTGACCAGACAAGCGTAGGTTGATCCTTCCAATCTTTTGAAGTAGTTGCTCCACCCTTGATTATTCATGGAGTGAGTCACATCACATCCGTTTGCTTTCAAACTCTTGAAATTCACAATTGTTTCAGACTTGACAAAGAGTTTTTCAACTGGTGTTTTTGTGGTAATGGGGCATAATACACTTTGACAGAAGGAGGCCATTGTTGAAGGTGATATACCCTAACCGAGTTTACTCAGGATTTAGATGTTGTGAAGAGTAATTTAAGGTTGATCTTATTTATAGAGTAATGAGGAGAGTAAGGCTTAAGAATTTGAAAGGGTAACTATTGAACTATCCTAGGTTGGTAAGGGACGTGGGAAAAGAAAGTGGATTATTGGTTTCTTTACTGAGGTAAAATTAACCGATCATGAATCATAACTGTTCTCTTATGAGTGGTGAGAGTAACCATCGCACATTTATGACTTAAGGAGATATTGCAGTTTCTTGATAATCTTAAAGCTTTTCGTGTGACGCATAATAGATGCATGTAATTGATTATAATGCTTAATTATTTTATTCTAAATTATGGTAAATTCATGGAGAGTAGATTTAAACAATACATCGTGATAAGATGAACATAAAATTAATCATTCCTAAAGATAAGCAGTTCGCCATCAGAGTTACTTCAATAATTGATCAAGGAGATAGAAGTCGAACTCAAAACACAAAGTCAGACAAGCAAAGACCTTGAAGAACTATGACTCTAGGAAATCTAACTTCTTATTTTAGACTAGGAAAGTCATAAGTTGACAAAACTCAGGAAGAATCTTCTCAGTCATTCCATTTCTCCTGCAATGACTAACTACTCCTTGAAGATCAAGAATGTGGAGATAACTCTGCAGTAGGTAACTTGATAGACCGTGTCTTCCCTAGACAGATTAATTTCTTCCTTTAGATGATTATACATGGATTAGGGTAGGTTTATTTTGATCCTAGAAACTAAGAAGAAAATAAATAATATTTCTTTGTCAGATAACCATCATGCTCCTCTTTCTCTTGGCCTTAAATCAATTACCATTAGCTTGTACCAATCTTTAGCTATGGGAGTAAGGGTACATGGTTGAGTGGGACGACCTTCAGTCTCAAAAATGACATGCAGATGCCTGTCAAAGCTATGACTATTGATGTTTCTTTCCACAGTCACACCATCTTCAACACACCTAATGGCTTTAGCAATGATGGTAGGGTTGATCAAGACTGGACAACCAGCAACCATAGATAAAATAGCATTCTTGCCATAGTCATACTCTAGTACTCAAGCATTTGCCCAGAACTCAGTTACAAGCGCAGGAAAGACAAGTCCAACAAGCATGTTGAAGTAGTTTTCCCAGTTCTGAAATTCAATTCCAGAGAGAATACTTGTTTTGTTGAGTTGAGGCAGAAGGTTTAAATTTAGAGTGTATTCCTTCAGGAGCTCAAGATCAAAAATTTCACCTCTGATGTCGTGGGAAGTCATTTTGAACAAGAGTGATTTTGTTTGAGAGATAAAGAGATTAAACTATGAGATAGTTAAAGAGTGATTCTTCTTTGAATAGAGGAAATGATATGGGAAGAACTTAGGATCAATAGCTATTTAATGAGCTGGAACAGGCAGGGTTCATTATTTTCGAGAATAGCTATGAGTAGCTATGGAGGTCAGCTTTTAAGATGACAAGACATATTATAAACTCTATATAGAGGTTGTCAGAGCAGCTCATAAATAGGGATACAAAAAGATGTACACTTATGAGCCGTAAAGGAGTGGCTGACACAAGGTAATATTCGTCGAATCATAAATACGTGAGAATCTTGTTATATTTTCAATAAATCTTACGAAACTTAATGTGTCAGTGAATGATCAGTGGTTATGACGAGGTTCAAAATATTGCTAATGTTTTAAATTCAGAGAATAAGGATGATCATGAATGAGGAAAAACGTACCTTAGAGATTCTAAAATCTTTTTACAGCTGTTTTATATCTGAGTGCTTTCCATTCTGAGCTTTTGATCATCATCTTTCAGCTTCTGCTTCCTTCAGAGTGATCTAACATTGTAATATGTTGTTGAGGAATATCGATGTCTTCTGAAACCGGATCTCTAGTTTGAGAACTAGAATCAATCTTCTCTTCAGATAATCCTTGTTCAGAAATATTCATCTGACTTCTGAGAGCAATCTTCAGAGATTCTGATCGTTGTTATCAGAATGTCTTTCTTTTATCAAGCTTCCTTGTTTCCAGAAGGTCATTAATTCCTTAACTTAAACCTAAACTGGTGAGAGGTTATGTACTTGAGAAATTTGATTGACATTGCATAACATCTTCTGACTCTGTTTCTTTGAACAGATGCAGAGCTTGTTCAGAAACGAGTATCATCAAACATGTGTGTAACACATAACATGACAATCTTGTTCAATGTTGATCTAACTTATTTAGATTTAGCCCATCAAAGGGTTTACAGCATATCTGCTTCTGAAAAGAGTGTCAGCTGATATCTTTATTCTGAACAACATCAGTGACTTAGATCCTTTTTGGCTTCGAGTAGATAACTTCTGTTTCTGCATCTAGTCAAGCATCTTCTGATTCCAAAATTTATGCAACATGAACTTTTGAGAGAAATATCAGATATTATTCTGACCAATTACAGTTAGTTCAACTGAGATAGAGCAGAACTCAGTCATCTATTTTAACCAGGACTCAGACATTGTTCTTAATCAGATTCAAGATGAATCTCTAGATTTCCTCTTTTTGAAGGTTCTTCAGTTTTCTGTGAGGTTTCTTCTGCAGACTTAATTCTGAAGTTCAAAATCATAGAACAATAATTTTTCTTCTTTACATGAAGTAATTCTTAATGAGCTCTAAATGAGAAAGTCAAGGGTGGGCTAATCTGTTTCTTGAAAACATCTCTAAAACTCATAAAGAGATAATCTTCAGCAAACAATATTTCTTGTTTTCTGATGATTCAATCTTGAGCAAATACGTTGTTTATCCAAACGTATCTTCTAAGATAAGCATTCAACAGATACTATTACTTATCTGATGAATCTATCTTGTCAGCTGATTCTTCAATCTTTTCTTAAGTTTTAGAGAGGAATATTTTGTTGTTGACAACAACAAAAACTTCAAAAATCAGTGACTTGCTCCAGTAACCCGTTTGATTACAATTTGGTACACAATCATCTTCTGAACTGATACTGAATTTGTAAGTGGATTGAAATCTTACCCAGAGTATTTCTACACACCATATCTGGATCTTTTTCTGATACTGTTAAGTGTTTGATAACCATCAATAGCAGAACCAGAGCTCTGATACCAATTGAAGGTGTGAGAAAGACACAAGAAAATAAGGGTTTGAATTGTGTCTTAACTCTTACTAAATTTTTGCCTCTTATCAATAATGTGCAAGAGACTTGTCAGAGTTGCTTGAGAGACTTTGACTTGCGAATCGTCATTTAGATTGTGCTATACATGAAGCATAAGCGATAAGGAGAATCTGAATTAGTGATGCTTGAATCAGACTTGCAATGCGGAAGCTCATCAGAGTTTGATTGCAAGGTTCTGACTTGCTATAAAAAGGTTTTGATAATTGATACAGAAACATAAACAATCAAATAAAGCATAAACAAGAGTAAAGAACACACGATATATCCTAGTTCACTTGAGTCATTCCCAAGCTAGTCCAGTCCACCCTTCCAAGGTGATTTCGCCTTGAACACAAGGACTTAATCCACTATAATCAACACAGATTACAGATGCATGGGCAACAACCGGTGACTAACATCTTGTATAACCGCAGCTGTGACTAACCCACAATGAACCGTTCAGGGATCCAAGTTAATGGGTATATGGAACATTGACCCAATATGTTCCAATCTCGCAAGATCTACTATCAGGATTTCACAGCTAAATGTTCAGGGATCCGATTCAACAGATATAACGTTTACTGACCATTCTTCCAGGATTTTCAATGAGTTCCATCAGTGATCTCACAAGAGTCTAACCCACAATTAGTTCTCTTTGAGATATGACTATCATTGACCATATTTCAGGATTTCCACAACGACACCAAGCCATTATCTTCTCAAGTCTCTGATCATACTAATCACTTGAGGAATCCTAATTCACATAGAATTAGTTGTTCTGGAGATTACAAAGATGCTTCTTAACAAGCAGATAACTCATAATTTTAAGTACAAATGAACACTCAGTGTTCTAGCAAGATATGAGCAACAGCTCCATGATATCTTTATATTCTACAAAGATGTATGTTGATTTGACAGTTTGATGACATCTTGTAGATCTTCTTCATCTTCTCTATTGAGCAAGCTTCGAGCAGCAACTCCTTGCTTCAGATCTTCAATATAGCTCAGATGATGAAGTTAGTTGATGACTTAACTGATTTACGATGTTGTCTTGTTCATCAACAGCTTCTGCTCTAATTGATTGTTGTTGTGTTGAATGATGGTCTTTGAGCTTCAACAACAATGGTCGTGTGTTAATGGTGATAGCTTTAAGTGTTTAGTATAACAACGATAACTTATCATTGCGAAAATCATCACATCGACACATTCAGAAGCGCATTCTCCTTTCCTTTAAATAGCCAAGTAAATTATAGTTGTTGAAGAGTTGTTGGCTGTTGGAAAAGAGTCGTTATGCAATGATGAAAGTTGTACTGCCATATCTTCTTTTTACTGTAGAAGAAGTGATGGGATAGATCTTTTTAGCACGGTGTACAGTCATTGTTAACGGTAACATTTGTCTTCAAATCTTCAGAGGCTTCTGATGGTAATTAATTAAAGCATGAGTAACGACTTTATAACTGTGTCTTCAAAAACTTCAAGTCTTCCGTTTTTAGAGCTTGTCCATTAGGAATCTGTCTTTAGAGCTTCAACACTTGTCTTGAAACCCGTTATCTTCATTGCTTCAAGTCTTCAGAATCTTCAGAACCTTGTTCACTCAGAACGCTATCTTCAGAGTCTTCAGCACTTGACCTTTAGAACCATAATCTTCAAAACACTTCAGTCTTCAGAGTCTTTTTGCACTTGGTCTTCAGAGCCTTCAGCCTTCAGAACTTCAAGTCATGAGAATCTTCAGCACCTCGGTTCTCCACAAGATTATTTCTTCAGAAGCTTCGCTATCTTCCGAATCATAACCACTTTCAGAGTAGCATCCACAAGAGCATTGCAACAGCAATATCAGCATCCTTGGATCTATTTGATTATTATCAGATACAGAAGCATACTTGCTTCTTGCGACTTGTGTTACACATAGTAACTCGCATATGATCATTTACGTACATTTTGCTGGTGTTTGTTGGATCTGATATCTTCTATGATTATGATCTGCATACAATACACATTAGAACATAAAATGGTTCTTTAAAAAATACTCATTGTAATCATCAAAACATAGAGATAACATGCAGAGACAAATCTTGCTCTTACAATCTCCCCCTTTTTGATGATGACAAAACCATGTATTTTGATTGAACATTTTATACAAGGTAATCACCAAACATAACATATTCAGAGTCCGGAACAACAGCTCCCCCTGAATGTGTTAACCCCAAAATTTTATTTGTGATCGTCTAGAATCTTATCTGATCCAAAGACTCACAAAATAACAATTTGAGTTGCCAGAACATAGAATAGAGAAGGGCTACTTCCATATCTGTCTTAAGGAAACAAAAGTCTTCAGCATCTGGACTTGTTTATCAGAACCTTTGTCCTCAGATCCTTAGAACTTAGTTCCTTTGGTCATTGTATCAGAGCTCATAATCTTCAGAGTCTTCTGAAATAATTTCTACTTTACAGCATAATCATTTTAGCACAGAAATAGAACAATTTTCTTCCAATAACTTAGCCACGCTATTTATCAGAATTGAACTTGTCTTTTGACGTAATAAACTCCCCCTGAGTTTCAGACTTGATGATCTTCAGATTCTTAATTTGGTCATATCGGTTCTAATCATCATTTAAGATCTTGACATTTTAGAGTTTGACTTGAACACGGGCCTTCATCTCAGAACCTTGTTACTTGTCACAACTCATTGCTTCATCAAAGCTTGATTCTTGATCTGATTGAAAAATATTTTTGTGATCAATCAAAGCTTGACTTGAAGTCTTGACACCCTTGTAGGCTGAGTTAATTGTAGATTTAGACTGATTCCAAATTATTTTCTTCTGAATTGAAGCCTTGGTTTACATAACTTCTTCTTCTTGGATCTTTTGTCCAGATCTTCAGACAGTCTTCGACTTCTGATTTGCTCAGTTCTTCTGAAAAGCATCTTGGAATGTAGACTTTGTTTTGACTGCTTTCAGGAAGATTTCTTCTTCTGATTCTTATGTTCTGAATATCATACTCTCAGACAGCTTACAGCTTGTAAACAAAGTGAAACGAGAATCACGATAACTTTGACTTTCAGAAAGTTCTCAACTTCTAAACAGTACTGGGTAAATCTGGCCCTTCATTTGGCAATGGTTCATCACAGTCTTTCATTTTCAAATACATCACATCTTCATCTGGGAAGTCAAATTTGGCAGATTCATAGCCATCAATTGGTTGGTGATCCAAATGATCAACTAGAATGCTCCCCTTGACGGATTTTTGAGCATGGTATTCAATATCATACTCTGACAACAACATCTGCCAGCGAGCAATCCTTTCGATTAAAGCGGTTTTTCAAATATATACTTGATCGGGTCCATTTTGGAGATCAACCAAGTAGTATGACAGATCATGTATTGACAGAGACTGAAATTCTGGTACAAATGTGTGATGTCATAGTGTAATGTCACAACATCGCAATCTGCTGAACAAGGCAATAATAGAAACAATAACACACTGAATTGTTCACCCAGTTCGGTTCAACAACCTACATCTGGGGGCATACCAAGCCAGGAAGGAAGTCCACTATTAGTAGTATCAAATTACAGACTCAACAAACCAGTTGACAATCTACCTAATTTAATCACTACCCAATGACCCTTCTACCTAAGTCCTCCCTAGGTAAGAGACTCCATCTCACTTCCTATCATTACTATGATGTCTAGCAGTCAACTACACCGTCACTGCATCAACAACTTGATTACCAACAACTGTACAATCATAGAAGACACCCTTCCATGACACCCTTTGGAGTTGCTTCAAAGCTTCATCCAAGAACAATACCAAACACAAACTCATTACCTACAGGTTTCTGAGTTACACACAGTGACCATCTCACAACCCGAGTGGTTCACTTTGACAAAGCCCTAAAGATCTACATCTTGGACCCGTGCCCCTACTTAGGTTACAAGCATTCTATTTATAACATAATCCCAACTGGATTTGGGCCTTCAAATCAGATCATATCTTCTGTAACAAATCTGCTTCTAAATAGATCTTCAATCATATCTTCAATTAAATCTTCAATTATTAACTCTGAATATTCTCCATATCTTTAAGCTTTAAATGCGCAACAAACTGATCTGATTGTAACAGAATATCTCTCCCTTGATCTTCGCCTATATTCTCTTATTCTCTATAGCAGAATTTCTCATTCACACCAGAAACACGTGCAACCCTAATCACATAACTGTCTGATGTTTTAATGTTCTGGTATAGTGATGTTAAGACATCGCATGTGACATCACTCTTCAGTACTTTAACTCTTCAGCAATAAACCAGAATGTTAGCTATACTGTTAGAAGCTCATGTTGCAACATCAATCATGACATCAACATTGTTTTAACAAAATTTCAGCCAATAACTAGAACTTACAATCTCCCCCTTTGGCTAATTTTGGCTAAAACAACTATATAACCATTACAACTTAAATCACCGCAGTAAATACAACTCTATACTACTGTCAGTAGTTAACAGTAACCACTGAACCTATCAGTAACCATCAGTAGCTACTGTGCGCAGCAATCCTGGAGAACATCTTCTAGGGAAAAGTTGAATGATGTTAAGACATCATGTCTGACACCTTCTTTTGGCAGCACAACCCACCACAATCACTTCAGGCAGCACATCAGGAGGAAGAAGTAGAAAGTCCCGAAGTTGTGCACTCAGATAACAGAGATCTGGTGTACATGAGGAAGAAGATTTTAGACACTCCCCCTTGATGTAGCACATTTCTTTTTCCTTTCAACTCAGACCTGGAAACATTGTGGAAGACTCCCCCATAAAAGAAGTGTGTGTCTGTTCACCAAAGACCAATGGTGGCATGAGAGAATTCTGCACACCTTATTTGATCAGACCCCCTGGTCAATCTGTGGCATAACATGACACGTTGAGAAGTGTCATTCTGCTAGCCCAGGTAACTCAGAACACAGGTCACAACTGTGTTCATAACTCAGGACACAAGTCACAAAGATTCAACATCAACTTAAGGATGTACCATCCTCTTCTGCTGCATCAGGAATTGTAGGTTCCAAGCAAAACCACTGCGCAACCCATATAGACCATCTCTCTCTTTTCTCCCCCTTTTTAGCCATAAATTGGCAAAGGAAACCCTCACAAAGCCAGACCCAAGAAGTGCTTACCCAAACACGAATAAAAACCATAAGACTTATGAGATACAAACACTCACTGGCTGAAGGAGAACAAACTAACCCCTATAAATAGCTGACCAGTAACTTAGAAATTAACGAGCCTTGAATATGTCAATGTTCTTGGTCAAACAAACACTATTTTAGGTATCAAAAACTGCATTCAAATTCAATGCCTACCTTCCAAAAACTGCCTTGACTGCCTTAAATAATTTACAACTGAATCTTACCATAAATTAGGCCAATAACGCTCCATGCACAGTCTAAGCCACGTGTTTCACTTTATCCTAACACCACCGTCCAAAATACCACCCTGTTTGGCTCAAGCAAAAACATGTCTTATATCATGTTCTGACATCTCTTCAGACATTGCCTGCTGGCTCATTAACCACATCTTCTTATTTAATAGATGCAACTTCTCACAACTTCTTCTAGATTGCTTCCAATCATCAGCCAAGTACACCACTTTTGCTTTTTAGACCTCTCCTGTATCGGCACTATCTTATCACACTGCACAAGTTTGATCAGTACACATGCTGCAATAGGCTATAGTAATCAGTTTTACACTCAACGCCCTTCATGATATCCCACCAATAATGCCACATTCCTCATGGGGATTATAGGTACAAGATATGCCAAGTCCAAAGGACAACAGCCCATTTGATTGGAAATTTTTCAAACCAGATAAACACCTTTCTGTCCTTACATACACCAGCTCCTAATGAAGTCTTCAATATGATAGTAGCCATGTATTTCCTGAACTACTTACCATCAAGATTAGAATCTGCCCATTCTAATCCACACTATGTCAGAACTGCCACTTCAGACTATAATGCTGCTTCTTCAAACTCCATAAGTATGGTACATACCCAACCATAATGTTGTAACAACATGTAGGACATCAGCACGAGACAAAAGACCATCCCACTTAATCAGCACCAGTAGTTATACCAGAAGGAATAACATCAGACAACTAGACAAGACCTAGCCTCATCCTACTAGGACCACTTCCATCCAGGCACCAAGCACGAAGTTCTGGTAACCAATATGTCAAGAAAAGCAGGTTCCCAAGAAAAACAGATTCCCACACCAGAGACTACTCTGACTGGTCAGGCGATACAAACAATGCCATATTATCCATTATAAATATCAAACCTCCTTGCTCCTATCAGCACACCAAGGAAGGAAACATGAGTCAGTCTAACAAGAATGCAGCGAAGAGACACATGCAAGAGGACAAGAAGTCAGATCCTCAGAAGTTGAAGGACACAACACTGTCCAAAGCTGGAGCATCTTCTGGAGCAACAAGAACACGCAAGACATCCGAAACTAGGATGAAGACTATCAAGAAAAACCAAGTGCAGCTTCAAGCCTCTGATGATGAATGGGATGAAGATTGGAAGACTTTTCTTGATTCGGGGGGTTGGGATAATCTTTAGACACGTTGTTTGTTATTTTTACTAATCTTGTAAGCTTTCATCAATGCAATAAATTTCTGTTTTATTTACACAACTGTACAAGACACTAAATCCTCATGTAAACAACTTTTCAATTTACTCTAAGTGCCAACACCAAAAGCTCCCATAATATCATTCTCCCCCTACCAAGGATAACCAGTGCACCTTTGCAAGAAGAACACCTTCCATCAACACAAACCCCTACTGAGTTCTTATAGAAACGCACATTCTCCACAAACAAAGTTGTCCTTCAGACTCCTCCTCAGAAGCATATGCACATAAGCACTTAGCTACACATGGGTAGAACCATTTATGTCCACACCATCATGCCATCCAACAGCCCAATGTCATAACATGTTATCTGACTTTATCTCCTCACAAGATTCAACCAATCTTCACAATCTTGATCAGCATGCAATCTTTACAATATATACCTTTGCAGCCAAAATCCACAGACAAGTATTCCCCCTGTCATGGTTAACAATGCTCTAGATGAGGATGAACATTTGAGCACACTTGCTGAGCACATGCATTTTGGCACCATTGTCCCTTTCTCCAAAGGCATTCATTCCTTACCATGCTCTTCATCTTCAGACTTCCAATCAATACCTGAACTACATTTTCCATCCAAGGTAGACCTTCTACTTCATCATCCTCCCGTATGACTATGTAGACGCTCCTCAGGCATAATGTAGGCACCACGCTTCTGAACCAGAGCATAATCATCCTTCACCAAGGATATCCAACCAGATAATGTCCCAACACACGTTAGAACCTCTGCCAAGACATCATCACCCTGATTCTTGATATGTTCCATCAACTGGACCATTTGATTCAACTCCAGGGCGCTTAAACCTTGAAAATACTTTCATAAAGTAAATTTTCAACCCTTCTGCCATCCTATACTTTAATCTCAGATAAATACACAGTCTCCCGTCAATGTATATTGTCATCAGTTGACTGCACAACTCTATCCAAAGCAGACAAATATTCAACTATTGTCATGCAAGATACAACCTTATGTCTGGTCTGACATCCTTTTTCTGCAGACTTGAGGCACTGATTGATCCTTCTTTTGCTAATCCATCCCACATATCACATTAAATTAGGTAAGTGGCTTGACCTGATACTTTACCGTGAGTATAATGTTTCAACATCACCAGTCACATGACCCAGCATACTCTCATCTTCCAAGAATCTTCAAACCTTTGATGCCATCTTTATTAGGTTACCATAACTAAGCTTAAGAGATATCTTATCAAGATCTTCACTCCCGCATGAAAACTTTGACAGTGATCCTCTTTAGCTTTGGCTCTACCTTCTTCTTTCACCATCAAAAGGATGAAGAAGTCACAGTGCATAGCAGATTAGTCTTCTACTTCTGATCCTTCCAGTCACAAGGCTAACCCAGACATCAATTCCAATTGACCAAAGGTTGATTGACATATTAAGCTCAGCTTCTTTCTTGATGAATCCTCACACAGCCCAGATGCCTCCTCTTCCAAGTCAGGAGTAGGTTCCAAACAGATATGATAAACACATTTGTTTAGCCCCCAAGCATCTGTTATGTCACAATCTCTTCACACCAAAAGACCCATAAACCAGAGATTGATCACGCAATTTCTTCGGACCTCTTTTCACCATACTTATATAAGAGTTCCTTTATGAGTGGACTTGGAATGAACAAGCTAGTTGAAGATGTCCTCATAAATCACCACATCTTCAGAGGAGAGCAGAATGTTGCAGTCTTAAAACCACCAGGAATTTTCCATCAGATATATATGCAGCGAAACATACACCAGAAAACTCCTCTACTACCTTCAGGCATACAAACCCTTGCCCAACACTCCCAGTGCACTAGGTCAAACCATACAGCAACAGGCCCGATAACTTCATTCTTCACTCCAAGGGCTAATACAAAATACTCGATGAACTGACTATCTTCCTTGCTCATGAACCAGAATGTATCTTCCCTAGATCTCATCCAGAAACAGACAGGATGCTTGCTCTGATACCAATTGAAATTCTGGTACAGATGTGTGATGTCATAGTGTAATGTCACAACATCGCAATCTGCTGAACAAGGCAATAATAGAAACAATAACACACTGAATTGTTCACCCAGTTCGGTTCAACAACCTACATCTGGGGGCATACCAAGCCAGGAAGGAAGTCCACTATTAGTAGTATCAAATTACAGACTCAACAAACCAGTTGACAATCTACCTAATTTAATCACTACCCAATGACCCTTCTACCTAAGTCCTCCCTAGGTAAGAGACTCCATCTCACTTCCTATCATTACTATGATGTCTAGCAGTCAACTACACCGTCACTGCATCAACAACTTGATTACCAACAACTGTACAATCATAGAAGACACCCTTCCATGACACCCTTTGGAGTTGCTTCAAAGCTTCCTCCAAGAACAATACCAAACACAAACTCATTACCTACAGGTTTTTGAATTACACACAGTGACCATCTCACAACCCGAGTGGTTCACTTTGACAAAGCCCTAAAGATCTACATCTTGGACCCGTGCCCCTACTTAGGTTACAAGCATTCTATTTATAACATAATCCCAACTGGATTTGGGCCTTCAAATCAGATAATATCTTCTGTAACAAATCTGCTTCTAAATAGATCTTCAATCATATCTTCAATTAAATCTTCAATTATTAACTCTGAATATTCTCCATATCTTTAAGCTTTAAATGCGCAACAAACGGATCTGATTGTAACAGAATATCTCTCCCTTGATCTTCGCCTATATTCTCTGATTCTCTATAGCAGAATTTCTCATTCACACCAGAAACACGTGCGGCCCTAATCACATAACTGTCTGATGTTTTAATGTTCTAGTATAGTGATGTTAAGACATCGCATGTGACATCACTCTTCAGTACTTTAACTCTTCGGCAATAAACCAGAATGTTAGCTATACTGTTAGAAGCTCATGTTGCAACATCAATCATGACATCAACATTGTTTTAACAAAATTTCAGCCAATAACTAGAACTTACAGAGACGCTTAGCAGTCCAAGCCAAGGCACAACAGGATTTTTCAAGCACAGTGTAACGAGATTGACAATCTATGAATTTCTTACTTAAGTAATAAATGACGTGCTCTTTTTTCTTAGTTTTGTCTTATTGGCCAAGCATACAGCCCATGGAATCTTCTAATACTATTAAGTATATGATCAAAGGTCTTCCTTCCACTGGAGGGATCAGGATAGGAGGCTCAAGCAAATATTCTTTGATGTTATCAAAAGCCTTTTGGCAATCTTCGTCCATATACAACTCTGATTTTTTCGAAGAAGTTTGAATATCGGCCCATAAGTAGTGGTCATATGAGAGATAAGTCTGGAGATGTAGTTTAAACGACCCAAAAATCCTCTTACTTGTTTCTCAGTTTTGGGTGCTGGCATTTCCTGAATGGCTTTAACTTTATCAAGATCAACATCAATTCCCTTTTGGCTGACAATGAAACCTAAGAGACTCCCTGAACAAACACCAAAGATACATTTGTTAGGATTCAAATGGAGTTTGTATTTCCTCAAATGTTGGAATAACTTTAACATATACTCCACATGCTCTTCTTCAGTTCTGGACTTAGCGATCGTGTCATCGACATATACTTCAATTTCTTTGTGCATCATGTCATGGAAAAGAGTTGTCATGGCTCTTTGGTAGGTTGTACCCGCATTCTACATACCAAAAGGCATCACTTTGTAGCAAAATGTTCCCCATGGTGTAATGAATGAGATTTTTTTCCATGTCTTCAGGTGCCATTGATTTGATTATATCCGGAGAACCCGCCCATGAAAAAAAAGACTTTGAATTTTGCGGCGCTGTCGACCAACATGACAATATGTGGCAGTGGAAAGTCATCTTTCAGACTTACTTTGTTTAAGTCTCGGTAGTCCATACACATTCTGACTTTTTCGTCTTTTTTAGGAATAGGCACTATGTTAACCAACCATTGAGGGTATTGTGACGTGGCCAGGAACCATGCATCAATCTGTTTATACACTCATTCTTTAATTTTGATGGCCATATCTGGGCGAGTTCTTCTCAACTTCTGCTTGATTGGTGGACATTCCGATTTCAACGGCAAGTGGTGTTCCACAATATCGATGTCCAACCCTGGCATATATTGATAGGACCAAGCAAACACATATGGGAATTCTTTGAGAAGTTCTACCATTTTTATTTTAACAGCTAGACTAAGTAGTGCCCCAATCTTGACCTCTTTTTTGCCTTCATCGGAATCGAGGTTGATCACCTCTATCGGCTCTTTGTATGGCTGAATGAAGGATTTTTCTGGCTTAAGCAGTCGAGAGATTTCATCTAGAATTTCTTCCTCTTCTTCATTTTCAGCTTCGAATACTGGGAACTCAAAGTTGGGAGAGGGCATAAGGTCATGTTTTTCAATGGGTTTTTTGATGTTTAATCTGCACATATGATTGATAGCCGGATTTTTGAAAAACAGATAAATGTAGAGTGCGTGTAGACATTGAAAGTGTTTATCATTTTTTTTTGTGTTTTTTAGATTACCATTTTCCGAAAAACCAGAAAAGTAAAAACAAAAGCATAGAATAAAAACAACATATTTATTATTGATCGATTATTTCTTGAAACAAAGACCCGATAAGGAAGTAATTTTAAAAAGTGGGCCCTATAAAACATTCCTTGCCTTGGGCTGAGCGAGAGGACAAAACAAAGACAAAACATTACTTAGAGACGTGGATAACAGTTGGAACATCAACAACTATCCAATATTGAGAAACCCTTCCATGCGTCACGGGGCCTTGTGAATCCCTCTCAGGATTGTCTTCAACAATGACACTGACTTCTGGCAGAGTTAGGTCAGTAGAATTTTTAATCATTGCAGATACATGAAAAAGGAGGTCTTCAGCTGTCTTTTCAACGGATCGCGGGATGTGGAATGGTACATATGCGTCCTTCGGTGACATGTATTCGGGGTCTTCTGAGTAAGGTTCCCACTCACATATTTTGGCATCACAGAATGTAGTTTTGTTCTTAGAAAATTTCTTCACCTTCTTAGGCTTTTCTTCGGCAGGTAGATTAGTAGGAACTATTGCAGCTCGTATAAACTTGTGAGGCATGCCCCAAGGATAATTGGGCGTTTTTGTAGAACTTTAGAAGGTGCCATGTAAGTGGATAAATCCTTTTCGGAATCATCTTCGGTTATGACATTCACTTCTGGCATAATATAATGAATAAAATCTCGTTCAACAATCTTTGCAGATCTATCAAAAAGGTGGTCTTCAACTGCCTTCTCGATGGGTTAAGGAGTGTAGAATGGTATGTAAGCATCTTCTGACTAACTATCATACTCAGGAGTTTCCAAGTAAGGATCCCAGACTTCTAGAGGAATAGATGAATCCCCCTCAGGGTAACAAAAATTATCTTCCATAATCGTATCCTTTTCTGGTGAAATAAGGGAAGTAAGACAGTTCTCAGTGTTGTAATTTTCAACATCCATCTCGTCATTTGACTCAAGTACATCCTCGAATTTCTCCTGAGGAAAGGACAATGGAGTATGTGCCTCTTCTTGCGATATGTACCCAGAATCGCTAAGGTAAGACTTCCATTATTCTTCAGGATCTGAGGGACCGTCTTCAGAGTCATCTCCATTAATGGCGTCGACCTCTTGAGGAATAGGATGGATTAAACCTCTGCTGTGGAAAATATTTTGAATGGGAGGGATGCCTTCATTCTTTCTTGCAGCTTTTGTGAATACTGGAGAAAAACTGAGGCCTCCTCTGGTCTGGTTATCGATAGGAATCACAACATGTCCCCACCTTTAGTGGTACCACTTTCCACTACTCGAACTGCGTCTTTGTAAGAGGAAATTGACGCCTCTTTTCTTTTACTATCTTTGTTACTTACAGAAAGTGCCTGGAACCGAGTTCCAACAACCTCTTCAGGTTTCAAGTAAGAAAATGATGACAAATTGCTTATAATCAAAGCTCGTTCACCACATACGGTAACCAACTTGTTATTTTTCACAAACTTCAGCTTTTGATGTAGCATCGAAGTGACTGCTCCTGCCTCATGGATCTAAGGACAACCCAACAAACAACTATACGCCACTTGGATATCCATCACTTGGAAGGTAATTTGAAATGTACGAGGGCTAATAGTTATGGGGAGATCAACTTCACCAATAATTGTCTTCTTGGATCCATCAAAGGCTTTGACGACAATTCCACTGCCCATCATATGAGTGCCTTGAAAGGATAACTTTGTAAGAGTTAATTTTGGCATGACATTCAGTGACGAACCAGTATCCACCAATACACTTGACAATGCGTCATTCATGCAATTTATTGAGATGTTTAGTGCCATATTATGATTTCTCCCCTTTTATGGGAAATCTTCATCGCAGAAGCTCAAGTTATTGCAAATGGTAATGTTAGCAACAATATTACCGAATTGACCCACTGTTACATCATGGTTTACAAAAGCTTGCTCCAAGACCTTCTGTAGAGCTTCCCTGTGAGCCTCAGAACTCATTAAAAGGGATAGTATGGATATTTCGGAAGGTGTGTTTAACAGTTGATCCACAATGTTGTACTTATTTTTTCTGATCAGTTTTAAATCCTCATCATTATCCTTCATCTGATTGGTGTCACTTGATTGACCTATTTGTTCAAAAGAATTCTCAACTTGTTTCTCCTTTCTTATAGCCACGTCCTCAACTTCTTTGTTGAACACACGACCACTTCTAGTGACTCAGCTTACATCAGCGATGTTGACAATTGATGGTAAGGGCACTTTTTTCCCATCTTCAACCATGGTGGCACCGTACTTGTAAGGTATGGCTTTCTCAGATTTGTACGGAACTGGACCTGGTAAATAAATGACCAAAAGTGTCACAATGGTATTCGGACTATCATAGGTGATCTCTATTGGTTCAAGCTTGGGAACATTAGGAATCCTTCTACTGTCAAAAGGAATTTCCACGTGTTCAGGTTCTTTAAATTGAGGAGTTATGGTATAAACATCCTCATCAGCTTCATCATCAACGGGTTCTCTTTCATGGAGGACTGTGATGGTTCTTCGGTCTAACAACCCTTGAATCTCATTCTAGACAAGAAGACAACCACGTCGGCTTCTGCGAAATTTGCTGCAAGCTGCATGATCATGGTGATTGGGACTAAAGTAATCAAGTTTACACAAACATTTGTGAAATTTGACTAGTGACTCCCAGATATGTTTGATGTCATAAACTGTGTACTCTCTTGGATAACCTTGTACCATATTGATTGGTTGGTAACCCCTCGTTCTATATTCTTGAATCCAACCTTGGTTCATTTGTTCTTGTAGAGCTGCTTATACTAAGTAGCACCCTTAATTATTTACAGAACAAACTCTGCATGCTGCGTAATCATGTGGATCTACAAGACCCCACCTGCTATGTCCTGCATGCATTTTCACCAATTTCCTCCTTAATAAGTGGACGTCATATATCTTATAGTTGTCTGGGCATCCATAGACCATGTTGATAGAAGTTCCTCATGTTGAGGGTGTGGGTTCATTTAAACATTTGGATTACTGTATTTGAAAGAAAAAATTTCATTCTTGATAAGTCTTTGAACATCAGCTTTGAAACTAAAATAATTCTCGATACCATGCCCGGGTGCTCTCTGATGGTAAGGGTAAAACTGGTCAGCTTTGAACCAATAAGGATGGTCTTTTGGGAGAACAAAAGGAGACTTCGTTTGAATATGTCCTTTTGCCAATAATACTGGGAACAACTTTGTGTACGTCATTGGTATAGGATCAGAACTAGGTGACCTTCGAATATGATTGTTGTTGTATTGCGGGTGGGCCTATAGTAGAGGTTGTTGCTGCCTTTGTTGATACTGTGGTTGTAGTTGCTGATGTTGATTTTGTTGGTTTTGATTCTGATAAATTTGCAGCTGGTAGACTGGAGCTGGTGCTGAGTTAACAGGAGACACAGTTGCTACCTGTCGTGGTTGATATCTTCGTCTTGACTGGCTTTGTAACACAGTGCTGACGTCTTGTTCCTTTTTCTTTTGGAACCCACTTCCATGTTTCTTAGATAATTCTGCCTCTTTGGTCAAACGTCCCTCTCAAACTACTTCCTCCAGTTGTACTCCCATGTTTACCATCTTAGTAAAGTCATTAGGTACACTGGAAATCATACGATCATAGTAAAAGGGACTCAGAGTTTTCAAATAAATCTTTGTTATTTCCTTTTCTTCGATAGGAAGACAAATTTGGGCGGCGACTTCACGCCATCTCTGAGCATACTCTTTGAAAGTTTCTTTTTCCCTCGGAGATATAGCCCTGAGTTGATCTATGTCAGGAGCTATATCTAGGTTTGTTAGGTCTTTGATTGGCTACATTTTGGCTAAAACAAGTTTGCAGCAAGATGTTAAGTAAGATGTCCTGACATGGTTGATCACACATCAGTACATATGTGGTTATAATACTTGGCAGGATGTCGAGCAAGATGTTGAAGCATCATCAACTGTCATGACATCTTGATCTGTTACAGCAGGTACTGCTATTATGTGTTACAGACAGATGTCATGACATATTTGTCTGGTACAATAGGTGTTGTTGGTTTGCTGTCATGTGATGGTTAATCAAGATGTCGAAGGAGATGTCACGACATTTTTGTCTGATAGAGCAGGTGCTGCTATTGTATATCTCTTGACAGATTTGATTTGATTTGATGAGATCTTTTTGGATATACCTCTTCATTATACGCAGGCCAAGGAGATTTATTAGGAACAAAGTGTAGATTTGATTGGATTTCATAAAAAGGATCTTGGAGACTTTTTAGGAAACTATTTATAGATTTGTTCCTATTTTTGTGGAGAAGATCTTGCAGCTAAATTAAAATGTGAAGATTGGATCTGATTTAAGAGTCCAAGCCCATACTGCAAGAGTCTATAAATAAGGACTTGCTAGACCTAAAATAGGCAGCACACACAACAACAAGTCGTCGATGCAACAATTGTAACCTAGTTCTCTTTTGTAAAATAAGGGTTTAGGTTTTGAGAGTCGTTGGCTCTTAGGGTTGTAGTTCCCCTCTGTAGTATGGGATGCAGAGAGGACGGCATAGGTGCAGGTACACAACCAGAAGCCTTTAGGTAATGGTTGTTGTATTGTTCTTGGACGAAGCTTTGAAGCAAGTCCAAGATAACTTCTTGGTCAAGAAAACCGTGACAGGTTCTGTGATGGCAAAAGACAGAGACAACGCAGGTTGTGATGGAGGATGTGAGTAGGTCTCTCATATCAGAGTTGTAAACGACTAGAGTTTATCTTTGGTAAAGATTTCCATTGGGGTAGTGATTAGGAGATAAAGTTGTAAATGGGGGAGTTTAGCTTTATGATAATACTACGATATAGTTAAGTCTTCATCCTGGATTGATATCCCCCAGAGTAGGTGAATTGCACCGAACTGGGTCAACATATCTTGTGTTAATTTTACATTTTGCACTTTACAGTTTTGTTGTATGTGTTCTTGACTGAGATGTCACAACAGGATGTCTCGACATCTTTTGTGACTGTGCTGCTGCACTTCATAACAACAACTGTGTATTCAACCTTGTTTATTATAGATGCAGTAATCAATGTCTTAACATTGAGATGGGACATTAGAGTATCTGCATAACCAGAATTTCAATTGGTATCAGAGCAGGCATCCTGGTCTGTTTCTGGATGAGATCCATGGAATACTTTCTGGTGATTAAACAAGGAAGAGTTGGAAGAAGCAGTTCAATCGTCTGATAATTGAAGAGTAGTGTTCTAGTTCTTTATTGTCTGAAGGGTTCTGCAACAACAAACAGGAGGAGTGGCTAGTTCTCTTGCTTGGTGTCCTGAAAGATGTCTTGACATCTTGTCTAGGGCAAGTTAAAGTTGTTCTTTAGTGATTCTGCTGCATATGGTTCTGATTGAAGAACTTTAGAAGTATGGGATTCTAGAGTTATGATTGAAGGAAGATTGTAGTTGTCCTTACCTGGTTATATTCTTGTAGATGTCAGCCAGTTTGAAGATACATAGCATTCCAAAGTCGGGAGCAGAGGGATGTTATTATGATGGTTGAGTCTTATGCGACTTGGTACATGGTTTAGTGGCGTCATAATGTATGCTGAAGTCAAACTGAAGAGAAAGGGGTAAGATGAATTATCAAACTCATGCTCTAGGGGTTTGATGATTTCTTGTTGGCTAAGTTGTTGAAGACACTTGATATGATGATCAATTCCAATCAAGGCAACTCAGTCGTGTTCTGGAGTCTTCTAGTTATTCTTCAGACTAGGAGGTGCTTTCTAGGAAGCATAGGAGTGAAGACCGTGGAGGTGGTTTATTTTCACCATCCACAAAAACGTGCAAGGAAGAACTCATACTTCTCAACCCTAAGGATGAGTTCACACAGTTGAGGTAATGAGGATTCGTTCAGAGAGAATCTTAAGAGCTTGAGTCAAGGGGGCAGCCTTGATATCTCAACAACTTGCACAAACAGAAGAAGACATCATAAAGAGGAATATCTTGGTGATATTTAGAAGATGTTGGAATTGGATAAGGGTTAAACTACAAGGATTTAAGATATATTACTATTGTGTTGATTGATTATCCTTGTGATTCAAGATTGAGGATGTTCTGTCATATGTTCTAACATCTTTTCATCAAGGCTTGCAGAATCATGGGAGGGGTTCTACATTCGCTCAGAAGTCTCCTAGGTGTTGACCTGGGATTATTGGCTTAGCATCTTTTCCTGGAAAGTTCTGTGAATAACTTGTCCAGACGGTGATGCTGTTGACGATGGAGATGAAGACTATGAAGACATCATAATCTTGATGACTACTTGGATTGGTTTATTTCTGATCCAGGTACCTTGGGGCATTCTTGAATGCTCATCATGGAGTTCAAATAGGTGGAACTATCAGCAACTTTGTGAAGACGGCTCTACTCAAGGGAAGGTGGCATTCCTTGGTAAAGCTATGAGGTATAGTCCCTGACTATTCCTTCTAAAGATTCAGATAGTGGCAGGTTTGAAGTCTTTGAAGAAGCACTGGAAGGTATTCATCAAGGTGTGAGCTTGTTTGTAATAACTGCAAATCAACAGAATGGAGGTTGTCTACTAAAACTTGGTTAGTGAATCAAGTCTATGAGAGCATGGAACTCTTGTTCTGTTAAGGGAGGAAGTTTTTCAAGTGGCAGAAGAAGGAGCTGAATTCAACAACTAGATGTCGTATCAGAATGTTCTGACATCTAGTTCAACATCAGAATCTCAGTTGGTGAAGTGGCACATCAACTTAAGATAGGGTGATCTACAGGAATGAACAATAGGATGCTTCAAAAAAAAAATCGTTCTCATGGCAGTTTGCAGGAGCTGCAGGAAGGAGAAGATGTTACATGTCCATGGCTTAGGGAGTCTAAGTGTATTTTTTATTGAGCAAATGGAATGTGTAACTTGAAGATCAAGTTTCATTGGTAGATTAGGATATCCTTGTGAGAAGTTCTGATAAAAGAGTGAAACAATCAAACTATGGCAATTGATTGGGTTCACATAAGGATTCATGGAGGAGGTGATCAAATTTTGGCATTTGGTTGATCTCAGAAGTGGATTCGAAGAATCAAGATAATCAGAGTGTGGCAGCTGGTTAGACTTGAGGATTATCTTGGAACAAGTTACTCTTGGGCAGAAGGGTGATGAGTTGAAGACTTAAGGAGATTATTCTTCTTGAAGGTGGATGAGAGTTTATTTCTCTCTTTCTGGATTTCTTATTGATCAGGCTTGTGGAGCAGGGATCTTTGAAGATTTTTAGCTTTTGGATTATTATGCTACAGTAAGTCCAGTGGTAGAGCATATCAAGAACCATGGTGTGTGGTGTCTGTGATGTGTGAAGAATGTCCTAACAGATGTTAGAACATTTTCGGGGTTAGGATTCTGAGTTCACATGTTATCTAAGAGGTATTTATCTTGTCATACGGGAGAATGATGGGTAAAGGATTGTCTTGGAAGCGTGATATGAATGAGACATGCTAGAAGTGGATCAGTTTGGTGCTTGTGGAGCAAATGAGCTGAAAATTTATGGAGCATGTGTTTGATGTCCTTTAAGTGTGAAGAACATATGGGTGAGCTAGCAAACTAAAGGGCCTTGTGCGTCTCTTTGAGGAATGTGAAGCATTCAGATTCAATTGGGTTGTATCTCAAGGAACAAGGAGATCTATACATGAGAATCCAGGAGGAATTCGTGTGGTGTATGGATAGTTTCTGGACGAGAGGGATCAATGGAGCTTTGGTCTCAATCCAAGAGTTTGCTAGTTATGGTACAAGGATGCATTCCCGGTACTCTCACTATATGATCATGAAGCTGTCATGGGATATCATGTAGTGGTTTTGGGGTGGTTCTTGATGAAGAAGCATCAGTTGAAAGAGATAGTGGGAGAACTTCTCTCTAATTTTGTACTGGTATGGTACATGGGTTGCTTGAAGGTCAAGCATTAGGTGAATGTGTTCAGCAGGTGCGTTGAACAGAGGGTGCACTCTTGAAGACATGAAGATGCGTCTTATGTTTTCCATTCATTTTGGGTATTCTTCTTACAATGGAGCACTGATTATCTACGACAGGGGGAGTACTGTAACCTGTCAGATTGTATAAGCTTCTGAATTGGACGTGTTCTGCTATTGACTTGCTTGTTTTCCCTTAAATGCATAATTGATTGGTTTGGCATATTATGGCTAAAAAAGGGGAGAAGTAAGTAGTAGTGTTCCTTGGTTGTTTCCTCGAGGGGGAGCTGGTTGTGTTATCCAAAGGTTGTTTTAGCCCAAATTTGCCAAAGGGCGAGATTGTTAAGTCTTTGATTGGCTACATTTTGGCTAAAACAAGTTTGCAACAAGATGTTAGGTAAGATGTCCTGACATGGTTGATCAGACATCAGTACAAATATGGTTATAATACTTGGCAGAATGTCGAGTAAGATGTTGAGGCATCATCAACTGTCATGACAGCATTATTGTCATGACAGATGTCATGACATCTTGATCTGTTACAGTAGGTACTGTTGTTATGTGTTTCAGACAGATGTCATGACATATTTGTCTGGTACAATAGGTGTTGCTGTTTTGCTGTCATGGGATGGTTAATCAAGATGTCGAAGGAGATGTCACGAAATTTTTGTCTTATACAGTAGGTGCTGCTATTGTATATCTCTTGATGGATTTGATTTGATGAGATCTTTTTGGATATACCTCATTATTATACGCAGACCAAGGAGATTTATTAGGAACAAAGTGCATATTTGATTGGATTTCATAAAAAGGATCTTGGAGACTTTTTAGGAAACTATTTGGAGATTTGTTCCTATTTTTGTGGAGAAGATCTTGCAGCTGAATTAAAATGTGAATATTGGATCTGATTTAAGAGTCCAAGCCCATACTGCAAGAGTCTATAAATAAGGACTTGCTAGACCTAAAATAGGCAGTACACGCAACAACAAGCCGTCGATGCAACAATTGTAACCTAGTTCTCTTTTGTAAAATAAGGGTTTAGGTTTTGAGAGTCGTTGGCTCTTAGGGTTGTAGTTCCCCTCTATAGTATGGGATGTAGAGAGGACGACATAGGTGCAGGTACACAACCAGAAGCCTTTAGGTAATGGTTGTTGTATTGTTCTTGGACGAAACTTTGAAGAAATTCCAAGATAACTTCTTGGTCAAGAAAACCGTGACAGGTTCTGTGGTGGCAGAAGACAGAGACAACGCAGGTTGTGATGGAGGATGTGAGTAGGTCTTTCATATCAGAGTTGTAAACAACTAGAGTTTAGCTTTGGTAAAGATTTCCATTGGGGTAGTGATTAGGAGATAAAGTTGTAAATGGGGGAGTTTAGCTTTATGATAATACTACGATATATTGGAGTCTTCATCCTGGATTGGTATCCCCCAGAGTAGGTGAATTACACCGAACTGGGTCAACATATCTTGTGTTAATTTTACATTCTGCACTTTACAGTTTTGTTGTATGTGTTCTTGACTGAGATGTCACAACAGGATGTCTCGATATTTTTTGTGACTGTGATGCTGCACTTCATAACAGCAGCTGTGTATTCAACCTTGTTTATTATAGATGCAGTAATCAATGTCTTAACATTGAGATGGGACATTTGAGTATCTGCATAACCAGAATTTCAAGGTTGTATTTGTATTGTTTTACGAAGGCTTCGCCAAGATCACCGAAAGTCTGGATCTTTGCACTGTCTAATCCCATGTACCATTTGAGTGCGGCTCCGGTCAGACTATCCTGAAAGTAGTGATCAGTAGCTGCTAATTGTCAGTCTGCGTGGACATCTTTTATGCATAGATAACCAAGTGACTTAGAGGGTAAGAATTTCTCTTGTACTTTTCAAAGTCAGGCACTTTGAATTTGAGCGGTATTTTGACATTTGGAACCAAACATAGGTAAATTGAGTTCTTTCAAAACAAGTCTTATCCTTGGAGAGCTTTAATCTTTTTCTGCATATTTAAGAACCGATCTTAGAATTCATACCATCTTTCATCCACTCCTATAGTTTCACTTGGAGGAGCATGGAAGATTTGTTCTTTAATGTATGGAGTAACATGTATTACGGGAGGTGGCACTGACATGATTGTTGTGACTTTTGAAGCTTCAGGAGCCAGAGGTTTGTAACCCTCCGGTAGAAAGTTGAAAGGCATGCCCCAAGGAAAGCCGGGAGGCATGGAATACTGTGGAATGGCAACAGATGTGACAACGATAGGTGCAGAGAAAATTTCTGAGATGATAGTCCTTTGAATCAGAGTTGATGGCTGATTCTGAGTATCCGTCAATGCTTCTACCATGTTGTCGAGCCTTTCTATATTGTATTTTAGAGCAGTGACCTCATCTCTAAGTTCCTTGTTTTCTTGCTCAAGTCCGTCCATCTTCTTCTAACGACTGACCCGAGTATTATATGAATGAGACAGTTTGGCTTCAAAGTGAAAACATATGTAAGTTTCTTGTAATGCAAAAATGCTTGAATGATGTATGACATCGCATCTCGTGCCTACATATGCAAAACTGTTAGTGTGCTCGCCGAGGTATCGCATCTCGTGCCTACATATCCTCAATCTATCTAGAGAGAGGAAGTCAGAGCGTCCGTAGTTCGCGGAACTACGGGAAAACTGGATCTCGATCACACTGAGGCGAGAGAAAAGGGGGAGACGCACGGAAGGTCTAAGGGAAACTGAATCCTATAAGTTATCATACGAAATGGCCCTAAGGTCAGGATCAGGAGGGAATTCTACCTAATGTTATCATGCTTGGATTGAGAGCCTAATGTCTATCCTACTCCAAGCTTAATCAGAAATTAAGTCGGACTAGGAGCCTTAAGGGAACATGTGAATACATAGATAATCAACAAGTAAACACCAGACAGCTCAATCACAAATAGAGAATCAAATATGAAGCCAAGTTAGGAGAAATTCAAGTACAAAGAGAAAAGTCAAGCAAAAGGCAACTCAGGAATTAATCAGAAATTAATCAAGAGAGGCAATTAAAATCATGGTCAACAATTAATCAAAGATAACCAAGTTAGAATTAAAATGCTAATTAAAAAAGATTAAATTCTAAGTAAAAAGTTAATCTAAACCAAAAAAAAATAATTCAAGTTAAAACCTAAAAAAGATCAAAATAAAGTTATACATTCTAATTATCCTAATTCAAAATTAAAATCTAATTATAAAATTAATCTCTAAGTCTAAAAACTAAATTCTAAACTTAAAATAAATCTAATTAAACTAGAACCAAAACCAAATTAAAATTCTAATTTCTAATTAAAATCTAATATTATGTCTAATTCTAAAAGTAAAACTAAATCCAAGATTATTATCTATTTATTAACTAATTAAAAAAAAGTAAAAACTAAGTAAAATCAACAGAAGGGTGCAATAGTATTCCAGGAGTATGAAACTAAAAAAACTAGGCACATGGGCCTCTTGCCCCAGGCCCAAGAATACCCACTATGCAGCCATAGGGTATGAGTGAAAAACGGGGGGGGGGGGGGGGGGGGGGGGGGGGGGGGGGGGTGTGGTTGGAATTGAGTGTGCAGAGAAATAGAACCACAAGATGAGCCTAAACCCGGTCCAACATGGTCAAAGCTCAACTTACAAACAAACCCTAGAAACTTTTCTGAGACGCCTCTCTCTCTCTCTCTCTCTCAAATTCTCAACCGCCGTCATCAATTCTCTCTCCGGCGAAACGCCGTCACCGAATCTTTCTCCGTCTTCGTCTACTCTGTTCAAATCCTACCACGCCGTTAACCTCCGCCGGAAATCCTTCTTATCCCTTCTCTTCCAAAAATGGCGCCGTCGGCAGCTCTCCTTTCCGTTCAAAAACCTCCCCGCAGAAAACTCTCCCCCCGACGGAGCTCCTTCTTCAACTAAGTGGCCACCAACTCAATACTCTTCTCTTCAGCTTCATCACCTTCAACTTGCCTTCTCCGTTCACAAATCGCGGCCTCCTCTTCAACTCTTCGCCGCCATCGCCGACTTCTCCATCATCTCTAATCACTCAGTGACTCACTTGCCTCCGTTCACACTATTGCTTTCCTCACCTTCGTAAAAACTTGCTGGAAACTTCTCCTCTCAAGTCAAGACGCTCAGTTCAATAAATTCTCACTAATCGAACATAACGATATCTCATCTACAGAAATCACAAATCCGCGATTGGAAGTCACCGCATACCATGTTGGAGTTCAATCAGACAATAGATAATTCAACCAAATCGAACACAAATCGACATTAACGCGAAGGAAAGAAAAACTTACGAATCGGAGTCGCTCCGATGGCGTCTTCGCCGGCAGCAAAATAACAGAAAACCAGAGTGTTCTTCAGGTATATCTCACTTCCTTCAATTTCTCTTCGACTTCACTGTGTATTGCAAGTTGTTGCTGTTGCAAGCTCTTCTTCTTCCTCTACCTTTCTGATAATGTGTTTCAATTGTTGTTGCGTTGCTTTAAAAATTGGTTGCAGGTCTGTGAGTTTTGTGAATATTTGCGTTAGTGAATTGTTTTACCAGTTATGAATTGATTATGGTGGTTTCAAAGTTTGTCGCATGATGACCAACGAAAGAAAGTAAATCGGAGAGCTTCTCTTTCTGTCTCTTTTTTTTGGCTTTCTTTCCCTCTTATTTGAATCAGAATTAAAACTTGCACTCTAAGTTTATGGTACTGTCCTTGATTTGTTGCTATTTGTTTGTGCAGGCTTGTCTGGCGTGGTAATGGTGTGTAGCGGAACGCTGAAAATTGCCGTACGGGTTAGAGCAGACTGGTGGGTAGGGGGATGGTACGGTTTTGTGAATCACGTTATTGTGTGTGTTGCGAAAATAAGGCAATGGCTGGTGATGTGTGTGACGGTTTATAGTAACATTGTGGATTGTGGGATATGTTTTGATAGTAAAATGAATTAAGAAAAGGTTATTTGGGGAAAGGATAATGAAATTAGCTATCATCTAAAAAAAATGGATATTGGTTAATTGATTTGGATATTGAGAAATGGATATTGGATTAAAAAGAAAAAAGTGGTTATTTAAACCAAAAATGGATAAAAGAAAAAGATGTAAATTGGATTTTATAATAGGGATAGGAAATTGATATGGAATGGATAAAGAGAAATGAAAATGGATAATTGGTTTATGGGTTAGAAAAAAGGATAACAAAAATGGTTAAAGTGAAATTTGGATTTAAAAAGGTTAGAAAATACGGACATTGGGTATGAAATGAGTTACAGACTCAAAATGGATAATTGGATAAATGGTTCTAAAAAATGGATAACCACATTACACCAGTCCCCACAACATCTGATTAAATGAACACAACTGCCACCACTGAACAACTAGCCAACATAGACAACAACCATCTGAGTCACTTTGAAACCTTGCGTCGATTATTGAATCCACACTGGGGAAAATAAGTCCACAGATGAACCACCAATGCACTGATGATCCATGATGAACCTGATGATTGGACTAAACTCTTCATGAATCGCTGCTTGATAACCCGATGAAGTCCATAACTCAACCTTGGAAACACACTGCCTGATAAGTTAACCACTGGCACAAATAATTTAAAATTGAATTAATCTCCTGATAGTTTGACCATGATCAAGTCAAACATCCATCTGATCCTGAATAAACGACGCCTGACTTGAATTTAAACACCTTAACCTGGAACCCTGATCTCCTTGAAGACAATAAACTTGATACTTGCTGAACTTTTGATGTGAAATTACAACAATAAGAATTCAATTCTCTGCCCAAACTTGAACGAAGATATCTCAAGGCAAACAGGAAGCCCTGGCTCAGAGAAAACCCTGATCCCATGTCTTAGAAGACCAATGCAAAGTATGATTATGAACTATGACCTAATGATGCAAATGAGTGTGAAACAAAAGCCAGAAGAGGTTAAAAAAAAGGTAGGGCAAATTTTGAGGTGTTACAGCTGCCCCTATTCAATCGACTTGGACCTGAAGGAATGATAGCAACGGCTTTCAGACGTTCAAGGTAAAAGGTGATTGAATACAAAAGAAACCAGAAATTTACAAACTGCGGGGAGAGAAATGACATAGTGATTGTCACCCGAATGTGGACTTACAACCGGAGGTTTGTAGAATCAACGGACCTACAAAGATGACTCCGCTGGGGATAAGAAGGTAGACCATCAACTCTGAGGTTGAGGAAAAATGGAATTCACTCTGAGATTGAGAAAATTTGAAGTAAACAATAACACTAAGGTTGAGGACAAGGTAGACATCAACTCTGAGGTTGGTCAGAAGAAGGATATACAACAACTCTGAAGTTGGTAAAAGGGGCGTCAACCCTGAGGTTGGACAAAAGGGGGTATTCATCAACTCTGAGGTCGAGAAAAGGTGTCCGACAACTTTGAAGTTGGAGAAGAAGAGGTATGACAACTCAGAGGCTGGAAGAAAGGAGGTACGACAACTCTGAGGTTGGGGAGGAATGACGTCAGCTCTGAGGTTGGGGACGAAAGACATCAACTCTGAGGTTGGGGAAAAAAGGATTATTCATCCACTCTGAGGTCGAGAAAAGGTGTACGACAACTTTGAAGTTGGTAAGGTGGGCGTCAACCCTGAGGTTGGGGCAAAAGAAAGTATTTATCAACTCTGAGATTGGTAAAAAGGTAGACCTAGATTTTGAAACCAGAGATATAAACATTGACTTCAACTCTGAGGCTGGAAGAAAGGAATCGGTTAACACTGAGGTTGGACAAAGGGATGTCACTCTGAGGTTGGACAAAGGGACGTCAACTATGAGGTTGGAGATAAGATATATAACAACGCTGAGGTTGGTGAAAACAAGCGTCAACTCTGAGGCTGGAAGAAAGGAGGTACGACAACTCAGAGGTTGGGGACGAAAGGCTTCAACTCTGAGGTTGGAGAGAAGATATACAACAACTTTGAAGTTGGTAAAGAAAAGGATATTCATCAACTCTGAGATTGGTAAAAAGGTATACGACAACTCTGAAGTTGGGGAGGAATGGGTTGTTCATCAACTCTGAGGTCGAGAAAAGATATGCAACAACTCTGAGGTTGGAGAAGAAAGGGGAATATTCATCAACTCTGAGGTTGAGAAAAGGTACATGACAACTTTGAAGTTGGTAAAAGGGAAAGGATATTCATCAACTCTGAGGTTGGTAAAAAGGTATACGACAACTTTGAAGTTGGGGAGGAATGGGTTGTTCATCAACTTTGAGGTCGAGAAAAGATATGCAACAACTCTGAGGTTGGTAAAAAGGTACGACAACTCTGAGGTTGGAGAAAAGATATGCGACAACTCTGAGTTGGTAAAAAGGGGAAGGATATTTCATTAACTCTGAGGTCAAGAAAAGAACCACGACAACTTTGAAGTTGGATAAAGGAGGGCATCAACTCTGAGGTTGGGGAAGAAAGAGATGTACGACAACTCTGAGGTTGGACAAAATAAGCGTCAACTCTGAGGTTGGGATCACTGTTTTGATTGAGGGTTGATCTGGGCTTTCACACAAAGTTCCAAATCTGGCTTATGCTCCGCATGCATATGTTTGAATTTTCTTTCTATGGCGTAATGCTCCATACGAAATGGAAATGCTACGCGTTTGAGGATGTAATGCAATGATGATTACTACATGCAAGAATGAGAGGACACTCCACCATAGAATGCGCAGAATAAAACAAGCAGACTTCACTGAGGAAGGGATCACCCATATCTGACCTCCCGTGGGGAGATAACCAACTGTACCACCAATAACTACCGGTGATGCAAACTCTGTAGGGGAACTGCAAGCTGAATTGCAAACTCTGTCGGGGAGATGCCAATGAAAATTGGACTTTAAACTGCTGAGACTGCCAATAACCATTGGACTTTGACTTGTGGGGAAATACCAAATCTGACTTTTGAGGAAGAGAATACTCTGACTTCTCACTGTCTTCAACCTGCTTGAAAATATTCCATCGTCTTACCCTGCTGAGAATGAGGAATCCACTTGCACTGCTGGGGATAAGGAATCTTCATAAAGAACCCCTTTCGATTTGAGGATGATTCTCTGCTTGGGGAAGAATATCAATTCCAGCACCTTGCTAGGACAAAGATATCTTCTGGCTCCTTGTTGGGGAAGAGACTTCGAAAGCTTAAACTCAGCGCTTCAAGTTTCTGTTGATCAACTGCATACTGATTATCAAGAGTGAACAACAGTTCCTTTAATTCTTGACTTGCCCCCAGATCACAGGGTTCGATGGAAGAAATCATCTCAAGAGGATTTTATAGAAGACCGGGCGTTCGACAATGCCCCAGGGTCTTCAAACTCTTGGAGAGATTCATCGGATCTCGACGTAACTGCCCCAGACTGTATGATCTTTGAAGGAATTTGCCTCGAGAGGACTTATAATGACTTGAAATACTCTGCTTCAGTATTTTGAACCTTGAAGAGGTGCCTCTGATTAACCGTCTTCTGGAGAGGATAACTTCTCATGCTCCGGAGGTGGCCTGCCTCGGTATGAGCTTTGAAGTGACTTTGCTCCTGATCTTCGAATGAATGCCCCAAAATAGCTAAACTTCAGAGAGACTTCTCGACGTGACTGCCCCAGATTGGCTACATCTTAACACGACTTACTGGGGACAGCCCATGCTTCACAAAGCCTCTTGGAAATATGCCCCTTGATACGACTGTCCTTCAGAATTTTCAAGCATCCCAACTTGGCAGGATCAAGCTTCTTGACTGACGCTCACTGTGTAAGCTTCCTTGATGCTTAGGCACATGTATGCAAGCAGAACAAGTTTATTATGAGAATGATAATTCTAATGCAACAAACATGTTAACCTTGAAGTTTTTATTGAAAAGATGTCATAAAACCCTGTGAATGAGTCACTAGTTACAACATTTATTTTTGAATGGAAAACAATACGCACATGCAATACCAAAAAAAATAGTTTATTAGCACGACTCATGGGAGTCAGGAACGCCATCTCGTTGAAGTACGCCTTCAGAATAAACCCTGCTTCAATTAGGACTTCTAAGGGTTGTAACGTGGCCTGGTTCACGGTTTTAGAAAAAAGGATTTATGACTCAAAATTTGTTTGTACCCACCCATTCTCCTTGATGTTCTCCAGTTCTATGTTCAGTTAATTTGGCACAAGCGTTCATCTCCCAAAAGGATTCCATGACGAGTGACAGTTAAGGGACCCACGAGGTTTTTTTTTGAGATGACAGTCACCCCTTTACGATCATACGACTTGTTCTTTATCGAGGGTTTTCTCTTGATTATTTCTTTTTCATTTTTGCTTTTTTTTTATTTCCCTGATTTTGCCTGGACTGCCTCTTTTTGAATCTTTCGATCTTGAAGTCCAGCGGGATGCCCTACCTTTTGCCTAAGTCGCTTGTTTTCAAGTTTTGGACTTAGCGGGCTATCTCTTTTTTTTTTGAACAAATCGTGTGACACTGGTTGTCTAATTTGTTTGAAAGGGTTGTGACTGTCTCACTCCTTGATCATTGATGGATAACCATTGTGGTTTCACGTCCCTCGATCTCCTGGTGTATGAGGGAAGAGAGGGAATGGATCCTCAGATGCATATTCCTTTTGAAATTTGGGCGCTCGGTCAAATTACTGACAACTACCCTGCCCCTATGTTAGATGTGAGGTTTTTTCCGAATAGAAAGAAACTCCTACTTCAAGGCTCAAAGGGTTTGACAAGGGTCTATCTCCCTTATATCTCCGATGTTTGGGAATTTGAAGCAATGCCTGTACATCGTCAACAGGGTTTTATCCAAAAGCATACAACCAAAGATTTTGCGTTTTTACCTCATCATCCTCCCTCAAGAGTTTAAAACAAGAAAGCTGGTATTGCAGTGCATATAAACATGATATGATTGCATAGAAGTAAAATACTTCAAAAACGACACATTCATTGCATTAAAACATCATTCAGAACACAAACAAGTTTTTTAGGCATACAATGCTTTAGCAAGAAATGAAAAACTACAAATGAAAATGCAGTAAAGAAACTGAATATCGCCATCGCTGAGGAGGCCTGATTCTGTCTGGACGTCCTTGCAAATTGAGTGCTCACTTGAGACATGAGGCTTCAATTGATGTACATATCATCTTCAGTGAATGCAATGATCTCTTAGTCCACCAGGTCTTGCACCTTGTGCTTGAACATGTTGCAATCTTCAATGGAATGACCCGGTGTGTCTGAGTGATACTCGCATCTGGCATCCAGATCATAATCAGGAGGAATGGGGTCAGGGACAGGCTTGGCATCCCTTAGTTCAACCAGAGAACTCTCAAGTAGACGGGCAAGAACATCACCGTAAGGAATAGGGAGTGGATCGAACCTTCTCGCAGGCCTTCATGATCTTTGTTGTCTCTGTTGCTGAGGAGCATTAGGTCGCTGATGCGGAACAGGCCGTTGAACAACAAGAGGAATATACACAGCACTAGCTTCTCCTTCCTTTCCCTTGGAGGACCCATCATAAGGTTTCTTTGCATCTTCAGCAGCAATTCGAATCTTTCCCGTTTTGATGCCGTTTTCGACTATTTCTCCTGCAATTACAAGACCTGAAAATCCAGCCGACAAACATCCAACCAATTTCTCATAATAATGCCCCTGAAGCGTATCCATGAACATATCAACGAGCTCTCTTTCCAACATCAGAGGTTGAACTCGGGAAGCCAATTCACGCCACCTCTGGGCGTACTCTCTAAAGCTTTCATTGCTCTTTTGAGACATACTCTGTAGCTGTGTACGATTGGGAGCCATGTCGGTGTTGTATTGATAGTGTTTGATAAAAGCCCCTGCCAGCTCTCTCCAACTACGAACGTATTTCCTCTCTAGCTGCATATACCATTCCAGGGATGCCCCAGATAGGCTATCCTAAAAGCAATGCATCATCAATTTCTCATTCTTTGCATGAGCAGCCATTTTACTTGCGTACGCCCTCACGTGAGTCCTTGGGCAAGTCATACCATTGTACTTTTCAAAAGTAGGAATCTGAAACTTGTGTGGGATAATGACGCCTGGAACCAGCCCTAGATCATCCAAGTCCATGCCCAGAGTATTTTGATCCACAACCCCCTTCAACTGCTCTTAAATCAGCCGGATCCTTTCATCATTAACAACAGGGATACCAGTATTCATGCTTCGCACAGAGAAAACATCGTCTTGCTGGTCATCATAGTGATGGCCATGAACTGCACGAATAATGCTTCCTCCTCCTACCAAAGAAGGAATTGGCACTCCACCTTGAGCTCCATTATGAACAACATTTCCATTACCACCTCAGCCAGGAGGAATAACATGACCGTCATGTAGTACACCGTTCTCGTCTACTCTTGCCACAAGAGGTTGCACCAGGGTTCTGAGGTCTTGTTGCCTTTGTGCGACTCCTTGCATCATCTCCATGAATTGGTCAATACGTGCCTGCATGGCAGCCATTTCCGCTTGCATTTGCTCCATAATTCTTCTGAGTGGCTTGAGTAGTTAAGTCTGAAATTCTTAAGACAACCAGATCAGGACAAGAATAACCAAGCTTCGAACACCTGTTATGCAAATGATTATGTAATGCAAATGCCATGTTCGAATATTTCCAAGGAATCACCCTGCTTTGATTCAAGTTTTTTATTTTTTTTATTTTTTTTACAGGCGAACCACAAGAAATGGATGGAAATGCTCAACTGCGAGTCTCAAAGTTAATGTCCCTTGGAAATACAAGAACATGTATGCGAAAATGATGATGCAGATGCAATAGGCATGGGATCAAGGCTTCCATAAAAGCTCTGCATTGTTGTGCTGCTGCATGGATAAAACCCAGAATATCAGAAACCCAGAAATCCAGAATAACGACCCATTCAAACTGCCAGAATATCAGGATGATAACAGTACACCGATGAGAAATCCAGAAAATCGGGTAGGTTGAAGGTGTCGGTTACCTGCAGACCTGCAAACACCCATCCCTTCTCACATGTGGGTTCTAGAAAGGCGAGGATCCTCAATATCACGGACTCTCAGGTCGAGAAATAATAATACGTTCACCGTTTCTGGTTTGGCATCATCATCAATCGAGGAGGCCTCAACTGATTCCCCTAAAAAATAAGGTCATCCTATGCAAGTTCCCAGCATTGGGTCCTCGGATCGACAAGTGTAATGGGTTTGCCATTATCACATGTCGGGAGGAGGGGTGTTGTTGAGTCCTCGGAGAAACGGTCGCCAGAGTCGACAGCTCTCTAGATCAACACCCTGAAATGCGCAAGACACGCACGTCAGAATATCTCCCAAGATAGCCTCGTCTGGATGTGAAGTTCGTGAACACCAAACGCACCAAGGCGGCACGTAGGCCCCCCTACTTTCCACTCTAGTCCTAAGTGTATGCTCAAGCCTGTGTATTGGGCTTATCTCTCAAAACAACCCAACCTGCCAAACAGAAAACCAGCACAGCACAACATAGTCCAGCATATGATAACAATGAGATGCAATAAAATGCGGTAAAAACAGTAATATACAGTAATATACAACATAATAAAGCACAACAAAATAAACACCCAATGAAATAAAAACAGACAAGCGCTAGGATTGAATCGCAAGAGGGGATGGACCAGCAAGAGGTCAACCTCCATTCCCCAACAAAGTCGCCAGCTGTCGCTCCCGAGGATTTGCATCCATGGTACAAACGCGAAAGTGGCACGGAAAACAGAGTCGCCAGCAATGTGTATTTATCCCAAGAGAGGGAAAGGAAACACTGCGTAAACCTGAAGGGAAAAGAAAGAGCATGGTCTTGCGACCAAGAGAAACGGGTAAGGGAGTCGGTTATGCGAAGGGAAGGTGTTAGCACCCAACACGTCCATCGTACTCGATGGGATCCACGCTTGTTGTCTTGATTAAAGGGTGTCGTCATCTGGAGCTCCACTGCTACTGGAAAGGAGGAGGAACGGGAGCGGAAAAGAACGAAGAAACGAGGGAGAAAAGAAAAATAAGTGACTCGATAGGACGTCCTCGGAGTCCTAGGCCTACGCATTCCCTTGAGAACAGGAAAATAAGAGTCAATGTAGTTCGGACACGAACTAAGGGGGGAGGTTGCTCGCCAAGACATCGCCGTCTTGTGCCTACGTATCCTCAATCGGACGAGAAAGAGGAAATCAGAGCAGTCGTAGTTCGACCTACGGGTCGGTGAAAAGGTTTCGATCGCACTGGGGCGAGAGAAAAAGGTTTTAATTAACAGGTTAGTCTCGATCGCACTAAGGCGAGAGAAAAGAGGATCAGTCGCACTGAGGTGAGAAAAAGGGCTCGATCGCGCTGAAGCGAGAGAAAAAGGGAGGTTAGTCGTTAGTGTGCTCGCCGAGATATCGCATCTCGTGCCTACGTATCCTTAATCTATCCAGAGAGAGGAAGTAAGAGCGTCCGTAGTTCGCGGAACTACGGGAAAACTGGATCTCGATCACACTGAGGCGAGAGAAAAGGGGGAGACGCACGGAAGGTCTAAGGGAAACTGAATCCTACAAGTTATCATACGAAATGGCCCTAAGGTCAGGATCAGGAGGGAATTCTACCTAATGTTATCATGCTTGGATTGAGAGCCTAATGTCTATCCTACTTCGAGCTTAATCAGAAATTAAGTCGGACTAGGAGCCTTAAGGGAGCATGTGAATATAGAGATAATCAACAAGTAAACACCAGACATCTCAATCACAAAGAGAGAATCAAATATGAAGCCAAGTTAGGAGAAATTCAAGTACAAAGAGAAAAGTCAAGCAACAGGCAACTCAGGAATTAATCAGAAATTAATCAAGAGAGGCAATTAAAATCATGGTCAACAATTAATCAAAGATAACCAAGTTAGAATTAAAATGCTAATTAAAAAAGATTAAATTCTAAGTAAAAAGTTAATCTAAACCAAAAAAAATAATTCAAGTTAAAACCTAAAAAAGATCAAAATAAAGTTATACATTCTAATTATCCTAATTCAAAATTAAAATCTAATTATAAAATTAATCTCTAAGTCTAAAAACTAAATTCTAAACTTAAAATAAATCTAATTAAACTAGAACCAAAACCAAATTAAAATTCTAATTTCTAATTAAAATCTAATATTATGTTTAATTCTAAAAGTAAAACTAAATCCAAGATTATTATCTATTTATTAACTAATTAAAAAAAAGGTTAGAATTAAATGAAAGCAAAAACTAAGTAAAATCAACAGAAGGGTGCAATAGTATTCCAGGAGTATGAAACTAAAAAAACTAGGCGCATAGGCCTCTTGCCCCAGGCCCAAGAATACCCACTATGCAGCCATAGGGTATGAGTGAAAAACGGGGGGTGTGGTTGGAATTGAGTGTGCAGAGAAATAGAACCACAAGATGGGCCTAAACCCGGTCCAACACGGTCAAAGCTCAGCTTACAAACAAACCCTAGAAACTTCTCCTCTCAAGTCAAGACGCTCAGTTCAATAAATTCTCACTAATCGAACATAACGATATCTCATCTACAGAAATCACAAATCCGCGATTGGAAGTCACCGCATACCATGTTGGAGTTCAATCAGACAACAGATAATTCAACCAAATCGAACACAAATCGACATTAACGCGAAGGAAAGAAAAACTTACGAATCGGAGTCGCTCCGATGGCATCTTCGCCGGCAGCAAAATAACAGAAAACCAGAGTGCTCTTCAGGTATATCTCACTTCCTTCGATTTCTCTTCGAATTCACTATGTATTGCGAGTTGTTGCTGTTGCAAGCTCTTCCTCTTCCTCTACCTTTCTGATAATGTGTTTCAATTGTTGTTGCGTTGCTTTGAAAATTGGTTGCAGGTCTGTGAGTTTTGTGAATTTGGTTTGTGAATATTTGCGTTGGTGAATTGTTTTACCGGTTATGAATTGATTATGGTGGTTTCAAAGTTTGTCGCGTGATGACCAACGGAAGAAAGTAAATCGGAGAGCTTCTCTTTCTGTCTCTTTTTTTTTTGGCTTTCTTTCCCTCTTATTTGAATCAGAATTAAAACTTGCACTCTAAGTTTATGGTACTGTCCTTGATTTGTTGCTATTTGTTTGTGCAGGCTTGTCTGGCATGGTAATGGTGTGTAGCGGAACGCTAAAAATTGCCGTACGGGTTAGAGCAGACTGGTGGGTAGGGGGACGGTACAGTTTTGTGAATCACGTTGTTATGTGTGTTGTGAAAACAAGGCAATGGCTGGTGATGTGTGTGACGGTTTATAGTAACATTGTGGATTGTGGGATATGTTTTGATAGTAAAATGAATTAAGAAAAGGTTATTTGGGGAAAGGATAATGAAATTAGCTATCATCTAAAAAAAATGGATATTGGTTAATTGATTTGGATATTGAGAAATGGATATTGGATTAAAAAGAAAAAAGTGATTATTTAAACCAAAAATGGATAATAGAAAAAGATGTAAATTGGATTTTAGAATAGGGATAGGAAATGGATATGAAATGGATAAAGAGAAATGAAAATGGATAATTGGTTTATGGATTAGAAAAAAGGATAACAAAAATGGTTAAAGTGAAATTTGGATTTAAAAAGGTTAGAAAATACGGACATTGGGTATGAAATGAGTTACAGACTCAAAATGGATAATTGGATAAATCTTACTATATAAGAAAAGTTGAGGCTCCGGAAAAGGCTTTTCTACCCTTCCCTCTACTTCTGCCACATCACTAAAATGTTGGTTTTTTTGTCTTTATACACTAAAATCTTCACTTTTAATATTAAAATAATACTATCAGCTCCTTTTGTACTTCTCCAAATTTCTCCAAAACTTCATTTTCTTTCATCTGCTTTCTCTCTCCGACTCTAACCTTCATCCATATCTGCTTCCATTTTTCACCTATCATTCTTCTTCGTCTCCTTCAAATTGTGAACTAATTCAAGGTTGTTTCTTTTACCTTTAGTCATATTTACTTCTGTCATTTTTGTTCTTCGTATTCATCCTATTTTTGTTAACTTTTGTTTTGTTTTATGTTTTGAAGAAGATTTTGTGGTAGATGTTCATGATGTTTCCAAATCTCCTTACGAAATATTGGTTCTGTTTTATTGCTTCTTCATGTTTATGTATATTTTACGGCATTTCATGGTTTGATTATTTGGGTTTTTTGTTTGTAGATACTGAAACCCTAAAAAGGTTATATTTTTATGCAATTGGGGTTATTGGGTATTGAAAATGTTTAGCATTTTATTTTTACACGGATTCCATTATCGATGGTCCAAAAAGCTCCTCCGCCGAAAATCCAAGTGATTCTTTGACCTTCACTTTGATTTGTACTTGATCTGGTTTTCTATTGTTGTTAACTTTCTTCATTATTGTTCTCTTCATGCATATGAGATCATAAAATTGTTTTCATTTTGTATTCAATGATAATAATCTATCATTTATGTATTTTACTCAGAAGATGTTTGTTTAACACATGCAGGGTTCTGTTGATGCTAACTTTTGGGTGGTTTGTTGTAGTAAAAAAGTTCACAATCAATTAGTACAATTTTTTCTTGCATATATACATTTTTTGAATCATTGACTTATGGGTGGATCACTGGGTGTCTTCCAGAATTGTAGAGGACAGATGGATCAATGGGTGGAGCCATATCTCAGAATTACGATTGAACGCTTGAACCGGACTGAAAAGTCATATTTGAAATGTCTTTTCATGCAATTGATAAGGGGCTCTTACAATCAATAATACATGAATGAAATTATCTGGAAATTGCAAATTGCTTTTGTTGCTTCCTGATTGTGATGTTTTGACATGATAAATACTTTGGATGTTTCTATTCATAAATATACATATTTTTCTTGGAAACCAAATGATAACGGTACGTCAATTCTACCTGAGGCTTACTTGGATATATCGGGTATTTAACATCTGTTGTGTGCTTCTACCACATGTTTGTTGATGCCTGATTTTTTCCCCTTCTAATTTCTCTTTTACTTAGAGATATGATTTCATGATCATTTATAATCTTTGTTTGTCTCATTGAGCTGAACAAGTGAGTCTTAATGTTGGTTTAACAAGTTATAGTGTTTTTGATTGAATCTTTTTTTATTTGTTTAACTCGATGGTCATCATGTCTTTACAATCGTGGTTTTGTTAATTTCTATAAGTGACACAATGCCGATTTAAGTTTAACTGGATATCGTGTTTTCACAGATTGATTATGTTTTTCTTTTTCTGTTTTAGGAGCTTGGGAACAATGCAGTGTAGAGGTGGCAACCTACTTCATCTTTACGGTAAAGTGTAGAGGTAGGAATGGAAAAGTAGAAATCATGGAAACATTTTTACCATATTTCTGCAATCTGTTTTTGTTTCTTTCCTTTTTACCATAAGTGCATCTCATTTTATATTACACGTTATTTATCAAAAGTATAGGATTTCCTACGAAGAAACCGTTAATGATATAAGCATTGTAAGTCTATACATCTCAAACTTCACATGCACTGTGCATGAGACCTGCATCCCCTTGAAAGAAGTTCCACATATAGAGGTAATTTGTGGTTTCATATTTTACCACAGCTTTGTCCGCATTAAGGAAGAATAAAACATTATAACTTTTAAAACATTGATTCTTTGATGTTATTTTAGTGGAATGAAGATTCATTTTTCATTAAAAAAATCTGTCAACACACTTCTGTGAGATTCATCATGTAATTTTGAGAAATAATCACTTATGTTGAATGATGAATATGGAATGAAATTAACTAACTTGAGGTTTGTCATATTTACAGATGCCTCTTTATACCATAATAGAGATACATATGGGAGTTACAGGTTTTCAAGAGAAAATGTACAAATTAATGGACTGAAATTAAATGATGAAAAATTAAGTTACTAATATTGTGGCTTAATAAACCAATTATCCATTCTTCCAAATTCAATTTATTAACAAAATATAATATATTCCCATGAATGGACTACATTGTAAAAAAATACCATAGTGACAATGATCTGATGTTCTTCAAATTCAGTGAGATATTTCACTTTAATAGAAGGATTGAGTAGAAAATGATGCAGTTTTGAGCTTTGATTACAAGCTCCACTTACTGACACCATAACAGATAATTTTCTAAATCAAGGTTTTCAGACATTGTAGAAAATGTGTGTTTACTCATCAAAGAAGATGAATCAATGTGCAGGATTGGTGATGGAGGATCAGAGGCCTCACGAATGAATGAGATGTCTACTAAATCTGGAGTATCTTTAATAGTTTTGGGGATCATAAATACATGTGCACTTTTGTTTCTAATGCCACTATTTGAGAGCATACATCAGGTTTGCTTCAAGTTTTTATAGGTTATTTATGTCATGTTTGAAAATGTTTTTTCCCGATGTTATTGGAGTTAGACTAAATTTTTTTAAATTAAAGTTGTGTTTGCTCCTATTACATTATACAACTGACATCTGTTGGGATTAATCCATTTAAGTAGATTGAAATGTTAAGCAAATGTTCAAATTGATCATTGAAAGATAGCTACTAAGTTGATCCATTTTAGAGATTAATTCAATTCTTCACTGTTTAATGTAATCACTGATTTAAGGACTAATGTTATTCCTATTATTGAAGATGCTAGACATCCAGCCAGGTACAAAATGTTAGTTGGCATGGTAGATGTCATATTTTCTGATGTTGCTCAGCCTGATCAGGTGTGGTTTACATTGTGGCTAATTTACTTTTAACTGATGGAACAAGATAACTTTTTGTTGTGTTTACATTGTGGCTAATTTATTTGTTGTAATTATCATATGCTACACTATCATAACATTTTGTTATTTTGTTAATTTTGATTTTCAGAAACTTAAGACTCATATGATTAAAAGGGATGTTAATTCTGAGTGGAATGAATATCTTACTCTTTCTGTTATAGATCCTAATCACATAGTTTCATTGGTAAGTAAGTTAATTGCAGCGCCATCTTGACTACTCTTTCTGCTATGTTGTCAAATAGCGGCGCAGTAAGTACTCTAGCGTAGCGGAATTTGAACAAATTGTTACTTTCATTGATTGATTATTCCTTCTAAATTGTGCAAACTGTTAACGATCATGACATTTTTAGCAAGGATGACAAAATGGGAGATGCGGAGTTTGACGTCTCGGCCTATATAGAAGCTTTGAGGATGAACGTAATAGTGGCACGTTCGAGGACATAATTTATACGAAAAAGACTCTTCCAAATTCAATGAACAATTGTTCTAACAAGGGTTCGCATTCATCTACTGCAATTCCTGTTTAAAGACCTGGCAGTTCCTGTTCAAACAATTGTTCTAACAAGGGTTTGAAGTTTTCACCATTTGATATGTTTTTTTAATTTATTTTGTTTTAACTTTTTTGTGTGTTTGCTTCTGTTGTAAATTACTTTTGTTTTAACAGGTGATACATTACTTTGTGGTCTCAACTGTCAACTGTTGTTTCCTATTTTAAAATTTGAGTTCGGGCTGTAAATATCCTTAGAACATTCATATTCTTCTAACATTGTTCATTAGGAAAATAGCATCCAGAGGATGGAAAGCTGACCCAGCAGAGATGGAACGTCTTGAGGAGTTCAAGGTTGGGATTGGGTTCGTATTCGTCCTACTCTTACATCTGCAAAGCATGGATTAGGATCTGTGACACCAGGAAGCATTGGTATTGTATATTGTATCCGACCTGACAGTAGTCTGTTAATTGAACTGAGCTATCTTCCAAATCCATGGCATTGTGAACCAGAGGAGGTTGAGCATGTTCCTCCTTTTAGGGTAAGAAGAATATAAATTATTTTTATTTTAATGTCTGATTTACTATATATGTCCTTTTTTTCTTACATGATTTGAATGTCTTCAGATTGGTGATAGGGTCTGTGTGAAGCGTTCTTTCGCAGAACCTAGAAATGCTTGGGGTGGTGAGACACATCATAGTGTTGGAAGAATAAGTGAGATTGAGAATGATGGTCTCTTAATAATAGAAATACCAAATCGTCCCATACCATGGCAAGCTGATGCATCTGATATGGAGAAGGTGGAAGATTTTAAGGTGACAATTCTTTCAACTGATAATGATCATTTGCTTCCATTTTAAGTTTATACCTTATATTTATTGTGTAATACCTCATTAGTGTTTTGCTGTATATAAGTTTTTAATATATATGAAAGCAGGTTGGAGATTAGGTCAGAGTGAAAGCTTATGTATCTTCTCCAAAATATGGATGAGAGGATATTACAAGGAACAATATTGGGATAATTCATAGCTTGGAGGAGGATGGCGACATGGGTGTTGCCTTTTGCTTCAGAAGCAAGCCTTTTTCTTGCTCGGTTACTGATGTGGAGAAAGTTCCTCCTTTTTAGGTGGGACAAGGAATTCATGTGATGCAATATGTTACTCAGCCACGGCTTGGGTGGTCTAATGAATCACCAGCTACTGTTGGAAAAATAGTGAGAATTGACATGGATGACGCTCTTATAAATCCATATAAACACGGCCTAGGTAATAGTAATTTTCTGGGGGGATTTTTCCACTTTTTATGGCTAAAATCAAAATTTTGCAGATAATTTAGCTTTTCTGCCGCTCCTGCCCATCTAAGAAAATTATACCAAAATATCGACCACTATACCTTCGGTTTTACTCATACATTCTATAAAACATTTCATTGACAATTTTAATTTGTAATTTGATTTCATCTTGTGGTTACAACAGAAAATTGGTGATTTAAATGTTCTGTTTGTAGGCGAGGGTCTCAACTGTCAACTGTCAACTGTTGTGGTCTCAACTGTCAACTGTGTTGCTGTCTCATACAATTAAGGAGCAAAATGATTTTACCTTTTCGTGTCTGATTCTCATGTACTGTATCCTTTTTCTAATCTCATAAAATCATGACAAATAGCTTGGAACTGTGGTCATTTGAATCTATAGTTATCATTTCTGGTCTTCTTCCTAATCCGAAGTTGGAAAGATCGGTGCTTTCTGTCTGGTTGGTTATTTATTTGCTTCAATCTTTTCAATTTTGTTAAACATACTTGGCAGTTGACAATATTGTTATTGATGACTCGGTTTTTCAAAAATGATGTCGATTCTCGCGGTATCAACCTTCCTATATGGAATGCAATGCGTTCTTTCAGGCAATGCTACAAGATGTGGTTGGCAGAAAATTGGTGCTTATGTCAATATGTGATCATACTATTTGATTGGAATTCCATTAGCTTCGGGTTTTCATTGAAATAATGTGTTTTTCTAAATTTGATAAGTTAATCTTTTGTAAGTGCAGTTATTTTTTTCTACAAAACCGGGAGTCGATACTGTTAAAGTGCACCCCATTGAAGTTCCAGAGATTAAGGATATAGCTTATTTGTCAAAGGAGCAACATCTATCAGCCCTGTTTTCATTGTTGTCATGCTTTTTCATGTTTCTTCATTTGTTTGTGTACATGATATAACTTAATTGTCAAATAAATGCACAGCCTTATAGCTCAATTTCCGGTTTTGTAGACTCAAAAGCATTCTCCGTATATCAGTTGTAAGTGTTTATTTTCTTTCTCTTTTATCTTACCTGCTAAGAAGATGGGGGTGGTAGTTAATAGTCATATGGAGTTATATTGACTTTTCTTTTAAGGATTAATAACTTAATTGCTTACATCTGTAGTTCATCATTACATCATTCAAAGTGTATTTGTTAAATTTAAAACTAAGTAGGCTTTGGTTAATATGTTTTGCCTTTTTAGGAACTATTTTATTATGTCCACAACATGAAGCTGTAAGCATCTGAATATTATTTCTTATATTGTTAAGCAATTAGAGTTCCATTTGTAATTTCTTAACAGGCCCTAGCAAGACTCCGTTTTGCTGAAACTGTTGCTTAGAGTGACGTGGATGAGGCATTGAGGTTAATACAGATGTCAAAATTCTCTTTGTACTCTGATGACCGTCAAAGGTCTGCTCTGGATGCTATATTTGATATTTACTCGATATTGTGTGATGAAGCTGCTAGAAGTCACAGAATGGATGTCAACTATTATGATTCATTGAACTGGATATCTCGAAAGGTGAATTCATTTATCAGCCGCACATATTGAATTGCAGCCCAGACTGTTAAAGTGCATCCCATTGAATTGGTTTTGCGGAACGCTGGTTATTTCGGTTTCAGTCTGATTTATGCCATGTGCAACATCATCACCTTCCTTGTACATGAATGTTATTGAATGAGACTCTAAGCTCATGCAAGCAGAAAGTTTCTCATACAAAATTATGCTTATTGTAGGAAGAGTTGATTCATGCCATATAACTTTTACTGCATAATTTTGTTTATAACTTTTTGTTACACAATTTGCTTTTTTTTTTTTGCAATTTTTGTGATGACAGGATCTCGAAATTACATCCAGGCGTAACCCAGACCTGGTCACAGCAACTGCAAAGACACGGGTTCCAGATGGTTCGACTCAATCAACAACCTTAGTCGGCTCTTATGACGCAGAACTCTCTTCAGCCATACCTACGAATATTATGAAATTAGATAAACTGGAGTAGATCTTTGTTTTAAGTATTATGGTTTATGCTATTTGGTACCATGGTCGTGTAAAATTGTCTGAATGTGGTCCTTTATGACTCTTCTTAGCACACTGTTTGGTCTCATGTTAAACATGTGTTACATTAAATATTAGCCTCTGATGAATTTTCGTTTCTATACTTCTTGTGAATTAATTATATTTTGAATTTATAAAATAATATATTATGGGTATGGTTATGTTGAATTCTATTTTGTACCACTTGGGCATTACAATTGTATGGCTTATGTTGCCTGATATTTAATGAATTTATTGCCCTTATCCGGAGTTTACATCGCTCGAGCATTAGAGATTCTATTAGCTCTATTGGATTCTATTGCCTGAAGCTTAAAAATAATTTTTTTGTATTTCTTATCAACCATTGGATTAGGAGCAGAATAATGAGCTTAAGACAGAATGCAGGAGAAGCTTTAGATAAATCCTGTCTGGTGTGATGTTAGTTGAGGCTGGGGGTGTTGAGAGGATCCTTGAATTAATGCAGCCTGTAGTGGTCCAAGTTGTAGTGTTTGGGGGGCTCATTTAGTTGCTGTTTTTTTAGCTTGGGAGTTAATTGTATTTTGGTGAAGGTGTTATTTTTTGTGAGTGTTATGCTGTACTGGTGTAATTTTAGTGACATCCCTGGTGCCCTTTTAATTAATATATAATTAATATGTAATTTTATGGCATACCTTCCCATCTAATTTATAGTGAGTTTTAATATGTAATTTTATGGCATATCTTCCCATCTAATTTATAGTGAGTTTTATGCTTCACTATTATTTAACTATCAAATTTCCTTCTATACTTATCGCATCAACTTTGCTTTTTTGTATTTTCTTGACTGATTCTATCCTCTCTACACTAAAACTATATTCTAATGCCAATTAATTTTCTGTACTTTTATTTAACAAAATAATAATAAAAATGTTAGTCGAAATACACTAAATAATAATAAAATTTATGAAATTAATGAAATGAAATTTAATAATAAAATATAATCTCTGTTTATATAATTTTAGTTATATTAATAATAAAAAATATCCGAACACAATATCAATTTAGTTATATAATTTTAGTTATAATTTTGTACTAGCTATATTATTTTAATCTATTAAAATATTTATTTATAATTTAACACAAATTAAATAATCATCTTGATAATTAAAAATATTAAATAGGCCATTTAATTGCTTACGCACGGGTTTTAACATTTTTTTTATATATTTTAAACCATAGTCCAAATTTTAATAAATACAACATTAAACTTAATTCTTTTATATCATTATATTTTTGGACTGTTATGTAAAATTATGTTGCTATTTATTTTCGACTACTTTTAATTTTGGATATTTATTTGTCTCATTTATTAAAATTTAGAAATCCTTTTATTATTACAACTCTATCAATCCTAAAAAAACATATTTTTTTAAATATTTTTCACAGTTGTTTTTTTTACAAATAATGTGTTTAATAGTTTTTTTTTCAATAATATTTTAATATTTTTTTAATTTGTTTGAATTCTCATAACAAACTGAGTAACATATCCGCGGTCCACAGCGGTACCCGTGTGAACGCACGGGTAATACACCGGTACCGTGTGAACGCACGGATAATACACCAATACCGTGTGAACGCACGGTTAACCATACCAAATGCACGGGTAACACATCAGTACCGTGTGAACTCACGGGTAACACACAATACTATGTGAATGCACGGGTAGCCAGGCCAAAATTATTGTGAACGCATGAGTAGTACACGAGTACCGTGTAAACGCAGTGACGACGGGGGCAAAATTGGTGTGAACGCATTGATATCTAATATTGTTTTTTTGAAATTATTTTTAATACATTATTGATACAATTTATTATTGATGTCTTTCTTTTAAAAATTGGAAATTTGATACAATTTTTTTTTTAATTTTAAATATATGTCTTTCATTTAAATATTTATCTTTGATTCACTTATATTTTTATCTCTTACTACTTTATGTTTTTTTTTTTAAATTAAATTTAAATATTTTCTATTTATTATTTGAATTTCATAATCTAACTGGTGACAATTCCGCAGTCCACTACTCTTTTTACAATTTATAGTAAATATTTTATTTTCTTCTGTGCTTTTTTATTTTTCTTAATGGCTTCATATACCTAACATATTTATTTTCACAATATAATTTTTTTCTGTCTAACCTTTTATGACTTATCAATATTTGATATTACATTTTTTTATTAACTCAATCCTTTAAAAATTGTGAATTTAAATTTTTCCCTGTCAAAATATATTGGTCCAATTTCAAAGGTCCGCAGCGGAACCCGTGCGTCCGCACGGGTATCCCACTAATGGTTCTAAAAAATGGATAACCACATTACACCAGTCCCCACAATATCTGATTAAATGAACACAACTGCCACCACTGAACAACTAGCCAACAGAGACAACAACCATCTGAGTCACTTTGAAACCTTGCGTCGATTATTGAATCCACACTGGGGAAAATAAGTCCACAGATGAACCACCAATGCACTGATGATCCATGATGAACCTGATGATTGGACTAAACTCTTCATGAATCGCTGCTTGATAACCCGATGAAGTCCATAACTCAACCTTGGAAACACACTGCCTGATAAGTTAACCACTGACACAAATAATTTAAAATTGAAATAATCTCCTGATAGTTTGACCATGATCAGGTCAAACATCCATCTGATCCTGAATAAACGACGCCTGACTTGAATTTAAACACCTTAACCTGGAACCCTGATCTCCTTGAAGACAATAAACTTGATACTTGCTGAACTTTTGATGTGAAATTACAACAATAAGAATTCAATTCTCTGCCCAAACTTGAACGAAGATATCTCAAGGCAAATAGGAAGCCCTGGCTCAGAGAAAACCCTGATCCCATGTCTTAGAAGACCAATGCAAAGTATGATTATGAACTATGACCTAATGATGCAAATGAGTGCGAAACAAAAGCCAGAAGAGGTTAAAAAAAAGGTAGGGCAAATTTTGAGGTGTTACAATGGGTCATAGGGAAATCTTGTTTATGAAGATCCAGCCTCATGTTGTGCTTCTTCTTCTGCTTCTTCAGTCGTGTATTTTCCATTGTAAGCTAATCGACGATCTTTTTCTAAGCGCCAGAGGTAGGAGGAATATAACCAGAGAAAAATAAATTATCTTGTTCTTCTTGACTCTCTACAGCATGTTGCTCCAAGATTTTTATCAAGTCGCCTTTTTCTTTCAGTTGCCTCTTCAACTCTCTTCTCTCAGCCCTTGAAGTTTGGAATTTATCTTCCCAAGTGTCTCTTTCCAGCTTCATCTAGGTTAAGAGTTCTTGATATTCTTCCATATTCTCAATAGGGATGGTAGAGGATAAATCAATGAAAGGCTGTGAAGGTTTCTCAAGAGGATAAGGCATCTTGAGTTCACAAGCTCTAGCATTGACCCACTGAGTGTATGGCTTGAAAGCAACACAATTTTTATCTTCCAACTGATCTTTGCTCTTTTATGAATGATACGCCAAGCCTTTATAACTGCCTTTTTCAAATCTGGATTTCCACCCTCATTAAGGTATAAGAAACCTGACACCACAAGACTGTTAGGCCTGTCTTTCATGGGGTACCTAAACTGACGTCTTGCAAGAGCGGGGTTGTAGCTAATCCCTCTATGTATACCAAGAAGGGGTACATTGGGGAATTCTCCATAAGTGTCGATGATAACTCCTTTGTCATAAGCTGGGTCATACCAATTCATATTAGTATGAGTGAGAGACATAAGCCTCTAAGACCATCTGAGTTTGTCAGGATTTTCAACAAAGAGTCTGGTTCTTGGTAAGTGTGACTTGAACCACCTGTACAACAAAGGTGCATAACACATGATCATTCCACTACCCTTCATAGTTATGTGATGAATTGAATGGTAAGTGTCTCCAAGTAAAGTATGTACTGGGTTACCATTTAAAAATATTTGGATGGCATTAAGATCAACATAGTGGTTGATGTTTGGAAATAGTACAGGACCATAGATGAGTAGTGCAAAGATAGCTTCAAAGGCACTCATACTATTGACTTTAGCCAACTTTGTAGCTTTCTTTATCAGGAATTTGGAAGTTAACCCTTTGATTCCTCCTTTGGAAGTGAAGTTGTCTTTCACATCTGAATTTTCCAAATGAAGGGCCTTTGCAATAACTGAGTACTTAGGAATTTCGTCTAAGCCATTGAAAGGAATCTTGTTTAATATTGGCAAACCAATCCAATGTGAATACTCCTCCAAAGTGGGCGTAAGTTGATAATCTGGAAATGTGAAACAGTGGTATAGGGGATCATAGAATTGCACAAGGGTGTCAAGAATTCCTTCTTCAACATTAGTCTTAGAATACCTAAAAGCCCTCCATAACTTCTTCTAAAATCCTCTGGACAAGAGATCATACGACCTAACTTTCTCAATTCCGTTGTATCAGGATCCTTGAAGTTGTACTTCTTGGTATTTCTTTTCCCAAAATCCATGTTAAAACCCTATGATATTTTCCATAAAGGTTTTAAGTTCCTTGAATTTTTTTTTGGTTAAAGATGATGTTTGAATGAATGTATGAATGTATGGATGCACTCACATATAAAGTAAGAAACATGGGTTCAAAGGTCCGACGTTACGAGTATGGAGTCACGGGTCTAACCAAAACAAGAGAATATGTACTACAGGTTTATTGTACCTGTAGAACATGTTCTAACATGGTTCCCAGAGTCATAGGTCTATCTTTCAGATATTATTGACACACCGACTACTCAGGAATCAATAATATTCTCAAGAGAAACTCGTCTGAGCGTAGTATTGCCTATCAACTATCTCAGGTCTACACCTGGATAATCACCGCACTACATCCTAAAAAGGCGAAGTGGGGTAAAGGGATACTAAAGGTCCTCAGTTTCTCAGGCTCCCAGGTCAGAAAAAGTAATGACATTATGACTACTAGCAATGGCATCAGTAATTCCAAAAGGGCATCCACTGAGTGTGATTATATCATATGTCACTCATGTGTAGGATTACTCCAGACATGTAACTTTTGATTATATCAACATCCTATCTTATGTATGTACTCTTAAATCCAGGTTAGGATTTGTCTCACTCATAGAGATCAACCCAAACAAACATGATGAATACAACATCAAGCATATGATATCAACAGTAAAAATCACAAATATATAAAAGATAAGCTTAACCCTTTTAGGGGGATGGAATCCCTAGTTCCCCAGTGAAGTCGCCATTTTTCTGTACAAAGGTCGCCCCACATGTGAACTTTTAATTTATCCCAAAGGAGGGAAGGGGGAAAAATCTTTAATAAATCCGTGAGCGTGCAATATAAAACAATGCAATAAGAGATCGGGAATCGGGGTTGGTTATACTAAGGGAAGGTACTAGCACCCTAAGTATCTATAATATCCTATAGGAACCTCTTGTGTATATTTATGATACTGTTGATTAAGTCATCTGTTGTGTATTGGGGATTTGTTGATTGTTCTGAGTGAGTGATAAAAGTGGGAAATGTTTTTGTTGTTTTTGTAAGGCTATGTTGAAATAAACTAAGACGAAAGTGTAGGAACCTAAAGGTTTTAATTATTATTGTGCTGACTAAGATCTCGCAATCTTATGCCTACGTATTCTGAAAAGGAAGTTGAGAAATCAGAGTGTTCGTAATTCCACCTACTAATGGGTGGAATTGGGTTTGTTGGGTTTGAGAGAAGAGACAAGTTGTCATCTAAAGGGAGATATATCACCTATTCACCACATACATTTTGAGAAAGAAGATAATAAGGGAATAAGCTTTAAACTTGGATGTAGAAAATCCAGATTAATGCCACATCTTCCTTTAAATGAGTTTTTGCATATTAAGAGAAAGACCTTGACTTGGATATAGAATCAACAAGTGTGCCACTTATATCACTTAAATGAAAGAAGTGTTTTTGTACCATAATAAGAGAATGACTTCAGCTTGGATTTTGAATCAACAAGTGCGCCACTTACATCACTTAAATGGGAAAAAAAGTTTGAAATGTTTAATTTATATTGTGGGGAATAGAAGATACATATCTTCTACAGAGATCACTCATGTCTCATCTCTGGGGGCGGGGGAGTTTAGAATTTGAAGGTTTGAAGCCACAAAGGGGATAAGGTTTGAACTAGGTTGTAGTTTTAATCCTAAATTTTGAACTAAGTCTAGATTATTGAAATGCTACAGTTCTATGAATACAAGTGTTATCAATCTAAATGTCAAGAGAAACTTAACAAGACAAGATTAATTAAACTTTTAAACAAAATGTAGTCAACAAGGATGAAATGAACATATTATTGACCAATCATGGTATATCAACATGTGAATGAGTATCAGACAAGTAGATATGTTCATCATGGTGATAACTTATGAAGGAAATAGTTGAACATGTGAGCAAAGGTTTAATCAATAAGAGCAATCACAAAGAAATTCAAGTAAGCCATATATTCAAGATGAATCGAGGATCAGATGAATATGGCAAAAGGGTAAACAAAACCCTAATGGAAATTCATGAATATGAACAAATGAACAAGACATTCAAACATGGTTGAATCAAGGGCTTTGGGGAGTCCAAACTCAAATGGAAGCCCTAGTCATGTATCAATATGTTTTCAAAAGGTTAGTTGACAAACCCTAAGGTTTCAACTAAAACAAAATTTAATCGAGGTGTTCTCCGAGAGAAATAACATTTAATCATGGTATACAAATGGTGTATAAGTCAAGACAACATGTTATGTACATTAAACAAGACTTATACAAAACATATTGTGACCATACAAACATACATGTACAATTAGGTCAAAAAGAAAAATCAAAAGAAATCATGAAAAGGCATGAAAAATACTTAAAAAGTACTAGTTTTCAACCAAATAAAAATGTCAAAAATAAATATTATTTTTGGGTTATTTGGATGGATTCTCAAAATATACAAGATAAATGAGAAGTGTGCAAAAGATTGGCTCAAAATAATTAATTTTGCTTGGTGAAACAATTTGATGAAGTTGTGAAGAAAACCATGAAAAATAATGGTAAAAAATAGGGAAAGGCCCTCACATGTGTTGAACTCGTCCCCTCAAGGTCATGGGCATAAAACTTTACCAGTTAGGCCACGCGCTATGGGTTGACAAAGGACGCGCGGTGAAAACAATATAGAGAGTTTCAAGTTAAAAATGGTTTAAAAAATAAAAGCAAAAGGTCTGGGGCGAGGGGGATTCGAACCTCAGACCTTGTGCACACACAAACCTTGAAAACACACGCTCTAACCACTAGGGTGGTGATACATCCGTTGATTTATTTTCAATGAAATAATAATATAGTAAAACTACATTTTATATTGAAAAATGGCACCATGGCCATGTCTTCTTCTTCCTCAAGCTTCATCTTCTTCCTCAAGTTTGAATTTCATAACTCTCTGAATACTCAACCAAATGGCATGATGTAAAAATGAAAGTTGTTGGTAATTTTTCCAGGAATTGAATGGTAATAACCAATTTTATTTATATTTAGTGTAATTTAAAATAACACTCATGAACACATAAACCCTTGAATTGAGAAATTCAAAATGAAATCTTGTATGATATAATTTATGTACAATTAACATAGGGAAATTATTCACTATATTATGACAAACAAATTGGTATCTCAAACGATCATATATGTTGCATGAATCATAGATACCGGATTTTGAGAAAACTTACCTTGCAAGTGAGAATAAAATTCTTAATAGAGGTGTTCCAGATGCAATTTCTTGATGCTAACAACTTCCTTGACCTCCAAGGAGTGTGTTGATGTGCTCAAATTGATTTGAAACCTTCTGGAACTCTCAGCTCGAATCAAGTTGCAGATTGTGCAAATGAGATGTGGACCTGGTGATTCTGGTGTTACAGTTGATGGATAAGTGTTTGGATTACTTCTACATAATGTATGTGAAGTGTTTTGATCACTGGTTTGAAAGGAAATGGCCTTGAATCGATAATTCAAGTTTTCACTCCTTTGAGACTTAAAATTTTTGGAAAGAGGAGGAATGTGAGAAAACAAGCTCTTGTAATTTTTTTGGTGTGTTTTGAATTATCAAATTGAACCCTGTTTATAGGATAATGTTTCAGATATTTGTAAATTTGAATGGATTAGGCTACATGCTATTACCCAATAGATGATGTCATGTACCTATAACTTGTGTGCCAAGATACACGTAGCCTTTTCCTCACATGGATCAAATTTTGATCTTTTTACATTGTATTCCTTATATTACATCTCATCCCTTGGTGTTTTGATCATTCTTGGACAAATTAGAGTGGTTTTTGGTAAATTCACTATTGCACTATAATGCTAGAGGACAAAACTCAACTTCATGGTTTTGGAATGATTTTCTTCACGTGCCAAGGGATAGAATCTTGAAATTTTGTTATGATTTTGCAGAACACATGGTGTCTCATGATTTTGGTGTTGATCTTATGAATAGACCAGGCTTGCAAAGTCATCCAAAATGACCTAAAAATTGTGTGGCACAAGTCTACCCTTGAAAGTTCAGCTTCAACCATGGCCTATTGTGAAAATCATATCTCCTTGCTCAAGTAAGATAAATGGATGTTCTTAGACATTTTGGAAAGATGAGATAACCTACTTTAACTTTGATGTTCAAGGTTTGTCTTGAATCAATGTGGATCACGGAGAAAAATGGCCCTAAACTTGGCTCCAACATAAGATAGATTCTGTTTAAAAAAATTTCTAAGTGTCCAAGTTCAACAAGTGATGAATCTCCAACTTCATGGCTTCATATCTCTCAATCTATGCATTTTTTTGGGAATTCATCCTCAAGGAAAAATTTGTAGTATGTAATAAGCTCTTCAATTTGGTCTTTGGAGCAAATAAAATGGTTACTTGGATTGGAAGTTATGGCCTTGGCAAGCTGAGTAAAAACCATTGGATTTCATAACTTAGAAAAAATTCAAATTCTTCAATGTTACCCTTTTTGCAAGTAACCTCATATTTCTTGATTTCTCTTTATTGATAATGATCCAAATCACACATTATCATCATTCTTGACTTAAGGAACCCATGTTTGACCAAAAAAAGTCAAAAGTCAAACTTGACTTTGATCAGTGGTTGACTTTTCAATCAGATGAACTTAAACTTTGTGATCTTCAATGAAATCAATTCTTTGGGCTAATTGAACACTGTGGATGGATTTCAAAGGTGTTTTTGAGTGTCTTGAATCATGTTCCAAGGCTTGAGATCATGTCCTAGTCAAAATTCAAAGGTGCAATTGACTTTTCATTAGAAACCCTAGTTTATGGACCAGATGAATTTGAATTCTTGCATTGCTTATGAATCAAACTTCTTGAATCAATACACTCATATGAATGAACTAATAGGATGTATTTGAGGTACTTGAAACATTTCTTGAAGCATAGAATCATCCTCAGATGAAAAAGGCAATTGTAAGCCTGATTGGATCAAAACCCTATTTTTAATGCACTGAGGATCTTGAGGCTTGATGAGCTTGAAATGATGCAATCTTGTACTTGATTATTGATGGATGAAAGCTATTGATCTTCATGGATGAATAAGGGATTTGAGATGTTGAATATGATGCCCATCCTTTGATGATTCATCTGCTTGAGCCCTTGGGGGACCACCTAACCTGTAGAGCAAGCAAGCACACACATCTTGTATTTGTAATGGGTTAGTGATGCACATAGACACACACATATGTAATGATGAATGTCATGCAAATGAGGTGGCATCTTAGGGGTAAAAAATTAGGGTATGACACTTACATAATAACCAAAAACAGTTGAAAGGAGTGAAAAACAACCAAGCAACTCACAAAGACTTTGCCAAGACACTTTCCTACAAGCAAGGCTCACTACGCCAAGTTCGTAGTGTAACACCCGAGGCCGAAGAGGGAGTATAGTGGTTGTAACTCCTGAGGTCGGAGAGGGTCGGGAGTGGTCGCCCGAATTCACATCGAAATGAGAGGATCCTGAGGTTGTGCAGGTATGAGACTTGATGGTTGAAGGAAGGCTTGTAAGGATTTATTGGTACTATTGATACCAACAATATGTATCTTCTTTTAGGTAGCCTAACAAATAATAACTCCATAGTTAAGCGTGATTGACTTGGAGTAGTATTTGGATGTGTGGCCTTCTGGGAAGTTTCCCGGAATGCGTGTAAGTGAGGACAAAACATGCTGAAAAGACCCGTGTTAGGTTGTGGAGTCAGTCGACAATCCTAAAAGAAATCTGGGGTGTTACAATTGGTATCAGAGCGGACCTCTCCCAATATGATTTGGTTCAGGGATGAACAAAAGGGAAGCTGATGGGCATGTAACACCCGAGGCCGAAGAGGGCAGAGAGTGGTTGTAACACTCGAGGCCGAAGAGGAAGGGGAGTGGTCGCACAAATTCACATTAGAATGAGAGGATCTCGAGGTTATACACATATGGGACTGCATGGTTGAAGAAAGGCTTATAAGGATCGATTGGTACTACCTATACCAACAAGATGCATCTTTTTTTCAGTAGCCTAACAAATAAGAACTCCATAGTTATGTGTGTTTGACTTGGAGTAGTATTTGAATGGCTGACCTTCTGGGAAGTTTCTCGAAAAGCGTGTGATTGAGGACAAAACATGCTGAAAATACTTGTGTTGGTTTGTGGGGTGAGTCGGTAATCCTGAAAGCAGTCTGAGGCGTTACACTAAGCGAGCACAGGCGGCCAAGAAGACTTCAAGGCTAAGTTACTTCTTGGTGAATGAAGGGTTTGTATGCTAGTCGAGGACGAGTGGTGCACCTATCAATAAATGTTACCCCAAATCGAATCCACCTAGATGGGACCACATACATCCGAGTATATGACTTCAAGGATTTACTTCAATTTTCTTCTTGCATCCATGCTAGAGTTGTTCTTGTTCTGCTTTGCCTGAACACATTCTTCACACATTTCGTTTGGAATGTCGAATTCTGGTAAACCTGAAACCATATTTCTTCTCTTTAGATCTTTGATGTCTTTGAAATTAAGATGACCAAGTCTATAGTGCTATATCCATTCATCCCTACTAGTTGCAGATGCAAGGCACATATGCTCTATCACATTAAGCTCAATCTTGAAGGTTCTATTTTGATACATTGAAGACTTCAAGACCAACCTTCCATTTGAGTCGAGAACTCTCATCATCTTGTCTTCAATCGACACCTTGTAGTTCTTTTTGACCAACTGCCCTATGCTGAGAAAATTTCTCTTCATGCCTGGTATGTACCATACATTGGAGATTATTGGTTTTTTTTTCATATTTCCTCATAATCAGAACATCATAAATACCTCCAGTTGCTAGAGTATTGTCATTTGCAAATTTCACTATGTTCTTCATTTAGGACTTTATGTTGACAAACCAATCCTTCCTACCAGTCATGTGTGATGAGCATCCTGAGTTCAAGTACATTTGGTCCTTAAACCTTTCTTCATCTCTTGTAGTGACCATCAACAACATTTCTTCTTCTTTATGTTTTGCAAGCTTTGCATCAGTTTCCTAATTATTTTGTTTTTCATGGCAATCACTAGAGTAATGACCATAGTTCTGACAGTTATAACACTGAATTTAACTCTTGTCAGGTTTTCGTCCACAACCTCTTCCTCTACCTGCACCACCACCTCTTTGGTTGCCTTGGTTTGAGGGTTTTCTCTAATTTGACCAGTTTCCTTCTTGCTAATTTTGACCATTCAAATTATTGTAGCCTCCTCTACCTTTCTAACTTCCTTTGCCCTTCTTTTCTTTTGTTGATTGCACCAGCAAGGCCATATCATTCTTTGACTTGCCTGCAACTTTTTCAGTCATCCTTTGTTCATGAGATTCAAGTGTGCCTTGAAGCTCTTCCTTTGTCAAACCTGACAAACATTTCGAATCTTCTATGGCTACTACCATGTTGTCAAACTTTAGAGCCAATGATCTCAAGATCTTTGCAACAACTGATATTGATGTTATGGTTTCTCCATATACCTTGATTTGATTCACCAGTTTTGTAACCCCGGTGAAGAAATCAGTTATGCTTTCACTTTCTTCCATCCGAAGCATTTCATACATTCTTTTGTGATTTTGTAACATTACCTCTTTCACCTTTTCAGCACCTTCAAATGATTTTTCCATAATTTCCCATGCTTCTTTTGCTGAATCTACATCACACAACTTTTCAAAGTTATCTGCATCAATACATTGATAAATTATAAAGATAGCTTTATAATTATTCTTTCTCAATTCCTTATGCGTAGCCTTTTCTTCATTTGTCGCATTTTCTACAATCGGTGTTACACATTCCTTCACAAGATCCCATAATTCTTGATAGCAGAAAACAATCTTTGTCTGTTTACACCAATTATCATAGTTCTTACTATTTAGAATTGGAATACTTGCTGGAAAATGCTCGTTTGGATTATTCATCATGCTATGCTTCCAAGATCACCGAACCAGTGCTCTAAATGCCAGATGTTGGAATTAAACCCAAGACTTTGAGTAATTCCAAATCAATCTTGATGAACAAGATTCAATTAACCGATTGAATTCTCGTAATGTTATTCACTTTTCACTCGAGTGAATCAATCACATCTTGATTGCAAGATGATATTCTACAACACAAAAATAATGGAGAAGAAGAAAAGAAAAACTGAATCGAGAAGAAAGGAAATTAGGGATTCAAAACAAAATAGCGGAAGAAGAAGAATTTTTGCAAAGTTTCTCTTTACTCACAAACTGTGATTTTATTCCTTTTCTTGGAAGCTGCAAGTATTAAAGTGTATGCAATAATAAGGGTTACTCCTTATTTATAGATTGAGTTTGTTTGCTCCCTAAGCAAATGCCAAATACCTAATTCTGCTAACATTGCAAAATTAGGCCTAAGTAAAAATCCATGTCGAGGCTAACTTCTCGACACTTCGACAACTAGGTGTTTCGATAGAAACATGCTTCGACAACATGAATTACATTCTCAACAAGAAGGGGCCTCCCCAAAGGCGATGCAATAACAACATTAGACGATGAAGACGTATGTCTAGACATTGTCTTCATTTGAAGCATTGTTTTAAGGTAGTCCATCTTATCTAAAATACGAAGCAAAGGAAAGTAAAATCGATAAATTACCTAAATACACACAATGATTAAATGAACATGTAAAGTTTTCAAGCATAACAAATATGTTACACCTCCCATCTCTTTTAGCCTTCTCAACTAACAAGCGTGTCTCAATATACTACTTCTTCCACTTCTCGGTCACAACATTAGAGGGTTGAACACCGTCAACAAAACCAATATTTTTCCAGAAATCTGTGAGCCTATTCTTCAAATACTTCTCCTTTTAAGATAAGTCAATAGACATATATATTTATGTCCCCGATCCCATTAGAAAATGAATTTTGCGCTTGAACTTAGGAAACTTGTCAGTACACCTTGAGAGAACACCGAGATGAATCTCATAGATACTCTCATGGGAAGTACTAGTTAGAGGTGTGGCTGAGTAATATATGTTCTTGAAGTTTTTCATACTGTCAATATTAAAAAGACGGAAGAAAAGTGTTAGATTTGGAACGACCTTCTTGCATGTGCACCAATATTAAAAGACTTTTATGTAGGTCCAACTCATAGGATGAAGCTGTGAAGGAACAAACCCCATGGGTTTGAGTTCCCTTATCTCAAAATCATTAAAGGGGGGGTCAGGACCTCATCCTAGAGAAGAGACACTCATGGAGAGGAAGAACACACCCCGTATATCGACTACATAACCTCTTGTCACCTTCAAGGGGTAGGACCCCCTAATCAGACGTAAGACTCACCTTAGTGATAGTATTATCTATACCTACTACATCTGCAAAGCAGAGACCGCACTCAGGGTTTTTGTATCTACCTAGAGGAGCTGATCTTTGACTCCAAAAGCATTATAATTTTTTGATCCTCTCGACCTTCTTTGTTGTCAAAAGGCAAAAGAGAACGAATGTAAGTATAAGTGCGTGATTGTGATTCTATCCATCACGTTGTTGGAAATCCACCACAATCTATGGAGAAATTCTATCAATCTTGATGAACAAGATTATCATCGATACACAATAACAACGAAAAGAAAGAAAAATTGTAGAAGAAAGAAAATTAGGGTTTGACAAAATATAGAAAAAGATGATGATTTCTGCAGAGTAACTGTCATGGTGAGAATCGGACACCAAGCTATTAATTAACTTGAATCACAAATCATAATTCACCACCGATCTTTAATTTATCCAAGGGAAAGGAAAAAGAACGAATAACCCATGAGTATGCAATGCAATGCAAAGCAAGAGAGAATCTAAGGTTCGGGGGTTGGTTATACCTAGGGAAGGTGCTAGCATCCTAAGTATCTATAGTACTCTACAGGAACCTCTTGTCTTATTATGTTATTTGTTATCTGTCTGCTAAAAGTGTAAAGGGAAAAAGACCCAGGGGTATATACACTAAGTATGCTCGCCAAGACATCGCATCTCATGCCTACGTATCCTGACGGGAATAGAATTAGAGCATTTGTAGTTCCCCTCACTACGGGAGTAAAAGGGTGTAAAAGAAAAGGTTGCTGGCAAAGGATTGACCTTGTACCTACGTATTCTTAAAAGGAACTTTGAGAAAACAGAGCGTCCGTAGTTTGGACTACTATGGATAAAAGCAATGTTTGTTGGTTGGTTAAGAGAAGAGACAAGTTGTCATCTTAAGTAGAATACTCAACTGAACCACCACAAATATGCGGAAGATGGATCTTTGCTTCACATTAAGGGAAGGGCTCTGACTCGGAAATCGGATCGACGAGTATGCCACATACCTCTCTCAAGTGGAAAAAAATCAACGTCTTTCTAAACTATGTCATGGGGTAGGAGATTTACATCTCAATTAGGGATGACTCATGTCTAATCTCTCTTGGGAGATAAAGGGAGACTAACTGTAAGTTGTCTAAGTTAAACATCCTAAGGTAAACTATCACGAGTAGTTATCCTAAGGGAATCCGTCTAAAGGGAATGAATCTAAATATGCACATCCTAAGGTAATCAACCTATAGGAAAAACAGGGATCATGCACAGAGTTAGAATGCAAATGAACATGACTGTATAGTCAACAATATGTCATTCCCTTGGACTCAAGAATAGGCAACATAGAGGCTTAAGAGCCATAAATGGATATCAAACAGAGTAAGCATCATGAGAATAATGTACAATGAGCAAACAACAAAGTTAAGGGCATGAACAGGCATCAAGCAAAAAGTAGAAGATGGAAGGATCTAACCAAAAAGATGGCACATGACAAGCGTTCCCCTCTACTGGACCAGCGAGCCACCAATATAGACAAAGCAACACAACTGATGCAAGGTCTCCAAATCTCAACTCCAAGAGCATAGGGAAGGGTCCTAGATCTAAGTCCATAGTACAAAGCTCGAGATAGTAACCACAGTCCACCAATTAAAAGTTTTAGGGTTTCGATAGTTTTATTGAGTGTTTTGAATGAAGTATGAACAAGATAAGATGACAGTATAAATATGAACAATGATAATAATACGAACAGTGATATATTAACAGAAATTAAATAAAGAGTATATAGATAGAAATTAAAGTTAGCGGTCAATTGGTAATCGAATGAATCGGGTCCACTTTAGCGCTAAACCATCGTAGCACGATCCATGACGAAGATCATACTATAGAAGGTCGCGCAACCGATCTATGTGTTAAAACACGATAGAGAAATGATATTTAGAATCATACTCCAAAGAAATCGTGCCACACGAAAAGAAAAGGTGAGAAACTCGTCTTAATCACAAACTTTCGTCGATTAATCGAAGGTAACCTATCACGATCCCAAAGTATAGAAAGTGATCTCGGTGATCACTCACTACAGATTTGGAATAATGAAGGTTAATCGCTTCAACTATCAACATTCGTGAATAAAAAAGACTTCATCGATCGAAAATGAAAATAGAAGAAGAAGATGATGCGAAATGAAATGGAAATCGAAATGAGATAGAAATGATCTCGTCTTAATTAAGATTTAAATCGATAAATCGATTATCTTTGATTTTAGATTTTCATTGACCAATAAAAAAAGAAAATGGTCTCATATTGATCAAGGTTTTGAATCGAGATCTTTTGTTATATCATCGACCAAAAATAATGAAAGTGGAAATTGATCAAAACCTAAAAATAATTAGACAAAAGAAAATTAATAGTTTAGAAAACAATAAACTAAAATCTCAAAACATTATACTAAAAAAACAAAGATGAAGGGGTGAATATTGACCAAGAGGATCATATGGGCTATGAAAAGCCCGACACCTTCTTTTTCAAGAAATAAGAAAAAAACATATATAAAACAAAATAATGGGTCGAGCCCAATGAAAGGTTAAAACTAAAGAAGAAAGAAACCTAATAGTATCAGCATCACATTTTCAACCAAATATACTGAAACATGATCTTTTTAGTCAAAAAGCAAACAAAAACTATTTAGTGAGAGCAGAACATCAAGTTAAATCAACTATTGGAATTTTTCTAAAAAACAAATTTAAAAAACACACGTTCAGAATTCCAAAACTTCATCACAGCGTCTAAAGATCGATGAAAAAACGTCGGCGGTTCAACCTTCTTCTTCTGCATCAGATCTCGTTTCTCTCTCCTTGGCTTCTCCCTTATCTGGAGCTCTTTCTTCGGCTTCGTGTCTCTCACGGCGCGGGTGCGGCTTCCTTCTCGCGATTGGAAATGGCAAGTGGTTGCAGCAAGGGTGGTTTGTGTTGCTGCGGAAAGGCGTTGAAAGGTTTGTTTGTTGTTCACGACAAAAACGGTGGAGGAAATGGTGTGGTTTATGTTTGTCGATAAAAGTGAAGAGAGTTTGGTTGTTGGAAGTTATGGTGATGTGGTGTGTCGTATTGTGCTGAAGTGAAAACTGGTCTTGAGGCAGTGGGAATGAAGGTTTTAGTTGATTGAAGAAGCTTGTTATGGTATGTCATAAAGGTGAGTTGAGTTGGAAATGGAGGTTTACAGGTAAGTGTTGTGTTGTGTGTTGTTCTGTTGTGGAGAGTTTGGTAGAGGCGAGTGGAGGTGCTTTGTGAGAGTCAAGGGGGTAAGGTGAGAGTTTTAACAAAGGGAGAAAGAGAGGTGGTGTTGTTGTAGTGAGACAGTGGTTTATTTCGTGTGAATGCACAGTGGATGCAGGTTGAGTGTCAAATGGACATGGGTATGAGTTTTTATGGGAGAAGTGAAGTGACGATGGAAGAGAAACAGGTTGTTGAAGGATCACAGTTTATGTTGCTGCTTCCTTTTTTGTTCTTTTGGATAAAGAATAAAGTTTAGGTGTGGGCCATACATGTGGAAAGTGGAGAGGGAGTATGTTACGCATGAGAGAGGGAAGTTATTAACAGGGAGGCATGAATGGTTGAAGGTGAGTCGCTATAAAGTGGATGGTGTTTGATATTATGCTTTTTTTCCTTTTCCTGTGTGTATGGCTTTGTGTGGAAAAATGAAAACAAGAGGGTACAATGGAGATGAATGGTTTTCTTTTGTCCTTTTTTATGAGGTATGAAAATGATAAAATATAAAAAGTTGTATGTTTTGTTGGTGGGGCAATGATGCGCAGAGTGTAGCATGTGGCTGAAGGTTTAGTGTGTATGTTGGTCTACATGCATGGCCAAGGATGCTATTCATACAAATGAATACAAACAAAACATGACCTCTAAACTTGTTAACTAAGTTTTATAAAAAATGGAAACAAACAAAATTAAATAATAAATTAAATTACAAATATAAAATAAAACTTAAACTACAAAGAAAAATCTGATTGATTAAAAGAAAATACTAATTAAAAATAAAAATAAAATCAATATTATATATATATATATATATATATATATATATATATATATATATATATATATATATATATATATATATATAATGAATAATAATAAAATCTATATTAAGATAATCAAATTGATAATAAAGAACAAAAAGTTAATTAAAATAAAAAAAGAATAAAATCGATTAAAATCGGAAAATCGGACCGGAATCGAAGTGCTCAGAAAAATAAAACGAACATACCAAAATGATCAGCGCAAAATATACTTATCGAAAAAATACAGCATTTGGTCAAGTTTTGAAATAAATTTTACCCGCTAAAACAACTAAAACTGATAAAAAATGTGACCGAAATATGGTCGAAAAAATTAAAATGAGGACGTCAGGTTATACTACGTGAAATATAGATTAATCTCACTGACGTCTGCAGGCTCGATTTCAAAATCCTCTGTTCACTGATTTTTCACACAGTCGACTTTTGGTTTGACCGATTCAGCTGTAAATTCCAACAAATTTATTCTGGCTGATAAATTGGGTATTATGCAAGATGAGATGCGTGATATGCTATGCAGACGATGCAAAGCTAAAAATGCAGAATCTTAGGGTCAAAAATTAGGGTGTGACAGATGCCCCTGTTTAAGTTTCTTCTATCCGGAGATATGGAGATTGAAATCTTCGTCTTGACGAGATAGGAGAAACTTAAATATAAACATGCACAATTTTTGACCCTAAGATGCCACAAGATGCGCATGATATGATATGATATGAAATGCAAGACAAAGATCTTGTGAGGAATGATGTCACAGGGGATAACTGCATACGGAAAATGCTGAAACACAGACAAAGAATGAAAAACCCAACAACAAAGCAAAACTCCACGGGGGAACAATCTAACTCCACTGGGGATGAGACTCAACTCCACTGGGAAAGAGACTACCAATTGACAATCACGAGGTATCTTAAACACAGGGTGATGAACTTGTGATGAAATCTTTTAACAACTTCCACTTGGAGAACCTACTGTCGAGGCCAACTGTGGGGATTCTAAGAGACATCAACCGGAGGAGTCTACTGTCGAGACTTAGAACCTCACTGGGAATACCTTCTGTTAAGATTTTATTGAAAAAGTGTCAACTATCAAAATTACTAGGTAATCTGCCGTCGAGATTAACCAGCGAATCTGAAAAGAGGACAACTATTTGTTGAAGTTTAAAGGTGCATCAAAGTTAACCAGAGAGTCTATTGTCGAGATCCTGGAAAGAAAGAAACATCTTCTGCTGAAGTCTGCTGGAGATCTACTGTCGAGAATAACCAGAGAATTTATAAATGAAACACCTTCTGCCGAGGTCTACTGGAAATCTTCTGTTGAGACTTCCCAGAAAATAAAAGAAAATACCTTCTGTCGAGGTTTGCTGAACGTTCTATTTTAAAACTTATAGGAGAATCTACTGTCGAGATTAACCAACGAGTCTGAAATAGAGCCAACTTCAAATAATCAAATGATCTGTTTAAAAAGATGATAAGCCTCCCCTCGCCTCGTGTTGCAAGCCACGTGCTGGTCTCAGCTTCTTCTTCAATCAAGGTTTTCCTTGAGAAGGGTAAACAAACCTACCCTCGTACCGGGTCTTGGACCGCGGACTGGTCTTAGTTTCTTCTTTGATCAAGCTCCTTTAGCTTGAAAAGGGTAAACAAACCTCCCCTCGTACCGGGTCTTGGACCGCGGACTGGTCTCAGTTTCTTCTTTGATCAAACTCCTTTAGCTTGAAAAGGGTAACAAACCTCCCCTCATACCGGGTCTTGGACCGCGAACTGGTCTCAGTTTCTTCTTTGATCAAGCTCCATTAACTTGAAATGGGTAACAAACCTCCCCTTGTACCGAGTCTTGGACCGCGGACTGGTCTCAGTTCCTTTTTTGATCAAGCTCCATTAGCTTGAAAAGGGTAAACAAACCTCCCCTCGTACCGGGTCTTGGACCACGGACTGGTCTCAGTTTCTTCTTTGATCAAGCTCCATTAGCTTGAAAAGGGTAAACAAACCTCCACTCGTACCGGGTCTTGGACCGCGGACTGGTCTCAGTTTCTTCTTTGATCAAGCTCCATTAACTTGAAAAGGGTAAACAAACCTCCCCTCGTACCGGGTATAGGACCGCGGACTGTCTCAGTTTCCTCCTGGAATGGTGAATACTTATGGGAGAGTATCTTTCACAGGGAATTGGAACTTCACTGGAGATCTATGACTTCAGCGGGAAACCATAGTTTTTGGAGGTTAGGAAGTTTCAACGGGGATCTTCAAAAGAGATATGGGTCGGCTGACTTGTAAAATAAGTCTTCTCAAATAAAGAGAAAGGTCAACTGAATCTTCACCAAACTTCTCAAAGAGATGCCATTTGATGGAAGCAAGTTGAGTAGTGGACTCACTGGGAGAACATCAATGAGGAGAACTATTGTTGTAGTTTGAAAATTGCATTAGAGCAGATAAAATCCTTGTATCAGGAATTCTCAAATAAAGAGAAACACTTGTAAAGTCTTCAACACACTTCTCTGACGGATTTCCAGAGAGATGCCATTTGATGGATGTCGCTCCCGGGATTTTCATCCAAGTACAAACGCAAAGGTGGCGCGAAAACAGAGTCGCCAGCAATATGTATTTATCCCAAGAGGGAAAGGAAACACTGCGTAAACCTGAGGGAAAGGAAAGAGCATGGTCTTGCGACCAAAAGAACTGGGTTCGGGAGTCGGTTACGTGAGAGGAAGGTATTAGCACCCCCACGCGTCCATCGTACCCGATGGGATCCACGCTTGCTTGTCTCGATCAAAGGGTGTAGGAAACTAGAGCTCCGCAGCTACTGGAAAGAAAGGCAAAAAGGAGGGAAAGGAGAAAGAAGTGAGAACGAGAAACAAATGTAGGGAAAATAAAAGAAGTGCTCGAATGGGCCCTACCTCACTGCCTACGTATCTCATCGGGAACATGAGAATCAGAGCGACGTAGTTCCCCTAACCTAGGGAAAGTTGTTTGTGTTTTTTAGTGGAAACGTATGAGCGCGCGTTCCAGCAGTTAGGTGTTGTAGCTCGCTGTAGGGAGACTTAGGCGTTACCTGTTTGCGGTGGAACGGACCCTGAAGGAAAGAGTGAAGAGATGAGAAAAGAAATTGTTTGTTTGTATTTGTCTTTTAGAAAGAAGTGTCTTGTTTATTTGGTGTTTTGCAACACATATTGGATTTAAGTCCCTCATGTAGGATCGAATGCCTCGCATATCGACCCAAGACGGGACGTATGCTAAACATTCTAAGAAAGTGAGAGAAGACCCCTCACTATCTTATTCTCACATGAAAGGCTCAAATACAATATATGTTATGCCTTTATTAAGTGTTTTTTGCTTTTGTTTTGAGATGAGAAGAAGAGACTCAACTGGAGGAGTAAAGGTGAAAACTAAGGAGAGACTAAGACACACCCTAGTGTTAGCATATTTGGCGATCCTATGGTCAATGGGGTTTAACAAACTTACTTCTAAAAGAAAGAAGAAGAAGAGTAAAAGAAGCAACTTACTTCCAAGATGGAAGTTAAGTTGATCTTAAAGAGGGATGAAAGAAAAGTTATTCAATGAAAGCATGTAAATGCTTAACAAACACAAGTAGAAAGTCTAAAAGAAATAAGAGAAGATAAGAGAGATAAATGTAGGTGGAACTAAGTCCACACACTTACTTACCTTTAGCACCTACATGAAAATGTTAGTTCAAAACAATTTACAAGTAGTGCAATAAGAAATGGAATAACAAGTAGTAAACAAACAAGTTAAGAGTTATAGGATAAAGCTCCTAAGAGATGAACCTCAATCAAGGTCAGAACCTAGTATCTAGGGGTGTCCTCTAATGTTAATTGATCAAACAAGAACAAACTATACACAACTAAAGATCTTAAACATCAAAGAAGTGAATCATGGAAAAAATAGATGAAGAATGAGTGGATATGCAAGGTGATCATGCAATAATGCTTCAAGTAATGTCAAAGTCAGAATGTGGATGACCTAGACATGGGCCTAAACATGATATACAAATGTCAAATGAGGCATACAATAAAGCATTCAAACATTAAGAGTGCTTAGGAGAAGAAGTGAGAAGATATGAACATGAATTTAACATGGAAAGAAAACATTCATGGCATAAGTCAAACCTACAAAAGTTCAAGATGAAACTCAAGTATCAAGGTCAGAAGTGGTATGACATGTTAGGATGAGGATAAGATGCACAAATCAATCACATTCAAACAATTACAAGTCATTTAGAAGCTAGAAGGAAAAGAAACATGCATTTGGATGAAACATGTTCAAGTATGCAAAGTAAGACATAAATGGCATACGAAATGAATGAAATGCTTTAAAGTTAGAGGAATACATCATATGAAATGTAAATGGACAGTATGGCATGGCATAAACAAACCAAATACAAATCAAGTTTTAACTTAGATGAAAAAGAGTGAGGGATTAGGTCAAAAAGAGACATGTGAAACAAGTATTGAACATGTACACAAAGGAAGCACCAAATTCAAACCAATGACCTATAATTTCATTTAACAGGCCTATAATGATCTAAACATGGCTCAAGAAGTCAAGAAGAATGATATCATACAATGGCACAAGTGCCTTCTCAAGCAAGTAAACAAACATGATCAAAGAAGTTCACAAAAATGGACCTCAAACAAGAGTCATCCAACAAATACCAAACATGATTCAAAATTCATCAAAATAGTTCTCAAGAGACCTCAACCAGAGGTAAATATCATACCAAAAAATCCTACAAATAATCACAAAGAAACTCAATCAAACAAGTATGGCAAAACACTTAAGGTTTCACAAGATCATGCATAAAGAAATGACTCAAAAGGGATGCAAAGATGATTTTAAAAATATGAAAAAAATGTTTTTAAATGGTTCAAAGTGTCCTCTGAAATATGCAAAAATAATGAGGATCAAACTATGTACCAATGATGAGAAATAAAATCAACAATGCAAAGTGTTCACACGTGAAATATTTCAAAAAGAAATTTAAACAACAATTAATTCAGATGCAAACAATAATATAAAAATGGAAAATAAAATTTGAAAAAAAATTATAAAACTATAATGATGATTCATGAATTTATTTGGCATTTTGAGAGGTCATTTACTATTTTTAAAATAACAAAATCAAAACAATATAGAAAAGAAAATAAAAAAAAGAGGAAAATGGAGTGGGGGTGCAAAGAAAGTAATTCACTAGTCAAAAATGTCCATTGGGCTCAGCAAAGGGGTGCAGACATCAATTTGTGTTCAGTCCAATTAAACATGCAGTGGTGTGGCAGCGTGTATGATCAATGAATATAGAGATGCAATCATGGCCATTGAATAAAATCAATCACAAACAGTCAAAAATCCAACGTCCCACAAATCAAGTACATGGTAGTTATCACACACGCGCCCACATGTACGCATCTGAGTAAAAAAGAAAACACGTGCTATGGACCTTCATTCACTAATCTGCTGGCACGTTATCAAGCGTTAGATTAAAGTCAATGCAAGATTATCACACAAGTAATTAGATCATGCCAATCAACACGCAAGCACACGGTAATAATGATACACGCACGCATAGGTAATCAATCAGAGAGCAAAATGGAACACGTGATATGCACATGCTTTTTAATGTGCTGACGCAAGACCAACCATGAGATTAAACTGATCCAACGGCTACGTTATAAAGTTCAGAAACCCTAGCAAAATCAACCACCTGCCGGAGAAGGACCTCCGGTCATCTTCTCCGGCGAGCAACCACCACCTGCAAACTTTCAACCGTCCAGAAATCCACAATAAAGGTACCAAAATGAAGAGGAACTCATGTAGATTAAGAATTCAAGCATAAAATCAACACATCATGCACGCATAGCAAGAACAGAGTCCAAACACTTTTGCCCTAACTTTTCAACTAAGTTCCTAATGAACCTATCAACTAGCCAAGACACACGTAGCTTCTAATAAGCTATAAACGCCATGAAAACAAGCTGAGATTAGAGGAAAAAGGTTGAGAAACAAAACCTGAAACTGCAAAGAATTTTGAAGTATTGAGAAAACCAGAGATTGTGATGTCTTGAGCTTGTAGATCTTCAACTTCCAAGCAAAATAAATGCTGTTGATTTGCGAGTATATGAAGAAGATTGAGGATTACAGTGGTGCTGAGCTTGAAGAGATTGAATTGTTCTTGTTTGATCTTGATTCAGAAACACCAAAACAATAGCCAATGGATGAATAATGAAGATGAAATCATGAAGAGAAAATGAGAGAACTCAGAGAGCAAGAGAGAAAGGTTCTGAGGTGAGTGTGGAAAATGAGAGTTGGAATGAATTTTGTGAAGAGTTTTTGAATTTATATGTTGGGTTTAATAGCTTGAATCAAGGTTAAATGGGTGAGTTAACTGAGTCCAAGTTGAGTTAACTGAGCTGCCTCTAACTAACTGAGTCAAGTTAGTTAGGGCGAGTTAGCTTTGGGTGTGATATGGTGATGGATGTCCATGGTGTTATGGTGGAGTGTAAGTGAATCAGTGGTGATGGAATCACAGCTGCACAAGCTTGTTGCACAAGTTTTTAATTTCTATTTTCATGTATGAAGTAACATGGATAGCACGTGCTTGCAAGGTCATGTTGGTTCTAAAATAGCAAAGTGGAGAATGATGTTGGAGCATGCGTGGGGCTGGTGTAAACTAACAACAACAACAATATCATTTTCTGGTTTTGTAGCAACAACACCTTCAATGCAATAGTGGATGTTTGAGGGTGAATATCTCTCATGTTAATGGGGGTTTTGGTGTCAAATGAAAGAAGGCTCATAGTAGAGCAAGATTGATGTGAGAATTGGATTGTATTGAGGGGTGTAAGATAGTGTAAAGTTGCTTGGAACATCAAGGTGTGGGACTGGTTTGTGGGCATGGCAAGTGGTTGGTTGGCAAGGCAACTTGGTGCATGGAATTTTAGCATGAGCATACCAACTTTGGACCAATATATCTCCATCATAACTTGATCAAATCAAAATTTGTCCAACATCAACATTGAAGAGGGCATGGAAAGGAACAACTTTGATGTTGAAAAGTTTTTCATTTGGAGCTTTTATCTTGAAGAAATTAAGCTTGACTTTTGGCACACCAGGTGTTTGTCAAAATTATGGCGCGTGGGCCTGGTCATGCTTGGTCATGACTTGGTTTGTGACCTAGTTTTGCCAAACTTTGGTTGATCATATCTCCCTCAATATTGATCCAATGGAGATGTTTTTTATATGGATGTGAAGCTTAGAACATGAACTTTAATTGGCTCAACTTGGGCCTGAGGTTTGGAACTTTTATCTTGAAGAAAGAGAGCCTCAAAGTAGGGTGCAAAATGGTCCAAAGTTGCCATTTTTGGAAACCCTAAAGTTTCTATTTTTGGCAGTTTTGTGATTTCTTGATTTTTCACTATTCCTCCATCATTTCTTGATCAAATCTTGTCCAATGAACCTATATAACATGAATTTCATGAATTTGACCTTAGAAAGTCAAGAGTTGACTTTTTTCACTGCACAGTTGACTTTTTCCCCAATTTCTTGACTATCAAGCAACTGATCAATTGAAACCCTTCTGAACCCAATTGATGAGCAATTTTCCATCCATATACACCTAGGAACATAAGGAAAACCATGAGATCAAGTCTTGCCCAAAAAATCAAATACAAACTAATTTTAGGTCAAACCCTAATTTTGACACTCTCTGGTTAGGAGGAAATAACACATCCTCCAAATCCAAATTCCTCTGAATATAATGTGTATCCTCTCAAACAAAGATGACATATGGCCTTTGGAGGTGATGAAGACTCAAATAGCTTGCCCATTTGGGGGGTCAGATCCCAATTTTGCCTGCCTTGTGTAGGAGATGGTGCACTGCCCACTCTTCTTGATGAATTCTCCTTCTTTCAATGCCTTGTGAGATCAAGTAGGGATGAAATATGATGTAAGAGACCTTTTAGGCTTGTGAGAAACCCTTGGCTCTTATTTCCTTTGCTTTGGATGATCAACACCTTAGAGAATCACCTGATCCCATGCCCTTATGCAAGATGCAATGCAATGCTTGATGTTTTATTTTTCTATGCTTGAATGCAATACAATGAAATGAAAGCATATGCTAAATGATATGAAGAAATGAGAGGGCAAATTTTGGGGTATTACAGCTGCCCCTATTCAATCACTGTAGACCTGAATGGATGATAGCGATTGCTGTCAGACTTTCAAGGTATGGAGGGATTGAATACCAAAAACCAGAAAATTTGCACTCTGTAGAGAAGAAGAAAAGGGATATAAACCCAACCAAGTGAACTCTGCTGGAGTAAAACTCTGATGATGAAGAATAACACTGAAGGGATGTATTTTATACAACGCTAGACGACTACTGGCTTGCCACGCTACGGGTGGACTTTAACAACATCTTTTGTACAACGCCAGACGACTACTGGCTTGCCACATTGCGGGTGGACTTTAGCAATGTATTTTAGCACAACGCCAAACGACTACTGGCTTGCCACACCGCGGGTGGACTTTAACAATGTCTTTTGGAATGAAGTCAGACGACTACTGACCTGCCACACTGTGGGTGGACTGTCTTTTGGAATGGAGTCAGACGACTACTGACCTGCCACACTGCGGGTGGACTGTCTTTTGGAATAGAGTCAGACGACTACTGACCTGCCACACTGTGGGTGGACTTTTGCCAATCTACGGTTGGACTTTGCAGCTGAATTGCCACACTGTGGGTGGACTTTGAATTGCCACACGGCGGGTGGACTTTTGCCAATCTACGGTTGGACTTGCTAATGATTTGCCACCCTTAGATGGACTTTTGCCAATCTACGGTTGGACTTAGCTGTGGTCTTTTAAAGGGAGTCAGACGACTACTGACTTGCCACACTGCGGGTGGACTTGTGCCAATCTACGGTTGGACTTGCCGATGATTTGCCACCCTTGGATGGACTTTTGCCAATCTACGGTTGGACTTTGACTTGCTTTGCCACCCTTGGATGGACTTTCGCCAATCTACGGTTGGACTTTTCCTTGCTTTGCCACCCTTGGATTCACTTTTGCCAATCTACGGCTGGACTTTGATAACGTCTTTTAAACAACGCCAGACGACTACTGGCTTGCCACACTACGGATGGACTTTTGTAAAATTCTAATACGGGATTACGCTCCGCACGCATGTCAGCCATCTCTACTGACTCTGCTGAGGAATAATGATCAATGATTTGACATTAGAGACTCCCGAAAGGATGGTATCTCTGTTGGAGGATGAAAGAACAGTCTGTCTGCTTCGAATTGTCACGCTTGCCAAAAATAAATTGGACTTTGAGATACAAGGGAGTGATGACTCTGTCAGAAATTACTTCATCTGCCTGGGGACGAATTCTGGTCATAGCAACTCCGCTGGGGATGGGAGTTTTCTGACTTGGCTGGGTAAAGAATGTGATAACACTCTGCCAAAGAAGACAAGTCATTAAAACTCTGCGTGGGGATATATCAAACCCGAGGAGAATATGCTAACACTCTGCTGAGGAAGAAATTCTGTTGACCTGCTAAACTTCTGCGGGGAGAACAACTCAGCTGGGGAGCACTGTTAACAAGATTTGATGATGAACTCTGTGGGGAGTACAACTACTATAGATACGACCTTGCTGGGGACCAGAACTACTCCGTCAGGGATACACAAATCCTGGTTAGAAGACATTCTGTAGTGACTTACTGGGAAAGAGTCCCTAGAGATCTGCTGGGAAAGCACAAAGCAAATGCACTATGATCTGTTGAGGAACAAAGTTGTCAAGCTTAGCATAAGAGCCACAATGTTCCATGCTAGGCAAATCTTCTGCTTGAAGACTCCACTGGGGATAATGATTTGACAACAAACTCTGCTGGGGATAACCGCTTCAAAGCGTCTTTTGCTGTGGAATGTCTCTTAAGAGGATTTTACAGAAGACCACACATCTTCAAACTCTTAGGAAGATGCTGAGACTTGAGAGGTCACTCTACTAGAGATCATAGATCTGGAACATCTCGCTGGGGAATTTTATGATGCCCCATGTTTGGGAGGTTCAACAACTTGCTTTTGCCCCAGATTACATGACTGATCTGAAGAGATCGTCCCAAGAGGATTTTACAGAAGACTTGCATCTCCCAACTCACGGACACTCGTTGAGTCTTAAACATTAACGGCGAAGTCTGCGAAGCAACTTTACTGGTGAATTTGCAACCGTTATCGACACAGAAAAGCTTGTAGCTGTTGGAAGTATTGAATAGGAGAATCGACTTAATAAGATACCACGATACCCAGTGCCAATTAACTTGTCGATATCGAATCGTCGTGAGCGACCGTCAGCTGACGAATGGACTTAATCAGTAAACGTTGTGACAAAAGGTGACTTGGGGACCCTTCTTGAACTTGACTGCCCCAGTATTCTGCATGGGGATAAGTGATTCCTCGTTTAGCAGACATGATCCATGCTCTTGGAATACTTGTACCTGTCACCTGCAACAAAAGAATATGCACACGTGCCCCAGGATATTGCATGGTTTGAATCCACCATCCGGGATTTTTCAACATTCAAAGTGATTTTAAATGTTTTTCTGCGCATGTTATTTGTAAGGCTACAGTGTTTTCAAATGCAATGTTTTATAAAAAATTAGGACGCTTTTGCAAACAAAGCAGTAAAAACAAAATAGGAAGCTATTGATTGAAATTCAAGTTATTGATGAAAAGCCCAGAATAGGAAACTACATCAGGAAGCAATCCCTGGAAAGAGGAGAGTGCTGTAAATTGAGAAAAGAAACTATCCTAATGGCAATGTGAAAACAGCATTCCACTGAATTTCAATTCTGCTATGGCCAGTATGTCTTCAAGACTCCCCGACCTTGCCTTCTGAGGAGTGATTAGGATGATTCCTACCCTTTGGAAAGTCAGTTGCTGAAACGGTGATGAAGTACAGATAACTCAGACCGTAGTCGTTCGCTTAAATCCCTATTTTGCATGGACCGCCCTTTCAGGTTTTCAATCCATCGGGATACCCTTTTTTGCCTGAGTTGTCCTTGCGGATTTTCAACTCACCGGATGTACAATTTTTTATTTATTTTATATCCCTAATTTTTGCCCGAACCTTTTTATTTTGTTTTTGTGGTTCGCCGGGATGCTCTTTTTTGCCTGGACTTTTCTTTTTTTGTCCAGCGGGCCTATTTATGCGAAGTATTTTTTAACTACGTCTGAGTTGACAGGGGATGAAAAGTCTTCGCCGTCCATGGTTGTAAGTAGTAAGGCTCCGCCCGAGAAGACCTTCTTAACCACGAATAGACCTTCATAGTTGGGAGTCCATTTGCCCCTGTGATCTGTACTAGGAGGAAGGATCCTTTTGAGTACCACGTCTCCCACTTTGTAAACCCGAGGACGCACCTTTTGGTCGAATGCCTGTTTCATCCTCCGCTGGTATAATTGCCCATGACACACAGCTTCCAGTCGTTTCTCCTCAATAAGGCTCAACTGATTAAATCTGGCATGAACCCATTCTGCTTCGTCTAACTTGACATCCATCATGACTCTCAGGGATGGAATTTCAACTTCGACCGGTAGTACTGCCTCCATACCGTATACAAGTGAGAATGGTGTTGCCCCAGTGGACGTGCGTATTGACGTTCGGTACCCATGCAAGGGGAACGGTAGCATCTCATGCCAATCTTTATATGTGACAACCATTTTCTGCACAATCTTCTTAATATTCTTGTTGGCCGCTTCCACAGCGCCATTCATCTTCGGGCGATACGGAGAAGAATTATGATGTTCAATTTTGAAGTCCCGGCACAGCTCAACCATCATTTTGTTGTTCAGATTAGAACCATTATCAGTAATGATTCTCTCGGGCACTCCATAGCGACAAATGATATCCCGTTTCAGGAAACGAGCTACCACCTGCTTAGTGACATTGGCATAAGATGCTGCTTCAACCCATTTAGTGAAATAATCAATTGCGACCAAGATGAAACGATGGCCGTTTGAAGCAGTAGGCTTAATCTTTCCGATCATGTCAATGCCCCACATGGCAAAGGGCCAAGGAGATGACATGACACTCAACGGATTTGGAGGAACGTGCACCTTGTCTGCATAGATCTGGCATTTGTGACACTTGCGGGCGTACTTGTAACAGTCTGCTTCCAATGTCAACCAGTAATACCCTGACCTCAATAGTTTCTTAGCCATTGCGTGACCTTCGGCATGGGTACCGAAAGAGCCTTCATGTACTTCATGCATTAACAAGTCTGCTTCGTGTATATCCACGCATCTGAGCAGAACCATGTCAAAATTCCGTTTGTACAACACGTCATCCTGATTCAAGAAGAAGCTACTAGATAACCTTCTCAACGTCTTCTTATCTTTAGTAGATGCCCCAGGCGGGTACTCTTGACTTTTCAAGAAACACTTGATGTCATGAAACCATGGCTTATCATCAGACGTTGCATCAACAGCAAACACAAATGCAGGTCTGTCAAGACGAGATACTTTGATCTTAGGTACATGATTCCATCTTTGCACTTTGATCATGGAAGATAACGTGGCCAGGGCATCAGCAAACTTATTCTCATCCCGAGGAATATGGTACAACTTCACTGTTGTGAAAAATGTTAGCAATCTCCTTGTATAATCTCTATACGGAACCAGATTTGCTTGGTGCGTGTACCAACTCCCTTTCACTTGATTGATTACTAAAGATGAATCACCAAAGATATCAAGGGTCTTAATTCATAAATTAATCGCCTCCTCAATCCCCATTATACAAGCTTCGTATTCTGCTTCATTGTTGGTGCATCTGAAAGTTATTCGGGCAGTGAAAGGCATGTGAACACCTTCCGGCGTGATAAGAACTGCTCCAACTCCGCACCCATTCATGTTGATAGCCCCATCAAACATCAAACTCCATTTGGATTCAGGGTCTGGCCCCTCCTCCGGGAGTGGTTCCTCGCAGTCTTTAGCTTTGAGAAACATGATGTCCTCATCAGGGAAATCAAATTTCATGGGTTGGTAATCATCAATCGGCTGTTGCGCAAGATAGTCTGACAAGATACTTCCTTTGATGGCCTTTTGAGAAGTATACTGGATATCATATTCTGTCAAAACCATTTACCACCGTGCAACCCTGCCTGTTAGTGCTGGTTTCTCGAAAATGTATTTGATAGGATCCATTTTTGAAATCAACAAAGTTGTGTGCCTGATCATATACTGCCTCAATCGCTTAGCAGCCCATGCAAGTGCACAACATGTCTTCTCAAGCATTGAGTATCGGGACTCACAGTCATTGAACTTTTTGCTCAGGTAGTAGATAGCATGCTCCTTCCTACCTGTCTCGTCATGTTGACCGAGAACACAACCCATAGAACCTTCAAGCACTGTCAAATACATTATCAAAGGTCTTCCTGAAACTGGAGGCATGAGGATTGGAGGTTCCTGCAAGTATTCTTTTATTTTATCGAATGCCACTTAGCAATCGTCATTCCACCCGACCGTCTGGTCTTTTCTTAGCAGTTTGAATATTGGTTCGCATGTGGCTGTTAGGTGAGATATGAACCTTGCAATGTAGTTTAATCTACCCAGATAACCACAAACCTCTTTTTCTGTTCTTGGTTCAGGCATATCTTGTATTGCTTTCACTTTGGCAGGATCAACCTCAATCCCCTTTTCGCTCACAATGAAACCTAGCAGCTTTCCAGAACGCACCCCAAAAGTGCACTTGTTTGGATTCAATCTTAAACGGAACTTTCTCAACCTTTCAAACAACTTTTTCAAGTTAATCAGATGTTCCTCTTCCGTTCGCGACTTGGCAATCATGTCGTCCACATAACATTCAATCTCTTTGTGAATCAAGTCGTGGAATAACGTTACCATTGCTCGCTGGTACGTTGCCCCTGCGTTTTTCAACCCAAAAGGCATCACTTTATAACAGTATGTACCCCATGGAGTAATGAATGTGGTCTTCTCCATATCCTCAGGTGCCATCTTAATCTGGTTGTACCCGGAGAAACCGTCCATAAATGAGAACACTGAAAACTGAGCTGTATTGTCAACCAGCACATCGATGTGAGGCAGTGGAAAATCATCTTTCGGGCTAGCTTTGTTAAGATCTCGATAATCCACACACATTCTCAGCTTTCCGTCTTTCTTTGGTACCGGCACGATGTTGGCAACCCAAGGAGGATAATTGGTCACAGCAAGAAACCCAACGTCCCACTGCTTTTGAACCTCTTATTTGATTTTTATAGCCATATCGGGATGAGTCCTACGAAGTTTTTGCTTGACTGGCGGGCATTCTTCTCTCAATGGCAGCCTGTGCACAACAATATCAGTATCCAGCCCTGGCATGTCTTGATACGACCAGGCGAAGATATCAACATATTCACACAACATCTCAGTCAAAGCTTTCTTCACATCTGCTTGTAGGCTGGCGCCAATCTTGATCTCTTTCTTAGCATCCTCGGTGCCAATATTGATGATCTCTATGGTCTCTTGATGAGGCTGGATGGTCCTTTCCTCTTGTTTTAACAATCTGGCTAGTTCCTCAGGGAGTTCACAACCCTTCTCATCCCCTTCTTCGGCTTGATAAATCGGTTTGTCAAAGTCATACATAGCCATAGCAGAACCGTTATCAATGGAATCCGAAGGATCAAGTCTGCACGAACGGGTTCATGCTTTATTTTAGAATTTATTTTTAAAACAAAAAGAAACAAAACATTGCCATTTTATTATTTTGTGCAAAAATAAAAATGAAAGACTGAGAACAAAATTTGAGTGCAAAACGTCCTTTATTGATGATTAAAATTGCAAATGCAAACAGGGTGGCCCTACAAATGAATCTATACGCCTTGGGCAGAGCGCAAGATTTTAACATGCATTATGGTTAGAAAAACAAAGAAAATTACTCTGTTTGAAGAGTAACTCGGATGACTTCTTCAACGGACCAATTCTGCAATGATTGTCCCGGAGCACGTGGGCGTACCCAGTTGTACAAGGCACAGTCACTGCCAACACCATCTTCTGTAGCTGCACAAGACTGATCTGGGTAAATGATTCCCCCACTGCTGAAAGTGATGGGTCCACTGTTCTCTGCAACTGAAGTCATAGAAGGATGATAACTAATACCAAACTTGTCCTCCTTCATTGGTGTCTCTATCAGCTTGCCCCAGCCTTGGGCATTTCCTGCTCTGACAACCTCGACAGCTTGTTTATAAGACGAAATGGATGTACCAGCTCTATCTGGTGTAAGGGAAGATTCAGGCACGTTATCAATATTCACCGCTTCAAACGACTGGCAAAGAATTTCGTGAATTTCCCCATCCATTTCAATATACTTGAACGCGGACAAATGACTAACAAAAATGTCTTCCTCGCCACACACTGTCACAACTTGTCCCTCAAACTCGTATTTCAGCTTCTGGTGCAAGGTGGATGTAACAGCCCCGGCCGCATGAATCCAAGGGCGACCTAGTAAGCAGCTATACGCAGGCTGTATATCCATCACATGGAATGTAGATTTGAACACTTGCGGTCCAATTTGCATGGGCAATTCCACTTCACCAAACACAGATCTCTTTGTTCCATCGAACGCTCGGACAACCAAATCACTTGGCCTTAAAATCAAACCATCAACTTCCAGCTTCATCAGCGCCTTTTTAGGCAAGACATTGAGCGAGGAACCAGTGTCTACCAGCACGTGAGACAACACTGCACCCCTACACTCCATAGTGATGTGCAAAGCTTTACTGTGGTTTCTTCCTTCAGAAGTCAAATCCCTACTTGTGAAACTCAATCCATGGCTGACGTTGACATTAGAAATTACACCCTCAAGCTGATTAACAGTGATTTCCTGTGGAACATATGCTTTCTTCAACACTTTCAATAAAGCCTCCCGGTGCGCGTCAGAACACATCAACAATGATAAAATTGAGATTTTCGAGGGCGTCTGATTCAGTTGATCGACAATCTTATAATCTCTTTTCTTTATTATCCTCATGAACTCTTCCACCTCGTTGTCAAAGGTAATCTTTGTCTCCGTTTCAGGCACAGACACACTCTCAACCACCTGTTTTCCTTTAGCTTTTGCTGCAGCTTCAGCTTCTTTATCACTTCGCAAAGTTTGGGGAGCAAACAACCTTCCGCTCCTAGTAAAGCCACCTACACCACCCAAATTGTCAATATTTAAACTGGCTGATGTCCCAACTTCCAGCTTTTTCCCTTCATAATACACGCCCGCCCCATAGTGCCATGGGATTGCCTTCGTAGATGTAAACGGAACTGGTCCTGGTACCGTGATGGCAACAGGACTGTATCTTTTTTGCGCAACACTTGCTACAGGAGCCGTACCTGCAGGCACCTGAATCTCAGCGGGAGTGTAATATATGGTCACAGTTGACACCTCATCAATTTCTTTCACAGCTTGGTCAAACTGTAGACGTCCCTTGTCAATCAGACTCTGTAAACCAAATCTCAATTTATCACAGCCATTCTCTTGGCCCATGCACTCAGAACAATCTTGATCACATCCCGGGAACACCTGTCCCTTCAACAAACAATCTTTTACAACCAACAAGGAAGTCTTCACCTGATTGATATTTGTTACCAAGTTTAACCTCTTTCCGTCTTCAATAGCACGCACATCTGCCACACCATGATCAGGCATGGGGTTATGGAGAACATTAGGAGGTAACGAGAAATTGATTACCTTAGCATTAATCAAGTCTTGCACCTTGTTCTGAAATGCCCAACACTTCTCAGTGGTATGCCCCTGAGCACCTGAGTGGAACTCACATCGAGCGTTAACATCAAAATTAGGTGGCAAGTTGCCAGCGGCAGAAGGTCTCATAGTACGAAGCTCAACCAACTTCAACTTGAGTAACTGTGGTAACAACGCTGAATAAGTCATAGGGAGAGGGTCGATCTTACGGTCCCTCTGCCTAGATCTCTGCTGGAAAGGGGGTTGTTGCTGCTGCTGCTGAACTTGTTGTGGTGGTTGTTGCTGCTGAACAGATGGTGCTGGGATTGTCACTGCACCTACTTGATGGTAAGCCTGAGAACGTCCTCTGCCTCGTCCTCTATATACAGCGTTGGTATCACCTTCTCTTCTTTTCTGACCACTAGCAAATGGTTTCTTCATCCCAAAAGAGCCAGCCCCACTTACATCTTGGATCTTCCCAAGTTTCAACAGACTCTCTATTCTTTCTCCAGCAATCACTATATCAGCAAATCCGGTTGATGGACAAGTAACCAACCTTTCAAGAAATGCCCCTTGCAGGGTGCCCATAAACATATCTGCCATTTCTCTATCCAGCAAAGGAGGTTGAACCTGTGCAGCCATCTCTCTCCACCTTTGAGCGTATTCCTTGAAACTTTCCTTAGCATTCTGTGACAACCCTTGCAATTGAGTGCGGTTGGGCGCCATGTCGATATTGTACTGGTATTGCTTTAGGAACGCTTCTGCCAGATCCTTCCAACTACTCACAACAGCTCTGTTCAATTTCATATACCAGGTCAAAGAAGCTCCAGCTAGACTGTCTTGAAAGTAATGCATCCATAACTTCTCATCATTTGTATGGGCTGAAATCCTCCCAAAATAAGCTTGAATATGTGTCCGGGGCCACGTATTGTCATGATATTTGTCGAAAGTAGGCGGCTTGAATTTTGGAGGAATTCTGACTCCTGGTACCAGTCCCAAACTTGTAACGTCAATACCCATAGAATTCTTGCACTCTATGGCCCGGATCTTCTCAGCTAACTCATCATACCTTCGATCACCAGGGTTACCCATATCAGCATCCAGTAGGGTAAATTGGTCTTCCAGAACATCTTGAATACCACTAGCATTTCTGCCATTTCCATTACCCAGATTACCACCAGGAGGAGGGTTGCCACCAGGAGGAGGAGTGACCCTTGTTTGCAAATTGTCCACTTGATTACCTTCAGGCGTAGTTTCTGGACGCTCGACCAGAAGCCTCAATCTTTCCTGAGCTTGTGCCATACCAGTCATGAGAGTCATAAACTGGTACATGCGTGCCCTTATTTCAGCCCAATCATTCTGCATTTGATCCATAATCCTTGCTTGATTTATTCGAGTTGAATATCGGTGAATATGATTCTCAGCTATAATGCCTGAAACCAAATAAAGGTTAGAGACCCCGCAACAAGTACCTGTTATGCAAAATGAAATGTTATGCAATGCAAATGTCATGTTTATCATTTCCGAGGTGCCTTACACCCTGATTCCAATCTTAACCACAGAAATCTGAAGATCAGAAATCGTGATATAAAGAGACGTGCCATGGCCATGTATTTGTGTACAGATATCTGATAAGGACTAATTTTGAATAAAATTGCTCAACCCCATTCAACAAAGTATTCAAGTACATTCAAAAGAGGTTCATCAACAAATGAAATACAAGGGAAAGATGGATCCATCAACAAGCCTGATGGTAACCATTAACAACAAATTACAAGAAAAAGAACCTCAATCTGATAATTCCACGTCCTTCAGCTTATCACTTGTGTATTTGATCTCCTCAAAGAGTATGCGAGTACGCTGGTGATTCGGCTTTTCAATCATCTCTTTGATCAAAACATCCCTTTTCTCAAGAGCCTCAGTTAAGGAACCCATATGCAGCATCAAAGCTTCGTCATCGCACACTTCTTTGTGTCTCTTTATGCCAACTTGCGTCTTGAGTATCTCCCTTTCTATCATGACTTCTTCAAGCTCTTTCTTGGTATTCTTCAGCTCTCTTCTAGCTTCTTCTAAATGTTCTTGACTTTTACCGAGGCTTTCCCGATACTTTCTCCTCTGCTCGCATGCCTTCTTAAGCTCTTCGCCTTTAATCTTCAACCGTTCCTGTAACTCAGCATTTTCAATTCTAACATCATCCCATGCTCGCTGGAATTTGGCCAATGTATCTTTGGTCTGAGCTATGTCCTGTTTAGTTGTCTTGTGAGCCTGAGTGGCAGCATCGGCACCTTTGCTGATCTTCTAGAAGTGTTGTGCTCTTTCATAAAAATATTTCTCTTTGGCTGCTAAGATCTTTTCTGCCTTCTGAGCTCTTCCTTCTAGATATTTATTGTCATGCAGGGCTTTTTGGAGACAGCTACTTACACCAGTATTCTCTGCTTGAAGCTCTTTTACTATCTTCTGCCACTTTTCACACTCTTCAATAGCCACCATGGTTGGCTGTTCTGGCTCTACTGAACATAAAAAAGGTTCCCTTGAAAAGGGTAAAAGCAGTTCTTTTACTTTCATCTCGATCCATCTGTCATATTCAGGATAAGACCTACAATCTCCTTTCCCAAAAACCGTGTTTCCATTTTTATGCTTATATTTCCAAGCATTCACTACTTCTGTCAACTTCTCATCTTTAGTTCCTGTAAAGAACAAAGATTCTTCAACGTCTTGCTCCGTAGGAGGATTCCTGGAAGCATACCCGAACTGGCGGATGGCCAAAACTGGATTATAATTGATCCCTCCTTTTCTGCCAATCAGAGGTACATTTGGAAAATTTCCGCATCTTGTGATAAGCTTTATTCTCAATAACCGATGATCAAACCAGATAATATTATCAGCAGTTAAACCTATCATTCGCTTGGACCATTTCGCAACATCTATGGTTTCCACAAAGGCACCTGTTTGAGGTAAATGCTTGAAAAGCCAATGGCACAGCAGTGGAGTACAACAACTAACAGGTCATCCCCTTCTTTTCTCGTTCTTGTAATGCACATAATGATAAAAATCTCCTAACAAAGTAGGGACTGGATTTTTAAGAACGAAAACTCTCGTCGCATGCATATCCACAAAGTCTTGCTGATTGGGAAAAAGAACTAGGCCATATATGCAGAGAGCCAAAATGGAATTGTAAATCGTCCAGTTTTTAGCATTAGCAGCCTCTTGAGCTTTATCAGAGAGGAATTCCAGATGAAATTCGTCAACTCCGTTTTTGCTACTCACACCACTCTTTATCACTGACTGATCTATTTGCATTGCAGCAGCAATTTCTTTTGTACTAGGAGAACTACCAGAAAAGAACGGTATTGACGACGTGATCAGAATCCCCAAAATAAATGAGAATTCTTCCAGTGTTAGCATCAAAATGTAATCTGGAAAGAGGAAACATCTCAGCGAAGGCTCGTAGAATTGCAGCAGAGTGTGCAAAACATCATGTTCATACTTTGTGACAGTACAGACCATCTTAACCAAATTCACGTACTTCTTTTGAAACCTATCAAGAACACCCGGGCCAGCCATATCTATAACTTTGAGCAGTAAATCCAAGGTAGAGTCTGGAAACTTGTAAGAAACATTGTTCTTCCTCTTCTCGTCATTCTCTGTTGAACCCATGGATTGGAATCAGAAGTGCATTATGCACCTGTAAATGACAAACACAACCGTTATGATATGATAATGCAATGCAAAAGGGCATGTGATCAGGTAATCAGGTGTCTGTGCTGGACTGTGTGCATTGTGTCTGCACAAATATGATAACATTTCTGTAGGCAAGTGTCAAACCACTGTAATAGGATACACCAATTGTATATAATAGTACCAACAGGACAGGGTATGTAGGAAGCTTGGTTACCTGCAAACCTGTAAACATCCCACCCACACTCACATGTGGATACTTAGAAAATGAGGATCCTCAGTTTCGGAGGTTTGAGAAGCAATAGCACATTCAGCCCGAAGGATACAATGTTATGCCAATCAAAGAGGTCGTCCACTGATTCACCTCAAAAATAAAGGCCATCCTATGCAAGTTCCAAAGTGGGCCCTCGGGTGCGAATGGGTTTGCCACAGAATGTGGTCTGCCACTGTCACCACCAAAGAGGGATGTTTTCACTAAGGTCCTCAATGATCGGTCACCAGAGTCGACAGCTCTCTAGATCAACATCCTGAAATGCGCAAGATACGCACGTCAGAACATGTCCCCAGATAGCCTCGTCTGGCTGTGAATTTCGTGAATACCCAACGCACTCCAGACGTCACGTAGGTCCCACTACTCTCCACTCTAATTCTAAGTGTATACTCAAGCCTGTGTAATGGGCTTATCTCTCAGAAATCCCATCCCGCCAAACAGAAAACCAGTCCAGCACAACAGTAATAATATGATATGTAATGCTAAAATGCAGTAAATACAGTAAAGTAAATAAACAGCAAAATAAAGCACGACAGTAAACACCCAATGAAAGAAAGAAAAAAACAAACAAGCGTTAGGATTGACTCGCTTAGGGATGGACCAGCAAGAGGTTAATCTAGTCCCCAGCAGAGTCGCCAGCTATCGCTCCCGGGATTTTCATCCAAGTACAAACGCGAAAGTGGCGCGGAAACAGAGTCGCCAGCAATGTGTATTTATCCCAAGAGGGAAAGGAAACACTGCGTAAACTTGAGGGAAAGGAAAGAGCATGGTCTTGCGACCAAAAGAATTGGGTTCAGGAGTCGGTTACGCGAGAGGAAGGTATTAGCACCCCCACGCGTCCATCGTACCTGATGGGATCCACGCTTGCTTGTCTCGATCAAAGGGTGTAGGAAACTAGAGCTCCGCTGCTACTGGAAAGAAAGGTAAAAAGGAGGGAAAGGAGAAAGAAGTGAGAACGAGAAACAAATGTAGGGAAAATAAAAGAAGTGCTCGAATGGGCCCTACCCCACTGCCTACGTATCTCATCGGGAACATGAGAATCAGAGCGACGTAGTTCCCCTAACCTAGGGAAAGTTGTTTGTGTTTTTTAGTGGAAACGTCTGAGCGCGCATTCCAGCAGTTAGGTGTTGCAGCTCGCTGTAGGGAGACTTAGGCGTTACCTGTTTGCGGTGGAACGGACTTGACGCATCCTGAAGGAAAGAGTGAAGAGATGTGAAAAGAAATTGTTTGTTTGTATTTGTCTTTTAGAAAGAAGTGTCTTGTTTATTTGGTGTTTTGCAACACATATTGGATTTAAGTCCCTCATGTAGGATCGAATGTCTCGCATATCGACCCAAGACGGGACGTATGCTAAACATTCTAAGAAAGTGAGAGAGACCCCTCACTATCTTATTCTCACATGAAAGGCTCAAATACAATATATGTTATGCCTTTATTAAGTGTTTTTTGCTTTTGTTTTGAGATGAGAAGAAGAGACTCAACTGGAGGAGTAAAGGTGAAAACTAAGGGGAGACTAAGACACACCCTAGTGTTAGCATATTTGGCGATCCTATGGTCAATGAGGTTTAACTAACTTACTTCTAAAAGAAAGAAGAAGAAGAGTAAAAGAAGCAACTTACTTCCAAGATGGAAGTTAAGTTGATCTTAAAGAGGGATGAAAGAAAAGTTATTCAATGAAAGCATGTAAATGCTTAACAAACACAAGTAGAAAGTCTAAAAGAAATAAGAGAAGATAAGAGAGAGAAATGTAGGTGGAACTAAGTCCACACACTTACTTACCTTTAGCACCTACATGAAAATGTTAGTTCAAAACAATTTACAAGTAGTGCAATAAGAAAAGGAATAACAAGTAGTAAACAAACAAGTTAAGAGTTATAGGATAAAGCTCCTAAGAGATGAACCTCAATCAAGGTCAGAACCTAGTCTCTAGGGGTGTCCTCTAATGTTAATTGATCAAACAAGAACAAACTATACACAACTAAAGATCTTAAACATCAAAGAAGTGAATCATGGAAAAAATAGATGAATAATGAGTGGATATGCAAGGTGATCATGCAATAATGCTTCAAGTAATGTCTAAGTCAGAATGTGGATGACCTAGACATGGGCCTAAACATGATATACAAATGTCAAATGAGGCATACAATAAAGCATTCAAACATTAAGAGTGCTTAGGAGAAGAAGTGAAAAGATATGAACATGAATTTAACATGGAAAGAAAACATTCATGGCATAAGTCAAACCTACAAAATTTCAAGATGAAACTCAAGTATCAAGGTCAGAAGTGGTATGACATGTTAGGATGAGGATAAGATGCACAAATCAATCACATTCAAACAATTACAAGTCATTTAGAAGCTAGAAGGAAAAGAAACATGCATTTGGATGAAACATGTTCAAGTATGCAAAGTAAGACATAAATGGCATATGGAATGAATGTAATGCTTTAAAGTCAGAGGCATACATCATATGAAATGCAAATGGATAGTATGGCATGGCATAAACAAACCAAATACAAATCAAGTTGGAACTTAGATGAAAAAGAGTGAGGGATTAGGTCAAAAAGAGACATGTGAAACAAGTATTGAACATGTACACAAAGGAAGCACCAAATTCAAACCAATGACCTATAATTTCATTTAACAGACCTATAATGATCTAAACATGGCTCAAGAAGTCAAGAAGAATGATATCATACAATGGCACAAGTGCCTTCTCAAGCAAGTAAACAAACATGATCAAAGAAGTTCACAAAAATGGACCTCAAACAAGAGTCATCCAACAAATACCAAACATGATTCAAAATTCATCAAAATAGGTCTCAAGAGACCTCAACCAGAGGCAAATATCATACCAAAAAATCATACAAAAAATCACAAAGAAACTCAATCAAACAAGTATGGCAAAACACTTAAAGTTTCACAAGATCATGCATAAAGAAATGGCTCAAAAGGGATGCAAAGATGATTTTAAAAATATGAAAAAAATGTTTTTAAATGCTTCAAAGTGTCCTCTGAAATATGCAAAAATAATGAGGATCAAAATATGTACCAATGATGAGAAATAAAATCAGCAATGCAAAGTGTTCACACGTGAAATATTTCAAAAAGAAATTAAAACAACAATTAATTCAGATGCAAAAAATAGTAGAAAAATGGAAAATAAAATTTTCAAAAAATTTATAAAACTATAAAGATGATTCATGAATTTATTTGGCATTTTTAGAGGTCATTTACTATTTTTAAAATAACAAAATCAAAACAATATAGAAAAGAAAAAAAAAAAAGAGGAAAATGGAGTGGGGGTGCAAAGAAAGTAATTCACTAGTAAAAAATGTCCATTGGGCTCAGCAAAGGGGTGCAGACATCAATTTGTGTTCAGTCCAATTAAACATGTAGTGGTGTGGCAGCGTGTATGATCAATGAATGTAGAGATGCAATCATGGCCATTGAATAAAATCAATCACAAACAGTAAAAAATCCAACGTCCCACAAATCAAGTACATGGTAGTTATCACACACGCGCCCACATGTACGCATCTAAGTAAAAAAGAAAACACGTGCTATGGACCTTCACTCATTAATGTGTTGGCACATTATCAAGCGTTAGATTAAAGTCAATGCAAGATTATCACACAAGTAATTAGATCATGCCAATCAACACGCAAGCACACGGTAATAATGATACACGCACGCATACGTAATAAATCAGAGAGCAAAATGGAACATGTGATATGCACATGCTTTTTAATGTGCTGGCGCAAGACCAACCATGAGATTAAACTGATCCAACGGCTACGTTATAAAGTTCAGAAACCCTAGCAAAATCAACCACCGGTCGGAGAAGGACCTCCGGTCATCTTCTCCGGCGAGCAACCACCACCCGCAAACTTTCAACCGTCCATAAATCCACAATAAAGGTACCAAAATAAAGAGGAACTCATGTAGATCAAGAATTCAAGCATAAAATCAACACATCATGCACGCATAGCAAGAACAGAGTCCAAACACTTTTGCCCTAACTTTTCAACTAAGTTCATAATGAACCTATCAACTAGCCAGGACACACGCAGCTTCTAATAAGCTATAAACGCCATGAAAACAAGTTGAGATTAGAGGAAAAAGGTTGAGAAACAAAACCTGAAACTGCAAAGAATTTTGAAGTATTGAGAAAACCAGAGATTGTGATGTCTTGAGCTTGTAGATCTTCAACTTTCAAGCAAAATAAATGTTGTTGATTTGCGAGTATATGAAGAAGATTGAGGATTGCAGTGGTGCTGAGCATGAAGAGATTGAATTGTTCTTGTTTGATCTTGATTCAGAAACACCAAAACAATAGCCAATGGATGAATAATGAAGATGAAACCGTGAAGAGAAAATGAGAGAACTCAGAGAGCAAGAGAGAGAGGTTCTGAGGTGAGTGTGGAAAATGAGAGTTGGAATGAATTTTGTGAAGAGTTTTTGAATTTATATGTTGGGTTTAGTAGCTTGAATCAAGGTTAAATGGGTGAGTTAACTGAGTCCAAGTTGAGTTAACTGAGCTGCCTCTAACTAACTGAGTCAAGTTAGTTAGGGCGAATTAGCTTTGGTGTGATATGGTGATGGATGCCCATGGTGTTATGGTGGAGTGTAAGTGAATCAGTGGTGGTGGAATCACAGCTGCACAAGCTTGTTGCACAAGTTTTTAATTTCTATTTTCATGTATGAAGTAGCATGGATAGCACGTGCTTGCAAGGTCATGTTGGTTCTAAAATAGCAAAGTGGAGAATGATGTTGGAGCATGCGTGGGGCTGGTGTAAACTAACAACAACAACAATATCATTTTCTGGTTTTGTAGCAACAACACCTTCAATGCAACAGTGGATGTTTGAGGGTGAATATCTCTCATGTTAATGCATGGTTTAATGGGGTTTTGGTGTCAAATGAAAGAAGGCTCATAGTAGAGCAAGATTGATGTGAGAATTGGATTGAATTAAAGGGTGTAAGATAGTGTAAAGTTGCTTGGAACATCAAGGTGTAGGACTGGTTTGTGGGCATGGCAAGTGGTTGGTTGGCAAGGCAACTTGGTGCATGGAATTTCAGAATGAACATACCAACTTTGGACCAATATATCTCCATCATAACTTGATCAAATCAAAATTTGTCCAACATCAACATTGAAGAGGGCATGGAAAGGAACAACTTTGATGTTGAAAAGTTTTTCATTTGGAGCTTTTATCTTGAAGAAAATAAGCTTAACTTTTGGCACACCAGGTGTTTGTCAAAATTATGGCGCGTGGGTCTGGTCATGCTTGGTCATGACTTGGTTTGTGACCTAGTTTTGCCAAACTTTGGTTGATCATATCTCCCTCAATATTGATCCAATGGAGATGTTCTTTATATGGATGTGAAGCTTAGAACATGAACTTTAATTGGCTCAACTTGGGCCTGAGGTTTGGAACTTTTATCTTGAAGAAATAGAGCCTCAAATTAGGGTGCAAAATGGTCCACAGTTGCCATTTTTGGAAACCCTAAAGTTTCTATTTTTGGCAGTTTTGTGATTTCTTGATTTTTCACTATTCCTCCATCATTTCTTGATCAAATCTTGTCCAATGAACCTATATAACATGAATTTCATGAATTTGACCTTAGAAAGTCAAGAGTTGACTTTTTTCACTGCACAGTTGACTTTTTCCCCAATTTCTTGACTATCAAGCAACTGATCAATTGAAACCCTTTTGAACCCAATTGATGAGCAATTTTCCATCCATATACACTTAGGAACATAAGGAAAACCATGAGATCAAGTCTTGCCCAAAAAATCAGAGATAAACTGATTTTAGGTCAAACCCTAATTTTGGCACTCTCTGGTTAGGAGGAAATAGCACATCCTCCAAATCCAAATTCCTCTGAATATAATGTGTATCCTCTCAAACAAAGATGACATATGGCCTTTGGAGGTGATGAAGACTCAAATAGCTTGCCCATTTGGGGGGTCAGATCCCAATTTTGCCTGCCTTGTGTAGGAGATGGTGCACTGCCCACTCTTCTTGATGAATTCTCCTTCTTTTAATGCCTTGTGAGATCAAGTAAGGATGACATATGATGTAAGAGACCTTTTAGGCTTGTGAGAAACCCTTGGCTCTTATTTCCTTTGCTTTGGATGATCAACACCTTAGAGAATCACCTGATCCCATGCCCTTATGCAAGATGCAATGCAATGCTTGATGTTTTATTTTTCTATGCTTGAATGCAATGCAATGAAATGAAAGCATATGCTAAATGATATGAAGAAATGAGAGGGCAAATTTTGGGGTATTACAATGGAGAACAAGTTGATAGTCTTGATAACTCATGGGATAGACAAACTATCTTGAAAAGAGACTGCCATTTGTCATCCAAACTAAAAACCTGAGACCAAAACAAACTACTCAAATAAAGAGCTGCCATTTGTTGTTTGGGCATAGATTGCTGAAGAAAGATTTTGTCTTTAAGGGTGATCTACAAGTAGATTCTTCCTGGGGAGACAAAGTGAAAAATAAATGCACCCTCGATCTAGGTTCAACTGCCTAGAGAGATTCAAAATTGTGACTGTCAGGGACCAAAGTTCAATTCAAGAAATAACTGAAAAGAAACGGTCAAGCAAGACCCTATCTAGTGAGGAATGAACTCAACTGAGGTTTATCTTTATCCAAAAAATGGAAAAGAAAACTAAAGCAACCATCATCCACGAGGATCGAAATCAGTGGGAAATTAGAAAGGATGTGCTCTTTCTGCTTAGGGCTGACGACTCTACTTGGAGGGAGAAGACAAACCCAGTCACTTGGGGGATAAACACGGCCAAAGTGAACAAACAACAAACAAACATCACAAAAAATGCAAAATGCACAGATGCCATGTATCTATATGAATGAATGTATGTCATGTTATGCTTTTGCTGACAAAACAACGAAGGAGAAGGTAAACTGGATATGAAATAAACATCTCGACAAAAGGATACTCGGTCCACCTCCGCTAGATAGAAACATCATTGGGATGAATGGGAAGTCACATATAGGATCACAGTCCTACTTCAAGGCTTCAAACTTCCCTGGGGAAAGAGAGCACTCCACTTGGGGATGAACACCATAACTTCACTGACGGGATTGTCAAGATGAATCCGGCTACACTATTGGGGATGAGAAAGATCCGCTGGGGAAGGATCAAACTCGTGTTTGGAGAGACTTCATGGGAGATAAAAATAAATATCCACGACAAACCAAAGTAGTCTGGAAGGAAGTTGTAACTGGAGATGCCAGAGCTGACGCCTCATAGGGGATAAAATAAATATCCATCTCTTTGGGGAAGCTCGAATCAATGCTGCAGCTGAAGATGTCAGAGTTGAGACTCCATGGGGATGAAATAAACATCCACTTTGTTGGGGAAGATTGAAGTTGTAAGAAATCCACTGAGGAGTGAAATATCATTCACTTCACTAGGGAAGGTTGAAGCTAAGGAAACTCACTGAGGAATTCTTAGGTCACCAACTGGGGAAATCTTGCACCAAACCTGCCATAACTGCTTGAAGTAGATTCACTGGGGAATGACCACCTGAAGTATAGACTTATTGGGGACATGGGTGAAGAATATTGTGAGAAAAAAGATGTTATGCATTGATGAACTGTGTGGTAGTCGCCGTTTTGAACAACGGTTGTTGTGAATTGATAAAATAATCTTTGATTCTCAAATGCCCCAGATCACATGGTTTATGAGAAGAAGTCATCTCAAGAGGATTTTACAAAAAACTTGGCATCCAAGATGTTCCAAAGTCTTCAAACTCTTTGAGATATTTGTCGAATCTCGACGTAACTGCCCCAGATTGACTGTATTCTGTACAACTGAGTCTTCAAACTTACCCTTTAGGGGTGGTCAGACTGTGAAAGTAATGACTGGGAAACAACTTGCCCCTATTCAGCAGAGTCTTCAGGCAACATGCCCCTGGTGTCGCGGTGAGAATTGGATATCGAGCTATTGATTAACTTGAATCACAAATCATTATTCACCACCGGTCTTTGATTTATCCAAGGGAAGGGAGAAAGATCGAATGTCCCACAGTATGCAATGCAATGCAAAGCTAGAGAATCTAAGGTTCGGGTGTTGGTTATACTTAGGGAAGGTGTTAGCGTCCTAGACATCTGTAGTACTCTACAGGAACCTCTTGTTTTATCGTGTTATCTACTAATTATTATCTGCTTCTAAGGGTAATGGGATAGGAAGACCTAAAGTTCTATTCCTAAGTGTGCTAGACAAGATATCACATCTTGTGCCTACATATCCTGTCGGGAGTGGAATCATAGCACTTGTAGTTCCTCTCTGAGGGATACTAAAGTTCTTTGAAAATGGTTTAGGAGAAAAGATGAGTCGTCATCTTAAGAACCACCACAGTTTTGAGAATGGACCATTGCTTCATCTTAGGAAAAGGGCTCCAACTCGAATGTAAAATCGACGAGTATACCTCATACCTCTCCTAAGCGGAAAAGGAATCCACATCTTGTTTATATTGTGGGGTATGAGATTGTGTGTCTCTTCTTTGATATGATTCACATCTAATTCTCTTGTGGGGAGAATCAGGTGATCTAAGATGTTTGATTGTCTAATCAGATTAAGGGGGACTAACTTAGGAGAATCTATCCTAAAGTTGTCTAAGAAAAGCTTATCTTAAAAGGATACCTACAACCACTAAGGGGATGATGAAATGCAGATGAAATGCACCATGTACGACAAATGATTATCATACATGGGATTTTCCCTTGGATATAATGCAGATAATATATATTATAAGATAGAAGCAATAAAAGTAATAAGCGTTAAGGCTAAAGTTATGATAGACGTCATCGATTAATCAAAACAATGAATTGGGTTTTAATAGTGTGTACTAGCAAAGTGGGCTAGCCTTGTGTATAGTGACCAAAAGGTTGATGGCGATGCTTAAAAGCAGTCGACTTACGTGGGTGGGAAAGCGGCTCGACGTTGGATCAAGAATTTTTACTTCTTTGAATGAGTTTTAGAGCACAATCAAGACGGACAAATAAGGTGCAATGCACCAAGTAAGATTATTTTAGATAAAAAGAAAGAGAAAAGATTATTCAGAAACATTTTACTAAGAGAAGAAACTTCTTAAAAGGTTTGTCAAGTTAGAAGATTTATTATGAAAAAAGTAATTCATTATACTAATTATAGCAAAACTTATACTTTAAAAACACTTGATCCCTATTTCTAAAAAGGAGGGTTTATCATGAAAAGATTTTATAAAAGGTTTCAACATTCTATTAAAAAAAGAGTTTTATTTTTTTTTTCTATTTTTAACAAAAAGATCACATCTATTATTATTTTTAAAAAAGGGGAAGTTATTTATTTAAAAGGTCTTATTTCTAACAAAAAAAAGGTCTTATTTCAAATTAAAAAGAGTTTTATTTTTTTTATAAAAGAAAAGTTATATATTTTTTACTATTCAAAATCTAATTTCTTATTAAAATTGGTTATTTATAAAAAAGTTATATTTAATATTAAATATTATATTATAAAAATTATACTTATTATCATATTATTAAAAAGAAAAAGAAATTATTAACTAAGAGTTATAAAAAAATATATAATTAAAAAAAAACAAGTTAAATCAAAAGGTGGTATAAAAAAAGACAACAGAAAAGCAATGTAAGCAACCGGGGGGGAGGGTCCATCGTGGACCCCTGATCTGATCGTATCATGGTCGTTGGATCAAGACGGGTCAAAGTATGACCTTGATCAGCGTCAAAGGACGCGGGTGCACGTTAGGGGTGGTGGACGCGTATGCACATGATTAGTTCACTTAAACTAAAAACAAAGAAAGAAACGGATCACCCCCTCTTCTCTTTTCTCTCTCCCCGTTCTCTCATCTTCTTCACATCCTCCCTCAAACCCTAATTTTCGCCGTAACCCTCTTGTCCTCGCCTCTTTCAGCCCTAAGCAATCGAACAAAGCAAAGAAGTAAATCATACACTTTACCCTATTCCCCACAATCCCTATACCCCAATTCACTATATTTCAGAGATTACATAGTACAAAGATGAATGAACAATGAAGCGGAAAAAGTAAAGGTCGGCGGAGGTTGAAGTCAAAACGCGAGCGGCTTCGAGGATCTCCGATCGAGGATGAGTTATTTCTTCTCTTTACCTTTTATGTGATTTGATTGAGGTTTCTCTGCTTGCTTTGTGTATTTTGCGTTATTCAACCTTTGCCCTTTTTTTATGTTGGTTTCAAATGATGATGTCTGATGAACCTGTTGGACTCGTGATGGCTTTTTCTCTTCTGTTTCTTGTGTGAGATGGTAAATAGTTTTGGGATATTTTTCTTTTGTCCTTGCCTTGATGAAAATGACCCCTTTTATAGGCCTGTGATGATTTGTGAAAGGAGTTTGTTTTTGGAAAACATTGATGTTATTTTGAAATGGTTTTGGAAAGAAATTGATATTGTCTGATGTGCGTGATTTGGAAATTTTGAAAACATTGATTGTTGCCTTGAAATCGTGATTCCTATGTTGAATAGCTTGATTCTCTGTCTGACCCTGTTTGGAAAGAATCTCCTTTTTTTGAATTTGTGATATCCTTTCTGGTTTAGGAAAGAATCTTCTAACCATTGTGATATTTCGCAATTTCTGGTTTGATTTGCAATGATGAAGTAAATTCTGATATGGAAAATCTGAGAATTATTGATTCTTTACAATACTGTTGCTTTTGAAATTCTGAACTCTTGTGCATTCTTCTCCTTTTCCATTCAATGTCTGCACCTTCTCATATTGGATTGCTTTTACTGATGTGACAATACAAAATCTGAGGCCTAATTCTAACTTGGAAAGTTTCGGTGTTGTTGACCTTGCTCATTTGTGTGTTTTTCAACTTTTGCTAACCATATTGATTTATGATATCTATTTGAATTGGCTTGTTGTAATCTTTCTATGTGAATCTTGCTTGGTGCAGGGGTAGCAGGGAATCGTGGTTGGGTCATGAAGAGGTGCGGCGAATGCGAACCATACTTGTAAAAGGAAACGTGGCCATGGTTAATTGAAGGTGAGGTTGATGAATCTTTGAAGTAGTATTGAGAGTTTTATGTTTTGTGCCTTGCCATACATTAACACCAACTTTGGCAATGCTTCCAAGCTAGTTTGATGATATTTTCTCTTCCCATTTGAACCGATTTCTATTGTCTGCCATAACCTCTCTTTGGATCACTGCAGGACATAAGCAAATACGGCTTGGCATGGGGAACTATTTAAGGAATTCGACTTTTGAATTGGAGTTGCTTAATTAGTGTTGAAGCTGACTTGCTTTCCATTGTCAACGTAGTCAGGTTATTAGCAGGAAATTTACCTTGCTAGGGTCAGTATGTATGAAACTTGGTAGCCTTTATTGCTAACACTATTTTTAAAATAAAAACACACAGGATGATGGCGGTTTGCTGCTAGCTTGTACTGGTTTTGGGAATGGACCCTCCATGCTGCAGAATCTTATCGGAAGCGGATTGAGTCAAGCAGAGCATTTCTTTGCCAATCCTATGAATGCTTCTTTGTTGTAGGGAAAATATATGGGTATTGGATATGTAAATTAGGTTAACATCATGTATAGATATGTAGGCAATTTCAGTTACTGATACTAAAGTTTGTGTTGGAAGAACATAACGTAGGTAGCTTGTAATGTATTTAGACTTAGTAGCTTTTGGCCTTCCCATGTTTTGACTTTAGAGTATGTTCAGTGTTGGGATTGATGATGTCGTAGGGGCGAGCTTTAATGAATTCAGCACAGAGGACCTTGTAGAGTAATTCATTCTCGTATTTGTGTACTATTTAATTTTGGACCATATATTAATGTTCCAAGCTTGATGATTACACCCAAATCTTACAGATGCCGCCCAAAGTCGCAAGGTGGTGTAACCAATCTATTTGTTCCTTAACGGTCATACGTAATTCATTGGTCGTGTTCGGGTTCTTAGTATTTGGATAGCTTTGAACTATGCTTTTTAGAAGGAAACTCAAAATAAATTTTATACAATGTGCACTTAATTTTTGAATTTTGGAATGGACTTGAATTTCTTGATGAAACTTAAGCTTCTTGAATCTCCATCACACAAAAATCCCTTGGAATTTGAATACTTGAATGGTGAAACAATATTAACTTGAATTCTATGCTTGAATGTAATGGATCTTTGTATCTCTTGGAAAATTGAATCTTGAGTTTAGTCTTGAAACTTGAATAAATAAATTGAAGTTTTTTTTGGACTTGTTCTTTTGTAAAGAATGCAACTTGCACTGCACTTTTAAGAACCACTTACCTAACTCAAATCCAAGTTCTTTCATCCACATTTACTATCTTAGATTCAAAATGGTCTATAAGCCTCCAAAATCCCATACTCTCCCTCTTGACGAATGACGACTCAACTTCGTGAACGAACCAAACTATGTCGTGAAAACTCCTCGAGAGTAAGGATACCACATTTAGTGCAACTCAACACCAATCTCAAATAGTCATGCTCAAACAAAAGATAGAAAACTGAGCTCCTCCTTAGGGAAATTTTCTAGAAATCTTGAGGGAAGAAGAGGCTTTGTAAGTGGTTTATGGATCAAAGGATGAGGGTACAATCTCACGGGAATCCAACACAAATTGCCAAGACCAGAGAACCTCCACAAACACGCGCACAACACAACCTCAAGACCTCGAATCTTCTGCAGCAGTACCTGCCCTTAAAAAAAGAAACAAACGGACAAAGTCTAGATAAAGCGGTTAGTTATGCACGAATGATTGACCTAATATGTTATGCAAAGGGCAAAGCGGGGATCTTAGGGTCAAAAATTAGGGTGTGACACTTGGATATGGTCGTCTTTTGGAATGATTCGCCTTTTTCATCAGAGTTTCAAGTATCAAAAGATTGAGCTCACCGCTGATGCTCGTATGCAAGCTTCTATGATATCAAGCAATGTTAGCAAGCAGAAAAATGTTAATTCTGAAACTGCTAATGCAACACACATGTTTGTCTTGAAGTTTTTATTAAGAAGATATCGCAATAATCTGTGAGCGAATCACTAGTTTGGATATGAATTAATTTATTTTACAAAGCCAACACAAATTTTGGGCATAGCTTATAGGAGTCAGGAAACGTTATCTCATAAAGTACGCTTTCGAAATAAACCCTGCTTCAATTAGGTCTTTTGAGGGTTATAACATGGCTTGGTTCACATTTTAAGAAACAAAGGATATAAGGCTCAAAGTTATTTGTACCCTACCCATTCTTCGTGATGTTCTCCAATCCTATGCTCAGTCAACTCAGACTATACATTCAGGTTCCAAGAGGTTTGGAATTTGCACTGATGAGAGTAATGATGGTTCAAAAGTCAAGGACCTTTTGAAATGGCAGTCACTACTTCCTTACCAAAATGTTTGCCATTGAGGATTTTCATGGTGAAAGTTTTAAAGATTTTCTCTTTCTGGTTGTCATACAAACCTTTTTGTATAAGGCAAGGTCACGAGCTTCCCATATTTCTTAGCTTTTGCCTTGAAAGGGACTCGACTCATTTTTGTAGTAAGGAAAGTGATTAACCAACTTAATGATTACGGTGAACCATCACTGGCATTTGACTTGAAAGACATCTTTGACACTTGCTTGCTGTGTGCGAAGGAAAATTTGTGAGTGCAACCTTTATATAAAAGGTGTCTTGCATGAACGCACAACCAAGTTAACTGAGAACTACCCTGTCTCAAATTAAAATTGAGGGTTTTTTAATTTGGAAAGGAAAACTCCTACTTCAAGGCTTAAAGGGGTTAAAGAGGGTCTATCTCCCTTATATCTTCGGTGTTTGGGGATTTGAAATAGTGCCTTACATCATCAGAGAGGTTTTATTCAAAATCACACAACAAGAGATCTTGCGCTTTCAATTTCGTCATCCTCCTTCCAATTCTCTGCCTAAGCAAGAGATCGGGTAGCATTGGCATTATAAAACATAAAAGCATTTTATGAGTGAATACAAATGGATTTCTTCAAGACAAACATAGTCATTGCATTAATCATTCAAAACAAACAAGTTCTTACATGCAAATCATCCTTCTACAATCAAAGAAATAACAACAAATGCAAGCAAACAAACAAACAGCCTGATGATCTTGGGAATGAGCTCTCCTCTTGATTTCACCGGCTTGTAAAAGACTCTCTTGAGTCTTCATATTCATCAGCGTAGAGGCATTTCATTCACAAATGGACTTTTTCTCTTGAAGGTCAGCACCTCATCGTCGATCATCTCTTGAACCTTTTTCTTGGAAAACCTTGCACTATTCAATCGGATGCCCCATTGCTCCATCATGAAACTCACAACTGGTATCTGGGTTGTACCAAGGAGGGCAGGATTTCTTGGATCTAGTCTTTCGGGGTGCCATCACAGAGTTTCGGGCAAAATAAGACCATAATTGACTGTAAGTCATTGGGATTGGATCAAACTGGTGAGTCTCTCCTTCTGGACTATTGGGAGGTCTCTGCTAATTCTGACGCTGATTATGATAATTCAGATTCCGAGCTTGTCGATTCTGACGTTGATCTTGAGGAACCAACCTTTGTTGCTGGAACGGAAGTCCACGAGGCAGTGGTTGCTGGCACTGAACAGGCGATGCATACTGATATTTGTGATAAGGCACCAGAACTGGAGCTTGCAAGATTTGAGGAGAATCCAAAATTGCATCAACTTTAGCATTTTTTCCTCTTGGGAATCACTAACAGATTTCTCTTCATCAGCTTGGCTATTTGAGTCATCTTAGATTCTTCCACTTTTGAATGCGTCTTCGATGTTTACTCTGACTTCCAGAATTTTAGAGAACTCTAACGGCACAACGCCTACCATTCTGACATAATAAGAGTCTAACAACATTCTTAGAAACATCTTGGCCAGTTCTTTCTCTTGGAGTGGTGGATGAACTTGGGATACTAATTATTTCCACCACTGTGCGTACTCCCTGAAGGATTCGTTGTCCTTTTGACTCTTGCACATCAATTTATCATTGTCTAGAGCCATGTCCACATTGTAATTGTACTGCTTCACAAAAGCGTCAGCTAGGTCTCCCCAAGATTGAATATGGTCTCTTTCTAGCTTCATATACCACATCAAGCATGCCCCACATAAACTTTCTTGAAAGCAGTGAATCATCAGCTTGTCGTTGTCGATATAAGCGGTCATCTTTCGACAGAACATCGTCAAATGGTACCTTGGACAACTAACACCCTTGTATATTTCAAAGACACACATTTTGAACTTCGGGGGAATAACCACGCCCGGAACCAGACACAAGTCGTGAGCCTTAAGACCAGATGCATTGAGTCCTTTCATCATCTTCAATTGTTTCTCGAGATCAAAAACTCCTTTCTCGATTTCTGCAACCCTAGGATCACTCACCTTTGTCACATGGGGGGCATTCTCAGGATTTGACATATACCTCGGAAATCGGGGATCTCTTTCATCAACTTGAATCTTGCACAGGATGAGATCGAATAGGAACATCCCCTTGTGGAGCATTGTCGTCAGGAGGAAAACCAAACATCGGGTTAGTCATCACTCTAAAGCCTGACATGGGATCCACATTCTCTATCCTCTCCATTATCCTTCAGCAACTACTTCAAGCTTGGTTTGAATACCAGGAAATCAGCTGATTGATACAAGGACAGAAGGCCGAATGAGTTGTTTAGGGAAAATCATGCAAATGATGCAATGCTACATGATGCATGTTGTGCGGATGCAAATTAATTTCAAGGAACTCAAAAGTTATGTTTGCAAACACCATAAAATGGATAACACTTAGAATGATTGAAAAGTCTCATTTGATTGAAAAGTTGAAGGATTACAAAATAGAGTACAACTTCCAAAATCCATGGTAAAACTTATGATATTTGCAAGATAACTCTAAGTTCCTTGAAAAAGGTAGAAAAAATGGTGCATGAATGCATGGATGGATGCAATACACAAACACACGTATACATATATTCACATATATACAGGTATATATAGACAACAAACAAGGGTCTAGGTTTGGAGATCACGAGCATGGAGCCATGGTCTACCCATCCCAAATGGTGTGTATTATGGGTTTATGATCTGTGGAACAGGGTCTAAAAAGTTCCCAGAGTCATTGATAAATCTTTCGGATATTATCGACCTACACGACTACTCATGCGGGTTAATAATATTCTCAAGATGAACTCGTCTGAGTGTAGTATCGCATGACAACCATCACAGGTCTACACCTGGATGATCACTGCACTACGTCCTACAAAGGCTAAGTGAGGTAAAGGGATACTAATGGTCCTTAGTCTCACGGACTCCTAGGTCAGAAAGAGTGATATCAATACGGCTACTCGCATCAGACATCAGTAATCCCAAAGGGGCCTCCACTAAGCGTGGTCATCATATGTTAGGCATGTTAGGATTACTCCCAACAGCCAACTATTGATTACACCACAATCCTATCATAGGTGCACTCAAGCCCGGGTTAGGACTTACCCCACCACTCAAATGTAACAACCCTGCCAAACAGAAAAACCCAAGCAGACAGATATATACAAATATACAGGTATACAAATATACAACAAATATAAGTATACAAACAAATAACACATAAAACAAGATAGGTGTAACCCTCTCTTGGGGAGTCCCGAGTGAAGTCGCCATTTCTGTCGCGGTGAGAATCAGATACCAAGCTATTAATTAACTTGAATCACAAATCATAATTCACCACCAATCTTTAATTTATCCAAGGGAAGGGAAAAAGAACGAATAACCCATGAGTATCCAATGCAATGCAAAACAAGAGAGAATCTAAGGTTCGGGGGTTGGTTATACCTAGGGAAGGTGCTAACATCCTAAGTATCTGTAGTACTCTACATAAACCTCTTGTCTTATTATTTTATTTGTTATCTATCTGTTAAAATTGTAAAGGGAAAAAGACCTAGGGGTATATACACTAAGTATGCTCGCCAAGACATCGCATCTCATGCCTACGTATCCTGACGGGAATGGAATCAGAGCATTCGTAGTTCCCCTCACCACGGGAGTAAAAGGGTGTAAAAGAAAAGGTTGCTCGCCAAGGATTGACCTTGTGCCTACGTATTCTCAAAAGGAACTTTGAGAAATCAGAGCGTCCGTAGTTCGGACTACTACGGATAAAAGCAATGTTTGTTGGTTGGTTAAGAGAAGAGACAACTTGTCATCTTAAGTAGAATACTCAACTGAACCACCATAAACATGCGGAAGATGGATCTTTGCTTCACATTAAGGGAAGGGCTCTGACTCGAAAATCAGATCGACAAGTATGCCACATACCTCTTTCAAGTGGAAAAGAATCAATGTTTTTCTCAACTATGTCATAGGGTAGGAGATTTACATCTCAATTAGGGATGACTCATGTCTAATCTCTCTTGGGAGATAAAGGGAGACTAACTGTAAGTTGTCTAAGTTAAACATCCTAAGGGAAACTATCATGAGTAGTTATCCTAAGGGAATCCGTCTGAAGGGAATGAATCTAAATATGTACATCCTAAGGTAATCAACCTATAGGGAAAACAGGGATCATGCACAAAGGTAGAATGCAAAAGAACATAACTGTATAGTCAACAATATGTCCTTCCCTTGGACTCAATAATAGGCAACATAAAGGCTCAAGAGCCACAAATGGATATCAGACAGAGTAAGCATCATGAGAATAATGTACAATGAGAAAACAGTAAAGTTAAGAGCATGAACATGCATAAAGTAAAAAGTAAGAGATGAAAGGATCTAACAAAAAAGATGGCGCATGACAAGCGTTCCCCTCTACTGGACCAACGAGCCACCAATATAGACAAAGCAACACAACTGATGCAAGGTCTCCAAATCTCAACTCCAATAGCATAGGGAAGGGTCCTAGATCTAAGTCCACAGTCAAAAGCTCGAGATATTAACCACAATCCAAAAATTTAAAGTTTTAGGGTTTCGATAGTTTTATTGAGTGTTTTGAATGAAGTATGAACAAGATAAGATGACAGTATGAATATGAACAATGATAATAATACGAACAGTGATATATTAACAGAAATTAAATCAAGAGTATATAGACAAAAATTAAAGTTAGTGGTCAATTGGTAATCGGATGAATCAGGTCCACTTTAGCGCTAAACCATCGTAGCACGATCCATGATGAAGATCATACTATAGGAGGTCGCGCAACCGATCTATGTGCTAAAACACGATAGAGAAATGATATTGAGGATCATTCTCCAAAGAAATTGTGCCACACGAAAAGAAAAGGTGACAATCTCGTCTTAATCACAAACTTTTGTCGATTAATCGAAGGTAACCTGTCACGATCTCAAAGTATATAAAGTGATCTTGATGATCACTCACTACAGATTTGGAATAATGAAGGTTAATCACTTCAACTATCAACATTCGTGAAAAAAAAGACTTCATCGATCAAAAATGAAAATAGAAGAAGAAGATGATGCGGAATGAAATGGAAATCGAAATGAGATAGAAATGGTCTCCTCTTAATCAAGATTTAAATTGATAAATCGATAATCTTTGATTTTAGATTTTCATTGACCAATAAAAAAAGAAAATGGTCTCATATTGATCAAGGTTTTGAATCGAGATCTTTTGTTATATCATCGACCAAAAATAATGAAAATGAAAATTGATCAAACCCTAAAAAAAATTAAACAAAAGAAAATTAATAGTTTAGAAAACAAGAATTCCAAAAGCCCATATGATTAGACAAGAGGATCATATGGGCTATGAAAAGCCCATCACCTTCTTATTCAAGAAATGAGAAAAAAACATATACAAAACAAAATAATGGGCCAAGCCCAATGGAAGGTTAAAACCAAAGAAGAAGGAAACCTAATAGTATCAGCATCACATTTTCAACCCAATATACTGAAACATGATATTTTTAGTCAAAAAGCAAACGAAAACTATATAGTGAGAGCAGAGCATCAAGTTAAATCAACTATTGGATTTTTTCTAAAAAATAAATTAAAAAAACACACACTCAGAATTCCAAAACTTCATCACTGCGTCTCAAGATCGATGAAAAAACGTCGGCGGTTCAACCTTCTTTTTCCGCATCAGATCTCGTTTCTCTCTCCTTAGCTTCTCCCTCTTCTCGAGCTCTTCCTTCGGCTTCGCGTCTCTCACGGCGCGGGTGCGGCTTCCTTATCGCGATTGGAAATGGCGAGCGGTTGCAGCAAGGGTGGTTTGTGTTGTTGCGGAAAAGCGTTGAAAGGTTTGTTTGTTGTTTACGACGAAAACGGTGGAGGAAATGGTGGGGTTTATGTTTGTCGGCAAAAGCGGAGAAAGTTTGGTTGTTGGAAGTTATGGTGATGTGGTGTGTCGTATTGTGCTGGAGTGAAAACCGGTCTTGAGGCAGTGGGAATGAAGGTTTTAGTTGATTGAAGAAGCTTGTTATGGGTTGTCATGAAGGTGAGTTGAATTGGAAATGGAGGTTTACAGGTAAGTGTTGTGTTTTGTGTTGTTTTGTTGTGGAGAGTTTGGTAGAGGCGAATGAAGGTGCTTTGTGATAGTCAAGGGGTAAGGTGAGAGTTTTAACAAAGGGAGAAGGAGAGGTGTTGTTGTTGTAGTGAGACGGTGGTGTATTTCGTGTGAATGCTCAGTGGATGCGAGTTAAGTGTCAAATGGACATGGGTATGAGTTTTTATGGGAGAAGTGAAGTGATGATGGAAGAGAAACAGGTTGTTGAAGGATCACGGTTTATGTTGCTGCTTCCTTTTTTGTTCTTTTGGATAAAGAATAAAGTATAGGTGTGGGCCATACATGTGGAAAGTGGAGAGGAATGGAGAGGGAGAATGTTGCGCATGAGAGAGAGAGAAGTTATTAGCAGGGAGGCATGAATGGTTAAAGGTGAGTCGCTATAAAGTGGATGGTGTTTGATATTATGTTTTTTTTCCTTTTCCTGTGCGTATGGCTTTATGTGGAAAAATGAAAACAAGAGGGTACATGGAGAGTAATGATTTTCTTTTGTCCTTTTTTGTGAGGTATGAAAATGATAAAATATAAAAAGTTGTATGTTTTGTTGGTGGGGCAATGATGCGCAGAGTGTAGCATGTGGCTGGAGGTTTAATGTGTACGTTGGTCTACATGCATAGCCAAAGATGTTATTCATACAAATGAATACAAACAAAACCTGACCTCTAAACTTGTTAACTAAGTTTTATAAAAAATGGAGACAAACAAAATTAAATAATAAATTAAATTATAAATATCAAATAAAACTTAGACTTAAAAGAAAAATCTAATTGATTAAAAAAAATACTAATTAAAAATAAAAATAAAATCCATATATATATATATATATATATATATATATATATATATATAAATGAATAATAATAAAATCTGGATTAATATAATCAAATTGATAATAAAGAACAAAAAGTTAATTAAAAGAAAAAAAAAGGAATAAAATCGGAAAATCGGACCAGAATCGAAGTGCTCAGAAAAATAAAACGAACACACCAAAATGATCAGCGCAAAATAAACTTATCGATAAAATACAGCGTTTGGTCAAGTTTTGAAATAAATTTTACTCGCTAAAACAACTTAAACTGATAAAAAATGTGACTGAAAAGTGGTCGAAAAAATTAAAATGGGCACGTCAGGTTAAACTACGTGAAACATAGATTAATCTCACTAACGTCTGCATGCTCGATTTTAAAATTCTTCGTTCATTGATTTTTCACACAGTCGACTTTTGGTTTGACCGATTCGACTGTAAATTCCAACAAATTTATTATGGCTGATAAATTGGGTATTATGCAAGATGAGATGCGTGATATGCTATGCAGACGATGCAAAGCGAAAAATGCAGAATCTTAGGGTCAAAAATTAGGGTGTGACAGTAACTCTCTGCCCACAAGCTGTGAAAAACTTATTCACTTTGCAACTGCAAAATTCTGTGAATTCAAGTTACGAGAATAAGGGTTACTCCCTCTATTTATAGTTTTAGGTTAGCTTGCTCCCTAAGCCAAAGCCCAACACACAAAATCCCAAAATATCCAATTTATCTAACACTACTAAAATAGGCCTAAGTCAAAATTCTGACGAGCAATCTGCTTCAACATTTTGACACACACATACACTAGGCTAATTTCGACACATCCTTCTTTCCGTCGAGCACTACCTGCTTCGACACAAGGAATTGCATTCTCAATACACCACCTAATTCATTGTGTCTAAGCTATCTATATTCATCATATCTCTTAGTCTTCTGAACACTTCGACCTGCACTCCCTTCATCATGATATCTGCAATCTGATTCTCAGTTCTACAGTGTTCCAAGTTCATCTTCCCTTCTGCTACCTGCTCACGAAGATAGTGAAACCTCATTTCGATGTGCTTGCTTCGTCCATGTGCTATCAGATTCTTCTCCATATTAATAGCATACATGCTATTGATCTTCATGATAATTGCTCCATGACTCTTTGATGTATTATCTTCGACCAGGTTCACCATCCACTTTGCTTGACATGCACAAAGAGAAGAAGATATGTACTTTGCGTCGCACGACGACAATGCCACTACTGGATCCTTTCTCGAATTCCGTGAAACAAGTGCACCACCTAGCTTAAACACATAGCCAGCTGTGGATTTTCTATCCTCACCATCACTACACAAACTTGAGTCGGTGTATCCCACTAACTTGCATTCTTTTCCTTCATCAGTTACAGGAAACAAAATTCCATTGTCGAGAGTTTCTTTCAGATACCTTAGTATCCTCTTCGTCGGTGTTAGGTGTGATACCTTTGGCTTCTGCATGAATCTACTCACCATATCTACATTGTATGCTAGATCAGACCTTGTTTGAAAAAGGTATCTTAATGACCCAATAAGTCTTATGTACTGAGTTGGATCGACATCATCTTCATCTGATTCTTTCGATAGTTGCAATTTAGGCTTAGATGGAGTCGAAGTTGGGTTGCAATATTGTATCTCGAATCTCTTGAGTATTCCACATGCATATCTTCTTTGGTGCATCATCAAACCTCTACTGCTCTTGTAGAATTCAATGCCATGGAAGTATGAGAGGTTTCCCAAGTCTGACATTTCAAACTCCTCACTTAGGTCATGTTTGAAATCTTCGATTTCCTTCTTGCAACTTCCTGTTATCAATAGGTCATCGACATAGAGACATAGTATAAGAAATTCACTCTTGCTTCTTCTTACATATACTCCATGCTCAGTTGTGCACTTTACAAATTCCTTCTCCCTTAGAAAACTATCTGTCTTTTTATTCCAAGCTCTTGGAGTTTGTTTAAGTCCATACAGGGTTTTATGCAACCTGTATACCTTGTTTTCTTCGTCTTGTTTCACAAACCCAACTGATTATGCGACATAAACTTCTTCATCTAATGGGCCATTCATGAATGCACATTTCAAATATATCTGAAATATGTGTCAATTGTTCATGTTTGCTATACCAACGACCAACCTGATTATTTTAATCCTAGTAACAGGTGTAAAAACTTCGTCGAGGTCGATTCCTTCTTTTTGAAAAAATCCTTTCCCACAATCTCGCCTTGTGTCGAGTTACTTCTCCTTTGGGATTAAATTTTACCTTGTATACCCACTTCACATTGATTGCCTTCTTGCCTTGAGGCAATTCGACAAGTGACCAACTGTTGTTGACTTCGATGGACTCTAGTTCCTCATTCATTGCTTTCTTCCACTTTGAATCTTTCAATGCCTCAACTATATTCACTCGTTCGACATCTGCATAGAAAACATAGTATATCAACTCGCCTTCTTCATCGACCACATCATTTGATGTAATCACACATTCTTGCAACCTTACATGCATGTGTCTTGTTCTTTGAGGTCTGCTTGGGCCTGCTTCACCTCTGACTTCTTCTTGTCAAACTACTCTTTCGACTTCACTAGTTGGTTATTCACATAAGATTCTCACTAAATCCTTCTTAACATTCACAATCCAATCCCATTATTTAAGCTCATCTATGATCACTACTTGCTTGTTCACTGGGTCGAACAACTTGTATCCTCCAGTCAAATGATATCCTATCAAGATCATTTGACTCGACTTGTCATCAAGTTTTTTTCTCAACTGATCTGGAACATGTCTATGTGCTATAGATCAAAACACCTTCAAATTACTCAGGATAAGCTTGACATCAGACCAACACTCTTCTGGTGTAACTCCTTATAACCTTTTCGTCGGACATCTATTCAAGATGTATGTTGCAGTCGACACAGCTTCTCCCCATAATTCTTTGGGTAGATGCTTGCATTTCAACATACTTCTCACTATATTCATGATGGTTCTATTCTTCCATTTTGCAGTTCCATTCCGCTGTGGAGTGTAGGGTAGTACCACCTCACGCACAATCCTTTCTTTTTCACATGATGCATCGAAATCTTTCGACACATACTCTCCACCACCATCAGCCCTCAGAATATTTAGCTTTCGACAACTTTGTCTTTCGACCATAAATTTAAATTTGGCAAATACCTCGATCACTTCACTTTTCTTCTTGATCAGGTAAATCCACAATTTTCAACTGAAATCATTTATGAAAGTGACAAAGTATCTGTTACCTTCAATTGAATCCACCTGGACAGAACCACACACATCAGAGTATATGACTTCAAGAATTGCCTTCGACTTGCTTCTTGCATCCTTGCTGAAACTATTCTTGTGTTGCTTTGCCTGAACACATTCTTCACACACATCATTTGGAATTTCGATTTCTGCTAATCCTGAAACCATATCTTTTCTCTTCAGATCTCTGATGTCTTTAAAGTTGAGATGACCAAGTCTATAGTGCCATATTCATTCGTCCCTGCTAGCTGCAGTTGCAAGGCACTTATGCTTTATTACATTAAGCCTAATCTTAAAGGTTCTATTCTGAGACATTGGAGCCTTCAAGATTAACCTTCCATTTGAGTCGAGAACTCTCATCATCTTGTCTTCAATCGATACCTTGTAGTTCTTTTCAACCAACTGCCATATGCTAAGCAAATTGCTCTTCATGCCTGGTATGTATAACACATTGGAAATTACTGACCTTTTGCCATCTTTCCTCACAATCAGAACATCACCGATACCTTCAACTGCTAGAGTATTGTAATTTGCAAATTTTACCATGTTATTTATTGAGGGCTTTATGTTGACAAACCAGTCTTTCTTACCAGTCATGTGTGATGAGCATCTTGAGTCCAAATACCATTGGTCCTGAAATCTTTCTTCATCTCTTGTTGTGACCATCAACAACATCTCTTGTTCTTCATGTTTCGCCAACTTTGCATCAGTTTCTTGATTCTTCTGCTTTTCAGGACAATTACTAGAATAGTGACCATACTTCTGACAATTAAAACACTGAATGTGACTTTAGTAGGGTTTTCGACCACCACCTCTTCCTCTACCTGCAGCACCACCTCTTTGGTTGCCTTGGTTCCAGAGTTTTCTCTAATTCGACCAATTTTCTTCTTGTTGATTTCGACCAGTCGAATTGTTGTAGCCTCATTTGCCTTTGTTGTCATTCCAACTTTCTTTGCCTTTCTTTCTTTTTGCTGACTGCGCTTGCAAAACCGCATCACTCTTCGACTTTTCTGCAGCTCTTTCAGCCATTATTTGTTCATGAGATTCAAGCGTCCCTTTAAGCTCTTCCTTTGTCAATGTTGATAAGTCTTTAGACTCTTATATGGCTACTACCACGTGGTCAAATTTTGGAGCCAATGACCTCAAGATCTTTGCAACAACTGATCTTGATGTCAACACTTCTCCACATACCTTGATTTGATTCGGTAGTTTTGTAACCCTAGTGAAAACATATGTTATGCTTTCAATATCTTCCACCTGAAGCAATTCATAGATTCTTTTGTGAGTTTGTAACCTCACCTTTTTCATTTTTTTTGCACCTTTCGCTGATTTCTCCAGAATTTCCCATGCTTCTTTCGCTGATTTTACATCACTAACCTTTCAAAATTATCTGGATCAACACATTGATGAATTATAAAGAGAGCTTTATAATCTTTCTTCTTCAATTCTTTGTGTGTGGTCTTTTCTTGATCCGTCGCGTTTTCTGCAAGCGGTGTTATTCCTTCCTTCACAAGATCCCAAAGATCTTGATAACAGAAGACAACCTTCATCTGCTTGAACCAATTCTCATAATTATTGTTCTTTAGAATCAGAAGACTCGCTGGAAAATGCCCGTTTGAATTATTCATTGCCATCGTGATTTTCTTCCCACGAATTGCTCAACCAGTGCTCTAGATACCAGATGTTGAAAATCCACTACAACCTATAGAGAATTTCTATCAATCTTGATGAACAAGATTATTATCGATACACAATAACAATGAAAAGAAAGAAAAAATGTAGAAGAAAGAAAATTAGGGTTTGACAAAATATAGAAGATGATAATTTCTGCAAAGTAACTCTTTGCGCATGTACTGTGCAAAATTTATTCACTTTGCAACTGTAAAATTCAGTGAATTCAAGTTGTTACAAGAATATGGGTTACTCCCTCTATTTATAGTTTTAGGTTACTTTGCTCTCTAAACCAAAGTCCAAAACACAAAAACCTAAAATATCAAATTTAGCTAACACTACTAAAATAGGTCTAAGTCAAAATCCTGTCAAGCAACCTGCTTCGACATTTCGACACACACATACACTAAGCTAATTTCGACACATCCTTCTTCCTGTCGAGCACTATCTGCTTCGACACAAGAAATTACATTCTCAACATAACTTCATTATTAGTTGTTGGGTCCAATCTAAAGACCCTATCCCAAATATCCTTACTCAAAATGTAGACTCTTGCCCGAAGACCGCACACACGATCCGAGTCATTATGTCATCATCAATCATTAGATTCAATCCAACGGTCTCCCGCATTCCATGCCGCGTCAACCGGAAGCGATTTTAACCGTCCACCATATATAAACCTCAATCTTTGATTTAACTGATTTGATCAACTTGATCGGAATAACATCCAAGTGAAAATTTTTAAAAGTAGAGGTGTGTGCCACAATTGAAGCAGTTGCAAAATTAAATGAAATTTCTTGTAGTTGCTTAAAAAAGTTGTGAGAGTGACAAAAACTTGTTTTCCATCTTTGCTTTCTTCCATAGATAATAAATAATAGAGTAAATCTTAAGAAAAGACTGCATCAAAAATCACTGCCAATTCATTTTTCTAATGTTACATATCCATCATCAACTATCATTCCTTTTGCATGAACATAAATCATAAAACGTCTGTATTTTTTAACTGATGCCTGATTAAAGAAAGAACGGATAATCAGTCAAAATGTAAATATGCACCGTTCGATCATTGATCGAACGGACATTGTTGTTTCGAATGTGTGAATGCGGAATCAAGAAGGAATACAAATTAAAAAACATAAGGGTTAAGGTTATTATACCAAGGCGCGATTTTCAGACGATTGATTTGGTGTCGATGGAGTTTCACACGATTGTGGTTCTCTCTTTCCAAGACAGTAAAAATTGAGATAATCTTGTGGATGATAACACTCAGATAGACCTGCTTTTGCAAGTGCATCTGCAACAATCTTGTACATCATAGATTTGTCCCTGCCAGAACAAAATTTCTTGAACAGCAGCACTAGTCGGTACTCCTTCTGGCCACATTGGTATAACTATATACACAGAAAATCGTTCGTTCGCGCTTATCTTGCTCGCAATTTTTAAGGCTATCTCCATCGGAAGCAAGTAATTTGCGCCTGTTGAAGAAAACAAATTAAAAGAAAATACTTATCAATGTATATGTGCTTGTAATAAGCCTTTAAACCATATTGTAACATTGTTGAAACTTTATGTACCTGCATTTTCATATGAAGGCCAATGATACGAAGAGCCGAGAAAATATTGATTCTCAATATAAATGAAGCGTTGAGCAGATCTTATTGCTTTTACGTAAGCTGTGTGGATGCTTTGATCAACTTTAAAATTTTTACCTCATAAAAGATGCTGCAGAAAGTTGATAAATATAATAGAAGTTAAAGAAAAAGACTAATTGTTTTCAGAATAACTAGAAATCACATTGCAATGCAAATTAAGCAAATCAAAATAAGGTTAAAAAATAACGAAGCACGTACAATCTTGTTCTCACCTGAGCCTTTGCTTTGTCGAAATCTTTTGGAAATCCTTCACCGATCCTGAATCTATGGACCAAAATACCTGTATTTAATACTTGTTCATAATAATCTTTAATCATCTAACGATTATAATTGATTGAAAGTGTATACCAAATAAATCAGTACTAATATAAAGATACCTGAACATGCCAACTCTCGGGATCAGTTTCTTTGGTTACACGAACGGATTTATCATCATCAGGACCAGAAGATGGTTTAACAATCCATGAAAAACGGTCTAGCCTTAGCAAAGCATCATTGTGCCAATTTGTCACCTTTCGAAGTCTTAAATCGTGCCATTTTTTAGCCTTCCGTGATCTTTGTTCAAAATTAGTCAGTATATCATATGCAGCCGGACCTTCAATTTTGCAATGTAAGTCATGCCACGGTTGCCTTGGTGCACGAGAGTTAGAATTTAACTGCATCATACATCATAAAATTTCAACACAATACTACTTAATGTTAATTTCCTATTTCCTATTTAAACATGCAATCGAGTAATAAAGGAAAAGATTTACAGAATTCGTCATAACCTTACAGATTCCTATATGTATCTATTATGTAATGTCAAGGGCAAGACAAATGAAGGAAATAATAGAAAACTAGAACAAAAAAATCAAAGAGAAAAAGAAAGAAAACGATTTTGAGACGTTGGGTCTTTCAAATCCTTTTATCAGCGCTCTTTCAATTCGCACGAGTTACTGGCCCGATTAGTTACCGAATTGTGTATATTGTCCTACTCCTTCCGTATTCTGCAGCTAGTAAAATTTCAATCCCAAAAAAGCACGGAAGATGTAACATCAGCAATGACTAATGTGACTATTAGCCATTAGCAATGACTATAACTAATGTGATTATTATTAGCCATTAGCAAGGACTGTAGTTAAAAAGTCATGTCAGTAGCTAGCGACTCTAACATGGTGAGAGAATTAGTAACAAGCATGCCAAACTGATTGTACTTCAAATTTGTCGGCATAAGAATCGAAGTGATGATAGCATAATATTTTGTGATTCAGTTTGCAGACATACATAGAATGGATTAGGATATTAGCTCAAGTACAATATACATTCCCAAACTCCATTATAGAGTTGATTTCAATATGTGTGTGTTTGACAATTTATCTGGTTATGAACTAATGATGAGAAATCTCCTGGCTGTTGTAGCTACAGTTCTCTTAAAATTATGGAGGTATACAAAAAACACAGAGGTTGTGATAAATGTTCATTCATTAGTAAAAAGAATGACTACTAGTGTATGGGTCCCATACTTAGAATTCTAACACCTTCCCTCAAGACTAAGGTATACAATCCTACTCAAAAATTGATAGTTAATTAATGTTTACCAATGATACCTAATAATTTGCTTACATAATCATCCCGATGATTTTCAGCCGTCACTTCTTTAAGGACTTAGGACTTGGTTTTTGTTAAATTGAACATAATTAGGGAAGTATTTCATAAACTACAGGCAAATTTATTTGAAGGGAAACAATTCAACTTTTGGCTGCTTTAGTTTTTATAGCATTTTAGGAAACTCTAGATTCAGTCTTGTTCTAACAAATGTTATATTTCAAAATTATCAGTTAACAAAATTTGGCTGAGTTTTAAACTAAAAAGAGATGACAAGAGTTGTTACCTATTCAGTTTTGTCGTCGCAGAAAATGAGAGCCACTTCTTTGTACGAACAAAATCACTTTGAGAACAAAATCACTTTGAGAAGAAAATGTATGTGAATCATTATGTAAAAACAAAATAACATTAATGTTATATAAGAGCAAGTTGCAGAAGTGTTGAGCTAACTCAAACACTAGTCGACTCCAAATTATTGTATTAAAGTCCCAAATTGCCGAGTTAGCAAATAAGCAGAAAAGATGTCGGATATAAAACACACAGCTGACATGCAATTCAACTCATACCTTTCTCGGCCTTTTGGCTAAGATCAAGTGTAGTATCTGTTCTTATCAGTTTAATATCTGATATGTGGGCCAATGGTCCACACGATATTAAATTTATTTCTTGAGGGGGAGAGTCAATTACAATAGCTTGCTATTGGGTCTCTTAAGTGTCGCTTTTGCGTTGCACTACTGCAATAGCCAGGCACACCCCACCAAACATAGTTCAAATTTTTTGTCATTAACTAGTCAATACAAAGGTTCACAAATTGAATAAATATGCTTCAAGGGTACAATTTCCAAATAGTGAAGTAGTATTTATAGGTCCACAAACATTGAAGTGGTCCAATTAAAGTTTTTTTGTGAATTAGTCAGATGTATGTTTTCTTGTGCCCACACAAAATGGTTATTTCTTGTTAAATATTCCAAGAAATTGATTGCATTCTTTTTGATAAATGATTCATCAAATATTTTTAATAACGGATCGAAGTGCATCTTAAATCTCTGGTAGAAATTCATTATTACTTTATAATTATTATTTTGTAGATAAACAAATGTAGTTGTTATCTTAGTATTTTATCCAATACCCGTTTTTGAACAAGGGTCATTTAACTCTTTTAACTCTTAACTCTTAACACAAACATGTTGAGCTACATGGTTGTCTCTACTTCATTGAAAATATCTTATTGTTAACCAATGGCTTTCCCTTTCTTTACATCAAACACCCTAGCCATTTAAATAAATTGATTATAATTAATAGCATTAGCAACCTTAAGAATTAAATTTTCACAAGTGCCTAACCTTGGCAGAAGATATTGGACAGGCAAGACATTGGTCAAAGATACTGTGTTCATGTACTTGGAGAACTTGTGATGTTCAATACTGTCTTAAGTCAAAATGAACCATTTCCCCATGGAGACGTAAAGGAGAGAATGTTATAACACTACTTAGAATGTTATACAAGCTAATTACTTAAAAGTAGAAAGCAAAGCTAAATCCCACTTACTGCATTCCAAGTACTAAGACCACACCTTAAACTAATCACTTTCTTGTTACCGTAGTTGCGTTGGTGAAATCATGTGCACCATTTGACATGTTACGCAACCGAAAAACCAACTTCAACACAAGTTGGAGTTAATGACTACATAGTTTTATGATGATGTAGTGGAGTAGAATAAGGTAGTTAGTATTCATTCAGCTGTCTGGTGAAAGATCTCAATATTAAACACATGAATAGGGAAGTTAAAATTCATTGCAAATACCAGTTTTCGATTCAACTAATAGTAAGAAGGAACGAAAAATCCAATCCGATAATCAGAGCCAAAGTGAACTTGTCATGCTTGAAGTTGGTCGATTTCATCAGGCTCTGGTTTTGCTCCCAAAACTGACTCAGATTTCTCTAATGCTTCCTCGTACTTAGCGTTCCTTAGGAATTTAAACAAGAAAGTAATGGACATTAGGATTATCAGGAAGATACCAATAATTTGTTTAATCCTAATCTAGATATACTCCTAGAAAATTGGATGCTTTGAAATTAAAGCTATTTTTTTTCTCAAACAAAGCGTTGCAGATTACAATTACATATAAAAATGCCATGTCCATCTTTGTCTTTACAAGAATAAAAAGAGCTCTATCAATTTGCTACTCTAACAGCCCCTCAACACTAAGGGATACAAACCTGCTCAAAAATAGATAGTTAAATAATGTTGTTATTCAATGCATGTTTAATAAAAAATTCACACTTTGGTTAATTAAAGCTGCAATAATTTGATTGTTCTGCCATAACAAGCTCTTATTTTTGTATAAAATAATAGTTTTCAACTGAACTAACAATTCAACAAAAAAAGGAGAAGAATTGGTACTTAGCATTTAAAGAAACATCTTTCCACACTAAAATATTTGTTAAGCACGCTACTAGAAAATGAAACAATACAAGTCATCAAACTAATAAAAAATGTAGTTTTGCTGTCAATATATTTTCAACAATGGCAGAACTTGCTCTAAAATATCAATGTCTTGATGTTTAATCACTAACTGATTTTTCGGTTCCATGGGCCCTCTTGAGAAAGACTTACACCCAAGGCTGGTTCTGTGTATATGCATTTAGCTTTCATTGTTGTCTTGATGTATTTCCTAATTATGAACAGATGGGTTTTGTTTATAGCATTTCAAAAAACTCTAGATGCAGTCTTATTCTACCAAATGTTATATTTCAAAATTGTTGTCTGATGCTAACAAATTTTGGCCGAGTTTTAAACAAAAATGAGATGCCAAGAGTTGTTACTTTATTTAATTTCGAAGTTGCGGCAATCTGTAAAAAAATGAGGAGCCACTGCTTACTCATCTTTGCATGAATGAAATCACTTTGAGCAGAAAATAAATATGAAGTATACAATTTCCCTCTTGGTTTAGTTAATGTTACATGAGAGCAAGCCACATTAGCATACTTGTGTTGACAAGAACACTAGTAGACTCCTAATTATTGTATTAAAGTCCCACATCACCGAGTTAGTAAAGAAGACGAAAATATGTCAGATATAAAAGACACAATAATCATGCATTTCAACTCATACCTTTCTCGGCCTTTTGGCTAAGATCAAGTGTAGTATCTGTTCTTATCAGTTTAATATCTGATATGTGGGTCATTGGTCCACACGATATTAAATTTATTTCTTGAGGGGGAGAGGCCACCACAATAGCTTGCTATTGGGTCTCTTAAGTGTCGCTTTTGCGTTGCACTATTGCCTTGGCCTGGCACACCCCACCAAACCTAGTTCAAATTTGTGGTTGTATCAAACTATCAACTATATTTCTGCTTTTATTTTACATATAGTATTATGGTTGTCCTACTCCTCTCATTATTTTCTTTATGTCCATGCAGTCTTACACAAGTTGGGAAATACATTGCCTATCCTTCATGTATTACATTGACAAATGATGATGCATTTCAACTCATACCTTTCTTTTTTGACTAAGATCTTTTGTGTTGCACTACTGCAATACCCTGGCCCACCCCACTAAATGTTCAAAAGTCTAATTTATTTGTATTTAATTTAACATATTTAATTCAGCGTATAAATTGTCAAATTGTGCATCTTTGTACGGTATTTTTTTTATATTATGAGAATGTTTCTCCATTTTTGTAATCATAATAATGGTAGAATCTAATTAGATTGGAGAAACAAGTTTTGTTTCTGTGCAAATTTTGGATCTCAGTTGTTTGACATAGGGAAACACAACTTAGTCTAACATTTTGGTCGAATATTTGAAGGACAGTGTCAAACTTGAAAGGAACGATTAGAAGCGGACTATATTAGTATCCAACTCGGACGTGGAGTAGTTCAGTAGCTATCACACATCAAACTGTAGGTACATATCTTGATGTTTGTAAATCAAAGAAATTTAAGCTAAAACATTCACACATTTTTAAGAAGTTCTAAGGCTAGACATGAATGACCCAATTGAATCCAAAAAATACTCAATTCATTAAATGCACAATCCAAAAAATTACCCCAAAGTGAAAATAAGGAAACAGATTCAATGCACAATCCCAAGCCAATAAAAAGTGCATTAAATAATCCTGGTAATACAGATTCACGACCAAGTAGCATGTGAGCCGCAACACCAAAAGTGAAAATAAGAAATTATTGTCCCATCCAATATATGAACCCACCGCCAAAAAGAGATGGTTCAAGGGGCTAGGCTCACCAGGTGTTGTGGGCTAGCAGTGCAGCAGCCCATAATCCCTCCACTGTCGGGAGTAGGAAGTGTTCGCTGCTCTGTGAAACCAGCCTCACGCTGTACCCTCCTGTCTAAGACCCACAAGACCAATGCCTTCGCACAAATCCCGTGGGTCAACTCGCAACTTGGAGTGGGCAGGCCAGCATGGTGCAACAACCAGACCAACCTATTAAGCCTTAGCCATGTTCCATCACCTTGGTGTCCCCACATGGGTCACAAGCTGGCGCTACTCAGCTCGGCGAACTAACTAGCACGTCATACATTTATAAACACTTGCATGTGTAATATTCTAGCCAATGTGGGACTTAATGGATATAAATTTGTATACTATTAATATGGGACATGTTATAAAACTAAACATTGAAAAGGTTTCTTAAATAGCTTACTTTGTACTCGGGACCCCCCAACTACTTTTGACATGTTATAATACTAATCATTGAAAGGATGTGGCTGAGGAATTTAATCTACATATAGAGAGGGATTACTGGACACTCAAAAATATGATCTACAACCAATGACAGAATAGTGGAATACAGTACATACAATTTGTAAAGTAAACAAACATATTTATACCTGGTTTATCTTAGAGCAACAACAAGCAACATTATAACTTGCCACTGCTTCTTCATCAGGCTCTGATTTTGTTCCCAAAACTGACTCAAATTTCTGTAATGCTTCCCCGTACTTCGCATTCCTGGGAAAAAATGGAAACCAAGGTTCACGGATCCACGAGCGAAACATTGCAAAAATGCATACAAAATAAACTAACCATATCTTGTCTGCATTCTCATGAGTAACGTGCCTATTCTTTGGCACATTGTGTACATTGTTCTTCCATATTCAACAGTTTACCATAAAATGCGCTTATCATAAAATGCTTAATAATTTGATAGGTTGTTTCCATAAACCCTAGCAAAGAGTTTTATTCAAATAGATAAGCTTAAATAACACAATCCAAACAAACAAACCCTAAGCCTTTATCATCAACGTATCAATATAAGTTCCGCCATCTCTACCTTGTACTCTTCAGATGCTTCCTTCAAAGCTTCTTCTTTGGCCACAAAAGGGAAAGGTTTTGATTTTGACAAATGGGATTTTGAGAATAAGAAAAAGGGTTTCTTTGAACAACCATTCGGTGGTGGGAAGAAATATCAATTTGCTACTCTCTTTACCCGGGAATTTTTTTTATATTTTTAACGTGATTTTTAATTCATCTTTAAATCATTTATATTATTTATTTTTAAACTAAATTTTTTTTTTAAAGCAAATGGAATTAAAATGAATACAAGAGGGTGTAACAAGAAATTACCCTCCCACTCCATACTAACTACAAGCCTAAAAACCAAAAGGATTCATAGAGAATGCTAAAAAAAATTCTCAACACCTTTTGCCAAAGCTCATTTTCCACTTCCATTTCGATAACAGAGCCACATTGAACGCCGCTAAATCCATGATTCACAATCCTCCTTTATCTTTAGGTCTGCACGCAATCTCTCATCTGATCCAATTGATGTTCGACTTGTTTTCCTTCCCTCCCCATAAAAATCGTTTCCTTATCAAATCAATCTTCTTCAGCACAGAGACGGAAGCCTTGAAGAAAGACAGCCGAAATATATGAAGGCGTGATAAAGTAGAGTTTATTAGAGTGACTTGACCTGCCATTGTAAGTTACTTGCCTTGCCAACTGACGAGCTTGTTTTTTAAAATATTGATTAAGAAGTCCCAAGACTTTATCCTTCTGGGATTGCTTCCTATGTGTATGCCAAGAAAGTGAAACGAATGTTGGTCGATCCTGCAAGCTAAAAACGATGAAGCAACTGCAAGAAAATGGGGACTCACATTAATACTCATAATCCTACTCTTGTGAAAATTAACCCTTAATTCGGAAACGAGTTCAAAACTTCTAAGAGCGGATTTAATACTCCAAAGGTTCATCCAATTGTCTTCTCCAATAATCAGGGTGTCGTCAGCGAATTGAATGATATTCACCCGAAGATTTGAACTTACTTCAAAGCCTTTAAACAAACCACCTGCAGCTGCATTTTTCAATAATAAAGACAGACCTTTAGCAACAAGAACAAATAAGAAAGGGGACAGAGGATTTCCCTGACGAAGACTTTGTTCCGTTGCGAAATCCTTTGTATGGCTACCATTCACCAAAATAGAGAGATGACTATTGAAAATGCAAGCTTCCATCCATTTTCTCCACTTGATTCCGAACCCCATTGAAACGAATAGTTGACGAATAAAATTCCAATTGACGCAATCATACGCCTTCTCGAAATCCACCTTGAAAAGTAAACAATCTTTACCTTCCCTTGTAGCCATGTCCATTATTCCGTTAGCAATGACCACCCCTTCAAGCATTTGACGCCCAGGGACAAAAGCAGTTTGGCATTGAGACACTAGCCCTCCAATCACCTTCTTCAGTATATTTGCCAAAAGTTTTGCTGGAATTTTGTACAGACCTCCTACCAGACATATAGGTCTCTAATCCCCAAGGTTTAACGGATTGTCAACCTTGGAAATAAGGGTGATAAAAGAATAACATATCGCTTTTGGAAAATAAGCATGATGATGAAAATCTCTAAAAAAGTTTCAAATGTCTTCCTTCAAGAAAGACCAACAAGTCTTGAGAAAGAAAAATTTAAAGCCGTCAGGCCCCGGGCTTTTCGAACTGTCACAACTCCACATAGCTTCACGAATCTCCTCTTCTGAGAATTGACCTTCCAAAAGATCAGCCTCCACCTCTGTCAACTTCTTGAAATACTCCTCTTTCAACATAGGTCTGCTCAATTCAGGTTCAGAATATTTTGATTTAAAGAATTTCCTAACCTCATCTTTCACTTCTTCCACCGAAACAGTAATTCCACGATCAGTTTCAACAGCTCCCAAGAACTTCCTTTTCTGTCTGCCCTTAAGGAAATTGTGATAAAATCTGGTGTTTCCGTCACCAAGTTTCAACCACTTTCTTCTAGCTTTTTGAATAATTAAGTTATCTTTGATGTGAAGATTCCTCCACGTTTTCCTACAAGCCTCCACCATCTTTTTCACCAAGTCTTCAACCTCATAACGCGCACAAGAGGAAAGCTTGAGATCAATCTCATTCATCTCTTCAATTTCCTCCTCAGCCTTTAAATCATACCAACCGAACAATTTTACACTCCACTTTTTAATTCTCACCTTCAATTCTTTAAGTTTTTCTTTAATGACAAAATCACTATGACCTGCAATTTTAATATCTTTCCATTGCTTCTCCACGAAATCAAGAAACTGAGGATGTTCAAACCAACAATCGAACGATTTGAAAGGTTTGAAACCCTAGTTAGTGCGTTTTAATTGCAACCAAATTGAACAGTGATCTGACACTTCCCTTTTCCTAATCTTGGGGACTCACATTAATACTCATAATCCTAATCTTGTGAAAATTAACCCTTAATTCGGAAACGAGTTCAAAACTTCTAAGAACATATTTAATACTCCAAAGGTTCATCCAATTGCCTTCTCCAATAATCAGGGCGTCGTCAGCGAATTGAATGATATCCACCCGAAGATTTGAACTTACTTCAAAGCCTTTAAACGAACCACCTGCAACTGCATTTTTCAATAATAAAGACAGACCTTCAGTAACAAGAACAAATAAGAAAGGGGACAGAGGATCTCCCTAACGAAGACCTTGTTCCGTTGCGAAATCCTTTGTAGGGCTATCATTCACCAAAATAGAGATATCACTATTGAAAATGCAAGCTTCCATCCATTTTCTCCACTTGATTCCGAACCCCATTGAAACGTTAAACACGTGCTTTTAGATGCTGTCAAAGTTTAGTTTGAATAAGTCTATAAATAATTATTATTATTATTATTATTTAAATTGTCAGTTGTATAGGTTTGTTTCCTATTTTCTAGTAGTGTTAGTAGTGGTTCCTAATATTATGAAGCACTAGGTTCTATTCAGTTATTTCTTTTGATGTATTTAAAACCTACTGCATTGAATAATAAATCATCTTAGCAGCACTACTCCCTCTCTCTGTCACGTTTCTTTTCCTTATTCAAACAGAAAATAACAATTGGTATCAAGAGCTCTCTTCTTGAGGGACCTGTGAAATGGATGTTGAATCAAGTTTCTCTCAAATTGCTCCTCCTATTTTTGATGGTGAGAACTATGACCTTTGGGCTGTGAGAATGGAGTCCTACCTTGAGGCTTTAGATCTGTGGGAAGCTATGGAAGAGGATTATGAGGTGCGTCCGTTGCCGAACAATCCTACTATGGCTCAATTGAAAAATCACAAAGAAAAGAAAACAAAAAAAGCAAAGGCAAAGTCGTGTTTACGTGCTTGTGTTTCATCAATCATCTTCACTAGAATAATGACTCTCAAAACATCAAAAGAAATATGGGACTATTTGAAGTCAGAATATGCAGGGAATGAAAGAATCAGAGGAATGAAAGTGTTAAACTTGATGAGGGAATTTGAGTTGCAAAAGATGAAAGAGTCTAAGACAATCAAAGAATACTCAGACAGATTGTTGGGCATTGCTAACAAGGTAAGATTGTTGGGTGTTGAGTTTGCTGATTCAAGAATTGTTGAAAAAATTCTTGTAACAGTGCCAGAAAAATATGAGGCATCTATAGCCTCTTTGGAGAACACAAAGGATCTCTGTAAAATCACTTTGTCAGAAGTCATACATGCCTTGCAGGCCCAAGAGCAATGAAGGCTTATGAGGCAAGATCGTACGGTTGAAGGTGCTCTACCAGCCAAGAGCCAAGAAGCTGAATACAATGCAGATTATCGCAACAAAGGAAAGGGTAAAAAGAAAAATTATCCACCTTGTTATCATTGTGGAAAAATGGGTCATCCGCCATTTAGATGTTGGAGAAGACCAGACGCAAAGTGCAGCAAGTGCAATGAGATTGGTCATGAAGATGTAATTTGCAGAGTTAAAATTCAGCAAGTTGCAGCTGAAGCAAAAAATGCAAAGCAGAAGGAAGAGGACTTGTTATTCGTTGCAACATGTTTTTCTAGCAATAACTCGTGTGAATCTTGGTTGATCGATAGCGGCTGCACCAATCACATGACCTATGACAAAGAATTGTTTAAACACTTAGACAATACTGAAGTCAAATGGGTCAGAATTGGAAATGGTGAACAAATTGCAGTAAAAGCCAAGGGAACAATAGCTCTAACAAGTCATTCAGGTACAAAAACTCTTACTGATGTTTTATATGTTCCTGAAATAAATCAAAGTTTGCTTAGTATTGGACAACTACTTGAGAAACGGTTCAAAGTCATCTTTGAAGATAAAACCTGCATAATTAAGGATCCAGCTGGAAAAAATTTGTTCAAGGTCAAAATGAAGAGCAAAAGTTTTTCATTTGATCCAATGAAAGATGAGCAAGTTGCATTTCCGGTTCAAGAAAGTCCTGTTGATCTTTGGCACAAAAGATTGGGTCATTTCCATCATTCGGGAATGAACTACATGATGAAGAATCAACTTGTTCGAGGAATTCCCGTCTTAACAGAAAAGACAACTGAATGTGAAGCTTGTCAATTTGGGAATCTAACAAGGAAACCATTTCCTGAAAGTAGTTGGAGGGCAAGCCAAAAGCTTCAACTTATCCACACTGATCTTGCTGGACCACAAAGAACTCCATCATTGAAGGGAAGTATTTATTATATCATTTTTATTGATGACTTAACCAGAATGTGTTGGATTTATTTGATTAGAAGCAAGTCAGAAGTAGCTGATGTATTCTGCAAATTTAAAGCTCATGTTGAAAATCAAAGCAACTGTCATATTCAAATTGTGAGGTCAGATAATGGTACAGAATATGTAGGTGCTCAGTTTCAAAAAATTTGTGATGAAGTAGGAATTGAACATCAACTAACAACATCGTACACTCCTCAACAAAATGGAGTGAGTGAAAGGAAAAATAGATCAATCATGGAGATGGCCAGGTGTATGCTACATCAAAAGGAATTGTCGAAGAAGCTCTGGGCTGAAGCTACAAATACATCCGTATTCATCCAAAATAGGTTTCTGACACGAGCTTTGCAAAATCAAACTCCTTTTGAGGCCTGATTTGGATTTAAACCTTCTTTAGAGTTTTTAAAAGTATTTGGTTGCTTGTGCTACTCACATGTACCTCATGTTAAGCGTGATAAGCTTGACAAAAGAGCAGAAAATGGAGTATTTATTGGCTACAGTACACTCTCAAAAGCTTATAGAATGTTTCAGCCTCAAACCGGAAAAAATCAAATAAGTAGAGATGTGCACTTCATGGAAGATGAAAAATGGTGTTGGAATGACTCCAAGATGTGTCAAAATACTGAACTGGAGCTTGAAGATTTAGTAGATGATCCGCCCGTCCGAGGCACACGATCACTTGCTGACATCTACCAAAGAAGCAATGAAGTGGTGTACAGTTTTGCTATGTGTGAACCATCCGGTTTTGGAGAAGCAGCCATGGACCAGAAATGGTTGGATGCAATGCAGGAGGAGCTATTCATGATTGAAAAAAATCAAACTTGGGAGATGGTTCCAAGACCTCATGATAGAAAAGTTATTGGGGTTAAATGGGTGTTTAGAACTAAATTGAATCCTGATGGTTTTATAAACAAGCACAGAGCAAGGCTTATTGTAAAGGGCTACTCTCAAATATTTAGAATTGATTATTCTGATACTTTTGCTCCGGTAGCAAGACATGATACAACTAGGCTAATACTTGCAATTGTAGCAAATAAGGGCTGGAAAGTATTTCACATGGATGTCAAATCGGCTTTCCTTAATGGTTTTTTGCAGGAGGAGATTTATGTTGAACAACCCGAAGGTTTTGTGGTCAAAGGCCAAGAAGAAAATGTATATTTGCTGAAAAATGCTTTATACGGCTTAAAGCAAGCCCCTAGAGTGTGGTACAGCAGAATTAATGATCATTTGTTGAGCTTGGGATTTAAAAAAAGTCAATCGGAAGCTACACTTTATATCAAGCATGCTGGTGTTGATACTTTAATTATTTCCTTGTATGTTGATGATCGCTTGGTGACAGGTAGCAACCTAACACTAATTGATGAATTCAAGCAAGAAATGAAGAATGTCTTTGAAATGACGGACCTTGGTCTTATGAGTTACTTTTTGGGCATAGAAATCACTCAAAAGAAGAATGAGATTTTTATTTGTCAACAAAAATATGCAAAGGAGATCCTAAAAAAGTTTCAGTTTGATGAATGCAAAACAATGAACACTCTTATGAATCAAAAGGAGAGGTTCGTCAAGGAGGATGGAGCTGATAAAGTAGACGAAGTTCATTTCAGAAGCTTGATTGGATGCCTTATGTATCTTACATCTACAAGGCCTGACATCTTATTCTCAGTCAGTTTGCTGTCAAGATTCATGCACTGTGCAAGTGAACTGCACATGAAGGCAGCAAAGAGAATTATAAGATATGTCAAGGGAACTATCAACTATGGAGTCAAATATTGTAAGGTACAAGACTTCAAATTACTTGGATATTCTGACAGTGATTGGGCAGGCAGCTTGGATGATATGAAGAGTACTTCAGGGTATTGTTTCAATATGGGCTCAAGTGTTTTCTCTTGGTGTTCAAATAAGCAAGAGGTCGTCGCTCAGTCAACCGCTGAAGCTAAGGTTGTAGCTGCAACATTAGCCGTTAATCAAGCTATTTGGCTAAGGAACATTCTAGCATATTTAAGCCTGAAGCAAGATCACAGCACAAAAGTTTTCATTGATAACCAAGCAACTATTTCAATCTCCCATAATCCTAAGTTTCATGGGAAGACCAAGCATTTTAATATCAAGTTATTTTACCTAAGAGAAGTGCAAGAAAATGGTGATATAAGTCTTGTTTACTGTAAGACCGAAGACCAAATTGCTGATATGTTTACCAAATCTTTCTCACTTAATAGGTTTGAATGCCTGAGAAAGAAGCAAGGAGTTTGCAGCCTCCAAAGCAAGGAGGAGTGTTGAACACGTGCTTTTAGATACTGTCAAAGTTTAGTTTGAATAAGTCTATAAATAATTATTATTATTATTATTATTTAAATTGTCAGTTGCATAAGTTTGTTTTCTATTTTCTAGTAGTGTTAGTAGTGGTTCCTGATATTATGGAGCACTAGGTTCTATTAAGTTATTTCTTTTGATATATTTAAAACCTACTGCACTGAATAATAAATCATCTTAGCAACACTACTCCCTCTCTCTGTCACGTTTCTTTTCCTTCTTATTCAAACAGAAAACAACAAACGAATAATTGACGAATAAAATTCCAATTGACGCAATCATACGCCTTCTCGAAATCCACCTTAAAAAGTAAACATTCTTTACCTTCCCTTGTAGCCATGTCCATTATTTCGTTAGCTATGACCACCCCTTCAAGAATTTTACGCCCAGGGACAAAAGCAGTTTGGCATTGAGACACTAGCCCTCCAATCACCTTCTTCAGTCTATTTGCCAAAAGTTTTGCTGGAATTTTGTAGAGACCTCCTACCATACATATAGGTCTATAATCCCCAAGGTTTAATGGATTGTCAACCTTGGGAATGAGGGTGATAAAAGAAGAACATATCGCTTTTGGAAAATAAGCATGATGATGAAAATCTCTAAAAAAGTTTCAAATGTCTTCCTTCAAGAAAGACCAACAATTCTTGAGAAAGAAAAAATTAAAGTCGTCAGGCCCCGAGATTTTCGAACTGTCGCAACTCCACATAGCTTCACGAATCTCCTCTTCTGAGAATTGACCTTCCAAAAGATCATCCTCCACCTCTGTCAACTTCTTGAAATACTCCTCTTTCAACATAGGTCTGCTCAATTCAGGTTTAGAATATTTTGATTTAAAGAATTTCCTAACCTCATCTTCACTTCTTCCATCAAAACAGCAATTCCACGATCAGTTTCAACAGCTCCCAAGAACTTTCTTTTCTATCTGCCCTTAAGGAAATTGTGATAAAATCTGGTGTTTCCGTCACCAAGTTTCAACCACTTTCTTCTAGCTTTTTGAGTAATTAAGTTATCTTTGATGTGAAGATTCCTCCAAGTTTTCCTACAAGCCTTCGCCCTCTTCTTCACCAAGTCTTCAACCTCATAACGAGCACAAGAGGAAAGCTTGAGATCAATCTCATTCATCTCTTCAATTCCCTCCTCAGCCTTCAAATCATACCAAACGAACAATTTTACACTCCACTCTTTAATTCTCACCTTCAGCCCTTTTAGTTTTTCTTTAATGACAAAATCACTATGACCAGCAATTTTAATATCTTTCCATTGCTTCTCCACGAAATCAAGAAACTGAGGATGTTCAAACCAATAATAGAACGATTTGAAAGGTTTGAAACCCCAGTTAGTGTGTTTTAATTGCAACCAAATTGAACAGTGATCTGACACTTCCCTTTTCCCAACTGATTGATTTACAATACCCCATTTGTTGATTATCGAATTATCAACTAAAAACCAGTCAATTTTTCTCATAGATAGACCATCTCCACTATACCAGGCAAATCTATTACCATAATACGACAGATCTTCCAAACCAGATTCGAAAATGAAGGCTTCAAAATCCCTAATTTCAGAATTTCTATTTGATACGCTATGACCCTTCCTCTCCGAGCTCTTGGATATTGCATTGAAATCCCCTCCCAAAATCCAACCCCATCAGAAATTTGCTTCTTCAATTCGATTAATTCTCTCCAAAGTTTCCTCTTAGACTGAATATCGCAAGCTGAGTAAACATTAATCAAATAGAATAATTCTGAATTCCAAACCACTTTAGTTCCAAGATATCTTGTTCCTTTAAAGGATAGAATGGGTTGAACATATTGCTCCTTCCAAACAGTGATAATTCCCCCAGACAAACCCTGAGCTTCACTAAAGGACCAACCGATCTCATCAGAGTTCCATAAATTATTTATGATAGAACCATCAATTATCTTCAATTTAGATTCCTGAATGAAAAAGACATCAGCATTACCTGAATTTATGATCTTGCTAATTCTTTTCCTCTTGGATAGGTTTCCTCCCCCCTCTAATGTTAATAGATCCAATAATCATTTCTTCTCTTTGATTGACTCCCTCTTACCTTTAATTATAGCTTTGTCTGCCCCTTCCATCTGATTAAGTTTCTTCGGGTAGTCTGTTGAATTGTCTGTAGGAACAATGCCAAGGTTTTGAGTCGCCCTCCACAATTTGTCTCCTACGTTGGAGTCCATCTGATCCCAGAATCTATTGTTTCCAATTCTAACATCTGAATTTGTAGTTTGTTCGCAACAAAGAATTTCACCTGCTGAAAAATTGACAGAATCTATGGAGACAGAATTTGCTTGCCTTGAGATCTGCGAGGGCAACACACAAAGGTTCCCAAATAATGACCCCACAAACTCAGCCTTAGAAAACTCCTCAATAGGATCTTCAGACTTACTTGGGCCTTCCAAAGAAACCAAGCCCAAAACTCTTTTGGCCTTTTTCTTCTTGGATCTGGCTTTATAGATTGGCCCGGTTACATCCATAATCTTTTTCAACTTTAATTTTTTGGATGCCAAAAAGTTTCTAGAACAAGACAAATTTATGAAAACATGACTACCCACAGCCGTATCCCCAACTGATGCATAACCTACGTGCGCAGACCTAGTTCTTTCCATCCTATCCTCAAAGGATCCTTCAGGTCCTTTAATAGCCTTAGTTGCCTCAATAGCTGCGTCAAAAGCTGAAATTTTCCATCTTAGCCTAGAAAAAAAGCTCCTAGGTTCATCATGGCCTCTCTTAAAACCTGCAACTCTCTCTGAACCCTCAAACACTCTCTGCTCAGCAGACTTTCTAGTTGCAGACATACGGAATTCACCTTCTTTAAGCTCAAGCTGCTGCTTCTGGGACTCAACAATGGTTTTTCCCCTATTCGTCTACTAGATCTAACCAGTTGTCTTCCGATTCGGAAGAAAAGCTATCAACCACCTCATTCTTATTCAACGAATTTCCAAGAATACGAAGAGGCCCGTGAGAGTCCTCTATCATTTTGATGTTGAAAACCCCACCTTTAATCCTAACTTTGAACGTTTCGTTCAAAACGACTGTGCAGTTGGTTCTCACCATAATACGAGCAATATCCATACATATGCTAAAGCGGTAAAACGAAAAGCAACTATAGTTTTTGGAAGTATTTTTTCGAGAATTTATCGTGTCCACAGAGATCGGTGTTATTGAACTGCCGTTCGACAAGTCTCGTATTTATGAGTTTGGATTAAAATAGGTTTAAATTAAATGCGGGAAATAAAACTTATAAACAGAAAAAGAATTCATTCTTTGGAGAGTAGATAACTCTCGGGTTTGCATTTCATCTACCCTATCAAATACTTAAACTTACTACCCAGTTGTACACAACCTAAATCACTCGTCAACATTATCACGTATCTCTCACACAGAGGTTATCTCTAACACAGAGCGAGACAACGACCGTATTACTCGCGTCGGCGATCTCTCAGCACAACACAAACAACACAGAAGCATTAAGTTCTGATACCCAGGTGAATATTAAGCCTAAATCTTTCTCTAGAATCTAGAACTTAATATATGTTCATCCTGAATCCAGATTCAACCCGTTCATGTCTGCAACAACTCAAACCCAAATAAAGAAAGCAATCATCAACATTAATTTGTAAAATGAGTTTTATACAACACCATGAGCAATAAATATACATATAATCAAGGTAAACTTACTTACAAACTCACAACAAATGGAAACTACAAAGGGAAGAGAGTAGAGGAATCAAAATCTCTCGCGGTGTCAATCATGCTCCAAGAATCATCTACCCTCAATCGTCGGGTTGCAACCTCCATTGATGATTTTCTAAGCTCTAAACTATCAAAAATGAAGTTTGATAGAGTGGGATTAAAAAATACCCTAAAAATATTTTTTACCCCTAAATATGTGTTTTTGTCTAAGCAAATTCGCCCAGTGAAGCCCCGGTTCGCCCAGCGAATTAAGATGGTCTATTCTGCATTTTTTTCACGCTTCTGGAGTGTCCGGCTCGCCTCTGCTTCGCGCGGCGAGCTCGGGGTGAAGCTGACAGACACAGAAAGCATTGTTTTCTTCGTAAATTTTGAACTGTAACTTTGGCTTTTGCTTGGTTCGAAGCGTTGGAAAGCTTATTCAATGCTCTTTATGAATATGACAAGATATCCCTGCTTGAATACCTGCAAAAAATGAGATAAAAAGAATTAAACTCAATGATATTTATACGATAACGTAGTATATACACTATAACATAAAGTAAACATATTTACAAACAAAGCGGGGTTTATTCGTACGATATTAACAAAAAGTATCGATAAGTGCAACAAAAATTAGCTACAAAAATAGCTATAATTTGCACTTATCAAATTCTCCCAACTTAAACTTGTTTGTCTCTAAACAAGAAATAAGCGACTTAAAGAAACAAAAGTAACAACCAAAGAATTACTAATCATCAGGTTTTGAAAAACGGACAAATGAATGGTTCAAATGAAAAACGGTACACACAAAGTAAATACTTACCACTAAACTACGACGACAACATAGGCACAGAACAAATGCTAAATACAAAAATCATGCCAAACATCCTAAAACAACCCAAGTTCAAACGTGAATCACACCTAGCAAAAACAATCATCGGTAGATGAAAAACACAAAATGAGGTACTTTTCCCTCACACAACAATCTTGCAAACAAAAGATTAAATTGTGCACTCATCCAACAATCATATTGAAAACATAAAAGCAAGAATCACAAGGGCTTTCAAGGTTGTAGCGTGGTCGGGTAAATAAACAAGGGGCAATTTCTAAAGGTAATTGAAACAAAAACTTGCTTAAACCTAAGAGAGTGATCAACTCACAAAGACTCAAACACAAAATTCCAATCAACTTCTTCCAAAATTCCAAGTGTTAAACAAAACACAATACTTATTTAGCACAATTATTTGAACTCTTTTTGTTTCTTTTCTCAAAGATTTTCTTTTTCTTTCTTTTTTTTTCTTTTTCATATTTTTTTTTTCTTTTCTTTTTCAACCTCATAGAAACCAACCAATGAGTAAACAATCATTCTCTCCCCAACTTGAATTCAACCACATCATCATGTGAATACTCCCTACTTTCTAAGGCAAGGTAAAAATTCATACAACAACACAAAGTTGAGGGTTCAAGAAAAAATAATCAATCAAAATCCATACAAAAAGTGAATTCAATACTCATAGACAAGCATTAAGTTCAAACAACATGGATAATGATAGAAAGGCACAAAGGGATTACGAATGATCACACACTCACAAGGTTAATGACTGTTTGGCTAGGTAGTTGTGCTCAAAATGAAACAAAATGTCTTGATCCTTTTCATGCTTTCATATAATCAACACAAATAAGATTAAGCATAAGAAAATCCAGTTAGAACAAGAATGTTGGTACTCCACGCATATATGAACAATGGAAAACTTCCTCACAAAAAGGGTGAGAACTAAAGTGATTGACATCAAGAACAAGTATACAAAAGAATGAATGGCATGGAAGTTTGTAAAAAGCCTGAGTATCATGAATATGCTAAAGTATAGAAAGCGATAAAGACATACCTTGGACGTGTACAAAACTTAACAATATCATTATCATACATCCGTAAGTTGAAATGATCAAACTTGGAACATCACCTTAAATTCCTCAAGCTACTCCAAAAAAACTCATTGACAAACACAAGAATTATTAATATAAACATACTAAAAGACCGGGTGAAAACAAATTTAAAAGTGAAGATTTGAAATTTCAGAGCTAGTCTGATTTAAATTTGTTTAGACAATTGCACCATACTACCTAAACTAAACAACAAAAAAAAAATACAACATGCTTGTTTTATGTTGTAAGCTCGACGCCTATTATTTACAAACCAGCACATTGCTTCGGATGGGCCAAATGCTTTCACTTCCGCCTTTGCTCTCATCTCTTCGAGCTCTAACCGGAACTACACATCTAACCACACTTTTGGCAAACGTGAAGAGAAACAAATATATACATTATATTCACAAGTATGCAAAACATGTAAAATTCACAAATATGGTAAACATATACAAGTATAAATATAAACAAGTGAAAATAGACAATATATACGATATCTACAAAACTCAAAAACAAATAAACTATCGCAATGCGATCCAATAAAAACACTAATCTATGACATTGGCGTCATTTTGCTGAAGCGGTAAAGCGGCAAGCAACAAAAGTTTTTGGAAGTATTTTTCTGGGAATTTATCGTGTCCACAGAGATCGGTGTTATTGAACTGTCGTTCGACAAGTCTCGCATTTATGAGTTTGGATTAAAATGGGTTTAAATTAAATACGGGAAACAAAACTTATGAACAGAAAAAAAAATTTATTCTTTGGAGAGTAGAGAAATCTTGGGTTTGCATTTCATCTACCCCATCAAATACTTAAACTTACTACCCAGTTGTACGCAACCTAAATCACTCATCGATATTATCACGTATCTCTCACACATAGGTTATCTCTAACATAGAGTGAGACAATGACCGTATTACTCGCGTCGGCGATCTCTCAGCATAACACAAACAACACAGAAGCATTAAGTTCTGATACCCAAGTGAATATTAAGCCTAAATCTATCTCTAGAATCTAGAACCTAATAGATGTTCATCCTAAATCCGGATTCAACCCGTTCATGTCTGCAACAACTCAAACCCAAATAAAGAAAGCAATCATCAACATTAATTTGTAAAACAAGTTTTATACAACTCCATGAGCAATAAATGTACATATAATCAAGGTAAACTTACATACAAACTCACAACAAATGGAAACTACAAAGGGAAGAGAGAAGATGAATCAAAGTCTCTCGCGGTGTCAATCACAATCCAAGAATCATCAACCCCCAATCGTCGAGTTGCAACCTCCATTGATGCTCTTCTAAGCTCTAAACTATCAAAAATGAAGTTTGATGAAGTGGGAGCAAAAAATACCCAAACCATACCCTAAAAAATGTGTTTTTACCCCTAAATATGTGTTTTTGTCTGGGCAAATCTGCCCGGCGAAGCCCTGGTCGCCCGACGAATTAAGATGGTCTATTTTTCATTTTTTTCACGCTTCTAGAGTGTCCAGCTTGCCTCTGCTTTTCCCTACGAGCTCGGGGCGAAGTTGACAGATACAGAAAAATTCCAGCACTGTTTTCTTCGTAACTTTTGAATTGTAACTCCGTTTTTTGCTCGGTTCGAAGCGTTGGAAAGCTTATTCAATGTTCTTTATGAATATGACAAGATATCCTTGCTTGAATACCTGCAAAAAATGAGATAAAAAGAATTAAACTCAATGATATTTACACGATAATGCAGTATATACACTATAACATAAAGTAAACGTATTTACGAACAAAGTGTGGTTTATTCGTACGATATTAACAAGAAGTATCGATAAGTGCAACAAAAATTATCTACAAAAATAGCTACAATTTACACTTCTCAACATCTTCCCTTCAATGTATTATCGTCAATACACATATAAGAACCAATTGTTTTAGCTAATAATTCAAAAAATTTGAAATTTTAAGAATGACATGGAATCTTATAACATCTTAGCCAAGTCACCCTCTCCTCATCCACATCATCTTCTTTCCATTTTCTGATTTCAGAGAACCATTGTTTCCACCAAGATTCCGCCTCCCTGATTAAATCTTTGATCTCTCCTTCTTCATTTTCCTCTAACAAACACATATTAGCCCCTAAAGGAGTATCTTTGATAGAGAAGTAACCTTCGGTTTCAAAGCTAGTTTGTATATTGTAGGACATACCCGGGTCAATGACCACTCCGACATAAGCTTTGTTGAGTCTAGAGATGTCTGCTTCTTCCAGAATGTAACTTAGATGAACCGCAGATTTGCGAGGAAAGGGGGTTGAACTACTTGCGTCAGCTCCATTCACCACTTCAACGAATGATTTAGCACCAAAACTGTTTTCGCAAAAATCAGGAGTCTTCTTCCCTGTAGCCTTCCTTCCTTGAAATTAACGTTGATCCATGTACTCTTAAAAGCTTAATTGCGTTTATCTAACCCTCTAGAAAATTTGGGTAAGTTGGTGTGAATTTTGACATTGTCCATGAAGATATTGCTGAGCTTGACTGCGAGAAGTCTTCCATCTTCAACCTCCGAAAATCTTGCAAAACTGAAACGTTTACCAAACTTGTTTCTCTTAGGGGGTATCCCCACTTCTAAAATCTTTCCATACTTTCCAAACATATGAAACATCTCGCTAGCCTTAACCCTTTCTGGAAACTCAGAAAAGTAGAAAGATTGGATTAATTTTTCTCCTTCCATATGACCTCCACCTGTAGGATACGATTCCCATTTTACTCTCTGCAGATGTCTAAAGCCACGTTTTTTAACTCTATGCCAACGATCCATAATATGCTTAAGCTAATTATTTAATGATTTGTATTATCTTATTAATGTAGTGGTAATTGATTAAATTTTTATTTAAGAATAATTCAGGCATAGGAGTGTAGGAGTGTATTACTATATTAATTATTATTTTGTTTAAATTATGAGAATATTATAAACTTATACTATTAGAGAGTATGAACGCTATGACACCATTAGAATTTGGTTGATATGTATCTATTATTCGATTATTAAATTTTATATCACTTTTTATAATAGTTTATTTTTAAATTAATTAAAATTTAAAATGAAATTTATTTAAAGATGTTGATATATAACCAAAACTTATGGACATAACACAAACAAGTGCATCCATCTCAAAGACGCCATCAAAGAATTGATAAAGAAAGAAAGATTGAGTCAACATGCCTAAGAAACCCAAAGGAATGAGAATAGTGAGGGGATAAGGGGATCCCTCATAAAATTCAAGAGACAGGACAACTTACCACGTAAAAATTGGTCTCTCGTTGAAACAAAACATCTCCAAAAAAGACAATTGAGGTTGTCCAAAAGACTAAGAAAAGCAAAGATAATGTCGACAATAATGAGGAAGTTTGAAGAGGGAAACAACAATTCATAGCCTCCGACACATTATAGGTATAACTTCATCGCATCTATTATTTGAGGTTTTCTCCGTTCGAAAACAACGTCAAAGGGGACAGTGAAAAGGAAAAATTTGAGGTGAATGCAACTAATATGAAAGAGGAAACTTATGCTAAAGAGAAACTAGAGAGGCTCAACCCCAGGTTTAAAGACAACGAGAAAGTAGGTGAAATTCCCAAGATCTTCCCCCTAGTCATAACAACGACCATGGAAAATTTTGACATTTCAAGAATCCTCATTAACAAGGAGAGCTCGTTCGATATTATGTACATCGAACTCTTCGAGAAACTGGCCTTGAAGAAAGAGCAGTTGTCACCTTACATGGGTTCAGATCTACAAGTTTTTAATGGCACGGTGATTCGCCCTTAGGGCTCCATAGAGAATATCGTCACCTTCGGGGGAAGAAAGAGATTCTCTGATAGATTTACAACTTTTATGGTCTGGTAAGTGTTAAATTACATAAAATATGTAGGCACTTGTTAAATTATTTTATAATTAATCGATAGAAAATCCTTGATTTACCAACGAAAAGTGATAAATCACGTGTTTGGACTTTTTACTTACTATAAAAGCGATTTTCGAGGTCGCCCTACATGTGAACTTTTAATTTATCCCACAGGAGGGAAGGAGAAAAAATCTAAATAAACCTGTGAGTGTACAATGTAAAACAGTGCAATAAGAGATCGGGAATCGAGGTTGGTTATACTAAGGGAAGGTACTAACACCCTAAGTATCTATAGTATCCTATAGGAACCTCTTGTGTATATTTGTATTATTGTTGATTAAGTCATCTGCTGTGTATTAGGGATTTGTTGATTGTTCTGAGTGAGTGATAAGAGTGGGAAATGTTTTTGTTGTTTTTGTAAGGGTATTGTTCTGGACTGGGCCTAAGGCTGACCCACTGTCGGGCACGGTCCAACCCAAGTCTTCGTCGAGGAGGGGCCAATTAAGGTCCAACCCATTTGCCAGACCGGGGAGCTCTCACACGTCTCCCCCATGGACTCCATGTGCCTGGAACACCCCGATTTATTTTATTATTTTCGTAATTTGAATTATATGTTGTGGTGCATTTATGTGTGCAGTTTTGTTTGGGGTTGTCCTTAGTGTGGGGTAGTGACCTTGGAATTAAAGAGAATAAATGTCGGAAGTGTGTGACCAAATAGGTAGAACTCGGTGGTGTGGTGAGAATAGTTATTGCATTAATATTATTATTTTAAATTATTTAAGAATATTGTTATTGTTATTTAATTAGTAAAATAATAATAATAATAATATTGAAATAATAAGAATAATAATAATATTAATAATAAAAAGGTTATTAGAAAAGAAAATAGAAAAAAAGGGATTAGGGGGAGAAATCATTCAGTACGTGAAAAGCTAAGAAAGAGAAAGAGGAGAGCTAGGGCAGAAGGAGGAGAAAAGTCATCGTTGAGGTCGAGGTTTTTGTCCAAGAACTCTAAGGTAAGGGTGGGGTTCTTTAATCTCTAAGGGTTGCATAATATTTGTATGAGGGTAGATAAACCTTTAGGATTGTCCCTCGTGTATGGTTGTATTGATTTGGGAATTGGGGTTTTGTATGTCGGAGGTTTTGATAAGAGGAAAAATGCATAAATTGATCGGTTAAATTGTGGTCTTTGTATTCCTAATAGTATGTATGATAATCTGTGATTATATGTGCGTTTTGGGGTTATTTAGGAGTAAAATCGGAGAAGGGTTGGGGTGGATTGGTGCTGAAATCGCAACTGCAGAATTTGTAGAATTGCGTAGTTCGCAATGCGAACAAAAGTTTGCTAGGCGAATGTTCGCCCCAAATTCGCTAAGCGAATAAGGCAGCAAACGAAGGAAAAGAAGAGGAATTCTGGGATGTGTGGTGGTGAAGTTCGCCCCAGGTTCGATAAGCGAACTCATGGCGAACTCTAGTTCGCCGGGCGAATGAGAAGCGAATAGGGGGGGAAATAGTGAGTCACTGGTTTTTGTATGTGAGGAGTTATTCGCTGGCAAGTTCACTAGGCGAACTTCTAGCGAACTCGCAGCGAGCATGACAGTGTTGTTTGCTGCTGTTACGGACATAATTTTATCAAACTTCAAAAATTCATAACTGTTAATCCGTATGTCCGTTTCAGTCGCCGTTCAGATCGTTGGGAAGCTGGTTTCATATACTTTTTGATAAAATTAATTTCAATACCAGAGTTCCAACTATTCAATGCAGTAGTCAAGTTCTAGTGTATGTGTTATGTGTTGTACGTTGAAATGACGAATTTGGTTGTGTGTATGCGTGTTGTGGTTGTGGATTGTTGTTATTGTATGTGTTGGCAGGTAAATGTTGTGTGTTGGATAATTGTAGTATGATGTATTGACACATTGATAGTCATATGCATTTAGCTGTTGTTGTATGTTGTCGTTGCATGCATGCCATGTTGCATAGGTTGTGCGATAAGTAATGTGCCCATGTGGGGTGTGAGCGTCTTATCGGGATTCTTTGAAATAGAATCGTGTTGTTGTTGTTCTTCTTTTTGTTATTGAGGTGATCGTGTGTCCATGTGGGGTGTGAGCGATCACGGATGTCGTGTGCCCATGTGGGGTGTGAGAGACTAATATAGAAATTTCGACGGGAATTATGATCATGAAAAAGGGATCGATTTGGTACCATATGCATTGAGTCAGTCATGGGTCTCATTGCATTTCATTGTGTTGTAGTGCACATAATTGTCTGTTTGTGTGGAAAATTGTACCCATGCTGATGTTGTAGTGATAGGGTGAGCCGTATATGGATTATATTCTTTCATAATTATCTTATGCATTTCTTATGATGATTTGAGAATCTCACCCCTTCTGTTTGAATGTTACCTCCACGTGGGTAACGTGCAGATAAGCAGGATTAGTGCGGAGTTGGAGTAGTGAAGATGAAGTCTTCTCTTTTGTTTCATTGTGTTGGCGTCTGCTCTGATATGTAACACTGGGGTTTCAGAATGGTTGTCGTTAATTGTTTTATTATTTGTTACCACTTTATTTGTTTAATGATGATTATGTGATATCACACATGTTATATTTTAGTTGAATTCCACTGCTAAATGAGAAGATTTATTAAGTATGGTTTATTGATGAAATCTATGTGTTACATATCGTATGCATGAGCAGGTGTTTGTTGAATGTGGCATCCTGAACATTATATGTTTTATTTTACTCTGATTTTCTATTATTAATCGTCTCGGGGGTTTAGGGTGTTACATAGTGGTATCAGAGCAGGTCGCCTCGTCTGACCAAGTTGTCGAGTCGTTGTCGTGTGATGGTTAATTATTGTCGATGTCGTTTCCTTAACCATTGTGTTCTGTTATGATGTGTAAAAGATTTAGAATGGATGGAAGGAATGATGCTGCTATTGCTGCTGCCTTGCAGGCTATTGCTCAGGCGTTACAGAACCCGCCTCATGCTAGTGAGAATGACGAGTTTCGGAAAAACAGACCGCCTACCTTCAAGGGAAGATATGAAGCAGATGGAGCGCAGGCTTGGCTCAAGGAGATCGAGAGAATCTTTTGGGTTATGGAATGTCCTGAAGCACAGAAGGTGCGGTTAGGTACTCTACTCACATGCTGGCTGAGGAGGCTGATGATTGGTGGGTTAGCACTCGTCAACTGTTGGGAGCAACAGGAGAGGCAATCACTTGGACTGTGTTCAGTAGATAGTTCTTGAGAAAATATTTTCTTGAAGATGTCAGAGGAAAGAAAGAGATCGAGTTTCTGGAACTGAAACAGGGTAACATGATGGTTACAGAGTATGCTGCCAAATTCTCAGATTTGGCTAAGTTTTACCCTCACTACAGTGCGGCAACTGCTGAGTTCTCAAAATGTGTCAAGTTTGAGAATGGATTGAGGCCTGAGATCAAACAGGCAATTGGTTATCAGCAGGTCAAAAGATTTCCAGATTTGGTGGACTGTTGTAGGATCTTTGAAGAAGATAGTAAGGCTCGATCGACTCACTATAAAGGGTTGGCCGAGAGGAGAGGAAAGCAGCAGATGAACCGTGGGAAGCCTTATACAGCTCCAACTGAGAAAGTTAAACAGAAACACGCCGATGGTAAGAAGCTGAGTGGGGGAGGTGCCCTTGCTCCTCTTAAATGTTACAGGAGTGGTGAGCTAGGTCTTCGTGTTAGTGAGTGCATGAATGATATGAAGAAATGATTTAAGTATGGGCAAGCAAGACATTTGATTGCTGACTGCAAAGTGAATGTGGTGACTTGTTAAAACTGTGGAGAACAGGGCCATATTAGCACTTGTTGCCAGAAACCAAAGCAAGCTTCTACCGGAGGAAAGGTGTTCGCTTTGACAGGAACTCAAACTTCCAGTGATGACAGACTAATCAGAGGTACATGTTATATTAATAATATGCCTTTGATTACTATTATTGATACTGGTGTTACTCACTCCTTTATCGCTGCTGATTGTGTGAGGAGGCTAGGCCTTGTCGCTTCTCCAATGAAGGAGGAGATGGTTGTTGAAACTCCTGCAAAGGGATCAGTGACCACTTCCTTAGTCTGTTTGAGTTGTCCACTCTCAATCTTTGATAGGGACTTTGGTGTGGATCTTATTTGCTTACCATTGGGGGGTTTCGATATGATCTTGGGTATGAACTGGTTGGAGTTCAATCATGTTCATATTAACTATTTTAGCAAGTCGCTGTGATTCCTTGCTCTCGAAGAAAGGGAAGAAGATGGTTTTCTATCTGCTAGAGAGTTGAGAAAGCTCTTAGAAAAAGAAGCTTAGGTGCTTGCATTATTTGCATCCTTGTCCATGGAGAGTGATTCGATGATTAATGAATTTCAGGTGGTGCGTGAATTTCCAAAAGTGTTTCCAGAGGATATTGCTGATGTACCGCCAGAGAGAGAAGTGGAGTTTGCTATTGATCTTGTCCCTGATACCAGACCTATTTCTATGGCACCATACATGATGTCGGCATCAGAATTAACAGAGCTGACGAAGCAACTGGAAGAGTTGTTAGAAAAGAAATTTGTGAGACCAAGTGTATTGCTTTGGGGAGCTCCACTGTTGTTGGTAAAGAAAAAGGATGGCAGTATGAGGTTATGTATCGACTACAGACAGCTGAATAAAGTAACGATTAAGAACAAGTATTCGCTTCCAAGGATAGATGACTTGAGGGATCAATTAGTGGGTGCTTGTGTGTTCAGCAAGATTGATTTGAGGTCGGGTTATCATAAGATACGAGTAAAGGATGAAGATATTCAGAAAACGGCTTTCAGAACTCGATATGGACATTATGAGTATGTAGTGATGCCGTTCAGAGTTACTAATGCACCTGGTGTATTCATGGAGTATATGAATCAAATTTTTCATGCTTACTCGGACCAATTTGTGGTTATTTTTATTAATGACATCCTAATCTATTCTAAGTCAGAAGAGGAACATGCTGAGCATTTGCAGATTGTGCTGCAAGTGTTGAAAGAAAAGAAGCTCTGTGCTAAGTTGTCAAAGTGCGAATTCTGGTTGAGAGAGGTGAGTTTTCTTGGTCGTGTTATTTCCGATGATGGTATTGTTGTGGATCCATCCAAGGTAGATGCAGTTCTACAGTGGGAGGCTCCGAAGTCAGTAACTGAGATGAGAAGCTTTTTGGGTTTGTCTGGTTACTACCGAAGGTTTATTGAAGGATTTTCGAAGTTGGCACTTCCGTTGACTCAATTAACTTGTAAAGGTAAAGCGTTTGTGTGGGATGTTCACTGTGAGAAGAGTTTCGCTGAACTTAAGAATAGATTGACTACGGCTCCAGTTTTAGTTCTACCCGAACCAAGTGAACCGTTTGTGGTGTATTGAGACGCTTTTTTTATGGGTTTAGGAGGTGTGTTAATGTAGGACGAGAAGGTTGTGGCTTATGCTTCACGACAGTTAAAGGTCCATGAGAAGAATTATGCAACTCATGATTTGGAATTGATTGCAGTGGTATTCATATAATAAATTTGGAGGCACAATCTTTATGCTTCTAGATTTGAAGTGTATAGTGATTATAAGAGCCTAAGGTATCTGTTTGATCAGAAGGAATTGAATATGAGGCAAAGAAGGTGGTTAAAATTCTTGAAGGATTATGATTCCGGCTTGAAATATCATCCCGGTAAAGCATATATCATGGCTGATGCTTTGAGTCAAAAGATGTTGCATATGTCTGCTATGATGGTTAAAGAGTTGGAATTGATTGAACAGTTCAGAGATATGAGTTTGGTTTATGTGCAGACACCGCATAGTGTGATGCTGGGTATGCTGAAGATCAACAATGAATTTCTTAACAATATTAGAGAGGGTCAGGCATTGGATGTGAAACTGGTGGATTTGATGATTGGAAATGAACAAGCGGAAGGTAACAAATTCAAAGTGGATGAACAAGGTGTGTTGAGGTTCCGGGATAGGATTTGTATTCCTGATGATCCTGAGTTGAAAAGAATGATCCTAGAAGAAAGTCATAGGAGTAGCTTGAGTATCCATCCAGGAGCCACGAAGATGTATCAAGACTTGAAGAAGATATTTTAGTGGTCTGGATTGAAGCGTGATGTGGTCAAGTTTGTGTATGCTTGTTTGACTTGTCAGAAGTTGAAGGTGGAACATCAGAAGCCTGCTGGTTTGATGCAACCGTTGGATACTCCAGAGTGGAAGTGGGACAATATTTCTATGGATTTTGTGACCGGGTTGCCTAATACGCCGAGGGGACATGATTCCATTTGGGTAGTGGTGGATAGACTGACGAAATCGGCACACTTCATTCCGATTAATATCAGTTTTCCTTTGCAGAAGCTGGCAGAGATTTATATTCAGGTGATTGTGAAGTTGCATGGAGTTCCGTTGAGTATTGTGTCAGATAGATATCCAAGATTCACTTCCAGATTTTGGGAAAGTTTGCAAGAAGCTTTGGGATCGAAATTGAGATTAAGCTCAGCTTATCACCCACAGACAAATGGACAGACGGAGAGAACTATATAATCTTTGGAGGACTTGTTGAGGGATTGTGTGCTTGAACAAGGAGGTGCTTGGGATAGTCATTTGTCGTTGATTGAGTTCACTTATAATAAAAGTTATAATTCCAGTATTGGGATGACGCCTTTTGAAGATTTGTATGGTCGGAGATGTCGGACGCCTTTGTGTTGGCATGAATCTGGAGAGACTGTAGTACTTGGACCTGAGATTGTTCAGCAGACTACTGAAAAGGTGAAGCTGATTCGAGAGAAGATGAAAGCTTCGCAGAGTAGGCAAAAGAGCTACCATGATAAGAGGAGGAAAGATCTTGAATTTCAAGAAGGAGACCATGTATTTTTTAGAGTCACCCCGGTGACCGGTGTTGGGCGTGCGCTGAAGTCGAGGAAGCTTACTCCTAGGTTTATTGGTCCATATCAGATTTCTGCAAGAGTTAGACCTGTTGCCTACAGAGTGGCATTGCCACCCAATTTGTCAAATTTGCACGATGTATTCCATGTGTCACAACTTTGGAAGTATGTTCCGGATCCGTCGCATGCGATTCCGATGGATAATGTGGAAGTAAGAGACAACCTAACGGTTGAGGCCTTACCTATACGGATTGAAGACCGCGAGGTAAAGCAGTTGAGGGATAAAGAGATCACCCTTGTGAAGGTAGTGTGGGGAGGTGCTGCCGGTGGAAATATGACTTGGGAGTTAGAGAGCATGATGTGAGAGTCGTATTCGGAGTTGTTCGCATGAGGTAAATCTTCGAGGACGAAAATATTCTAAGTGGGGGAGAGTTGTAACACCCCGATTTATTTTATTATTTTCGTAATTTGAATTATATGTTGTGGTTCATTTGTGTGTGTAGTTGTGTTTGGGGTTGTCCTTAGTGTGGGGTAGTGACCTTAGAATTAAAGGGAATAAATGTCGGAAGTGAGTGACCAAATAGGTAGAACTCGGTGGTGTGGTGAAAATGGTTATTGGATTAATATTATTATTTTAAATTATTTAAGAATATTGTTATTGTTATTTAATTAGTAAAATAATAATAATAATAATGAAATAATAAGAATAATGATATTATTAATAATAAAAGGTTATTAGAAAAGAAAATAGAAAAGAAGGGATTAGGGGGAGAAATCATTCAGTACGTGAAAAGCTGAGAAAAAGAAAGAGGAGAGCTAGGGCAGAAGGAAGAGAAAAGCCATCGTTGAGGTCGAGGTTTTTGTCCAAGAACTCTAAGGTAAGGGTGGGGTTCTTTAATCTCTAAGGGTTGCATAATATTTGTATGAGGGTAGATAAACCTTTAGGATCGTCCATTGTGTATGGTGGTATTAATTTGGGAATTAGGGTTTTGTATGTCGGAGGTTTTGATAAGAAAATTGATCGGTTAAATTATGGTCTTTGTATTCCTAATAGTATGTATGATAATCTGTGATTATATGTGCTTTTTGGGATTGTTTGGAAGTAAAATCGGAGAAGGGTTGGGGTGGATTGGTGCTGAAATCGCAACTGTAGAATTTGCAGAATCGCGTAGTTCATAATGCGAACAAAAGTTCGCTGGGCGAATGTTCGCCTCAAATTCTCTAAGCGAATAAGGCAGCGAACAAAGGAAAAGAAGAGGAATTCTGGGATGTGTGGTGGGGAAGTTCGCCCCAGGTTCGCTAGGCAAACTCCTGGGGAACTCTAGTTCGCTGGGTGAATGAGAAGCGAACGGGGGGAGTAAATAGTGAGTCTTTGGTTTTAGTATGGGAGGAGTTGTTCGCTGGAAAGTTCTCTAGGAAAACTTCTAGCGAACGAGAGTTCACTGAGCGAACTTGCAGTGAGCATGACAGTGCTATTTGCTGCTGTTACGGATAAAATTTTATCAAACTTCAAAAATTCGTAACTTTTAATTCGTATGTCCGTTTCAGTCGCCGTTCAGATCGTTGGGAAGCTGGTTTCATATAATTTTTTATTAAATTAATTTCAATACCAAAGTTCCAACTATTCTATGCAGTAGTCGAGTCCTAGTGTATGTGTTATGTGTTGTATATTGAAATGATGAATTTGGTTGTGTGTATGTGTGTTGTGGTTGTGGATTGTTGGTGTTGTATGTGTTGGCAGGTAAATGTTGCATGTTGGATAATTGTAATATGATGTATTGACGCATTGATAGTCATATGCATTTAGTTATCGTTGTATGTTGTCATTGTATGCATGCCATGTTGCATAGGTTGTACGATAAGTCGTGTGCCCATGTGGGGTGTGAGTGTCTTATCGGGATTCTTTGAAATAGAATCGTGTTGTTGTTGTTGTTGAGGTGATGGTGTGCCCATGTGGGGTGTGAGCGATCAAGAATGTCGTGTGCCCATGTGGGGTGTGAGCGACTGATATAGAAATTCCGGCGGGAATTATGATCATAAAAAAGGGATCAATTTGGTACCGCATGCATTGAGTCAATCGTGGGTCTCATTGCATTGCATTGCATTTCATTGTGTTGTAGTGCACATGATTGTCTGTTTGTGTGGAAAATTGTATTCATGCTGATGTTGTAGTGATAGGGTGAGCCGTATATGTATTATGTTTTTTCATAATTATCTTATGCATTTCTTATGATGATTTGAGAATCTCACCCCTTCTATTTGAATGTTACCTCCACGTGGGTAACGTGCAGATAAGCAGGATTAGTGCGGAGTTGGAGTAGTGAAGATGAAGTCTTTTCTTTTGTTTCATTGTGTCGGCGTCTGCTCCGATGTGTAACACTGGGGTTTCAGAATGCTTGTCGTTAATTGTTTTATTATTTGTTACCACTTTATTTGTTTGAAGATGATTATGTGATATCACACATGTTATATTTTAGTTGAATTCCACTGCTAAATGAGAAGATTAATTAAGTATGGTTTATTGATGATATATATGTGTTACATATCGTATGCATGAGCAGGTGTTTGTTGAATGTGGCATCCTGAACGTTGTATGTTTTATTTTAATCTGATTTTCTATTATTAATCGTCTCGGGGGTTTAGGGTGTTACATGCCTACCACGTGGGGACACATCATCAGACAACTACCCACTTCCGAAAGAACTTGTCAGCCCACCTTCTGAAGATCACGAGGCAGTTGACCCAGGGCGAATACCACGTGCTGGTCTTCCCTACGCCATGTAAGCCTTGACAGTTACTCGTATTGGGCCTTACGATCCAACCAAATGTAAAGTAACCGTTGGCCCTGCACTGAGGGCACACTATATATACCTTCTTTCACTAGAGGGTCAGGTATTCTATTCTTTACACCTTTTATGTACTTGCTTCTCTTACGCCGTCTCTGACTTTGGCATCAAAGTATCTTGCAGGTACACCCCCCTTCTCAACCACCACCGACGATTAAAGGAGCTCACCACGTGTTGCTGGTTACTGATCCATTTCTAATTAGATACGATCAGTGGCGCCGTCTGTGGGAACCCTTTGCTTCCCCGTTCATACTCCCGTAGAAACTCAAGAACCAAAGCAACTTTTAATCTTCGACGATCATGGCTAGCCCATGAACTAACATAAACGCTCCAGACACCGCCTTCACCCCATTCACCAACGAGGACGATCACGACCCCAACGTGACCATTCACGTCGAAAAAGGCGACCCCAGGGATGGGCACACTGCCTCTCCCTCCTCCGACGACGCGACCTTCAATGCCGCCCGACACTTTGATAGCGCTGCTGCCTATCAGCCAATCCCTGTGCCATCTAATGCTGATCTGACCATGGTGGCTCTATTCGCAGCGATCAATCAGACAAATCTGATGATCTTTCAACAGAATGAACGAATAAGGGTGCTCGAGAGGGAGCGATAATCACGCTCTCCTCTGCGGAGACATCATCGCCCCATTTCTCATAGTCTCTCTCCTCCCTCGCAGAGGACACGACATGATGACTCTCGGAGCCCCTCTCCCCGAAATCTAGGGTGTCGCCCGCGCTTAGAGTGACCTCAACCCGTGGTCATCCAGAAGCGCGACCGGTCCCCTCCCCGGAAGGAGCGACGTCCCCCTGCTCATAAGAAGAATAAAGTTGTCGAATACGTCGAGAAGCCAAAGAGCATGCCGAGGAGTCCTCCCCGTCGGAGCAGGAACGACCGAGGAGACCTATCCCCGTAATGTTTGCTTGTCAAGAATGACGAGGATGACCAGCGCACGCCACTATCCAAGGACATCATGGAGGCACCCTTGCCCGTTGGGATGGAAAAACCCAAGCCCTTGGCGACTTATGATGGTACGACTGACTCGGATGGCCACATTGAAAGCATTGATGCAATGCTCGACTACAGGAACTTTCGAGAAGCCATCAAGTACAAACTTTTTCCCACCACCCTGAGGAAGGGTGCTATGGCATGGTACAAGAGCCTCGCGCCCGAATTCATCACCTCCTATAAGGAACTGAAGGGGCAGTTCTCCCGGCACTTCACCGCCTCCCGTCGCCACCCAAAGACAGATGCGTCCCTGGAAGCCATTATCCAGGGAAAAGAAGGATCTCTCCTAGACTATATAGAGAGGTTCAACTGAGAAGCCGTCCAGGTATCCACCTCGGACGACATGAAGAGATTTTTGATCGAGCATGGACTACGACCTCGCACCGAGTTCGCCAAGGCAGTGGGCATTGAAAGGCCCAACACCTTAGATGCGCTTCTCCATAAAGCCTGAAATTCTGGTACCAGACGTGTGATGTTAAGGTGCGATGTCACAACAACACACTCTGTACAATGGACAACAATAACAGTAACAAAGCAACACAAGGAATTGTTGACCCAGTTCGGTTACAACCAACCTACTCTGGGGGCTACCAAGCCAGGGATGGAATTCACTACTTGTAGATATAATTTACAGGCTCAACGACCCGTTGACAATCTCTTAAACTTATACTCTACTAATGACTTCCTACCTAAGAAACCACTTAGGTATGAGAGCACCACTCAATCCCTTACAAACACTCAAAGAAACCACTTTGAGTAACCTTGATCTTACTTCACAGCTTCGATCAATCAACCACTCTCTATTGCTTCACAGCTTCTAGAGAGGACAGAAAAGCAACACCTATTCAAGCCCTAGAATAGTGTAAATACAAGCACTCTAAACAAACTCTAGACACTAAGCCTCCAGCTCCTGATCTTCTGAATGTTTTCTGTACCTTTTCCTTTGGTCTTGTGCGCTTTATATAGCATCCTGAATTGGGCTTGGACTTGTCACAATATTTGATCAGATTTGTTAATTAAAACTGAATCTTCAAAACAAATTTTATCCCCAAAATCTTTTTAAATCTTCAACCTTTTAATTCTCCAACAGACCTGCAATCAAATCTCCCATGTAACAGAAAATATCTATCCCAAGATATTCTCATCCAATGAGTCAACCACTCTCCACAACTCCAGCTAATACGCGACCCTAATAACATCACAACCTGATGTTATTGATTCTGCAGATCTGATGTTACAACATCACCTGTGTGATATCAGACATCCAACTTCAGCACTTAAATACTTAACACATCCCAGTGTTAAGACTTCAATGTTGCAACATCAGCACCTTGACATCAACATTGAATAACCTTTGTTTTACCAAAATTCCAGCCAATCCAGGAACTAACAATCTCCCCCTTCGGCTAATTTTGGCTAAAACAATCTCTACACTCTGCATCTTCAGAGACTTTAGCAGCGGAAAAACTTAAATCAATAAAACAATCTCTGCACTCTGCATCTTCAGAGACTTTAGCAGCGGAAAAACTTCAATCAATCAATTTGAAACACCAAACAGCAGCATCTTCAATTTTCTTCACAAACAGCTACACTTCACAATGCTTTCAGCATGCTGCACAAACACTCCAATACTCTGTTGTACACAAACTTCAACACTAACCAGCAGCATGGAATAAATCTCCCCCTCATGGCAAGAACCAACATACAAGCTGTTCAACAACTCTCCCCCTCAATATCTGCACTTCTGCATCACAACTAGCAGCACTCCTTGTCATTGTAGCACCTCTTGCATCTTGACTGACTCTTGACTATTACCTCTTGCATCTTGACTGACTCTTGACTATTTCTCCCCCTTTTTAGACACAATTGGACAAACCTCAACAAGTAAGTCCTATGACACCCGGTACAAAACCATACTTTTTCTGTCAGCAATATCCACATTTTGAAAATCCAGACATATCCATCCAGTCAGGAATGCTTCACACAATCATCCACAAGTTCTGACGCACACTCACAATGTCTTCCACTGACTCTAAGTAAACTCCTCTTACACACATCAAGACAAATGTACAATCTATTCAAGGCCATGATTCAATCTTGTCTTCAGACATCTCCTCAAAAGCATGTGCGCACAAGATTCAAACAATTTGCTTCATATGACTAGAATCATTCAAGGCCACACCAAAACACCAATCAACATCCTAATGTCATAACATGCTATCTGACATTATATCCTCATAAGAGGCAACCAATCTCCACAAGCTTGATCAGCATGCAATCTTCACAATAAATGCACCTTTGCTGCAAAATCCATAGACAAGTACTCCCCCTGTCATGATCAACAAATGCTCTAGATGGAGATGAACATTTGAGCACATTTTCTGAGTACATGCATTTTGGTACCCCTGTCCCTTTCTCCAAAGGCTATCATACAATTCATTTTCACCATCCAAGGCAAACCTTCTACTTCATCATTCTCCCATATGACCATGTAGATGCTCCTTAGATATAATGTAAGCACTAAGCTTCAGATCCAGAACAAAGACATCCTTCACCAAGGATACTCTTGACACTCTTGACACCAGGGTATTACATATGCTCCACTACTGGATTTACTATCAGCAAAATAATCCGAACTCAACACTGTGTCACAAACTCCACAAATTCTCAATTTACTTATAAGCTTTACTGAGATCCAGTCTTTTCAAGAGATCACAATTCCTCCATCCTTACATCCACCAGTAGTTGTTGAAACTGGTGAAGTCTTCAAAGACAGTAGTCATGCTTTGCCAGAACAAACTACTAAACACATGACCATAACCTCCACCTCTTCTGACCAAAAATGCTAGAGCATCCAACTCCACATGTCCAATATTAATCATCTTCCAGATATAACCACCAGCAAACATGAGTTATAACATCTTTTGGGACATCAGCTTCTCATCACCATTCAAAGGACTCATTGCACAAAGAAGTCCTTCAAGAAGCTCCCAATAAAACACAGTCAAAGCAACTTATTCATACACACCTGAATACCATAAGTTCCCACACCCTCTCTGAACCATATCCTAGCAAACTCAACCATATCCAGAGTATCTATACCCATATCTTTTTCCAGAACATACTTCCACCATTTTATAAAAAACACAGGAATGTTATCTAGTATGGCCTTTTGAATTTTCTCAGAAGTTCTAACAACAACGACTTCCTTCATTTGAGAGATATCCTGGACATTATCATCAGACTTATCTCCGATCTTCCTATTTCTGGAAGAGATGAACACTTTACTCCTGGATTTTATAGTACCATCCACATACTACTTATCAGTTCTCATCTTTGGAGGTGACTCAATAGCTTTCCTCTTCCTTGATTTCAGTCGTTTAGCAACCCCAGGAACAACTTTTGCAATTAGTTCATCATCACTCTTCTTTATTTTAAGGCTAGAAGTACCTTTCTTGACTTGAGATGTTTTAACATCAGCTCTAACATCTGCATCTTCCAACCTATGGATTGTCAACTTGTGAAATTTTTCTTCTAAACTATAGGAGTCATTAGTCAGGTTGTTATCTTTCTTGGCCTTGCAAGTATTCAGCTCCCAACACTTCTTAAGGTCACAGCTTTTGATCCTTCCATCAGCATTGTTGACTCCTTCATCTTGCTCACATAACTGACTACTCAAGTTGGCTTTTAACACATCATCCAACTCAGGAGTAACAGCACCAAAAGTCATTAACCCAGATTGACTTTTCACCATACTTTCACACTTGATGTCACCATCTGATGTTACAACATCAACCTTAACATCACTAGATAAGCTGTCCACTTGAGGTATCCACTGATAGCAATTATCTTTGGATATTACTCCCTTCAAAACAACCTGATTATGCTCATCAGTTACCACACACTCATCTTTGGTGTAGCTAACTTTATACCCGTCATCACACAGTTGGCTTATGCTGATCAAATTAGCATTCAGACCATTGACAAGAAGAACACTGTCAATTTCAGGTCCACCACCACATTTTACTCTTCCAACTCCTGTAACCACTCTTGTATCTCCATTTCCAAAGATTACATCATTTGAAGAGCAGGCAACAGTATCTTCCAATTTAGCTTTGGATCCAGTCATGTGCTTTGAACATCCACTGTCAAAGTACCATGCATCCATAGCAAAATGTCCATCTGATGTGTGAGCCAATAGACATGTGACCTGAGCTTTAGGAACCCATTGTTTTACTACTTTGGGCCTGACCTCCTTCTGTCTGGGTTGAGGAGCAGAATTTGGATAACCATGAAGCTTAAAACACGAGTACTGCATATGTCCAAACCTTCCACAGTAGAAGCATCTAACTCTGTCATCTCTAAAGTAGTTAAACCTTCTGCCACCATGATGATGATGTTGCTGGTGCTGCCATCCATAGTGTTGATTTCTTCTTCTATGATAAGGCTGTTGTCTTCTACTACCATAGTTTGACTGTCTTCTATGGTAAGGATACTGTCTTTTGAACTGTCTCCTATGGTGATGAGGCTTCCTTCTTCCATAGTAATGAGGCACAACATTGTTGTATCCATATCCAAATTCATACATGTTCCCCTGATGTAGATGAAACATGTTCTGATTGAACCTAGCAGCCTTCATGCTCTTGTGATATTGAGGTGGCATATACTGACTAGCTCCTTGAGACTGCACCTTCTTCTGATGATGAGCATTCTTCTTCTCAACATTCTGAGGCTGTGGATGAGTAACCTTCTTAGGTGTAGAATCATGTCTCTTTGTTTGATGCTGAGACATTGGTTGGGACACCTCCTTCTTTGTTCTAGAAGTGCTTGCTTCTGTAGAACTCTTTTCCTCAACCACATATCCTATACCTGATTTATCTCCAGCAACTTTTTCTGACTGAAGAATCTTATCAAGAGTGGCTGTACCACTGTTTATCATCCTAACAGATTTTGTCATCTGATCAAGTTGAGATTTAACTAGTACAACTTCATTTTCTAGATCAACTTTTACATTCTCAAGCTGAGCAATCTGTTGCTTGTGACACTTGTTTTCTTGACAAATCTCAGCACTTTTTAAACACAACTCTTGATAAGTAGATGCTAACTCCTCATAAGTTATTTCTCCATCACTATCATCATCAAAAATAACAGTTCCTGTTAAGGCTCTAACATGCTTTGCTGACTCACCTTCACTTTCACTATCAGATTCAGACCAGGAAACTGACATGCCCTTCTTCTGCTTCTTCAAGAATGTGGGACATTCTTTCTTGACATGTCCATACCCTTCACATTCAAAGCACTGAACTCCTTTATCTTGGGCAGTCTTCTCTTCATCCTTCTCTTTTGACTTGCTAATGTCAGAAGAGATGTTCTTGACATTAGGCCTGGAGTTATTGTTCATCCTCTTGAACACCTTGTTGAACGGCCTTCCCAACATAGCTATGGCCTGAGATAAATCCTCCTGGGATTCAATACTCTTCCCTTTCTCTTCTTGAGCATTTGAAGTCAAGGCTATACTTTTTGGCTTCTTTTCAGGTTCTTCTTCATTTAACCCAAGCTCAAATATTTGAAGAGATCCAATGAGCTCATCAACCCTCATCTGGCTGATGTCTTGTGCTTCTTCAATGGCAGTCACCTTCATCTTGTACCTCTTAGGAAGTGACCTAAGAATCTTCCTTACAAGCTTTTCTTCTGACATTTTCTCTCCAAGAGCACTGGATGCATTAGCCAGCTCAAGAACACTCATGTGGAAGTCATGAATAGTCTCATCTTCCTTCATCTTCAGGCTTTCAAACTTAGATGTTAGAAGCTGAAGTCTTGATATCTTAACTCTAGATGTACCTTCATGAGTAGCCTTCAAAATATCCCATGCAACCTTAGCAACTTCACAGGTATTGATCAACCTGAATATGTTCTTATCCACTCCATTAAAAATTGCATTTAAAGCTTTGGAATTACCAAGGGCAAGCTCATCTTCTTCCTTGGTCCATTCTTCTTCAGGATTCGGCTTAGAGGTGCCTTCTTTATCTTTCCCAGCATCATCTTTCTCACACACAACAGGTGTTTTCCATTCTTTAATAATGGCCTTCCAAGCCCTGCTGTCCAAGGATTTCAAGAAGGTGGTCATCCTTGGCTTCCAATAATCATAATTAGAATCATCCAATATAGGGGGTCTGCTGACAAATCCTCCAACTTCTTTGTCCATCTTTACATCAGAAAGTAACTTCCCCAGATCTCACCCAGAGACAGACATGATACCTGCTCTGATACCAATTGAAATTCTGGTACCAGACGTGTGATGTTAAGGTGCGATGTCACAACAACACACTCTGTATAATGGACAGCAATAACAGTAATAAAGCAGCACAAGGAATTGTTGACCCAGTTCGGTTACAACCAACCTACTCTGGGGGCTACCAAGCCAGGGATGGAATTCACTACTTGTAGATATAATTTACAGGCTCAACGACCCGTTGACAATCTCCTAAACTTATACTCTACTAATGACTTCCTACCTAAGAAACCACTTAGGTATGAGAGCACCACTCAATCCCTTACAAACACTCAAAGAAGCCACTTTGAGTAACCTTGATCTTACTTCACAGCTTCGATCAATCAACCACTCTCTATTGCTTCACAGCTTCTAGAGAGGACAGAAAAGCAACACATATTCAAGCCCTAGAATAGTGTAAATACAAGCACTCTAAACAAACTCTAGACACTAAGCCTCCAGCTCCTGATCTTCTGAATGTTTTCTGTACCTTTTCCTTTGGTCTTGTGCGCTTTATATAGCATCCTGAATTGGGCTTGGACTTGTCACAATATTTGATCAGATTTGATAATTAAAACTGAATCTTCAAAACAGATTTTATCCCCAAAATCTTTTTAAATCTTCAACCTTTTAATTCTCCAACAGACCTGCAATCAAATCTCCCATGTAACAGAAAATATCTATCCCAAGATATTCTCATCCAATGAGTCAACCACTCTCCACAACTCCAGCTAATATGCGACCCTAATAACATCACAACCTGATGTTATTGATTCTGCAGATTTGATGTTACAACATCACCTGTGTGACATCAGACATCCAACTTCAGCACTTAAATACTTAACACAGCCCAGTGTTAAGACTTCAATGTTGCAACATCAGCACCTTGACATCAACATTGAATAACCTTTATTTTACCAAAATTCCAGCCAATCCAGGAACTAACAAAGCCCAAGCATACATCCAGTATGAGGAGATAGGGGCCACACACTCTACTTGCGACTCGTGGAACCAAGAGAGAACCAAGACTTCCAGGCACGAGGATTTCACCGCTCCCCGACGTGGCAGGGAAAGAAGAAGAGAAGACCGGCCCCGAGACTCCCGAGAACTGAGGGGGCCCGCAGGCCGCTTCACCGAGTACACGCTACTCACTGCTCCCCGCGAGCGCATCCTGGCCGAGTGCATCAACTCGGAATTCCATAGAGGAGGTGTCCGCTTCCTGAAGCCGACGCCCCCTAAACCAAACGTTGGCAAGTCCAAGTACTGCAAGTTCCACAGAAGCCACAGGCATGTCACAGAGGATTCCATTCACCTGAAGGACGCCATCGAAATCTGGATTAAAGAGGGACACCTCAAGCAGTACACAAAGAGGAGCGAGGCCCCCCGACAAGAGACCCGGGGACGAAAAGGGTCGAGGAGGCGACCCAGTTCCCCAGCGAGAACGAACTACAAGTCGATCTGTGTGTCACCCGACCAGAGGACTTATATTTCCCCTGCGAGTCCGACACGCTTGTGACCGCTCGCAACCCATGGGAAAGCTTCCCCGCCGCCATGGTCATATCCGACGGAAGATTCAATAAGGTTTCGATGAGGTCTATCAAGTGGAAGTTCGACGAGTTGATAGAGGCGAGCTCCGCGCAGAAAGCTACCTTCGAGAAGGTCCAGGGAAGATCGAACCTCATCACCTTCTACCTCGAAGAATTATTAGGTGGCGCCCCCAACTCCAACATCCCTCTCCTGATCAGGGCATAGATGGAGAATTTTGACGTCTACCGCATCCTGGTCGACCAAGGGAGTTCAGTGTACATAATGTATGCCAATCTGTTCACTACCCTCCAGCTCGACGAGACACATCTGACCCCGTATGTCGGCTCAGATCTGCAGGGTTTCAACGACACTACCACCAGACCGTGGGGTTACGTCGAGCTAATGGTCACATTCGAGAACGACGATACTGCCTAATAGGTTAAAGTCCGCTTCTTGGTGGTGGAATGCCCTTCTTTATACCAGTGCATTCTGGGGAGGTCGAGCCTAGCCGAGCTCACAACTGTGTTGTCTACAGTCCACCTGAAGATGAAGTACTACACGACCAGAGGCCGTGTGGTCACCCTCCACGGGGATATTGAGGCTTCCAGGAGATGTTTTGAGGTTGTGACCAAGGGTTTGAACTCGATCAACATCAAGTCCAAGACCGCAGGTAAGTCAGCCCTGGATGAAGAGCAGAAGCCACTCCCGCGCATTGACACGGTCGACCGCAACAGTCGTTTCCCCATCAAGCAGGAGCAAGGTGAGGCAGCACATCACGCCCTCCAGCTGAAGGCAACGGGCATCCTTTTCACCCCATGCGCCCTATTCTAGATGGAGACTTCGAGCTCATCACCCTCGGGGATGACCTGGACAGGAACGTGAAGATTGGCACAGACATCCCCGACCTGGCGAGGAAATAGCCGAAGGCCTGCCTCTAGGAGAATGCTGACTTGTTCGCATGAAGCGTGGCAGAGATGCCCGTACTCGACTCAGATGTGGCCTGCCACCAACTCACAATAGATCCGACCGCTAGGGCTGTAGTACAACGTAGGCTTAGGCAGTCTCCCGAGAAAGCGGAGGATGCTGAAAAAGCTGTAAAAGACCTCTTAAAGGCGAACTTTATTTCGGAAGCCCAGTACACAACCTGACTATCCAATGTTGTACTTGTCAAAAAGAATAATGGAGAATGGAGAATGTGCGTTGATTACACTGATCTTAACCGGGCATGCTCGAAAAATGTATACCCTTGCCTAACATCGACAAACTAGTCGACAATTCCGCAGGTTTTAAATTACTATCATTCATGGACGCGTACTCGAGATACAGTCAAATCTCCATGGCGATGGCCGACAAGCAGTACACGACTTTCATGACTGAGCCGGGCAACTATTACTGTAACGTAATGCCCTTCGGTCTGAAGAAAGTCGGCGCGACCTACCAACGGATGATGAACAAAGTCTTCCAGGGCGAGATCGGAGACATACTCGAGGTCTACATGGACGACATGATCATAAAATCACGAGAAGATGTCGACCATACTGCCCATCTCTGAAGAGTCTTCGACACGGCGAGGAGATGCAAAATGAGGTTCAACCCGGAGAAATGCACCTTCGGTGTCCGAGCAGGCAAATTCCTCGGCTTCTATCTCACAGAACAAGGAATCGAGGCAAACCCCAACAAATGTAGGGTGTTCTCCGAGTTCCCAATGCCGAACTTGAAGAAATCGATCCAGTCGCTAAACAGAATGCTCACCTCACTGTCCCGCTTCGTGGCCAAGTCGGCGCAACACACACTTTCATTTTTCAAACTTCTACGCAAAGAGGCCACATTCGAGTTGACCAAGGAGTATGAACGGGCACTCCTCCACCTCAAACAAGTCATCTCGTAGCCCCTGGTCCTCTCGCGACCAGAAATAGGGGAGACATTGTACCTGTACCTCGCCGTCACGACCGAGGCAGTCAGCGCGACTCTAATAAAGGAAACCCCTGAAGGGCAGAAGCCGATATACTTCAGGAGTAAAGCCCTCCAAGGCCCCGAGCTTAGGTACCAGCAAATCGAAAAGGTTGCTCTGGCCCTCGTCACTGCGGCCAGAATATTACGGCACTACTTCTTGGGCCACACAATCGTGGTAAGGACGGACCAACCCGTGAGATAAATCCTTGGCCGACCCGACATGGCGGGCATGATGCTCAAATGGTCGCTTGAGCTCTCCAATTTTGACATCCAATACGAGGGTAGGAAGGCCATGAAGGCTCAAGCACTAGCCGACTTCATCGCGGAGATGAACATCCCAGAACCTTCGACCGATATATCCTAGAAGTGGATAATCTACGTCGACGGGGCATCCAGCTCGAGAGGAAGTGGAGCGGGCATCATCCTAGAAGATGAGGAAGGCATCTTGATCGAGGTCTCCCTTACATTGTCTTTCCCGACATCAAACAACTAGGCCGAATACGAGGCTTTCCTCACCGGACTACGCCTGGCCGAGGACCTCAGAGCGAAAGAGGTGAAAATATTTACCGACTCCTAGCTCATGGCCTCCCAGGTGCGGGGAGAGTACCAAGCCAAGAGGGACAACCTCATCGGATACCTGACCCTAGTAAAAGAGAGGATGAAAAAATTTGTATCGGCAGAAGTAAGTCACGTCCCGCGCGAACACAATACCCGGGCATACATCCCGTCTAAGCTGGCAAGCACGAAGAAGAAAGGCGGGAACAAATCCATTATCCAAGAAGTGCTTCCACGGCCAAGTATCGAGAAACCCACCTCGACCGTCGACGTGAATGCCATCGGCGACAATGACTGCTGGATGACCCCAGTATACAAATACCTCAGCACGGGGAAACTACCCGATAACCCCAAGGATGTCGGTGTAGTCAGGCGACGTGCCTGTTCGTTTGCTACCATCGAGGACAAGTTATACCACCAGGGTTTCTCTATCCCCCTCCTTAGATGCGTCAAGGGGTCTAAGGTCCCCGACATACTCTAGGAGATCCACGAGAGGATCAATGCGCAACATCTCGGCGGACGATCCCTAGCCCGTAAAGCATTGCGGACGGGGTACTACCGGCCCACCATGCAACAAGACGCCAAGGAGCACGTCAAGAAGTGTGACAAATTCCAGTAAGACAGGGACATGCACCTGGCCCCACCCAGTGAGCTCAAAACGCTCTCATCCCCGTGGCCATTTTCCTGGTGGGGGATGGACATCCTCGGGCCCTTCACCATAGGGTCGTACTAAAACAAGTATTTGATAGTCGGCATCGACTACTTCACTAAGTGGATAGAAGTCGAAGCCTTGGCCAAAATCACGGCCCATAACATACTCCGTTTCTACAAGAGGGATATACTTGCCCGGTATGGCGTACCCCAAGCAATCGTCACTGACAATGGGACACATTTCACCGATAAGAACTTCCAGGACTTCGTTACCAAGCTGGGCACGAAGCAACACTTCACGTCGCTCAAGCACCCACAAACGAACGGGTAGGCCGAAGCCGCGAACAGGATGATCCTGCAAGTCCTGAAACAAAGACTGGGCGATGCCAAGAAAAGGTGGGCCGAGGAGTTGCACAACATGCTCTGGGCCTACAGAACGACCCCACACTCGACCACAGGGGAAACCCCGTTCTGACTGACCTACGGAACCGAGGCAGTGATTCCACTAGAAATAAGGGAACCCTCGAGGAGGAATGAGTCCCCCTCGACGAGGAAGCCAACGAAGAGGCCCTAAGGAAGGAGTTCGACCTAGTCGGAGAGATTCGGTCGGGGGCATCCCTCTGTGAAGCCACACTTAAACAGAAGATAACTTTGCGATACGACAGCAAGGTCATCAAACACGAATTTCAGGTGGGCACCCTAGTCCCGCGAAGGAACCAGAAAGATTCACGCGAAGGCAAGCTCGCCGCGAACTGGGAGGGCCTCTATCGCGTCCGCGTGAAAACGGGTACGAGCGCCTACTACCTCGAAAACCTACACGGGGAGGAACTTGTTCGACCATGGAATTCTAAAAAGCTTAAACAGTACTATAGTTAAACACTACCCACGACCTATTCGCGACGTGACCACAGGAGCGCACAAAGGTACTAGCGCGACTCTTAAAACTCGGAGCGAGAAGACAAGGGCCCGCTCTTGTGTGTGTGAGTAAGCTCTTGATCCAACGGAGACACCTCTACCGAGATTCACCGTCGTCATACCAACTAGGCAGAACCCCCAGCTTGCGGTGGCAAGTTCACGCCTCGGAGCAAAGACCTCGATCGATCTCTTAGCTTCGTCGAAGGTCAGAACCCAACTCTGACCACTCGGACAGTTCCTTTCACTGTCGAGAAACCAACAACGTCGAGCAAAAGCCCCGAATACTTAAATAAAAAACTTAGAAAAACATGCAAATATGAAATATGTATTCGACATACATGCAACACACACAACATATAAACATATCAAAACAAAAACAATGCATTAAAGCGGGCAAAACCCATTGTTCGAATAGTACAAACCCATGGCACACAGGATGGGCAAAGTCAATCTACAAAATCATGGCACGCAGGCCGACTAAACAAAGAATCAAGTAGCCTCCTCTTCAAGTCGGGGTTCCCCATCACCTCGACTAGCTCCAGCATTAGTTTATGCGGGGACGACCACCCTGCCATCAACCACCTGGTGAAAATGACCAACCCCCTCGAGGACAAGCTAGGCCCCCGTATTCATGATTTGGACCTACTCCAAAGCGTTGTTGAAGCCCACCTCGAGAGCCTCCAAGCAATCCTGCTCGAGCTTCCAGATCTGGGCGACCAGCACACCACGGCCCGCGAGAGCTCTCTCCTCCTTCGTCTCGTCCTCAATAGGCTTGACGGCAGTTTCCAGCTCTGCGACCTTGGTCATAAGGCGACCCCGCTCCTCATTGGTTTTCTTCAGCTCTTCCTGCAGCTCGTGCATGTCGTGGAGGAGGCGTACCTGGGCCTCGTACCTCGTCTAGGCCTCATGCAGATTGCTCTCAGCCTTGTTTTTCTCTGCCTCAAGGACGTCGTTTTCATCCCGCAGCTTCTTCAGCTCGGAGGTCGGGCTTATTTCATCATTAAGAACCAGGGTCATCTTGAAGATCCTCATTATAGCGGCCATGTCCTCGGTCAACGCTTTCCTTCTGGCCGCCTTGTCGACCCACATGACCGCCTTGGTCTCAATCTCAGACATAGTTGGGGAATTGGCCCCAGAAAAGAAACCCCGATAGAGGTATCACGGGGGTAGCACAAACTTCTCGACATGTGCACTCTCCTCGAGGTCAACGAGGATGGACCCCTCGGTGCGCGGTCTCTTGGAAGGTGTCTCCTGCAGAGGAGGGGACTGGGTACATTGAGGGGACGTAGAGCCACTTGCCCCATCGTCGGGCTTCGTCATCTCTTGGACCTGGGCGACTCTACTCTTGGTCTTCTTCGCACCTTTGGTAGCCACAATCTCCATGATGCGTTCATGCATGTTCGACATCTGACCTATGATAGCGAATAATAGAAAAAGAGTTAGCACAAAGAAAGAGAAAAAAGGGACCGACGCCCGAGCAAAGTACGCGATCACCACCTAAGAACCTCAAGGCTTCCTCGTGAGACTCGCACTCAAGGAAAACCTTAGTGTTAATGAACCGAGGCTCACTACAAACTTCACTGCGATCGTCGAGGATGAAACTACCATCCTTGTTAACACATTTGGCAGGAGTAAAGCCAGCGACAAAGTCGACCATCGTTTTGTATAACTCCCGGTCATCAACGTCCAAGTCACCATGCTTTACGATGTAGCTTTCTATGCCCTTCTTGAAATGTTTCTCCTCTCACTCAAGGGGACACTTCAACACTAATGTCTCCTCGCCGACCTCGTCGACCACACAGTTGTATAGGGAGTTGACGACCACATATGAAACAGGCTTGACAACATAAAATTTATCCTTGAAGGAGAGGACAGAATCTAGGTACACCCTAAATAGTTTCCTCGGCTGCTTCAGGGATACCCAGTCGTGCCTACCATTAACGGATGACCGTTGTAGATGGAAAGTATGGAAGAATAGAGGAAGCGTGGCCCTGACGCGGAGATGTTCGCACATGAGCTCGAACGCCCGTACGAACGTTATCGCGTTGGGGTGAAGCTGTGATGGCGCCATACGCAACCAGTGGAACACCCCCTCTGAAAATCAGTGAAGGGGAAACATATGCCCGCGTCCCAAAATGCGGACTCATACATCGGGAACCTCATCCCCATGAATCTCGAGCATATGCAATGTTGTTCCTTAGGCTTGTAGACCATCCAGTTTGGAGAAGAGCCCACAGCGATATCCTCGACTGACGCGAAGGCATCCGTATCGTCGACGGTGAAGTGCGACCCGAAATGAAAAAGCTCATTCCCGACCTAATCTTCTAGCATGCGGACTCGCTGGCACCAGTTTGATGAACGGGCGCATCGAGTTCGGGCTCGGCGTCAATATGGATGACCCCCTCGAGCCTCACGGCCATTATACCTGAAAAGCAGAGGAAAACGGTGAATTCGACTTCTGAGATCAAATCCACCCTTCCATCGCAAATCAAGTGAAAGGGTGAAGAGAGGGACGAGGAGCCCCAGAAAAATTCTCCCCGACACAAAATTGCGAGCCCTCCTTGACGGAGATACTCACCCACAGACAAAACCCCCGTAGGCATGACGCGGCGAACCTCCTCGACAGGGAGGCTCCCCGCACGAGAAGACCCTGATGAGCACAGGGGACTCTTCGACAGAGAGCCCATCGCAATACTCGTACACTAGTAGGGAGCAAGGCTCCCCGAGACCTTCATCTCAGCTCCCCGAGACCTTCATCTCAGCTCCTCGGGGCATTCATCAGGAAATTCATGAAGTTCCCAGAATCCTCATGAACTTCCCGGCGACTTGGACGGAAACTTCATGAGCACGACCGAAAACTCATAGTTCCATCGAAAACTTCATGAAAGTCACCGGAACATTCATGCACCACCCTAAAATCCTACGTCCTCCCCGACAAATCAACGAAAAATTCATAATACTGGAGATAAGAGACGAAAACTTACTTGAAGAATGTAGGTCTGGATGGCGAGGAACAGCTGACGACGGCGGTGAAGCAGGACACAGGTTGAAGAACTTGAAAGACTTGGAGAACTCTGATCAGTTTAAAGGAAAACGTGAAAGTGAAAGAGGTTCCCTTTCTATTTATAATCCTAGCACGGGAAGCGAGGCATCCCTAGGCACTCAAGTGCCCCTACGCGTAGCCGCCCTAGGCATTAATTATGCATGACACGTGGCATTGAAGACACCGTCTACGTCCTCTCAGCTTCCCTTCGTGCCCGCAGACCGGGCATGCACATTCCTTTCATCCTCCCTCATATTGTCGGCCAAGGCACCAAACAGAGACATGCCCAGAGGAGAGGCGACCTGTAGAATGTCTGACGGACAGACCTCCCCGCGAGATCCCATCTCGTCGCGTATACCCTACTCCTGGCCACACGCATCACCCATTATTTTGGTGTTCCGGGCACGCAGACGCCCCACTGGACGGGTCCCCGATGATTGGGCTGACTCTTAAGTCATTACTCCTATACTTCGGAGCAACGACTTAGGGGGCTCCTGTTCTTAACTGGGCCTAAGGCTGACCCACCGTCGGGCACGGTCCAACCCATGTATTCGTCGAGGAGGGCCCAATTAAGGTCCAGCCCATCTACCCGACGGGGGAGCTCTCACACGTCTCCCCCACGGACTCCAAGTGCCCCCCACGTGGGGACACGTTATTAGGCAACTACCCATTTCTGAAAGAACTGGTCAGCCCACCTTCCGAAGATCACGGGGCAGTTGATCCATGGCGAAGACCACGTGCTGGTCTTCCCTATGCCACGTAAGCCCTGGCAGTTGCTCGTATTGGGCCTTGCGATCCAACCCAATGTAAAGTAACCATTGGCCCTGCGCTGGGGGTACACTATAAATACCCTCTTTCACTAGAGGGTCAGGTATTCTATCCTTCACACCATTTATGTACTTGCTTCAATTACTCCGTCTATGACTTTGGCATCGGAGTACCTTGCAGGTACATCCCCCACATTCTCAACCACCATCGGCGATTAAAGGAGCTCACGACGTGTTGATGGCTGCTTTTCCATTTCTGATCAGGTACGATCAGGTATGTTGAAATAAACTAAGACGAAAGTGTAGGAACCTAAAGGTTTTACTTATTATTGTGCTCGCTAAGATGTCGTAATCTTATGCCTACGTATTCTCAAAAGGAATTTGAGAAATCAGAGCATTCGTAGTTCCACATACTAATGGGTGGAATTGGGTTTGTTGGGTTTGAGAGAAGAGAAAAATTGTCATCTAAAGGGAGATATCTCACCTATTCACCACAAACATTTTGAGAAAGAAGATAATATGGGAAGAAGCTTTAAACTCGGATGTAGAAAAACCAGAGTAATGCCACATCTTCCTTTAAATGAGTTTTTGCATATTAAGAGAATAACCTTGACTTGGATATAAAATCAACAAGTGTGCCACTTATATCACTTAAATGAAATAAGTGTTTTTGTACCATAATAAGAGAAGGACTTCAGCTTGGATTTTGAATCAACAAGTGTGCCACTTACATCAGTTAAGTGGGAAAAAAGTTTGAAATGTTTGATTTATGTTGTGGGGAATATAAGAGACATCTCTTCTACAGAGATGACTCATGTCTCATCTCTGGGGGAAAAGTTTTGAATTTGAAGATTTGAAGCCATAAAGGGGCTAGGGTTTGAACTAGGTTGTAGTTTGAATCCTAAAGTTTGAACTAAGTCTAAACTAAGAATTAGTATTGAAATGCTACAATTGTATGAATGCAAGTGTTATCAATGTAAATGTCAAGAGAAACTTAACAAGACAAGATTGATTAAGATTTTAAACAAAATGTAGTCAACAAGGATGAAATGAACATATTATTAACCAAGCATGGTATATCAACATGTGAATGAGCATCAGACAAGTAGATATGTTCATCATGGTGAGAGTTTAAGAAGGAAATACTTGAACATGTGAGCAAAGGTTTAATCAATAAGAGCAATCACAAAGAAATTCAAGTAAGCCATATATTCAAGATGAATCGAGGATCAGATGAATATGGCAAAAGAGTAAACAAAAGCCTAATGGAAATTCACGAATATGAATAAATGAACAAGACATTCAAACATGGTTGAATCAAGGGCTTTGTGGAATCCAAACTCAAGTGGAAGCCTTAGTCATGTATCAAGATGTTTTGAAAAGATTAGTTGACAAAACCCTAAGGTTTCAACTAAAACAAAATTTAATCGAGGTATTCTCCGAGAGAAATAACATTTAATCATGGTATACAAATGATATATTAGTCAAGACAACATGTTATGTACATTAAACAAGACTTATATAAAGTATATTGTGACCATACAAACATACATGTACAATTAGGTCAAAAAGAAAAATCAAAAGAAATCATGAAAAGGCATGAAAAATACTTAAAAAGTACTAGTTTTCAACCTAATAAAAATGTCAAAAATAAATATTATTTTTGGGATTTTTTGATGGATTCTCAAAATATACAAGATAAATGAGAAGTGTGCAAAAAAATTGGCTCAAAATAACTAATTTTGCTTGGTGAAACAATTTGATGAAGTTGTGAAGAAAACCATGAAAAATAGCGGTAAAAAATAAGGAAAGGCCCTCACAAGTGTTGAACTCGTGCCCTCAAGATCATGGGCTTAAAACTTTACCAGCTGGGCCACGCGCTATGGGTTGAAAAAGGATGCGAAGTGAAAATAATATAGAGAGTTTCAAGTTAAAAATGGTTTAAAAAATAAACGCAAAAGTTCTGGGGCGTGGGGGATTCGAACCCCAAACCTTGCACACATACACAAACCTTGAAAACACACGCTCTAACCACTGGGGTGGTGATACATCCATTGATTTATTTTCAATGAAATAATAATATAGTAAAACTGCATTTTATATTGAAAAATGGCGCCATGGTCATGTCTTCTTCTTCCTCGAGCTTCATCTTCTTCCTCAAATTTGAATTTCACAACTCTCTGAATACTCAACCAAATGACATGATGTAAAAATGAAAGTTGTTGGAAATTTTTCTAGGAATTGAATGGTATTAACCAATTTTATTTATATTCAATGTAATTTAAAATAACACTCATGAGCACATAAATCCTTAATTGAAAAATCCAATATGAAATCTTGTATGATATAGTTTATGTACAATTAATATATGGAAATCATTCACTACATTATGACAAACAAATTGGTAACTTAAATGATCAGTTACGATGCGTGAATCATAGAGATCAGTTTTTGAGAAAACTTACCTTGCAAGTGAGAATCGAATTCTTTGATAGAGCTGTTCCAGATGCAATTTCTTGATGCTAACAACTTCCTTGTCCTCCAAGGAGTGTGTTGATGTGCTCAAATTGATCTGAAACCTTATGGAACTCTCAGCTCGAATCAAGTTACAGATTGTGCAAATGAGATGTGGACCTGGTGATTCTGGTGTTACAATTGATGAATAAGTGTTTTGATCACTTCTATATAGTGTATGTGAAGTGTTTTGATCATTGGTTTGAAAGGAAATGGCCTTGAATTGATAATTCAAGTTTTCACTCCTTTGAGACTTGAAAATTTTGGAAAGAGGAGGAATGTGATAAAACAAGCTCTTGCAATTGTTTTGGTGTGTTTTGAATGATAAAATTGAACCCTATTTATAGGAGAATGTTTTAGATATTTGTGAATTTGAATGGATTAAGATACATGTTATTACCCAATAGGTGATGTCATGTACCTATAACTTGCGTTCCAAGGTACACATAGCCTTTTCCTCTCATGGCTCAAATTCTGAACTTTTTAGATTGTATTCCTCATATTGCATCTCATCCCTTGGTGTTTTGATCCTTCTTGGAAAAATTGGAGTGGTTTTTGTCAAATTCACTATTGCACTTTAATGCTAGAGGATAAAACTCAACTTCATGGTTTTGGAATGATTTTCTTCACATGCCAAGGGATAAAATCTTGAAAATTTGTTATGATTTTGCAGAGCACATGGTGTCTCATGATTTTGGTTTTAATCTTATGAATATATCAAGCTTGCAAAGTCATCCAAAATGACCTAAAAATTGTGTGGCACAAGTCTGCCCTTGAAAGTTCAGCTTCAACCATGGCCTATTGTGGTAATCATATCTCCTTGTTCAAATAAAATAAATGGATGTTCTTGGACATTTTGGAAAGCTGAGATAACCTACTTCAACTTTGATGTTCAAGGTTTGTCTTGAATCAATGTGGATCATGGAGAAAAATGGCCCTAAAGTTGGCTCCAACATAAGACAAATTATGTTTAAAATTTTCTCTAAGTGTCCAAGTTCAAAAAGTGATGAATCTCCAACTTTATGGCTTCATATCTCTCAATCTATGAATATTTTTGGGAATTCATCCTCAAGGACAAAGTTTTAGTATGTAACAAGCTCTTCAATTTGCTCTTTGGAGCAAAGAAAATGGTTACTTGGATTGGAAGTTATGGCCTTGGCAAGTTGAGTAAAAACCATTGAATTTCATAACTTAGAAAAAATTCAAATTCTTCAATGTTGTCCTTTTTGCAAGTAACCTCATATTCCTTGATTTCTCTTGATTGTTAATGATCCAAATCACACATTATCATCATTATTAACTTGAGGAACCCATGTTTGACAAAAAATTCAAAAGTCAACTTGACTTTGATTAGTGGCTGACTTTTCAATCAGATGAACTTAAACTTTGTGATCTCCAATGAAATCAATTCTTTGGGCTAATTGAACACTATGGATGGACTCCAAAGGTATTTTTGAGTGTCTTGAATCATGTTCTAAGGCTTGAGATCATGTCTTGGTCAAAAGTCAAAGGTGCAGATTACTTTTCATTAGAAACCCTAGTTTATGGACCAGATGAATTTGAGTTCTTGCATTGCTTACGAATCAAACTTCTTGAATCAATCCACTCAAATGAATGGACTAATAGGATGTGTTTTAGGTCCTTGAAACATGTATTGAAGCATAGAATCATCCTCAGATGAAAAAGTCAAATGTAAGCCTGATTGGATCAAAACCCTAATTTTAATGTACTGAGGATCTTGAGGCTTGATGAGCTTGAAATGATGCAATCTTGTACTTGATTATTGATTGAAGAAATATCTTGATCTTCGTGGATGAATAAGGGACTTGATATGTTGAATATGATGCCCATCCTTTGATAATTCATCTGCTTGAGCCCTTGGGGGACCACCTAACCTGTAAAGAAAGCAAGCACACACATCTTATATATTTGTAATGGGTTAGTGATGCACATAGACACACACATGTGTAATGATGAATGTTATGCAAATGAGGCGGCATCTTAGGGGTAAAAAATTAGGGTATGACAAATGCTCATATTTAAGTTTCTCCAATCCGAAGAGATGAAGATTGACATCTTAGTCTCGACCAGATAGGGGAGGCTTAAATACAATAATGCACAATTTTGGCCCCTAAGAAGCCACACAAAGTGATATGATATGAATGCACTTATGAATCCAAGATATGAGACCTATGGGAAATGATGCCACGGGGGATTGAGAACAGACTAAACCACTGTGTTATAACAAAAGAATTATCCACTAGGGAAAGAAAAATTGAAGGAAATGCTGTAACTCTATTGGGAGAGAGATAGTAACTCCAATGGGGGAAAATGATATAGCTCCACAGGGGATGGTGTTATAACTCTGACAAATTGAACTTCCAACATTAAAAAATGATTCAGCATCTTCTTTGACTAAGTAGCATTACTTAGAAAGGGTAAAAGTAAACCTCCCCACCCTTCGGGTCGTAAGCCACTAAACTGGTTTTGGTTTCTGAAATAAATTCCCCCTCGTTTTTGGACATAAGCCATGAAACTGGTCTCGGTTTCTAAAATAAACTTCCCCTCGTTTCTGGACATAAGCCATGAAACTGGTCTCAGTTTCTTATTTATCAAGTCTTTCACTTGAAAAGGGGCAAAACTGACAAGTTCATAAAAGGGTAATCACTTGCTGAAATAATAACTTCACCGGGGATCTTCAAAGAGATGCGGGCCAGTTAATTTACAAAACAGATTTCTCAAGTAAATAGGAAACAATCTGTAAGAGCCTTCATCAAACTTCCCACCGGGATTCACTAGGGAGATGCTATGTGATGGAAAAATATCTTCATCATACTTCCCTTTGAGACTTCTTCGGAGAGATGCCATAGGATGAGAGAACATTGGTAGCAGACTTACTGGGGAACGCCATTGGCTGCAATTTTGCTTTGTATCGAGCAGATAAAACTACTTGTAGCAATTTATCTCAAATGAACACTTGTGATAATCTTCAATAAGTTTCTCTGACGGGATCTTTCAGAGAGATAATTATTTCTTCATCATACTTCTATTCGAGACTTCTTCAGAGAGATTCCATATGATGTTAAAATGAGGATTCAACAATCAAATTTCTCTGTGGGACTTGTCCTGAGAGATGTCGTTAGATAGAGAATAAGGATTCACAACAAACTTCTATAGAGAGATTCCATATGCTGGAAAAATATCTTCATCATACTTCCCTTCGAGACTTCTTCGGAGATATGCCATAAGATGAAATAAAATTTGATATGCTGATAGCTTCAATGGGGATAGACAAACTGCTCGGAAAGAGACTTCCATTTACCGGTTCACTAGGAAATTCAGGGATAGAAACAAGCTTCTCAAATAAAGAGATTACCACTTGCTGTCAGGTATAGATTCCAAGGCGGAATAAATTTATCTTGCTGGGGAACCTTAAACAGATTCCTTTTGGGGATGTAAACCACTTAAAAGGCACAAAATAAATGCCCTTTTATTTCAGAGGTTCAAGTTATCAAAATGGTCAAAAGTCCAACTCAATCCAAGAATAAGCTAGAGAGATACTGTAAAAAAAGATGCTAACCAGCGAGGAATGAGCTTGAACTAGGGATTTATCCATCCAAGTGTGGAAAGGAGAACTAAATCAAAACTTCCACGAGGATTAAACTCAGTGGGGAGTTAGAAAGGATATACATTTTCTGCCTACGGCTGACCACTCTATTGGAGAGGGGAAACATATCATTCGAGGATAAACACAACCAAGGTGAATGAAGTGAACATTATTGACAAATGCACTATGAACATGGATATGAATTCAACTATGCATGACATATGTATGATAGGAACGCGTGTTATGTTTTTATGATGACAAAACAGGCGAAAGAGATATACTGGCGATGAAATAAACATCACAATGTGACCGGGTACTCAGCCAGTCTCTTGGAAATATCAATGGAGATAAAATAAAGAGAGCCATTAATGGAACAAAGTCTTGTTGTAAGGCTTAAGTCTCTCTAGGGAGAGGAAGATATTTTTTTTGGAGAAAGAACCCAAACAATCTTCTAAACTCATTATCTTGTTTTAATTGGGGATAAAGTAACTCTGCGCTCTATTGGAGATGAGAATCTCATTCAGTTTGGAGAAACTTGATTCAAAGTTTGATTAGGGACACCAGGTTTAGTTTTTTACTAGAGAGCATAAGGTCAAATTTTTTACTGGAGATATGGGATCGTATGTCCAACATATCAAGGTGTGAACGGAGTTAAAGATCCATTATTTTGGAGATACCTTTCAAGGCAAATTACAAGAACATTCAATCCTATACTTCGAGGTTTAATCATTCTTAGAGCAACTGTTGATATTCCTTTTTATGTTCACAAATCAAGGAAAGTAAACACAAGCATTTCAAAAAACAAAAAAAAAACTTTTTGTTTCAAGAATTTTTATCAAAGTGAAAATGTCATTTTGCAAGATATAAATAAAACAAGAGTTGCAAACAGATGGGCAAAAGCTCAACTTTTATTGATATAATGGTAACCCGCAAATAACGTGATTCCATGGATTATTACAAAAGTTGAAAAATGGTAATTAAAGAGAAAAGGCTACATTAAAATATAATGAACGAATTCTCCCTAACAACTTTGAATTTCCAATATTCTTTAGCTTCGGTGACCTGATTTGATTTGAGAGTTCTTTGATAAACGTGGTTGCTTCAGATAATCCAATCTGGTTTGATGTAGTTACTTGCCATATATCCCTAACTTTTGCCTGGATTGTCTTGACCGCCTTTTCGGGTTTTGATCCATCGAGATGCTCGTTTTGCTTTTTGTCAGGCGAAGTATTTCTTGACTGCATCGACATTTGTAGGACGGGTGAACTCTTCACCATCCATAGTTGTAAGCATTAAGGCACCGCCTGAGAAGGCTTTCTTGACAACATATTATTGCATCTGCGAAAATCAACCGGCAGAAAAGAACAGAAGAGTCGCCACCGAACGTTATTTATCCTGACGCAGGGAAAGGAAAGGATCGAAGAAAACCTCAACAAAGGGAAAGGGATGGTCATCGCAACCATAGCCTGGGTTCGGGAGTCGGTTATGCGAGAGGAAGGTATTAGCATCCCCTCGCGTCCATCGTACTCGATGGGATCCACGCTTACTGTTATCGATCAAAGGGTGTAGGTTATCTGAAGCTCAACTGCTAAACGGAAAAGGAACGGGAAAAACGGGAAAGTGAAAACCAAAAGAGGACTCGCAAGGATCATCGCAATCCTATGCCTACGTATCTTCTTGGACGAACGGGGAATCAGAGTCGACGTAGTTTGACGGACTACGGTTTTGTGGGGGGAAGGTTGCTCGCCAAGACATCGCGTCTCGTGCCTACGTATCCTCAATCTAACCAGAGAGAGGAAGTCAAAGCAGTCGTAGTTCGACCTAACGAGGTCGGTTTTGTTTTGTTTGGTGAAAAAGTCTCAATCGCACGTGGGCGAGAGAAAGGTTTGATAAATAAGGTTCTGCTCGCAGAGATCTCGCACGATTTCCTGCCTACGTATCTCCATTAACCAATGAAGAATCAAAGTGATGTAGTTCCCCTCACTAGGGATGACTTTGCTTTGTTTGTGTTTTTTAAGTGGAATACGTCAACGTTCACATTCTAGTAGTTTAGGTGTTGCCGCTCGGCGTGAGAGTCTTACGCATTTACCTGTTTGCGGTAGAACGAAAATGACGCATCCTTTATGAGGGAGATGAGAAAAATGACTCAAAGGTGTAAGAGGAAATGAAAGTTAGTTGTTAGTGTGCTCGCCGAGATATCACATCTCGTGCCTACGTATCCTCTATCTGAAAAGAAAGAGGGATCAGAGCATCCATAGTTCACGCTACTATGGGTGAACAGGAAACAGTCTCGATCGTATATGTGCGAGAGAAAAGATGAGACTCACGGAAAGTCTACAGGGGAAACTCGGTCCTTCAAGTCAGCATACAAAGATGGTCCTAATGTCAGGATCAGGAGGGAAATCTAACTAATGTTGTCATGCATGGATTGCTATCCTAATGTCTCTCCTACCTCGAGCTTAATCAGAAATTAAGTCGAGCTAGGAATCCTAAGGGATCATGTCGTCAGACAAGTAAACATTATTCAACTCAATCCATAAATAAAGAAACTGAAAGCAAATGAAAGAGTAAACAGTGTCAGTCAACAATAATGTCACACAATCAAAGTAAGAAAAGGGGAAGCTTTAGCCAAGGGGTCATATCAACCGAGGCTAATAAGCTAGCTGTGGGAAATAGGGGTACTCCCCCCAATGGTATCGAGAACCATGGAGAGCAGAGTGAGGAAGGGGAAGATGTGAATCAGATCACATAAGATTCAACATCGTCCGATGCGAGCTAAAGACAAGATGTGGTGGTTTGATTGCGAAACCCTTTTCCACTTGACCGACTCGATAACAAGAGGAAGTGGTGTTCAAAGCTTCAATCATGTAATGAGAGCTAAGGACGACTCAATACAAAGAATGACAGGAGTCGATTGCGAACTCTCCTTCCGTCCAATGCTTCTTAGAGGACTTATAGGGGAAATGGGAATGGGATGCCTCTTGGAAGTCTTAGGCACAAAATTAAACAAACACAAGCATGGCCTCCTTTGAGGACTTTAAAACAGTAAACAAAATTGGCCACCTAAAGTAGGGACTCCCAGTCATGCATCTCTATTCCTATTTCTCATGGCATCGAAAGCGGTAAAGTGCGAGGAATATTAAAAGGGATGCGGGATAATACCAAACGAATAACAATCTGTAGCAACATAAGTAGAACAAGAAACTCGGAGAACAAGCTATCATCAGGCAAACAAAAACGAGTCAGAACCTGGTACAAGCATCAGTGTCAAAACATTTTCGGTGTGAAAATAAATCACAACTGACGTGTGGTGTGTGTATCAGACACAACCATACAAGTAACCTGCATGAAAATGCAATCCAGGCGAAACGCAACAAATGCATATATACGTCTCAAGAATGAGAGACAAAGAGAAATCGCATTGGAAGTGAAGCGGTATCCCACAAATAAAGTGGAATACCAAATGGATAACCGACCAATGATTAATGATCGAAAGCTCTCCTAAAATGCCTTGCACGACTTTACAAACAAGTTAGTAATAACAAGGAAACATAACCGAAGTTACACCCTCAAAACATTAAACTAAAAAAACAAAGATGGAGGGGTGAATATTGACCAAGAGGATCATATGGGCTATGAAAAGCCCATCACCTTCTTATTCAAGAAATAAGAAAAAAACATATATAAAACAAAATAATGGGCCGAGCCTAATGGAAGGTTAAAACCAAAGAAGAAGGAAACCTAATAGTATCAGCATCACATTTTCAACGCAATATACTGAAACATGATCTTTTTAGTTAAAAAGCAAATGAAAACTATATAGTGAGAGCAGAGCATCAAGTTAAATCAACTTTTAGATTTTTTCTAAAAAATAAATTAAAAAAACACACACTTAGAATTCCAAAACTTTATCACTGCGTCTCAAGATCGATGAAAAAACGTCGGCAGTTCAACCTTCTTATTCCGCATCAGATCTCGTTTCTCTCTCCTTAGCTTCTCCCTCTTCTCGAGCTCTTCCTTCGGCTTCGCGTCTCTCATGGCGCGGGTGCAACTTCCTTCTCGCGATTGGAAATGGCGAGCGGTTGTAACAAGGGTGGTTTGTGTTACTGCGGAAAAGCATTGAAAGGTTTGTTTGTTGTTCACGACGAAAACGGTGGAGGAAATGGTGCGGTTTATGTTTGTCGGCAAAAGCGAAGAGAGTTTGGTTGTTGGAAGTTATGGTGATGTGGTGTGTCGTATTGTGCTGAAGTGAAAATCGGTCTTGAGGCAGTGGGAATGAAGGTTTTAGTTGATTGAAGAAGCTTGTTATGGGTTGTCATGAAGGTGAGTTGAATTGGAAATGGAGGTTTACAGATAAGTGTTGTGTTGTGTGTTGTTCTGTTGTGGAGAGTTTGGTAGAGGCGAGTGAAGGTGCTTTGTGAGAGTCAAGGGGTAAGGTGAGAGTTTTAACAAAGGGAGAGGGAGAGGTGGTGTTGTTGTAGTGAGACGGTGGTGTATTTCGCGTGAATGCACAGTGGATGCGGGTTGAGTGTCAAATGGACATGGGTATGAGTTTTTATGGGAGAAGTGAAATGACGATGGAAGAGAAACAGGTTGTTGAAGGAACATTGTTTATGTTGCTGCTTCCTTTTTTGTTCTTTTGTATAAAGAATAAAGTTTAGGTGTGGGCCATACATGTGGAAAGTGGAGAGGAATAAAGAGGGAGGTTGTTGCGCAAGAGAGAGAGAGAGATAGATAAAGAGAGAGAGAGAAGTTATTAGCAGGGAGGCATGAATGGTTGAAGGTGAGTCTCTATGAAGTGGATGGTGTTTGATATTATGCTTTTTTTTTCCTTTTCCTGTGCGCATGGCTTTGTATGGAAAAATGAAAACAAGTGGGTACAATGGAGAGTAATGGTTTTCTTTTGTCCTTTTTTGTGAGGTATGAAAATGATAAAATATAAAAAGTTGTATGTTTTGTTGGTGGAGCAATGATGCGCAGAGTGTAGCATGTGGCTGGAGGTTTAGTGTGTACGTTGGTCTACATGCATGACCACGGATGCTATTCATACAAATGAATACAAACAAAACATGACATCTAAACTTGTTAACTAAGTTTTATAAAAAATGGAAATAAACAAAATTAAATAATAAATTAAATTACAAATATCAAATAAAACTTAGACTAAAAAGAAAAATCTGATTGATTAAAAGAAAATACTAATTAAAATAAAAATAAATTCAATATTATATATATATATATATATATATATATATATATATATAAAGAACAAAAAGTTAATTAAAAGAAAAAAAGAATAAAATTGATTAAAATCGGCAAATCGGACCGGAATCGAAGTGCTCAGAAAAGTAAAACGAACACACCAAAATGATCAGTGTAAAATATACTTATCGAAAAAATATAGCGTTTGGTCAAGTTTTGAAATAAATTTTACCCGCTAAAACAGCTTAAACTGATAAAAAATGTGACCGAAAAGTGGTCGAAAAAATTAAAATGAGCACGTCAGGTTAAACTACGTGAAACATAGATTAATCTCACTGACGTCTGCAAGCTCGATTTTAAAATTCTCCGTTCACTGATTTTTCACACAGTCGATTTTTGGTTTGACCGATTCGGCTGTAAATTCCAACAAATTATTTTGGCTGATAAATTGGGTATTATGCAAGATGAGATACGTGATATGCTATGCAGACGATGCAAAGCGAAAAATGCAGAATCTTAGGGTCAAAAATTAGGGTGTGACAGTAACTCTCTGCCCACAAGCTGTGAAAAACTTATTCACTTTGCAACTGCAAAATTCTGTGAATTGAAGTTCTTACGAGAATAAGGGTTACTCCCGCTATTTATAGTTTTAGGTTAGCTTGCTCCCTAAGCCAAAGTCCAACACACAAAATCCCAAAATATCCAATTTATCTAACACTACTAAAATAGGCCTAAGTCGAAATTCTGATGAGCAATCTGCTTCAACATTTCGACACACACATACACTAGGCTAATTTTGACACATCCTTCTTTCCGTCGAGCACTACCTGCTTCGACACAAGGAATTACATTCTCAACACACCACCTAATTCATTGTGTCTAAGCTATCTATATTCATCATAGCTCTTAGTCTTCTGAACACTTCGACCTGCACTCCTTTCATCATGATATCTGCAATCTGATTCTCAGTTCTACAGTGTTCTAAATTCATCTTCCGTTCTGCTACCTGCTCACGAAGATAGCAGAACCTCATTTCGATGTGCTTGCTTCGTCCAAGTGCTATCGGATTCTACTCCATATTGATAGCAGACATGCTATCGATCTTCATGATAATTGCTCCATGATTCTTTGATGTAATATCTTCGACCAGGTTCACCATCCACTTTGCTTGACATGCACAAAGAGAATCAGATATGTACTCTGCTTCGCACGACGAAAATGCCACTACTGGATCCTTTCTCGAACTCCATGAAACTAGTGCACCACCTAGCATAAACACATAGCCAGCTGTGGATTTTCTATCTTCACCATCACTACACAAACTTGAGTCGGTGTATCCCACTAACTTGCATTCTTTTCCTTCATCAGCTGCAGGAAATAAAATTCCATTGTCGAGAGTTTCTTTCAGATACCTTAGTATCCTCTTCGTCGCTGTTAGGTGTGATACCTTTGGCTTCTGCATGAATCTACTCACCATATCTACATTGTATGCTAGATCAGACCTTGTTTGAAAAAGGTATCTTAATGACCCAATAAGTCTTATGTACTGAGTTGGATCGACATCATCTTCATCTGATTCTTTCGATAGTTGCAATTTAGGCTTAGATGAAGTCGAAGTTTGGTTGCAATATTGCATCTCAAATCTCTTGAGTATTCCGCATGCATATCTTCTTTGGTGCATCATCAAACCTCTACTGCTCTTGTAGAATTCAATGCCAAGGAAGTATGAGAGGTTTCCCAAGTCTGACATTTCAAACTCCTCACTTAGGTCATGTTTGAAATCTTCGATTTCCTTCTTGCAACTTCTTGTTATCAATAGGTCATCGACATAGAGACATAGTATAAGAAATTCACTCTTGCTCCTTCTTACTTATACTCCATGCTCAGTTGTGCACTTTACAAATTTCTTCTCCCTTAGAAGACTATCTATCTTCTTATTCCAAGCTCTTGGAGCTTGCTTAAGTCCATACAGGGCTTTATGCAGCCTGTATACCTTGCTTTCTTCATTTTGTTTCACAAACCCAACTGATTATGCGACATAAACTTCTTCATCTAATGGGCTATTCATGAATGCACATTTCAAATCCATCTGAAATATGTGTCAATTGTTCATGTTTGCTATACCAACGACTAACCTGATTGTTTTAATCCTAGCAACAGGTTCAAAAACTTCGTTGAAGTCGATTCCTTCTTTTTGAAAAAATCCTTTCGCCACAATCTCGCCTTGTGTCGAGTTACTTCTCCTTTGGGATTAAACTTTACCTTGTATACCCACTTCACATTGTTTGCCTTCTTGCCTTGAGGCAATTCGACAAATGACCAAGTGTTGTTGACTTCAATGGACTCTAGTTCCTCATTCATTGCTTTCTTCCACTTCGATGGACTCTAGTTCCTCATTCATTGCTTTCTTCCACTTTGAATCTTTCAATACCTCAGCTATATTCACTCGTTCGACATCTGCGTAGAAAACATAGTGTACCAACTCACCTTCTTCATCGACCACATCATTTGATGTAATCACACATTCTTGCAACCTTACATGCATGTGTCTTGTTCGTTGATGTCTGCTTGGGCCTGCTTCACCTCTGACTTCTTCTTGTCGAACTTCTTTTTCGACTTCACTAGTTGGTTATTCACATAAGATTCTCACTGAATCCTTCTTAACATTCACAGTCCAATCCCATTATTTAAGCTCATCTATGATCACTACTTGCTTATTCATTGGGTCGAACAACTTGTATCCTCCAGTCGAATGATATCCTATCATGATCATTTGACTCGACTTATCATAAAGTTTTCTTCTCAACTGATCTGGAACATGTCTATGTGCTATAGATCCAAACACCTTCAAATTAATTAGGATAGGCTTGGCATCAGACCAACACTCTTCTGGTGTAACTCCTTATAACCTTTTTGTCGGACATCTATTCAAGATGTATGTTGCAGTCGACACAACTTCTCCCCATAATTATTTGGGTAGATGCTTGCATTTCAACATACTTCTCACCATATTCATGATGGCTCTATTCTTCCTTTTTGCAGTTCCATTCCGCTGTGGAGTGTAGAGTGGCACCACCTCACGTACAATCCCTTCTTTTTCATATGATGCATCGAAATCTTTCAACACATACTCTCCACCACCATCAGACCTCAGAATATTTAGCTTTCGACAACTTTGTCTTTCGACCATAAATTTAAATTTGGCAAATACCTCGATCACTTCACTTTTCTTCTTGATCAGGTAAGTCCACAATTTTCAACTGAAATCATCTATGAAAGTGACAAAGTATCTGTTACGTGCAATTGAATCCACCTGGATAGAACCAGATACATCAGAGTATATGACTTCAAGAATTGCCTTCGACTTACTTCTTGCATCCTTGCTGAAGCTATTCTTGTGTTGCTTTGCCTGAACACATTCTTCACACACTTCATTTGGAATTTTGATTTCTGCTAATCTTGAAACCATATTTCTTCTCTTCAGATCTCTGATGTCTTTAAAGTTGAGATGGCCAAGTCTATAGTGCTATATTCATTCGTCCCTACTAGTTGCAGTTGCAAGGCACTTATGCTCTATCACATTAAGCCCAATCTTGAAGGTTCTATTCTGAGACATTGGATCCTTCAAGATTAACCTTCTATTTGAGTCGAGAACTCTCATCATCTTGTCTTCAATCGACACCTTGTAGTTCTTTTCAACCAACTGCCATATGCTAAGCAAATTGCTCTTCATGCCTAGTATGTATAACACATTGGAAATTACTGACCTTTTTCCATCTTTCCTCATAATCAGAACATCATCGATACCTTTAACTTCTAGAGTATTGTAATTTTCAAATTTCACCATGTTATTTATTGAGGGCTTTATGTTGACAAACCAGTCTTTCTTACCAGTCATGTGTGATGAGCATCCTGAGTCCAAGTACCATTGGTCCTGAAATCTTTCTTCATCTCTTGTTGTGACCATCAACAACATTTCTTATTCTTCATGTTTCGCCAACTTTGCATCAGTTTCTTGATTCTTCTACTTTTCAGGACAATTACTAGAATAGTGACCATACTTCTGACAATTAAAACACTGAATGTGACTTTTGTCGGGTTTTTGACCACCACCTCTTCCTCTACCTGTAGCACCGCCTCTTTGGTTGCCTTGGTTCCAGAGTTTTTTCTAATTCGACCAGCTTTCTTCTTGCTGATTTCGACCAGTCGAATTGTTGTAGCCTCATTTGCCTTTGTTGTCATTCCAACTTTCTTTGCCTTTCTTTCTTTTTGCTGACTGCGCCTGCAAAACCATATCACTCTTCGACTTTTCTGCAGCTCTTTCAGCCATTCTTTGTTCATGAGATTTAAGCGTCCCTTGAAGCTATTCCTTTGTCAATGTTGATAAGTCTTTAGACTCTTCTATGGCTACTACCACGTGGTCGAATTTTGGAGCCAATGACCTCAAGATCTTTGCAACAACTGATCTTGATGTCAACACTTCTCCACATACCTTGATTTGATTCGCTAGTTTTGTAACCCTAGTGAAAACATATGTTATGTTTTCAATGTCTTCCATCTGAAGCAATTCATAGATTCTTCTGTGAGTTTGTAACCTCACCTCTTTCACCTTTTTTGCGCCTTTCGCTGATTTCGCTGATTCTTTCGCTGTTTTCTCCAGAATTTCCCATGCTTCTTTCGCTGATTCTACATCACTAATCTTTTCAAAATTATTTGGATCAACACATTGATGAATTATAAAGAGAGATTTATAATATTTCTTCTTCAATTCTTTGTGTGTGGTCTTTTCTTGATCCGTCGCGTTTTCTGCAAGCGATGTTATTCTTTCCTTCACAAGATCCCAAAGATCTTGATAACAGAAGACAACCTTCATTTGCTTGAACCAATTCTCATAATTATTGTTCTTTAGAATCAGAAGACTCGCTGGAAAATGCCCGTTTGAATGATTCATTGCCATCGTGATTTTCTTCCCACGAATCGCTCAGTCAGTGCTCTAGATACCGGATGTTGGAAATTCACTACAACCTATAGAGAATTTCTATCAATCTTGATGAACAAGTTAATTATCGATACACAATAACAATGAAAAGAAAGAAAAAATGTAGAAGAAAGAAAATTAGGGTTTGACAAAATATAGAAGATGGTAATTTCTGCAGAGTAACTCTCTGCCCACAAACTGTGAAAAATTTATTCACTTTGCAACTGTAAAATTCAGTGAATTCAAGTTGTTACAAGAATATGGGTTACTCCCTCTATTTATGGTTTTAGGTTAGCTTGCTCTCAAAACCAAAGTCCAAAACACAAAAACCTAAAATATCCAATTTAGCTAACACTACTAAAATAGGTCTAAGTCAAAATCCTGTCGAGCAACCTGCTTCGACATTTCGACACACACATACACTAAGCTAATTTCGACACATCCTTCTTCCTGTCGAGCACTATCTGCTTCGACACAAGGAATTACATTCTCAACATAACTTCATTATTAGTTGTTGGGGTCCAATCTAAAGACCCTATCCCAAATATCCTTACTCAAAATGTAGACTCTTGCTCGAAGACCGCATACACGATCTGAGTCATTGGATTCAATCCAACGGTCTCCCGCATTCCATGCCGCGTCAACCGGAAATGGTTTTAACCGTCCACCATATATAAACCTCGATCTTTGATTTAACTGATTTGATCAACTTGATCAGAATAACATCCAAGTGAAAATTTTTAAAAGTAGAGATGTGTGCCACAATTGAAGCAGTTGCAAAATTAAATGAAATTTCTTGTAGTTGTTTAAAAAAGTTGTGAGAGTAAATCTTTAGTGTTGAGAATCTGTATATAATAAATTAGTATTGATTATTAATCAATTAGTCATAAGTGTAAATTATAACATTACCTATTGTGTATATCTCTTTTATCTATAAATATATATCAAGTGTGGGAAAAGGCTAAGAAAGTCTTCTCTAATGATGTCCATAATATTTATAGTGTCATCACCAAGCTCAACTCTTTGAAATTGGAGAATATGGATATGCAAGCCTATTTGAGTAAGCTTGAGGCATTTAAGGAAAACTTTACAACCCTAATGCCTTTTACAAAAGATGCTACAACACATGCTGAACAACAAAGTAAGTATTTTATGATCGTGGCACTTACCGGACTACCATCCGAACTTGATTCCATTCGAAACCAAATTTTATCAGGATCCAATGTTCCTAACTATGAAGCAGTTAGTGAACAACTGTTGCGCTTGGCTACCCCTCATGCTTTTGGACCAGTTTCTACCCCATCTCCTACTGAATCATCTGCTCTTGCTTCCCACTATCATGGTCGTGGTGGACGAACTGGAGGACGGGGTGGACATCGTCATGGTATTCGTTGTAACTATTGCAATCGTTACGGCCATATTGAAGTTGATTGTCGTACAAAGGTAAGAGACCAACAACGACAACCACGGGTCGCTGCAGTTGCTCAACCGGATATCTCTAAAGACATCACTATTTCCGTTGTTGATTACAATGATTTCCTTCAATTCAAAACAACCCAACAACCATCATCATCTGCTATTGTTACTCAGTCGGGTAATCCTGTAGCTTTTGTCTCTACATCTTCTCTTGGCCCTTGGGTCCTTGACTCTGGTGCCTCTGATCATATGACTGGTAATAAATCTCTTTTATCTCACTTGTCTTATTCTGATTCTTTGCCTTCTGTCACTGTGGAGGATGGTTCTAAAATCAAAGTTCATGGTCTTGGTCAGGCACATCCACTTCCAAACTTGTCTCTAGAGTCTGTCCTTTACATTCCTGGTTGTCCTTTTAATCTAATATCTGTTCACAAGCTGATTCGTACTCTTGACTGTTCTGTTCTTTTTAATGATAAATCTGTTTATATTCAGGATCGACGTACAGGACGGACGATTAGAGCAGGGAGTGAATCTGGAGGATTATATCATCTATCTCAACCAATGGCATGTGCTTCTACTACTTCTCAAGACCTCACACATCAAATTTTGGGTCATCCTAGTCTTAATAAAATGCGTCTTTTAGTCCCCAGTTTTTCTAAGCTTTCATCTTTTGAGTGTCAGTCCTGTCAATTAGGCAAACATACTCGTAGTACTTACTCTCAACGAGTAAATAAAAGTGTTGCATCACCTTTTGCTTTAGTTCATTATGATATTTGGGGTCCCAGTCGTGTGAAGTCTACCTTAGGATATTACTATTTTGTAACTTTCATCGATGATTTTCCACGATGTACTTGGTTATTTCTAATGAAAAATCGTTCAGATGTTTTCCTTATATTCCAAGAGTTTTATGCTGAAATTAAAAACCAGTTTAACATTTCTTTTAAAATTTTACGCACTGATAATGCTCGTGAATATATGTCATCCCAGTTTCAATCTTTTTTAACATCACAGGGAATTATTCACCAATCATCATGTGCTCATACACCACAACAGAACGGTGTTCCTGAATAGAAGAATCGTCATTTAGTTGAAACAGCACGGACTCTTTTACTTCACCACAATGTACCTTCTCGATTTTGGGGTGATACTCTCCTCACAGCTTGTCACCTTATCAACCGAATGCCTTCATCAGTCCTTCAAGATCAGATTCCATACTCTATCTTGAATCCACAACATGACCTCTACCCCATTCCGCTTCGCGTCTTTGGTTGCACATGCTTTGTTCATGATCTTAGTCCAGGTAAAGACAAACTCTTTGCCAAATCTCTAAAATGTATTTTTCTAGGCTACTCACGCATACAAAAAGGATATCGGTGTTTTTGTCCTCAACTTCAACGGTACATTGTTTCCTTTGATGTTACATTCTTTGAAGGTTCCCCATTTTTCTCTGCCTCTGTGTCACCCGATGAGACTTGTAACTTAGATGCTCAAGATGTCCCTTCTGTCATTCCCACACCCATTAAATCCCCATTGAAGGTTTACCAACGACGAACACCCCGTCCATCGGAAGTTAGAGATGATATTAATCCACCAGCACCACCTCCTGCTCCAAATGTTCCTCCAGCTACGTCACCTGAACTTGACCTCCCAATAGCATTACGAAAAGGTATTCGATCTCATACTTCAAATCCTAAATATGCCTGTGTTTTAAATTATGACCGTCTTTCTACTTCCTATGTTTCTTTTGTGTCTGCTTTGAATTCTGTGTATATTCCTAAGTCTACAGGTGAAGTTATGACTGGTCCCAATTGGCGTCAGGCGATGGTGGAAGAAATGACTGCATTGCATTCAAATAAAATTTGGGACATTGTTACTTTACCTTCAGACAAAACTACAGTGGGATGTCGATGGGTTTATACAGTGAAAGTTGGACCGGATGGTCAGAGTGATCATTTCAAAGCTCGTTTGGTAGCCAAGGGATACACACAGATATTTGGTCTTGATTATGGCAACACTTTTTCTCCAGTGGCCAAGATTAGTTCAGTCCGTCTCTTCCTTGCAATGGCTGCTATTAATCATTGGTCGCTTCATCAGTTGGACATTAAAAATGCCTTTTTACACGGAGAATTGGAGGAGGAAGTGTATATGGATCAACCTCCAGGTTTTACAATTCCTGGCAACTCAAGACTTGTTTGTCGACTTCATCGTTCTCTTTATGGGCTGAAACAATCTCCACGTGCTTGGTTTGGCCGCTTCAGTTCTGCCTTGATACAGTTTGGTATGACTAGATGTGAAGCAGATCACTATGTTTTCTTCCTTCATTCCTCCACCGGTCAGCGCATCTTTCTTGTGGTCTATGTTGATGACATTGTTATTACTGGAGACGACACGAAAGGTATCCAGCGACTCAAAATTCATCTTTTCAAAAACTTCCAAACAAAAGATTTGGGTCCACTCAGATACTTCTTAGGTATTGAAGTTGCTCAGTCCTCATCAGGCATTGCAATTAATCAACGTAAATATGCATTAGACATCCTAACTGAAACGGATATGCTTGACTGTCGTCCGATTGATACCCCTATGGATCCCAACGTCAAACTTCTTCCGGGTCAGGGGGAGTTGTTGAAAGACCCGGGAAGATATCGACGTTTAATGGGTAGACTCAATTATCTTACCGTCACCAGACCGGATATTACTTTTGCAATGAGCATTGTGAGTCAGTTCCTGAATGCTCCGTGTGATACTCATTGGAATGCAGTCATTCGGATTCTCAGATATATAAATAATGCACCAGGAAGAGGTCTATTATATGAAGATAAGGGTGATGCTAAAATCAAGTGTTATTCAGATGCAGATTGGACAGGATCACCGTCGGATAGGAGATGCACTTCTGGATATTGTGTTTTTATTGGAGGAAATATGATCTCATGGAGGAGTAAGAAACAAAACACAGTTGCACTATCGAGTGCTGAAGCTGAATATCGTGCTATGGCAGCAGCATCGAAGGAACTTGCATGGCTGAAGAATTTGCTCTCAGAACTTAGGTTGGGAGACCTTCAGGCCACAAAACTCATATGCGACAATCAAGCAGCACTTCATATTGCATCCAATCCGGTTTTTCACGAACGGACCAAACACATAGAAATAGATTGTCACTATGTAAGAGACAAGGTACTGTCAGGAGAAATAACCACAGAATTTGTCAAATCTGAAGATCAATTGGCTGATATGTTTACCAAGTCTTTCAAGGATTCTCGAGTGAATTATATTTGTAACAAGCTCGGATCATACAATATATACGATCCGGCTTGAGGGGGAGTGTTGAGAGTCTGTATATAATCAATTAGTATTGATTATTAATCAATTAGTCATAAGTGTAAATTATAACATTACCTATTGTGTATATCTCTTTTATCTATAAATATATATCAAGTGTGATCATATTCGACACACCGAAATACAATTACAATATTAAGAAAAGACTGAGGATCAAAAATCACTGCCAATTCATTTATCTGCATCATGAATGTTACATATTATGTATCTAAAGACAATCTTAAAATTATAAATTGGTTAATCATGTGGTTAGTGCATCCGGAAGTGAATTCTGTGCTCCAAGAACTTTGCCACCAACATCAGGAAAATACTCATGACCCTCCAACGAACTAACTTTTCCATTTCTGCTAACATGAACTGGATATTGCATCAAGTTTCCCCTCATTTGATGATGACCTTCTTCAGACACATATGAGCTCCAATTTTTTTTAGCAATTCTATTCACAAGTCGTACACATTCCATCGTGTGAGGTTCGGTAAATGTCTCATCAATACTACCAAGGTGCTCGGCCCAAAGTGACATTCGGTATCCATACACCTACATCAATGCAATAATATGATATTACATAACCGATATTGTTAGGCTGGAGACTTTGTTCCTGATTGAAACTCAGGGTCTCGTAGTTGTGTGTGAGTTTCTGATGGTTATTGTCACTTCGTTTAAAGATTAAGAAAAATGTTCAAATTTCAGTTGTGTTATTCAAGATTCAAACCTGGCCGCGTGGGAGAGAGTTCTTTTCTGCTAATGTATGTTTTGGTTGATAAGCTCCCATTGCTATTTCCGTGTCCCTCGATCCATCCATTGATCTCTGATTAATATTTGCTGATCCAATTATTACATATCCATCATCAACTATCATTCCTTTTGCATGAACATAAATCATAAAACGTCTGTATTTTTTAACTGATGCCTGATTAAAGAAAGAGCGGATAATAAGTCAAAATGCAAATATGCACCGTTCGATCATTTGATCAAACGGACACTGATGTTTCGAATGTGTGAATGTGGAATCCCTTGACAGAAGGAATCTGACTTAAAAAATAAAAGGGTCAAGGTTATTATACCAAGGCACGATTTTCAGACGATTGAGTTGGTGTCGATGGAGTTTCACGCGATTGAGGTTCTCTCTTTCCAAGACAGTAAAAGTTGAGATAATCTTGTGGATGATAACATTCAGATAGACCTGCTTTTGCAAGTGCATCTGCAACGATCTTGTACATCATAGACATTGTCTGTGCCTGCCAGAACAAAATTTCTTGAACAGCAGCACTAGTCGGTACTCCTTCTGGCCACATTGGTATAACTATATACACAGAAAATCGTTCGTTTGCACTTATCTTGCACGCAATTTTTAATGCTATCTCCATTGGAATCAAGTGATTTGCGCCTGTTGAAGAAAACAAATTAAAAGAAAATACTCATCGATGTGTATGTGCTTTAATAAGCCATTAAACCATATTGTAAACTTTTTAGATGCATTTGTATCATAACATTGATAAAACTTTATCTACCTGCATTTTTATATGAAGGCCAATGATATGAAGAGCCAAGAAAATATTGATTCTCAATATAAATGAAGCGTTCAGCGGATCTTATTGCTTTTACGTAAGCCGTGTGGATGCTTTGATCAACTTTTAAATTTTTGCCACATAGAAGATGCTGCAGAAAGTTAAAGAAAAAGACTAATTGTTTTCAGAATAACTAGAAATCACATTGCAATGCAATTTGAGCAAATCAAAATAAGGTTAAAAAATAACGAAGCACGTACAATCTTGTTCTCACCTGAGCCTTTGCTTTGTCGAAATCCTTTGGAAATCCCTTCACCGATCCCGAATCTATGGACCGAAATACCTGTATTCAATACTTGTTCATAATAATCTTTAATCATCTAACAATTATACTTGATTGAAAGTGTATACCAAATAAATCAGTACTAATATATAGATACCTGTACATGCCAACTCTCAGGATCAGTTTCTTCGGTTACACGAACGGATTTATCGCCATCAGGACCAGAAGATGGTTTAACAATCCATGAAATACGGTCTAGCCTTAGCAAAGCATCATCGTGCCAATTTGTCACCTTTCGGAGTCTAAAATCGCGCCATTTTTTAGCCTTCCGTGATCTTTGTTCAAAATTGGTCAGTATATCATATGCAGCCGGACCTTCAATTTTGCAATGTAAGTCATGCCACGGTTGCCTTGGTGCACGAGAATTAGAATTTAACTGCATCATACATCATACAATTTCAATACAATACTACTTAATGTTAATTTCTAAGATGTTTTCTGCTTTGTGAAGATATAATCTTCGGTGTTTAAATTAACACCTTACTTGAAATGTAGGATTATGAAAATCATTTTGAAAGACGGTATCAAGATCATTAAAAATCCTATGCTCAGGTGTGTCATATCTGCCATCACATAGATCCAGACCACCGATAAATGCGGTTATTTTTCGATTATTCCCAGAACCTTGAGTGTCTAAAAGCACACATTTCTGGTGATGCGTGAAGAGGGTTCCAACAACCTGGACCAAAAGATTCAACGGAATTTCTGTAATATACTAACTGAAAAGGAAAAAAAAAGTACTAGTTCTGATCTTGATCATAAACAAAAAATAACTGACTTCACCTGTTGCTTGAAAATACTGAGTTTATTGCTTGCATAACGCGGAGATAATACACAATGAACGGTTGAATGCTTAAAAAACTTTTTCGTTTCTTCATCATGAGTCTGCATAACACCATCCTGCAATAAAAAAAACCATTCATTGCTATGTACATTGAGACATGAACACAAAATTGTAATATTCAACTATGTCCACATTAATAAACCAGGAAGCAAATTGTAAACTAAAACTTAAAATTTTAGTTTTTTTAGTGAAATGAAAATTACTGTTTTCAAAAGAAACTTGTCATGTGAAGTTTTATCATCCCAAATCAACATAACAACTCTTAACCCTTCTTGTGACTTGTACTTCAACAACTCTCCAAGTGAAAGCTCTCCACCAGAAGGCAATGGTTTTGTAGGCTCGCGAACAAGCTTCACAGGGTGAAAAATCGACCATCCAATAATGTATATCATATGATGAGCTTCCAAAATCGCGTGACAAATATCCTCCCAACATTTACTATGCTGATACATTTTTCCGCCTTCAAGTTCAATCTCCGGTAGCATACCGTCTGGTACATGCGCGTCTTGATAAAGAGTGACATTCCCGCCTTTCCTAAGCGGAAAATATGTATCAGGAACACCTAAATCAACTCTTTCCTTCTTCTCATGAGATCTACTAATTGGCATATATTGAATTGAAATATGCAATTCAGGATAAGGTTTTAAGCAGCTTCCATATTGACCAATAATCGGAAACCAATCATTCAGAATGTTACCAGAAAGTATCTTCTGAACAGGTATTTCCACAACTCCAATAAGTTCAGCACCGAGAATATCATTATCTTTTACTAGAAACTCGACTTTCTGAACAGGATGAGCAACAGGAACAGTATAATGTTCATCCCATAAAGGGTTTTCGCAATTCGGAATAACTCTTGTTTGTGCTATAGTTGCACCGGCTAAACAAACAGATACATAAGGATCACTTGTTATGATCTTATCTTTTCCTGAGTGTGTTTTGAGTCCTTTGACAAAAGGCGGCGAGCAACTATTTCCCATAGTGAGACATTTCCTAACTGCTTCAGTTGAAAAATCGAGATTCGGAAGAGATTTTGCTTCGATGATCAATAAATCCAAGTCACCATGTAAGAAAACTGTTTCTTTGTTAGAATTTTCATGTTCCTTTTGAGACTTGGTTGGAACATTTTCACCACCACCTTGACTATGACCCATTACAACGTTATAACTAACTCGAAAAAATATGATTGAACAATTCTAGACACATAATAGAATGGTTTCGAAAAGGAGAGAAAAGAGAAGGTAATGATGATAAGAAATAAATTAAATGTATTTTTTTATATATATCGGATTGAGATGATAATAACAAGGTTGATTCAAATTTCAATTCTGCAGGGAGAGGATGGTTCTACATCCATTGAAAGCAAGAGAGGTTTTGTAGGCCAAAAATAATGTGAGGAATTGTAAGTTGGAACCTCGCTGTCTGTTGATTTTTCAAATCCAAATTTGGAAAATTGAAAACGAAAAACATGCATGAGAGAAAGTAATAATATTAATAAGTCTAAAAATAGTGCGGCATATCAAGATAAAGTATTAAAAGCATATTCAAAGAGGTGATTCATCTCCATAATTTTAACGCAATATCAAAATCCGCACAAATGAAGAACTTATATTTTATTTTTTCTATGAATCAAAGTGAAACCGTCCATGATAATCATCGTTGTCAAGTGCTATGTCTTCATCTTCTTAACAAAAATCAACGTCCCTTCAAATAAACTTGTGTTTTAATTTGACCGTATTGAAAACACGTTATAATCCAGGCACATCTGAGCTGAAAGCTTCCACCTCCCTTTTAGAATCCAGGTACAAAAAAACTTGCTTAACTGGTTGCAGTCGCACAGTTTTGGCTCCCACAGAAGTTGAGGCACAAAAATACATGAGTGGGGTGATTTAACCATATCTGTTATTAGCTTGAGAATTTTATGGCGAGCAGCATGTTCGACAAAAGCATATGTCACTTGGCTAAGATCAAGTGATGTATTTGTTCTTATTAGTTTAATATCAGATATATAGGTTATATCAAATTTATTTTGAAAGTAAGAGAGTCTACTACAATAGTCTAGTATTGAATTTCTTAAGCATCAGACCCTACCAAATTTAGTTCAAGTTAAGTTTATCATAGTTTTAGGATTTTTGAATAATTGTGTAAAAAACTCTTATACATTATGGCCAAAATCAATACTTATTCAACCACGAGAAGAGGAAAGAAGAGAAAGAGATTTAAAACTACAACTCAGTTATTATACCACAACATATTGAAGAAAGAAATCATCAGTGTAACAAACTCATTCTTCACAACCAAACGGTAACAAAAACAAAACAGAACACGGATAACAGAACAGCTAGATAAAGTTAACATAGTAGCAATTCCACAAAAAACAGACAAATATCGTGTTTAAGAAACAAGTTCTTCCTCCTTGTGTGTCTCGATAACAAGGTCCGAACGAGGGTACGCAACACATGTGAGAATAAACCCAGATGCTAACTGATCATCATCAAGGAAGCTATTATCTGAATTATCCACTTCCCCTTGTGTAACTTTTCCAGCACAGGAAGAGCAGGCACCGGCTCTACACGAGTACGGGAGATCAAGGCCATTTTCCTCTGCTGCGTCCAGAATGTACTCAGAATCTCCGCATGTAATTTCTTTAGTTCCTTCAGGGGTGATGAGCTTGATTTTGTAAGTGGCCATGGCAGTGACACGACTTCCACGTCCGGCTTTCAAACCGAATAGAGCCTGACCCGCGTTAGGGAATGCTGTTAAGCTTGTGTTAATCGGCTGCCTCCGGATGAAAGAGGCGCTTGCCATGGTTCCTGAGAGGGCTGCTGTGGTGGTGGCCATGACTTTAGTGGTGGTGCAAAAGTGTGTAGGAGATGAAACCAAACAGATGATAGGAATTGTTTATATTAATGATAGTGTGTTCACAACATGTAACATGGTATCCTATCTGCCACGTGTCAGGATTTCATTAGTTGTTTTGTTATCTCTACTTATTACCATTGGTTGAGGGTGATTGTGGTAGGCACAAACACAATCTTCTTCCACAAATTTTCAGAGCCAACCAAATTTATCCCATGAAAAAATTGAATTAAATTTTTGGCTCATTTTGTAAATAATATATATTTAAAGCATATTATATGTATCCAACAAAATGATTCTAAAAACAGAGGAACTTCCATTGAATATTTTGATGTTTATATTTTTAAGGGATATTCTGAAGGGTGTGACATGAAAAATATTACACAGCTGATGGTAAATTAAATTTGAAGCAGGCAACAATTGAAATTTAAACATGAAGGAAACATATAAGAATGATATTCAGATCTTCATACAAAATTCATTTTTCAGACTTCTTCCCCTCTTTACATTACATTGGATAATTGAAACTTTAAACCATGTTGGGGAATAAGACACAAGTCCTTCAATGGGGGTCCTATTTTATAAAGGGATGAAACAGTAACGAGAGTCGAATATTGTACTAACTCTAAAATTATAAAGACAGTCTTATACAGCCGGGGAAAAAACCTCGGGGCTTCCCCATTGTAGAAAAAGAATACACCCTCATCCTCAAAACGCTGTGATTCTTCTAACTGTAAGCTTCGTTAGGTTCCCCCTACAATGACCAGAGGCTTCATCCAAGATTTTATTGTCTCCGGCAACAAACCTCTGGAAGTGCTCAGGTCTAACTCGGAAAAACTTAATCGCATTTAATGTTTCTGTAGATCCTTCTCACAAACAAATTTGAACCAAGAAAACCTACAGCTCCTGCACATTAGAAGAAAAACTTTCAACTCAGTTCAGGGTGCAGATGATAAGACATCACATCACATCTGCAGGATGAAAATCTAAAGTGAAACTGAGACTTACCGCATAGAATTCCAAGTCCAAGAGAAAACATCAAAGTGTATCCAAAATAGAAGCTGGTTTGGAAGAACCCTGACATCTTTGTCTTCACGTAGTAATAATATATTGAGTACAGATACACATAAACTGATGTTGAGGCAGCTGAAAAGAAAGAAGTCCATTGCCAGTGGTAGTTCTCGGCATTTAACAAAAAGTATGTCCCAACAATTGTCACGCAAACAGTAACAATGGTGAGAATCAGAAAAACCAGTAGCATAAAGCCATACACATAGTACACCTGTTTGACATGGGAGGAAAAAATATATAAGCCAATAAGTTTATTTAGAAGGATCATTATCAAGGATCCTATTTGTTGATATTGATGTATTCTTAAACCAATAAATAAAAGGAATGTTATAATTAAAACACAAGTCACAGTGTTGAAGTTCACCTTGTAATTCCAGAAGGAAGTAAATACAAAATACATTTCAATAAATATACTGCCAAAGGGCAACAGTCCTCCCATCATAGAAACCACTGAAGGTGTGAGGTACCACTTCTTCTCAGGAATGGGACGAGGGATAGTTTTTACACGACATGGATTATTTGGAGCACCACTCCAGTTTCTTCCAACAACTGTGCCAAGAAGTGCTAGAGGAAAAGAGATGAAACCCCAAATGACAAAAACAACCACCATTGTGCCAAATGGAATAGCTGCTAGAGACCCATAGAATATAGCAATAGTGTTTAGGACAAATCCAATTTCAAAGCACGTGAATGGGAACAAAGAAGCTGTGAGAATCATGGATTTAATCCAGCTTTTACCTAACAAACAAATCAACTAGTTACAGTCATTCAAAACCAGAGAGGACTGATACAAAGACACAAGAAAAAAAAACTTCATTCCTACCCCCATTCCGCGAGTACATTCCCCCACTCACATAACCAGAAATGAATGATGTGAGGGCATAACAAACAATGAAGGTTGTGACAATTGCTCCTCGCCTGTGACAAACAATTAAGATAATATTAGCTGACAGTGAATGAAAAGCAAGGGACAAACATTATGAAGTCCATTACAAAAAACTAAAAAAGCACATAAATGACTGAGATATGCAAGCAGGACTTGCCATGCACTACAATATCATTGGATCATTATTTAGACTATTGTTGCATTTCAGTTGAAGGTTATGCACATACCCGACATACAACATCCCAATAATAGCCAGCAAGATGACAATAAAAACCAACAATGCAAGCTGAGCACCTGTGCCAACTACAGCTGAAAGAATAACTAAATAACGAGGAGGCCGAAAAACATCACCGTGCACAAGTTTCCAGCCAGATTCTTCACTAACGTCTCTCTCCTGTAAGCATGTATGCAAAGACCAAAATTGATGATTAGAAAAAACAAATAATTTCCTAGGAAGAAAGAGTTCATATTCCATAAATTAAGAACAGATAAAACTTATAAAACCATCACCAGAGATTCCAAATCATCATCTTCCCGAGCATATTTTGCATAGTCATTTCTTAGAGTTCGCATTAATATCATTGATACCAATCCCGTAAGGAAGATGACCATCATGAAAGAGTTGAAAATAGAGAACCAATGAATCTATGAGACAGAAAAGGAGGAGCAAAACTCTCAGTCACAGAGCTAAGGCAGGACCAATATGATAAACACGTAGCAATTACCCAAAAATAAATATTTCCATATTATAAAAAATACTGTACCTGATGCTCAAAGAAAGGATAGTCAAGGTAGACATCAAAGCGGCGTCCAAAAGTGACATTAGTAGGGATCCATTTGACAGAATATGTCAAATCCAAATGTTTCCCTACCTCCAAAGGCTTTGGGATATCTTGAGTGAGATTTACATGAATGATCTGCAGGGAGAGAGATCTAAATATGAAACTTCATGGAACTCAAAAACCCTTATAAGACGATAAGATATGTAAATAACTTCTGACCTGATCGTTATTGTATTTAACAATAATATTCTTGTGTGTGTAAAGAACATGCTTGCCATTATCACTTTTCTTATCAGGATGTAGCTCACCAACATATCCTTAAACAAGAAAAAAAGAAATATCTTTTGTAATGATGAACAAATGAAATACAATGAAATACAGTATCATGCCAAATAAAGAGAAAGAGGCAGTTCTAGGCATACCCCACAAAGGCAGATCATCTGAATTTTTATTCACCCCATTGCAGAGCAGAACAAAGGAAATAACAACAACAAAAAAACAAGTGAGTTATTCAGCATAAAAGGAAACAAAAAACTAGGAATTATTAAATTTAAAACAAGGAATGAGGATCAACCAGCAGAAAACCCCCTCACTCATAACATTATGGTAAACAAAAAGACATAACATCAATTCCTTTAGCAATGACTTTACACTGAATTCTTAATTCCATACTTGTCAGTTCTAGAGGTTATAATACAGAATACTAACACTCACTGAGGCATTTTAGAATATTTAAGAAACACCTTCACATAAAGATTCTGTAACTTTATACTTCTCTCTCTCAAAACCATATAGATAAATGCCATAATGTAGATGGTAAGCTGTCAGCGTAATTTCATACTTCTTTGACAATCATTGGCATCGTTATCAACAGTAAACTATCAGTGTGGTTGAATGAGATAGTGATACCCAGTCTCAGATCCGAGTAGCGACTGTCTTTCTCCAGATGCCTAAGCATTAGTGTATATAATTCAGTTAGCACATGATAACTTAAGAGATCTGAGCCTGGGTGTTTCTATCTTAGTGATTCGCAAGTCAAGACCACTTTGTGGCTAGATGAATCAAGTAACATCATAATGTCCTATTATTAATCAAAATCAGTCAAAAAGCCAATGAAAAAAAAATCCTCTGTTCCAGTAAGTCTGGAAAATGATTCTCAGGTCAAGACTACTTCATGTTTTTTTAGTCTTCTCTTGGATTGATTTGAAGATTTCATGATCTATAACTACTGCCAGCCTCTTCTAGTTAGATCTCCCTTTTGTTGATTCTAAGGTTGTAAAATAATTCATTCAATTGGATCACGAAGACGGCAAGGGCCGTGTCCTCTGAATGGAAAAATTATTTACATCGACTACTATAGTTTGTACTCTTACTCAAGTGGGTTTGTAGAAGTTCTTGCTAATGATTTTTTTGTATACTTCAACATTCTTCAAGGATCCTAACAGTCATTAGGCTAGATATTAGGGAAAATGCATTCTGGAATCAAAGAATGTGCCTTTTTATGAATAAATGGAAACATCATTTTATCCATTTATAGCAATGTTTTTTTTTTATGTTCTTTCCCTCGAATGGGTGTTTCTGCTCTAAGTGTTTTCTGTCCCCTTCTGTTATTTTTGCCTTGTTACTGTTATCCTTCACAGTTTACCGGCCAAAAGAAATTTTTCATGCTAGCTTTCAACATTTTTTTACTCAAGCTTTTAACATTTGCAAGAAAAATCTCTCAGAATAACAATTGCAAGAAAAATACAGAACATACCCATGAAAAATTCAAACCAGTAATTATTCTCTATTGCATCCTTGAACTGTTTAACCTTTGCTTCCTCAAGATCTATCTGGCAAAAGACAGTCTTATCCACATTTTCTGAAAAAAAGAGTATTCATTAAAGCTGGTTTGTTTGTTAACATCTCTTCTATGAAATAAATAGTACAAGAGAAGTATTCATACTTAGGAACTTTATATCAATTTGGCTATCAATGAGTTCATTGCCACCCAGGACCTCACCAAGACCACCCCATTTGTGTGCAGCGCTAGAAGTACTGGATGGATGGCAAAATGGGAGACTGTAATAGTTGTATGTTTCTTGTGGATTGTTATAGGGACCAACTTTGTTCACCCAAAGGTTAACTGGGTCATCTCGTTGATACTGCAATGAAATTAAATACATATTTTAAAAAACAGAAAACAAAACTACAAATGCAAGATACATCAATCTGTTTCACTAGCTCGGCAGAGAAAAGGCTGTGAGGTAACAGATATAGGAGTTGGCTTAAAAGTAACAAATTTTTCTTTAGGCGAAAAAAGAGTAGGCATCCACACCACACCTTTAGAGTAACCAAAGCTATATGCATGATATACAGAATCATCAAACAACCACTAGTTTAAGAAAAAAGAGCAACAAATATTAAGTTATCAATGTGATTTATAATTTAAAGCTCAGTTCACTGTATGATAATCAACTGTTTATTTTATTATGGCTGGTTTTAAAAACAAAAATTATAACACCATAGATACGCAAAGCACAATGTGAAGCTCATATTTAAAACCTTGAAGTAAACATGTAATTCGGTGACAGAATGGCTATCCAAATGAAGTCGGTCTAAATAACTAAAAAATCAAAATCCAAAGTTGATTACCTTTAAGTTATTCAGATAACCAATTAATATTGAGTTAGACTAAGCAATTAACAACACATAAGATGGTGTCCTAATCTTAATATGCACTTAAGTGCTTGAAGCACATATCATAGTCAACCAAACTAATCCAAGAAATAAAAACTAAGTATGAAAGGGAAGAACTTGACATACAATCGCAGAATCACATATCAAAGTCAACCAAACTAATCCAAGATATAAAAACTAAGCATTAAAGGGATTGTAAATACTTGTAAACAACTATGTAAAACAACCGCATATGGAATTGATCTGTGCAAAAGAAAGCTAGATATCAAAGCCAGCTCAACAGTAAAGTGATTTATTTATTCAACATTAAATAAATGAGAAAGAAATGATCCAAGATCACCAGATAACAATAGAGCTAATTAGTCAACAAAAAGTTAATTTACCAAATCTAATACACAAGATTAAAAAATGTTGAGCATTGAAGAGTATAACACCTACATTACACAATCCCAAACCAAAAACCCAGTTAAGATCCAACCCTTAAAAACACAACTCCACAACAATTACATTGACAAAACCAATTCCAAACCAAAAATCCAAAGCCAACAAATCAAAACCCAATGTTATCAACAGCTAAAAGGGAACACATTGGGCAGATCCAAATCAAAATTCCGCAAAGAAAAAAGTAGATCGAATCGTGAGATCGGAAAGGGGTTACCTTGTGATCTGACTCGGAAGCGAAGATTGAAGAAATGAAGAGAGAGAAGAAGAGGAAGAAGATGCATCGGAATTGGAAGGACATGGCGGTGAGAATCCAACGCAAAAGCGTTCCGAGAACAGAACAACGAGGACTATAATAGTAATTAACGTTGTTGAAGAATGAAACGAAGGTTTACAATTTACATTGAACTGAAACGATGAAGGGTGGTTTGGTCTTACGGATAATAATTATTTATAAATTTGACTTTTCATCTTAATTTATTAAATTTGTTAAAAATATTCCTAATTTATTAATTAGCATTTTTCTACTTTAGAGTTTAATATTATTTTTTAGTTTCCCCTTTTAACTTAGATTAACCAGTAAAAAAATACTAAAAAATAAAAAATGTAAAAGTTAACTTATTTGATACAATGAAAAAGACAAAAGTGTCCGAATATGAGACAAAATTTGATATTACGCGTTTTATTGAACATTTTTTTTTTTTTTTGCTTTTCAATTTGTATTAGATTAATTGTTAAATTTTTCATGTTTTTTTACTAGTAAAGTTGAACTTTACTATGATGAATTTCATTCTTGGGTTGTCTAGTGTCTGGTGATGTTTTCAATTTTAGTGATGCCTCAATCCCCTGTAAATCTATATCTACGTATGGACCATGTTTTCGATTTTGAGGATGTGAATAATATCACAAATCTTCCCATCTTCTCCTTTTTCTATATTCTCTAATGCCCCTCAAATGTAATAATATTTTTTAAGAATATATATACAAGTTATAGAGTTTATTACAATGAGTTAGTTACAATTTTCTTAATTACTTTACAACACTCCTAATTGACTTTTTAAAAGTAACTACTTTTAATTTCTTCTGGTATCCAAAACCATGGTAAGATGAAATAACTTTGAGTTTGGTTTGAAACTCTTGGAATAAGCTAGATGACAATGGTTTTACGAGAGCATCTTCTATTTGTGTTGTTCTAAAAACATGTTGAATTTGAAGTTTGTTTTCTATAACTCTCTCACGAACAAAATAAATATAGAGTATAAGATTATGAGACAACATGATTGCACGCAAGTTGTCACATAGCAAAGTTGGTGCAAAATAGTTGATTTAGAGTTCTGATAAGAGAGATTCAAGCCACAACAATTTAGCGGTCGCACGAGCCAAAACTCAATACTCTACTTTAGTACTTGATTATGCCATCAGAAATTGCTTCTCTGAGCTCCAAGAAACTTGATTGGGACCAGAGCAAACATAAAATCCTGATGTTGATCTTCTATCATCAGGGTCACTGGCCCAGTTTGAATCACTATAAGCCCTTAAGGAAAATTTCTAAAAAGGATTAGTTGGTGAGAGGATATATCCATGACTAGTTATACCACTTAAGTACATGAGAATTGGTTTAACCATACTCCAATGAGATCCAAGAGGTTTGTCATGAATTAACAAGCTTTGTTGACACAATAAGCAATGTCAGGTCTAGTTAATGTAATATATTGAAGAGCTCTGTAACACCTCTGATATTTATATTTTATTATTTGTTAAATTATTTGTGATTATCGTTGAATTTTGGTGAATTATTATGCATGGTGTGCTCTTGTTGTGTGTTGTGGGGTGATGATGAGTTAAGGGAATAATATTATTTAGAAATTAAATAATTAATTAGAATTATTTTAGAGTTAATGATAATAGAATAATATAGATTATGTTATTTAGACTATTATTATTAATTAAAATAAAATGAGTGGAAACATTGAGGGCAATGTGGTCATTATAGAAGTATTAGTGAGGATAAGTTGGGAAAGGCATATTAGGGGTCCTAAGGGCAAGTTTGACAAAAGGGAAAATAGAAGTGGAGAAGTTCATTCTGAACGATCGTGTTTTGGAGAAACGACACTGAGGGAAAAGGTAGAAGAGGCTAGGGCTCTAAGAGATTGTTGTAGAACTCAAGTAAAAGGATCAAAACTAAGAATCTAATGTATGGGGAGTATTACTTTTCATTATGGAAAACGTAGTAATTTGATGGTAATGTGATGATTCATGACGAAATAAGTGATAGAATGATGTTGTAGTGCTATTAGATGATGTATATGATGCCTATTATGAAGTGTTGTTGTTGTTGTATTGTGATATCTCGTGAATTATGTGCGTTTTCGGATTGAACGATATTGGAATCGCAAGAGTTGATGTTTTCGCGCTTTTGTCGGGCGAGTCATATGCTTCGTCGGGCGAAGCTGCTTCGCTCAGGAAGCGCTGGACGAAAGGAGAGGCGAAGGAAGGATGAAAAAGAGGTGCTCTTGGAATTTTGTATGGGGAAGGCGTTTCGCCCCTGCTTCGTCGGGCGAGCACCAGGCAAGTAGGAGTTGACATTTTTTTATTTTTACTTTCTTTTGTCTTTATTTTCTTTCTTTTTGTTTGTTGCGTTGTCTCACATGAAGTGAAATAATTAATATGATGTATTTCTAATAATGATGTTATGATGGAGTGTGACTGATTATGAGGAATATACTATGACAATTACATGAATAATGATGCAAATTTGACTAGTCGTGGTCGTGGTTATTGTGACGTGTTGCATCATGCATTCATAGCATATGTTAGAACTTCGGTCCAGTGACGATGTTAGGACTTCGTTCCAGTGACGATGTTAGGACTTCGGTCGAGTGGTGGCCTCAATCCCGTTGTGTGGATTGAGTGCATTTTATGATTGTCGTACCTAAAAAAATACGATCCTCACAATGGACGCGGAAAAAACGTTCGAACAGAGTTGCCACCGAACTTTATTAATTCCAAGGAAGGAATAGGAAAATATCGATAAAAACTTTAAAGGATAAGAAAATGGTCATCGCAACCAAATTCTAGGTTCGGGAGTCGATTACGCAAGAAGGAAGGTGTTAGCACCTTCTACGTCCGTTGTACTCAACGAGAACCTCTTGATTCGATTCGTGAGAAGTGGTTAGCTACGTTTGTTTGTTATCTTCTAAGGATTCGATCCTAAGGGGAAAATAAGTGGTTTTTTATTAGGGTGTTCGCCAAGGATTGGGTCCCTTGTGCCTACGTATTCCCTCGTGCAATGGAAAAGTCAGAGCGTTCGTAGTTTGTGGGACTACGGTAAAAGGTTCTTGGTGTTTTTTAAGTAAACAAGTGTTTATAGGGGGCTAAACATTGTTCTTTTTTAAAAGAGTTTTAATCGCATTGTTTTTTAATGTAATCAATAGTTGCAGTGTAAAGCTAAGGCTAAGGATTTACGAAAATTAAACGGAAAGGAAAAATTACTAATTCTAAAGGTTTTAGGAAATAATAATAAAATCGAGTCCAGAATATGGATTCCGCATACCTAAGGGACTTGTAGAAGTCGGGTGCTAATTACGACTGCACTTCGTTTCGTATGAAGTACTAACTTAAAGACTCTGCCTCACACTCTCGCGCTATCGACAAGAACCACACCTAACATCCACGGGATTTTGCTCTCGCTCGCCCGTTTTAATTGAAAAGCGTATTTTGGAAGTTAATGAAATCCTAAACGATGCCTAAAGCGCTCTCGCTGTTTTTAGGATTGGTGCCTAGTTTCTACTATCCGTTCTTTCCTCACACTCTCGCGCTATTGATCTGAACTTTGTATATTCCTCACTTTCGTGTAGGAATAATAAAACATTGAAATTCTGGTACCAGATGTGTGATGTTAAGTGCGATGTCACAACAACACACTCTGAATAATGGACAGAATAAATAGCAAATGAACACACAGAATTGTTCACCCAGTTCGGTCTAACTACCTACGTCTGGGGGCTACCAAGCCAGGGATGAAATTCACTACTTGTAGAATTAAATTACAGACTCGACAACCCAGTTGACAATCTCCTAATCTTAACTCCTACTAGTGACTTTCTACCTAAGAAACCACTTAGATATGAGAACATTACTCAATCCCTAAAACCTTTCAAAAAACACCCTCTTTGAGAAACCTTGATCCTGCTTCACAGCTTTGATCAAGTTACACAACTCTCTATCGCTTCACAGCTTCTAAGAGAGGACAGAAAACAACTCACCAATTCAACCTAGAATGGTGTATACAAAACTCGTACAAAATACTTAAGACACTCAGCCTATGCTCTTGATCTTCTCTGTGTATTTCTGTACCTTTTCCTTTGGTCTTGTGCGCTTTATATATCAACCTGAATTGGGCTTGGACCTGCTACAATATCTGACTTGATTTGTTATTTAAAACTGAATCTTCAAAACAGATTTTCTCCTAAAAGCTTTTCAAATCTTCAACCTTTTAAATCTCCTACAAATCTGCACCAGATCTCCTATGCAGCAAAGAATATCTATCCTAAGATATTCGCATCCAATGAGACTACCTGCTCTCCACAATTCCAGCTAACACGCAAACCCTAACAACATCACAAAACCTGATGTTATCAATTCTGCAGATCTAATGTCACAACATCGCATGTGCCATCAGACATCCAACTTAACTCTTAACACAACCCAGTGTTAAGACTCGATGTTGTGACATCACCACCTTAACATCAAACATTGAACAAACTTTGTTTTACCAAAATTCCAGCCAATCCAAGAAACTAACAATCTCCCCCTTTGGCTAATTTTGGCTAAAACAATCTCTGCACCTCCAGAGACTTCAGCAGCGGAATAAACTTGAGTATTTTTTATTCTTCAAGCAGCAACATCTTCAATACATAAAGACTTCACTTCACACAAAACTCAGCTGCAACACCATCTTCAACAATCAACACTGGTGTTCCCCCTCAAAACAAGAACCAGCATAATAGTTGTTCAGCATGCACACTCCCCCTTAATGCAACAACCAGCATAGTAGTAGTTCAGCAATTACTCCCCCTCAATATCTTCACTTCTGTACTATAACATCAGCAATCAGCTACATCCTCAGCAGCATATACCTTGACTTAATTCCTTAGCAGCAATAATCAACTCATTTAGACAGCATTTAACATTTGTACTCTTTGATACTCTGACATTTGTAATCTTTGATACTCTTGGCTCTCTTGGCTACTTCTGCTTCTCCCCCTTTTTAGCCACAATTTGACAACCTCATCAAGTAAGTCTAACTACAGTTAGTACTACCCTAGCTCTCATTGTCAGTCTCACAAAACAAATCATAGAACAAAACAGGTGCATATACTTGCACAATATTCAAATTACCAACCAGGCACAACAGTGCAGAAAAACAACATTGCATAAAACTACTATCTAAGAAAAACAGTAAAAGCTTTAATCATCTGAGCTGAGATCATTATTATCTTCTTCATCTTCTTTTGAGCTGACATTATCAGACTCAACTTTCTTATCAGCAACTTCTTTCTCACTTTCTTTTTCTGTCATCTTCAGAGTCATAAGTAATCTTTTGAACTTCTCCTTTCTTTCAGTGCTTGCTCTGATGGCTTCATCTAATTCTTTACAGGCTTCCTCCAGTTCATAAATCATCTCAGTCTTGACATGAGTATGATGAGTAGATGTTGAGGCTGATGCCTTGACATGATCAGCAACATGTTTTCCTTCAAACAACTTCTGATGAAAAGACAAGTCAGGCTTCCTTCTACACACAATATCATACTGGTGAAGAATCCCAGGATGCTGAGACAGAATTATCCCACAAATGAGGGATGGAAATGCAATAGGCAATTTCACAGCTCTTGTTGCAGCATGCTTGATAGTCTGATTATAAATGTAAAAGCCATAATCAATTAGTCTCTTTGTTCCAATGGCATAAACTAATTTGCCCAAACCAGCAGAAACAGAGGTCTTGTGGTTAGTAGGAACCCAGTTAACAGCGCCTATTCTATGAAGAAGAGCATATTTCACACTTAATAACCTTGCTGATAACTTCCCTTTTGAAGGCCAAACTTCTACCTAACTAGCTGTGATTTCTTTGCAGATAACATTATTTGAAACATCTAATTCTCCATAATCTTCCTCACTTCTTCCTAAGTAGGCATTAATCACCTTAGGAGAGAACCAGACACACTTACCCCTAATAGTAACTCTTCTGAAAGTTAGGCTTTTGCTGTCATTAATAGACTCGGGGATATTCACTATAAATTCTCTGACCAGTCTATCATAGCAACTAGTCAATCCTGACACAGTCCTTATGAGATCAGCAAACTTAATTAGATCTACAATTCCAGTAGACTCTAAATCATCTGTAACTAGCTCTCTTTCCAGAGCTATCCTTCTTTGGCTCACACAATTCCACATGGAAGCACTTCTGGCACAGTGAAATGAGATGTTATCAGGCACTTGATCAGCAGCTCTGTTCCTCACAGGGTTGATGTCTTGAACATCACACTCTGAATCTGATTCTTCCCTGATCCTCCTCTTCTTGCCAGACATGGCAACTTTGCTCCATGACTTGGGAGAGTCTGCAACTAAAGTCCTTCTCTTGACCATATTTTCATTAGGAAGTGACTCCACTCCTTTCCCTTTCCTATCCTCCCTACTTCTTGCTATCGCATTACCAATGATATCACTATCAGATGAGTCCTCAACATCTATAACCTCAACCTGATCCTTCCCTTTATAACTGTGACTTTCATCCCTAGGGGACGATGTTCTGACCTCAGGGATGACATCAGTATCTTCAAGATCTTCTTCTTTACTACCACGTTCAGCATCTTGAATCACAGACAAGGCCAGTCTGTGAAGATTGGTGTCCTCACTTTGAGAGCCCACCTGTTCAGTAGGCATTTGCCTTAAAGGGACAGAAATCCCTTTCACACGTATTCCCTTCTCAAGAATTTTGGTGGCAATCTGATTGAGACTTTTATCAACATCAACTATTTCCTCACCGGATTGAGAAGGAGGAGTGGTAGTCTCAGGAACAGAGCGGTCTCCGAACAAAATGCTAGTCACAAATGCTCTGCTATTGCTATCATAAATTTTCTTAGCAGTCGATTAATTAGAAGAAGAGTTACCTGTTGAAGCCCTCCTTGGTTGAAACTTCTCAGGTCTGCTCTCAGAAGCAGGCACTACCATAGATAGAGGAGTTATATTCAAAGCTTCATCCACAGAGCCTTTGTTCGTCAAAACCCTAGATTTTTTATGAGTGGAGCTTTTGGATTCAGACTTATTAGATGAGGAAGACACTTGTTTCGACATTGTTCCTGTATGGTAACTGATGATTAGAGAGGGGTTGAGATTTCTTTTCTTAGAGGAGAAGATGTCCAGATGAAGATAGTTGTGGCGTGTGAAATCAATAATAGGGAATGATAGTTTAAGGTATGGCGCCTGAATTTGTGTATCCCTTAAAGGCCAATCAATGATTTTCTCCCTCCAATTTAACTTTCCTTTTAAAAATTTAAAAGGATTCACATTAAGAGTACTTAACCCTAGCAGACTTTCACACTTGATGCCACAGTCTAATATTAAAACATCAGTCTTAACATCGATAGTTGAATTAACTTCAAGAGGAATCCACTGATAGCAGTTATCTTTGGATCTGGCACCCTTCATAACAACCTGATTATGCTCATCAGATACCACACACTCATCTTTGGTGTAGTTAACTTTGTAACCTTCATCACATAGCTGACTTATGCTAATCAGATTAGCATTCAAACCTTGGACAAGGATCACACTATCAAGAGTAAGACCATCATGATTCTTCACTCTTCCAACTCTTTCTACTACTCATTTTTCTCCATTGCCAAACACAACATCATTTGCATGGCAAGAATTGAACTCCACCAACTGCTCCTTGGATCCAGTCATATGCTTTGAACATCCACTATCAAAGTACCATGCATCCATGGCAAAATGTCCATCTGAGGTATGAGCCAATAGACATGTGTCCTGAGCTTTAGGAACCCATTGTTTTACCACCTTGGGCCTGACCTCCTTCTGTCTGGGTTGGGGAGCAGAATTTGGATAACCATGAAGCTTGAAGCAAAAGGAATGCATATGTCCAAACCTGCCACAATAGAAGCATCTGACTCTATCATCTCTGAAGTGGTTAAACCTTCTGCCCCTTTGACGATGATACTGTTGGTGCTGCCACCCATAATGATTTCTCCTTCTACCATAGTTGGACTGTCTTCTATGGTGCGGCTGTCTTCTCCTGTTCTGAGGATGCTGTCTCCTAGGTTGTCTCATATGGTGATGAGGCTTCCTTCTCCCATAGTACTGAGGCACAACATTGTTGTATTCATATCCATACCAGTTACCCTGATGTTGAGACATCTGATGAAACCTGTTCTGATTGAACCTGGCAGCTTGCATGCTCTTGTGATATTGGGGAGGCATATACTGACTAGCTCCTTGGGGCTGCATCTTCCTCTGATGAGGACCATTCTTCTTCTCAACATTTTGAGGCTGTGAATGAGCACCCTTCTCAGGTGTAGGATCCTGTCTCTTAGTTTGATATTGAGACAATGGTTGAGACACCTCCTTCTTTGTTCCTGAAGTGCTAGCCATATATCCTATACCTGATTTATCTCCAGCAGCTTTCTCTGACTGGAGAATCTTATCAAGAGTAGTTGTACCACTGTTCATCATCCTAACGGATTTTGTCATCTGATCAAGTTGAGATTTAACTAGTACAACTTCATTTTCTAGATCAGCTTTTTCATTCTCAAGCTGAGCAATCTGTTGCTTGTGACACTTGTTTTCTTGACAGATTTTAGCACTTTTTAAACACAGCTCTTGATAAGTAGATGCTAACTCCTCATAAGTTATTTCTCCATCACTATCATCATCAGAAACAACAGTTCCTGTTAAGGCTCTAACATGCTTTGCTGACTCACCTTCACTTTCACTATCAGATTCAGACCAGGAAACTGACATGCCCTTCTTCTGCTTCTTCAAGAATGTGGGACATTCTTTCTTTACATGTCCATACCCTTCACATTCAAAGCACTAAACACCTTTATCTTGGGCAGTCTTCTTTTCATCTTTCTCTTTTGACTTGCTGATGTCAGAAGATATGTTCTTGACATTAGGCCTGGAGTTATTGTTCATCCTCTTGAACACTTTGTTGAACTGCCTTCCCAACATAGCTATGGCCTGAGATAAGTCCTCCTGGGATTCAGTACTCTTCCCTTCCTCTTCTTGAGCATTTGAAGTCAAGGCTATACTATTAGGCTTCTTTTCAGGCTCTTCTTCATTTAACCCAAGCTCAAACGTTTGAAGAGATCCAATGAGCTCATCAACCCTCATCTTGCTGATGTCTTGAGCTTCTTCAATAGTAGTCACCTTCATCTTGTACCTCTTAGGAAGGGACCTAAGGATTTTCCTTACAAGCTTTTCTTCTGACATCTTTTCTCCAAGAGCACTGGAAGCATTAGCCAGCCCAAGAACACTCACGTGGAAGTCATGGATAGTCTCATCTTCCTTCATCTTCAGACTTTCAAACTTCGATGTTAGAAGCTGAAGTCTTGACATCTTAACTCTAGATGTTCCTTCATGTGTAGCCTTCAAAATATCCCAAGCCTCCTTAGCAACTTCACAGGTATTGATCAACTTGAATATATTCTTATCCACTCCATTGAAAATTGCATTTAGAGCTTTGGAATTACCAAGGGCAAGCTCATCTTCTTCCTTGGTCCATTCTTCTTCAGGCTTCGGCTTTGAGGTGCCCTCTTTATCTTTCCCAGCATCATCTTTTTTAAACACAACAGATGTTTTCCATTCTTTAACGATAGCCTTCCAAGCCCTGTTGTCCAAGGATTTCAAAAAGGTGACCATCCTTGGCTTCCAATAGTCATAATTTGAGCCATCCAAGATAGGGGGTCTGTTGACAAATCCTCAAACTTCTTTGTCCATCTTTACACCAGAAAGTAACTTCCCTAGATCTCACCCAGAGACAGACAGGATGCCTGCTCTGATACCAATTGAAATTCTGGTACCAGATGTGTGATGTTAAGTGCGATGTCACAACAACACACTCTGAATAATGGACAAAATAAACAGCAAATGAACACACAAAATTGTTCACCCAGTTCGGTCTAACTACCTACGTCTGGGGGCTACCAAGCCAGGGATGAAATTCACTACTTGTAGAATTAAATTACAGACTCAACAACCCAATTGACAATCTCCTAATCTTAATTCCTACTAGTGACTTTCTACCTAAGAAACCACTTAGATATGAGAACACTACTCAATCCCTAAAACCTTTCAAAGAACACCCTCTTTGAGAAACTTTGATCCTGCTTCACAGCTTTGATCAAGTTACACAACTCTCTATCGTTTCACAGCTTCTAAGAGAGGACAGAAAACAACTCACCAATTCAACCTAGAATGGTGTATACAAAACTCGTACAAAATACTTAAGACACTCAGCCTATGTTCTTGATCTTCTCTGTGTATTTCTGTACCTTTTTCTTTGGTCTTATGCGCTTTATATAGCAACCTGAATTGGGCTTGGACCTGCTACAATATCTGACTTGATTTGTTATTTAAAACTGAATCTTCAAAACAAATTTTCTCCTAAAATCTTTTCAAATCTTCAACCTTTTAAATCTCCTACAAATCTGCACCAGATCTCCTATGCAGCAGAGAATATCTATCCCAAGATATTCGCATCCAATGAGACTACCTGCTCTCTACAATTCCAGCTAACACGCAACCCAGTATTAACACGCAATCAGACATCCAACTTAACTCTTAACACAACCCAGTATTAAGACTCGATGTTGTGACATCACCACCTTGACATCAAACATTGAACAAACTTTGTTTTACCAAAATTCCAGCCAATCCAAGAAACTAACAAACATGAAAAATAGAAACAAAGACCAAAACTAGCATGCATTCAATTAAAGTCGCACCTACATTTTCTACGGAGTCCCGTCGGTAACGATGGTCCTCACACGCCGAACTCAAGCAAATTTAGCAACACATATTAGTTTTAATTATAAACATAGTTACGGTAATTAACATGGAAAAATACATAGCATACAAGACAAGAATATTAAATTGCAGAATAAAAGTAAACAAAAGTAAATAACCTATAAAAGAAAATACGGAATTTGAGTTGCAAAGAGAAAATGCTGGAAAGCTTGTTCGAAATCAAAATACAACACCGAATATAAATTACAAGCAAATTGCGACAATTCCTCGATGTGAGTAATTGTCGCTCTTAAAGTAAATATATGCCTAAACGGAATTCGACAGAGCTTCCATGTCTAAAATAGGGTATATAAAACATGAATGGAAGGTCCTATATATAGAAAAATATCCCAAATTTAACTGCCAATTCGTGTAAAAAAAGTGGAGGGAAAATAGGGTGGAGAAAACTGCCCAAAGCAGTTGCAGTTTTTAAATTCTGAAACTGCCCTGTCATGGCGAGTGCCACCAGGCCATGGCGAACGCCATGGTCCTGGACCTTTTAAATACGTGGCAGGCTGGCAGCCTTGCTCATGGCGAATGCCATATCAGTAGAATGGCAGATTCTACTATTCTTTACTGGATTTTCCTTGTCTTTCGTTCTTTTTCGATCCTTTGCCCGATTTCGCCACAGATGAAGTTGTCAACTGCAAAACACATAAAACACAATCAAATACAAATAAATCTCGAATAAAAACGAACGAAACATATGCGTAATGAGGCAAAAAGTACGATACGATTTTTCGTTATCAAACTCCCCCACACTAAGACTTTTGCTTCTCCTCAAGCAAACTCCCGACACAATTAAAAACAGTAAGTGCAGCATCCGAAATGAAGGCACAACACGACTTTAAAACCGAGCACGACTAATAGGCTAATGTTAAAAGATAGATACTAGACTTCGACAACGAGGATACCGTGATGTCACATATCCGCACTTGCGGACAAAGACTCCCCCTATGCAATACTAATCCAAATTGTACCATTATAACTCGACCTATATTCCTTGTTTCTTTTTCCCTCTTTTTTCATTCTCGCACGATCACATTAAGCCCGTTATCCCCACACTTGCATGGTAAGTGAACCTGTTAGTGTTTATGATCTCGATTTTCAACTTTTTGCATTATTTCTTCTTTTGTTTTTCTTTTCTTTTTGAATTTCAAAAATCCGATCCGTTGGGCTAAATGGCCGGGTGAGGGCCACCTAACTTAGAAGGAAACGAATTCTTTCATTCGCTTTTCTACAATACAGCTCGATACAAATTATTATTAATTTTTCGAGATCACCACATATTTGCATCGGTTCATTACTTAGCGTGTGTTTTTGGGATGGTGCTGACCGCTAACATAAACTACTCAAGAGACTACTATAGAAACTCGGAAATCAAGGTCTCGGCATAATGGTTATTTAGATTGGTGCCGCATACTTAGGGAGTCTAAGGTGCTAAAATGGTACCGACGATGTCAATACTTTCCCAAGTCTAATCAATATAGCCTAAAGGTGAAAAAGTGTCATCCAATAGATTCAGATGAAAAATACAATAAGACCCAATTATGCATAAACGACTCGACATAAAAGAAACAAATTAGAAAAGCATAAAAATAGCATGAAAATAACGGAAAAACAAAAAACAAAGCAAGTAAAGCTCCTCCCCCACACTTGAACCGAACATTGTCCCCAATGTTTTAGTACAAGGTGAAAAAAGAGTGGAAAAACCTGGAATGATCAATGATGGCGTCCTCGGCCGCGTGGTCATCTGAAACCTCTGCCAAGGGCAGGGTTAGGAACATGTTGAAAATACTCTCTCAAAGTGGTAACCTGCATCCTCATGCCCTCCATCTGCTCAGTCAGATCCGCCATATCAAGCTCTATATGCTCTGCAAAGTCAATCTGCTGTTGGTTGGCGTGATCCACAACAACTCTAATGTCCTTCTGCTGACGCAGCAAGTTCTAGAGCAGCGAGTCACGCTCCGCCTCCTTGTCATTCTGAAATCGCAGTTCGGAAAAAATATCATTTAAACTGCTCCAGATGGCGATGTAGTCGTACTCCTCCCGAGGCTGGTAAGTACCTAAAAATTGGTCAGAGAAAGTGGGTGCAGTGTGTGCTCTGTGACTCGGCCCTGGGATGTTAGCATTGGCACGGGGCCAAGCTATTGTGCAAATCCCATGGTCTCAACATAGGCCCTATTCACAACTTCATCATCTAAGTTCGGGGCCTTTGTGTCAAATAGCCAATTTGTGCTAACGCGCACATTAATGCGCGATGCACAGGGTAAATCTATACTCCTCACCTCCCTGTTCCAGATCATAAGCCTATACTTGCCGCTTGGCACATTCTTGATAAGTCACATGTTGCGACAATACTCTAAATCACAAAAAGGAATGGCCAATCTCTCGAGGGTAGCCAACTCATCATGCAATCCTAGACCTAAAGTTATGGAGGAAATCACGTCTCTGACACAGATGTCACCACCAGACCGACCGGCGACAGAACCAAGATGAGCTAACAAGAAAAGTGTAGGATTAACTTTAGTTTCCGACAACGCACAATGAATGAAAATAAATCCTTAGAATTTACATTCCCCGTGTTTTCTCTACCAAAGATAGTGCTCGCTAGAACACGGTGAAAGTACCTAATAGTGGGGTTGTGAATAGAAGTGGCTTTTAGGCCTTCTCACGTGGATGTGGTTTTTCCAATGATTTGGCGCCAGAAGCTTAAGGCATTGGCTTCCCACTTGCTTTCGAGCGGTGCCAGACAAGCGTACTCTTCGGCACTCAAAACTAAAAAAATCTCACCTATCCTCTCTTGGGGCAGTGAATAATCTCTATTAAACATCCTAAAGTTCACGGTGCCAGTGGTACGGGACGGGTCATACAGGTATTGAAACGAACTTAAAAACTCATAGGTTAGTCTAACAAAAGTATGGCTCGGATTAGAGAAAAGGTGAGACAAACCCACATTAGTCAACATCCAGTTGATGTTGTCGAACAATCCTAGTGCACGAACAATATCGATATGAGCATATCGTGTGGCTTCGACAGGCCTTTTATGAATTTTGAGAAAAACAGCCCGCTGTCGCTCACCAAGGATACCTTCGGGAAATTCGATTCCCATGTAGTCAATGTCGCGAGCAACTCTAGGAGGCATTCTGAATTTTTTTTCGGAAAGGTTTTGGAGAGTTTGGAAGCAAGAACAGTGAGTAAGAGAGTTTGAGAATATTGGTGGTGATGATGTAGAATGAGATTTGAAAGGTTTAAATAGAAGGAGAAAGGGTATATGAGTGGTTAGGAGTTAAGATGATGATTAATGGGAAGTTATTTGGGTGGTTACAGATATGTATGGGAAGTTGGAAGGGTTTGGTTTGAAACCCGCGCCTTTTCTGCAATAGAATACGTGCAGGAAAAACTGCACTTTCCATCTCCATGGCGAACGCCATTAAGCACATGGCGAACGCCATGTGTTTAATGTTGGAAATTTGAAAAATAAAGAACTGATGGCGAACGCCATTAGGCAGAATTGCGCAAATTTTAATTTTTGGTTAAGAAGCAGAATTTTTTGGGTTTTTGGTAATTTAAATAAACATAATACATAAGTCCAACTGCAGAATTGATCTTGCGAGATTAAGATTGCAGAAAAATAAAACAAACATCAAATATTACGAAACAATATAAGATATAAACGAAAAATCACAATAATTTAATAACCAGAACAACATGTTTTCACCGATGAATCGACGATACAAAGAGTACAAATTACAACGGAATGAAATACAATAAAAACCATAACAAACTAAAACATAAAAGTAACAAGAACTCCATTGGTACAAATCATAATTCATTTGCTAAAGTGCCTAGTGAAAGAATGGACTTGCTGGAACAAATGGTCAAACTGCTCATTAGTAACATCCATGAATCGAATGAGGTCCCCTCGGATGGAAGTGATCTCATCCCTAAGGGTGCCACTTGGCACTGTAGAGCACCAATGGCAACAACATAATCTACACGAGCTCCAGAGACGTGTGAAGTGGCATCATGGGGATTGGCATCAGGTACTTCATAAGGCTGAGGGCTTTAGGGTGGTGTTGGTGATTCACTCTCTTCCTCAAGGTCATATAGCCAATTGTTCCTATTATGCACGTTTGTCCTGTCGTGGTTAGACATGGTAAAGTTATGGACCACTTTGTTGTCAATTAGGAATTCAAACTCGGCTGGTCCTAAGTTAGCCAACATACCACGATTAGAACAGAAATTCAAATGCATCAGACGGATGCCTCCATAAGCACGGATACGATTAAGTTGGTAACTAAAACCTATTGCTTCAGCGATCATGGTAACTACACCTCCAACGCGGATAACACCATCGGCCTCTTGAGCAATGTGATTCAAGTTAGCCAACATAAAGGAAGCAACATTCACATGCCTTCCCTATGAAGCACATTACATAATAAATAGTTCATCCTTAGAAACAGAGGTGATATTCTCTTCCTTACAAAACAGGTCGTGAGCCAAAATCTTATGAAAGTACCCAAAAGCAGAGTTATGTATGTTGCTTGAGAACATGGTGTCAGGTTCGGGATGGTAGTTACCGGTAATGGTTCCCCAGAAGTAGTTAAGGTCAAGGCCAGTAAAAGCATCATCATGTGTCAATGAATAGGCATCGGGTCCATTAGGAAATTCTAACAGGTTGGCCATTTCATGATGGGTAAAATGGTGTTTGGTGTTGAACAACCTAAATGTGGCTAAACGTCAGCCAAAACCAAAACCTCGATTTGGGTCATAATACAGTGAGCTAAGAAACTCTAGGGTCAGCATACGGTAAGGGCTATATTTGTGCCTTACACCAAAGTTCACCCAACCAATCTGGTCAAGCAAGTACATCACTTTGTCCCTCAATCTTAGGGTGGTCAAGGTACGACCATCAGGGTATATAGGGAGTGCCAATTCCCTCTGAACTAGAATATCAAATATGCGTCTCTGAGCATCGTTCCTAAATACAATCTCCACATTAGTATTGTGATCGATACTCTAAGTCAGTGAAGGCTATCCTAAGCTAAGCTAGCCTGGAAATAGACAAAGAGTACACTATTAATGAACTATACCGTGAATGTGTCAGAAATAAAAACAAAAAAGGTAGTAATAATAATAGTGGTAATAATAGTACTAATAATAGTATAATAGCAAATAGACACAAGAACAGATAATAAAGATAAAATAAAAAGGGTAAAGTCTAAAAATCTAAAGGTCGTGGGTTTCCTCCCACACAACGCTTGTTTAATGTCTTTAGCTCGACATCAGGGTCGAACTAGTCTTTCGATAGAGCGGGTAGCTCCTCCAACTTATAGCTTATGCAGAAATCTTTGTTCTCAATGTTATGGTAGTGTTTAAGTCTCTGGCCATTAACAATGAAGGTCTCGTCAGATTTTCCTTTAATTTCCACTGCTCCGCTTTAGAGAACTCTTACAACTTCGAAGGGGCCAAACCATCGGGAACGAAGTTTGTCAGGGAACAACTTAAGTCGAGAGTTAAAAAGGAGAACTATGTCACCTTGGTTGAACTCTCGTCTAGCTATTCGTCTGTCATGCCACTGTTTGGTTCTTTCCTTATAAATTCGGGCATTTTTCGTATGCGTCCAATCTAAGTTCCTCTTGTTCATGGATATCAAGAATTCTTTTCTCTCATGCCACTGTATAGTTCATATTCAGGGTCTTAATGACCCAATAAGCTTTATGCTCAAGTTCGACAGGCAGATGACATGATTTGCCATAAACTAGTTTGAATGGGGTGGTTCCTATCGAATTTTTGTAAGTTGTTTTGTAAGCCCACAAAGCTGCATGAAGTTTCGCAGACCAATCCTTCCTAGAGGTCGCAGCTATTTTCTCTAATATTTGTTTGATCTCTCTATTAGAAACCTCCACTTGTCCACTTGTTTGAGGGTGATATTGTGTTGCTACTCGATGTCGCACTCCATATTTAAGCAATAGTTTCCCAAAAATATTTGAGATAAAATGGGATCCATCATCGCTAATGACAACTCTCGGCACATCGAATATAGGAAATATTACATTATTGAAGAGTCTTATGACTACTTGTGCATCGTTGGTAGGATAAGTTATTGCTTCGATCCATTTCGAAACATAATCGAGTGCAACGAGTATGTATTTGTTGCCAAAGGATGACGGAAAAAGTCATATGAAATCTATTCCCCCAAACATCAAAGACTTCTACTTCTAGAATACCCCTTAGTGGCATCTCATCGCGTCTAGAAATGTTACCAGTATGTTGGCATCGGTCACAATTTGTAACAGCGATGTGGACGTCCTTCCAAAAGTTAGGCCAGAATAGGCTGGATTGTAAAATCTTTGCGTAGGTCTTTGAAATGCTTGCATGCCCTCCATAAGGTGCAGAGTGGCAATGAGATATGATATCTTTAACTTCAGATTCAGGGACACATCGACAGAAAATTCCATCGGCGCCTCGCTTGAAAAGTAGGGGTTCATCCTAATAATAGTGTTTGAGATCATGGAAGAATTTCTTCTTTTGTTGGTAGGATAAATCTGGTGGAAGTACCCCAGCTGCTAGGTAGTTGACAAAGTCAGCATACCACGGTAGTGTGGTGTTTGAGCATTCTACTACTTCATTTGTTTCTGCATCATGATAAATTAAAGAGCACTCACTTTTTTCGCTTTCGTTTTCTAACTGGGCTACAAGTCTATTGTATGGAAAATCGTCATTGATGGGGACTCGCTCAGGTTCTTGATCCTAGATTCTAGAAAGGTGATCTGCTACTACATTTTCGGATCCTTTCTTATATTTGATTTCTAGATCAAACTCTTGCAAAAGCAAGATCCATCTTAAAAGTCTCGGTTTGACATCCTTCTTGTTCAACAGATACTTAATTGCTGCGTAATCGGTATAGACAATAATTTTCGCTCCCACCAAGTAAGAACGGAATTTATCTAAAGCGAACACAATAACTAAGAGTTCCTTTTCTGTGGTAGCATAGTTCATCTGTGCACTGTCTAAGGTTCTACTTGCATAATATATAGCATGAAGCCTTTTATCTTTTCTTTGTCCTAAGACAGCACCAACAGCACAATCACTTGCTTCGCACATTATTTCGAATGGTCAACTCCAATCGGGCGGTTGCATAATAGGTGCAGTTATGAGAGCATTTTTCAAATGTTTGAATGCTTTCAAGCAATCCTCATTAAATACAAACTCAACATCTTTCATTAACAAGCTCGTTAGTGGTTTAGTTATCTTAGAGAAATCTTTAATGAATCGTCGGTAAAAACTGGCGTGTCCTAGAAAACTTCGAATTTCTCTAACTGTTTCCAGAGGTTGAAGGTTTCTATGATTTCTATCTTTGCTTTATCAACTTCAATTCCTCGGCTAGATACTATATGTCCAAGCACAATTCCTTCTCGGACCATGAAATGGCATTTCTCCCAATTCAGCACTAGATTGACTTTAACACAACATTCAAGTACCATTTTTAGGTTCAATAAACATCCTTCAAAACTTTCCCCACAGACAGAGAAGTAATCCATGAATACTTCCATTATATTATCTATAAAGTCGGCAAAAATTACCATAATGCGTCTCTAAAAGGCTGCGGGTGCATTACACAGTCCGAATGGCATTCGTCTGTAGGCAAACGTACCGTAAGGGCAGGTAAATGTAGTCTTTTCCTGATCGTCAGGATGGATAGGAATTTGGAAAAATCATGAGTATCCGTCTAAATAGCAGAAGTGAGAATGTTTATCCAATCGCTCAAGCATTTGATCTATAAAGGGTAAAGGAAAATGATCCTTGCGAGTGGCTTTGTTTAGCTTTCTGTAGTTTATGCACATTCTCCATCCAGTTTGAGTTCGTTTAGCAATGGATTCGACTTTTTCGTTACTAACAACCGTAACACCTCCCTTCTTTGGCATGACGTGCACAGGACTAACCCAGTTACTATCAGATGTCAGGTATATGATTCCTGCTTCTAATAGCTTTTGTACCTCTTTTTTTACTACATCGCTTAAGATAGGATTTATCCTTCTCTGGTGCTCTCTATAGGTCTTACAATTTTCTTCGAGCATAATGCGATGCATGTATATAGAAGGACTTATTCCTTTTAGGTCCGAAATGTTATACCCAAGCGCTTTAGGATACTTTCTCAGAACATGTAGAAGTTTTTTGGTCTCTATCAATCCCAAGTCAGCGTTAACTATCACTGGTTGTTCCAGTTCAGTGTCTAGGAACTCATACCTTAGGTTTTTGGGTAATGTCTTAAGTTCTGCAGAAGGTTTATTCGGGCATGGTATTGGATCGTGCGTTAGTGATAAGCATTCTTTCAGACTGTCATATAAATATGGCTCGCACCAATTATCGTCTTTGAGTATAGGAGGTGCTGGAATCTTTAGTGTTTCTGTACACTTGAATGATTCCATCTCCACTTCTTTAACGCATTCGTCGATGACGTCGAGAAAACAACATGAATCATCTATAGCGGTGAAGATGGCTGGTTTATACCTGAGTGAATCGCACACTCAAAGATAACACAGAGTCGCCACCAAACTTAATTTAGTCCCAAAGGACAGGGAAAATATCGATAAAACCCAAGGGGAAGAGAAACGGGAATGCGGGTCGGTTATGCGAAAAGAAGGTACTAGCACCTAACGCATCCGTCGTACTCGACGGGAACCATTTCGCTTGTTTCTAGGCTTGGATGGGTTATCTATCTAAAGGCTTCTAGCTAAAAAAAAGGAGAGAGAAGGAGAAAGGGGAAAAGAAAGAAAGAAAAGAAAGTGCTCGCGGAGGATTGGGGCCCTCGTGCCTACGTACCCTCATAGTGCAATGAGGAAATCAGAGCTTCGTAGTTCATGGAACCAGGGGACAGAGAAAAGGGAAAGGAAGGGAGGAAGGGTGGAAGTGTGCTCGCCAAGACATCGCGTCTCGTGCCTACGTATTATACATTCAAAAGAACGCAGAATCAGAGCTTTCGTAGTTCGGGGTACTAAGACGGAGAAGGAAAATGAAAATGGTGTCAAAACCAAGAGCAAAAGAAAGCAGGAAATTCCACTGGGGATTCTAAAGAAATGGTGTCAAAACCAAGAAAGAAGAGCAAAAGACAAAAAAAGAGTATTCCACTGAGGAGTAAGAGACTAAAGTGAATGTGCAAGAAACAAGAGAGAAATGGTGTCAAAACCAAGAGAATAAACGATATAGAAAGATCCTCTGGGGATGCAAAAGAAATGGTGTCATAACCAAGAAAGGAGTGCAAAGGAAAGACAGTGATTGTACTGAGAATAAAGTGCAATAGTGGTGTCGGAACCAAGAAGATAAAGGGGCAAAAAGAATAAAGAAAATCCACTGGGGAGTAAGAGAACAAAGAAACTGTGACTAAGAATCAGAAGGTAGCGACCCTACTGAGGAAACAAACAAAGGAATGGTGTTAAAACTAAGAGAAAAAGGACTCGGTATGTTAACTGACTGGCAGTGATTAACCGAAGGAAGAGATTAAGATTCTATGGGGAAAAGAAGTTTTAATAGATAAGAATTGTGATCAACCAAAGAACGGGTGTAGGACCGAGCGAAGGTCGTGACCCTAAAAGGACGGGTGTAGGACCGAGCAAAGTTTGTGACCCAAAGGACGGGTGTAGGACTGAGCAAAGGTCGTGACCCAAAGGACGGGTGTAGGACTGAGCAAAGGTCGTGACCCAAAGGATGGGTGTGGGACCGAGCGAAGGTCGTGACCCAAAGGACGGGTGTAGGACCGAGCGAAGGTTGTGACCCAAAGGACGGGTGTGGGACCAAACGAAGGTCATGATCCAAAGGACGGGTGTAGGATTGAGCAAAGGTCGTGACCCAAAAGGACGGGTGTAGGACCGAGCAAAGGTCGTGACCCAGAAGGACGGGTGTAGGACCGAGCAAAGGTCGTAACCCAAAAGGATGAGTGTAGGACCGAGCAAAGGTCGTGACCCAAAAGGACGGGTGTAGGACCGAGCAAAGGTCGTGACCCAAAGAACGGGTGTAGGACCGAGCGAAGGTCGTGACCCAAAGGACGGGTGTAGGACCGAGCAAATGTCGTGACCCAAAGAACGGGTGTAGGACCGAGCGAAGGTCGTGACCCAAAGGAATTTGGTACACTGACTAAACAAACAGTACCTGACCGAAGAAAGGGTATTTGAACCAAAGAAAGGTTACTAACCAAAAGATGCAAGTATTCGAACAAGGAGGAGGTTGCCAACTGCTGGGGATTTGGTGTTTACAGACGGACTACGACTAACCAAAAGAAATGAGTGATTAACCAAGAAAAGGTGATTAACTCGAAAAGGGGTTCAGTATTTTAACAGACGGACTGTGGTTAACTGAAGAAAAGGGTGATTAACCAAGAATAGGTGATTAACCCAAAAGGAAACTCAGTGTTTTAACAGACGGACTGTGATTAACTGATGAGGCGGGTGATTAACCAAGAGAAGGTGATTAACCCAAGAGGAATTCAGTGTTTTAACAGACGAACTGTGGTTAACTGAGAAGGAGTGCAAATTGGTGTTTTAATTGACAAGCAATGGTTAACCAATCAAAGGGAGAAGAACCAAGAGAAGGTTGCAAACTCCGCAAGAGTTTCGGTGTTTAACAGGAAAACTGTGTTTAACCGAAGAAAGAGCGCAATTGTAGATGCATAGAGCATTATTTTTAACAGTATGACTGTGATCAACCAAAGGAAGAATGATTACAACTCTCAAGGGGAATCAGCAAAAGAAGTGACTAGCTACGAGAAAATGTAATTGTAACCCTTTTTGAAGAGAACAGGGGAAAGGTATTGAATAAGGGCAAGAGATTGACCCTCTGAAGATTGCTAATGATCTTGAACCAAGGGAATGGTGATAGATCAAAAGACTGATTGAAATAGATAAGAGTGGTCGAGGATCGACTCGACTGAGGAAGAAGATACGCTACCGCCTGGGGATAGAGGTGACTAAGCCAGGTACAGGGTCATTCGTCCCTTACCTGAAGTGGTCAGAATGAGAGTAGGAATTCTCCCTTCTCATTCCTTCTCTAACACACAGGGTGTAGTGCAGAAGTTGAAACTGACAGCGTAACAGCTACCAGTTGTACAGTGCTCCAGTGTGTTGTAAAGTGGACAGCGTAACAGCTACAGTTTGTACAGCACTCCAATGTCATGCGTCGTGCGTCGTGATAACTCCAACTCTGCGGGGAATCAAGAAAGAGAAGCTCTAAAGAGATCCTAGAGAGAGGGAAAGGGAGGATCAACTAATTGAAACATGGTTTCGATCAATTTATCAAAGGGAAATGCTATGCTAACAATTTTCAAAAGAGAATGGAAAACCATTAAAGCAAAAGGTGTAAATTATTGATTATGCAAGATTAAGTTCATACATGAAGAATAAACTTAATGCAAAGCAAAGAGAGGGAGTACAAAACAGTACCACATGACATTGAAAATACAACACAAATCATGTATCCTGTAGCTAAAGAAAGTGCAAGAATTAGCATGTTCAAACAAAAATCAAGAACACACATAATTGCAAGAATTGATAAATCAATCATTGAATTTATGTAAATATGCTTTAAACAGAGGTTAACAGCATAAAAACATCCATAAATATGAAGCATATCAATCCATGGAAGTTAGAATGAGAAAGCATGGCAAACACACTTGAAAAAGCATGAAAATGGCACTCTGGCTCAGTGTTAATCGATTAACATAATTGCAATATAAAGTGCTAATCGATTAACACATGAAAAACATCAAATTTTACACTGGTTAATCTATTAACATAATTACACTGCAAAAGTGTTAATCGATTAACACTGCTACAAAGGCAAAAAAATAGTTTTAAAAAGTGCTTTTATTCAACTTATTGATTGTGAAATCATTCCAATGCTAGGGCAGACAATTATGCACAAAAAAACAAGTTTAAAACCAGCAAATGATCAACAATAAAATCAAATAAATCAACAAGATTATGGATCAAATAATGGCATGGCAAATTAAACCGAAAAATGATCGAAACTTACAAAAGTGAACGAAACGATAAATTAAGTGAGAATCGACCAACCTACAAGCCGGAGATTTGGCTTGGTGATTGTTGTGCTTGAAATATGATGAAGAGAAATGAAGAAAACCAGAGAAAACCTGAGACTCCTACACTTGCACTTCGAACCGGCGAAACCGAGCAAAATGCGATACAAGCTCCGAAATCGAATTTGCACCATAGGATCTTGAAGCAAACACTTGAGATGAATTCAAAAGCTAATAGAACTCCCAAAACTCAAGAATAATTGTAAAATGATGAAGATAATCAAAGAAAACTAGAGGAATTTTCAATTGCACTTCGAATCATTGCGAAACCGAACAAACTTCGACGAAAACTCCAAAATGAGAATTATCACCGAAGAAACTTGAAGTGATCACTTGAGATAAATCCAAAAGCTACTGAAGCTCCACAAAATCCAGTAGAATGGAGAGATGATGAAGGTTAAGCTCAAGAATAGGCACTTTCAAGGTGAAAATAGTTTCTCTTCAATGGTGAATTAAGAGCTTTTGTAAGGTTTGGGAATAGAATTGAGATGAAGATGAAGAAGTTGTAGGAACTTTGGAGAGAAATGTGAGAGAATTGAGAGTGAAGAAAGTGTGAATTTGTGTGAATGATTGTGGAGGATTTGTGAAATGAGTGAAGCTTTGTTTATATAGACTTTAGGAATGGAGTGTGAGAGCTTTGGAGCTAGCTTTGGACTTTGGTTTGGACCTAGCTTTGGGTTTGGAACTAGGCTAGGAGTTAGTTACACTTGACTCACCTAGTCAAGGTAGTTAACTTGGCTAGTTAGGATCAACTCGGTAACAATCCCAATGTGAACTTCAACATTCAAAGGTGGAGATGCTTGGTAAACAAGGAATATGGTGCACTTATTTGGAAATAATGCATTGGAACAAATTTAGGTGAATTCTTGAAGGTTCCAGAATGTTCCACATGTTACTAGACCAATGTAGAATCTCAAAATGTGGAGGGAAAGTTGCTGTCTTGAAAAAACAGTAAATTATGCAAAATTTGCACGTGTTAATCGATTAATATAATTGCACTGCAAAGTGTTAATCGATTAACACATAAAAAACAGCAAATTTCCACTGGTTAATCTATTAACATAATTGCACTGCAAAATGGTTAATCTATTAACCAGGCCAAAAATGCCCAATTTTGCCTGAAAATGGTGTTGTGGCCACGATTTCGATTTTCCACCTCTTGTTTGGATAGATATGCATAGAAACCCTTGTTTTGTGCTTGTTTTGATAATGTGATGATCTTAAGATGATGCGATTAATCGGGCTTGAAAACCTGAATATTCCTGCAACCAAAATCATAAATAAAAAGTGTGAATGCATATGCTAGTGATGCGAATGTACATGCTTATGAAAAGCCAAAAAAAGGGAGGTCAAATTTCGGGTTACGACAGATGCCCCTATTTAATCCACTTGGACTCGAAAATTTGGCCAACGACAGCAAAAGGTGAGGTGCAAAGTGCGAAGTTTGGATGAAAATCAGCTGGGAGATAAGTCAGGCAACAAGAAAGGGAGTATGCTAAGATGCACATGCTCTGTATGTGTTCTACATGATGCTTGGTATCATGCAATGCGAGGATGCATGTTAAGGTACATTGTCGCAAGTTTGCAAGTTCTGGATGTACCAGAGAAACTGGGGAATGTTTAGGCCAGGCTTGAGATAAGGGAAGTACTTTGAAAAAGTTTGCCAGCTGCGAACCGGACTTGGAAATAAAAGATGTGCAAAATGAAAACTGGACGTTGAAAAATTTGGCCAACCGAGAACTAGGCTTTGAAGAGACAAGTCAGACAAGAACTGGCTACCAGAGGAAAACTGGCTTTTGATTGGGACGCATGTTGGAACCTGTATGGCGTAATGCTTCATGTTGATGATTATGTTATGCGTTTGAGGATGCAATGATATGCGATGATGATTACCAGATGCAGAATGTCGGTGATCATGTTTTAGAGAGTTGTTAAATATGATCGGGCTTAAGTCCAGGTTTCATGCTATCCCAAATGAATGATACGCATGAGTGAAGCGACGTGATTAATGTATGAGAGCGGTATGTGCAACGGTTCTAGTGTTTTTGTTGTGGGAGGTGAAAGAGTTGAGGCTGGGGTGTAAGTCATAAAGACGTGATTCCCCGACACCTACGTCAGGATCATCAACTGTTGATGCACCTTTGCTTTTGCCTCAAAATAGGGAGACTTGTACTTGGGTAGCATGTCTCTGCCCCAGTCTGCTGGGTATCTGTATGGATTGCCCCAATCACAAGGTAAGAAACAGCTATGTCATAGGATGATTCTGATTTGACTTGCCCCAATGTATCGGAACAGTATGCCCTTGATTAATCGTCTATTGGAGAGGTTGACTTCTTGTGCTCTTGAGGTTGCCTGCCCCAATGTGAGCTCTGAAGTGATGTTGCCCCTGGCTGATCGATCTTTGGAGGAATGCCCCTGACCAAATGAACATGGAGAGATTTGTCGAATCTCGTCGTGATTGACTCGGATTGACTGAATCTCGAAGTGACTAGGCCCAATGGAGTTTTCCAGGCATTTTGTCCCTTTGAGGTGATCACACTTTCCATTATGGAAACTCTCTTGATGTCAGGTGCTTGTTCGCAAGCAAAAAGTGTTTGTTTTGAAAATGATAATGTTAAAGCTATGCATATGTCAGTTTTGAAATCCAAGTATGTTCACTAAGATTATGACATATAGTGAATGGATCACCAATTATAATGCCATGACAGTATCGACACAAATGATAAGCAAGTCTTTAGGAGTCAACTTTGACGTGATTTTACTGTCGTATGCTTTTGAAATAAACCCTGCTTCAATTAGGTCTTTTGAGGGTTATAACGTGGCCTGGCTCACGGTTTAAGAAAGAAAGGATATAAGGATCAAAATTTATTTTAACCCCACCCACTCTCCTTGATGTTCTCCAGTCCTACGTTCAGCTAGCTTGACACAAGCGTTCGCCTTTCAAAGAGACTTTGAATGGTGGATGTGATGGTAGAGGAACCGACAAGGGTTTTGGAACGGCAGTCACTCACCTTTTGTTTTTTTCATATGTGATCACACAAACTTGTTCTTATTGAGGATTTTTCTCTTTTGATTCTCTGTTTTGTTCTTTTTGTTTTCCCTAATTTTTGCGTAGACTGATTATTTTGACTTTGCAGTCTACCGGGATGCCCTAATTTTTGCCTAAGTCATTTGTTTTTGAGTTTTTGACTTAGCGGGCTTTTTGTTTGTTTTTTTTTTCAATTGCTTTTGTGATGATTTTTTTTAACAAAGTTGTATGACACTTGTTTGTTTGATAAAGTGTTGTGACTGCCTCGTTCTTTTGGTCGGTGAGGGATATCCATTGTAGATTTGTGATTTTTCTGACCTCTTGCGCGGGATGGGATGTGGTTGATCCGCATATGGGATTCTCCTCTTTTGAAATTTGAACGCAAGGTCAAACTAGTTAAAGACTACCCTGCCATTGGTTAAGATTGAGGGTTTATGTATACAGAAAGAAACTCCTACTTCAGGGCCCAAAGGGGTTGACTAGGGATTATCTTCCTTATGACTCCAGTGTTTGGGGATTTGAACAAATGCCTTACATCCTCAGCAGGGTTTTATTCAAAAGCATACATACAGTGATCTCATGTCTTTTTGATTTCATCATTCTCTTTTTGATTTTGCTTGATCAAATGTGTGATATTGATAAAAAGTATGAGTGAACACGAATGAATTTATTCAAAACATGCATATTCATTTCATTATCATTATCATAAAAAACAAACAAGTTTTACAAATGAACAATGTTTGATAAACAAGAAGATTACAAATGGAAAAGATGGAATGACATGATGATTGTCGATGTTGAGGAAGTGCTCACAGGCTTATTCAAGGGATTGTAAGGGATGCCTTTGCAATCTGGCCCTTACACGGACAAGGGATTTCCGTTCACCCACAGATTCTCACGCTGAACGGTCAAGTACTTCTTGTCAATCAACTGTTGGACTTTAGCTTTGAAAGCATTGCAATCCTCAGTCGAATGTCCAGCCGACCCAGCATGATATCCGCACCGCACATTGGGATCATACCCAGGTGGGAATGGTTTTGGAGGGGGCTTCAGAGCTTTGGCAACCACCAGCGAGTTCTGAACCAGATGTAGGAGAAGTTGACTGTATCTCACGGGAATCAGATCTAGAGGAGCATTCCTTCGTTCTAGATTGTTCCGGGGCTTGCGCTGATTTTGGCGTTCTCGGCCTTGGGTTTGCTGATTATGATTCTGAGGAGGCTATTGATGTTGGGTTGCGGGAACATGCGAGAATGAATAGTATGGCGTAGGATCCAGAGGTGCTTGAGGATGAACCTGACGAGTAGCGTATCGCGGGAACACTTGAGCAGGGTGCATCAAACCAGGATTACCCATCCGATTAACAGTCTGACCAAAATGGATCCCATACGGAGTGTAGGGTGCCCCAGGATAAGTAACTGAAGGTGCAACAACAAAGGGTGCCCCAGGATATGCAAAAGGTGTTCCAGAGTTAACAGACTGAAAACTTTGGTAGGGGTATTGCCCAACAGGTTGAACAGCTGGAGGAATATGCACATGAATAGGAGAACCTCTATCGACAGATGTTTCAGCAATCACAGGTCCAGACTTTTGGCAAGGCTTCTCTGTAAAGCAAAGCAATTTCTGATCGAGGAGCTCTTGGACTTTGTCCTTAAAGATGACACAGGCTTCTGTAGAATGCCCCACATATCCAGCATGGTATCCACATGTGGCATTAGGATCATGCTTAGGATGATAAGGAAACTTGATCGGCTTGATTTCTTTAGGAACAATTTCCCCAGCATGAATCAGAACAGGCAGTAGATGTGTGTAAGTCACGGGAACTAGATCATGACGAGGACGTCTCCTCCCTTGATTGTTGTTCCCTTTGCTGATTTGCTTACGCTTTTGTTTCTGATTGCTTTGAGTGGTCTTCTGCTTAGACAAGGGGTAAACTAGCAGATTGCTTGCATCCATATTCACGACCTTATCCATTTTTGGTCCATTCTGGGCTTGCTCATTAATCACAACCTGATCAGAGGGGTTCATTGTCATACTGTCCAGAAGTAGTTCCACAACCATGTCAACCTTGCCTTCCTTGTGCACCGTGCTCTCATACCCAACCTGCTCCATGATTCTTTGGCTTTCGGTGTCGGAGAATCATTGTCTTTGGGCTGATGAAGGGAAGAAAGTGAGCTTTCTCTGGTTTGAAGGTATGCAATGCAAAGGTATGTATGCGTATGTTGTTTATGCAGGTGGAATGCAAATGAGATATGCAACACCCAATGATGCAACGATTAGATGATGCAAAGGTTCAACATACATATGATGATGCAATAACTCAAGTTCAAAAGTTTGGTATACATGAAGATGCAATAACATTATGCAATAATGTTATGCAATAATGTAAGTCAGAGATGCAACATCTTCTGGATAATCTACATATGTAACTCTGAGTCGGTGCGAGGATCTGACATGCGTGAGAGAACAAAGGTATGAAGTGGCTTGTTTTCCTGCAAAAACCCATATCCCCCTCACAAGTGTGATCTAGACACAACAAGGTGATCCCTAAAAAGGTCGCCCAAACCATAGGACTCAGAATGAAAATCCCCCGCCGTAGCGAATGCTCGCAGGACGGAAGTATTCTCAAGCGAATCACGATTTGGGATGTGGCTCTCGTGATAACCCAACGCGCAAAATGCAGGCCTCACGACTATCCACGTTTTAGCCTATGTGTATACTAGGCCCAGTGTTAGGACCTTTCTCTCCAATAATATCTACCCATCCCAACAATAGCAAAAAATATAGCAAATATCCAGAATATGCAGCATATGAATATTCAAAGCAGTAGAGAAAATGCAGTAAATAAACATAAAGCTAAAGTAAGTAAAATAAAGCGAGTAAAGATAAAGCTAGTAAAGTGCAAAAGATAAACACCCAAGCAAGCAAGAAAAGCAAACAAAACTAGGCGAGACCCCAACCTGCAAGAGCAAGGACTCCCCAGCAGAGTCGCCAGCTGAAGATGGGGAGTCCCACCTAGCCAGGAGATAAGCAAAAGGAGGCGAAGCTCAAGAGTAAGAACTCCCCAGCAGAGTCGCCAGCTGAAGATGGCTGGTTTATACTCGAGTGAATCGCACACTCAAAGATAACACAGAGTCGCCACCGAACTTTATTTAGTCCCAAAGGACAGGGAAAATATCGATAAAACCCAAGGGGAAGAGAAATGGGAACGAGGGTCGGTTATGCGAAAGGAAGGTACTAGCACCTAACACATCCGTCATACTCGACGGGAACCATTTCGCTTGCTTCTAGGCTTGGATGGGTTATCTATCTAAAGGCTTCTAGCTAAAAGAAAGGAGAGAGAAGGAGAAAGAGGAAAAGAAAGAAAGAAAATAAAGTGTTCGCGGAGGATTGGGGCCCTCGTGCCTACGTACCCTCATAGTGCAATGAGGAAATCAGAGCGCCGTAGTTCATGGAACCAGGGGACAGAGAAAATGGAAAGGAAGGAAGGAATGGTGGAAGTGTGCTCGCCAAGACATCGCGTCTCGTTGTCATACCCCAAATTTTGACCACTAAGATTTCCCATCATTGTGCAAATCATCATCACAATATGGATGAACCATCTTGCCTCATCAGTCTCCCCAAAGATGGGTGAACACTTACTACAGTCAAAATTAGGGTTTCAAGCCCTCTCAGAGCCTTAGACAAAGGATCAATCAAGAATTGACATGATCTTCAACTTGTCTAACCTCTCAAACATCCACAAAGGATCAAGAGGACTCCCACTTCAAGGATTAAGCACAAGGCTGCTCCCTTCTAGGTGGATCAAGCCTCAAGATCGCCAGTGTCACCAAATTAGGATTTTGGTCGACCAGGGCCTCCAGATGGAAATTTTCCTATGGGCATGAGCCAATGCTTCAAAGCATATCCTAATATTCTCCATGGAATATCATGAACCCAATCATCAAGTCAATTTAACCTTAGGGGATGCATTCACAAAAAATCAGGAATTAGGGTTTCTTGACCTAATTCACCCCTAAGTTGACTTTTGGAACAAATCATGAGTCAAGACCTCAAGAAAGGATTTGAGGGTCTCCAACATACCACATTGATCCATTTGTAACAATGGATTGATCCAAGAAGCTTGAGCAGCAAGTCTCAATTTCATCAGTACCACAATTAAGGTTTCGCGAGAAAAGTCAACTGTAGCTTTGACTTTTGACCAGGACATGCTCCCAAACCCTAGGACATGGTTCAATCCACCCTATAACACCTATGAAATCAATCCATCAAGCTTGATTTAGGTCAAGGACTTGATTTCATAGAGGATCACACAATTTGGAATTCATCTGACAAATAGTCAACTGTGCACAAAAGTCAACTTTGACTTTTTGAGATTTTTCACAAAAATGGTTTTTTAACCCTAAAATAATGTTAATGTATGATTTGAATCATCATTCATCAAGAAAAATCAAGAAAAGTGGGATAGCTTGTAAAAGGGGTAACCATAAAAACTTAGAAAATTTTCTAAGTTATGAACAAAGTGGCAAGGGTACCAACTTTGGAGGATCATAACTCCTAAATCACAAAGCCATTTTTCCCCATCTAAAGCTTGATTTGTAGATCTCATTACCCTCTACAAAAGCTTAGAACTGACCTCCTTCCAAATTCATCATGGATTTTGAGTTATGGAATGATCAAAATCACAAAAGGTGAAAATGTCGCTTTTTTCCGACACTTAGTGAAATTTTCACTAAGTCAGAATTTGCCTTCACTTTTTTCCAAATGTAGGGGGATTTTTCACTTGGATCCAAAAGGTATCAAAACCAAATATGATCAAACAGTTGTTGTATCATATGAGGGCTTTCCAAAATGGCCAAGAACATCACCAAATTCCACCTGGGCCATGAGATATGACAATGGCAATATGCCTTGCTGAAAACTGCCAAGGCTAGGCAGAATTTTGCATTTTTGCTCGATTTGGTAAAATCAGATAATTCCAAACCTTGTCATCACTTTGGACACATCTGATGATCAAATTTAAAGGGGACAAACACTGAGCCAAGCCTCCAAAGTCCTTGGAACAAGAAGTAGCATGTCAAACCTAAAATTGCCTAAAAGAGGGACAAGACTCCAATTTTGGATTGGAGCATTCAATACATACACCAAGGTAGCATGGACTGACACATTTGCAACTGAATTCAGTCAAGACTTATCCAAGACCAAGGGAACCACAACTCTGTGCCCTAACCTCTAGTCAATGGCTAGAGGAGACTTGGATTCAAAACTGCAACCATTGGCCAAACCTTTGCTGCAGTTGTCATTCACTATTGATCCTAAAACAAACTTGATCTACTATAAATAGAGCTCATTTGTGCTCAGTTTGAGTACACCAAAGCCATCAAACAGATGCTTTCCTCAAAATTCCTCTCTTTAGGCCAAAATGCCTTCTTTAGCAAGGTAACTCTGAGTTTTTGAGTTAGAGAGCATTTCCATCACAACTCATGATCCTAACACCTCATAAACATCATATGTAGGTGATCCAAACTATCAAAAGTGACATGTAACACCAAAATCACAAAGTCACCTCTCAAAACCTCAAAATAGGCCTTTTGTGCATTTTTCAAGCCATGTCTTAATTCAGTCACTTTCCAAACCAGATAAAACCTCAAACACACTCCAAATAAAATCCTTGAACTGTCCCAAATGGTTCCTCCCATCTGGAACACCATTTGAGATAGTTGCTATTTTGGTCATTTTAACCCCTTTTGCAAGAAAGGGCCAGTTTGTGTTTTTGCAGGTTCCAGCTGATTCCAACCATCCTAAAAGCTTCTAAGGGTCATTTGAGAGAGTCCAAAGCATCAAACCATTTCTGGAACAAGAAGTTTGGCAGATTGCACAGAAAACTCCAAAAGCTCAAAAAGAGGTAAGCATCATGACTTGAACTTTCCAAAATATGCATTGCTTTGAAGTCACTGATCATACACACCTCATACATGTTATATATGTTGTGTTTGAACCAATTCATCATGTAATTCATGCCTGTATCAAAGTGTAGCATAGAAAATGCAATTATAGGCCTTTTTCAAAACCACTATCGGATTTTAAGGAGGGAGTATGATATGAAAAAAATACAACCACCATTGGATTCCTTGTGAAATTCTAGGCCAGATGCAAATAAATTTTGTCTCAAACCATGGAGAAATGAGAAAGTTATGACCTTCACGTTTCTGACCCAAAACTTGCCTTGCCCTGGGCCAGGCCAAAAACAAGGCAAGCCTTGTATATTTGTGGTTTCACTTCAAGCAATGGATGTATCACCACCCCAGTGGTAAGGCGCGCGCCCTATGACCTTGAGGTCGTGGGTTCAAACCCCACCCATGCCATTTTGTGTTTTCTCACATTTTTGCTATTTTTTTCCAATATTTTCATGTTTTATTAATTAATTGGAAAATTAATAACTCTTTCAATTTTAATTATTTTTTATTGGTTCTTTTTGCAAAAAATCACAAAAATGTTGAAATATTTTATTCCACAAAAAAAATTAAGTTTATATTATTTATTTAATATAATTAGTATTTTTGTGAATAAATTCCTTTTTTAATGTTTTTAAACATTTTAAAAGTGAATATTTACTTTGAAAATCAAAACCAAGTGAGTTTTAATTCATCTTGTGATTAATCCCTCATTTCTTAAACCTTAAACAAAAATCACAAATGGTTTATTCAAACTTATTTGGTATTTTATTTGATTTTCTTTAAATATTTACTTTTAAAGAATAACAAATTAGGGTTTCTTTGATTTTCACACTCATCAAACAATTTCAAACACTTGGGCCTCTAATAGAGTGTAAGACCCAATCCTTTGTAAATACAAACCTATTTTTAGGCCTCACTTATTGTATAAGTCCCGTTGTATTTCAAAAAGTTCGACGCGATCAACATCCGTTGAAAAACAAACCCTGGGCCTCTCCTCGAGCTATAAGACCCATTCAAAATCTTTTGGGCCTCTATTAGAGTGTAAGACCCAACCCCCTTTGAAAACCAAACCATTTTGGGCCTCAATGCATTGTATAAGACCCACCGCGTTTTCAAAAATCTCGGCGGCGATCGCCATTTTCAAACAAATGACCCTGGGCCTCTCCTTGAGCTGTAAGCCCCACCACTTGTACAAAAATAAATCTCTTGGGCCTCTATTAGAGTGCAAGACCCAATCCCCTTTTAACAAAAACTTTTTGGGCCTCAGACATTGTATAAGTCCCCCTGCATTAAAAGAAAACCTCGACGCGATCGCCAATAAAAAAACCAATCATCTGGATCTACCCTCGTGTTGTAAGCCCCGTTCTTTTTCTTTAAACACTTAGGCCTCTTGAGAGAGTGTAAGACTCATCCCCTTGTACAGAAAACCTTTCTTGGGCCTCAGTCACTTGTATAAGTCCCTCTGTACAAAACAACAGTGCGATCACTGATAAACCTTGGGCCTCTCCTTGAGCTGTAAGCCCCAATATCTTTTCAAAATACTTTCTCCTTTAAATTTGAATATACTGTTGTTTTCAATCTTTCTTTGTTGAACAACTAATCAAATAGCATGGAAGCTCTACAACCGAGTAAGTGTTTATATGCTTTCTTTATCCGCTTTCATATACATATAACTGTATTATGGGGTTGTTTCACTGTAAGTCTTCTTTCATAAACTCATATCAACTGTGTAATACTAGTATAGATATTTAGAGTTTCCCCGACAACTACGTCTAGCACTAAGCCCTGTTGATCACTCTTAAATAGACAAAACTAGATCCCCATAGGATTACCAGACACATTTTTCCCTCCTCTTGGGGTTAAACAATATGGAGATGTGAAAGGCAGATTCTTTTTGAACCCTTTCTCAGACTACCACCTTTAGAAGTTGTCAAAGAAACTCTACTCCCCAGAGATGATCTTTTCTCCATGAATGGCATCTCTTGAGTTTCTTCCAAATTCTCGGACTTTCATGGCTTGATCCATTCTCGGTGAATGGCATGTCTTGAACTTCTCGGGGTTTGGGGACCCACAGGCTTCCTAAAAGCATCCCTGCCTCCTCTTGGGCGTTGTACAAGGACCCTACGGCTTCTTAGAAGTATTCGCAGCCTCCTTTTAGGCTTCGTATAAGGATTCTTCCTTCGGGAAGAGAGCCTCCTCTTGGGCTTCGTACAAATTGTCCCTCAGCTTCTTAAAAGTTTCCAGCCTCCTCTTGGGCTTCGTACAAATTGTCCCGACGACCTCCTAGAGGTATAGAAACAGAAATTAGTCATCTTAATAGAACAGTCTTTCAAAGAGTCTAGATTTTTCTACCGTGAACGTGCTACTACTATTTCTTTAAGCATAGTATAAAAGATAAAACTCTAGACTTGGACAGTCTAATCTCCTTGAGTCTCGAAGTCATTCTCAAGTAGGGAAAAACACCAGTAGACTCGGGCAGTCTCCAATACCCTCTGGATTCCCCATTTCCTTAAAGAACAGGAAATAACCCTGATCCTCTGATCAATCCCAAAGCATAGCCTTACCTTTAATCAGTCTCTTTATAAGAACTGATTTTCTCTTTTAACCAACCTACTGGACCTGTCACTCAACTGAAACAGCAATCCTTTTAGCCTCCATCTTGGGCTTCGTACGAGATACAAAAAAACTCTCTTGTTGAGTCAAACATTTTTAGCCTCTATCTCGGGCTTCGTACGAGATACAAAAAGACTCTCTTGTTGAGTCAATCTCCCAATAGCCTCCATCTCGGGCTTCATACGAGATACTAAATCACTCTCTTGTTGAGTATAAAAGACTCTCTTGTTGAGTCAACCCCTTTTAGCCTCTATCTCGGGCTTCGTACGAGACACAAAAACATCCTCTTGTTGGGTCAATAGCGTCCTCTTAGGCTTTGTATAAGAAAACCCCCGGTTGAGTCAGTCAACCTTTTAGCATCAAAATTGTGCCTCGTTCACAGGATACAAACATCAACAACTCCTTTCATCTAATTGATGTAAGCGGCAAGCCTCTGGATTATTTACATCCACGCCACTGTCCCTCTTTTAGCATGAGAAATTCCTAAGGAAAGATAACATTGCTCTACACTGAGTTAAAGTCTTCTCCTTCAGGTTAAAACCCCCTATAAAGGAAATTATGGCATTGCTAGGATTCACATATCCCGGTTAAAGTAATCCTCCTTTATAGTCAGTCACCCAACAGTTGTGACAAACAGACCCCCTTTAGAGATGACAAATTCTCTCTAAAGACAACACCTTTTTAGCTTCACATCTTGGGCTTCGAACAAGATACAAATAGACCCTTCAGCTTCACATCTTAGGCTTTGAACAAGATATAAACCGCCTTTTCAGCTTCACGTCTTGGGCTTTGAACAAGACACTAAAACACCATTTCCTCCCATAGAATAGGAGGAACTACGATCGCTCTGATTTCCCTGTTTCGGTAAACGGGAATACGTAGGCATAAGATTGAGAGAAAAATCTTAGCGAGCACACTAATCCAAAACCCAAATCCCGTACCCTCACATATCAATCGAAAAGCATCAGTCTTAAACTCCCACCAATCGTCCGGACACTATTTTAACAAAATAACCTAAGAGAGACCCACAATCTTTGTAGCATCTGTAAACCAACAGTCATCTGTTCAAACTCAGTTTGCAAGCAGGGTTAATTGGAGACATCTATTTCCCTTCCTTCATCAGCTTCAATAAGATAAAAAATGAATCGAGCTGTAGTACCCCAAAGCGATAGTGCTTCGCAACCATGCAAAAATTCGCGCTATAGAAAGATGGCGACGTCACTGGGGACTACGAGATCTTGTTCTCTTCCCATCTCTTAGGTAAAAACCTTAAAAAAGTGCCACAGAGCAGTGGCGCCCACCGTGGGGCCTTTTCTTTCCTTCTTTCTTTTTTTGGGGATTTCACTGGGATATGACTTTTTTGACTTCACTAGGATCTTAGGTCAAAACCTTAAAAGTTGGGAAGGTACCACAGAATGGCGACTCCGCCGGGGAGCCATTTTGTCAGGAACATAGGATTCATAGCTCTTTAAAGTCTAGGACTTTAGGACAAATATATATACTGCTTTTCCTAATTGATATCTGTGTTTATTTTTCTGCTAATGGGAATGCGTGTGATGCCGCATGTGGAAACATTGAGTATACACCTAGGAAAAACCTCTTTTAGTAGTGCGGAAACTATTGGAAATGGTTGTCACGCGATACTACCCTCTTATGATGGTTCTTCGAAAAACATCACCTAGCACGGTTCCCAGTCTACTGGTGTTTTCTCGACAAGAACTGATGATTTTGAGAAAAATCACTAGTATAAACCTTGGGGGGGGGGGGGGGGGGTAGAGCCTTGACTTCATGACACCGACCCTTTGACCCCATGTTTTTTCTATGTTTTTGTGTCCTGCATTCATGCATTCATCTAAAAAACATTACATCAAAGAAAAACTTCTCTTCTAGTCTCTCTTTTTCAAACTAAACTAAGACAATGATTGCAAATGTCAGAGAGAAAAAGATTGCGCTCATGGACTTCGATAGAAGGATAACTCATAAGTATACCTTAAGGGTTCTAAAGTTAGAAGATTTAAGAGGATTAGCGAGGATGATCACTAACCCTGAAGCTTTCAGAGCCAAGTACGGAGGTCTGCTACCTCTATTAAGAGTCCATGTGATTGAAGGAATCATGGAGGCACTCATTCAGTTTTATGATACGGTCTATCACTGTTTCACATTCCCGGATTACCAGCTCGCACCAACGCTGGAGGAGTATTCTCACCTAACCGATCTACACATTACTGATTGAGCTCCATTTTCTGGACTGGAAGACATTCCAAAAGATCAAATCATTGGAAGAGTAATCTATTTGGATGAGTCAGAGATTAAGACTCACATGACCACTAAGGGTGGGCTCCCAGGTTTGCCAGCCCAGTTCCTGACAAAGAAGGCTTTGTACTTTGCTAGTATAGGGAACATGACTGCTTTTGAAAGCATCTTTGTCTTACTCATCTACGGGTTATTTCTGTTTCCCAACATTAATAGCTTCGTCGATATCAACGCCATTAAGGTTTTTCTCATTGGAAACCCTGTGCCAACTTTGCTCGCGGACGCGTATCATTCTGTACACTTAGGGAATTTGTACAGCTGAGAGATGATCACGTGTTGTGTACCCCTGCTATATAAATGGTTTATCTCCCATTTACCTAAGTCTGTCGCCTTTTGGAATCATAAGAGTGCCTTTCTTTGGTTGCAGAAAATCATGTCTCTCACCAACTCTGATATAGATTGGTGTAATAGGATTTATGATGGGATCAGGATCATTGACCGTTGTGGAAACTTTCCAAACGTACCCCTTATAGGAACTAAAGGAGGAATCAACTACCATCCAATTCTTGTTCGTCGTCAATTTGGATACCCAATGAGGCATGTCCCGCGTAATGCTCATCTAGAAGGTCTTTTCTTCAAAGAAGGAGAAAATGACACGGCGCTAAAGATGGAAATAGTGCATGCTTGGAAACATGTTCATAAGAAAGGACAGGAGTCTCTAGGAAAACCGGACTGTGTCTCGGTGGAGCCTCATCTCCACTGGGTACAAACTAGAGCTCTCAAGCTAAAGATGCCTTATCCTCGTCACAGAGTTCTTCCACCGAGGGAATCTGTCATGTACTTCATGACTGAAACGGAAAAACTTCAGGTTACTCTCAACAAAGTTCAACAGGAGAGGAGGTCTGGGAAGAACAAATACCGCACCCTCAATGTAGAGTGTACCAAAATACAGCAATTGCTGAAAGATAAGGATGCTCTGATCGAGATTTTAGAGCAACATGCTGTGGATAATCAGGATGACCAAAGGAATTTGCTCGTTCCTTTCACTTGGCAAAGGAATGACAACCCGACAACGGCCCAAGAGCCCCGGTCCGAGAAAAGAAAAGTACTAGAATCAGCACCCGAGTTCTCCTCAGAGAGGACTCGGGACCCATTAGCTTAGGTTTCTGTTTCCGCACCTTGTAATCTACTGTATTTCCATTTCCGCAAGCCTTTGAATTCAATAAAACGGGGTTTCCCCACTGTTTGATATTTGCAATCTAATTGTCAAAGTTTATTTTGATTAAACAAAAAATAATAATTAATATAATCATTGCATTCATCATTCTCACGTCACATATTCTTCTTACCTACGAACCTCACGTTTGTGTCTCGGTTCTAGAATCAAACTGTCTCATTCGTACAATACTCAGGCCAATCGTCAGAAAAAGATGGATGATCTTGAGGAAGAAAACAGAGAGATGAGAGAAGAGATCGACGCTCTGAGAGAGGATATGAGAAAGCTTCATAACGACATGCAAGCCATGGCAGAAACTCAACTACAAATGACTGTGATCTCGGAGATCACCTCAACGCCCATAGTGGAAAAGTCCGATCCTAGGTACAAAATGCCGAAAGATCGTCCCTGGGGCATGCCACTTAACTATATCCCGGAAGGATATATCTCGTTGATCAATGAGGATCAGGGGACCGCAACAGGAATCGCTGGGCCTGAAGGTTACAAACTTCGGGAAAGCGAAGATGCCAGGGGCATGACAGCAACTCCTGAAGGTTACAAACTTCGAGAGGCACCGAGAGTCTCACCCATAATAACTATACCACCGCCCGTGGTACACACTGTCCTGGAAGGACAGATTCCACAGATACCTTCTGGTGGAAACGACAACATGTTCGAAAGAATGAATGAGTTCCAGGAACAGTTCCTGGGAATACAGAAAGAACTGCAGGCCCTTCGCGGTCAGGATTTATTTGGAAAGGACGCCGCTGACCTCTTCTTGGTCCCCAATGTGAAAGTCCCGCACAAATTCCAGGTACCCGACTTTGAAAAGTACAAGGGTAACTCTTGCCCTCAGAGTCACTCGGTGATGTACGCTCGGCGAATGTCAGCTCAGACAGAGAATCAGGATTTACTGATTCGCTACTTTCAGGATAGTTTAACCGGTGCCACACTAAAATGGTACATGGGTTTAAACCGTGCTACGATTAGCACTTTCAGAGATCTTGGCGCTGCCTTCATCCAACAATATAAATACAATATGGACATGGCACCTGACAGAGATCAACTCAGATCAATGTCACAAAAGGACAAGGAAACCTTTAAGGAATATGCTCAGAGATGGCGTGAAATTACCGCTCAAATTTGTCCACCTTTTGAGGAAAAAGAGATGACAAAGATCTTCTTAAAGACTCATTTTATTACGACAGAATGGTTACCAGTGCGCCCAGTGACTTCACCGAGATGGTTGGTATGGGAGTTCGTCTTGAGGAAGCCGTCCGAGAGGGACGTCTAGTCAAAGACATTGGATCATCAAGTAGTACAAAGCGATACGGTAGTGCTCTCCCTAAGAAAAAATAGCAGGATATTGGGAATACCTCTCTCAGAAAGCAAAGGCGATGTTATCAACCAGTAGCGGCTGTGACTCCTGCTATCAATCCTGCGCCTATTTCTACGTATCAACCTTAGGTTGCGCAGAGCCAACCTAATCACCAAAGGACTCAATAGCCTCTTTAGCAGGCTTGTCCTCCATACAATAACAACCGTACAACGCGGCCACCAGGATTTGATCCTATACCCGTATTGTATGCATAACTATTTCCGTTACTACTGGCTAAGGGGCATGTCCAGACTAAGTCCCCACTTACAGTACCGGAAAATCCGCCTTTTTGGTTTAAGATTGTCATACCCCAAATTTGTCCTACCTGTGTATAATCTTCATTTATACATCCATCCAATATCTATCTACCCATTTTAAGTTCTTCTTCTAAATTCTCATTACAAAAAAATCCATATTCCTTTTTTCATCCATTAAATCCATTTACCTTAATCCACTTCATTTTTGATGTCCATAATTACCCATTCATTAACCAAATCCATCATATCCATTTTCACTTATTATCCACTTATTATTCATATTCAGTTACCCATTCTAATAAATCCAATATTCCATTTTCCAAACCAATTTACCAACCCATTTCTCCATTCATTTTAAACCCTCTTATATCCATCAACCATTTTAAACCCAATCCATTTCATTCGTATCTTAATTCATTTGCCCAAAATTCATTTAATCCACTATTACCCATTTCTCATATCCATTTCAATTCCAATCATATTCAAGTTTTATTTCCATTCTTTCTTTCAATTTCATATCTATTCCAAGGTACAAATCAAAGATCCATTGTTTTCTTAGTATTGTTATTCTTCAAAATATCCATTTCAAATAAAATCTACAAGCCCATTTGTATTACAAAAAACCATTAAAAAATGTCAAAAGGCAATTAAATTTTTGCACAAGCCCATTACAAGTTATGACAAAAATAATAATAATCTTGCTCCAAATCACAATCACACCAGCCATGCTACCCCACGACAAGCTATCTGCCATAGGAAAACAACATGCCAATGCTACACCAGACCTACTCCAAGCCACGACAAACCGTACTGTCTGCATCAACGCAACAACAAGCAACAACCTGCAAAAACTGCAATGAAGTAGACATGACCAATAGAAAAAAACAAGGTTTTGAAATTTGATTTAGGAGGGAAAGAAGAAATCATAAGGGGATATAAGAAGAACAACAGAGAGAAATATAGAGAGGATGGGGGGGGGGGGGGGGGGGAACACTAACCTTGATACTTTCATTTTCTTCCAAAGCTGTGAACCTTCAGCCTCAACCAATACAGAACACACGAGCAAAACCGGATCACCACCTTACTCCAGCGACGGTAACACACACAACCTTCAATCACTTTCTCCTTCTCTCAATAGCATACAAACTCCACTATACAACTCATAAACACAGTAACTCACATAGCCACCATCATTTTCTTTCCACCACCTTATTACTCCATTACCACCACCCTTGACCTTCATAGAACTCCACAAAAACCTTACCTCATTCTCCCCCATGTACTCACATTAAAACACTTTCTGCAACCTTCTAAGCACCTTAACTTCCTCCATTAACCTCTCAAAAACACACTAAAACCAAATACATACAGAAAACCACCACCTTTTTTTTATTCCCTCTTTACCATAAACTCAAAGCCTTCCAACATACAACTATGACAAGATAACATCATATTTCTTAATCGACGTGAAAACTACGTTGCATCACAACCTGCGTTCTCCGCCATCAACACCTGTTTGCCGCAACATCCGTAACACGTAACAGAGTTCGCCATCATCAATCCTTCAAACTCCGCCAACATTATCGTTCATCCTACATCACTCACTAACCACCGTGTTGCATTACATCCACTCCCTCCATTTTATTCTTCCAATCCTTACTCACCAATGTCATACCAACCATCTTCACACGGTAACAATTGCCCTCCGTTTTGAACCAAGCAATCAGCCACAAGCACACAGAAACACCATGTTGTTCCCTACTGTCACCATAAACCACATCGACCACCTTGAATTCATTTCAATCTCCGGTGACTCATCGGAATGCCTCAAACCCATTCCGATCACGACCACTCATCACCACAAAATAACCATCTAACTCTTCTATACCTTTCCTGAAACACAACCACACTCCTCACGCATCATCCCCTTCCACCTTCGCACAACCGGCGCCGCCGCAAACCAAGAGTCACAAAATCTAATTACAAACCTGAAATCAAACCCGAAGCAGAGACGGAGAGAGAAACGAAGCAAGCTCATAAGAGGCGGAGGTGATTCGATGAAATCAAAACAACAAACCGACCCAAATCGAAAGCGAACCAGAATCGAAAAAGAAGGTAGATCGAGGCGAGCAAGGAACTTAACCGCAAACCTCAAATCTCCAAACCAGAACGAAACTTGAATCGAACGGATCGTAGCGAGAAAACGAGATTGGGACGTGTTGAGGTCTTCGTTCGCGAGAAGGAGGTTGGGTCGGTTGTCAATTTTCCCTTTGAATACCTTGATGATTATCGTGGATGATTGAACATCGCCGCCTTTGGATTGTGTATCCATTACCTTGGTTTGACCGTTGAAACCTAAGAACTTTGTTTTTATAAAAATCTTTCCACCAAAGGTTTTGACTGATGTGCATATGGTTTGGTTTATGTTAAGTCGAGTCATTAACGCATTATGGCCCTTTGATTCACTGATATTGTTTTTTTATTTTTTTCCCCTTTCCTAATCGTGTTTGGAAGAATTACTGATGGGCTGGGCCTACAGGATTTCATTCTTTGCTATACACTCTTGAATCTAGCGTACACACCCTTCTTTATGTGCATTCAAACCTTTCTTATTCTTTTTTTATTATTTCACCCATTTTTTTAAATAATTATTATAACCTTTTTGTTGTTAATTGGATTCATATTTTTTAAAACAAATTCTTGTGTTTAAGTTATTTGAGATTTTGTGTGAGAATTTTCATTTTTATTTTTTTATATTTTAAATCACCTTTATACTTTCTTTTTATTTCAACAACGGGCCGATGATATGAAAAAATCTTGATTAAGTTGATTTATTGAAATCGATTCAAAATCTTGATTTATATGAGGCCACCTTTTTTTTTATTTTTTATCGGTCAATGAAAGTCAAAAAATATAGCTTATCGATCTAAGATTAAAGATCTTGATTAAGACGAGACCGATTTTATTTTCCACTTTTACCTTTCATTTTTTATGGGTCGATGAACATCTAAAACCAAATTTTGTCGGTTAAGATGAGACTTCTCTTCGATTTCGATTTTATTTCACATTTTACTTTGCGCTATATTCTTTTCATTTCCGATCAATAATGGTCTTAAACATCATGGAACCGTTTTTGGAGTTCTTGATTAAGACGAGGTCGTCACTTTTTATTTCCCGATTCACCCGATTAATCATTATCTTGTTTATTTTCCATCAAATATTATCTCGATTATATTTTTATTCATGCTATTCATATTGGCCATATCATACTCATATTTATCTAACAATTTTCTTTGTTCATACACTATTCAAACCTTTTTATAATCACTTGCCGCTTAAAACATTTAATCATACTTAAACATTATTCCTTAGAAGGTGAAAAGTGAGGGGGATCGATGGTCTTTCTCTTCGATTGTTTGGGTGCGAGTCCTCTTACTCGTGTGTGAACAATCGACACCTTTAAAAAACTTACACTTTAACTTGTCGATTGTTTAGGTGCGAGTTCTCTTACTCGTGTGTGAACAAGTGACATCTCTAAAAAACTTGTAACTCGACAACATTCAAACTTTTTTTCAAGTAATCATTAAAACACTTAATCTCTATCTAAACACATTTTACTAAAGGTGAAGTGAGGGTGGTCGAGTCTTTGACCCTTCTCCTCAATTGCTTGGGTGTGAGTTCTCTTACTTGTGTGTGGGCAATTGTCACCTCTAAAATATCCAATACGAATAAAACTCATTTCCTCGCCCACGCAACCGAAACCCTAATACACTTAATCCACAACTCAAAGAACATTGTTTAAGTCATTCTTTCGCGCATATGAACTCGTGCTTCAGCCTCCCCTAGCGAGCAGACAAGCCAATGTTTAGCAGCCAGAATGCAACCTAAACTCTCGTTCGCCTAAAACACGTCCAAATCAAACCTTTTTTCTTAATAAAATCTCTAATACACTTAATTCATACTCAAACAGATTTCACAAAAAGAACATTGTTTAGTCCATTCTTTCGCGCATATGAACTAATGCTTCAGCCTCCCTTGACGAGCAGACAAGCCAACGTTTAGCAATTAGAATGCGAATTAAACACTCGTTCGTTAAAAAACACAAACCAACCATAGTCCCACGAACTACGAATGCTCTGACTTTCCCATTGCACGAGGGAATACGTAGGCCCAAGGGTTCTAATCCTTGCCGAGCACACTAATAAAAAATCACCCCATTTTCCCCTTAGAAAATAATATACACCTTAGAAGATAAGCAAACAAACTTAACTAACTTTCTCACGAATCGAATCAAGAGGTTCCCGTTGAGTACAATGGACATAGAGGGTGCTAATACCTTCCCTCTTGCGTAACCGACTCCCGAACCCGAATTTGGTTGCGACGACCATGTTCTTATCTTCCTTTAAAGGTTTTATCGATATTTTCCTTTCCCTCTTTTGGGATAAATAAAGTTCGGTGGCGACTCTGTTTCGAACAGTTTTTCCGCGTCTATCACGAGGATCGTATTTTTTCGAGGTACGACAGATGGCGACTCTGCTGGGGATAGCATTGACCTATGCTAGAGAGAGTCAAGCCTAACTTGACTCGATTCGTGAGTGTTAGATCCGCTTGTTTATTTATCTTCTCTTTCTTGTTTGCTTGCTTGTCTGATTATCTGTTATCTACTTGCTTGCTTATTTCTATTATATCCTATTATTATCTCTTATGACACTGTTGGGATTCTCTGATCATTAGTGCTCTGTGAGATGGCTCTATACCCGAGTCCGAGTATAACCCTAGGATTAGGATGGTGGTTGTGTAGTGGAGGCTTGCGTGGTCTTTTCTGCGTGAGCCAAAGCAAAGACCCCGCTTGGAGTAGATTCCCTTGGAAATGTTATTGTTTCGATGTTACTTCGTCACGATGATAATGTTTTCGAGCCTGAATCGTCGATCCCAAGGACCATTAACCCGTTTATCCATAGTGGTTGGTAGTGTTAACACTTTGTGGGTTAATGCGAACGCCACAATCAGATGAGATCCCTCGAACGTATTACTTCCTGACAGTAATATTTTCAACCTCGATCTAGGATTCTGAGAACCCTACTTAGAACCCGTGTGTCGATGGTTGTGTAGTGGGTGCCTCCGAGGAGTCTTTCTCGTGGGGAAGAAACGAAAACCTCACCTAGACGAGATCCTTTCAAAGATATTATCGTCTGATGTTCCTTCGTCATGGCTATAATGTCTTTGAAAGATATCCATAACTCTAGGTACCTACCAGTTTAGAGCCTACCTATGGGGTCCTGTGATCAGAGATATCCTGTGTCTAGCTTTTTCCTTAGAATTAGATGTTGTTTTGATCCTGGAACCTTGCATAAGCATTGCATACTCATGACATTAGCATATCATTGTCCAACCAACTCATCTGATCCTCTGTCCATTTCCTGCCAGTTGATTTCCTAACGCTCATACTGAACCTGTGGTGGCCGCAAAGCGTTTAAAGCAAGTTCAAGCGAAGAGGAGGGGCATAGACAGTTTGAAAGTTGTGATGGATATGTCAGAGGATAGCTTTCAACATATTAGGATGAAGGATTCTGACCCCCCATCAGGTTTTACTGTGTCGACTAATCCATTGTTTGATCATCTACCTGGTGATTATACTCCACAAGTGAACATCCCTGCTCAGTCTCAGATGATATCTGATTCCATGGAGAAAAGGTTTTGTGCCCTCGAAGAGAAAGTTCAAGCTATGAAAGCACGCGATATTTCTGGGCTCGATGCTGTTGATATGTGCCTAGTGCCAGACTTGGTAATTCCTCCGAAATTCGAAATACCCAACTTCGAGAAGTACGTTGGTCTTACTTGCCCAAAGCGTCATTTGGTGATGTTCTGCCGAAAGATGACTTCTCATGTCCGCGAAGACAAGTTGATGATTCACTGTTTTCAGGACAGTTTAAGTGGTGCATCTTTGAATTGGTACATGGATTTAGAAAGAAGCTGTATCTAATCATGGAAAGACTTGTCCAATGCTTTCTTAAAGCAATATGAGTACAATTTGAACATGGCTCCCAGTCGCACGCAGCTGCAAAGCCTATCTCAGAAGAGCGATGAATCTATTAAGGATTATACACAACGGTGGAGAGAGTTGGCAGCTTGGGTACAACCACCACTCTTGGACAAAGAATTGATTGATATGTTCTTGGAGAGTCTGCATGCCACCTATCTTGAAAGAATGACTGGCGGTTCATTCTCAAGCTTCTCTGACCTTATAATAGTAGGAGAATGCATCGAGAGTTACCTCAAAGCTAAACAAGTCCAAGACGTTTTGAGTAATCAAGCTGGTGAGACTGAATCCTTCAGCAATCCCCAAGAGGAAGAGGATAATAAAATTGATGCAGTCATAGCAAATGTTGAGTATTCTCAAGGTGCACCAACAAAACTTTATGGACCTTCAGCTTCTAGGCAGTTATCATTGTCAGCGCCATATCATCCTTATGGGAAACCTGTCAATCCTAGGGCGTCATACCAGGAACCATGGATTGCTCCTCGTGCGAATCAACGAGCCCGTGGTCGAGGATATCAGAATCATCATCAGAATCAGCATAGGCCTCAAAACAACTGGGAAAGAATGACTGCTCCTCTCCACCTAGTTCCTATGTCGTACAGTCAACTGTTGCCGCATCTGGTCCGAAACTCACTAGTAGAGCCCAAAGCTATTAAGCCATTGCCAAAACCATACCCACCTGGATACGATCCTAATGCACATTGTGGATATCATGCTGGATCAATGGGGCACTCAACTGAAGATTGCAAAGCTTTTCAAGCCAAGGTGCAACAGTTAATTGACAACAAGTACTTAACATTTCCACAAGGAAACTTGGTTGTGCATGTCAGCTTCTCGCCCAATTCAGTTCCAAGACTTCCAGAGGCATCCCCTAAAGCCAGTGGTTCAGACAGGAAGACTTCCTCAGATACTGGCAACCATTGGGCATTTATCATTTGCATTTGTAATTTTGTTATGTTAAATGCTACTTGTTTTTGAATATTGTTGTTTCGAGTGGTAATATTAATGATGTGATCATGTATTTTCTGAATTAATCATGTCGCATTCGCTCATTTTTCTTTACTTACATATATAAAAAAACAAAAACAAAAACAACAAAATTCTTCCATATACTTCTTGTCCACTCACTTTATCAAACTTTTGTTTAGCAAAGATTGGAGGGAGGATGATGAAAACAAGGTACCCATAATTGCTGGTGGTATACTTTCGGATGGAATCCTGCCAAGGATGTACATGCATTGTTTCAAATCCCCAAACACTGGAGAGATAAGGAGCTAATCCCTAGTAAACCACTTCGAGCTTAGAAGTAGCAGTTTCCTTCGGATATTCAAACCCTTACACTCAACCTGGGGCAGGGTGGTGTTTAGTTAACCTGATTACACACTCAGTTCACCAAAGCAAAATCCAAAAACATGATTACCCATGACTTGGCAATCACAATCCTCTGACAAAATAAAAAAAACAAAAGCCTGCTAAGTCGAGCACCTCAAAGGAGACTTAGGCAAAAATCAAGGCAACCCTGATGGACTCGAAAAGCAAAATCAGTCCATGCAAAAGATAGGGATAAAAAAAAAGCAAAAGAGGTCCTTGAATCCTCAACAAAAACATAATAAGATTCAGTGGCCACCTTATCAAAATCAAAGGGTCACTGACACCCATAAAAAACAAAATAAGGTGACTGCCATTTCAAGCAAATCTTGAATCCTCATCTTCACTCTTACACTGTCGAACTATCTTTGAGGATGAATGTGTGTCAATCTAACTGAATGTAGGACTGAAGAACATCACGAAGAAAGGGTGGGTACAAAACACACTTTGAGCCTTATATCCTTTGTTTCTATAACCGTGAACCAGACCACGTTACAACCCTCAAAAGACCTAATTGAGGCGGGGTTTATTCTAAAAGCATACTACAGCAAGGTTGCGTAAACTGACTCCTACAAAATTGCTAATCACTTGTTTTGGTGTCATATTCTTGCTATATCTTTCATACACCAGCTAAATCAGCACCACGTTTGGACTAATGGTCCATCCGTCACACATTGTCACATCATGATTGATTTTTTCAAAACTTGCATGAGCATCGCATTAAAATTATCATTTGTGAACGAACAATTTTGACTGCAAATCAGTGTTTGACATCAAGGAAATTCCAACACGGAGCAATCAAAGGGGGCTGGGTCATTCAACAATGTTGGCTGGAATTGAAAACACCTCATAACCCTATGGAACAGGGGCATTGACATCTAATGATTATGGAATCAGTTAGTTTAAAGAAAGTTCCCGAAGCATTAGTTGATCCTGGGGAAAATCATTCAGGAATCAGGTTGAACAATGTGAATCATCCCAAGACTCTACCAACCAGGGGCACGTCACCCAGAGGTTCTTTTGATTAAAGGACAACCCCTCCAATGTTCAATCAACACAAGTTAAGTCGCTCCAACGTTCATTTTGGGGCAAGCTACCTCAAGGGTACTTTGAAGCCAAATACTTCAAGAGTCATTCAATAAAGGACAAATCCTTTCACGACTTGGAATTCTGGGGCAAGCCATCTCGAGTTCATCTCATGGTACGACTGCTTTCAACTTCCTTTCAAGGACAAATCCTTTCACGACTTGGAATGCTGGGGCAAACCATCTCGAGATCATCTCATGGTACAACTGCTTCCAATTTCCTGTCAAGGAGAAATTCTTCATAGACCCAGACTGGGGCAAGACGAGCTACACAGGGGCAAATCTCTCTGTTGCTTTCAATCTGCTCAAGCAAGCATCGTCAAGTGACCTTTGAGTTCAAGGCGAGTGTCGGGGAATCATGCTATCACCCCACAGATAACCTTTTACCTTCCTTCTAACAAGAAACCTTGCTGCAAAGGAACCTACCCATACCTTATCCTCTATTGGGGCATCCTTGGAAACTTTCATATCATTGCATAAATCACTCATATGCATTGGTCATGTCGCTTCGCTCATTGCATAGACATGTGTATCATACCTCAAGCCTAACCTCCCAACAAGATTTGACGTCTCAAAGCCTGACATCGCAAGACTTGACACAAAAGTCCAACTTAGCTTGGCGACCCAAAAGTCCAATTTCATTTGGCAAATCACCCAAAAGTCCAACTTAGCTTGGCAACCCAAAGTCCAACTTAGCTTGGCAATCCAAAGTCTAACTTAGCTTGGCAACCCAAAAGTCCAACTTAGCTTGGCAATCCAAGGTCCAGTTCTCGTCTGGCAATCCTGTTAAGGTCCAGTTCCCATCTGGCAATCATTTTAAAGCCCAGTTCCCGTCTGGAAAATCTTTTTAAGGTCCAGTTCCCATCTGGCAAATCATTTTAAAGTTCAGTTCCCATCTGGAAAATCTTATAAGGCCCAGTTCTCGTCTGGCAAAACATTTTAAGGTCCAGTTCTCGTCTGACAAATCACTTTAAGGCCCATTTCTCATCTGGAAAACCAATTCAAGGTCCAGTTCTCGTCTGGCGAATATCCTTTTCACACCAGTTCTCGTCTGGTAATCTATTCTCCAATACAGTTCTAGTCTGGAAGATCAACCTAAAGTCTATTTTCATTTGGCGCATAACCAAAATCCAATCCTTTATTGGCAACTACTCAAAAGTCCACACTCGTTGGCACCTTCAAATCTACCCTTTGAAGTCCAGTCTTCATTGGCAACCATTAAGAGTCCACCGTCGTTGGCATCCTCATAACACCAAAATAACCAAGTCCAATTTCATTTGGCAACTACCAAATCCAATCCCTGGTGATACCCTCGACAAGGAAACCTATCCCCGGCGCGCCCAATCATTTGCATCGTCATGTGCATGGCATGCTAGCATAACATTACATAATCATATCGAGCATTTTAGTATTTTGCATTCATAGGTGCATTAGATTCCCCAGCAGTTGCATCTTAGCATATGTTTCAGTGCATCATGCAATGCATGGCATTTCCATCCCCAGTAACATAGCATAACAGGATCCAGGATCAGTTCGCAAGCATCTTGGCCAGTCCTCCATCAAAGTCAGCAGTATTCTTCTAAAAAGAGTTGGTACCCCGCACATACTCAAGGAATTCTATTCCCCAGCAAGTCATTCTTCATCCCTGCAGTTGATAATAACAATCCCCGGCAGCTGTTGATATTCTTACTCCCCAAGTAGAGGAAATCCTAGAAAGTTTCTTATGAGCTTTCCCCTGCAAAGCCATCACATTTCCTTCAGCAAGAATCTTACTCAACTATTCTTCGGCAAATTTACCGTGGAGATACTGTTTTGGTATCATCAAAGAACCTTAATGGATAAGGGACTGCTTCGATGACCCAGAGAATCGTCTGCCTTCAGAGATACTGCTTTGGTATCATTGAGGAACCTTAACGGATAAGGTACTGCTTCGACGACCCGAGGAATCTTCTACCTTCAGAGATACTGCCTTGGTATCATCGAGGAACCTTAACGGATAAGGTACTGCTTCGACGACCCAGAGAATCCTCTGCTTTTTCCTTCAGAGATACTGCTTTGGTATCATCGAGGAACCTTAATGGATAAGGTACTGCTTCGACGACCCGAGGAATCTTCTACCTTCAGAGATACTGCTTTGGTATCATCGAGGAACCTTAACGAATAAGGTACTGCTTCGACATTCCAGAGAATCTTCTGCTTTCAAAGATACTGCTTTGGTATCGTTGAGGAACCTTAACGGATAAGGTACTGCTTCGACATTCCAGAGAATCTTCTGCTTTCAGAGATATTGCTTTGGTATCATCGAGGAACCTTAATGGATAAGGGACTGCTTCGACGACCCAGAGAATCGTCTGTTATGTTGTTTAGTTTGAAGCCCGCTACTTCATTTTGTCAGCTCTTACTCTACAACACTTTACCTTTTGTGAGACAAAATTTGGGGCATTCTTATATCTAATTGACTTCTACCCTTAGAATGAACGCCGTAGCCGTTCACTCTCTCGGTTCAAGGCAATTAGATAGGGGCATCTGTCATACCCCAAATTTGTCCTACCTGTATATAATCTTCATTTATACGTCCATCCAATATCCATCTACCCATTTTAAGTTCTTCTTCTAAATTCTCATTACAAAAAAAATCCATATTCCTTTTTTCATCCATTAAATCCATTTACCTTAATCCACTTCATTTTTAATGTCCATAATTACCCATTCATTAACCAAATCCATCATATCCATTTTCACTTATTATCCACTTATTATTCATATTCAGTTACCCATTCTAATAAATCCAATTTTCCATTTTCTAAACCAATTTACCAATCCATTTCTCCATTCATTTTAAACCCTCTTATATCCATCAACCATTTTAAACCCAATCCATTTCATTCGTATCTTAATTCATTTGCCCAAAATTCATTTAATCCACTATTACCCATTTCTCATATCCATTTCAATTCCAATCATATTCAAGTTTTATTTCCATTCTTTCTTTCAATTTCATATCTATTCCAAGGTACAAATCAAAGATCCATTGTTTTCTTATTATTGTTATTCTTCAAAATATCCATTTCAAATAAAATCTAAAGCCCGTTTGTATTACAAAAAAGCATTAAAAAATGTCAAAGGGCAATTAAATTTTTACACAAGCCCATTACAAGTTATGACAAAAATAATAATAATCTTGCTCCAAATCACAATCACACCAGCCATGCTACCCCACGACAAGCTATCTGCCATAGGAAAACAACATGCCAACGCTACACCAGACCTACTCCAAGCCACGACAAACCGTACTGTCTGCATCAACACAACAACAAGCAACAACCTGCAAAAACTGCAATGAAGTAGACATGACCAATAGAAAAAAACAAGGTTTTGAAATTTGATTTAGGAGGGAAAGAAGAAATCATAAGGGGATATAAGAAGAACAACGGAGAGAAATATAGAGAGGAGGGGGGGGGAACACTAACCTTGATACTTTCATTTTCTTCCAAAGCTGTGAACCTTCAGCCTCAACCAATATAGAACACACGAGCAAAACCGGATCACCACCTTACTCCGGCGACGGTAACACACACAACCTTCAATCACTTTCTCCTTCTCTCATAGCATACAAACTCCACTATACAACTCATAAACACAGTAACTCACATAGCCACCATCATTTTCTTTCCACCACCTTGTTACTCCATTACCACCACCCTTGACCTTCATAGAACTCCACAAAAACCTTACCTCATTCTCCCCCATGTACTCACATTAAAACACTTTCTGCAACCTTCTAAGCACCTTAACTTCCTCCATTAGCCTCTCAAAAACACACTAAAACCAAATACATACAGAAAACCACCACCTTTTTTTTATTCCCTCTTTACCATAAACTCAAAGCCTTCCAACATACAACCATGACAAGATAACATCATATTTCTAAATTGACGTGAAAACTACGTTGCATCACAACCTGCGTTCTCCGCCATCAACACCTGTTTGCCGCAACATCCGTAACACATAACAGAGTTCGCCGTCATCAATCCTTCAAACTCCGCCAACATTATCGTTCATCCTACATCACTCACTAACCACCGTGTTGCATTACATCCACTCCCTCCATTTTATTCTTCCAACCCTCACTCACCAATGTCATACCAACCATCTTTACACGGTAACACTTGCCCTCCGTTTTGAACCAAGCAATTAGCCACAAGCACACAAAAACACCATGTTGTTCCCTACTGTCACCACAAACCACATCGACCACCTTGAAATCATTTCAATCTCCGGCGACTCATCGGAATGCCTTAAACCCATTCCGATCACGACAACTCATCACCACAAAATAACCATCTAACTCTTCTATACCTTTCCTGAAACACAACCACACTCCTCACGCATCATCCCCCTTCACCTTCGCACAACCGGCACCGCCGCAAACCAAGAGTCACACAAAATCTAATTACAAACTTGGAATCAAACTCGAAGCAGAGACGGAGAGAGAATCGAAGCAAGCTTATCAGAGGCGGAGGTGATTCGATGAAATCAAAACAACAAACCGACCTAAATCAGAAGCGAACCAGAATTGAAAAAGAAGGTAGATCGAGGCGAGCAAGGAACTGAACCGCAAACCTCAAATCTCCAAACTAGAATGAAACCTGAATCGAGCGGATCGTAGCGAGAAAACGAGATTGGGACGTGTTGAGGTCTTCGTTCGCGAGAAGGAGGTTGGGTTGGTTGTCAATTTTCCCTTTGAATACCTTGATAATTTTCGTGGATGATTGAACATCACCGCCTTTGGACTGTGTATCCATTACCTTGGTTTGACCGTTGAAACCTAAGAACTCTGTTTTTATAAAAATCTTTCCACCAAAGGTTTTGACTGATGTGCATATGGTTTGGTTTATGTTAAGTCGAGTCATTAACGCATTATGGCCATTTGATTCACTGATATAGTTTTTTTATTTTTTTCCCTTTTCCTTATCGTGTTTGGAAGAATTACTGATGGGCTGGGCCTACAGGATTTCATTCTTTGCTATACACTCCTGAATCCAGCGCACACACCCTTCTTTATGTGCATTCAAACCCTTCTTATTCTTTTTTTATTATTTCACCCATTTTTTAAAATAATTATTATAACCTTTTTGTTGTTAATTGGATTCATATTTTTTAAAACAAATTCTTGTGTTTAAGTTATTTGAGATTTTGTGTGAGAATTTTCATTTTTATTTTTTTGATTTTAAATCACCTTTATACTTTCTTTTTATTTCAACAACGTGCCGATGATATGAAAAAATCTTGATTAAGTTGATTTATTGAAATCGATTCAAAATCTTGATTTATATGAGGCCACCTTTTTTTATTTTTTATCGGTCAATGAAAGTCAAAAAATATAGCTTATCGATCTAAGATTAAAGATCTTGATTAAGACGAGACCGATTTTATTTTCCACTTTTACCTTTCATTTTTTATGGGTCGATGAACATCTAAAACCAAATTTTGTCGGTTAAGATGAGACTTCTCTTCGATTTCGATTTTATTTCACATTCTACTTTGCACTATATTCTTTTCATTTCCGATCAATAAAGGTCTTAAACATCATGGAACCGTTTTTGGAGTTCTTGATTAAGACGAGGTCGTCACCTTTTATTTCCCGATTCACCCGATTAATCATTATCTTGTTTATTTTCCGTCAAATATTATCTCGATGATATTTTTATTCATACTATTCATATTGGCCATATCATACTCATATTTATCTAACAATTTTCTTTGTTCATACACTATTCAAACCTTTTTATAATCACTTGCCGCTTAAAACATTTAATCATACTTAAACATTATTCCTTAGAAGGCGAAAAGTGAGGGGGATCGATGGTCTTTCTCTTCGATTGGTTGGGTACGAGTCCTCTTACTCGTGTGTGAACAATCAACACCTTTAAAAAACTTACACTTTAACTTGTCGATTGTTTAGGTGTGAGTTCTCTTACTCGTGTGTGAACAAGTGACATCTCTAAAAAACTTGTAACTCGACAAAATTCAAACTTTTTTTGAAGTAATCATTAAAACACTTAATCTCTATCTAAACACATTTTACTCAAGGTAAAGTGAGGGTGGTCGAGTCTTTGACCCTTCTCCTCAATTGCTTGGGTGTGAGTTCTCTTACTTGTGTGTGGGCAATTGTCACCTCTAAAATATCCAATACGAATAAAACTCATTTCCTCGCCCACGCAACCGAAACCCTAATACACTTAATCCACAACTCAAAGAACATTGTTTAAGTCATTCTTTCGCGCATATGAACTCGTGTTTCAGCCTCCCCTAGCGAGCAGACAAGCCAATGTTTAGCAGCCAGAATGCAACCTAAACTCTCGTTCGCCTAAAACACGTCCAAATCAAACCTTTTTTCTCAATAAAATCTCTAATACACTTAATTCACACTCAAACAACTTTCACAAAAAGAACATTATTTAGTCTATTCTTTCGCGCATATGAACTAATGCTTTAGCCTCCCTTGACGAGCAGACAAGCCAACGTTTAGTAGTTAGAATGCGAATTAAACACTCGTTCATTTAGAAAACACAAACCAACCGTAGTCCCACGAACTACGAAGGCTCTGACTTTCCCATTGCACGAGGGAATACGTAGGCCCAAGGGTTCTAATCCTTGCCGAGCACACTAATAAAAAACCACCCCATTTTCCCCTTAGAAAATAATATACACCTTAGAAGATAAGCAAACAAACTTAACTAACTTTCTCACGAATCGAATCAAGAGGTTCCTATTGAGTACAACGGACGTAGAGGGTGCTAATACCTTCCCTCTTGCGTAACCGACTCCCGAACCCGAATTTGGTTGTGACGACCATGTTCTTATCTTCCTTTAAAGGTTTTATCGATATTTTCCTTTCCCTCTTTTGGGATAAATAAAGTTCGGTGGCGACTCTGTTTCGAACAGTTTTTCCGCGTCCATCGCGAGGATCGTATTTTTTCGAGGTACGACAAAGGTGGATCAAACTTGCCCTTACCATCAAGGAGGACCAGGGCATAACATAGAGAACTGTCTCAATTTCAAATCTGACATGCAAAAGCTTGTTAGGAGCGGGGTCTTATCTTTCAAGGATACAAATCCTAATGTTCTCACAAACCTGCTGCCTTAACACGAGAAAGCTACAGTCAATTTGATAGAGGGAGAGACTAACAACGTCTATCAAATTCATGACGTACTCTTGTTAAGGACCAATCTGGTCAAGATGCATTGTAGACAGAGTAGATATGGCCATGTACCACCTCATAACTATCACCAGTGTGATATCTGCTCTAAAAGCGATCGAGGATGTTCTGTGGTGCAATCAGCTCTACAGGAACAGATGGATCTCAGAAGGATCCAAGAGCACCGAGTTCGTGGAGTTAACATGGTTTACACGAATTCTAACATCATTCAGAACCACGACATCCGTGCAATGAATGTCAACTTGGTGGCGATGCACTCAAGGCAAAGCCAGTATCATAATCTGCCGCGGCACGATTACAGTTCCTGTCTGACTTGCTCGGTAAACAAACAGGGATGCTCTTTTGTACAAGAGGCTCTCCAGTGTCAGATGGATCTTGGATGGATCCAGGACTACCATGATAGGAATCCCTATCAGATCAACATGATTCAAATCTTCGATATTCGCTTGATGAATACTAGCCTGGTGGAGTTACATGCTAAACAGGTCCGGCTCGGGTTCTGGTATCACATGATTATCAGAGCTGTAGGGCGGGTTGCGAAAACGATCAAGGTTGTGCCCTTGTCCAGGAAACCCTTCAACACTTGTTGAACCACTGGTGGCTTCCAAGCTATATGGACGAAGACACCCAGCAAATTAGTATTACCGATGGGAACCCTACTCGGCATCAAAGTCGGGATGTTCGATCTGTGGAAACTGACCTAGTGAGGTTACATTGTATTCAAAGCGGGCATGGCCAGGTGCCACCACACAACTATGAACGTTGTGGAGTCTGTTCGGAAAGTAACCAAGGATGTTACCTTGTGCGAGCAGCTCTTCAGGGTCAGGTGGATCATAGAGAGATTCACCCATATCCGGGTTCCGGACCAATCAACTGGGTGCCGAACTACCCCGCTGATCAAATTGAGGACGTTGTCGAAATCTCTGATCATCAGAGGGCTAGGGATGTTTGTACCATCATCCCTCTACTTGACGAATCGAGAGTTCCCAACCAGGAACGAATCGAAATTGCTTACGATGGTCGGAAAAATCAGAAGGCTCCCATAGTCATCTATCTACCTGGACCATTACCGTATGAATCAACTAAGGCCATCCCTTACAAATACAGTGCAACAACAGTCGAGAATGGAAAGGAAATTCCATTACCCTTCGTCGTGAATATTGCAGACATCAGTCGAGTAACACGGAATGGTCGAATCTTCAACCGAGGAGTTGGAGAACTTAACAAAGAAAAGGAACCTCAGACAGAAGTTCCCAATCCACCAGTTGGCCAATCTAGTAATCCCGACCTTTCAAAAAACGATGATGAGATGCTGAAGCTCATCCAAAGGAGTGAATACAACATTGTTGATCAACTGTTACAAACTCCTTCAAAGATCTCTGTGCTGTCACTTTTACTCAGTTCAGAAGCGCACAAGGAGGCTCTACAGAAAGTCTTAGAGCAAGCCTTTGTGGAATAGGATGTAACAATCAGACAGTTCGATAACATTGTCTCTAACATTATTTCCTGCAATAACTTGGGATTTAGTGATGAGGAATTACCTGAAGAGGGTCGCCGTCATAACATGGCGCTCAATATCACGGTCAGCTGCCAGGGCGATGCTTTAGCCAGCGTACTGGTAGACACAGGGTCAGCCCTGAATGTTATGTCAAAGTCCACTATGATGCAATTATCCTTCAAAGGACCCCCGATGAGAACCAGTGAGGTCGTCATCAAAGCATTTGACGGGTCTAGAAAAACGGTTATCGGCAAAGTCGACCTTCCCATAACTATTGGTCCTCACACTTTCCAAGTCGTTTTCCAGGTCATGGACATCCGGGCAACATACAATTGTTTATTAGGAAGACCTTGGATACATCAGGCTGGGGTGGTCACCTCGACCCTCCACCAAAAGTTAAAGTTTGTCCAGAACAACCAGCTCGTCACGGTCTGTGGAGAACAAGCCTTGCTCGTGAGTAACTTATCATCATCTACTGGTGTAAAACCCGTGGAGGTTATTGGAACTCAGTTCCAAGCACTGTCGGTGAGCAAGGACAATCAATCCGAAGAGGGAACTTCCATTTCCTCATACAAAGATGCTATCAAAGCGGTCGAGAGTACCAATACAACAGGATGGGGACAGCTAGTCATTCCTACTGACAATAAAACAAAGAAGGGTCTTGGTTTTTCTGCAACCTGTACCCAGACAGCTACTACCAGCAATTAAAGTCTTCATCCCATTCAAGACTTCTTCCACTGTGGAGGTTTCCTTCACCCAATGCCTCAAGAAGTGCATACCATCAATAAAGATGATTCCTCTGATATGGAGGAAGAATGGGAGTCCTATCTTAACAAGGACGATTATATATCTCAGGAAGAGGTGCCTACGCCCTTTTGCTATCCCGCACAGAGTCCGAGATTTATACCCAGGTCAGACGTCGAAATGATATACGGAGATTGTGATCCGAAAGGATGCCGTGCTCCACCAAACTCATTAGAGGAGGACACTTTGATGAAGGACAACTTTGACCATAACTATTATGGCCCGATGGATGGCCTGCTAATCTGGCAGCCGTATCCAGGAAACCTAGGGCAAGAGAGTCAGCCGAACAATGGAAATTAGCTGAGCATCATTGAACAGAATATCTGCGTCCCCACCATGTCATGGGATCATTACTCAGGTCATTCAGAAAACTTCCAGTACGACAATGAGTTGGCAACGTTTGCAGGACTTGAATTCATCAACTATGCTTTTCCAGAGGTCAACGTCATCGAGAGAGATGACTCCTCCAATTCCAAAGAAGTGTGGGACACCCTAGGACAACCAAGTGGGAAATACGACTATATGGTCAAGTACACTGCTCCCAAAAGCTCTCGTATCAGGCTCGAAGACATCCAACCAACTGGATGGGGAGATTTACCTGAGAGCACAAATGCTATGCAAAATGCAACAGAGGAATCTTCCTATGACAACTCTGCTTGGGAGACAGTTTCCAATGATCCTGCTCCACCAGAAATCAACGTTATTTCTGAAGACAAATCAAGGAAGGTGCCAGACTTTGTGATTCACCAAGGAGTTTGCCACCAATGGGTTGCTGTCGATGTTCCGAAGATTGTTCATAAGTCAAAGTAATTGCCGTCTTTAACCTTTAACCCTGCCCAGGTGAAACAGATGTTTTGATAGGGCTCACTTTCTGTAAATTTCCCTCTTCCCTTCGCCCAAAGCGACAGAGCTTTGTTTTATAGGGCTGTAGTTTCAAGAATCGACTTGTTCATTAATAAAATAATGTCGTTCTGTAATTTCCGCATCAATTACTGTTTTCTCTTTTTGCTTTTCTCAGAAAATGGTAATCCTAAAAAACAATTCAATAATAAAAACAAGCAGTAAAAAATGTAATACACTGCACACACTCTTGCATTTTTGCTATCTCTTATAAACACAAATCATACTGTCATGCAGATTGCTTGTTTTAAACCCCATTGAAATATACGATTCGATGCCTTTTCCCAACTTTGAATTCCTGGTATTTGGGGCTGAAGAAGAAAATGACGACGAAATTCCAGAAGAGATCTCCCGATTACTCAGACAGGAGGAAAGGTCCATTGAACCTCATAAAGAGCCGTTGGAAACGGTAAACTTAGGTTCGGAAAAAGAGAGAAAAGAAATCAGGATTGGGGCACTGCTCAGTCCAACTGCCAGAGAGGGTTTGGTAAAGCTTTTCAAAGAATTCCTCGATGTATTCGCTTGGTCCTATCAGGATATGCCAGGGTTGGATACCAGCATCGTGGAACATCATTTACCGTTGAGATCGGAATGTCCGCCAGTAAAATAGAGGTTGAGACGGACTCACCCAGACATGGCCATCAAAATCAAAGAGGAGGTACAGAAACAGATTGACGCGGGTTTCCTCGCCACATCAGAATATCCTCAATGGTTAGCCAACATAGTACCAGTTCCGAAAAAGGACGGAAAAGTCAGAATGTGTGTCGATTACAGAGATCTAAACAAGGCTAGTCCAAAGGACGACTTTCCTTTACCACACATTGACATGCTGGTTAACAGTACAACAAAGTTTAAAATTTTCTCCTTCATGGATGGATTCTCGGGCTATAACCAAGTCAAAATGGCGCCGAAAGACATGAAGAAAACTTCGTTCATTACCCCATGGGGTACCTTTTGTTACAAGGTAATGCCTTTCGGTTTGAAGAACGCCGGGGCGACCTATCAAAGGGCCATGACTACTCTGTTTCATGACATGATACACAAAGAAATCGAGGTATATGTCGATGATATGATTGCCAAATCTAAGACAGAAGAGGAGCATGTGACCCATCTGTCAAAGTTATTCGAGTGTTAGAGAAAGTACAAACTCCGCTTGAATCACAACAAGTGCACCTTCGGTGTCCGTTCGGGAAAACTTTTAGGGTTCATCGTCAGCCAGAAAGGAATTGAGGTTGATCCTGACAAGGTCAAGGCCATTCAAGAAATGCCTTCTCCGAAAACTGAAAAACAAGTCAGAGGATTCCTGGGACGATTGAACTACATCTCCAGATTCATATTCCTCATGACCGCGACATGTGCGCCGATTTTTAAACTGCTCAAAAAGAATCAGGACTGCATTTGGACAGAAGACTGCCAAACCGCCTTCGACAGTATTAGGGAATACCTATCGAACCCACCGATTCTATCACCTCCAATGGAAGGAAGACCACTGATTATCTACCTCACCGTCCTAGAGGACTCAATGGGATGTGTACTTGGCCAACAAGACGAAACCAAAAGGAAGGAGTCTGCCATCTACTATTTGAGCAAGAAATTCACCGATTGCGAGACTCGGTACACTATGCTTGAGAAAACTTGCTGTGCTCTGGCTTGGGCAGCCAAGCGTCTTCGCCAGTACATGATTCGTCACACTACTTGGTTGGTCTCCGAGATGGATCCAATCAAGTATGTCTTTGAAAAACCTGCTCTCATAGGAAGGATTGCCCGTTGGCAGATGTTGCTATTAGAATATGACATAGAGTACCATGCTCAGAAAGCCGTTAAGGGAAGTATTTTAGCCGATCATTTGGCTCATCAACTGATTGACGATCAGGAATCAATCGGGTTTGACTTCCCAGAAGAAGATGTCATGTATTTAAAAATGAAAGACTGCGATGAACCGCTACCTAGTGAGGGGCCAGAACCAGGTTCCCAATGGGGACTTATCTTTGACGGAGCTGTCAATCTTTACGGAAACGAAATTGGGGCAATCATCGTAACACCTCAGGGTACCCATATTCCTTTCACTGCCCGACTTATGTTCAAGTGTATGAACAACGAGGCCGAATACAAAGCTTGTATTATGGGTCTCGAGGAAGCGATTGATTTGAGGATCAAAAACTTGGATGTATATGGCAACTCAGCCCTGGTTATCAATCAGATTAAAGGAGATTAGAACATATACCAATCAGGATTGATTCCTTACAAAGACTACGTGAGAAGGTTGCTACCCTTCTTCAACAGAATTGAGTTTCATCATATCCCTCGTGAGGAGAATCACATGGCTGATGCATTAGCCACTCTCTCTTCCATGATTAGTGTAGGTCAATGGAATGACATACCTAAGATTGACATAATGCGCCTTGAACGGCCCGCTTACATCTTCACGATTGAAGCAGTCATAGACGACAAACCTTGGTATCACGATATCAAATGCTTCCTTCAGAAACAAGAGTACCCACCTGGGGCACTTAGGAAGGACAGGAAAACCCTCAGAAGGCTGGCAGGCAGTTTCTTCCTGAGCGGTGATACTCTCAATAAGAGAAATTTTGACATGGTCTTGCTTCGATGCGTAGACAGACCAGAAGCAGACATGCTGATGAAAGAAATTCACGAAGGATCCTTTAGCACTCATGCCAACGGACACACAATGGCGAGAAAAATTCTAAGAGCAGGGTACTATTGGTTGACCATGGAATCTGACTACTACAAGTACATGAGGAAGTGTCACAAGTGTCAGATATACTCCGACAAAATCCATGTACCGCCAACGCATCTCAAAGTTCTCTCTTCCCCGTGGCCTTTTTACATATGGGGAATAGACATGATTGGCTTGATTGAGCCTAAGGCTTCAAACGGACATCCGTTCATCCTGGTAGCCATTGATTACTTCACCAAGTGGGTCGAAGCAGCGTCGTACGCTAATGTAACCCGACAAGTGGTGGTCTGATTTATCAAAAACAATATAATCTGCCGTTATGGTGTTCCGAGCCAGATCATTACTGATAATGGATCTAACTTGAATAATAAGATGATTAAAGAGTTGTACGCAGAGTTCAAGATCGAACACCATAACTCATCTCCCTACCGACCAAAGATGAACGGAGCGGTAGAAGCGGCTAACAAGAACATCAAGAAGATCATTCAGAAGATGGTTGTAACCTACAAATATTGGCACGAGATGCTACCTTTTGCTCTTCATGGTTATCGCACATCTGTCTGCACTTCAACAGGGGAAACCCCTTTCTCTCTAGTATATGGCATGGAGGCAGTGCTCCCCATTGAAATAGAGATCCCATCAATCAGGGTATTGATGGAAGCTAAGCTTACAAAAGCTGAATGGTGTCAAAATCGACACGACGAACTCAACCTAATCGAAGAGAAATGAATAACAGCTCTATGCCACGATCAGTTGTATCAGCAAATAATGAAGAAGGCGTTTGACAAAAAGGTTTGACCTTGCGTCTTCAGGAAAGGAGACCTTGTGCTAAAAAAGATACAATCTTTTCTCACTGAATCTCGGGGCAAATGGACTCCGAATTATGACGGCCCCTATGTGGTCAAGAAAGCTTTCTCAAGCGGCGCCTTGAGACTTGCAACCATGGACGGAGAGGAATTTGCCTACCCCACAAATGTTGATGTAGTCAAGAAATACTTCGCCTAAACTAAAAAAAAACGTCTCGGTGGATTGAAAACCCGAAAGCGAGGTCCAGGCAAAAATTAGAGACAAAGTCAAAAAATCATCCCGGTGGATTGGAAATCTCAAAGTCCGACCTAGGAAAAAGTTAGGGATAATGGCAAGTAACTACGTCTGATCAGTTCAACTCCTCAGCAGTCATGCCATCCATCAGAAACTCCAGTCAAGGTTATCTTTGACAGAAGCTCAGGATGTCCAGAATTCAAAGTTGGTAGAAGGATAGCGGTCGTTATGTTTCAATATTGCCCTTTTCCCGTAAATTACCATTTGCTAAACTTTGTAAATACTCTATGGAATCACGCGCTTGGCTGATTTCCATCCTATCAATAAAATTTGAGCCCTTGTGCTTTTGTTTGCAATTCTTATTTGTTTTAGCTTTATAGAATGACATTTTAACATGATCAACTATTCTTGAAACGAAACAAAAATGAATTCACTTGTTAAACTTTTTCTGCTTTTAAAATAAAGATGGCAATTCTTTTGACTGTTGAACATCGAAAGAACATTAATTGCGTCTCCAAAGGTGTTCGAGCCTCAAAGTGCAGAATCAAAGTACTCCTTCTAAACCAGTATGCCTGAATGAAGGATCAGCTATGTCAGATGCGAATGCTCCATCTGACCTCTTCGGCCGAGTTCTCATCTCCTAAGCCCGACCAGCGTCACTCCCAACAGGGATCGTTTCTCCTGAGCAAGGCAGAATTGCTATCTTGAACCAGCGGTACTTCTTCGCCCCGCGATGGCCGAGTATCCAGTCGTGTTCATCCATTAGTCTGCATGTCACGTCAGTTTTGTCAGCATATACATACGTACATACATCATGCATTATTGATTTGCATTCACATTCATATTGCATCACTATCACTCCAGTCGGTCTTGTCCCGTAGTGGTGACAGTCTTCTTAATCAAGTTGTCAAGTTTTTTCCTCGTCAGGAAAGGTTGCGTCTGAACAATCTCTCTCCTCTAGTTTATTTCTGGATTAGAATTGGCCCTTGACCACTTTGATAACTTGAACCTCTGAAAGACCAGAAAACGTTCGACAAACGTCACTCTTCACCATTGAAGATGACATTTTCGCTTCCCCGGATTAAGGAAAATCCCTAGAGGAAGCCTCTTAAGCAGAGATTAGGCAATACAACAGTTTTTCTCCAAAAAAAAACCGTTGATGAAAAGGTCATCAGCACCTCAAAATTGGATCACATCATATGGCGTTTCTCCGGGAAGATCCCGAGAAAAGTATGATGTAATATCCCCAAGCGTGAAAGCAGTCTCTCAAGAGACTCGTTTTCCCCAGTAGAGTCGGCAAATGGCATCTCCAAATAGAGAAGTTTGTACACCTCTACAACTCAGGCGACTGGGTTTCCCAGCGAGTCTGAAGTCAAAATTTTTCTATCAAATGGCATCTCCCCAAGAAAATTCGGCGAGAAGTTTGAGGAAAACCGCTACGTATAGCGTCCCTTGTTAAGAAAGTTTATTGACAAAAGAAACTAAGACCAGTTCCTTGGTAGGAAACCAGGATCGAGGGGAAGTTTATTTCAGAAACTTAGACCAGTTCCTTGGTAGGAAACCAGGATCGAGGGGGAGTTTATTTCAGAAACTAAGACCAGTTCCTTGGTAGGAAACCAGGATCGAGGGAAAGTTTACTTCAGAAACTTAGACCAGTTCCTTGGTAGGAAACCAGGATCGAGGGGAAGTTTACATCAGAAACTAAGACCAGTTCCTTGGTAGGAAACCAGGATCGAGGGGAAGTTTTTACCTTTTCTAAGCACCATTGCTTAACAAAAGAGGATGAATGTGTAAGCTACCATTCATAACCACCATCAAAATTTTGGGTATTCCGATATTTAATCCTCTTGCACCCCAAATGCCCGATTACCTTCGCCATTCATACCTTCGGGTCCAAGAAGATTAAATAGGGGCATCTGTCATACCCCAAATTTTGACCACTAAGACTTCCCATCATTGTGCAGATCATCATCACAATATGGATGAACCATCTTGCCTCATCAGTCTCCCCAAAGATGGGTGAACACTTACTACAGTCAAAATTAGGGTTTCAAGCCCTCTCAGAGCCTTAGACAAAGGATCAATCAAGAATTGACATGATCTTCAACTTGTCTAACCTCTCAAGCATCCATAAAGGATCAAGAGGACTCCCACTTCAAGGATTAAGCACAAGGCTGCTTCCTTCTAGGTGGATCAAGCCTCAAGATCGCCAGTGTCACCAAATTAGGGTTTTGGTCGACCAGGGTCTCTAGATGGAAATTTTCCTCTGGGCATGAGCCAATGCTTCAAAGCATATCCTAATATGCTCCATGGAACATCATGAACCCAATCATCAAGTCAATTTAACCTTAGGGGATGCATTCACAAAAAATCAGGAATTAGGGTTTCTTGACCTAATTCACCCCTAAGTTGACTTTTGGGACAAATCATGAGTCAAGACCTCAAGAAAGGATTTGAGGGTCTCCAACAGACCACATTGATCCATTTGTAACAATGGATTGATCCAGGAAGCTTGAGCAGCAAGTCTCAATTTCATCAGTACCACAATTAGGGTTTCGCGAGAAAAGTCAACTGTAGCTCTGACTTTTGACCAGGACTTGCTCCCAAACCCTAGGACATGGTTCAATCCACCCTATAACACCTATGAAATCAATCCATCAAGTTTGATTTAGGTCAAGGACTTGATTTCATAGAGGATCGCACAGTTTGGAATTCATCTGACAAAAAGTCAACTGTGCACAAAAGTCAACTTTGACTTTTTGAGATTTTTCACAAAAATGGTTTTTTAACCCTAAAATAATGTTAATGTATGATTTGAATCATCATTCATCAAGAAAAATCAAGAAAAGTGAGATAGCTTGTAAAAGGGGTAACCATAAAAACTTAGAAAATTTTCTAAGTTATGAACAAAGTGGCAAGGGTACCAACTTTGGAGGATCATAACTCCTAAACCACAAAGTCATTTTCCCCATCCAAAGCTTGATTTGTAGATCTCATTACCCTCCACAAAAGCTTAGAACTGACCTCCTTCCAAATTCATCATGGATTTTGAGTTATGGAATGATCAAAATCACAAAAAGTGAAAATGTCACTTTTTTCCGATACTTAGTGAAATTTTCACTGAGTCAGAATCTGCCTTCACTTTTTTCCAAATGTAGGGGGATTTTTCACTTGGATCCAAAAGGTATCAAAACCAAATATGATCAAACAGTTGTTGTATCATATGAGGGCTTTTCAAAATGGCCAATAACATCACCAAATTCCACTTGGGCCATGAGATATGACAATGGCAATATGCCTTGCTGAAAACTGCCAAGGCTAGGCAGAATTTTGCATTTTTGCTTGATTTGGAAAAATCAGATAATTCCAAGCCTTGTCATCACTTTGGACACATCTGAGGATCAAATTTAAAGGGGACAAACACTGAGCCAAGCCTCCAAAGTCCTTGGAAACAAGAAGTAGCATGCCAAACCTAGAATTGCCTAAAAAAGGGACAAGACTCCAATTTTGGATTGGAGCATTCAATACATACACCAAGGTGGCATGGACTGACACATTTGCAACTGAATTTAGTCAAGACTTATCCAAGACCAAGGGAACCACAGCCCTGTGCCCTAACCTCTAGTCAATGTCTAGAGGAGACTTGGATTCCAAAGTGCAACCATTGGCCAAACCTCTGCTGCAGTTGCCATTCACTATCGATCCCAAAACAAACTTGCTTTACTATAAATAGAGCTCATTTGTGCTCAGTTTGAGTACACCAAAGCCATCAAACATATGCTTTCCTCAAAATCCCTCTCTTTAGACCAAAATGCCTTCTTTAGCAAGGTAACTCTGAGTTTTTGAGTTAGAGAGCATTTCCATCACAACTCATGATCCTAACACCTCATAAACATCATATGTAGGTGATCCAAACTATCAAAAGTGACATGTAACACCAAAATCACAAAGTCACCTCTCAAAACCTCAAAATAGGTCTTTTGTGCATTTCTCAAGCCATGTCTTGATTCAGTCACTTTCCAAACCAGATAAAACCTCAAACACACTCCAAATAACATCCTTGAACTGTCCCAAATGGTTCCCCCCATCTGGAACACCATTTGAGAGAGTTGCTATTTTGGTCATTTTAACCCCTTTTGCAAGAAAGGGCCAGTTTGTGTTTTTGCAGGTTCCAGCTGATTCCAACCATCCTAAAAGCTTCTAAGGGATCATTTGAGAGTGTCCAAAGCATCAAACCATTTCTGGAACAAGAAGTTTGGCAGATTGCACAAAAAACTCCAAAAGCTCAAAAAGAGGTAAGCATCATGACTTGAACTTTCCAAAATATGCATTGCTTTGAAGTCCACTAATCATACACACCTCATACATGTTATACATGTTGTGTTTGAACCAATTCATCATGTAATTCATGTCTGTATCAAAGTGTAGCATAGAAAATGCAATTATAGGCCTTTTTCAAAACCACTATCGGATTTTGAGGAGGGAGTATGATCTGAAAAAAATACCACCACCATTGGATTCCTTGTGAAATTCTAGGCCATATGCATATAAATTTTGTCTCAAACCATGGAGAAATGAGAAAGTTATGACCTTCACGTTTCGGACCCAAAACTTGCCTTGCCTTGCCTTGGGCCTGGCCAAAAACAAGGCAAGCCTTGTATATTTGTGGTTTCACTTCAAGCAATGGATATATTACCACCCCAGTGGTAAGGCGCGCGCCATATAACCTTGAGGTCGTGGGTTCAAAACCCACCCATGTAACGCCCGATATTTAATTAATTATTTAATTAAATATTTTCGAAATATTTTCGAATTATTTGTTGGAATTGTTGGAGTTGTGATATGTCGAGAAATGCTGTGATAAGTTGATATTTAATTAATTGGTGATTAAGTTGGAGAATAGTATTAGAATAATACTATTATTATTTAGTTGGGCTTATTATTTGGTTGTAATGAAGTAATAAGTGGGGTGTATGAATAGTAGGCCCAATAAGAGAAAAGAGTATTATTTTGTGTGGTTGAATTAAAAAGAAAAGGAGAAGTGGCAATAAGTGAAAATGAAGAGAAAGAGGGAAGTAGCAATTACAACACAGAGGTTACGAAAGAGAGGAGCAAGGGTTTGGAATCGGAAAACGGAGAGGCTGCGAGAACGAGAACCCAATCGGAGATTTAGAGCGACCTTCAATCCAAGGTAAGGGTGGGATTCTGACTCTATAATAGGGTAGTTGATGAATAATATGTGGGGTTTGGGTTTTTGTATAAAAATGCCTGAAGTGTGTAAATTTTTTGGTTGAATTGTGATTTTAAGTGTTATAAGAGTTCCTAATGTATGCATAATGTTGAATACTGACTTTGAGGTTCGATTTCTGTGATATGTGATGTTTGGGGATATTGGAATGGGTTTAAAAAGTGTTTTTTCGTGAAAATTTGACAAAAAACTGCTTCTGATAGACTGTTAATCGATTACCATATATGGGTAATCGATTAACACGTTAAAAATACGTGTTTTTGGGCTTTTTGGCATGGTTAATCGGTTAACCAATTTGGGTAATCGATTAACACTATAATGACAGATTTTCTGAAACTTTAAAAATTAATAACTTGAGCTTCGGGTGTCCATTTGACGCGCCGTTTGAACCTGTGGAAAGCTAATACAGTGTATCTTCTTATAAAAATAGTTTCAAGTTCTGGAATTAAAATTAACTATTGTGTAATGAGGTTTTGTGGTGTCAGTGTATGATGTCAGTGTCAGTGTTTGTTGAACAACTTTGAAAATTCATATATTTGGACTCGTAAATCCGTTTGGGCCGCCGTTCGAATCGTTGGGAAGCTGATTTTATGTACTTTTTGTTAAAAATTATTTTAATGACAGAACTCGAACTATTCGACATGCGGTGTGTGTTTGCGTTTTGTGTTGTGTTATGTCGAACCGTGAAATGTGGAAATTAGTTGTGTGATGCGTGTTATTGTTGTGGATTGCGATGTTTGCATGTTTGAACAGGTGTATGTTGTATGTTGGACAGTGGAGAGATAATGTATTGGTGATATGCTATTCATATGCATTACGTCGTTGTTGTATGTTGTTGTTGAGTGCTATAGTTGTTGCATTGCCTCTAGTTATTGGCAAGAATTAAGTTGTAGGCTTAATGCCAAAGTTGAATTGTGGTTGTAATTGTTGTTGTAGTTGCTGGTGTGCTCATAATATTATTGCATACATAGCATATCAAGTTGGAGCTGATGCTCAGTGAGTTGGCCTGGATTGGCAAATTAAGTTGAAGGCTTATGCCTTGTTGATGCCTCTATTAATTGGCAGATTTTTAAGTTGGGAGTTTTGCTCCAATGGTATCACATGCATGTGCATTGTATGAGTCACATTCCGTGTTTCATATTTGAGTTGTTGTGATGATATATTCGTCGATGTTTTATGTTGTTGACTTGTTGTGACATGTACTATCTGAAAGCTGTGAAATAGTTGTTATTTCATGTTGAGGATTTTGTTGTTATAAATGTTGTTTGAAAGTTGTGAAGTGGTGGCTTTATATGATCTGATCTAACGTATTGTTTATCATACACTTTGTTATATTGTTAGAGATCTCACCCCTTATGCTGATATTTCCCCTACCATGGGAAATGGGCAGGTACTCAAGAATAGCAGTGATAGTTCGGAATAGCTTTTTGGAGTCCTTATGTTGCTTTATTGCAAGTCAAGAGGGTCTTGCTCTGATACGTAACACTCGGGGGGATGAACGATCGTTGTTTTATAGTTGTTATATTTCAGTTGTTGAATTATAAGTTGATGTCATTGATTACTTGTTATGTTGCAGTTGTTTTCAGATGAACAAAAGATGTTATGTCATTTGAGTTAAAAAGTATGATTCCGCTATTTAGTTAATAAAAGTTGTTTTATTTTAAAGACTGATTTTGTTGTTATCGGTTCATCCGAGTTAAAGTGTTATGTATCTGATTAACATACGATAATATGAAGTCGTTTTTTTGTTGAAAGTGTAGCATCTCATTTGTATGTTGAAATTTTGAAACTCTGATTTTATAATTATCCGTCGGGTAGAAATGGGGTGTTACATTAGTGGTATCAGAGCAGGTCGGTCTGTCCGGCCAAGTTGTCTAATGTTGTTTATCCCTTAGTACGCGACAAATGTGTGGAACACTGTCGGTACTTGTTTGTTTTCCTAATCGATGGTATGCAGGAGTAGGTTTGAAGATAAGTGGGGAAGAAGATTTGCTTTTCGGATGTGTTTCGGTTGTAAGATGTTGGCTCGGTATGCTGCTGATGGCGGCAGTGCAAGTATTGTTGAAGTATGTTGTTTCCCGAATCCGGAGGAGACATGGATTCAAGATTTTGTTGTTAATCAAGTTGGAGCGTCTTGAGAAAAGATGATAAGACGTTGTTGATGTTTACTTCTCGAAGGATGAGGAGCAATGTAACGGTTGTTGATATACGAGTAGAGAGAAAATCCCTGATGTTTCTGAAGGCGATTGTTAAGTAACAAGGATAATTTTTAGTAGATGGAATTTAGAAAGTTGCGATGTTTCAGCGTTGCTGGTGGACTGTGAAGTTGTCGGTTTGAGTAGCCCTTGCGTAAGATGTCGATGTTTGAACAGTGATGGAGTAACATATTACTGTAGACCGTGTCATGGGATCCTTGCGAGTGATTGAAAAAAAAAGTTGTAAAAGTTGTTGGAATGTTTGAATCGCGAGTCAGAGTAAAAAATGCGAGAAGATGAGTACGATTTCAAGAATGATAAGTGTTGGCACTGGTACGAAGAAATTTTGTTCTGATGTTATCGTAAGACGTGTATAAGTATGTCGTTGTATGACGTCGGTGTTCGCATTTTCGGATAACTTTGGAAATTCGTATCTTGTGTTCCGAGTATCGGATTGATGTTCCGTTTGAACCTATGAGGAGATAAAAATATATTCTATCCTATGAAAGTGTTTTCAAATACGGTAGATGCATTCCTATATGGAGGGACTCTAAAGTCGGTTACGGAACTAGAGGCTTTTTGGGCTTAAATGGTTGTTATCGCAGTTGTTTGAGACAAGGTCAAGCGTAATATGTTGTTGGCAAATAAGTGGAGAAATGAGATGTTCGACATTAAAAAGGATGTGAAAGTATTGGCGAAGCACATATAGATGCAGCTTATGATGATTAACAACGATTAGAATGAAGATGTCCTTTTTAAGGAAGATGCTTTTAAGAGGAATTAGAGTTGTGGTTATGATGCCAAGGTAGTGGCATGTGTAAAAGAAGAATTGGAGAGGTTCTATCACCAAAGCGGTGTGGAACGGCATTGTTGAGATTTCAATTAGAACGAGACGACGTGTAATGTACTAGTATAGTAGTAATTCTTGAGTCAGAGAATACTCAACCTTTGTGTGAGGCTAAGTGAGTGTAACGTGGACCGTGTAATGTGTTGGGCGTTGGTGTCTTATCGACAAGATCAAATGAGAGGGAAATTGTGGGTGTATTTGTAAACCTCATTGGAAATTATTGGATTATGGTGCTTTAGGTGACTTGTGTACAAGTTCTAAAGGAACACTATTATAGTTTGGTAACTAGGGTTTATACTCCATTATGGTTGTCGGCTATCTATTGACAAATTGAGGAACTGATCACCCTTAATCTCTTGTTGATAGTAGACGAGATCGCGTTGGATGGTATAGACTTGTCTTGCTATCTTAATAGTGTGTAAATTGATTGATGTTATATCGTGAGGATAGTCGCTCACCAGTTGGTGTGGATTAATATAGGAGTGGCTAGGAAAGAGTTGAGACGTATTGAACAATTTGGAGTAGCGGGTTTATATGCGAGCTAACGTCGCAAGGTGAAAGATTGAGAATATCAAGTGAACGACGATTTTATGGTGGATGTTAAAGAAAGTCCGAAACTAGATTGAAACTTGTAAACCATATAGTTGATGGAAATTTTAATAAGGATGGTGACTTAAGATGGATGATCAGAGTTGCGCAGCTGAAGCGTGATATGGCGCATTTGTTATGCGTGTACGACTCGTTAGAAGTGAAGAACTAAATATCAGAAGCCTAAGGGAAAGATAAGTCTTGATCTACATGTTTGACTGGGTGGATTGTTGATATAAGGGTGAGTAATACTGCAGGGTATGGCGAAGTTGATTATGTTGGCTAGGTTGATGTCACTATAAGAGTGATACGACGATATGAATAAGTTGTTGACATTTTGTTGATGAGTGACATACGCATATATGAGAATGAGATTGCGGATGTGTTGTAGTGTTGAGAATGTTGATAAGATGGTAATGTGACTATGTATATCCAGGTATAAGTGTGTATGGACGTGGCTACTTAGATGTTGATATGTCAAGATATTATCGAGTGGTTAATAAGTTATTGACGACTATGTCGCGAAGATGTTGAATGATTTGCATGTGTGTATTGGATTGAAATCATGTTGAGTTGTTGTTATGTCGGAAAAGTAGGGATCGAAGTGTAGCCAAACGCGACTTGAGGATCAGAGAGTTGGATGCGGAATTTGCGTTAAAAGTGGTAGTATCGAATAAATTTTCGAGGACGAAAATATTCTAAGTGGGGGAGAGTTGTAACGCCCGATATTTAATTAATTATTTAATTAAATATTTTCGAAATATTTGTTGGAATTGTTGGAGTTGTGATATGTCGAGAAATGCTGTGATAAGTTGATATTTAATTAATTGGTGATTAAGTTGGAGAATAGTATTAGAATAATACTATTATTATTTAGTTGGGCTTATTATTTGGTTGTAATGAAGTAATAAGTGGGGTGTATGAATAGTAGGCCCAATAAGAGAAAAGAGTATTATTTTGTGTGGTTAAATTAAAAAGAAAAGGAGAAGTGACAATAAGTGAAAATGAAGAGAAAGAGGGAAGTAGCAATTACAACACAGAGGTTACGAAAGAGAGGGGCAAGGGTTTGGAATTGGAAAACGGAGAGGCTGCGAGAACGAGAACCCAATCGGAGATTTAGAGCGACCTTCAATCCAAGGTAAGGGTGGGATTCTGACTCTATAATAGGGTAGTTGATGAATAGTATGTGGGATTTGGGATTTTGTATAAAAATGCCTGAAGTGTGTAAATTGTTTGGTTGAATTGTGATTTTAAGTGTTATAAGAGTTCCTAATGTATGCATAATGTTGAATACTGACTTTGAGGTTCGATTTCTGTGATATGTGATGTTGGGGGATATTGGAATGGGTTTAAAAAGTGTTTTTTTCGTGAAAATTTGACAGAAAACTGCTTCTGATAGACTGTTAATCGATTACCATATGTGGGTAATCGATTAACACGTTAAAAATACGTGTTTTTGGGCTTTTTGGCATGGTTAATCGGTTAACCAATTTGGGTAATCGATTAACACTATAATGACAGATTTTCTGAAACTTTAAAAATTCATAACTTGAGCTTCGGGTGTCCATTTGACGCGCCGTTTGAACCTGTGGAAAGCTAATACAGTGTATCTTCTTATAAAAATAGTTTCAAGTTCTGGAATTAAAATTAACTATTGTGTAATGAGGTTTTGTGGTGTCAGTGTATGATGTCAGTGTCAGTGTTTGTTGAACAACTTTGAAAATTCATATATTTGGACTCGTAAATCCGTTTGGGCCGCCGTTCGAATCGTTGGGAAGCTGATTTTATGTACTTTTTGTTAAAAATTATTTTAATGACAGAACTCGAACTATTCGACATGCGGTGTGTGTTTGTGTTTTGTGTTGTGTTATGTCGAACCGTGAAATATGGAAATTAGTTGTGTGATGCGTGTTGTTGTTGTGGATTGCGATGTTTGCATGTTTGAACAGGTGTATGTTGTATGTTGGACAGTGGAGAGATAATGTATTGGTGATATGCTATTCATATGCATTACGTCGTTGTTGTATGTTGTTGTTGAGTGCTATAGTTGTTGCATTGCCTCTAATTATTGGCAAGAATTAAGTTGTAGGCTTAATGCCAAAGTTGAATTGTGGTTGTAATTGTTGTTGTAGTTGCTGGTGTGTTCATAATATTATTGCATACATAGCATATCAAGTTGGAGCTGATGCTCAGTGAGTTGGCCTGGATTGGCAAATTAAGTTGAAGGCTTATGCCTTGTTGATGCCTCTGTTAATTGGCAGATTTTTAAGTTGGGAGTTTTGCTCCAATGGTACCACATGCATGTGCATTGTATGAGTCACATTCCGTGTTTCATATTTGAGTTGTTGTGATGATATATTCGTTGATGTTTTATGTTGTTGACTTGTTGTGACATGTACTATCTGAAAGCTGTGAAATAGTTGTTATTTCATGTTGAGGATTTTGTTGTTATAAATGTTGTTTGAAAGTTGTGAAGTGGTGGCTTTATATGATCTGATCTAACGTATTGTTTATCATACACTTTGTTATATTGTTAGAGATCTCACCCCTTATGCTGATATTTCCCCTACCATGGGAAATGGGCAGGTACTCAAGAATAGCAGTGGCAGTTCGTAATAGCTTTTTGGAGTCCTTATGTTGCTTTATTGCAAGTCAAGAGGGTCTTGCTCTGATACGTAACACTCGGGGGGATGAACGATCGTTGTTTTATAGTTGTTATATTTCAGTTGTTGAATTATAAGTTGATGTCATTGATTACTTGTTATGTTGCAGTTGTTTTCAGATGAACAAAAGATGTTATGTCATTTGAGTTAAAAAGTATGATTCCGCTATTTAGTTAATAAAAGTTGTTTTATTTTAAAGACTAATTTTGTTGTTATCGGTTCATCCGAGTTAAAGTGTTATGTATCTGATTAACATACGATAATATGAAGTCGTTTTTTTGTTGAAAGTGTAGCATCTCATTTGTATGTTGAAATTTTGAAACTCTGATTTTATAATTATCCGCCGGGTAGAAATGGGGTGTTACATTAGTGGTATCAGAGCAGGTCGGTCTGTCCGGCCAAGTTGTCTAATGTTGTTTATCCCTTAGTACGCGACAAATGTGTGGAACACTGTCGGTACTTGTTTGTTTTCCTAATCGATGGTATGCAGGAGTAGGTTTGAAGATAAGTGGGGAAGAAGATTTGCTTTTCGGATGTGTTTCGGTTGTAAGATGTTGGCTCGGTATGCTGCTGATGGCGGCAGTGCAAGTATTGTTGAAGTATGTTGTTTCCCGAATCCGGAGGAGACATGGATTCAAGATTTTGTTGTTAATCAAGTTGGAGCGTCTTGAGAAAAGATGATAAGACGTTGTTGATGTTTACTTCTCGAAGGATGAGGAGCAATGTAACGGTTGTTGATATACGAGTAGAGAGAAAATCCCTGATGTTTCTGAAGGCGATTGTTAAGTAACAAGGATAATTTTTAGAAGATGGAATTTAGAAAGTTGCGATGTTTCAGCGTTGCTGGTGGACTATGAAGTTGTCGGTTTGAGTAGCCCTTGCGTAAGATGTCGATGTTTGAACAGTGATGGAGTAACATATTACTGTAGACCGTGTCATGGGATCCTTGCGAGTGATTGAAAAAAAAAGTTGTAAAAGTTGTTGGAATGTTTGAATTGCGAGTCAGAGTAAAAAATGCGAGAAGATGAGTACGATTTCAAGAATGATAAGTGTTGGCACTGGTACGAAGAAATTTTGTTCTGATGTTATCGTAAGACGTGTATAAGTATGTCGTTGTATGACGTCGGTGTTCGCATTTTCGGATAACTTTGGAAATTCGTATCTTGTGTTCCAAGTATCGGATTGATGTTCCGTTTGAACCTATGAGGAGATAAAAATATATTATATCCTATGAAAGTGTTTTCAAATACAGTAGATGCATTCCTATATGGAGGGACTCTAAAGTCGGTTACGGAACTAGAGGCTTTTTGGGCATAAATGGTTGTTATCGCAGTTGTTTGAGACAAGGTCAAGCGTAATATGTTGTTGGCAAATAAGTGGAGAAATGAGATGTTCGACATTAAAAAGGATGTGAAAGTATTGGCGAAGCACATATAGATGCAGCTTATGATGATTAACAACGATTAGAATGAAGATGTCCTTTTTAAGGAAGATGCTTTTAAGAGGAATTAGAGTTGTGTTTATGATGCCAAGGTAGTGGCATGTGTAAAAGAAGAATTGGAGAGGTTCTATCACCAAAGCGGTGTGGAACGGCATTGTTGAGATTTCAATTAGAACGAGACGACGTGTAATGTACTAGTATAGTAGTAATTCTTGAGTCAGAGAATACTCAACCTTTGTGTGAGGCTAAGTGAGTGTAACGTGGACCGTGTAATGTGTTGGGCGTTGGTGTCTTATCGACAAGATCAAATGAGAGGGAAATTGTGGGTGTATTTGTAAACCTCATTGGAAATTATTGGATTATGGTGCTTTAGGTGACTTGTGTACAAGTTCTAAAGGAACACTATTATAGTTTGGTAACGAGGGTTTATACTCCATTATGGTTGTCGGCTATCTATTGACAAATTGAGGAACTGATCACCCTTAATCTCTTGTTGATAGTAGAGGAGATCGCGTTGGATGGTATAGACTTGTCTTGCTATCTTAATAGTGTGTAAATTGATTGATGTTATATCGTGAGGATAGTCGCTCACCAGTTGGTGTGGATTAATATAGGAGTGGCTAGGAAAGTGTTGAGACGTATTGAATAATTTGGAGTAGCGGGTTTATATGCGAGCTAACGTCACAAGGTGAAAGATTGAGAATATCAAGTGAACGACGATTTTATGGTGGATGTTAAAGAAAGTCTGAAACTAGATTGAAACTTGTAAACCATATAGTTGACGGAAATTTTAATAAGGATGGTGACTTAAGATGGATGATCAGAGTTGCGCAGCTGAAGTGTGATGTGGCGCATTTGTTATGCGTGTACGTTAGAAGTGAAGAACTAAATATCAGAAGCCTAAGGGAATGATAAGTCTTGATCTACATGTTTGACTGGGTGGATTGTTGATATAAGGGTGAGTAATACTGCAGGGTATGACGAAGTTGATTATGTTGGCTAGGTTGATGTCACTATAAGAGTGATACGACGATATGAATAAGTTGTTGACATTTTGTTGATGAGTGACATACGCATATATGAGAATGAGATTGCGGATGTGTTGTAGTGTTGAGAATGTTGATAAGATGGTAATGTGACTATGTATATCCAGGTATAAGTGTGTATGGACGTGGCTACTTAGATGTTGATATGTCAAGATATTATCGAGTGGTTGATAAGTTATTGACGACTATGTCGCGAAGATGTTGAATGATTTGCATGTGTGTATTGAATTGAAATCATGTTGAGTTGTTGTTATGTCGGAAAAGTAGGGATCGAAGTGTAGCCAAACGCGACTTGAGGATCAGAGAGTTGGATGCGGAATTTGCGTTAAAAGTGGTAGTATCGAATAGATTTTCGAGGACGAAAATATTCTAAGTGGGGGAGAGTTGTAACGTTCGATATTTAATTAATTATTTAATTAAATATTTTCGAAATATTTGTTGGAATTGTTGGAGTTGTGATATGTCGAGAAATGTTGTGATAAGTTGATATTTAATTAATTGGTGATTAAGTTGGAGAATAGTATTAGAATAATACTATTATTATTTAGTTGGGCTTATTATTTGGTTGTAATGAAGTAATAAGTGGGGTGTATGAATAGTAGGCCCAATAAGAGAAAAGAGTATTATTTTGTGTGGTTGAATTAAAAAGAAAAGGAGAAGTGGCAATAAGTGAAAATGAAGAGAAAGAGGGAAGTAGCAATTACAACACAGAGGTTACGAAAGAGAGGAGCAAGGGTTTGGAATCGGAAAACGGAGAGGCTGCGAGAACGAGAACCCAATCGGAGATTTAGAGCGACCTTCAATCCAAGGTAAGGGTGGGATTCTGACTCTATAATAGGGTAGTTGATGAATAGTATGTGGGATTTGAGTTTTTGTATTAAAATGCCTGAAGTGTGTAAATTGTTTGGTTGAATTGTGATTTTAAGTGTTATAAGAGTTCCTAATGTATGCATAATGTTGAATACTGACTTTGAGGTTCGATTTCTGTGATATGTGATGTTTGGGGATGTTGGAATGGGTTTAAAAAGTGTTTTTTCGTGAAAATTTGACAGAAAATTGCTTCTGATAGACTGTTAATCGATTACCATATGTGGGTAATCGATTAACACGTTAAAAATACGTGTTTTTGGGCTTTTTGGCATGGTTAATCGGTTAACCAATTTGGGTAATCGATTAACACTGTAATGACAGATATTCTGAAACTTTAAAAATTCATAACTTGAGCTTCGGGTGTCCGTTTGATGCGCCGTTTGAACCTGTGGAAGGCTAATATAGTGTACCTTCTTATAAAAATAGTTTCAAGTTCTGGAACTAAAATTAACTGTTGTGTAATGAGGTTTTGTGGTGTCAGTGTATGATGTCAGTGTCAGTGTTTGTTGAACAACTTTGAAAATTCATATCTTTGGACCCGTAAATCCGTTTGGGCCGCTGTTCGAATCATTGGGAAGCTGATTTTATGTAATTTTTGCTAAAAATTATTTTAATGACAGAAATCCAACTATTCGACACGTGGTGTGTTTTTGCATTTTGTGTTGTGTTATGTCGAACCGTGAAATGTGGAAATTAGTTATGCGATGCGTGTTGTTGTTGTTGTGGATTGCGATGTTTGCATGTTTGAACAGGTGTCTGTTGTATGTTGGACAGTGGAGAGATAATGTATTGGTGATATGCTATTCATATGCATTACGTCGTTGTTGTATGTTGTTGTTGAGTGCTATAGTTGTTGCATTGCCTCTAATTATTGGCAAGAATTAAGTTGTAGGCTTAATGCCAAAGTTGAATTGTGGTTCTAATTGTTGTTGTAGTTGCTGGTGTGTTCATAATGTTGTTACATACATAGCATATCAAGTTGGAGCTGATGCTCAGTAAGTTGGCCTGGATTGGCAAATTAAGTTGAAGGCTTATGCCTTGTTGATGCCTATATTAATTGGCAGATTTTTAAGTTGGGAGTTTTGCTCCAATGGTACCACATGCATGTTGTCGCACCTCATAAAATGAGAACGACCTCGCGAAGCGCAATCGCACACCCGCGGGATGGACTTAACATAGTCGCCACCGATCTTTATTTATTCCATAGAGGGAAAGCGAAAATATCGAATAAAACCCCTAATAGAAAGGATAAGAAATGGTCATCGCAACCATTATCTGAGTTCGGGAGTCGGTTACGCAAGGGGAAGGTATTAGCACCCCTCAAGTCCGTTGTACTCAACGGGAACCATTTAGTTAAGGTTAAATGAGTGTTAGCTTAAGGTTTGTATCTAATCTTCTACTTAATGGGAAGGTAAATGATTATTTTTAAAGATGAGAGAACCTAAAGAGGTTCATTTACTAGGGTGCTCGCCAAGACTTCGGAGTCTCGTGCCTACGTATCCTTATGAGGATGGAATCAGAGCAATCGTAGTTCACCTACCTAAGGTGAGGAACCATTGACTATGGTCAAAGTTCCAAGGGGAATGAGTATTCATGATCACGATACTCACATAGAGTTAAAGAACTCTCTAATTCTAAGTTATGATGGGATTGAATGGCTATGAGGCCAGAGGGAAAAGTGGGTATCCTATGACTTTGAGGTCAAGGGTTGAAGATGTTTTGGTTCCTTGATGAGAATCAAGATTTGTCCATAAAAATGGAGTTTTGAATATGATTGGATGTATTTTAAGAATGATGATCATCAAATGATCAAAGAGTTTATGCTAAAGTGCTAAACTCTAACACTCTCTATCATTCAAGATTAGTTCGAGAAAATTATTTGTTGGACAACGAACATTGATAAAGATCAATGGTTCAAAGAGTTGTGCTAGAGTGCTAGACTCTAACATCTCTTAGTCCAAATTATTATTAAGTGTTTTAAGGATGAAAGAAAGAAAATGGTTGGCTACCTCAATGTGCTAGACTTGAGACCAATCTTTCAAAGGGTTATGCTAGAATGCTAGATTCTAACAATCCTTTTCTTTCAAGGTTATTTCGAAAAAAGATTTGATGTACTTTGAAGTATTGATATCCTTAAAGAAGGATGGATTCTTGAAATGATGATTGACAAAGGTAAGAGGTGGCAAAAAAAAGTGAAAGGTAGCTCGCCAAGAATTAAGATCCTTGTGCCTACGCATTCTCATTGAAGAATGAGAAATCAGAGCGTCCGTAGTTCGGATTACTACGGGTTGTTGGTTGAGGTATATTAAGTGACTGGCAAACATTTGAGCAAATGTTCGAAGAGTTATGCTAGAGTGCAAGACTCTAACGGCTCTTATTCATTCAAGTTGATAATGAAAAATATTTGATGGATAACGAACACTTGATGAAAATCAATTGTTCGAAGAGTTGTGCCAAGATGCTAGATCTTGACGGCTCTTATTCATCCAAGTTATGATTAAGTTTGTTTTTAGGACAAAGAGCTTTTGATGATAAGAAAGCTCAAAAGGGTTACGCCAAGATGCTAGATCTTAACGGTCCTTGTTTGTCCAAGTTATGATATAAACGTTGTTCAATGGACAATGAACGTTTGATGAAAAATCAAATGTTCGAAGAGTTGTGCCTAGATGCTAGATCTTAACAGCTCTTATTCGTCTGAGTTAAATTTAGATGTTTTTGAGGAGCGAAAGAATGAATGAATAGCTACCCCAAAGTGCGAGACTTAGGACCAATCGTTCGAGGTTTATGCTGATATGCTTGATTCCAACAATCCTCTTATTTCTTATTTTATTAGAAGAGTGCTTGATAAGACTTTAATCGTCCTAGTATTAATTCAAGAGAAATTTTGAAATTGGTTTTGAAGTTAACACCTTAATAAAATGACCATACCCAAAGTTGAGAAACACTTTCCAAATAAACCTCTCATGTGTCATAAAATACTCTAAGGAAAACTCCTAAAAGCTATCAAGAGACGTTGATTTCCAAAAAGAAGTTTAAGGTTTATTCATGTTTTATTTTTAGAAATAAATATGAAAATAAAAGTTAAAAGAAAATTGAATTAAACTTTAAAAATGTATTTTTGAATCTTGGTAATTTTCTATTAATAACAATTATTTTTACATGAGTGGACTTGAAATGGAAAGTAAAATAAAATATTTGAAACCAAAAAACAGGGGGGGTGCGAAAGCAAGCTTATTATGAGCTAAGCTGCTTTACAGCGCACATGGGCCTTCAGATGGGGTATGATTAGCAAAACCAAGTCAGGCCCTAAGATTAAAACACTGGTGATCACATGGATGGAAGCCTAACGAGACTCACCGTGTGCCCTAGCTCCATGGGACGTTGGATCCCCTACATCAGCGAAACAACGTACTAAACAGAGGGGTCCACGGTGACCCACTAATGCATTAGTACACCAGATTACCAGGGTGACTGTGAGATAGTGATCAAACGGAGGCGACAGCAACACGTGTCACCATTTGATGGTGCCACTCAACTCATCATGGAAACAAGTGTGAAAGCAGAAAAAGGAAAAAAAGGAATGTTCATTCATTTCTGTCTTCTTTCCCCTCAACGACCTCTTTTCTCTCAAAGTTTTAAACCTAAACTAAACTCACCACAGGAGAAGATGGGACGCGACGGGGACCTCCGTCTTCTCCGGCGAATCAACGATCGAACCAGAGGTTTCAATAAACCAAACCTTTTCAAGTTTCCTCCTTATTACACATCCAAACCCTAACTCCAAAAAAAATCCTAATCAAAACCCTAAATCCTAACCATTCCCAAATGGAATCTTAATCTGGAAATCATAGAGAGCGAACCAAACAAACTCAGAAAAACAAATATTATGTTCAGCGATTAACAGATGGTGCAAGATTCAGGCAAATCGAATAGGATTTTAAAGAGGAACGTGAATGAATGATACCTCTTGAAGAAATCTCCAAACACGCTTCTGAAGATGTCCAGGTAATCCGCTCCAATTTCTCCTTTGCCCTTTTGAACTTCTTTCTTCCATATGAAATGGGGTTTAGCTCCAAATTTCTAGAGCTTTGACGTAAAGCTCTGAAAACTTATGATTTAGGGAGCTTTTTTTGATTAGGTTTAGGGATGAAAACTTTGGGAAATTGCTAGTTTTTCTGTTTGTTAGAAAGCTAGGACATTCGTCCTTGGTCCCCCTTCTTCAAAGATTCCTCTCCCTTTTATAGCTCAGACCTATCTTATTTTTGTGTGGAATTCAAACTTGGACTAATAATCTTGACTGTTGTGCTCTGTGATCCTCAATTGTTTGTTTTCCAAATCAGTTATTGATGCTTTTTCTGATTAATTCTGTTGTGCTGGGGATTTCCTCATTCGTGAACTCTGCACCATTGCTTATCCACTGTATTGATTCCTCTGTTCTGAAATTTGCTGATGTTTTCTTTATTCATGTCACTGCCTTTTTGCACAGAAAAACTGCTTTTTACTTTCTTTCCTTTTTTATGATTTCTGAACCCTGTTCCTGTTCTGAATCATTTTTGCTATGGACTTTGTACAGTTGTGAACCTTGACTTTGTGGTGAAGTTTTTTTACATGGTTTTGGCTCTTTTGAACTTGGATGAATTAGTGGATTATGAACTGCTTTGTTTTGAATTTTGCCTCTTTTGTGAATACTGGACAACTGTGATGCTGTAATGAGCTGTCCACTTCTTTCTGAATTTCTTGAGTTATTTTTGTCTTGAATCAAGTGTGTGTGGTACACCAGATTTGTGCAAACAGCTATGAAATGTGATTTTGAAATGTGATGTAAATTTATTACATTAGGCCTGATTGATGAACATGTTGAGTGGCACATTTGAAATGGTTGAAATGAGTCTTGGAATTTATTGATGGATTTGGATGATTGAAGATTTGATTACAAAATGGTTTTATTATTCTGACAGAGTTGTATTCACAGCAGGTTTTGAGAGCTTGGTGAATTTAGGCAATGACTTAGTGTTATTTGAAAATGTGAATGTATGTGATAGGCTTGAATTGCTTTATCTGTGTTTTGATGCAGTCATGAGTTTGAAATACTTGAGCTTGATTGAGTTGGTCTATGATAAATTTGGAATGGATTTTAGATGTTCTTTTTTGAATTTGAAATTGGTTTGGAATTGTGTGATATGGTTTGATATGGATGTAGGGTTTGGATTGGAGGTTATTTGTGGGCACGATTTTAAATCGAACTTGTGAACTTTGTGTTTGTGACAAACTCTTTTACCATCATTTATTTTTCTTCATGTGACCAGGATGAGGGAGGTTTGGAACTTTGGCAGTAAGCTTTGGAATTGTGGACGGTTGCTTCTTGGGAAGGGACTAGACGACAATGATGAGTGGAGGCTATCACAACTTAAAACTTGTTTTCCCTTTTGAAATATTCCTTAAGAGTTTCTTGAACTTCAAGTTAATGTAAATTAGTGCTCATTGTAATTTTAGGCCATGTACCTATGTAACAATTTATGACTCCAATCTTTGGACCATTGTAACACTTTTACATCCTTGCCAGAAACATGAATTTATGATGACTTGCATTATAATCTATGTACATTTCAAGAACAGCTTAAATCAATGAATTCATGTGTGGCACATTCTAACCGTACCACCAGTATTTCCTTTAAAGCAAAACTTTTGATATAACTTGGAAAATGGTTCGAACTAACTCGTCCACTTTGTGAAATGAGAGTCCATGACCCAAGGCTAATTCCTCCTCCTTAAAACAACATCTTAAAGAATTATAGAACCAATTGGAGGATTGATTGAACCATAGTTTTATTATCAACTTAAAATAAAAGAGGATTGTGACCTGCTACTCTTCTTGATCTTCACATTAAGATTGGAGCTTGTATTACAAAAACTTGTTGGTCCTAAACGAGCATTGACATCACTTCACCTCTTAATTCTTAGCAGTTCAAAGCTGGACAAAAACTCAGAGAGTAAGCTTAAAGTGAGAAAGGATGAACTCAAGTGATTGTTCTCTTAAGTCTTGACTTAAACCAAACCTCCACTTTCCAAAATCACGAAACCATAGTGCTGGAAGAAATTGATTGGTTCAAAATATGTATGAATGACCTATAATGATTATGACATCTAAGAGGTAAAATTTGGGGTATGACACATGTGCATTGTATGAGTCGCATTCCGTGTTGCATATTTGAGTTGTTGTGATGATATATTCGTTGATGTTTTATGTTGTGGACTTGTTGTGACAGGTACTGTCTGAAAGCTGTGAAATAGTTGTTATTTCATGTTGAGGATTTTGTTGTTATAACTGTTGTTTGAAAGTTGTGAAGTGGTGGCTTTATATGATCTGATCTAACATATTGTTTATCATACACTTTGTTATATTGTTAGAGATCTCACCCCTTCTGTTGATATTTCCCCTACCATGGGAAATGGGCAGGTACTCAAGAATAGAAGTGGCAGTTCGGAATAGCTTTTTGGAATGCTTATGTTGCTTTATTGCAAGTCAAGAGGGTCTTGCTCTGATACGTAACACTCGGGGGGATGAACGATCGTTGTTTTATAGTTGTTATATTTCAGTTGTTGAATTATAAGTTGATGTCATTGATTACTTGTTATGTTGCAGTTGTTTTCAGATGAACAAAAGATGTTATGTCATTTGAGTTAAAAAGTATGATTCTGCTCTTTAGTTAATAAAAGTTGTTTTATTTTAAAGACTGGTTTTGTTGTTATCGGTTCATCCGAGTTAAAGTGTTATGTATCTGATTAACATGCGATGATATGAAGTCGTTTTTTTGTTGAAAGTGTAGCATCTCATTTGTATGTTGAAATTTTGAAACTCTGATTTTATAATTATCCGCCGGGTAGAAATGGGGTGTTACAACCCATGCCATTTTGTGTTTTCTCACACTTTTGCTATTTTTTCCAATATTTTCATGTTTTATTAATTAATTGGAAAATTAATAACTCTTTTAATTTTAATTATTTTTTATTGGTTCTTTTTGTAAAAAATCACAAAAATGTTGAAATATTTTATTCCACAAAAAAATTAAGTTTATATTATTTATTTAATATAATTAGTATTTTTGTGAATAAATTCCTTTTTTAATGTTTTTAAACATTTTAAAAGTGAATATTTACTTTGAAAATCAAAACCAGGTGAGTTTTAATTCATCTTGTGATTAATCCCTCATTTCTCAAACCTTAAACAAAAATAAAAAATGGTTTATTCAAACTTATTTGGTATTTTATTTGATTTTCTTTAAATATTTACTTTTAAAGAATAACAAATTAGGGTTTCTTTGATTTTCATCCTCATCAAACAATTTCAAACACTTGGGCCTCTAATAGAGTGTAAGACCCAATCCTTTGTAAATTCAAACCTATTTTTGGGCCTCACTTATTGTATAAGTCCCGTTGTATTTCAAAAAATTCGACACGATCATCGTCCGTTGAAAAACAAACCCTGGGCCTCTCCTCGAGCTATAAGACCCATTCAAAATCTTTTGGGCCTCTATTAGAGTGTAAGACCCAACCCCCTTTGAAAACCAAACCATTTTGGGCCTCAATTCATTGTATAAGACCCACCGCGTTTTCAAAAATCTCGGCGTGATCGCCATTTTCAAACAAATGACCCTGGGCCTCTCCTTGAGCTGTAAGCCCCACCACTTGTACAAAAATAAATCTCTTGGGCCTCTATTAGAGTGTAAGACCCAATCCCATTTTAACCAAAACTTTTTGGGCCTCAGACATTGTATAAGTCCCCCTGCGTTAAAAGAAAACCTCGGCGCGATCACCAATAAAAAATCCAATCATCTGGGCCTACCTTCGTGTTGTAAGCCCCATTCTTTTTCTTTAAACACTTGGGCCTCTTGAGAGAGTGTAAGACCCATACCCTTGTACACAAAACCTTTCTTGGGCCTCAGTCACTTGTATAAGTCCCTCTGTACAAAACGACAGTGCGATCACTGATAAACCTTGGGCCTCTCCTTGAGCTGTAAGCCCCAACATCTTTTCAAAATACTTTCTCCTTTAAATTCGAATATACTGTTGTTTTCAATCTTTCTTTGTTGAAAAACTAACCAAACATCATGGAAGCTCTACAACCGAGTAAGTGTTTATATGCTTTCTTTATCCGCTTTTATATACATATAACTGTATTGTGGGGCTGTTTCACTGTAAGTCTTCTTTCATAAACTCATATCAACTGTGTAATACTAGTATAGATATTTAGAGTCTCCCTGGCAACTACGTCTAGCACTAAGCCCTATTGATCACTCTTAAATAGACAAAACTAGATCCCCATAGGATTACCAGACACAGTCTTCCCTCCTCTTGGGGTTAAATAATATGGAGATGTGAAAGGCAGATTCTTTTTGAACCCTTTCTCAGAATGTCACCTTTAGAAGTTGTCAAAGAAACTCTACTCCCCAGAGATGATCTTTTCTCCGTGAATGGCATCTCTTGAGTTTCTTCCAAATTCTCGGACTTTCTTGGCTTGATCCATTCTCGGTGAATGGTATGTCTTGAACTTCTCGGGGTTTGGGGACCCACAGGCTTCCTAAAAGCATCCCCGCCTCCTCTTGGGCTTTGTACAAGGACCCTACGACTTCTTAGAAGTATTCACAACCTCCTCTTAGGCTTCATATAAGGATTCTTCCTTCGGGAAGAGAGCCTCCTCTTGGGCTTCGTACAAATTGTCCCTCGGCTTCTTAAAAGTTTCCAGCCTCCTCTTGGGCTTCGTACAAATTGTCCCGACGACCTCCTTGAGGTATAGGAACATAAATTAGTCATCTTAATAGAACAGTCTTTCAAAGAGTCTAGATCTTTCTACCGCGAACGTGCTACTACTGTTTCTTTAAGCATAGTATAAAAGATAAAACTCTAGACTTGGACAGTCTAATCTCCTTGAGTCTCGAAGGCATTCTCAAGTAGGGCAAAACACTAGTAGACTCGGACAGTCTCCAATACCCTCTGGATTCCCCATTTCCTTAAATAATAGGAAATAACCCTTACCTATAATCTCTGTACATTTCAAGAACATCTTAAATCAATGAATTCATGTGTGGCACATTCTAACCGCACCACCAGTATTTCCTTTAAAGCAAAACTTTTGATATAACTTGGAAAACGGTTCGAACCAACTCGTCCACTTTGTGAAATGAGAGTCCATGACCCAAGGCTAATTCCTCCTCCTTAAAATAGCATCTTAAAGAATTATAGAACCAATTGGAGGATTGATTGAACCATAGTTTTATTATCAACTTAAAACAAAAGAGGATTGTGACCCGCTACTCTTCTTGATCTTCACATTAAGATTGAAGCTTGTATTACAAAAACTTGTTGGTCCTAAACGAGCATTGACATCATTTCACCTCTTAATTCTTAGCAGTTCAAAGCCGGACAAAAACTCGGAGAGTAAGCTTAAAGTGAGAAAGGATGAACTCAAGTGATTGTTCTCTCAAGTCTTGACTTAAACCAAACCTCCACTTTCCTAAATCACGAAACCATAGTGCTGGAAGAAATTGATTGGTTCAAAATATGTATGAATGACCTATAATGATTATGACATCCAAGAGGTAAAATTTGGGGTATGACAGCTGCCCCTATTTAAATAGCTTTACCGAATGGTACGAGGAATGGAAATCCTCGGGACATCAAGGTGAAAGGTATTTAAATATAGCAAACCAAAATGTTTTCCCTTAAATGGAATGCAGATGCTAAGGACATGCGATGGATATGCAAATGCAGGCGTGCCAAGATGATATGATGTCATGATAGTGCAAAAATGCAGACGAACAAGACACTAAAGGTAAATAGCAAACAACCACAGATGAGCTTACTGGGGAAGGATAAAGGTTAGTATCCACAGGGAAAATTCATTGGGGGATACAGGCAGGCCAAAAAAAGAGACTTTAAATTCTGGCACAGATATCAGATGTCCTACACAGATGTTGAGACACTGATATCCAACACAATGAACAAGATAACAATAAAAATAAGAGTGCAGAAAGTAAATAACACAGTGATATGTTTACCCAGTTCGGATCAACTATCCTACTCTGGGGGCTACCAAGCCAGGGACGAAACCAATATACGATAGTATCAATTCACAGATCATACAATAACCAAATAATCTGCTCACTTAATCACTACCCTTCCTATGACTTCTACCTAAGACTCACCTAGGTTTGAGGCCCTCCTCAAATCCCTCTACAACCACAACCCGTGATTGGTTTCTTTCCACACAAGTAACAAACCGAAAGTCACTCTCAAAACACACAATTCTCAATACTTCAAAGCTTATGAGAATTGACACACAAGAAACTCAATGCTTAAAAGCTTATGAGTAACTGACAGAACTTACAACATAAAAACTAGTCCTTATACTGTTATCAGAATGATACCAGTTAGGCTCACAAAATACACTCGAAAAACCCTAACAAAACACACGTAAGTTCCACACCTAAACTAGGTTTACACCAGTCAATATATAGCATTTAATCTGGACTGGATTGGGCTTAAAAAACGCAGCAAGTAGACTGCTCACAAATCTGCAAAATAAACTCCAACAAAATAGGTCTTCAATCTAAAGTTTCCTAATATGTCTCCATAATTAGAAACAGCTGAAAATCCGAAAGACCAACAAATAAACACAATCCAAAAATGCTTTGGATGCCACATAGGATAACCAAATATTCACAGAATATTCAGTAACAATTCACAGCAACAGAATCTGCTTTAAAACTGAAACCAGACGCGATGTCCTATGAGCAGGTATGGGACATCTTCATTCGACATGTTGAATGCAGCAAATTAGAACATCATATTTCAACATCTTGCTGCTAGAATAGTTTTAGCAAAATAAATACCAACCACAGAATCAAAGAAATAACAAGACTCGTTGGGGAGACTCTGAGGAAACGCTGGGGATAGAAAAATAAAGGGAAACCTTTATAGGTCCTTACCGAAGATAGGAGCCAGAAAGGTATTCTCCAATGGGGAAAGATCCAGGGAGATGGACGACAAGTTCATATGTGACCGGACGACACTGGGGAAATGAAACACATTCTTACTGGGCACGAGACCAGAAAGAAGATATGATCTCCATTGGGGGATCAGTTTGAAACAAAAGGATAGACATCCTACGGAGATTTTTTGGGGATTTCTTATACTGAAGAGTTCAAATGGGATCTTCAAGAAAAACCAGAGATAAAACCTGCGCGCCAGATAATGAGGGATGACTGGACTTTTTAGCCGGGAATAAGGTTAATGAGTCAACAAAGATTAGACTCAGAAGTGATATGCAAAGAGATATTGATAATGACTGAACTTCTGCTGGGAACCAGATTAAAGTGCCAACAAGGATTGGACTCAGAAGTGATATGTCAACATACACCAATTTGAGTCGGGTCGATACCAATTTGAGTTGGGTTGATACCAATTTGAGTTGGGTTGCCAGCAAGGACTGGACTTTGGACACCAATATGAGTTGGGATTTTGAACACCAGTATGAGCTGGATTTTGAGGTTTAGGTTCATATTGGACCAGGTTTCAAACAAAGGGTTCACGATAACCTGAAGTTTAGGTTCACGATAACCCGATATAAACAACTGGTTCACGATAACTAGAGGTTTAGGTTCACGATAACCTGGATTCAAACAACAGATTCACGATAATCTAAAGTTTAGGTTCACGATAACCTGATTTGGTTTCAAACGACAGGTTCACGATAACCTGATATTTAGGTTCACGATAACCTGATATAAACAACTGGTTCACGATAACCCGATATAAACAACTGGTTCACGATAACCAGAGGTTTAGGTTCACGATAACCTGGATTCAAACAACAGATTCACGATAATCTGAAGTTTAGGTTCACGATAACCTGATTTGGTTTCAAACGACAGGTTCACGATAACCTGATTTCAAACGACAGATTCACGATAATCTAAAGTTTAGGTTCACGATAACCTGATTTCAAACAACTGGCTCACGATAACCAGAGGTTTAGGTTCTTGATAACCTGATTTCAAACGACAGATTCACGATAATCTGAAGTTTAGGTTCACGATAACCTGGTTTCAAACGACAGATTCACGATAATCTAAAGTTTAGGTTCACGATAACCTGATTTCAAACAACAGATTCACGATAATCTGAAGTTTAGGTTCACGATAACCTGATACAAACAACTGGTTCATGACAACCAGAGGTTTAGGCTCACAATAACCTGATACAAACAACTGGTTCACGGTAACCAGAGGTTTAGGCTCACGATAACCTGATACAAATAACTGGTTCACGATAACCAGAGGTTTAGGCTCACGATAACCTGGGTTCAAACAACAGATTCGCGATAATCTGAAGTTTAGGTTCATATTTGACCTGGGTAAACAATGCCAGCGATTACTAGACTTTAGGTATCCAAATGAGGTGATTGAGTATCAGATAGATTGGTACCCGGGGTTGCAGGTTAGACTTCCTGGGGAATACCAATTATGGTTTCAAAGAGGTTGAATAAAACCAGAGATAGATAAGTTTCTCATAAGAGACTGCCACTTATCGCCATAGAAAAACAAGCTTCTTTAAGAGATTGCTACTTGTTGTTGGGTATAAATTCCAAAGAGATGTTGATATTACAACACTGCTGGACAAGTAATTGTCTTCAATGAGGATCTGTAAAAGATGCTTTTTGCGAGACACAGTGCAAAATAAATGCACGTTCAAGATGGGCTCAGAAACCACACCTGCCAGGGATTAAAGTTCAATCTAGGAACAAGCTAGAAAGAAATGGTCAAACAAGACTTCAATTGAGGAATGAACTCAAATGGGGATTTATCTTATCCAAATGTGGAAAAGATAACTGAACCAACCATCATCCACGAGAATAAAACTCTATGGGGAATTCAGAAAAGATGGGCACTTTATGTCTAGGGCTGACTTTCTATTGGAGTGAATAGACAAACCCAGTCACTTGGGGAGATAAACGCCAAAGTGAACAAAAACAGGTAAACACCAGGAAAGGAAGCAAAAATGCTAAGATGTTATGCATATGAGTGTCTATGCCATGCTTATGCTGACAAAACAGACAAAAAGAAGCGAGACTAAAGATGAAATAAACATCTCGACAAAGGATACCCAGCCAAACTCATCAGATTGGACCATTACTAGGGATGAATAAGTAGGATCATCAGATCTACTTCACTGGTGAAAAGAGTATTCCACTGGAGGTATAGCATCATGACTTCACTAGGATTGCCATCATGAGCTTGATTTCCTTACTGGAGGAGGAAGATCCATGGAGATTTGCCAAGCTCGACCGAAGTAACAATTTACTGGGAAGTTGGCAAAGGATATCACAAGAACAGGGTAGTTCTGCATCCTGACTTGTATGATGATCACCATAATAAACAACAGCTCTTGCAACATGTAATCTTCAAATCTTCTCTGCCCCAGATTACACGGTCTGTTGGGAGAAAATACCAAGAGGATTTTACAGAAGAATTAGCATACGAGATGCATCAATATCTTCAAACTCTTAGATTTATGAATCTCGGCGTAACTGCCCCAGATTAACGGTGCTTGCACAATAAAGTCTTTGAACTTGTTCTTCAGACTGGTTGATCCGTGAAGGAGATGTCTCTGATTAATTGTCCTTTGAGAGATTTGTCGAATCTCGACCTGACTGCTTTGCAATACAAAATCCTCAGACTGCGGTAGAAACAACTAGGGAACAACTTGCCCCTGTCATCTTGGTTGATCTGTGAAGGAGACTAACTGTTTTTTAGAGATTTGCCGAATCTCAACCTGATTGTCCCTGATTAACTGATAGGTAATCAAAAGGATTTTACAGAAGAATTGGCATACCAGATGCTTCAATGTCTTCAAACTTTTGAAGGGTAAATGACATAACTGCCCCTGTTTAACTGCATTTGCAAAACAAAGTACTCATACTATGGTAGTGACGACTGGGGAACAAACTTGCCCCTGTTGGTGGGTCACTGGAGCCTACACTTGTCATAAGATGACCTCAGGAAGGCTTGCCCCAATATCCTGAATTTGAAGAGTTCTGCCCCTGATTTAGTAGCTGCTTATTCTATGGAGGAGATGCCCCAGACTGAGCCCTTTCTCAAGTCAAATTCCCTAGCTGACTGCATTTGTTGGGATTTCTTTGACATTTAATTGTCTTTGCAAACAAGTATTGTTTAAAATTGGCAATTTTAATGCAAAATTCATGCAAGCTTTTGAAAACAAAGTTTTATTGATGAAACACACACAGTGGAATGATTAAATAAAAAACAAAGTGGATCTAGTCATTTACAGAATGACAGATGAAGTGATCAACACACGCAATTAGCGAAGATTATTAGGAGTCAGGTTAATCAACCTTGTTGTAGTATGCTTTCAAAACAACCTTACCTCAATTAGGTCTTTTAAGGGTTGTAACGTGGCCTGGTTCACGGTTTATGAAACAAAGGATAAAGGCTCAAAGTTTATTTGTACCCGCCCACTCTTCGTGATGAACTCCGATCCTAAGCTCAGTTAACTCAGGCTATACATTCAGATTCCCATAGGCTAGGAATTGAGCTGATGATAATTGATGATGATTCAGACACCTGGGATAGTCATTACTCCCTTACAACATTTGGTTATCCTTTATTACTGAGGTTTTGAGACCTCTTCTTGTCTTTACTGAGGTTTTGAGACCTCTTCTTGTCTTTGTTTGAGGTTATGAGACCTCTTCTTTTCTTTTGTTTGAGGTTTTGAAACCTCTTCTTTGTCTTTATGAGACCTCCTCTTTGCTTGATTGAGGTTGTGAGATCTTTTTCTTTTCCCGATTGTTGTACGAACCTTCTTGTATAAGGCGAAGTTTTGGGCTTCCCATCTTTCTTGGCTTTTGCCTTGAAAGGGACTCGGTTTATTCTTCAATTAAGGATTTCTTGACGATCCTTCCTTATTTGTCGCTTTGGGAACAACTTGTACAACGCTTATTCACTTGATTTGAGAGTGCTGAGTGGTGTCTTGTGTGAAGCGCTTGCATTAGAATTCATAACCAAGTAAAACTGAGAACTACCCACCCCAAGGTTGAGATTTAAGGGTTTTTTGTGTAAGGAAAGAAAACTCCTACTTCTAGGCTCAAAGGGTTAACGAGGGATTATCTTCCTTATTTCTCCAGTGTTTGGGAATTGAAACAATGCCTTACATCCTCGGCAAGGTTTAATCGAAAGCATATCACAACTATTAGGGATATAATGTTTTCATCATCCTCCCTAATCTTTGTTTAACAACAATTTGATAGATGGAAAGGAACAAGATAAAGATATATTTTTTGTTTTCATGAAAATAACAGTAAATGAGTGAAACGAAAGGATTTAATCAAAAGATGCATAAACATTTCATTAATGCTGCCAATTTGAAAGTACAACAAAGCTTATAAGCAAACACAAATTCAACGTAAAGGAAATACAATTGAAAATACTGAAAGGAACAAAATACATCCATCTTTGGCGAATTGTTTTCAAAAGATTTCAGTTTCCGGGCCCAAGAGAGGGAACACCCTTGCCACCAATCATTTGTTCCTTGTGGTACAACACTTTGAGAGGCCTTACAAGTCCTTTGTCTTCTGCTTTAGGAGTTGGGGCATGGGTATCTGGCCCGCCCTCTTGGGGTTTCAACAGCTTTAGCAGACTTAGCAGTTTCGTTTTGAACTCTTTGCACTCTTCAATGATGTGCCCCATTGTCCCAGTATGGAATTGGCATTCAATCTCTGGGCGATCTTCTTCAAGGATTAGTTCATTGTCATAGATCAGTCCTCGCACCGTATATTCTAAGGCTCGGCAACCATCCAAGTCATGCCCTTCGGCTCCCTTGTGGAATTCACAATTCAGGTTAGGATTGTGCCAAGGTCCTGGCATGGGTTTGAGAAGTCGGGGAGTTACCAACTTGTTATGCATCAGCAGTGGGAAGAGTATGCTCAATGGTACCGGAATGGGCTGGGGGTTAACTTGGCCTCTTTCGACAGGGTACTTCAACTTGTTTTGATTTTGGGAACCTCGAGGAGAGGCAACCGTTGGAGGTTGGGACGCCCTTTTGGTAGACACCTGATGACAATGATATTCTGGTGTAGGAACAAGACCAAAGGCTGGCTGGCACGAGGTTTCTCCAAAGCCAGATCCTTGGCATGGAAGAACCACATGAGATGGCAAATGATTGTTGATTCGAATGCCTTGAGACGTGAATGAGAGCCTCTCAGAGTCTATTAGGGTCTGAACTTTGCTCCTGAGCATCTTACAATCTTCAGTTGAATGCCCTTGTGCCCCAGCATGGTAGTCACATCGAGCGTTGGCGTCAAAACCTGGCGGGTATAGAAAAGGCACTGGCTCTATTTCCTTTGGCACTATCAATCCACCTCTGATCAAGTCTGGCAAGAACTAACTGTATGACATTGGTAGCTGAGTGAAATTCCTCTTTGGCTTTCTTGGCCTTTGTCGTGCATGCTGACGCTGTTGGTGGCAGTCTGGCCTTTGATACTTAGGAGGTCCTTGAGTGAGAGGATCCACGAGAGGTGATGAACTGACAACCTCTCCGGGAGTAATAGGGTGAGCGTGCACTTCCTTCTTTATCAGAGCTTGCAAAATTTCCAGAACCCAATTCATCTGACATTTGAGGATTCTGATCTCCTCTTTCAGTTCTTCCTGGTTCTTCAGAATTTCATTCATCGTTGTCATTGGTCCTGAGTGGATGCTAGATATCCTTTATTGAAGAAAAAGATGAGACAGACTCAAGACTGAGAAACGAAATGCAATGCAAATGAGATGACATATGTATGGATGCAATGCTTATGATGTTTATTTTCAGAGAGTCCTTTTTAAACTTTCAGTTGTTTAGCATAAATTCGCGCGTAATTAAGATCAACACGAATTTAGAACCAAAATGCTCATTCATTCAAATAAAATCAAAAGTACATAGTACAAGTGGATAATGAATTGAGTCACCCAAATACATCAATACTGAGTCGCAAAATACAAAAACCATAATCAAAAGGTCTTCTTTATCTCGCGCTCTTGAAGCTCTTTCAATTCAATCTTAAACCTCTTCATCATCCTCTCCATGAGCTGAATGAAGTAACTGATAGAAGAAAGAGTGTCTTCATCAACATCTTCCACAGCCATCTCTAGCCTTAAAGGTAAGTCCTTGGCTATCTCATTACAAAACTTTATCAAGCTTGCAAATTTGTCACGATACATGGTAGCAGAAGGCTCAAGGAACTTAATGGTCTCCTCATAATCCTTCAAAACTTTATCCAATTGCTTTTTTTCATTCACCCATCCCATGCTCTAACTCTTCAAGGTCTGATGTTGGGTTTTCCAGTGTTCCACCAACTCCTTGCTAGTGGCCAACTCATCACACTTCTTCTGCCATGCTTCTGCACTGATTCCAGAGACGTTCCTTGCTTGCCATCCTTGGCGGTGCTCGCGTTCTAATTCCTCTTTAGATTTCCTTAGGAGCTCTTTCAATTCTTTGATCTGGGCTTCAAGCTTTACTCTTACCTCTTTCTTCTGTTTGGTGGCTAAATTCCACCAATGCTTCCATTCTTGTCCATTCCTCTTAGCTTCCTCTAATCGCTCGTGAAGAGATTCTAAACCACCATTGGCTTGGTCCAAGCACTCTAGGACTCGCTCTTTAAGATCCTCCTCTGCCTTGCTTTTCTTGTTACTTTCTTCCAGCAGCTCTTGTTTCTTATCAAACTTCCTCTTGAGAACCATGTTCTCGCAGTCGTTTTGTTCAACTGCGACTGTAGACCTTCATTTTCTTTCCCAAGTCTAGCTACCATGGCTCTTAGCTCTTCTACTTCCTCGAGAGAAACAGGCATAGGTTCGGGTGGAGGAGACCTTGGAGGAATAGAATCTGCTACAGAGAAAGGGAGCTTTACAACTTTGGCTCTTTCGGTAACCCATTGCCGATATGGAACATCACTTGCCTTTGATATCCTTGACCCTTTAGTGTGCACCTTCTCCCAAGATCTGATAATCCTACGGAGTAGAGACGGATCACTGGCTCCCATGTCATTCAAAACCATTTCTTCCAATTCTCCATCATTAGGCTTTCCAGGCATCGGGTGTCCAAGTTGTCGCAAGGCTAACATAGGATTGTAGTTAATGCAACCCTTGGAACCTATTAATGGCACATTTTGGAAACTCCCACAGCTGATAACAACTTCATGGACATTGAGCTTGTAACGATACCAAGGAATATCGTTGCTTGTTAGAGACACCAGGAATCGGGCCCACCCTTCACTGGACATCCTACTTATCTGATCATTGGATTTGAACACACATGCAATGAGCCAGTTATAAAGTAAAGGGAGACAACAAGTTAAAGTTGCACTCTTCTTTTCATGGCGAGTGTGCAAAGTGTGGAAAGTATCTGCCAAGAGAGGATTAACAAGATTTTGCTTTTCTTTCCAAACGGCCCAAAAGACACTGATAGCTGATGAGTCAATGAAGCCTTCATGATTAGGGAATAATACCAACCCATAAATGAGGAGGGCTAATATGTTTATCAATGCGTCCCAGTGACGTGCAATCAACCATTTCTCTGCTTCATTTTCTAAGAAAGTTCTCCAAAACCCAAGGAAATTTTCCTTCTTCTTCCAATTCCTTTCAGCATCGGATATGGAAATGTGTAGTGCAAGAGCCAACTCTTTCACATCAGGCTTTTGACTAATTCGATTGTATGCCAGTCTTCCTTTCATTGTGAAACCTAACAGTCTGTCATATTCCTCCAAAGTAGGAGTCAACTGGAAGTCTTGGAAAAGGAAGCTTCGGAGTGGAGGATCGTAAAACTGAGCTAAGGCTGTGATAGCTGGGATCTGGACATCTACAGTGAGAAGATCTAAAATGTGACCAAAACTCCCTTGCATTGTAGTTTTGAAGCAAGGGGGAACCTTTTCTAAGAGTCTTAGTATGTTGGTGACATCTTGCATCTTTGCCTTGAGTGGCAATGGTTTCCTCCTGTCTGAACTCATTACGACCTTTTCGTGCTAAACAAACTGCTTTGTTAATAGGACTCCCTGAAAACAAAACATATGAGTGTTATGATGATATGCAAATGCTCATGAATGCACAGAAAAGGTTTGGGATAAGGTAAACACCTCATAACTCCCTAATTGGTAGGCTTCTTAAAAGACGGTTCTACGACAATTTACCCTTAAACCCACTCACATGATAGTTTCTAGGTTTTTGGTAAAGGTTTCAGATTCACGGACCTTAGTCGTATCAACGTTATGCAATGGGCTAGCCATTTTACAACGAGAGTGATGAAAAGGTCTCTTCTGATTGGGGTTTTCATATTGGTTGGAGCAAGGAGATGTCTTTGAAGTCCAATATTACGCAACCACCGAAATAGAACTGGTTCTAAATGGGGACCTAGAGTCATGGACCCTTCATGAATCAGCGTTATGCAACAGGCTAGCTGTTTTATAACGATATCTATAAACAGGTCTACTCTAGAGGAGCCTTCATGTTAGTTGCTACAAAGAGCTTGCCCTCGTAGTCTAACACTACTAACTACCAAATCTAACCTTATGTTTTCTCTCTGCTTTTTCCAAAACTCGGGTGTAGAGCTTTATTCAAGATATTAGATACCCAAAGCCCACACATGAATATACAGAGATATATATGAATAAGCAATAAAGCAAGAGCAATAAAACATATAATCAAAGAAGGAAGAGAAACAAACAAAAGCTAAACACATATATGAAAACCTAACTAAACTAGGCTTGACTCACTTAGGGAAATTAAAGTCCCCAGCAGAGTCGCCATCTGTCGCACCTTGAAAAATGAGAACGACCTCGCGAAGCGCAATCGCACACCTGCGGGATGGACTTAACAGAGTTGCCACCGATCTTTATTTATTCCATAGAGGGAAAGGGAAAATATCGAATAAAACCCCTAAAAGAAAGGATAAGAAATGGTCATTGCAACCATTTTCTGAGTTCGGGAGTCGGTTACGCAAGGGGAAGGTATTAGCACCCCTCACGTCCGTTGTACTCAACGGGAACTATTTAGTTAAGGTTAAATGAGTGTTAGCTTAAGGTTTGTATCTAATCTTCTACTTAATGGGAAGGTAAATGATTATTGTTAAAGGAGAGAGAACCTAAAGAGGTTCGTTTAGTAGGGTGCTCGCCAAGACTTCGGAGTCTCGTGCCTACGTATCCTTATGAGGATGGAATCAGAGCAATCTTAGTTCACCTACCTAAGGTGAGGAACCATTGACTATGGTCAAAGTTCCAAGGGGAATGAGTATTCATGATCACGATACTCACATAGAGTTAAAGAACTCTCTAACTCTAAGTTATGATGGGATTGAATGGCTATGAGGCCAGAGGGAAAAGTGGGTATCCTATGACTTTGAGGTCAAGGGTTGAAGATGTTTTGGTTCCTTGATGAGAATCAAGATTTGTCCATAAAAATGGAGTTTTGAATATGATTGGATGTATTTTAAGAATGATGATCATCAAATGATCAAAGAGTTTATGCTAAAGTGCTAAACTCTAACACTCTCTATCATTCAAGATTAGTTCGAGAAAATTATTTGTTGGACAACGAACATTGATAAAGATCAATGGTTCAAAGAGTTGTGCTAGAGTGCTAGACTCTAACATCTCTTAGTCCAAATTGTTATTAAGTGTTTTAAGGATGAAAGAAAGAAAATGGTTGGCTACCTCAATGTGCTATACTTGAGACCAATCTTTCAAAGGGTTATGCTAGAATGCTAGATTCTAACAATCCTTTTCTTTCAAGGTTATTTCGGAAAAAGATTTGATGTACTTTGAAGTATTGATATCCTTAAAGAAGGATGGATTCTTGAAATGACGATTGACAAAGGTAAGAGGTGGCAAAAAAAAGTGAAAGGTGGCTCGCCAAGAATTAAGATCCTTGTGCCTACGTATTCTCATTGAAGAATGAGAAATCAGAGCGTCCGTAGTTCGGATTACTACGGGTTGTTGGTTGAGGTATATTAAGTGATTGGCGAACATTTGAGCAAATGTTCGAAGAGTTATGCTAGAGTGCAAGACTCTAACGACTCTTATTCATTCAAGTTGATAATCAAAAATATTTGATGGATAACGAACACTTGATGAAAATCAATTGTTCGAAGAGTTGTGCCAAGATGCTAGATCTTGACGGCTCTTATTCATCCATGTTATGATTAAGTTTGTTTTTAGGACAAAGAGCTTTTGATGATAAGAAAGCTCAAAAGGGTTACGCCAAGATGCTAGATCTTAACGGTCCTTGTTTGTTCAAGTTATGATATAAATGTTGTTCAATGGACAATGAACGTTTGATGAAAAATCAAATGTTCGAAGAGTTGTGCCAAGATGCTAGATCTTAACGGCTCTTATTCGTCCGAATTAAAATTAGATGTTTTTGAGGAGCGAAAGAATGAATGAATGGCTACCCCAAAGTGCGAGACTTAGGACCAATCGTTCGAGGTTTATGCTGGTATGCTTGATTCCAACAATCCTCTTCTTTCTTATTTTATTAGAAGAGTGCTTGATAAGACTTTAATCGTCCTAGTATTAATTCAAGAGAAATTTTGAAATTGGTTTTGAAGTTAACACCTTAATAAAATGACCATACCCAAAGTTGAGAAACACTTTCCAAATAAACCTCTCATGTGTCATAAAATACTCTAAGGAAAACTCCTAAAAGCTATCAAGAGACGTTGATCTCCAAAAAGAAGTTTAAGGTTTATTCATGTTTTATTTTTAGAAATAAATATGAAAATAAAAGTGAAAAGAAAATTGAATTAAGCTTTAAACATGTATTTTTGAATCTTGGTAATTTTCTATTAATAACAATTATTTTTACATGAGTAGACTTGAAATGGAAAGTAAAATAAAATATTTGAAACCAAAAAACAGGGGGGGGGGGGTGCGAAAGCAAGCTTATTATGAGCTAAACTGCTTTACAGCGCACATGGGCCTTCAAATGAGGTGTGATTAGCAAAACCAAGTCAGGCCCAAAGATTAAAACACTGGTGATCACATGGGTGGAAGCCTAACGAGACTCACCGTGTGCCCTAGCTCCATGGGACGTTGGATCCCCTACATCAGCGAAACAACGTACTAAACAGAGGGGTCCATGGTGACCCACTAATGCATTAGTACACCAGATTACCAGGGTGACCGTGAGATAATGATCAAATGGAGGCGACAGCAACACGTGTCACCGTCTGATGGTGCCACTCAAATCATCATGGAAACAAGTGTGAAAGCAGAAAAAGGAAAAAAAGGAACGTTCATTCATTTCTGTCTTCTTTCCCCTCAACGACCTCTTTTCTCTCAAAGTTTTAAACCTAAACTAAACTCACCACCGGAGAAGATGGGACGCGACGGGGACCGCCGTCTTCTCCGGCGAATCAACGATCGAACCAGAGGTTTCAATAAACCAAACCTTTTCAAGTTTCCTCCTTATTCCACATCCAAACCCTAACTCTAAAAAACAAATCCTAATCAAAACCCTAAATCCTAACCATTCCCAAATGGAATCTTAATCTGGAAATCCATAGAGAGCGAACCAAACAAACTCAGAAAAATAAATATTATGTTCAGCGATTAACAGATGGTGCAAGATTCAGGCAAATCGAATAGGATTTTAAAGAGGAACGTGAATGAATGATACCTCTTGAAGAAATCTCCAAACACGCTTCTGAAGATGTCCAGGTATTCCGCTCCAATTTCTCCTTTGCCCTTATGAACTTCTTTCTTCCATATGAAATGGGGTTTAGCTCCAAATTTCTAGAGCTTTGACGTAAAGCTCTGAAAACTTATGATTTAGGGAGCTTTTTTGATTAGGTTTAGGGATGAAAACTTTGGGAAATTGCTAGTTTTTCTGTTTGTTAGAAAGCTAGGACATTCGTCCTTGGTCCCCCTTCTTCAAAGATTCCTCTCCCTTTTATAGCTCAGACCTATCTTATTTTTGTGTGGAATTCAAACTTGGACTAATAATCTTGACTGTTGTGCTCTGTGATCCTCAATTGTTTATTTTCCAAATCAGTTATTGATGCTTTTTCTGATTAATTCTGTTGTGCTGGGTATTTCCTCATTCGTGAACTCTGCACCATTGCTTATCCACTGTATTGATTCCTCTGTTCTGAAATTTGCTGATGTTTTCTTTATTCATGTCACTGCCTTTTTGCACAGAAAAACTGCTTTTTACTTTCTTTCCTTTTTTATGATTTCTGAACCCTGTTCCTGCTCTGAATTATTTTTGCTATAGACTTTGTACAGTTGTGAACCTTGACTTTGTGGTGAAGTTTTTTTACATGGTTTTGGCTCTTTTGAACTTGGATGAATTAGTGGATTATGAACTGCTTTGTTTTGAATTTTGATTCTTTTGTGAATACTAGACAACTGTGATGCTGTAATGAGCTGTCCACTTCTTTCTGAATTTCCTGAGTTATTTTTGTCTTGAATCAAGTGTGTGTGGTACACCAGATTTGTGCAAACAGCTATGAAAAGTGATTTTGAAATGTGATGTAAATTTATTACATTAGGCCTGATTGATGAACATGTTGAGTGGCACATTTGAAATGGTTGAAATGAGTCTTGGAATTTATTGATGGATTTGGATGATTGAAGATTTGGATACGAAATGGTTTTATTATTCTGACAGAGTTGTATTCACAGCAGGTTTTGAGAGCTTGGTGAATTTAGGCAATGACTTAGTGTTATTTGAAAATGTGAATGTATGTGATAGGCTTGAATTGCTTTATCTGTGTTTTGATGCAGTCATGAGTTTGAAATACTTGAGCTTGATTGAGTTGGTCTATGATAAATTTGGAATGGATTTTAGATGTTCTTTTTTGAATTTGAAATTGGTTTGGAATTATGTGATATGGTTTGATATGGATGTAGGGTTTGGATTGGAGGTTATCTGTGAGGCACGATTTTAAATCGAACTTGTGAACTTTGTGTTTGTGACAAACTCTTTTACCATCATTTATTTTTCTTCATGTGACCAGGATGAGGGGGGCTTGGAACTTTGGCAGTAAGCTTTGGAATTGTGGACGGTTGCTTCTTGGGAAGGGACTGGACGACAATGATGAGTGGAGGCTATCACAACTTAAAACTTGTTTTCCCTTTTGAATTATTCCTTAAGAGTTTCTTGAACTTCAAGTTAATGTAAATTAGTGCTCATTGTAATTTTAGTCCATGTACCTATGTGACAATTTATGACTCCAATCTTTGGACCATTGTAACACTTTTACATCCTTGCCAGAAACATGAATTTATGATGACTTGCATTATAACCTCTGTACATTTCAAGAACAACTTAAATCAATGAATTCATGTGTGGCACATTCTAACCGTACCACCAGTATTTCCTTTAAAGCAAAAATTTTGATATAACTTGGAAAACGGTTCGAACTAACTTGTCCACTTTGTGAAATGATAGTCCATGACCCAAGGCTAATTCCTCCTCCTTAAAACAGCATCGTAAAGAATTATAGAACCAATTGGAGGATTGATTGAACCATAGTTTTATTATCACCTTAAAACAAAAGAGGATCATGACCTGCTACTCTTCTTGATCTTCACATTAAGATTGGAGCTTGTATTACAAAAACTTGTTGGTCCTAAACCAGCATTGGCATCATTTCACCTCTTAATTCTTAGCAGTTCAAAGCTGGACAAAAACTCGGAGAGTAAGCTTAAAGTGAGAAAGGATGAACTCAAGTGATTGTTCTCTCAAGTCTTGACTTAAACCAAACCTCCACTTTCCTAAATCACGAAACCATAGTGCTGGAAGAAATTGATTAGTTCAAAATATGTATGAATGACCTATAATGATTATGACATCTAAGAGGTAAAATTTGGGGTATGACACATGTGCATTGTATGAGTCGCATTCCGTGTTGCATATTTGAGTTGTTGTGATGATATATTCGTTGATGTTTTATGTTGTGGACTTGTTGTGACAGGTACTGTCTGAAAGCTGTGAAATAGTTGTTATTTCATGTTGAGGATTTTGTTGTTATAACTGATGTTTGAAAGTTGTGAAGTGGTGGCTTTATATGATCTGATCTAACGTATTGTTTATCATACACTTTGTTATATTGTTAGAGATCTCACCCCTTCTGCTGATATTCCCCTACCATGGGAAATGGGCAGGTACTCAAGAATAGAAGTGGCAGTTCGGAATAGCTTTTTGGAGTCCTTATGTTGCTTTATTGCAAGTCAAGAGGGTCTTGCTCTGATACGTAACACTCGGGGGGATGAACGATCGTTGTTTTATAGTTGTTATATTTCAGTTGTTGAATTATAAGTTGATGTCATTGATTACTTGTTATGTTGCAGTTGTTTTCAGATGAACAAAAGATGTTATGTCATTTGAGTTAAAAAGTATGATTCTGCTCTTTAGTTAATAAAAGTTGTTTTATTTTAAAGACTGATTTTGTTGTTATCGGTTCATCCGAGTTAAAGTGTTATGTATCTGATTAACATGCGATAATATGAAGTCGTTTTTTTGTTGAAAGTGTAGCATCTCATTTGTATGTTGAAATTTTGAAACTCTGATTTTATAATTATCCGCCGGGTAGAAATGGGGTGTTACAACCCATGCCATTTTGTGTTTTCTCACACTTTTGCTATTTTTTCCCAATATTTTCATGTTTTATTAATTAATTGGAAAATTAATAACTCTTTCAATTTTAATTATTTTTTATTGGTTCTTTTTGTAAAAAATCACAAAAATGTTGAAATATTTTATTCCATAAAAAAATTAAGTTTATATTATTTATTTAATATAATTAGTATTTTTGTGAATAAATTCCTTTTTTAATGTTTTTAAACATTTTAAAAGTGAATATTTACTTTGAAAATCAAAACCAAGTGAGTTTTAATTCATCTTGTGATTAATCCCTCATTTCTCAAACCTTAAACAAAAATCACAAATGGTTTATTCAAACTTATTTGGTATTTTATTTGATTTTCTTTAAATATTTACTTTTAAAGAATAACAAATTAGGGTTTCTTTGATTTTCATCCTCATCAAACAATTTCAAACACTTGGGCCTCTAATAGAGTGTAAGACCCAATCCTTTGTAAATACAAACCTATTTTTGGGCCTCAATTATTGTATAAGTCCCGTTGTATTTCAAAAAGTTCGACACGATCATCGTCCGTTGAAAAACAAACCCTGGGCCTCTCCTCGAGCTATAAGACCCATTCAAAATCTTTTGGGCCTCTATTAGAGTGTAAGACCCAACCCCCTTTGAAAACCAAACCATTTTGGGCCTCAATTCATTGTATAAGACCCACCGCGTTTTCAAAAATCTCGGCGCGATCGCCATTTTCAAACAAATGACCCTGGGCCTCTCCTTGAGATGTAAGCCCCACCACTTGTACAAAAATAAATCTCTTGGGCCTCTATTAGAGTGCAAGACCCAATCCCATTTTAACCAAAACTTTTTGAGCCTCAGACATTGTATAAGTCCCCTTGCGTTAAAACAAAACCTCGGCGCGATCGCCAATAAAAAATCCAATCATCTGGGCCTACCCTCGTGTTGTAAGCCCCATTATTTTTCTTTAAACACTTGGGCCTCTTGAGAGAGTGTAAGACCCATCCCCTTGTACAGAAAACCTTTCTTGGGCCTCAGTCACTTGTATAAGTCCCTCTGTACAAAACGACAGTGCGATCACCGATAAACCTTGGGCCTCTCCTTGAGCTGTAAGCCCCAACATCTTTTCAAAATACTTTCTCCTTTAAATTCGAATATACTGTTGTTTTCAATCTTTCTTTGTTGAAAAACTAACCAAACATCATGGAAGCTCTACAACCGAGTAAGTGTTTATATGCTTTCTTTATCCGCTTTTATATACATATAACTGTATTGTGGGACTGTTTCACTGTAAGTCTTCTTTCATAAACTCATATCAACTGTGTAATACTAGTATAGATATTTAGAGTTTCCCTGGCAACTACGTCTAGCACTAAGCCCTATTGATCACTCTTAAATAGACAAAACTAGATCCCCATAGGATTACCAGACACAGTCTTCCCTCCTCTTGGGGTTAAATAATATGGAGATGTGAAAGGCAGATTCTTTTTGAACCCTTTCTCAGAATGTCACCTTTAGAAGTTGTCAAAGAAACTCTACTCCCCAGAGATGATCTTTTCTCCGTGAATGGCATCTCTTGAATTTCTTCCAAATTCTCGAACTTTCCTGGCTTGATCCATTCTCGGTGAATGGCATGTCTTGAACTTCTTGGGGTTTGGGGACCCACAGGCTTCCTAAAAGCATCCCCGCCTCCTCTTGGGCGTTGTACAAGGACCCTACGGCTTCTTAGAAGTATTCACAACCTCTTCTTAGGCTTCATATAAGGATTCTTCCTTCGGGAAGAGAGCCTCCTCTTGGGCTTCGTACAAATTGTCCCTCGGCTTCTTAAAAGTTTCCAGCCTCCTCTTGGGCTTCGTACAAATTGTCCCGACGACCTCCTAGAGATATAGGAACAGAAATTAGTCATCTTAATAGAATAGTCTTTCAAAGAGTCTAGATCTTTCTACCGCGAACGTGCTACTACTGTTTCTTTAAGCATAGTATAAAAGATAAAACTCTAGACTTGGATAGTCTAATCTCATTGAGTCTCGAAGGCATTCTCAAGTAGGGCAAAACACTAGTAGACTCGGACAGTCTCCAATACCCTCTGGATTCCCCATTTCCTTAAATAACAGGAAATAACCCTGATCCTCTGATCAATCCCAAAGCATAGCCTTACCTTTAATCAGTCTCTTTATAAGAACTGATTTTCTCTTTTAACCAACCTACTAGACCCGTCACTCAACTGAAACAGCAATCCTTTTAGCCTCCATCCCGGGCTTCGTACAAGATACTAAAAGACTATCTGGTTGAGTCAAACACGTTTAGCATCAAAACTGTGCCTTGTTCACAGGATACAAACATCAACAACTTTTTTCATCTAATTGATGTAAGCAGCAAGCCTCTAGATTATTTACATCCACGCCACTGTCCCTCTTTTAGCAAGAGAAATTCCTGAGGAAAGATAGCATTGCTCTACACTGAGTTAAAGTCTTCTCCTTCAGGTTAAAACCCCCTATAAAGGAAATTATGGCATTGCTAGGATTCACATATCCCGGTTAAAGTAATCCTCCTTTATAGTCAGTCACCCAACAGTTGTGACAAACAGACCCCCTTTAGAGATGACAAATTCTCTCTAAAGACAACACCTTTTTAGCTTCACATCTTGGGCTTCGAACAAGATACAAATAGACCCTTCAGCTTCACATCTTGGGCTTTGAACAAGATATAAACCGCCTTTTCAGCTTCACGTCTTGGGCTTTGAACAAGACACCAAAACACCATTTCCTCCCATAGAATAGGAGGAACTACGATCGCTCTGATTTCCCTGTTTCGGTAAACGGGAATACATAGGGATAAGATTGAGAGAAAAATCTTAGCGAGCACAGTAATCCAAAACCCAAATCCCGTACCCTCACATATCAATCGAAAAGCATCAGTCTTAAACTCCCACCAATCGCCCGGGCACTATTTTAATAAAATAACCTAAGAGAGACCCACAATCTTTGTAGCATCTGTAAACCAACAGTCATCTGTTCAAACTCAGTTTGCAAGCAGGGTTATTTGGAGACATCTATTTCCCTTCCTTTATCAGCTTCAATAGGATAAAAAATGAATCGAGCTGTAGTACCCCAAAGCGATAGTGCTTCGCAACCATGCAAAAATTCGCGCTACACTCGTGCCTACGTATCATACATTCAAAAGAACGCAGAATCAGAGCTTCCGTAGTTCGGGGTACTAAGACGGAGAAGGAAAAGGAAAATGGTGTCAAAACCAAGAGCAAAAGAAAGTAGGAAATTCCACTGGGGATTCCAAAGAAATGGTGTCAAAACCAAGAAAGAAGAGTATTCCACTGAGGAGTAAGAGACTAAAGTGACTGTGCAAGAAACAATAGAGAAATGGTGTCAAAACCAAGAGAATAAAAGATAGAGAAAGATCCTCTGGGGATGCAAAAGAAATGGTGTCATAACCAAGAAAGGAGTGTAAAGGAAAGACAGTGATTGTACTGAGAGTAAAGTGCAATAGTGGTGTTGAAACCAAGAAGATAAAGGGGCAAAAAGAATAAAGAAACTCCACTGGGGAGTAAGAGAACAAAGAAACCGTGACTAAGAATCAGAAGGTAGCGACCCTACTGAGGAAACAAACAAAGGAATGGTGTTAAAACTAAGAGAAAAAGGACTCTGTATGTTAACTGACTGGCAGTGGTTAACCGAAGGAAGAGATTAAGATTCTGTGGGGAAAATAAGTTTTAATAGATAAGAATTATGATCAACCAAAGAACGGGTGTAGGATCGAGCGAAGGTCGTGACCCCTAAAGAACGGGTGTAGGACCGAGCAAAGTTCGTGACCCAAAGGACGGGTGTAGGACCGAGCAAAGGTCGTGACCCAAAGGACGGGTGTAGGACCGAACAAAGGTCGTGACCCAAAGGACAAGTGTGGGACCGAGCGAAGGTCGTGACCCAAAGGACGGGTGTAGGACCGAGCGAAGGTCGTGACCCAAAGGACGAGTGTGGGACCAAGCGAAGGTCGTGACCCAAAGGACGGGTGTAGGACCGAGCAAAGGTCGTGACCCAAAAGGACGGGTGTAGGACCGAGCAAAGGTCGTGACCTAGAAGGACGGGTGTAGGACCGACCAAAGGTCGTAACCCAAAAGGACGAGTGTAGGACCTAGCAAAGGTCGTGACCCAAAAGGACGGGTGTAAGACAGAGCAAAGGTCGTGACCCAAAGAACGGGTGTAGGACTGAGCGAAGATCGTGACCCAAAGGACGGGTGTAGGACCGAGCAAAGGTCGTGACCTAAAGAACGGGTGTAGGACCGAGCGAAGGTCGTGACCCAAAGGAATTCGGTACACTGACTGAACAAACAGTACCTGACCGAAGAAAGGGTATTCGAACCAAAGAAAGGTTACTAACCCAAAGATATAAGTATTCGAACCAAGAGGAGGTTGCCAACTGCTGGGGATTTGGTGTTTACAGACGGACTGCAACTAACCGAAAGAAACGAGTGATTAACCAAGAAAAGGTGATTAACTCGAAAAAGGGTTTAGTATTTTAACAGACGGACTGTGGTTAACTGAAGAAAAGGGTGATTAACCAAGAATAGGTGATTAACCCAAAAGGAAACTCAGTGTTTTAACAGACGGACTGTGATTAACTGAAGAGGCGGGTGATTAACCAAGAGAAGGTGATTAACCCAAGAGGAACTCAGTGTTTTAACAGACGGACTATGGTTAACTGAGAAGGAGTGCAAATTGGTGTTTTAATTGACAAGCAATGGTTAACTAATCAAAGGGAGAAGAACCAAGAGAAGGTTGCGAACTCCGCAAGAGTTTCGGTGTTTAACAGGAAAATTGTGTTTAACCGAAGAAAGAGCTCAATTGTAGATGCATAGAGCATTGGTTTTAATAGTATGACTGTGATCAACCAAAGGAAGAATGATTACAACTCTCAAGGGGAATCAGCAAAAGAAGTGACTAGCCACGAGAAAATGTAATTGTAACCCTTTTTGAAGAGAACAAGGGAAAGGTATTGAATAAGGGCAAGAGGTTGACCCTCTGAAGATTGCTAATGATCTTGAACCAAGGGAATGGTGATAGATTAAAAGACTGATTGAAATAGATAAGAGTGATCGAGGATCTACTCGACTGAGGAAGAAGATACGCTACCGCCTGGGGATAGAGGTGACTAAGCCAGGCACAGGGTCATTCGTCCCTTACCTGAAGTGGTCAGAATGAGAGTAGGAATTCTCCCTTCTCATTCCTTCTCTAACACACAGGGTGTAGTGCAGAAGTTAAAACTGACGGCGTAACAGCTACTAGTTGTACATTGCTCCAGTGTGTTGTAAAGTGGACAGCGTAACAGCTACAGTTTGTACAGCGCTCCAATGTCGTGCGTCATGCGTCGTGCTAACTCCAACTCCGCGGGGAATCAAGAAAGAGAAGCTCTAAAGAGATCCTAGAGAGAGGGAAAGAGAGGATCAACTAATCGAAACATGGTTTCGATCAATTAATCAAAGGGAAATGCTATGCTAACATTTTTCCAAAGAGAATGGAAAACCATTAAAGCAAAAGGTGTAAATTATTGATTATGCAAGATTAAGTTCATACATTAAGAATAAACTTAATGCAAAGCAAAGAGAGGGAGTGCAAAACAGTACCACATGACATTGAAAATATAACACAAATCATGTATCATGTAGCTAAAGAAAGTGCAAGAATTAGCATGTTCAAAAAAAAATCAAGAACACACATAATTGCAAGAATTGATAAATCAATCATTGAATTAATGTAAATATGCTTTAAACAGAGGTTAACAACATTAAAAACATCCATAAATATGAAGCATATCAATCCATGGAAGTTAGAATGAGAAAGCATGGCAAACACACTTGAAAAAGCATGAAAATGGCACTCTGGCTCAGTGTTAATCGATTAACATAATTGCACCGTAAAGTGTTAATCGATTAACACATGAAAAACAGCAAAGTTTACACTGGTTAATCTATTAACATAATTACACTGCAAAAGTGTTAATCGATTAACACTACTGCAAAGGCAAAAAAACAGTTTTAAAAAGTGCTTTTATTCAACTTATTGATTGTGAAATCATTCCAATGCTAGGGCAAATAATTATGCACGAACAAAGAAGTTTAGAACCAGCAAATGATCAACAATAAAATCAAATAAATTAACAAGATTATGGATCAAATAATGACATGGCAAATTAAACTGAAAAATGATCGAAACTTGCAAAAGTGAACGAAACGATAAATTAAGTGAGAATCGACCAACCTACAAGCCGAAGATTTAGCTTGGTGATTGTTGTGCTTGAAATATGATGAAGAGAAATGAAGAAAACCAGAGAAAATCTGAGACTCCTACACTTGCACTTTTAACCGTAGCGAAACCGAGCAAAATGCGATACAAGCTCCGAAATCGAATTTGCACCGTAGGATCTTGAAGCAAACACTTGAGATGAATTCAAAAGCCAATAGAACTCCCAAAACTCAAGAATAATTGTAAAATGATGAAGATAATCAAAGAAAACTAGAGGAATCTTCAATTGCACTTCGAATCGTTGCGAAACCGAGCAAACTTCGACGAAAACTCCAAAATGAGAATTATCACCGAAGAAACTTGAAGTGATCACTTGAGATGAATCCAAAAGCTACTGAAGCTCTACAAAATCCAGTAGAATGGAGAGATGATGAAGGTTAAGCTCAAGAATAAGCACTTTCAAGGTGAAAATAGCTTCTCTTCAATGGTGAATTAAGAGCTTTTGTAAGGTTTTGGAATAGAATTGAGATGAAGATGAAGAAGTTGTAGGAACTTTGGAGAGAAATGTGCGAGAATTGAGAGTGAAGAAAGTGTGAATTTGTGTGAATGATTATGGAGGATTTGTGAAATGAGTGAAGCTTTGTTTATATAGACTTTAGGTATGGAGTGTGAGAGCTTTGGAGCTAGCTTTGGACTTTGGTTTGGACCTAGCTTTGGGTTTGGAACTAGGCTAGGAGTTAGTTACACTTGACTCACCGAGTCAAGGTAGTTAACTCAGTTAGTTAGGATCAACTCGGTAACAATCCCAATGTGAACTTCAACATTCAAAGGTGGAGATGCTTGGAAAACAAGGAATATGGTGCACTTATTTGGAAATAATGCATTGGAACAAATGTAGGTGAATTCTTGAAGGTTCCAGAATGTTCCACATGTTACTAGACCATTGTAGAATCTCAAAATATGGAGGGAAAGTTGCTGTCTTGAAAAAACAGCAAATTATGCAAAATTTGCACGAGTTAATCGATTAACATAATTGCACTGCAGAGTGTTAATCGATTAACACATAAAAAACAGCAAATTTCCACTGGTTAATCTATTAACATAATTGCACTGCAAAATGGTTAATCTATTAACTAGGCCAAAAATGCCCAATTTTGCCTGAAAATGGTGTTGTGGCCACGATTTCGATTTTCCACCTCTTTTTTGGATAGATATGCATAGAAACCCTTGTTTTGTGCTTGTTTTGATAATGTGATCATCTTATGATGATGCGATTAATCGGGCTTGAAAACCTGAACAATCCTGCAACCAAAATCATAAATAAAAAGTGCGAATGCATATGCTAGTGATGCGAATGTACATGCTTATGAAAAGACAAAGAAAAGGGATGTCAAATTTCGGGTTACGACAAGCGGGAGCTTTCAAAAATTGGGCTAGAATGAATTCAACCTTTTCTTCACCAACTGAAAAGTTAGCTTTCTTTTCTTAACATCAATGATCGCTCCGGCCGTAGCTAAAAAGGGTCTTCCTAAAATAATAGGAATGTTGGAATCCTCTTTTATATCCATTACCACAAAATCAGTAGGAATGTAGAATTGTCCTATACGAACATGCATGTTCTTTAGTTTAGGAGGCATGTTACACAAGGTATCGAGAAACTACATGGGTCTTTCAGTTTAGGAGGCATGTTATTCTCGATGATATCACTACACTCGGTAGTGAGCATAACGATCTCGTTATCCTCGAGCTTCTTATTATTAGACAGGATCTCTTTAAGGAATTTGGCATATGAAGGCATTTGTGTTATGGCTTCTGTGAAAGATATAGTAATATTGAGTTGTTTCAGAAGCTCCATAAACTTTTTGAATTGTCCTTCGTTTTAGGCTTAGCGAACCTTTGTGGATAAGGTATTGGTGGTTTATATGGTGGTGGAGGCACATAAGGTGTTTCTTTCTCTACGGCCTCTTCACTTTTATCTTCCTTTACCAGGATTCTGATACATGGCGGGGTTTTGAAGTCTTGGATCCACTGGTTCATCTAGTTCTGTTCCGCTTCGCAATTTAATAGCATTAGCATGTCCTTTTAGGTTTGGTTGCGGTTGTCCAGGAAATGTTCCCGCAGGGGCTGCTACTATTGCTTGTTGTTGGGCTACATGAGAGATTTGAGTTTCTAACATTTTGTTATAGGTAGTCATGGCGTCAAGCTTAGTTGCCATATGCTTTAATAATTCATTTGTGTGCACATTTTGGTTGGCAAACTCTTTGTTTTGTTGGGTTTGGGTTGTGATGAAATTTTCTAATAAAACCTCAACGTTTGACTTTCTTGGTGCTTGAGGGGCAGCGACTGCTCCCTTCTGATATCCTGGAGGAACTGCAGGGGCTTGAGTTGGGGCAAATAAAGCGTTATTGTTCTTGTATGATAAATTTGGGTGATTCCTCCAACCAGGATTGTATGTGTTTGAGTACGGGTTTCCTTGGGCGTAATTCACTTGGTCGGTAGGAATACCGGCTAGTAAATGACATTCAACATTACTATGTCCAGGGGTTTTACACAATTCACAATTCGGTGTCACAGCGGTCACGGTGGCTGCTGGAGCTACAATCAAGCTTTATATCTTTTGAGTAAGCACATCCACTTTAGCACTGACACGGTCCAAAGTGTTAACTTCGTACATTCCGTTCTTTGTAGCAGGTTTTTCTGTTGGAGTTCTCTCACCTCCCCATTGGAAGTGGTTTTGAGCCATATTTTCAATGAGTTGATAAGCGTCTTCATATGGCTTGTCCATTAGAGCGCCACCAGCTGCAACATTCAGATTCAGCTTTGTGTTGTAAAGAAGACCATTATAGAAAGTATGGATTATCAACCATTATTCAAGTCCATGGTGCGGGCATAGCCTTAGCATGTCCTTGTATCTTTCCTAAGCATCGAAAAGAGATTCATTGTCTTTTTGCCTAAATTCGTTAATTTGGGCTCTTAGCATAGCAGTTTTGTTCGGCAGAAAATATCGGGCTAAAAAGACTTTCTTCAACTCGTCTCACGTAGTGATAGAGTTGGATGGTAGAGACTGGAGCCAAGCTCTAGCTCTATCTCTTAAAGAGAAAGGAAAAAGACGTAGTCGTATGGCTTCGTTACTAACACCATTTGCTTTTACGGTATCAATATATTGCACAAACATCGATAAATGAAGGTTCGGGTCATCCGTGGAACTTCCAGAAAATCGGTTCTGTTGAACGGCTTGTAACAACGAAGGTTTTATCTCAAAATCATTTCGATTAATGGCAGCAGCAGCAATGCTGTTATGCGGTTCATCTTGTGATGGGACAGCGTAATCCTTAAGAGGACGATTTTGTGGGTTCTCAACCATGGGTATTGGTAATTCTGGGTAAGAAATTTCAGGTTCAGGAATATTATACTTAATTCGGAATTTGTTAATTCGGCATCTTAGATTAATAAAACGCTCGATATCGTCTATCGGTTGCTCAAGCTTGTTGCCTCTAGAACGAGTGTTTGGCATACAATCGACGAATTAGAGAAAAAAGAATTTTTTTGGTGCCTTAGTCTATATTGCGCAACAATGGATTCATAATATTGACTAAATCAGCCTTCCCCGACAACGGCGCCAAAAACTTGATGCGTGTCAAGGGCACTAACGTGACCGTCGAACTAAGACTGCAAGTATACAGCTGTTCACGTAGTTTTAAATAAGGATGTCGAACCCACAGGGAAGGGATAATCAAACTAATGCAATCAATAGTTGTAGTGTAAGGTTAAGGATTTACGGAAATTAAACGGAAAGGAAAATTTACTAATTCTAAAGGTTTTAGGAAATAATAATAAAATCGAGTCCGGAATATGGATTCCGCGTACCCGAGGGACTTGTAAAAGTCGGGTGCTAATTACGATTGCACTTTGTTCCGTAGGAAGTACTAACTTAAAGACTTTGTCTCACACTCTCACGCTATCGATAAGAACCACACCTAACAACCACAGGATTTTGCTCTCGCTCACCCATTTTAATTGAAAAGTGTATTTTGGAAGTTAATGAAATCCTAAACTATGCCTAAAGCGTTCTCGCTGTTTTTAGGATCGGTTCCTAGTTTCTACTATCCGTTCTTTCCTCACACTCTCGCGCTATCGGTCCAAACTTAGTATATTCCCCACTTTTGTGTCAGAATAATAAAACATGAAAAATAGAAACAAAGACCAAAACTAGCATGCATTCAATTAAAATCGCACCTATATTTTCTACGGAGTCCCGTCGATAATGACGGTCTTCACACACCGAACTCAAGCAAATTTAGCAACACATATTGGTTTTAATTATAAACATAGTTATGATAATTAACATGGAAAAATACATAGCATACAAGACAAGAATATTAAATTGCAGAATAAAAGTAAACAAAAGTAAATAACCTATAAAAGAAAATACAGAATTTGAATTGCAGAAAGAAAATGCCGGAAGGCTTGTTCGAAATCAAAATACAGCACCGAATGTAAATTACAAGCAAATTGTGACAATTCCTCGATGTGAGTAATTGTCGCTCTTAAAGTAAATATACGCCTAAATGGAATATGACAGAGCTTGCGCATCTAAAATCGGGTATATAAAACTTGAATGGAAGGTCCTATATATAGATAAATATCCCAAATGTAACTGCCAATTCGTGTAAAAGAAGCAGAGGGAAAATAAGGTGGAGAAAACTGCCCAGAGCAGTTACAGTTTTTAAATTCTGCAACTGCGCTGTCATGGCGAGCGCCACTAGGCCATGGAGAACGCCATGGTCCTGGCCCTTTTAAATACGTGGCAGCCTTGCTCATGGCGAACGCCATCCGATGATGGCGAACTCCATATCAGTAGAATGGTAAATTCTTCTCTTCTTTGATGGATTTTCCTCGTCTTTCATTCTTTTTCGATCCTTTGCCCGATTTCGCCACAGATGAAGTTGTCATCTGCAAAACACATAAAACACAATCAAATACAAATAAAACTCGAATAAAAACGAAAAAACATATGCTTAATGAGCCCAAAAGTACGATACGATTTCTCGTTATCACACGGCGGCTAGAAGTTGAATTAATATGTTGATATTTTGATTGGGTGACAATTACTCGAAGCTTAAGAAAGATTCCTCGGGCTCAAGTAATCGGGAAAGCGAGTCAAAGAATCGACTCTCTCTTTTTCACCCTTAATTATGAAAGAGTTTTAATATGGTTAGAGTATGTTAAATAGATGACGATTACTCGAAGCTTGTAGCGAGCGATTTTGGACGCGGTTCTTAAGCGCTGGTCGCTCTCTGCGGTTGGGCTTACTACAGGTCGATTCATTTTTTATCCTATTGTGAGTTGATTAAGGAAGGGAAATAGATGTCTCCAATTAACCCTGCTTTGCATACTGAGTTTAAACAGCGGTCTGTTAGGTTACGAATGCTATCAATGTGGGGGGGCCTTTGTACTGGTTATTTGTATTTTCGCCAATACGGTTTTCTCTCTTTCTAGGATTTTCTGGCGGGGAACAAGGATTTAAGATGTTAGGACTGATGCTTTTGATAGATACATGAGAGTATGGGATTTTGGGTTTTTGTTTAGTGTGCTCGCTAAGATTTTTCTTTCAATCTTATGCCTACGTATTCCCCTTTACCGAAACAGGGAAATCAGAGCATTCGTAGTTCCTCCTATTCTATGGGAGGAAATGGTATTTGGTGTCTTGTTCAAAGCCAAAGACGTGAAGCGAAAGGTGGTTTGTATCTTATTCAAAGCCCAAGATGTGAAGCTGAAAGGGTGTTGACTTTAGAGAGAATTTGTCATCTCTAAAGAGGTCTGTTTGTCACAATTATTGGGTGAATGGTTATAAAGGGAGGATTACTTTAATCGGGATACGCGGATCCTAGCAATGCCATAATTTCCTTTATAGGGGTTTTAACCTGAAGGAGAAGACTTTAACTCAGTGTAGAGCAATGCCATCTTTCCTTAGGAATTTCTCATGCTAAAAGAGGGACAGTGGCATGGATGTAGATGATCTAGAGGCTTGCCTCTTACAGCGATTAGATGAAGGGGCTGTTGATGTTTGTATACAGTGAACGAGGCACAACTTTGATGCTAAAAGGTTAATTGGATTAACCAGTGGTTTTCTTATATAAAGCCTAAGAGGAGGCTATTATGTGTCTCGTACAAAGCCCGAGAGAGAGGCTAAAAGGTTTTTGACCCGACGATGGAGTCTTTTGGTATCTCGTACGAAGCCCGAGATGGAGGCTATTTGACTCAACAAGAGAGTTTTTTGTATCTCGTACGAAGCCCGAGATGGAGGTTGTTGTTTGTTTGGCTCAATAAGAACCTTTTTGTATCTCGTATAAAGCCCGAGATGGAGGCAAAAGGGTGATTGACTCAACGAGGGAGTCTCTTAGGTGTCTCGTACAAAGCCCGAGAGAGAGGCTAAACATTGTTTGACTACGCTGGGGAGAATCATTTGTACAAATCCCAAGAGGAGGCTACGGTGACTGTTTCAGTTGAGTGACAGGTCCAGTATGCTGATTTTGAAAGAGAAAATCAGTTCTTATATGAGCAACACTGTACTCATGGATTTGATTTAAGGATCCGGGTTATTCCCGTTCTTTGAGGAAACGGGAAATCCAAAGGGTATTGAGACTATCCGAGTCTACGGGTTTTCTTCCTATTTTTGAAGGGGTCACTTGAGAATGTCTTTGAGACTCAAGGATATTAGACTGTCCGTGTCTAGAGTTTCATCTTTTGTACTATGCTTTGAGAAACAGTAGTAGACTCTTTGAAAGGACTGTTCTATGTAGATGATTAAGTTCTGTTCCTATACCTCTAGGAGGTCGTCGGGATAATTTGTACGAAGCCCAAGAGGAGGCTGGAAACATTTAAGAAGCCGATCGGTCCTTGTACTAAGCCCAAGAGGAGGCTATCATTCCCGGAGGAAGAGATCATTATACGAAGCCTAAGAGGAGGCTGTGAAAACTTCTAAGAAGCCGTAGGGTCCTTGTACTAAGTCCAAGAGGAGGCGGGGTTACTTTTAGGAAGCCCGTGGGTCCTTGTATAATGCCCAAGAGAAGGCCGATGCTTTTAAGAAGCAGATGGGTCCCCAAACCCCGAGAAGTTCAAGACATGCCATTCACCGAGAATAGATCATGCCAGGAAAGTTCGAGAATTTGGAAGAAAGTCAAGAGATGCCATTCACGGAGAAAAGATCATCTCTGGGGAGTAGAGTTCCTTGACAAGTGCTTTTAAGAAGCCTGTGGGTCCCCAAACCCCGAGAAGTTCAAGACATGCCATTCACCGAGAATAGATCAAGCCAGGAAAGTTCGAGAATTTGGAAGAAACTCAAGAGATGCCATTCACGGAGAAAAGATCATCTCTGGGGAGTAGAGTTCCTTGACAAGTGCTTTTAAGATGCCTGTGGGTCCCCAAACCCCGAGAAGTTCAAGACATGCCATTCACCGAGAATAGATCAAGCCAGGAAAGTTCGAGAATTTGGAAGAAACTCAAGAGATGCCATTCACGGAGAAAAGATCATCTCTGGGGAATAGAGTTTCTTGACAACTTCTATGAGTGACAGTCTATGAAAGGGTTCACAGATAATGCTGCCTTTCATATCTCCATATTGTTTAACCCCAAGAGGAGGGAAGACTGTGTTTGGTAATCCTATGGGGATCTAGTTTAGACTATTTCTAAGAGTGATCAACGGGCTTAATGCTAGACGTAGTTGTCGGGGAAACTCTAAGTATCTATACTATTATTACACAGTTGATATGAGTTTATGAAAGAAGACTTACAGCGAAACAGCCCCATAATACAGTTATATGTATATGAAAGCGGTAAATGAAAGCAATAACCACTTACTCGGTTGTAGAGCTTCCATGCTGTTTGGTTAGTTGATCAACAAAGAAAGATTGAAAGCAACAGTATATTCAAAATCAAAGGAGAAAGTGCTTTGAAAAAGAAAGATTTGGGGCTTACAGCTCAAGGAGAGACCCAGGGTTTTATCAGTGAGCGCACTGTTTGAATTTGTACAGAGGGACTTATACAAGTGACTGAGGGCCAAAAAGGTTTCTGTACAAAGGGATGGGTCTTACACTTTCTCAAGAGGCCCAAAAGGTTTAAAGAAAAAGAGTGGGGCTTATAACACGAGGGTAGGCCCAGATGATTTTTCGTTTAAAATGGCGATCGCACCGAGATTTTCTTTTAACGCAAAGGAGCTTATACAATAAGTGAGGCCCAAAATGTTTTGGTTAAAAGGGGGTTGGGTCTTACACTCTATTAGAGGCCCAAAAAGTTTTGAATGGGTCTTATAACTCAAGGAGAGGCCCAGGGTTATTTTTAAAAGGCGACGATCGCGCCGTTTGTTTTTGACGGTATCGGGACTTATACAATACACTGAGGCCCAAAAATGATTTGGTCAAAAAAGGATTGGGTCTTACACTTTATTAGAGGCCCAAAATGTTTTGAAAATGATTTATGAGGGTTGAATTAATCCAAAAACCCTAATTTGTTTTCAAAAATGTATTTAATTGAATAAAAATTCAATTAAAATGATCAAAATTGTTTAACAAAGGAAAAACAAATTATGATCTTGGATTAATGCTTCAGAAATTAAGTATTGACCTACAAAATAATTAGAAAGCATTAAAAGTTGCAAAATCAATGTGGAAAAAATATTTAAAATGTCAAAAACAATTAAAATATTAATTCTTTGCAAAAATATCAATTATATGAAATAAACAATATTTTTGGGATTTTTTGATAAAATAAAATATTTTAACATTTTTGTGAATTATTAAAAAAAGAATCAACTCAAAATCATTAAAACTCAGAGAGAAATTAAAATTTGAATCAATTAAACAAAAATCACAAAATTCAAATATTCAAATTTCTGAAAATGGCGCCAAGAACACACCAAGAACACGCGCGTGTTCTGAGTTTCCCAGATTTGCGTTTTCCATCCAATCTCACTGAATACTTGATTATATCAAGCAATCCACATATCATTATGCTCGTCTCAACCTCACGATCATGTCTATGTCAATTAATTTCATTTAAATTAAACATATAACAAGAAATCATGAAAAATCCTCAAGAACCCTAACTTCTGCATGAAGGCTAGGATTTTTGATACACGATTCTAACAAAGCAATTAATTGAGGGAAAACATTCCATGCATGATTATGAACATATAGCCAAATTATTGTGCAGCAAAAACTGCATGGATCATAGAGTTAGAAGAACTCATGCTTACCACTTGCAGCTGGTGATCGTGATTTGTGTAGGAGGTGTTACAGTTATGTTGTGATGATCTGAACAGCTTCCCTAGGTGCTATGGAGTGTGTTTGAATGCTTGGACTTGATGGAAATTGGCTGGATCACTTCATGGCATCTCAACTGCACTTTGGTTAAAACCTTGAGCAATTGACTGGTGATTCTGATAAATCAATGTTTCAGTTGTTGTTTAAGTGTTTGATCAGCTCATATGTGATGTATATGAGGTGTGTGAGTGATTGGTTTAAGTGGAATTGCCCTCTAGCTCAAAACCCGATAGTTACCTTGCTAAGAAAGGCATTTTTGCCAAGAGAAAGAAATTTTGAGAAAGGCAAGTGTTGTAGGCCTTTGGTGTACTTAAATTGAACACAATTGAGCTCTATTTATAGTAGAGCAAGTTTGTTTTAGGATCCACAGTGAATGGCAACTGCAGCAGGTGTTTGTTCAATGTTGGCCAATGGAAATCCAAGTCTCCTCTAGCCATTGACTAGAGGTTAGGGCACAGGGCTGTGATTCCCTTGGTCTTGGATAAGTCTTGACTGAATTCAGTTGAGAATGGCTCAGTCCATGCCACCTTGATGCTTCCATTGAATGCTTCAATCCAAATTTGGAGTCTTGTCCCTATTTTGGCCATTCTAGGTTCAACATGCTATTTCTTGTTCCATGGACTTTGGAGGCTTGGCTCAGTGATTGTCCCCTTTAGATTCAATCCTCAGATGTGTCCAAGTGGATAGGAGCATTTGAATTTGGCTGATTTTGGCAAATCGAGCAAAATTGCAAATTCTGCCTTGCCTTTGACAGATTTCAGCAAGGCAACTTGCCAATGTCATATCTCATGGTGTAAGTTGAATTTGGTAATGTTCTTGACCATTTTGGAAAGCCCTTACATGATACAACAACTATTTGAACATGTTTAGTTTTGATCTCTTTTGAATCCAAGTGAAAAATCCCCCTACATTTGGCAAAAAGTAAGGCAAAATCTGACTTAGTGAAATTTTCACTAAGTGTTGGAACAAAGTGTTTTCTCTTGATTTTGATCACTCCATAACTCAAAATACATGAGGAGTTGGAATTAGGTCTAGTTGAAGTTTTTGTAGAGGGCAATGAGATCTACAAATCAAGCCTTGGATGGGAGAAAATGGCTTTGTGGTTTAGGAGTTATGACCCTCCAAAGTTGGTACCCTAGCCACTTTATTTTTAACTTAGAAAATTTTCTAAGTTTTTTATGGTTACCCCTTTTACAAGTTATCCATCTTTTCTTGATTTTTCTTGATGAATGATGATTCAAATCATACATTAACATCATTTTAGGCTTAAAAATCCATTTTGGTAAAAAAATCTCAAAAAGTCAAAGTTGACTTTTGTGCACAGTTGACTTTTTATCAGATGAATTCCAAACTGTGCAATTCTTCAGGAAATCATGTCCTTGACCTAAATCAAACTTGATGGACATGTTCCATGGGTGTTATAGGGTATATTGGTGCATGTCATAGGGCTTGGGAGCATGTCCTGGTCAAAAGTCAAAGTTACAGTTGACTTTTCCCTTAAAACCTTAACTGTGGTGCAGATGAAATTGAGACTTGTTGCTCAAGCTTCTTGGATTAATCCATTGTTCCAAGTGGATCAATATAGTATATTAAAGACCCTCAAATCCTCTCTTGAGGTCTTGGCTCATGATTTGTCCCAAAAGTCAACTTAGGGGTGAATTAGGTCAAGAAACCCTAATTCCTGATTTTTGATGTATGCATCCCCTGAGATCAAATTGACTTGATGATTGGGTCCATGAGGTTCCATGGAGTATATTAGGTTATGTTTTGGATCATTGGCTTGTGCCCGGATGAAAATTTTCCATCTGGAGGCCCTAGTCGACCAAAACCCTAATTTGGTGACACTGTCGATCTTGAAACTTGATCCAGCTAGAAGGGAGCAGCCTTGTGCTTAATCCTTGAAGTGGGAGTCCTTTTGATCCATTGTGGATGTTTGAGAGGTTAGACAAGTTGAAGATCACGTCATTCCTTGATTGATCCTTTGTCTAAGCACTCAGAGAGGGCTTGAAACCCTAATTCTGATTGTAGAGGATGCTCACCCATCTTTGGGGAGACTGATGAAGTATGATGGTTCCTCCATATTGTGATGATGATTTGCACAATGATGGGAAATCTTAGTGGTCAAAATTTGGGGTATGACAGATGCCCCTATTTAATCTTCTTGGACAGGAAGGTGTGAATGACGAAGGTATTCGGGCATTCGGGGTGCAAGAGGATTAAATATCTGAATACCCAAAATTTTGATGGTGGTTATGAATGATAGCTTACGCATTCATCTTCTTTTGCTAAGCAATGATGCTTAGAAAAGGTAAACTTCCCCTCAATCCTGGTCTTCAGCCAAGGAGCTGGTCTCGGTTTTCTTTTGAAATAAACCTCCCCTCGATCCTGGTTTCCTACCAATGAACTAGTCTTAGTTTCTGATGTAAACTTCCCCTCGATCCTGGTTTCCTACCAAGGAACTGGTCTTAGTTTCTTATGTAAACTTCCCCTCGATCCCGGTTTCCTACCAATGAACTGGTCTTAGTTTCTGATGTAAACTTCCCCTCGATCCTGGTTTCCTACCAAGGAACTGGTCTTAGTTTCTGAGGTAAACTTCCCCTCGATCCTGGTCTTCAGCCAAGGAACTGGTCTTAGTTTCTTTCGTCAATAAACTTTACTGACAAGGGACGCTATTCGTAGCGGATTTCCTTCAAACTTCTCGCTGAATTTTCCTGGGGAGATGCCATTTGAGTGGAAAAAGTTTCGATATCAGACTTGCTGAGGAATCCAGTCGTCTGAGTTGTAGAGTTGCACAAACTTCTCTGTTTGGAGACGCCATTTGTTTACTCTACTCGGGGAATGCGAGTCCCTTGAGAGACTGCATTCGTTTGGGGTCTTTACATCATACTTTTCTCGGAGAAATTCCATATGATGTGATCCAATTTTGAGGTGCTGATGACCTTTTCATCAGTGGGTTTTTCGGAGAAAAACTGCCGTACTGCCGAATCTTCGATTAGGAGGCTTTCTCTGTGGATTTTCCTTAATCTGGGAAAGCAAGGATATCATCTTCAATGGCGAAGAGTGATGTTAACTAAGGGCTCTCTGGTTTTTCAAAGGTTCAAGTTATCAAAGTGGTCGAGGACCCAACTTCAATCCAGAAATAAAACTGGAGGAGAGAGAATGTTCAGACGCAGCGTTTCCTGACGAGGCAAGAACTGACGACTCGATTGAGAGAACTTCTATCACTAGGGGACAAGACCGACTAGAGTGATAGTGATGCAATATGAAATGTGAATGCAAATCAATAATGCATGATGTGTGTATGTTTATGCTGACAAAACTGACGCGACATACAAACTGACAGGTGAACACGACTGGATACTCGGCCATCGCGGGGCGAAGAAGTACCGTTGGTTCAGAATAGCAATTCCACCTTGCTTAGGAGAGATAGTCCCTGTTGGGAACTATGTTGGTCGGGCTTAGGAGATAAGAACTCGGCCGAGGCGTGTCAGACGAAACAAGGTCTCTGACACAGTTGATCCCTTCATTCAGGCGTACTGTGTTAGAAGGAGTACTTTGATTCTGCACTTTGAGGTTCGATTACTTCTGGAGAAGCGATCGATGTTCTTCTGATGTTCAACAGTCAAAAGAAATTGTCGTCTTTAATTTAAAAGCAGAAAAAGTTTTAACAAGTAAATTCATTTTTGTTTTATTTCAAGAATCGTTAATCATGTCAAAAACGTCGTTCTGTAAAGCTAAAACAAATAAGAATTACAAACAAAAGCACAAGGGCTCAAATTTTATTGATAAAATGGAGATCAACCAAACGCGTGATTCCAAAGAGTATATACAAAGTTTGAAAATGGTAATTTACAGGGAAAAGGGCTACGTTGAAACATAACGACCACTATCCTTCTACCAACTTTGAATTCGGGACATCCTGAGCTTCTGTCGAAGATGACCTTGATTGGAGTTTTCCTCCAATGGATGGTATAACTGCTGCTGTTGAGGGACTTGCCTCTATTAAACATAGTTACTTGCCATTATCCCTAATTTTTGCCTGGATTGTACTATGATGTTTCCAATCCATCGGGATGATTATTTTTTTTTTATGTCTCTAACTTTTGCCTGGACCGCCCTTTCGGGTTTTCAATCCACCGAGACATTTTTTTTTTAGTTTAGGCGAAGTATTTCTTGACTACATCAACATTCGTGGGGTAGGCAAATTCCTATCCGTCCATGGTTGCAAGTCTCAAGGCGCCGCCTGAGAAAGCTTTCGTGACCACATAGGGGCCATCATAATTCGGAGTCCACTTGCCTTGCGAATCAGTGGGAAATGATTGTACCTTTTTGAGCACAAAGTCTCCTTTTCTGAAAACACGAGGTCGGACCTTTTTGTCAAACGCCATCTTCATTCTCTGTTGATACAACTGACCGTGGCATAGTGCCGTGATTCTCTTTTCTTCGATCAAATTCAGTTCGTCGTGTCGACTTTGACACCACTCAGCTTCGGTGAGCTTAGCTTCCATCAGTACTCAGATTGACGGGATCTATACTTCTATGGGGATAACTGCCTCCATGCCATACACTAGAGAGAAAGGGGTTGCCCCTGTTGAAGTACGAACAGATGTTCGATAACCGTGAAGACCAAAGGGTAGCATCTCGTGCCAGTCTTTGTAGGTTACAACCATCTTTTGAACGATCTTCTTGATGTTCTTGTTAGCTGCTTCTACCGCTCCATTCGTCTTTGGTCGGTAGGGAGATGAGTTATGGTGTTCAATCTTGAACTCTGCGCACAACTCTTTCATCATCTTATTGTTCAAGTTAGATCCATTATCAGTAATGATCTGGCTTGGAACACCATAAAGGCAGATGATATTGTTTTTGATAAATCGGACCACCACTTGTCGGGTTACATTAGCGTACGACGCTGCTTCGACCCACTTGGTGAAATAGTCAATGGCTACCAGGATGAACCGATGTCCGTTTGAAGCCTTAGGTTCGATCAAGCTAATCATGTCGATTCCCCATATGGAAAAAGGCCACGGGGAAGAAAGAGCTTTGAGATGTGATGGCGGTACATGAATTTTGTCGGAGTATATCTGACACTTGTGACACCTCCTCATGTACTTGTAGCAGTCGGATTCCATTGTCAACCAATAGTACCCTGCTCTTAGAATTTTTCTCGCCATTGTGTGTTCGTTGGCATGAGTGCCAAAGGATCCTTCATGAATTTCTTTCATAAGCATGTCTGCTTCTGGTCTGTCCACGCATCGGAGCAAGACCATGTCAAAATTTCTCTTATAGAGAGTGTCACCGCTCAGGAAGAAGTTTCCAGCCAATCTTCTGAGGGTTTTCCTATCTTTCCTGGATGCCCCAGGTGGGTACTCTTGTTTTTGAAGGAAGCATTTGATATCGTGATACCAAGGTTTATCGTCTATGACTGCTTCAATTGCGAAGACGTAAGCGGGCCGTTCAAGGCGCATTATGTCGATCTTAGGTAAGCCGTTCCATTGACCTACACTAATCATGGAAGAGATAGTGGCTAATGCATCAGCCATGTGATTCTCCTCACGAGGGATGTGATGAAACTCAACTCTGCTGAAGAAAGGTAGCAACCTTCTTGCATAGTCTTTGTAAGGGATCAATCCTGATTGGTATGTGTTCCAATATCCTTTTATCTGATTGATAACCAAGGCTGAGTCGCCGTATACGTCCAAGTCTTTGATCCTTAAATCAATTGCTTCTTCGAGACCCATGATACAAGCTTCGTATTCGTCCTCGTTGTTCGTACATTTGAACGTAAGTCTGGCGGTGAAAGGAATGTGGGTACCTTGAGGGGTAACAATAATTGCCCCAATTCCGTTTCCATAATGATTAACTGCTCCGTCAAAGATAAGTCCCCATTGGGAACCTGGTTCTGGCCCTTCACTGGGTAGCGGTTCATCGCAATCTTTCATTTTTAGATACATGACATCTTCGTCTGGGAAGTCAAACCCGATTGATTCTTGATCGTCAATCGGTTGATGAGCTAAATGATTGGATAAAATACTTCCTTTAACGGCTTTCTGAATGTGGTACTCTGTGTCATATTCTGATAATAACATCTGTCAGCGGGAAATCCTTCCCGTAAGAGCAGGTTTTTCAAAAACGTACTTGATTGGATCCATTTCGGAGATTAACCAAGTAGTATGACGAATCATGTATTGGCGAAGACGTTTGGCTGCCCAAGCCAAAGCGCAGCAAGTTTTCTCAAGCATCGTGTACCGAGTTTCGCAGTCGGTGAACTTCTTGCTCATATAGTAAATGGCAGACTCTTTCCATTTGGTTTCATCTTGATGGCCAAGTACACACCCCATTGAGTCTTCCAAGACTGTGAGGTAAATGATCAGTGGTCTTCCTTCCACTGGAGGTGATAGAATCGGAGGATTCAACAGATATTCCTTGATACTGTCGAAGGCGGTTTGACAATCTTCTGTCCAAACGCAATCCTGGTTCTTTTTGAGTAATTTGAAAATCGGCGCACACGTCGCGGTCATGAGGAATATGAATCTGGAGATGTAGTTCAAATGTCCCAGGAATCCTCTGACTTGTTTTTCAGTTTTTAGAGAAGGCATTTCTTGAATGGCCTCGACCTTGTCAGGATCAACCTCAATCCCTTTCTGGCTGACGATGAACCCTAGTAGTTTCCCCGAACGGACACCGAAGGTGCACTTGTTGGGATTCAAGCGGAGCTTGAACTTTCTTAAACGTTCGAACAATTTTGACAGATGTTCAACGTGCTCACTCTCTGTTTTTAATTTTGCAATCATATCATCGACATATACCTCGATTTCTTTGTGTATCATGTCATGAAACAGAGTAGTCATGGCCCTTTGATAGGTTGCCCCGGCGTTCTTCAAACCGAACGGCATTACCTTGTAACAAAAGGTGCCCCATGGGGTAATGAACGAAGTTTTCTTCATGTCTTTCGGCGCCATTTTAATCTGGTTATAGCCCGAGAATCCATCCATGAAGGAGAAAATTTTGAACTTTGTTGTGCTGTCTACCAGCATGTCAATGTGTGGTAAAGGAAAGTCGTCCTTTGGACTAGCCTTGTTCAGATCCCTGTAATCAACACACATTCTGACCTTTCCGTCCTTTTTGGGAACGGGTACGATGTTGGCTAACCATTGAGGATATTCATATGTAGCGAGGAAACCCGCGTCAATCTGTTTCTGTACCTCCTCTTTGATTTTGATGGCCATGTCCGGGTGAGTGCGTCTCAACCTTTGCTTTACTGGCGGACATTCCGACCTTAACGGTAAGTGATGTTCCACGATGCTGGTATCCAACCCTGGCATATCCTGATAGGACCAAGCGAATACATCGGGGAATTCTTTGAGAAGCTTTATCAAACCCTCTCTGGCAGTTGGACTGAGCAGTGCCCCAATCCTGATTTCTTTTCTCTCTTTTTCTGAACCCAAGTTTACCGTTTCCAACGGTTCTTTGTGAGGTTCAATGGACCTTTCCTCTTGTCTGAGTAGTCGAGGGATCTCTTTTGGAATTTTGTCGTCATTTTCTTCTTCAGCCTCAAATATCGGGAACTCAAAGTTGGGAGAAGGCATCAGATCGTATATTTCAATGGGGTTTAAAACAAGCAATCTGCATGACGTGATGATTCGTGTTTAGAAGAGATAGAGAAAATCCAAGTGTGTGCAGTGTTTTATTTTGCTGCTTGTTTTTATTATTGAATTGTTTTTTAGGATTACCATTTTCTGAAAAAGCAAAAAGAGAAAACAGCAATTAATGCGGAATTTATAGAACGACGTTATTTTATTAATGAACAAGTCGATTCTTAAAACTACAGCCCTATAAAACAAAACTCGGTCGCTTTGGGCAAAGCGAAGAGGGAAATTTACAGAAAGCAAGCCCTATTAAAACATCTGTTTCACCTGGGCAGGGTGAAAGGTTAAAGATGGCAATTACTTAGACTGATGAACGATCTTCGGAACCTCGACGGCAACCCATTGGCGGCAAACTCCTCAGTGAATCACAAAGTCTGGCACCTTCCTTGATTTGTCTTTAGAAATAACGTTGATTTCTGGTGGAGCAGGATCATTGGAATCTGTCTCCCAAGCAGAATTGTCGTAGGAGGATTCCTCAGTTGTATTTTGCATAGTATTTGTGCTCTCAGCTGTACCTCCCCATCCAGTAGGCTGGATATCTTCGAGCCTAATACGAGAGCTTTCGGGAGCAGTGTACTTGACCATATAGTCATATTTTCCACTCGGTTCTCCCAGAGTGTCCCAAACTTCTTTCGAACTAGAGGAGTCATCTCTCTCGATGACGTTGACCTCGGGAAAAGCATAGTTGATGAATTCAAGTCCTGCAAATGTTGCGAATTCATCTTCATGTTGAGTAGTTTCTGAATGACCTGAGTGTTGATCCCATGACATGGTGGGGACACAGGTATTCTGTTCAATGACGGTCAGCTAATTTTCATTGTTCGGCTGACTTTCTGGCCCCAAGTTTCCTGGGTAAGGCTGCCACATTGGCAGACCATCCATTGGGCCATAGTAATTGTGGTCAAAATTGTCTTTCATCAGAGTGTCCTCCTCTAATGAATTTGGCGGAGCACGGCATCCTTCCAGATCACAATCTCCATAGATCATTTCGACGTCTGACTGTGGTATAAATCTCGGACTCTGTGCGGGATAGCAAAATGGCGTAGGCACCTCTTCCTGAGACATATAACCGTCCTCGTTAAGGTAGGACTTCCATTCTTCATCTGTGTCGAAGGGATCTTCCTCATTGATAGCATGTACTGCTTGAGACACCGGGTGAAGAAAACCTCCACTGTGGAAGAAGTTTTGAAGGGGATGAAGACTTTCATCATTGGCAGCTGTCTGGGTACAGGTTGCAGAAAAACCAAGACCCTTCTTTGTTTTATTGTCAATAGGAATGACAAGCTGTCCCCATCCTGTTGTATCGGTACTCTCGACCGCTTTGATAACATCTTTGTATGAGGAAATCGAGGTTCCTCTTTTGAACTGATTGTCCTTGCTTACCGACAGTGCTTGGAACTGCATTCCAATAACCTCCTCGGGTTCTATGTCAGTAGATGATGACAAGTTGCTTACAAGCAAGGCTTGTTCCCCACAAACTGTGACAAGTTGATCGTTCTTGACGAACTTTAGCTTTTGGTGGAGGGTCGAAGTAACCGCTCCAGCCTGATGTATCCAAGGTCTTCCTAATAAACAACTGTATGTTGCCCGGATGTCCATGACCTGGAAAGTGACTTGGAAAGTGTGAGGACCGATAGTTATGGGAAGATTAACTTCGCCGATAACTGTTTTTCTGGATCCGTCAAATGCTTTGACGACGACCTCGCTGATTCTCATCGGAGGGCCTTTGAATGATAATTGCATCAAAGTGGACTTCGGCATAACATTCAGCGCTGACCCTGTGTCTACCAGTACGCTGGCTAAAGCATCGTCCTGGCAGTTAACTGTAATGTTGAGCGCCATGTTATGACGACGACCCTCTTCGGGTAATTCCTCATCACTAAATCCCAAATTATTGCAGGAAGTGATGTTAGAGACAATGCTATCGAATTGTCTGATTGTTACATCCTGTTCCACAAAGGCTTGCTCCAAGACTTTCTGTAAAGCCTCCCTATGCGCTTCTGAACTGAGTAACAGTGATAATACCGAGATCTTTGAAGGAGTTTGTAACAGTTGATCAACAATGTTGTATTCACTCCTTTGGATGAGCTTCAGCATCCCATCATTATTTTTCGAAAGGTCAGGATTACTGGATTGACCGACTGGTGGATCAAGAGTTTCTGTCTGAGGTTCCTTTTCCTTGTTAAGTTCCCCAACCCCTCGGTTGAAGATTCTACCACTCCATGTTACACGACTGATGTCTGCAATATTCATGACGGAGGGTAATGGAATTTCCTTTCCATTTTCAATTGTTGTTGCACCGTATTTGTAAGGGATCGCCTTAGCTGATTCATACGGTGTTGGTCCCGGCAGATAGATAACTACAGGAGCCTTCTGATTTTTCTGACCATCATAAGTAATCTCGATCCATTCCCGGTTGGGAACTTTAGATTCGTCAAGTAGAGGGATAATGGCAAAACATCCCTGGTCCTGTGATGACCAGAGATCGTGACAACATCCTCAACTTGCTCGGCAAGGTAGTTCGGCGTCCAGTTGATGGGTTCAGAACCCGGATATGGACGAATCTCTCCACGATCCACCTGACCCTGAAGAGCTGCTCTCACAAGGTAACACCCTTGGTTACTTTCCGAACAGATGCTACAACGGTCATAATTGTGTAGTGGCACCTGGCCACGCCCACTTTGAATACAATGTAACCTCACTAGGTTAGCTTCCGTGAGTCGAACATCCTGACTTTGACGTCGAGCAGGATTCCTGTTACTGATACTAATTTGCTGAGTATCTTTATCCATATAAATTGACATCCACCAGTGATTTAACAAGTGCTGAAGTGCCTCCTGGACAAGGGTACAACCTTGATCGTTTTCGCAACCCGCCTTACAGCTTTGATAGTCATGTGATATTAAGAATCCGAGTCAGACCTGCTCAGCATGTAACTCTACCAGGTTGGTATTCATCATGCGAATATCGAAGATCTGAACCATGTTGATTTGATAAGGGTTCCTATCATGGTAGTCTTGGATCCATCCAAGATCCATCTGACGCTGGAGGGCCTCCTGTATGAAAGAACATCCCTGTTTGTTTACCGAGCAAATCAGACAGGAACTGTAATCGTGCCGCGGCAGATTATGATACTGGCTTTTCCTTGAGTGCATTGCCACCAAGTTGACATTCATCGCACGGATATCGTGGTTCTGAATGACGTTAGAATTCGCGTAGACCATGTTAACTCCATGAACTCGGTGCTCTTGGATCCATCCGAGATCCATCTGTTCCTGTAGAGCTGCTTGCACTATAGAACACCCCTGGTTGTCTTTAGAGCAGATATCACACTGGTGATAATTATGTGGTGGCACATGTCCATATCCACTCTGTCTACAATGCATCTTGACCAGATTGGTCTTCAACAAGAGTACATCGTGAATTTGATAGACATTGTTAGTCTCTCCTTCTATCAAATTGACTGCAGCCTTCTCGTGTTGAGGCAGCAGATTTGTGAGAACATTAGGATTCGTATCCTTGAAAGATAAGAGCCCGCTCCTAACAAGCTTTTGCACGTCGGATTTGAAATTGAGACAATTCTCTATGTTATGCCCTGATCCTCCTTGATGATAAGGGCATGTCTGATCTGCCTCAAACCAAAAAGGCGGATTTTCCGGTACTGTAAGAGGAGATTTAGTCTGAATGTGCCCCTTAGCCAGTAGTAACGGAAATAGTTCTGCGTACAACATGGGTATAGGATCAAACCCTGATGGTCGTGTTGTACAGTTGTTGTTATATGGAGGATGAGCCCGCTGAAGAGGCTGTTGTGTCCTTTGTTGGTCAGGTTGGCTCTGCGCAACCTGAGGTTAATACGTAGGACTAGACGCAGGGTTGATAGCAGGAGTTACAACTGCTACCGGTTGATAACGTCGCCTTTGCTTTCCGAGAGAGATATTCCTAATATCCTGCTCTTTTTTCTTAGAGAGAGCACTACCGTATTTTTTAGTATCGCTCGTCGATCCAGTGTCTTTTACCAAACGTCCTTCTCGAACGGCTTCCTCAAGACGTACGCCCATGCCGACCATTTTGGTGAAGTCACTGGGCGCACCGGCAACCATTCGGTTATAGTAAAATGAGCTTAAGGTCTTTAAGAAGATCTTTGTCATCTCTTTTTCCTCCAGAGGTGGACAAATTTGAGGGGCAATTTCACGCCACCTTTGAGCATACTCCTTAAAGGTTTCCTTGTCCTTTTGCGACATCGATCTGAGTTGGTCTCTGTCGGGTGCCATGTCCAAATTGTATTTGTATTGTTGGACGAAGGCAGTACCAAGATCTCTGAATGTACTGATCGTGGCACGGTTTAAACCCATGTACCATTTTAATGCGGCACCGGTTAAACTATCCTGAAAGTAGTGAATCAGTAGGTCCTGATTCTCCGTCTGAGCTGACATCCGCCGAGCGTACATCACCAGATGGCTTTGAGGGCAAGAGTTACCTTTGTATTTTTCAAAGTCGGGCACTTGGAATTTGTGCGGAACTTTCACATTTGGGACCAAGCAGAGATCTGCGGCGTCCTTTCCAAATAAATCCTGACCACGAATGGCTTACAGTTCCTTCTGCATTTCCAAGAACTGCTCCTGGAATTCCTCCATTCTGTCAAACATAGTTTCCTTCTTACCAGAAGGTGTCTGTGGAATCTGTCCTTCCGGGACAGTGTGCACCACAGGGGGTGGTACCGTGACTACGGTAATGAGTCTTGGCGTTTCCCGAAGTTTGTAACCTTCAGGAGTCTTTAGTATGCCCCTGGCATCTTTGCTTTCCCGAAGTTTGTAACCTTCAGGCCCAGCGGCTTCTGTTGTGATTCCCTGATCTTCAGTGATCGGCAGAACATATCCTTCCGGGATATAGTTAACAGGCATGCCCCAAGGATGATCTTTCGGTATTTGATACCTAGGATCATACTTCTCCACGATGGGTATTGAGGTGATCTCTGAGATCACAATTCTTTATAGCTGAGCTTCTGCCATGGCTTGCATGTCGTTACGAAGCTTTCTCATATCCTCTCTCAGAGCGTCGATCTCTTCTTTCAACTCTCTGTTTTCTTCCTCAAGATCATCCATCTTTTTCTGACGATTGCCCCGAGTATTATACGAATGAGACATCTTGACTCTAGAACCGAGACACAAATGTGAGATTCGTAGGTAAGAAGAAAACGCGATATGAGAATGATGAATGCAATGATTATATTAATTGTTTAAGGTTTAATCAAAATAAACTTCGACAATTAGATTGCAAATATCAAACAGTGGGGAAACCCCTTTTTATTGAAATTCAAAGGATTACAGAAATGAAAATACAGTAGATTACAAGGTGCAAAAACAAAAACCTAAGCTAATGGGTCCCAAGTCCTCTCTGAAGAGAAATCAGGTGCTGATTCTGGTATCTTCCTTTTCTTTGACCGGGGCTCTTGGGCCGTTGTCGGGTTGTCATTCCTTTGCCAGGTGAAAGGAGCGAGCAAATTCCTTTGGTCATCTTGATTCTCTACAGCTTGTTGCTCCAAAATATCAATCAGAGCATCCTTATCTTTCAGTAATTGCTGTATTTTGATGCACTCTATGTCGAGGGTGCGGTACTTGTTCTTCCAAGACCTTCTCTCCTTTTGAACTTTGTTGAGAGTAACCTGAAGCTTTTCAGTTTCCGTCATGAAGTACATGACAGATTCCTTTGGCGGAAGAATTCCGTAACGAGGATAAGGCATTTTTAGCTTGAGAGCTCTAGTTTGTACCCAGTGGAGATAAGGCTCCACCGAGACACAGTCCGGTTTCCTAGAGACTCTCGTTCTTTCTTATGAACGTGCTTCCAAGCGTGCACTATTTCCATCTTTAGTGCTCTGTCATTTTCTCCTTCCTTGAAGAAAAGACCTTCCAGATGAACACCCCGTGGGACGTGTCTCAACGGGTATCCAAATTGACGAAGAACCAGTACCAGTGGTAGTTGATTCCTCCTTTAATTCCTATAAGGGGTACGTTGGGGAAGTTTCCACAACGATCAATGATTCTGATCCCATCATAGATCCTATTACACCAATCTATATCAGAGTTGGTAAGGGACATGATCTTCTGCGACCAACGTAAGGCACTCTTACAATCCCAAAAAGCAGCAGACTTGGGCAAGTGAGAGATAAACCATTTGTAAAGCAAAGGTACACAGCATGTGATCTCCCCTCCGCTGTACAAATTTCCCGAGTGTACAGAATGATACGCATCTGCGAGCAAAGTCGGTACAGGGTTTCCAATGAGAAAAACCTTAATGGAGTTGATATCTACAAAGTTATTGATGTTGGGAAACAAAAATAACCCGTAGGTGAGCAAGACAAAGATACTTTCAAAAGCAGTCATGTTTCCTATACTGGCAAAATACAGGGCTTTCTTTGTCAAGAACTGGGCTGGCAAACCTTGTATGCCACCCTTGGTAGTTAGGTGAGTCCTAACCTCAGACTCGTCCAAATGAATTGCTCTTGCAATGGTCTGATTCTTTGGAATTTCTTCCAGTCTAGAAAATGGAGCTCGATCAGTAATGTGTAGATCAATCAGATGAGAATACTCCTCCAGCGTTGGTGCGAGCTGGTAATCCGAGAATGTGAAACAGTGATAAACCGGATCGTAAAACTGAATGAGCGCATCCATGATTCCCTCAATCACATGGACTCTTAACAGTGGTAGCAAACCTCCGTGCTTGTCTCTGAAAGCCTCAGGGTTAGTGATCATCCTTGCTAACCTTCTCAAATCCTCTAGCTTTGGAACCTTGAAGGTATAACTATGAGTTCTCCTTCTACCGAAATCTATTAGCACAATCCTTTTCTCTGATATTTGCAATCACAGTCTTAGTTTAATTTGAAAAACAGAGAGACTAGAAGAGAAGATTTTTTGAATGTTTTAATGTTTTTTAAATGAATGCATGAATGCAGCACATAAAAACATAGAAAAAACATGGGGTCAAAGGGTCGTTGTCATGAAGTCAAGGCTCTACCCATCCCCAAAGGTTTATACTAAGGTGATTTTTGTACCTGTACTCATTATCCTCAGCTCCTCCCAGGAAAGCAAAACAACAAGCGGATCGCCAACGAGTTGTAGAGCAATCTTAGAGTAAGTGCCATTCACTGAGAATAGATCACCAGCCTCAAATGAGGGTAGTATCGCGTAACAACTATTCCCGATAGTTTCTGCAATACAAAAGGGTTTGGCTCCTCAGCTTCTCATACTTAACAATCGGTCCATTGTCTAGGTGAGAGAATGGGTTGCATTGGTCAGCCTCCACTGAGGTTGATGGTCGACCTCGTCGCCATCATTCATCTTAAGTGTATACTCAATCTTTCCACATGCGGCATCACACGCATTCCCATTAGCAGAAAAATAAACACGTATAACAATTAGGAAAAGCAGTATATATATTTGTCCTAAACATCCTAGACCTTTAAAGCTATGAATCCTAAGTTCCTGACAGAAATTGGGTTCCCCGGCGGAAGCCCCAATCTGTGGTATTCACACAAGAGATGAAAAGGAGAAAAAGAGAGACAAGCCCCACGGTGGGCGCCATTTTTTTGTAGCGAGCGATTTTGGATGCGGTTCTTAAGCGCTGGTCGCTCTCTGCGGTTGGGCTTACTACATGTCGATTCATTTTTTATCCTATTGTGAGCTGATTAAGGAAGGGAAATAGATGTCTCCAATTAACCCTGCTTTGCATACTGAGTTTAAACAACGGTCTGTTAGGTTACGAATGCTATCAATGTGGGGGGGGGGCCTTTGTACTGGTTATTTGTATTTTCGCCAATACGGTTTTCTCTCTTTCTAGGATTTTCTGGCGAGGAACAAGGATTTAAGATGTTAGGACTGATGCTTTTGATAGATACATGAGAGTATGGGATTTTGGGTTTTTGTTTAGTGTGCTCGCTAAGATTTTTCTTTCAATCTTATGCCTACGTATTCCCGTTTACCGAAACAGGGAAATCAGAGTGTTCGTAGTTCCTCCTATTCTATGGGAGGAAATGGTATTTTGTGTCTTGTTCAAAGCCCAAGACGTGAAGCGAAAGGCGGTTTGTATCTTGTTCAAAGCCCAAGATGTGAAGCTGAAAGGGTGTTGACTTTAGAGAGAATTTGTCATCTCTAAAGAGGTCTGTTTGTCACAACTATTGGGTGACTGGTTATAAAGGAAGGATTACTTTAAACGGGATACGCGGATCCTAGCAATGCCATAATTTCCTTTATAGGGGTTTTAACCTGAAGGAGAAGACTTTAACTCAGTGTAGAGCAATGCCATCTTTCCTTAGGAATTTCTCATGCTAAAAGAGGGACAGTGGCATGGATGTAGATGATCCAGAGGCTTGCAGCTTACAGCAATTAGATGAAGGGGTTGTTGATGTTTGCGTACTGTGAACGAGGCACAACTTTGATGCTAAAAGGTTAATTGGATTAACCAGTGGTTTTCTTATATAAAGCCTAAGAGGAGGCTATTATGTGTCTCGTACAAAGCCCGAGAGAGAGGCTAAAAGGTTTTTGACCCGACGATGGAGTCTTTTGGTATCTCGTACGAAGCCCGAGATGGAGGCTATTTGATTCAACAAGAGAGTTTTTTGTATCTCGTGCGAAGCCCGAGATGGAGGCTGTTGTTTGTTTGGCTCAATAAGAACCTTTTTGTATCTCGTATAAAGCCCGAGATGGAGGCAAAATGGTGATTGACTCAACGAGGGAGTCTCTTAGGTGTCTCGTACAAAGCCCGAGAGAGAGGATAAACATTGTTTGACTCCGCCGGGGAGAATCATTTGTACAAAGCCCAAGAGGAGGCTACGGTGACTGTTTCAGTTGAGTGACAGGTCCAGTATGCTGATTTTGAAAGAGAAAATCAGTTCTTTTATGAGCAACACTGTACTCATGGATTTGATTTAAGGATCCGGGTTTTTCCTGTTCTTTGAGGAAACGGGAAATCCAAAGGGTATTGAGACTATCCGAGTCTACGGGTTTTCTTCCTATTTTTGAAGGGGTCACTTGAGAATGTCTTTGAGACTCAAGGATATTAGACTGTCTGTGTCTAGAGTTTCATCTTTTGTACTATGCTTTGAGAAACAGTAGTAGACTCTTTGAAAAGACTGTTCTATGCAGATGATTAAGTTTTGTTCCTATACCTCTAGGAGGTCGTCGGGACAATTTGTACGAAGCCCAAGAGGAGGCTGGAAACTTTTAAGAAGCCGATCGGTCCTTGTACTAAGCCCAAGAGGAGGCTATCATTCCCGGAGGAAGAGATCATTATACGAAGCCTAAGAGGAGACTGTGAAAACTTATAAGAAGCCGTAGGGTCCTTGTACTAAGCCCAAGAGGAGGCGGGGTTGCTTTTAGGAAGCCCGTGGGTCCTTGTATAATGCCCAAGAGAAGGCCGATGCTTTTAAGAAGCCGATGGGTCCCCAAACCCCGAGAAGTTCAAGACATGCCATTCACCGAGAATAGATCAAGCCAGGAAAGTTCGAGAATTTGGAAGAAACTCAAGAGATGCCATTCACGGAGAAAAGATCATCTCTGGGGAGTAGAGTTCCTTGACAAGTGCTTTTAAGAAGCCTGTGGGTCCCCAAACCCCGAGAAGTTCAAGACATGCCATTCACCGAGAATAGATCAAGCCAGGAAAGTTCGAGAATTTGGAAGAAACTCAAGAGATGCCATTCACGGAGAAAAGATCATCTCTGGGGAGTAGAGTTCCTTGACAAGTGCTTTTAAGAAGCCTGTGGGTCCCCAAACCCCGAGAAGTTCAAGACATGCCATTCACCGAGAATAGATCAAGCCAGGAAAGTTCGAGAATTTGGAAGAAACTCAAGAGATGCCATTCACGGAGAAAAGATCATCTTTGGGGAGTAGAGTTCCTTGACAAGTGCTTTTAAGAAGCCTGTGGGTCCCCAAACCCCGAGAAGTTCAAGACATGCCATTCACCGAGAATAGATCAAGCCAGGAAAGTTCGAGAATTTGGAAGAAACTCAAGAGATGCCATTCACGGAGAAAAGATCATCTCTGGGGAATAGAGTTTCTTGACAACTTCTATGAGTGACAGTCTATGAAAGGGTTCACAGAGAATGCTGCCTTTCATATCTCCATATTGTTTAACCCCAAGAGGAGGGAAGACTGTGTCTGGTAATCCTATGGGGATCTAGTTTAGACTATTTCTAAGAGTGATCAACGGGCTTAATGCTAGACGTAGTTGCCGGGGAAACTCTAAGTATCTATACTATTATTACACAATTGATATGAGTTTATGAAAGAAGACTTACAGCGAAACAGCCCCACAATACAGTTATATGTATATGAAAGCGGTAAATGAATGCAATAACCACTTACTCGGTTGTAGAGCTTCCATGCTGTTTGGTTAGTTGTTCAATAAAGAAAGATTGAAAGCAACAGTATATTCAAAATCAAAGGAGAAAGTGCTTTGAAAAAGAAAGATTTGGGGCTTACAGCTCAAGGAGAGGCCCAAGGTTTTATCAGTGAGCGCACTGTTTGAATTTGTACAGAGGGACTTATACAAGTGACTGAGGCCCAAAAAGGTTTCTGTACAAAGGGATGGGTCGTACACTCTCTCAAGAGGCCCAAAAGGTTTAAAGAAAAAGAGTAGGGCTTATAACACGAGGGAAGGCCCAAATGATTTTTCGTTTAAAATGGCGATCGCGCCGAGATTTTCTTTTAACGCAAAGGGGCTTATACAATAAGTGAGGCCCAAAATGTTTTGGTTAAAAGGGGGCTGGGTCTTACACTCTATTAGAAGCCCAAAAAGTTTTGAATGGGTCTTATAGCTCAAGGAGAGGCCCAGGGTTATTTTTAAAAGGCGACGATCGCGCCGTTTGTTTTTGACGGTATCGGGACTTATACAATACACTGAGGCCCAAAAATGATTTGGTCAAAAAAGGATTGGGTCTTACACTCTATTAGAGGCCCAAAATGTTTTGAAAATGATTTATGAGGGTTGAATTAATCCAAAAACCCTAATTTGTTTTCAAAAATGTATTTAATTGAATAAATATTCAATTAAAATGATCAAAATTGTTTAACATAGGAAAAACAAATTATGATCTTAGATTAATGCTTCAAAAATTAAGTATTGACCTACAAAATAATTAGAAAGCATTAAAAGTTGCAAAATCAATGTGGAAAAAATATTTAAAATGTCAAAAACAATTAAAATATTAATTCTTTGCAAAAATATCAATTATATGAAATAAACAATATTTTTGGGAGTTTTTGATAAAATAAAATATTTTAACATTTTTGTGAATTATTAAAAAAAGAATCAACTCAAAATCATTAAAACTCAGAGAGAAATTAATTTTTGAATCAATTAAACAAAAATCACAAAATTCAAATATTCAAATTTCTGAAAATGGCGCCAAGAACACACCAAGAACACGCGCGTGTTCTGAGTTTCCCAGATTTGCGTTTTCCATCCAATCTCACTGAATACTTGATTATATCATGCAATCCACATATCATTATGCTCGTCTCAACCTCACGATCATGTCTATGTCAATTAATTTCATTTAAATTAAACATATAACAAGAAATCATGAAAAATCCTCAAGAACCCTAATTTCTGCATGAAGGCTAGGATTTTTGATACATGATTCAAACAAAGCAATTAATTGAGGGAAAACATTCCATGCATGATTATGAACATATGGCCAAATTATTGTGCAGCAAAAATTGCATGGATCATAGAGTTAGAAGAGCTCATGCTTACCACTTGCAGCTGGTGATCGTGATTTGTGTAGGAGGTGTTACAGTTGTGTTGTGATGATCTGAACAGCTTCCCTAGGTGCTATGGAGTGTGTTTGAATGCTTGGACTTGATGGAAATTGGCTGGATCACTTCATGGCATCTCAACTGCACTTTGGTTAAAACCTTGAGCAATTGACTGGTGATTCTGAGAAATCAATGTTCCAGTTGTTGTTTAAGTGTTTGATCAGCTCATATGTGATGTATATGAGGTGTGTGAGTGATTGGTTTAAGTGGAATTGCCCTCTAGCTCAAAACCCGATAGTTACCTTGCTAAGAAAGGCATTTTTGCCAAGAGAAAGAAATTTTGAGAAAGGCAAGTGTTATAGGCCTTTGGTGTACTTAAACTGAACACAATTGAGCTCTATTTATAGTAGAGCAAGTTTGTTTTGGGATCCACAGTGAATGGCAACTGCAGCAGGTGTTTGTTCAATGTTGGCCAATGGAAATCCAAGTCTCCTCTAGCCATTAACTAGAGGTTAGGGCACAGGGCTGTGGTTCCCTTAGTCTTGGATAAGTCTTGACTGAATTCAGTTGAGAATGGCTCAGTCCATGCCACCTTGATGCTTCCATTGAATGCTTCAATCCAAATTTGGAGTCTTGTCCCTATTTTGGCCATTCTAGGTTCAACATGCTATTTCTTGTTCCATGGACTTTGGAGGCTTGGCTCAGTGATTGTCCCCTTTAGATTCAATCCTCAGATGTGTCCAAGTGGATAGGAGCATTTGAATTTGGCTGATTTTGGCAAATCGAGCAAAATTGCAAATTCTGCCTTGCCTTTGACAGATTTCAGCAAGGCAACTTGCCAATGTCATATCTCATGGTGTAAGTTGAATTTGGTAATGTTCTTGACCATTTTGGAAAGCCCTTACATGATACAACAACTGTTTGAACATGTCTGGTTTTGATCTCTTTTGAATCCAAGTGAAAAATCCCCCTACATTTGGCAAAAAGTAAGACAAAATCTGACTTAGTGAAATTTTCACTAAGTGTTGGAACAAAGTGTTTTCTCTTGATTTTGATCACTCCATAACTCAAAATCCATGAGAAGTTGGAATTAGGTCTAGTTGAAGTTTTTGTAGAGGGCAATGAGATCTACAAATCAAGCCTTGGATGGGAGAAAATGGCTTTGTGGTTTAGGAGTTATGACCCTCCAAAGTTGGTACCCTAGCCACTTTATTTTTAACTTAGAAAATTTTCTAAGTTTTTTATGGTTACCCCTTTTACAAGTTATCCATCTTTTCTTGATTTTTCTTGATGAATGATGATTCAAATCATACATTAATATCATTTTAGGCTTAAAAATCCATTTTGGTAAAAAATCTCAAAAAGTCAAAGTTGACTTTTGTGCACAGTTGACTTTTTATCAGATGAATTCCAAACTGTGCAATTCTTCAGGAAATCATGTCCTTGACCTAAATCAAACTTGATGGACATGTTCCATGGGTGTTATAGGGTATATTGGTGCATGTCATAGGGCTTGGGAGCATGTCCTGGTCAAAAGTCAAAGTTACAGTTGACTTTTCCCTTAAAACCCTAACTGTGGTGCAGATGAAATTGAGACTTGTTGCTCAAGCTTCTTGGATTAATCCATTATTCCAAGTGGATCAATATAGTATATTAAAGACCCTCAAATCCTCTCTTGAGGTCTTGGCTCATGATTTGTCCCAAAAGTCAACTTAGGGGTGAATTAGGTCAAGAAACCCTAATTCCTGATTTTTGATGTATGCATCCCCTGAGATCAAATTGACTTGATGATTGGGTCCATGAGGTTCCATGGAGTATATTAGGTTATGTTTTGGATCATTGGCTTGTGCCCAGATGAAAATTTTCCATCTGGAGGCCCTGGTCGACCAAAACCCTAATTTGGTGACACTGTCGATCTTGAAACTTGATCCACCTAGAAGGGAGCAGCCTTGTGCTTAATCCTTGAAGTGGGAGTCCTTTTGATCCATTATGGATGTTTGAGAGGTTAGACAAGTTGAAGATCATGCCATTCCTTGATTAATCCTTTGTCTAAGCACTCAGAGAGGGCTTGAAACCCTAATTCTGATTGTAGTGGATGCTCACCCATCTTTGGGGAGACTGATGAAGTATGATGGTTCCTCCATATTGTGATGATGATTTGCAGAATGATGGGAAATCTTAGTGGTCAAAATTTGGGGTATGACAAAGCTTAAGAAAAATTCCTCGAGCCCAAGTAATCGGGAAAGCGAGTCGAAGAACCGACTCTCTCTCTTTTTCATCTAAGTGTTTGAAAAAAGAAGGTTTGATTTTGTTTATTGTAAAATGGTTTGATGTATAATCGAGTTATGAATCTTTTAAAGAAGACAATTGTTCGAACTTAAGAAAGATTCCTCGGGCCCAAACAATTGAGGAGAGAAAGATTCCTCGGGCCCAAACAATTGAGGAGAGAAAGATTCCATTCCACCCCCTTTTCTTCTTTTAAGAAAAAATGTTTAAGTATGGTTAAGTATTTTGATTTAATTTGAGGAAAATGCTCGATATCAATCGAGGTTTGAATTTGCGTACAAAATGGTAGAGGACTAATGGAAAGGAGGTCCTAATGGTTCAAGGTAAGGTCAATGGCGAGGAAAAAGCACTCGACTTACAAGTTGGGTAAAGGGACTTGATATGTGGATCAAGTGTGCTAAAGGATAGGTTAATAATTAATTGAGTTTATTTTGAAAATGCTTGACGTTGGATCAAGCTTGTTTGTTCTTTTGAAAATTGTTGATTTTAATCTTACGGGAGAGGGTACATTTGCTCAAATGAGAATAAACAAGCCACAATTAAAGCAAATCAATCAAACATATGCATGCAAACGAGAGTGTAAAATATGCAACAAGTATCGTTGTGTAAAGCCTAAGAGGAGGCTATGTGAGGTTGATGGCGACCGTGAAAACAATCAACTTACAAAGTGTTTGAAAAGGGCTTGACATTAAGTCATGGTATTAGTTTGAAAAAGTTGGTTTGGACAAGCATATGATGAATTGTGTGAATATAATCAAGGCATGATAATAACCCATATGTGAGAAGTATAAACACCACACAAAGATCATAAATAAACAAAATGGGGGAGAAATATAATCAAACATGTTAGTTTAGTTAGTAACCTAAAGTCCTAAGGTTAATCTAAAGGAGAAAAACTCAAATTAATTGTTTTAGATTTAGAATTAAGATAGAAACTCACAATAATTAATTAAATTAAACTAAAATATTTAATAAAATTAACTACTAAAGTTAAATAATATTAAATAAAATGGTTTAATAGAATTAATTGGAATTTGATTAATGAAAAAGGATTTTTTGATCTTTTAGAATTAGGGAAATTGAATTAAATAATTAATTAAATTAAGATCAAATATTTAATAAAACTAATTATTAAATTAATTACTTAATATTAAATAAATGATTTTAATAAAATTAATGAAAATGAATTAATAAACAGATTTTATTATTTTTCTAAAAAAAGAAATTAGTTAAAGTGTTTTTGGGGTTTTTTTTTATATATTAAAAGGTAATATTAAGATTAAAACTAAAAAACTAAATAATAATAAAAAAAAGGAAAATGGGCCAGATACTGTCATTAAAACATGGGATATGTTAGTAAAAAAAACCTAATCCGAAATGGAGCTGAGCCTACACGCTGAGGGGTTTATAGTGCTCCCTCAGTCAACTTTGAAAAGATCCTAAGATCTGGAGCGTTGATAAAAAAAGAGTCAACCCAAGACTCTTGATCTGAGGGTTTACAACGCCAGTACATTGTGGACAGACAGAGAGAGAAGCACATGGGAAACTCAAAAGATCAAGGCCGGTGACACTTGTCACTGGCTCAGCCTGCCACCATCGTTAATCATCTATTTGGAGTAAAAAGGGAAATGGGGTTGCATCACCCTCACAATCTCCGTCTCACTCTCTTTCTAACCCTTTTTCTCTCTCAACTCTCTTATTCTCTACAAAAATGTTCCGGCCACCATCGCCGGAGAAGATGGTGGTTGGAGGCCAGCCACGACGGCGCCACCCTACTTCTCCAGCCAACCTCAACCCAAAATGCTACCCAACCTAAAAAACGTCGTAAAACCAAATCTGAACTCGATTTTGCAAGAAAAAAAACCCTTAAACCTCCAAAACCCAAACCCCACAAATAAACCCTAATTCTACAAATCAAGAGTAAATCCACAAATTGAAAGGGGAATACGAAGTCATAACATACGAGGCAATCAAATCATGCCATGGAAAGCTCAAAGGGAGAGAGGAATACATCGATCGAAGCAACTCCGATCAACAGCTTTTTTGGTGAGTGTAATCTTCCCACTCTCCTTCTTCTTCTACGCTTTTATGTATCTTCTTCTCCCCTGATTTCCTTCTTCTATGCTTTTTTATGATTTCTGTGAGTGGCTGTGAGCTCAGGTTTGCTTGAGTCTCAATGTGAGACTCAATCAACCTCAAGAATTGAGCTTTAGTGAGTTTAGGGTTTTTGCAGAGTAGAGCTTTAGGATTTTTGCTATGTGTTTTTCTCTGTGTTTGAATGAGTGAATAGTGTAGATATATATACTGGTTTGATACGTGTGAGAAAATGATCAAAATAATGTGAGGAGTGATGAGGTGTAATCCTGAAAGAATAAAACCGTTGTGAATTTTTGCGTTGTATCCCCTGATTCTGTGGGATATTCAGATAGTGGAATTGAGAAATTTCTTCTGTTATTTTGTCCTATATGCCTTCTAGAAGCTCATGTAGTCCCATTGAGATATTTGTGAAATTGTGAGCAAATGGCATGAATTTCCTCTACTATTTTGCCTTTTCTGTGTTGTTGTACATTTTGTGATTATGTGGTCCCATCTTGCTATAAAAAAACTTTGTCATTCTTTGCACTTGAGGATCAACTTGCGTATGCCACGACTAGGACCTAAGAATCATGTGCTTGTGAATTTGGCTGATAATATTGTTGTGGTATGCACTTGCTTTTCCTCTTGAACATTTTTTGGTTTAGGTTGGGTATATTGTCCTCTACATTGATGTACTCAGTACTTGCTTATGACTGTTGTTAAATATTCCTAGAATGTCCTCAAATATGCTTAATTTTGAATTATAAATGTCCTGCCTATGCCTTAATATATTAATCCCTTGTTTTATTTTTTCATGTGCATTGTGCTTGGTATGAGGAATGATAACAACTTGGATACTTGGAGGAAGCAGCACTTGGATACTTGGAACAAATTAGCATGAAGAAAGATAACTTAGATTTGATGATTTGGTGATGAGGTTAGCTTGTTTGCAAGTTGATGTATGTGTATGTTGTATGTGGGTTATTGGTTCATGCTAGTGTGCCTTTTTATGTTATGTAGGTATGTGCTTGATCCAATAGCTCACTTTCATACCATTCTGCAATTACATCAACACACGCAGGAGGATACTGCTAAAGTCTTAGTCAACTCTGGTTTTGCAGATTTTTGTTATTTCCACTGAAATTGAAGATTCTGACAAATTTCCAAATTCATGCTCTGATCATCCTGCTTGTGAGTCCTTGATTCTACTTAACATCTATGTGATAGTATATTGGTGGTGACTTTAGTAGCATAAGCATTAAGGGTAAAATGACTAGAAACATAGCACTACTTGTTGTGAATCAGATTTGTGAGCTTCTTCTCTTTTGAATTTCTCTTGTGGCATATTTTATGTTTCTATAATCTTATGCAAATAAACTTCTTGGTGTGACTTGGGTTGGACCCTGTTCTTGTTTTTTAGATTCATGACCCTTAATTGCACCTTGTTCTTATGTATGTTTCATGTTCCTTGTGATTTGGTTGGTAAATGTCCTAATCCTTGCTTCATTATATTTTCATGTATATTGGCTTGAATTTGGAATGGCGAGGCTTGGTGTACTTGGAATTTAGCATGAGGAAGAATTTGGAACGAGGAGCTTAAAGATATGGCACAAGGTTGGCCTGGCGCGAAGACTTGACACAAGTGGAGAAGAAACTCAAAACTTGTATTCTTTAACTTCAAATTGAACATATGGCTTGATTTCAAATTGGTTATGATCAAGTTGAACATATGGCTTGATTTCAAATTGGTTATGATCACAACTTGAAATCATTTAGAATCATGGTTGAAAACAAACTTAGTCCGAGACAACTTTAGACTAAATTCTACACGGCTTGCAACAACTATTGATCATAAAGCCCAAACATGGTTTGAGATTGCTTGGAATCAATTTGAAACATATCTTGAAAAAATCATTGAAATAGAGCCAAGTCCCTTCCAACATCACTTGAATTTAATATGTGCCTTGATCACAAATTTGACTATGCCATTAACTTCCTCAAAAAATCCATTGATCTTGGACCCAAAGAAACAAATATGACTCAAGGATAAATTATTCTTTCCAACTTATATTGAAATCAAACTTAGAATCATTTGAAGCATAATTCAAGACCTCTTGAAACCAATTATTTTGGAAACTTAACTAATTAACCATGAGAATGAGGACACGTCTTTTTTCTTACTTCTACTTGGATTCAACACACTTGCAAGAGCCTCTGAATACAAAGAGTACAAACTAAATCTCCATAGCCTAAGCTTTAGAGGATTATGGCCAAAAGCTATATGATGATCTTGAGAAAAGTCCATGACACCACAACATGCTTATTATAAGAAAAATGAGAGGGTAGGACAAATTTAGGGTATGACAGATGCCCTTATCTAATTGTCTTGAATCCGAGAAAATAAACTGCTGCATGGGGTTCATTTTTAGGGTATAAGTCAATTAGATACAAGAAAACCCAAACATTTGACCTACGAAAAGATAAAGTGCTATGGAGTAAGAGCTGACAGAATGAGGCAGCAGAGTTCAAACTGAACAAAATAGCTTGAGGTTCTTTGGGTGGTCGAAGCAGTCCCTTATCCACTAAGGTTCTCTGATGATATCAAAGTAGTATAACAAAGCGCGAGATTCCTTGGGATGGTCGAAGCAGCATTTTACAGACTAAAACTCTTCGCGGTACCGAAACAGTATCGCAGAACACATGAGATTCTTCGGGTGGTCGAAGCAGTCCCTTATCCATTAAGGTTCTCCGATGATACCAAAGCAGTATCTCTGAACACATAAGATTCTCTGGGTTGTCAAAGCAGTCCCTTATCTACTAAGGTCCTCCGATGATACCAAAGCAGTATTTTTGAACATATAAGATTCTCTGGGTTGTCGAAGCAGTCCCTTATCCACTAAGGTTCCCCAATGATACCAAAGCAGTATCTCTGAACACATAAGATTCTCTGGGTTGTCGAAGCAATCCCTTATCCACTAAGGTTCCCCGATGATACCAAAGCAGTATCTCTGAACGCATAAGATTCTCTAGGATGTTGAAGCAGTCCCTTATCCACTAAGGTTCCCCGATGATACTAAAGCAGTATCTCTGAACACATAAGATTCTATGGGTTGTCGAAGCAGTCCTTTATCCACTAAGGTCCTCCAATGATACCAAAGCAGTATCTTTGAACACATAAGATTCTCTGGGTTGTCGAAGCAGTCCCTTATCCATTAAGGTTCCCCGATGATACCAAAGCAGTATCTCTGAACACATAAGATTCTCTGGGTTGTCGAAGCAGTCCCTTATCCACTAAGGTTCTCTGATGATACCAAAGCAGTATCTCTGAAGGCAGAAGATTCATCGTGTTGTCGAAGCAGTCCCTTATCCACTAAGGTTCTCCGATGATACCAAAGCAGCATCTCTGAAGGCAGAAGATTCTTCGGGTTGTCGAAGCAGTCCCTTATCCACTAAGGTTCTTCGATGATACCAAAGCATCATCTCTGAAGGCAGAAGATTCTTCGGGTTGTCGAAGCAGTCCCTTATCCACTAAGGTTCTCCGATGATACCAAAGCAGCATCTCTGAAGGCAGAAGATTCTTCAGGTTATCAAAGCAGTCCCCTATCCATCAAGGTCTTTCGATGATACCAAAGCAGTATCTTTGAACACATAAGATTCTCTGGGTTGTCGAAGCAGTCCCTTATCCATTAAGGTCCTCCGATGATACCAAAGCAGTATCTCAAGCAATAAATTTTCTAGGGGAATAGTTAAGCAAGATTCCTGTTGGAGGAAATGTGCAGGCAATATTCTGCAGGAGAAGGTTCACAAGAAACTTTCTAGGATATCCTCTGCTTGGGGAGTAATAATAGCAAAAACTGTTGGGGATTATCATTATCAACTGCATGGCAGAAGAATGACTTGTTGGGGAATAGAATTCCATGAGCACGTGCGGGGTATCAACTCTTTTCAGAAGAATACTACCGACTTTGAAGGAGGACTGAACAAGATGCTTGCGAATCAATCCTGGATCATGTTATGTTGTGCAGCTGGGGATGGAAATGCCATGTATTGAATGATGCACATATATGCATACTAAGATGCAACTGCTGGGGAATTTAATGCACGTATGAATGCACCAGACTAGTATGCTAATGCTTGAAATGATTGTGTATGATATTATGCTTGCATGTCATGCATGTGACGATGCAAAAGACAGTGTACATTGGGGATAGGTTTCCTTGCTGAAGGTATCGCCAGGGACTGGATTTAATAATTGCCAATTGAAATTGGACTTTGGTTACTTTGTGTTTGCCAATAAATTGGGCTTTCAGGTTTTGTGAGGATGCCAACAACGGTGGACTTTTAATGGACTCTTTTGGAGACTATTTATTTCCCTTTTAGTTCTCCAGCACCAAAACCAATTTTATTGTTTTTCAAATATTATTTTTATTAACCGAAGTTTCAAAACACAGTTTATCAAAAACAAAATTAATTTGCAAACAGTCAGATAAAGTAAGAAGTGAGCACAATTTGGTGAGAAATCTCTCTTTGTATTGATTTGACCCTTAGACGGGTAAGTATGTACAAGGATGCAACTCCTTAATGAGGTAATTGTGGTGCAAGAAAAACATAATGATAATAAAATTAATGAGGTTCCATTGAGTTTCAACACTGCTATGGTCCCTATGACTTTGACAACTTCAACACCTTGCTTCGTATGAAAACGACTGGATTGATTCCTCTCTTTAGTGGTATATCGGGATCAAGTGGACGTGCAGACTAGATACTTTGCCTTGGAATTTGTCCCTAACTTTTGCCTGGATCGCCCTTTCGAGTTTTCAATCCACCGGGACGCCCTTTTTTGTCTGAGCCGCCTTTTCGGGTTTTCAACTCAGCGGGCCTATATTTTTTTATTTTATCCCTAACTTTTGCCTGGACCGCCCTTTCGGGTTTTCAGTTCACCGGGATAGCCATTTTTTCCTAAGTCTCCTTTTCAGGTTTTCGACTTAGCGACTTTATTATTCCACTTTTTTAGGTGTAGTATCGCTTGACGAAGTTTGCATTCACCGGGTATAGTAATTCATCACCGTCCATAGTTGCGAGTTTCAAGGCACCACCAGAGAATGCCTCTCTTACAACATATGGGCCTTCGTAGTTTGGCGTCCACTTGCCCCTTGATTGGTTGTACATGGTCATGATCCTCTTGAGCACCACGTCACCTTCCTAGAATGTCCGAGGACGCACCTTTTTATCAAAGGCTTTCTTCATGCGTCTTTGATAGAACTGGCCGTGACATATTGCCGCCAAGCGCTTTTCTTCAAGAAGGTTGAGCTCATCATACCTTGTCTTCACCCATTCTGCTTCATCAAGCTGAGCTTCCATCAACACTCTCAATGAGGGGATTTCAACTTCTATCGGCAGAACCGCTTCCATGCCATAAACCAATTAGTAGGGAGTTGCCCCTGTTGAAGTTCACACTGAGGTACGGTAGTCGTGCATCGCAAAAGGTAGCATCTCATGCCAATCCTTGTAAGTGACCACCATTTTCTGAATGATTTTTTTGATGTTCCTATTGGCTGCCTCAACGGCTCCATTCATCTTTGGTCTGTATGGTGTTGAATTATGGTGCCCAATCTTGAAACTAGCACACAACTCATCCATCATTTTGTTGTTGAGATTAAACCCATTGTCAGTGATGATATGGTTAGGCACTCCATATCTGCATATAATATTGTGTTTCAAGAAGCGGGCCACCACCTGCTTGGTAACGTTGGTATACGATTCAGCCTCAACCCATTTGGTAAAGTAGTCTATGGCAACCAATATGAAGCGGTGTCTATTTGTGGCTTTTGGCTTGATCATCCCAATAATATCTATCCCCCACATGGAAAATGACCATGGTGAAATCAAGATGTTCAAGGGAGTGGGAGGTACATGGATCTTATCAGAGTATATTTGGCATTTATGGCAAGTTCGGGCATGATGGTAGCAATCAGCCTCCATGGTAAGCCAATAGTAGCCTGCTTTCAATATCTTTTTTGCCATAGTATGCCCATTTGCGTGGGTACCAAAACAATCTTCATGAATGTCTTTCAGAATGTGCTCAACTTCATGCTTTTCCACATATCTGAGTAGGACAATATCATGATTACGCTTGTATAACACATTCCCATTGAAGAAGAAATTTGATGCCAATCTACGCAAAGTTCTCTTATCAACACCTAAAGTGCCCTCTGGATATTCTTGTTTTTCCAGATGACGTTTGATGTCATAGAACCATGGTTTTTCATCTGACCCTTCATCGGCAGCTAAACAGTGAGTAGGCTCTTCAAATCGCTGGAGATCAATAGACGGCTGATGGTTGGGCCATATCAGTTTATACATAGAAGCCAGGGTTTCCAGAACATCTGCCATTTGGTTTTCTTCTCTAGGCACATGGGTAAACGTGATATCATCAAATCTGGGGAGCAGCTTTGCCACATAATCCTGATATGGAACTAAGTTGGCATGTTTGGCATCCCAGTCACTTCTAATCTGGTGTATTACTAGAGTAGAATCCCTAAACACGTCAAGAGTCTTGATTCTTAAGTTGATGGCTTCATCCAACCCGAGTATACAAGCTTCGTACTCAACCATGTTATTTTTGCATGGAAAGCAGAGCTTAGTTGTGAACGGCAAGTGGAAGTTCTTGGGAGATGTAATCACTACCCCAATTCCACTCCCATGAGCATTTGAGGCGCCGTCGAACATGAGAGTCCACCGCTCCCCTGGTTCGGGCCCTTCATCTGGATCTGGCTCTTCATAATCTTTCAGTACTGTCGCATTTGCGAAAATCAACCGGCGAAAAAGAACAGAAGAGTCGCCACCGAACGTAATTTATCCCGACGCAGGGAACGGAAACGATCGAAGATAACCTCAACAAAGGGAAATGAGTGGTCATCGTAACCATAGCCTGGGTTCGGGAGTCGGTTACGCGAGAGAAAGGTATTAGCACCCCCTCGCGTCCATCGTACTCAATGGGATCCACGCTTGTTTGTTCTGATCAAAGGGTGTCGTCATCTGAATACTTCACTGCTACTGGAACAGAATGAAATGAAAATAAAGGAACGGGGGGAAATAGCATGAAAGGTGACTCGGCAAGCATCGCGCCCGTGCCTACGTATCTCAATGAGAATCAGAGCCTACGCAGTTCTAGAATGAATGGGGATTATACTCGCCAGGCGTCGTGCCTATGCCTACGTATCTTGCTCGCACGCGAGAATCAGAGCGCCGTAGTTCGGCTCACTACGGGTTGCTAAAGGGAGACAAAAGGATCGTCGGCCGAAGGTAGACTTACGACAAAAGGAAGGGTGCTCATACTACCTGTCAGAATCGGTAGAAAAGAAAGGAGAAACAAAGAGGTTGATAAATAAGGTTGCTCGCAAAGATCTCGCACGATCCCCTGCCTACGTATCTCCATTAACCAAAGAAGAATCAGAGCGACGTAGTTCCCCTAACTAAGGGTGACCCCTGCTTTGTTTATGTTTTTTTAACTGAGCAATGCTAATGTTCTAGCTTAGGTGTTACGACTCGCTGAATCGAGGCTCGTGCTACCGGCTTGCAGTAAAATAAGGAGAAGCATGCCCTTACGTCGAGTGAGAGTTTGAGATGAGAAGAGAAAGACGTTTGTCTGTTTATTGTCTTTTAGAAGAAGTGTTTTGGTTGTTTTGTTTGCGATATGCAAGGTGTTAAAGTCTATGACATAATGAAAACTTTGTGTGACGAGTTACACGCCTCGCGCGGCAAAACACACTATGTACTTAAGGCTCATGGCACACAAAGCACATCTTTATTCGTTAAGTGTTTTAGCTTTTCTTTGAGAGAGAGAAGAGATGACTCAAGGTTTGAAAAGAAAATCTAATGGGGGACCCAATCCTAGTGTTAGCATGTATCATTGATCCTATGATTGAATTATGAGGAAGAAAGGGGAGATCTCTACTTAAGTTAGCATACATGGATTAACTCCTAATGTCTATCCTAATCCAAGCTTAATCAAAATTAAGTTAGACTAGGGAAGCCTAAGGGAATATGCAAAAGTAAATCTAAGACTTTTTAAACAAGTCTCAAGATTCAAGGGGGGAGAAAGAAGTAAGAGATAAAATAGAAGGGATACAAGAGTGATATAAGCAAGTAAGGACCAAAACCTACAACATGTATTCAAAGTGTACAAATGACTTCAAGTAGTCATGGAAAGGTCATGTTAAAACATCTTGAAAAGTTGCATAAGTTTGCACAAGTTTGTACCTAGTTTACTTATGATGCAACAAGTATGTTCATTCACACAAAGCATAAACAAACATGGAAGTAAGCATACAAATCAGAAATGAATGCATCTTTAGGTGTTCACAATTGATTTCAACTCATCATGAAAGTATTCAAGTTATTGCACTTGTGGAAGTCACAACAATTAAGATACCAAATAAGCACCAAACATCTCCTAAGAACTTGTAATTTGCAAATAAAGTAAAATGTGCGACACCAAAGCCATGTAAGCATGTGTAAGCATCAAGGTCAGAGGTGAAATGATATAAACAATAGCTTCAAATCATCATTGAAATTTCATACAAGTTACAACAAATGCTCTTTTCAAAGTTCATCCAAATTAGGTAAGCAAAACCTCTCCTATGAGCATGTTACTTAGCATACAAGCAAAAGGGAAGAAAAGGCATGGCCAAGTGGTATTCAAGTGTCTAGGTCAGAGGTACATGACCTTGTAAAGTATCTCAATTGAATCCTAAAACAAATGTGCAAGGGCATCCAAACAAGTAAGCACCAAACATTAGGCATTAGGAAGCACCGTTCATTTTATCATTCACACACAAGCAAACATCAACCAAGTGCATAAGAAATGGTATACAAATACATGTGGGCAGGCCCTATGTCATGCTATAACAAGTATTAAAAGGTGCACAAATGAATTCCAAAGGAAGGTGGCTTAAAGGCATGAGCAAGTCAAAGTATCAAACCAACCATTAAGCATCATCAAGCATTCAAATTAAGTGCATTTAAGGCATATAAATCATGAACAAATGCAAAATTCAACATGTCTCAATTAAGCATCAAGATACACTTATGAGTGTGTTCTAAATCATCCCAAAAGTTGGCTTCAAGGAGCCTCATGCAAATCCTAAACCATGGCCTAATTCTAGGTATGCTCACACATAACATGTTACATTGAAAAATTGTCAAGAAGTAGTAAAAAGCATTTAGAAATTGAGATCAATTAATCATGTTATTCCAAAGTAAGTAGGTGCTCACATACAAAAGATTTAATCAAAAATATGCATTAAGAGTGCTCAAACAAATGCAAAGATTAAGCATGTTCCCCTTGATGATCATATAAGAACAACTCACAAAATGAGGTTTAAAACCAAGTTAAAACACATGATCCATACATCAACCAGCCATCAACATGTCAAGTATCCAAATACCAAAAAACATGTCAAAAATCAGGGCCAAAAGATTAAGGGAAGGTCCCATTGTCATGCTTGAATTACACGGTATGTCAAAGGAAGTACATCTCATACAGAAATCCATGAAAAATACCAAAACATGTTAAAATGTCAAACAAAATTTATAGAAAATTAGTTAACATGCTCCAGAACTCCCATGAATTAATTTGGAATTTTTGAGAGAGTACGGCTATTTTTAAGATCCAATTATGAACATGGCAAAAGAAAGAAATTAAAAAACAAGAAAAATAGGGGGTGCAACGACAGTAATTCCTTAGTTCAAAATGTCGATAGGCCAAAAAGCGAGGGTGCGAGTAGCGATGAAAATTGGGCCCAGGTCATTCACAATATTCTCTATTTTTTATTATTATTATTCGTTTCAGAAAATTAAAAGAAAAAGAAAAGAAAAGAGCACGTGTATCATGTGCTAGCAAACTCATTAATGTGCTGGCAGGTTTGGAACCACTGGATCAAAATGAAATGACGGCCATGATTAAATCCAATTTCTGATTTTATAACAAAAAAACAAAACCACGCTGGCATGGTGAAAACCCTTGGATCAGATAGTGAACGACTAGGATGATCTCCTTACCATTCACCCCAGATTAGTTTGAATCCAGAGAGGGAAAACGCACACGTGATGGGCGCGTGGTTTTTTGATGTGTTGGCAAGCTATCAACCCTAGGATCAAAACAAATCAAGGGTTCTGATTAAAACATGAAAATCGCCTGAAACCCTTAGGGTTTTCTACAGACGGCCGGAGAAGGACCTCCGGTCATCTTCTCCGGCGAGGCACCACCGTGCCTAAGGATGAACTAACCCAGAATTCCAAGAAATGACCATGGACAGACTCGCCTCGTTGCGTAAAACTCAAATATGCCATTGAAAATTCCAAATCATGCACACACAGAGAGAATCGAAGGAAAACAATTTGGATTTGAAAACTGCAACGTTCACAAATAGCCCTACAATCTAACCAAGAACATTGCCTTAGGTAGGAGGGCTTCAGATGCAACTACATGGTGCCCTAATTCATGTCATATAAGTTATTATGATGCTGTAAAGTTCAGAGTTCAAACCTGGTGTAAGTTGCTCTTTAAGTGCCCAGAAACCCTGAAAACTTCAATGCACGATCTTGAAATCAACTCTTAGAGGCAAAATAAATGCCTTTCACCACTTGAATCTTACTGAAACTTCAAGTTGATGATGAACTGCAATAAACTCGTGGCAGGTGTTATGGAGGTTCCAGATGAAATCTAATGCATACAACAAGTAGCTTGAAGGTTGGTGATGATGACTGTGGAAAGAAAATGGAAAAAGCTTCAAGGAATAGTGAGATTCGAAGCTCTGAAGTTGAGAGCTTCAATGGTGGAGTTTGGGTGATTCTCGATCTGTTTTGTGGAAAAATGAGTTGTAACCGTTTACGTTAGAGGCTAATGGCTTTTATATGTACGGTTAATGTATGGTTAGAATATTAATCATGGTTGAAATGTAGTTAGAACTTGGTTAGTGGAGATTGCAAAAAATGAGAGGGTGATAGTGTTGGCACGGGTTAAGGAGCTTATGGAGTGTATTGTATGGTTATTATGCCATGCATCATGGTGATAATGATGTGTGAATGCAATGGTTAGTACATGTCAGATTGTGAACCTTGCACATTAAGTTTTAGTTTTATTTTTCATGGCATAAGTGGTAAGATTAAGGAATGTGCATGGTTTGTAAGGATTGGTTTAGTTAATTGTAGTAAAGGTGATAATAGTGATGTATCATGCGCATGGGATTAATGTGTAACAAGGATAACATGGTTTTGGCATGAAATGCAAGCATTGTTGGCTGGTTTGTGTAATGTGTGGACTTGTGAAACTTTGGCAAGTTTGGCTAGATTGCATAAAACATATCCATGGTCCAATGTTTGTATGATCATATCTCATGATTCACCCATCCAATTCTTTCATTCTAGGATGCTTTGGAAAGATGGAGTTTTGTAGATTATATTTTATGTTTGCATCAAGGTGAAATAAGGTGATTTGCATGGTGAAGAGTGAGGTGTAACATAGAGATCCAAGGGCTGCCATAATCATTTGTTCTTGCATGAAATTCAAAAGGGTGGTTTTTAGTGATCTTAGAAGGCTAGATCTCCTTGCATTTTGATTCAAATCCCATGGTGCTTGTACTCATTTTGAAGGGAATGTTTGATACTACCTCTTTGATGTTGGAGGCAAATGAAAAAGAAGCTTCCATCCTCATGAAAATTGGTTTTGAAGTTGGCTGAAAAAGGGAAGAACTTTCCCAAAATAGAAAGTTCTTAAGAACCCTAATTTCGAAAAATGGTAAGTTTTTCCAACTCTTGATTTTTCATGTTTCTTTGGATATTTCTTGATCAAATTCCACTCATGGATCATATTTGACATGGAGATCATGATGTTGACCTTGAAAAGTCATGATTTGACTTTTTTCCTGGTCTGGTTGACTTTTTCCCAATTTCCCTGACTTTCAGTCAATCCTCCAATTTGAAACCCTTATGAATGCAGTTGATGGCTCATATTACAGTCTTAGACACTTGGGAACATGTAGAATATCACAGAATCAAGTCTTTCCCAAAAATCAGAAATAAACTGACTTTTATGCAAAACCCTAATTTGGTCCCCACAAGTTAGGAGAAACTGATTGATCTTCAAAACTCAAATTCCTCTGACTATGATGTAGATTGCCTCAAACCAAGATGATTCATGTGATGAGATAATGTCAAATACCCAAGAACCTTGCTCATGGGGGTGTCCCAAGCTTAAATGGTTAAAACCCTAGTTGATGACCAACCATCATGCGTGTGTAATCCTCTTTCATTCTCCATTACCTTTTATAATATACTGATGGTGACACCCTTGATACCATGCCTTGAGGAACTCAATGATGCATGCAATATTTATGACCTAAATGCAAATGAAGTGTGAAGCATAAGCGACTTATTGGGTATAAATAGGAGGGCAAATTTTGGGATGCTACAAGTACCATAATATCTTCGTCTGGAAAATCGAACTTCATGGGTTGATAACCATCCATCGGTTGATGGGCAAGATGGTCCTCCAGTATGCTACCCTTGATGGCTTTTTGAGTGACATTGAATGTCGTACTCAGATAGAAGCATTTGCCATCGAGCTATTCTTTCAGTGAGAGCAGGGTTCTTAAAGATGTATTTAATGGGATCCATCTTGGAAATTAGATAAGTAGTGTGGGTCAACATATACTGCCTGAGACGTTTGGCAGCCCACGCTAATGCGCAACAAGTCTTTTCAAGTAAGAAATACCTTGTCTCGCAGTCATTGAACTTCTTGTTGAGGTAATAGATGGCATGTTCTTTCTTGCCCGTCTCATCTTGTTGTCCCAACACACAACCCATAGATTCGTCAAGTACAGTCAGGTACATAATAAGTGGCCTTTCATGAACAGGCGGTATCAGGATCGATGGTTCTTGTAGATATTCTTTGATTTTTTCGAATGCCCCTTGGGAATCATCATCCCACACAATTGACCAATCATTTCTTAGCAGCTTGAAATTAGGTTTGCAGATGGCAGTGAGATGTGAAATAAATCTGGCGATACAGTTTAATCTTCCCAGAAAGCCATGAACCTCTTTCTCTGTCCTAGGTGTATGCGTATTCTAAATTGCCCTCACTTTATTAGGGCCCCCTTCAATTCCTTTCTGACTTACGATGAAGCCCAACAATTTTCCAAATCGTAGCCCAAACGTGCACTTGTTGGGGTTGAGTCTCAGTCTAAACATTCTCAATCGGGCAAATAACTTTTGCAGATTAATCAAGTGCTCTTCTTCAGTTTGAGACTTGGCAATCATATCATCGACATACACTTCAATTTCTTTATGGATCATGTCATGAAAGAGCATTAACATTACACGTTGATACGTTTCCCCAACGTTCTTTAGTCTGAAAGGCATCACTTTGTAGCAGAAGGTGCCCCATGGTGTGATAAATGTGGTATTTTCCATATCCTTTGGATCCATTTTAATTTGATTGTATCCAGAAAATCCATCCATAAAAGAGAATACGGAGAATTGAGATGTGTAGTGAACCAATACATCGATGTGAGGTAATGGGAAATCGTCCTTTGGACTAGCTCTGTTTAAATCTCGGTAATCCACACACATGCGGACCTTTCCATCTTTTTTCGGTACCGACACAATGTTGGCAACCCATTGTGGGTACTTCGCCACTGCTATGAATCCAACATCAAATTGCTTTCGGTCTTCTTCACGAATTTTGAGAACCATGTCAGGATGGGTCCTCCTTAGCTTTTGCTTGATAGCATGGCATTCCTCCTTGAGTGGTAACTTGTGCATAATCATATCAGTATCCAACCCAGGCATGTCTTGGTATGACTAGGTGAATACGTCAACATACTCACGAAGGAGCTCTATCAACTTGGTCTTGACTTCAGCTTGAAGAGATGCTCATATCTTCACCTCTCTTTTATCTTCCTCGGTACCCAGGTTGATGACTTCAATGTCTTCTTGGTGCGGTAGGATGACTTTATCTTCTTGCTTGAGCAATCTTGCCAACTCGTCGGGGAGTTCACAATCTTCCTCGCCTTCCTCTTCAGCTTGGCAGATTGGGCAATTAAAGTCATATAGGCCCATAGCAGCGTCTATGTCAAGGACCTCGGTGGTGTTTCTGCATGTTATGATTTATGCAGTTTATTTAGGAAAGTGCGTGCATGAAAATATTGCCATTTATTGTAAATTAAAAAATGAAAGAAAGTGAGTGAAAATTGAATGCAAACTAAAATTTATTAATGATAATCAATGTTTGAAAACATCAGGTGGCCCATACAATGCTCCACTACGACTTGGGCAGAGCGTAGGGTTTTTGATAAGCAGTAAAATTACGTTTGGTGTGTGAAGAACTGAGGGACTTCAATGGTCTTCCAATTCTGGAGCTCTTCACTAGGCTTTACTTCAGAAGCTTGCTCATCACCATCATGGTCTTCAATGGTCATTGCTACTGGAGAACCAAAGATGTGCCCAGCACTTGTGAAAGTCTTCTCAACAGGAAGAATTTGATTTCCGTTGTATGGAACAAATGGTGAATTGGAGGATGGCCGATAACCTAGCCCAAACTTATCAAGCTTTTCAGTAACCTCAACCACCTTGCCCCAACCTTGGGCATTTCCTTCTTCCACCACGACTCTAGCTTCCTCGTATAAGGCCATTGATGATCTTAACTCTTGATGTTCTGGTACTCGTTGCACAGGTAGTGTACTCACCACCTCAAAGGATTGAAAGGGTGTTTTAACCATTTCACCTTTAACATCAATGTAGCAGAACAATGTTAAATGACTTACCAGAATATCCTCTTCACCACCTATAACGACCATTTTGTCATTAGTAATGAACTTTAGTTTTTGATGGAGAGTGGACATAACTGCCCCTGCTGATTGAATCCAGGGCCTTCCCAGCAAGCAACTGTACCCAGGAAAATGTCCATTACTTGAAAGGTAATGGTAAAAATAGTAGGTCCAATCTTAATTGGCAAGTCCACATCACCAATAATCGTACGTCTCAATCCGTCAAACGCCTTCACTATGAGACTACTTGGCTTCATGCTCACCCAACTTATAGGCATCTTCTATAGAGTCGTCTTCGGGAGCACATTCAAGGAGGATCCAGTATCCACCAAGACTCTGGACAACAAAGTATCTTCACACCTAATGGAAATGTGAAGAGCCTTGTTATGGTTCTTCTATTTAGCAGTCAGGTCATCATCATTAAACCCAAGAAAATTTCCAGTAGTGACACTAGCTATCACATCATCAAACTGTGCTACAGTGATATACTTGGTAATGTGCGTGACACTCAACACTTTCAGCAGAGAGGATCTATGCGCCTCTGAACTGAGCAATAAGGAGAACATAGATATCTTGGCGGGTGTTTGATTCAACTGGTCGACTACCTTGTAGTCGCTCTTCTTTGTAATCTTCAGAAACTCTTCGGCCTCTTTCTGTGTGAATGCTCTTTTTGGAAATGACAGCCCTTCTTGTGATTCGGCACTCGGAGTTTCAGCCGGTATAGCAATTGTCTTCCCTTTGTCATTAGTTGGCACATCCATTGACTTTGCTGCAAAGATTCGACCACTACGGGTTATTCCGCTTGGTCCTACCACAACATCTCACTTAGCCACATCATATTCAATGACTATCTTCCCTGGCCCTTATTTACAAACTTCAGGCTTAGGAACATTAACGGGATACTCAATAGTTATCGGAGTAGGACGCACTTGCCTCTATTTGCTAATATCAGCTTCATCAAACTGAATAACCACTAGAGCCGGATGAGCTTGTTGTTGAGGATAAACTCTAGGCTCATCATATTGAATAACCACAGGCGTAGAACGAACTGGTATTTGTTGGAAAACATTAGCTCAATCATATTGGATAACTACCGGAGCAGGACGAACTGGTCTTTGTTGGCGAACTTCAGGCGCATCATACTGAATGTTAATGACAACCACACTTTGATCTCTTCTATCACGACGTTCTACTTGAATCACACCTTGATCTAAGAACTTATGCAAATGCTTTTTAACCACTTCATCAGTCAAATCAGCAACTTCATCTTGAGGAATCATTCCACATTTCTTCAGTTGCTCTCCTATAACTGCCATAGGAGTGCGAATATCTTCGACCCTTGTAATCAGTCTCTGTCCATTGCTTTCTTCCACAACATTAACAGACGGTCCTCCATGCGTGGGCATGAGATTGCTCTTAACATTTGCGCCTCGTTGGGTGAAAGTAAGACCCTTGGACTCAACTAGATCTTGAACTCTGTTCTGAAATGCATAACAGTTTTCTATCGTATGTCCAAGAGCACCTTTGTGAAATTCACAATGGGTGTTGGCATCGTATTCGGGAGGATATGGGAAAACTGTTGGCCTTAAATCTCTGAGTTTCAAATTCCCACTCTAATACAGTTGAGAGAAAATCTGGCTATACGGTATTGGCACAGGATCAATATGCCTCCTTAGAACTCTTGGTCTTTGTTGGGGCATCTTGATACTTCGGAGGAGGAACATTCTGATAATTCGGCTGCTGAGTAGGCTGTTGAGGTAAAGCTTATTCAACTGCAGCCACTTGCTGATACAGTATATCCAATGAGACTCTACCTCTTCGTCCTCTCATAATAGCATTGGTCTCTTCATCCTTTCTCTTCACAAAAGGCTTCTTTCCCCCACTTGTAGTAGCAACAGTAGCTTTGTTCTTCTTCAGTTGACTTTTAATTCTTTCTCTTACAGACACAATCTCAGTAAAGTTAGGGAAGCTAGCTCCCAGTATATAGTCCAAATATTGAGACTGTAAAGTCCCCATAAACATGTCCATTAACTCCTTGTCCAATAGAGGTGGTTGAACACGAGTAGCCAGCTCCTGCCATCGTTGAGCATATTCCTTAAATGACTCGTTGTTACGCTGAGTCATGTCTTGAAGTTGAGTGCGATTTGGCGCCAAATCAGTATTATACTGATAATGTTTAAGGAACGCCTCGACAAGATCTCTCCAAGTACTCACATGCCCCTTCTCCAGTTGCATGTACCATTCCAGCGATGCCCCACTGAGGCTATCCTGGAAATAGTGAATCAGGAGTAGGTCATTGCCAATATGAGCGGCCATGTTGCAGTAGTATGCTCGTAGGTGAGTTTTGGGACAGCTGATTCCTTTGTACTTGTCGAAATGCGGCACTTTAAACTTTTTAGGGATCACAAGTCCATGAACCAAGCACATATCAACAACATCCAAACCAGGAGTAGTTTGAACCTCCAAGGACTTGAATTTTTCTTCCAATGTGCGCAATCAATCAGCAGATGGATCAGGTACAACATGTTGAGGAAGTGGTAGTGGTAAGTAGAAGGCGTCAAACTGTTTATCCACATCACTCACAGATTCATGTTGAGCCATTGCAGCAGAGTGTTCTGACAAATCCACATGAACGGGAATAATAATTCCTTTAGTTATTCCAGAAGTTCCCACCTTTTCAGCGAGCTTTTTGGCATCGGCCACAGTTTTAACATTTTGTTCCTTCTGAGCTAACGCCATCATGGTCTCCAGCAGTTGATCCATTTTGGCTCGAAGCGAGTAAATGTCATTCCTCATCGTGTTCTAATTTTATTCAATTCACTCTAGTGTCATCTTGAAGTTACAGCGGGTCTCGTACCGGTGTCGAGTAGTCAGGTTTTCTGTTGGAGAAAGGGTAGAGTGAATGAGTTTATGGTGTTTGCGGAAAATGAATGCAATGTTATGTATGCTGAATGATATGCATTTGTTTTTCAGGGAATCGTTCGAATTAATCACTAACTTATACAAGAATATTAAGGAATAAACAGTTGTAAAGAAAACCAAGTCTCATTCATTCATCAGATTGTAATAGTCACGTGATACAAAATCATCCGGAAATGAGTATAATCCATAACGCAAGAAAGAGTATAAAAGCAAAATAAAACTCAAACTTTGGGCCTTCGAGCCTCGCGCTCCTTCAACTCCTCTTTAAACCTCTTCAGAATTGCCTTACAAAGGCAAACAAACTCAACAATGGCTTGAGAAGTAGAATCGTCAAGTGCCCCTATAGCGTTTCTATGCTTCCACACCAAATCTTAAGCCAACCAGTTACAAAACTCCGCTAAGCCATTAGCTTGTTGCGGTACATGTCCCTGTCGGCTATCAGAATATGGATGGAACGATCATAACCAGCACAATCAACAAGCACCTTCTTCCTTTCAGAGGCCCAAATATCTCTGTCTGCAAGGATAGCCTCAAGATGGTTCTTCTGCTCCTCGGCAAGCCTTCTGAGATCCTTCAACTCACCACATACTCTATCCCAATCTGCTGGCTGAACACGAGCAAGTCTCGCGATATCCTTCTTAAGCTGACACTCTTTTGCTTCAGAAGCCCTTGAATGGCGTAGAGTCGTGCTTAATCTTTTGATTTTTGCTCTCATCTCCTCTCTAAGCGTCTTTTTTCTCTCAGTAGCAAGCAGCCAAGCGTCCTTATTTTTGATACACTTCTTGTAAACTCTATCCAATTCCTCCTTAAGCCTACCTATCCAACTGTCAGCTTGGCCAAGACACACTTTAGCCTTCTTTTTTCGATGATCTTCTTCATTTGCCCAATTCCCTACAGCTTCCAGTTAAGTGTTCTTGCGTTGAAGCTCTCATTTCAAGTCATTCCTCTCACTAGTAACACTTTGAAGCTTTAACTCAAGTTGTTTGTTTTCCTTTACCAGTCTTGCTATCGGTGCCTTAAGATCCTCGGCCTCCTCGATTGGGATGTGAGTAGGTTTTGGCTCGGGTAAAGGCTCAGACAAATTGACTTTAAAAGGCATCTTAATCTCTTTAGCTTTCTTCTTAGCCCGTGAAAAGTACGGTTCCTTGGTAATACTGTTCCTTTTTTCCAAGTCACCTTTTCCTTTCTTCCTTATACTTCTCCAAGCTCTTGTGATCCTTTTAAACAACTCAGGATTCTCAGTTCCCAAGTCATGTATCATGAAAGCCTCCAAATCCTTCTCTTCAGGAAGAGCTACCATTGGATACCCGAGCCGCCTAATTGATAATATTGGGTTGGAATTAATACAACCTCGAGTTCCAATAAGCGGGATGTTGGGAAAATCGCCGAAATTGGAAATAACTTCGTCGTAGTCTTGCGAGTACCAAGAAAGGTCAGCAGATCGGAGGGATACCATCCTTTGAGCCCAACTTTCATTGGCTCGATCAACAAATGATCCTTTGGTAGGCAGATGCATCTTAAACTACTGATATAAGAGAGGTGCACAGCAAACAATCGACCCTCCCTTCTTTTCTTGCCTCCAACTCAAGTAATAAAAGACATCCGCTAGAAGAGTGGGTACATGATTTCTGTTAAATAAGATATGAATGACAGTCACATCTACAAAATCATCTATGTTAGGGAATAAGACGATCCCATAGATGGCCAAGGCCACGGCAGCATAGCAAGCTTCCCAACTCTGAGCCTTTAATATGGTGTCAGCTCTATCCATAAGGAACTTAATAAAAAATCCCTTAACACCACCCTTAGTCTTCCAATTATCAGTAACATCTTTTTTGTGCATATGGAGAGCATCAGATATAACCTTATCTTCCAAGGACTCATCTACACCCACAAACGGTAACTTGCCCTTCATAGGAATACCCACTAATTTCTTGTACTCTTCAAGTGTTGGCTCCAACTGAAAGTCTGGAAATATGAAACATCTCAAGGAAGAGTCGTAAAACTGGGCAAAAGTAACGAGTGCTCGTTGATCCACATCTTGATTCAAGATACGAATGAGTCTTCCATAATCCTTTCCTAAGTTAATTCTGAATACAGCAGGGATGCGAGAAACTAAGCCACGTAAATCATCCAACTTAGACTTCCTGAAAGTGTATGGACAGATGCCTCTGATATTTGTTCCCATAATTCCTGAATGTTGGAAATGTAATTCTTAGATTCCCTGAAATCCAAAAACTGTGAATGTTATGATATGAGCATGATATGCAAATGCAAGGTTATAGATCACCAACAAAAATTCTGCAGCAAGAGGCTACTTTGATCACTGAAACCCCATGGGTAGGTTCTAACGGGTAGGTACCTAGAGTCATGGATATATTTGAAAGACATTATAGCCACAACAAAGATTTGTCCGACTGTAATATCCTCAAAATAATCTCGTCTAGGTGAGGTTTTCGTATCTTCCCCACGAGAAAGATTCCTCGGAGGCGTCCACTACGCAACCATCGACACACAGGTTTTAAGTAGAGTTCTCAGAGTTATAGATCGAGGTTGAAAATATCATTATCAAGATAACAATACGTTCAAGGGATCACATCTGATTGGGGCGTTCGTGTCAACCCAACAAGGAGTGACCCTCATGAGTTAACACTACCAGCCATCGTGGAAAATGGGTTAAAAGGTCCATAGAGTTATGGATTCAGGCTCGAAAACATCATTGCCATGGCAAAGATTCACCACGACAATAACATCCCCAAGGGAATCAAGTCTAAGTGGGGTCTTCGCTTCATCCCAGCAAGAAAGATTCCTCGAGGGATTTCACTACACAACCATCATCCTAATCCTAGGGTTATACTCAGACTTGGGTGTAGAGTCGTCTCACAAAGCACCAATGATCAGAGAACCCCCACAGTGTCATAATAAGATAAAATAATATAAACAATTAAATGATAAGGGAAGATAAACAAACAAACGAATCTAACTCTCACGAATTGAGTCAAGTTATGCGTGACTCTCTCTAGCATATGGTAATGCAAATCCCCAGCAGAGTCTCCATCTGTCGTACCTCGAAAAATACGATCCTCGCGATGGACGCGGAAAAAACGTTCGAACAGAGTCGCCACCGAACTTTATTCATTCCAAGGAAGGAATAGGAAAATATCGATAAAACCTTTAAAGGATAAGAAAATGGTCATCTCAACCAAATTCTAGGTTCGGGAGTCGATTACGCAAGAGGGAAGGTGTTAGCACCCTCTACGTCCGTTGTACTCAACGGGAACCTCTTGATTTGATTCGTGAGAAGTGGCTAGCTACGTTTGTTTGTTATCTTCTAAGGATTCGATCCTAAGGGGAAAATGGGTGGTTTTTTATTAGGGTGCTCGCCAAGGATTGGGGCCCTTGTGCCTACGTATTCCCTCGTGCAATGGGAAAGTTAGAGCATTCGTAGTTCGTGGGACTACGGTAAAAGTTTGTTGGTGTTTTTTAAGCGAACAAGTGTTTAGAGGGGGCTAAACATTGTTCTTTTTGAAAAGAGTTTTAATCGCACGACAACTAGAAGTTGAATTAATATGTTGGTATTTTGATTGGGTGACGATTAATCGAAACTTAAGAAAGATTCCTCGGGCCCAAGTAATCGAGAAAGCGAGTTGAAGAACCCAATCTCTCTCTTTTCACCCTTAATTATGAAAGAGTTTTAATATGGTTAGAGTATGTTAAATAGATGACGATTACTCGAAGCTTAAGAAAGATTCCTCGGGCCCAAGTAATCGAGAAAACGAGTCGAAGAATCGACTCTCTCTCTTTTTCATCCAAGTGTTTGAAAAAAGAAGGTTTGATTTTGTTTATTGTAAAATGGTTTGATGTATAATCGAGTTATGAATCTTTTAAAGAAGACAATTGTTCGAACTTAAGAAAAATTCCTCGGGCCCAAACAATTGAGGAGAGGAATCTAAGATTCCATTCCACCCCCTTTTCTTCTTTTAAGAAAAAGTGTTTAAGTATGGTTAAGTATTTTGATTTAATTTGAGGAAAATGCTCGATATGAATCGAGGTTTGAATTTGCGTACGAAATAGTTGAGGACTAATGGAAAAGTGGTCCTAATGGTTCAAGGTAAGGTCGATGGCGAGGCAAAATCACTCGACTTACAAGTTGGGTAAAGGGACTTGATATGTGGATCAAGTGCGCTAAAGGATAGGTTAATAATTAATTGAGTTTGTTTTGAAAATGCTTGACGTTGGATCAAGCTTGTTTGTTCTTTTGAAAATGGTTGATTTTAATCTTACAGGAGAGGGGTACATTTGCTCAAATGGGAATAAACAAGCCACAATTAAAGCAAATCAATCAAATATATGCATGCAAACGAGAGTGTAAAATGTGCAACAAGTATCGTTGTATAAAGCCCAAGAGGAGGCTATGTGAGGTTGATGGCGATCGTTAAAACAATCGACTTACAAGGTGTTTGAAAAGGGCTTGACATTAAGTCAAGGTATTAGTTTGAAAAAGTTGGTTTGGACAAGCATATGATGAATGATGTGAATATAATCAAGGCATGATAATAATCCATATGTGCGAAGTATAAACACCACACAAAGATCATAAACAAACAAAATGGGGGAGAAATATAATCAAACATGTTAGTTTAGTTAGTAACCTAAAATCCTAAGGTTAATCTAAAGGAGAAAAACTCAAATTAATTATTTTAGATTTAGAATCAAGATAGAAACTCACAATAATTAATTAAATTAAACTAAAATATTTAATAAAATTAACTACTAAAGTTAATTAATATTAAATAAAATGGTTTAATAAAATTAATTGGAATTTGATTAATAAAAAATGATTTTTAGATTTTTTTAGAATTAGAGAAATTGAATTAACATAATTAATTAAGTTAAGATCAAATATTTAATAAAACTAATTATTAAATTAATTAGTTAATATTAAATAAATGATTTTAATAAAATTAATGAAAATGAATTAATAAACATATTTGATTATTTTTCTTAAAAAAGAAATTAGTTAAAGTGTTTTTGGTGTTTTTTTTTTATATATTAAAAGGTAATATTAAGATTAAAACTAAAAAACTAAATAATAAAAAAAAAAAGGAAAATGGGCCAGATACTGTCAGTAAAACAGGGGGTATGTTAGTAAAAAAACCTAAGCCCAAATGGAGCTGAGCCCACACGCTGGGAGGTTCATAGTGCTCCCTCAGTCAACTTTGAAAAGATCCTTAGATCAGGAGCGTTGATCAAAACAGAGTCAACCCAAGACTCTTGATCTGAGGGTTTACAACGCTAGTCCATGGTGGACAGACGGAGAAAAAAGCACATGGAAAACTCAAAAGATCAAGAGCCGGTGACACTTGTCACCGGCTCAGCCTGCCACCATCATTAATCATCTATTTGGAGTAAAAAGGGAAATAGGGTTGGTGACTCAGCCTGCCACCATCATTAATCATCTATTTGGAGTAAAAAGGGAAATAGGGTTGCATCACCCTCATAATCTCTGTCTCACTCTTTTTCTAACCCATTTTCTCTCTCAACTCTCTCCTTCTCTGCAAAAACGTTCCGACAACCATAGTCGGAGAAGATGGTGGTTGGCGGCCAGCTACAGCGGCGCCACCCCACGTCTCCGGCCAACCTCAACCCAAAATGTTACCCAACCTAAAAAACGTCCTAAAACCGAATCTGAACTCGATTTCGCAAGAAAAAAGACCCTTAAACCTCCAAAACCCAAACCCCACAAATAAACCCTAACTCTACAAATCAAGAGTAAATCCATAAATTGAAAGAGGAATACGAAGCTATAGTATACGAGGCAATCAGATCATGCTATGGGAAGCTCAAAGGGAGAGAGGAATACCTATATCAGAGCAACTCCGATCAGCAGCTTTTCCGGTGAGGGTAATCCTCCAACTCTCCTCCTTTTTCTATGCTTTTACGTATCTTCTTCTCCCCTGATTTCCTTCTTCTATGCTTTTTGGTGATTTCTGTGAGTGGATGTGAGCTCAGGTTTGCTTGAGTCTCAATGTGAGACTCAATCAACCTCAGAAATTGAGCTTTAGTGAGTTTAGGGTTTTTGCAGAGTAGAGCTTTAGGGTTTTTGCTATGTGTTTTTCTCCGTGTTTGAATGAGTAAATAGTGTACATATATATACGGGTTTGATACGTGTCAGAAAAGGATCAAAATCATGTGAGGAGTGATGAGGTGTAATCCTGAAAGAATAAAACTGTTGTGAATTTTTGCGTCGTATCCCCTGATTCTGTGGGATATTCTGATAGTGGAATTGAGAATTTCTTCTGTTATTTTGTCCTATATGCCTTCTAGAAGCTCATGTGGTCCCATTGAGATATTTGTGAAATTGTGAGCAAATGGCATGAATTTCCTCTACTATTTTGTCTTTTCTGTGTTGTTGTACATTTTGTGATTATGTGGTCCCATGTTGCTGTAAAAAAACTTTGTCATTCTTTGCACTTGAGGATCAACTTGTGTATGCCACTGCTAGGACCTAAGAATCACGTGCTTGTGAATTTGGCTGATAATATTGTTGTGGTATGCACTTGTTTTTCCTCTTGAACATTGTTTGGTTTAGGTTGGGTATATTGTCCTCTACATTGATGTACTCAGTACTTGCTTATGGCTGCTGTTAAATATTCTTAGAATGTCCTCAAATAGGCTTAATTTTGAATTATAAACGTCCTGCCTATGCCTTAATGTATTGATCCCTTGTTTTATTTTTTCATGTGCATTGTGCTTGGTATAAGGAATGTTAATAACTTGGATACTTGGAGGAAGTAACACTTGGAAACTTGGCACGAATTGGCATGAAGAAGGATAACTTGGATTTGATGATTTGGTGATGAGGTTAGCTTATTTGCAAGTTGATGTATGTGTATGATGTATGAGGGTTATTGGTTCATGCTAGTGTGCCTTTTTATGTTATGTAGGTATGTGCTTGATCCAATAGCTCACTTTCATACCATTCTGCAGGTACAGCAACACACGCAGGAGGATAATGCTAAAGTCTTAGTCAACTCTGGTTTTGCAGATTTTTGTTATTTCCAATGAAATTGAAGATTCCGACAAATTTCCATATTCATGCTCTGATCATCCTGCTTGTAAGTCCTTGATTCTACCTGACATCTATGTGATAGTATATTGGTAGTGACTTTAGTAGCATAAGCATTAAGGGTAAAATGACTAGAAACAGAGCACTACTTGTTGTGAATCAGATTTGTGAGCTTCTTCTCTTTTAAATTTCTCTTGTGTCATATTTTATGTTTCTATAATATCTTGTGCAAATGAACTTCTTGGTGTGACTTGGTTTGAACCCTGTTCTTGTTTTTTAGATTCATGACCCTCAAATTGCACCTTGTTCTTATGCATGTTTCATGTTCCTTGTGATTTGGTTGGTAAATGTCCTAATCCTTGCTTCATTATATTTTCATGTATATTGGCTTGAATTTGGAATGGTGAGGCTTGGTGTACTTGGAATTTAGCATGAATGAGGAAGAAGTTGGAATGATGAGCTTAAAGATATGGCACAAGGTTGGCTTGGCGCGAATACTTGACACAAGTGGAGAAGAAACTCAAAACTGTTGCATTAAGCTTTTAGGCATTGTAAACTTTAGGTATTCTTTAACTTCAGACTTGTAGCAAGAGTTTGTATGCCTTGATTCCTTTTCAACTTTATGTTTTATGTTGCTGTCATTGTTGAAACTCATTTGTATGCTGGCATTGTTTGGCAGGTACCTCATTACATATGTAATGGAAATTGAGTCGCAAGAAGCTTAATCTTTATCACCCTTGATTGGTAATTTCAGGTAGCTTCTCAAGAAGCCACGACTATTTGCAAGGCAGTGTTGCATAAGAGCAAAGTTTGGAGGTCGGGTACAGGTTGTGCCAGGTATTGATTGGTACCCTCTTTTGATTTTTTTTTTGTGTAAGCTCACACCATATATTTATTCATGTCTTGGTACTGCAGGTGATTATGCTTCTGCTTTTCGACTCATATGTGCAAGTCGTGTGGTACGTTAATTGTCGGCTCATTGTTGCGTGGTGCTGCTCATGTTGTGCGTCCCTTCTTTGTAGTGTGTAGGGTCTCACTTTGCCATTCATATTGCTCTTAAAAGAAGTCTATCAAATGATTAGAGAGATCAAGGAAAATCATGAACTGAAAATTGTGCCTTGGTTTCTAGATATTTTGGAGTTTTGAGAAAACATCTTGGCATCATGAAGTTTTGGAATGAAGCTTTGACAATTAGCTCTTTAGGTCTTGTAGAATTAGGGTATCATCTTGATTACAAATTGTAAAGTGAAACTTGTAACATGTAACAAGACTTTGCACTCAAGAATGAAAATGGCGTTTTGAACCTTTAATTCCAACTTCTTGTAACCCATATTCTAACCTTTGTTTCTTTTTAGAATGTCTCAAACTTGCCTTGCAATTCTACAACCCAATTGGCTTGCTTTGTAACTTTGAAATTACGTTGTGATATTTTTAGAAATTGATAAGAAATTTCATGACCTTGGATCAATTTGAGACATAACTTGAAATCTTAGTTCCAACGTGACTTGAAAATAGTCTAAGCATTAAGCAAGTTGAACATATGGCTTGATTTCAAATTGGTTATGATCACAACTTGAAATCATTTATAATATTGGTTGAAAACAAACTTAGTCTGAGACAACTTTAGACTAAATTCCACACGGCTTGCAACAACTATTAATCATAAAGCCCAAACATGGTTTGAGATTGCTTGGAATCAATTTGAAACGCATCTTGAAAAATGCATTGAAATAGAGCCAAGTCCCTTCCAACATCACTTGAATTTAATATGAGCCTTGATCACAAATTTGACTATGCCATGAACTTCCTCAAAAAATCCATTGATCTTGGACCCAAAGAAACAAATATGACTCAAGGATAAATTATTCTTTCAAACTTATATTGAAATAAAACATAGAATCATTTGAGGCATAATTCAAGACCTCTTGAAACCAATTATTTTGGAAACTTAACTAATTAACCATGAGAATGAGGACACATCTTTTCTCTTACTTCTACTTGGATTCAACACACTTGCAAGAGCATCTGATTACAAAGAGTACAAACTAAATCTCCATAGCCTAAGCTTTAGAGGATTATGTCCAAAAGCTATATGATGTTCTTGAGAAAAGTCCATGACACCACAACATGCTTAGTATAAGAAAAATGAGAGGGTAGGACAAATTTGGGGTATGACAATGATGTGCTCTGGTTCCGAGTGGGAATCAATCCTATGGTGGGGATCTTTGGAGGAAGATGACCATGTGTTCATCAAAGTGTTGGTACCACATGCATGAGTTGTTTTGTTGCATTACATACTAAGTGACATTGCATAAATATGAGTTAATAAATGTTTTGATGATGTTGTGACATAAGTGATATTTTGACGATGATGATTTATTGATGATGTGATGACGTTGTGAATGACTTAATGAAGTGACAATGTGAGTATGTGTGTGTTGTGTGATGGATATATGAAGTATGGATAATTATTGTTGTAACTACTATATCTATTTCTTATACCTTTTGTAATGATTTGTGATTACTCACCCTGCCTGTTTGAATGTTACCTCTACGTGGGAAACGTGCAGGTGATCAAGGTTAGCTCGTTGACGCGTGAATATTTAGCTTTGGAGTCAATTTATCTTATTTATGTGAATTAAGAGGGTCTTACTCTGAACGTAACATTGGGGTTTGGGAACGTTTGGTTTTATGAAGTCGTTATTGATTTAAAAACATGTTTTTAAGAGTTTGTTACGCGGTGATTTGTTTTATGTTGATTTTTGATTATCAAAGGCCTTGAAGTCCTTTGATGAAGATTATGAAGTCATGTTGATACTAAGATTCCGCTGCAAAGTTTCAATTATATGTGGAGTTATTAAGATGAATTTTATCATTATTTGAAACCCGTGTTACGGAGCAGGATGTGTGATAAGAATGTTTTTATGAAGCATGTGACATCCTTGTCAGTGATTTACTCTGATTTAATGATTGATTTATGCGCTAAATTATTCGTTAGTTTTAGAAAGGTGTTACATTAGTGGTATCAGAGCAGGTTGGTCTGTCCGACCAGTTTTTTATATGATGTCAGTCCCCTGTTAGTCGACGAGTGTGTGTACATTGTCGATAGTTTATTTCTTCTAATGTTGATTGATGGTGTGCAGAATGGCTGGGAGAAACGACCGTGTTATTGCTGACGCGTTGGAATTACTTGCTCAAGTGATGGCCCAGAATGCACAGAACAATCAGAATGGAGGGGCTCCTGATGAGTTCTGTGCTTTGGGAAAGTTACAGAGAAATAATCCTCCAACTTTCATGGGCACTCATGATCCAGAGAGCGCACAGAAGTGCCTCAAGGTGATTGAGAAGATCTTCCGAGTGATTGCATGCACTGACGCTCAGATGGTATAGTTTGGTACTCATATGCTGTCAGAAGAAGCTGAAGATTGGTGGGATAATGCACGTCAGAGATTGGAGGATGTTGGTACTGAGATAACTTGGGTTGTATTCAGGAAAGAATTCTTGGAGAAGTATTTCCCTGAGGACGTTCGTGGTAAGAAGGAGATAGAGTTCCTTGAATTGAAGCAATGAAACATGATTGCGGCAGAGTATGCTACAAAGTGTAAGGCGCTGGTGAAGTTTTGTCTGCATTACAACCATGCTGATGTTGAGATTTCTAAATTTCTCAAGTTTGAGAATGAGCTGAGATCAGAGATCAAACAGGGTATTGGATACAAACAGATTCGTAGGTATGCTGAGCTGGTGGATAAGAGTAGGATCTATGATGAGGATATCAGAGCTCGATCGGCTCAATACAAACATCTTAGTGAGAAGAAAGAGAAAGGACAGTTTCGAGGAAAACCTTATGTGACTTCAGCTGACAAAGGGAAGCAGAAGGCTTCAGATGGGAAGAAGACAAGTGGGGGAGCAGCTCCCGCTTCTGTTAAGTGTTACAGGTGTGGCGAGCAAGGTCACCGTGCTGATGGTTGCAACAATAATATGCTGGGATGTTACAGATATGGTAAGAGAGGTCATCGAGCCACTGATTACAAGAATGAGGGTCCAACTTGTTTCAATTGTGGTGAACATGGTCACATTAGTACCCAATTCCAGAAGTCGAAGAAGATTGCTACTGCTGCTCAGACTAATGGCAGAGTGTTTGCTTTGAGCGGTTTAAAAGTCCCTAAGAAGGATAACTTGATTCGAGGTACTTGTTTTATTAACAGTGCTGAGTTGGTTGCTATTATTTCGCTTGAAAGTGCTACTATGTTGGGTTTGAAATTGTCTGATATGAATGGTAGTATGGTGATAGAAACTCTTGCTAATGGTTCGATTACTACTACTTTTATGTGTTCGGGTTGTCCTTTAACTATTTTTGCGAAGAGTTTCGTGATGGATTTGGTGTGTTTACCCTTGCACCAAATTGATGTTATCCTTGGAATGAACTGGTTGGAGTTCAACTATGTTCATATCAACTGTTATAATAAGACTGTGAGATTTCCTGAGTTTGGTGATAATGGAGAACTGATGTTTTTGTCTGCTAAGCAAGTGGATGAACTTCTAGAAGACGAAGACGTGATGTTTGCAATGTTTACATCGTTGCAAGTTGACCGTGAAATTACAAGTGTTAAATTACCTGTTGTCCGCGAATTCCCAGATGTATTTCCAGATGATGTAAGTGATTTCCCCCCAGAGCGTGAAGTCGAGTTTGTGGTGGAATTGATACCAGATATGAGTCTGGTGTCAATGGATCCTTACCGGATGTCAGCTTTTGAGTTAAGTGAATTGAAGAAACAAGTGGAAGAATTGCTTGAGAAGAAGTTTGTTCGACCGAGTGTTTCTCTGTGGGGTGCTTCTGTGTTGTTAGTTAAGAAGAAAAACAGTAGTATGAGGTTGTGTGTTGATTACAAGCAGTTGAATAAAGTGACTATCAAGAATAAATATCCAGTTCCGAGAATCGACGATTTGATGGATCAACTAGTGGGCGCTTGTGTGTTTAGGAAGATTGATCTAAGGTCTGGTTATCATCAGATTAATGTTAAGCCAGATGATATTCCGAAGGCAGCTTTCAGGATGAGGTATGGTCACTGTGAATAACTTGTGATGCCATTTGGTGTATCCAATGCACCAGGTGTGTTCATAGAGTATATGAATCGGATTTTTCATGAGTATTTGGATAAGTTTGTTGTGGTTTTCATTGATGATATTCTGATATACTCAAAATTTGAAGAAGAGCATGCTAAGCATTTGTGTACGGTGTTGCAAGTGTTGAAAGAGAAGAAGTTATATGTAAAATTGTCGAAATGTGAGTTCTGGTTGAAGGAAGTGAGTTTCCTTGGCCATGTGATATCGAGTGGTGGAATTGCTGTGGATCCTTCTAAGATTGATGTTGTGTTACAGTGGGAGACTCCGAAGTCTGCTACGGAAATACGAAGTTTTCTTGGGTTGGCAGATTGTTATCGCAAGTTTATCGAAGGTTTTTCTAAGTTGGCATTACCTTTGAATCAGTTGACTCGGAAGGGTCAAGCTTATGTGTGGGATGTTGCATGTGAAGAGAGTTTTGTGGAATTAAAGAAGAAGTTGACGACCGCTCCGGTATTGATCTTGCCTAATCCGAGTGAGTCTTTTGTGGTATATTGTGATGCGTCAAAGATGGGTCTTGATGGAGTGTTGATGCAGAATGGTTAGGTTATTGCTTATGCTTCCAGACAATTGAGGGTTCATGAAAGGAATTATCCTACGCATGATTTAGAATTGGCAGCTGTAGTGTTCGTGTTAAAAATTTGGAGACATTACCTTTTTGGCTCTAAATTTGAGGTGTTTAGTGATCATAAGAGTTTAAAGTACTTATTCGATCAGAAGGAGTTGAATATGAGGCAGAGAATGTGGCTGAAATTGTTGAAAGACTATGACTTCGATTTGAGTTACCACCCTTGTAAAGCAAACGTGGTAGCTGATGCGTTGAGCAGGAATTCATTGCATATGTCGATGCTTATGGTGAGAGAACTAGAATTGATCGAGCAGTTTAGAGACATGAGTTTAGTATGTGAGGAGACTCCTGACAGTGTGAAGTTGGGAATATTGAAACTGACGAGTGGCATTCTCGAAGAAATCAAGGGAGGTCAGAAATCTGATTTGAGATTGGTTGATGAATTGGCCTTGATTAACCAAGATAACGGAGGTGAATTCCAGATTGATGAGAATGGCGTGATGAGGTTCAGAGATAGAGTGTGTGTTCTAGATGTTCCAAAAATTAGGATGGGTATTCCTGAAGAAGGACATCGAAGTAGGATGAGTATTCATCCCGGTGCTATGAAGATGTATCAGGATTTGCAAAAGTTGTTTTGGTGGCCAGGTATGAAGAGGGATATTGTTGAATTTGTTTATGCCTGTTTGACTTGTCAGAAGTCAAAGATCGAACATCAGAAGCCTCTGGGTATGATGCAACCGTTGAATATTTCGGAATGGAAACGGGATAGTATTTCCATTGATTTTGTGTCGGGATTGCCGAAGACTGCGAAGGGAAATGATTCGATTTGGGTAGTTGTGGATATATTAACTAAATCAGCTCATTTTTTTACCGATGAAGATTAATCATTCTATGCAAAAGTTAGCTGAGTTGTAAATTGAGGAAATTGTGAAGTTTCATGGGATACCTTCAAGTATTGTGTCGGATAGAGACCTGAGATTTACGTCGAGGTTCTGGAAAAGTTTGCAAGACGCTTTGGGTACTAAGTTGAGGATGAGTTCCACATATCATTCGCAGACGGATGGTCAGGCAGAGAAGACTATCCAGTCTTTAGAGGATTTGCTGAGGGCTTGTGTGTTGGACCAATGAGGATCTTGGGATAGCCACTTGTCGTTGATTGAGTTCACGTACAACAATATTTTTCATGCTAGTATTGGAATGACACCGTATGAAACGTTGTATGGTAGGAGGTGTAGGACTCCATTGTGTTAGCATGAGTTAGGCGAGAGTGTTGTACTCGGACCTGAGATTGTGCAGGAGAAGAACAAGAAGATTAAGATGATCCAAGAGAGGATGAAAACTTCACAGAGTAGTCAGAAGAGTTATCATGATAGGAGGAGAAAAGTACTTGAATTCCAAGAGGGAGATCGCTTATTTTTGAGAGTTACTCCGGTAACTGGTGTGGGTCAAGCTTTGAAGTCTATAAAGCTTACTCCGTGTTTTGTTGGTCCGTATCAGATTATGCAGAGGATAGGAGAAGTAGCCTATCAAGTTGCTTTACCTCCGTCGCTTGCGAATCTTCATGATGTGTTTCATGTATCTTAATTGAGGAAATACATTCTGGATCCGTCGCATGTGATACAAATGGATGATGTACAGGTGAGAGATAACCTAACAGTTGAAGCATAACCCGTACAGATTGATGGTCGAGAAATGAAACAACTGCGGGGTAAAGACATTGCTTTGGTGAAAGTATTGTGCAGTGGACCAGCTGGTGAAAGTTGGACTTGAGAGCGTAAAGATCAGATGAGGGAGTCGTATCCGACTCTGTTTTCTTCAGGTAATTTTCGAGGGCGAAAATTCTTTAATTGGGGGAGAGTTGTAACACCCCGATGTTTATATTTTAATATTTGTTAAATTATTTGTGATTATCGGTGAGTTTTGGTGAATTATTATGCATGGTGTGCTCTTGTTGTGTGTTGTGGGGTGATGATGAGTTAAGGGAATAATAGGATTTAGAAATTAAAAAATTAATTAAAATTATTTTAGAGTTAATGATAATAGAATAATATAGATTATGTTATTTAGACTATTATTATTAATTAAAATAAAATGAGTTGAAACATCGATGGCAAGGTGGTCATTATAGAAATATTAGTGAGGATAAGTTGGGAAAGACGTATTAGGGGTCCTAAGGGCAAGTTTGACGAAAGGGAAAATAGAAGTGGAGAAGTTCATTCTGAATGATCGTGTTTTGGAGAAACGACACTGAGGAAAAAGGTAGAAGAGGCTAGGTATTCCTCCTTACTACGTGCACTCTTCAATGGATGATGCAATCAGAACATAATCACAGTCTTCCATTATTTTTATAAAATGATTACAGCGTTTTGATTACAAAGAACTATCACACGATAATTCCCTATGATGACGCAAACACTAAATTGCTAACAAAAATAAGATCCCTAGAGATATTGATCCAATATCCTTGTTATCCACAATAACTTGCTCTAAGTATTCGTGTGAGGTGATCCCTTTGATCCCACCGATTTCTTGTCTGAGCAATTGCCATTAACTGAGGGTATATTGTATAAATCCCAACTTTTTCTGCAAGTAATCTTTCTCCAACGCTGTAGCGCGATTTTTGTGGTTGCGAATCACTATCGCTTTGGTACTACAGTTCGATTCATTTTTTATCCTATGAAGCTGATTAAGGAAGGGAAATAAATGTCTCCAATTAACCCTGCTTGCATATTGAGGTTAAACAGTCAAAACTGTTGGTTTACAGATGCTATAAAAAGGGGGGTCTGTTTTTAGTTATTTGCTTAAAGGAACAGAGTATCTTGACCGTACAGGAGGCTTTTGGTAATGTGTTTAGATTTGATGCTTTTGGGTTGATTGACGGAGGTACTGGATTTTGAGTTTTGGATTAGTATGCTCGCTAAGATTTTTCAATCTTATGCCTACATATTCTCGCTTAAAGAGACAAGGAAATCAGAGCGATCGTAGTTCCACCTATTCTAAGGTGGAAAAAGATGTTTTGGTGTCTCGTTCAAAGCCCAAGACAGAGGCTAAAAGGGTTTATTTGTGTCTTGTTCAAAGCCCAAGATTGAAGCTAAAAGGTTTGACTGAGAGAGAACTTGTCATCTCTAAAGAGGAATTATTGATACTTGTGCCTTTTGATTAAAGCACAAGTTTGATTCTAAAAGGTTGATTGATTCAACCGGGAATTTCTCCATACAAAGCCTAAGAGGAGGCTATTGACCCAAGAAGAGGGTATTTATCGTTTGTCTCGTATGACGCCTGAGATAGAGGCTAAAGGGGTTGACTAAACAAGAGAGTGCTAACAAGTGACTGACTCAACAAGGGAGTGCTTTTATATGTCTTGTACAAAGCCCAAGATGGAGGCTAAAAGGGTTTGACTCAATAAGAGAGTACTTTTATCTGTCTTGTACGAAGCCTAAGACGGAGGCTAAAAAGGGTTTGACTCAACCAGAGAGTCTTTTATGCTCAACAAGAGAGTGATTTGGTGTCTCGTATGAAGCCCGAGATAGAGGCTAAAAGGGAGATTGACTCAATAAGAGAGTCTTTTATACTCAACAAGAGAGTGTTTTAGTGTCTCGTACGAAGCCCTAGAAGGAGGCTAAGAAGGAAGCGACTCACCAAAAGAGTCTTTTATGCTCAACAAGAGAGTTTGAAAAGGTTAGCTCCGTTGGGGAACATCATTGTGCAAAGCCCAAGAGAAGGCTGACTTTCCCAAGGAAAGGATCATTATACAAAGCCTAAGAGGAGGCTAACTTCTGCCGGGGATTATGGAGATCCCGAGACAGGTCCAAGTGGGAGAGCCATCATGAGAGAGCTCGAGTTTCTGCGGGAGATTTATTAAGAATGATCGGTGTTTTTTCCTATGCTTGAAAGGAACTTGAGAAAGTCTTTGAGACTCAAGGGTTTTAGACTGTCCAAGTCTACTGGTGTTGAAGAGTTTTATCTTTTGTAGGGTGCCCAAAGGAGGGCAAGGGCCTTTAAGGGATGAAGATCAACCCTAAAGTGGCAAGAGTTTTGACACTGGAAAGACTGCTCTAGCAAAGGATGACTAAGTTCTGTCTTATACCTTTAAGAGGTCGTTAAGGTCCTTGTATTAAGCCCAAGGGAAGGCATGGGAACTTCTAAGAAGCCGATGGGTCCCTGTACAAAGCACTAGAGGAGGCGGGGATGCTTTTAGGAAGCCTGTGGGTCCCCAAACCAAGAGAAGTTCAAGAAATGCAATTCATTGAGAAGAGATCATTCCAAGAAAGTTTGAGAATTTGGAAGAAACTCAAGAGATGCTATTCACGGAGAATAGATCAACTCTGGGGAGTAGAATTTCTTTGACAATTTCTAAGGGCGACAGTCCGAGAAAAGGTTCACCGAGAATACTGCCTTTCTCTTTGTTCCATATTGTTTAACCCCAAGAGAAGGGAAGACTGTATCTGGAATCCTACGGGGGATCTAGTTTTGTTTGAATTTAAGAGTGATCAACGGGGCTTTACCTAGTTCTAGACGTAGTTACCGGGGAAAACTCTAAATATCTATACTAGTATTACACAGTTGATATTTGACAAGTATATAAAAGGATGGGAAAGAAGACTTACAGTGAAACAGCCCCACAATACAGTTATATACATATGAAAGCGATAAATGAAAGCGAATAAACACTTACCCATTGTAGAGCTTCCATGCTGTTTTGTTAGTTGTTCAACAAAGAAAGTTTTGATAATAATATTGTACGAAATCAAAGGAGAAAGTACTTATAAAAGATTGTTGGGTCTTACAACTCAAGGAGAGGCCCAAGTTTTAACGATGATTGCACCGTTGTTTTGGAAATCGTACAGAGGGATTTGTACAAATGATGGGGCTTACAACTCAAGGAGAGGCCCAAGGGTTTTCGTTAAAAAGACGACGATCATGCCAGACCTTTTGACGGTATCGGGACTGATACAATAAGTGAGGCCCAAAAGGTTTTTATTTACAAAAAGGTTTGGGTCTTACACTCTATTAGAGGCCCGAAGAAACTTAAAAGAAAAGACGTAGGGCTTATAACACGAGGGTAGGCCCAGTTGTTTTTGTTTAAAACTGGAAATTGCGCAGAGATTTTTTTCTTTTAACACAGGGGGACTTATACAATATCTGAGGCCCAAAAAGGTTTTGGTTAAAAGGGGGTTGTGTCTTACACTCTATTAGAGGCCTAAAGGTTTGAAAATGAACAAAGATGAGTCTTATAGCTCAAGGAGAAGCCCAGTTGGTTTTTTAAAAAGGCGACGATCGCGCCGAACTTTTGAAAATATACAGAGGGACTTATACAATAAGTGCGGCCCACAATGGTTTATTTATAAAAAGGGTTTGGGTCTTACACTCTACTAGAGGCCCAAAAGTTTGAAAATGATTGAGGAGGGTTGAATTAATCAAAGAAACCCTAATTTTGTTAAAAAGGAATTAATTTTGTTTAAAAATTAATAAAAATTGATGAAAACATGTGAAAATGAGTGGTGACCTAGGATAAATGTTTCAAAAATCATGTTTATATCCACAAAATGATTGGAAACCAATTAAATTTGGGAAATCAAGAAGGAAAAAATATTTCAAATGTTAAAAAACAAATAAACATTAATTCTTTGCAAAAATATCAAATATATGAAATAAATAATATTTTTGGGAATTTTTGGTAAAATAAAATATTTTAACATTTTTGTGAATTATTAAAAAAAGAATCAACTCAAAATCATTAAAATTCAGAGAGAAATTAATTTTAGAATCAATTAAATAAAATCACAAAATTCAAATATTCAAATATTTAAAAATGGCGCCAAGAACACACCAAGAACACGCGCCACCCCTCTATTTATGCAAATTTGCATTTTCTCGCCAATCTCACTGAATACTTGATGAAATCATGCAATCCACATATCAATATACTCGTTTTCACCTCACGATCATGTCTATGGTCTTTAATTTCATTTATTTTAAGCATGGAATAAGAAATCAAAGAGAAACCTCAAGAACCCTAGATTCTGCATGAAGGCTCAGAAATTCCACACACGATTCATACAAGGCAATTAATAGAGGGGAATCATTCTATGCATGATTATCAACATATGGCAAAATTATTGTGCGAGGAAATATGCATGAATCATGAGATGCCCAAGTTGAGGCTTACCTCTTGCAACTGGTGATCGTGTTTTGTGTTGGAGGCGTTACAGATAGGTTCCAATGTTGTGGATAGCTTCCCTAGGTGCCAAGTGATGTGCCTGAATGCTTGGAATGGTTTGAAACAAGCTGGAACTGAAGATGGTACCCCAACTGCAAGTCTGCTAAAAGCTTGAGCAGTTGGATGATGATTTTGAGAAATCAGTGTTCTAGATGTTGTTTAAGTGTTTGGATCACTTCTATATGATGTTTATGAGGTGTGCGTAAGATTGGTTTGGTTGGAATTGCTCTCAAACTCAAAACCCGATAGTGACTTGCTTTAGAAGACAATTTTGGAGGTGAGAAGGAGATTTTGAGGAAAGCATAAGTTTGATGGCTTTGGTGTACTTAAACTGAGCACAAATGAGCTCAATTTATAGTAGAGCAAGTTTGTTTTGCAAGCACTAGTGGATGGCAACTGCAGCAGAGGTTTGGCCAATTGCATCACTTTGGAATCTCAAGTCTCCTCTAGCCATTGACTAGAGGTTAGAGCACAAGCCTTTGGTTCCCTAGTTCAGAGATCATCCTTGACTCATTCAGTTGGAAAAGACTCAGTTCATGCCACCTTGGTGCATCCATTGAATGCCCCAAAACAAAATTGGAGTCTTGTCCCCCTTTTAGGCATTTTAGGTTTGGCATGCTACTTTTAGTTCCAAAGACTTGGGAGGCTTATGGATCAGTGTTTGTTCCTCCTTGGTCTCCCCTTGAGGTGTTCAGATGGATAGACTTGTTTGTCATTTGCACAAATTGCTCAAATCGAGCAAAATGCACAAATCTACTTTGTTATGACAGTTGCATCAAGGCATTTTGGCACTATCATAACTCTTAGCTCAAATGGAATTTGATGGAGTTCTTGGCCATTTTGGAAAGCTCTCATATGATACAACATATGTGTGATCATAGTTTGTCTTGACACTTTTTGGATCCAAGTGAAAAATCCTCCTACTTTTTGCAAAAAGTGAAACAGATTCTGACTTAGTGAAATTTTCACTAAGTGTTGGAAAAAGTGACATTTCATGTTTTCAGCCAATTTGATCACCCCATAACTTGAAATTCATGAGGAATTGGAATGATGTGTAGTTAACACATTTAAAGTATGCCATGAGAGCTACAAATCCATATTTGGATCAGCCAAAATGGTTGCTTGGATCACAAGTTATGATCCTTGGAAGTTGGTACCCTAGCCAATTTGTTCCATAACTTAGAAAAAATTATAAGTTTTTTATGGTTTCCCCTTTTACAAGTTATCCCACTTTCTTTGATTTTTCTTGATGAATGTTGATTCAAATCACACATTAACATCATTTTAGGATTAGGGAACCATAATTGATCAAAAAATCAAAAAGTCAAACTTTGACTTTTGAGCACAGTTGACTTTTTATCAGATGAATTCCAAACTGTGCGATCCTCTATGAAATCAAGTCCTTGACCTAAATAAAACTTTATGGATTGATTTCATAGGCGTTATAGGGTGTATTGAATCATGTCCCAAGGTTTGGGAGCATGCCTGGGTCAAAAGTCAAAGGTACAATTGACTTTTTCCTCAAAACCCTAACTGTGGTTCTGATGAACTTGAAACTTGTGAATCAAGCTTCTTGGATTAATCCATTGTTGAAAATGGATCAATGTAGTGTATTAGAGACCCTCAAACCCTGCCTTGAGGTCTTGGCTCATGGTTTGTCCCAAAAGTCAACTTAGGGGTGAATTAGGTCAAGAAGCCTTAATTCCTGATTTTTAGTGAATGCATCCTCTGAGGCTAAATTGACTTGATGATTGGGTTCATGAGGTCCTTGGAGTATCTTAGGATATGCTTTGAAGCATTGGCTCATGCCCAGAGGAAAATTTCCATCTGGAGGCCCTGGTCGGCCAAAACCCTAATTTGGTGACACTGGCGATCTTGAGGCTTGATCCACTGAGAATGCTGCAACCTTGTGCTTAATTCTTGCTGTGGGAGTCCTCTTGATCCTTTTTGGATGTTTGAGAGGTTTATACAATTTGAAGATCATGTCATTCCTTGATTGATCCTTTGTCTAAAGCTCAGAGAGGGCTTGAAACCCTAATTATTGTTTGTAGTGAATGTTCACCCATCTTTGTGGAGACTGATGAGACATGATGGTTCATACATATTGTGATGATGACTTGCACAATGATGGGAAATCTTAGTGGTCAAAATTTGGGGTATGACAGAGGCCCCTATTTAATCTTCTTGGACACGAAGGTGTGAATGGCGAAGGTATTCGAGCATTCAGGGTACAAGAGGATTAAATATCAGAATACCCGAAATTTTGATGATGGTTATGAATGGCAATTTGCCCATCCATCTTATTTCACTAAGCAATGATGCTTAGAAAAGGTAAACTTCCCCTCGATCCTGGTTTCCTACCAAGGAACTGGTCTCAGTTTCTGATGCAAACTTCCCCTCGATCCTGATTTCCTACCAAGGAAATTGTCTTAATTTCTGATACAAACTTCCCCTTGATCCTGGTTTCCTACCAAGGAACTGGTCTTAGTTTCTAATGTAAACTTCCCCTCGATCCTGGGTTTCTACCAAGGAACTGATCTAAATTTCTAATACAAACTTCCCCTCGATCCTGGTTTCCTATCAAAGAACTGGTCTTAGTTTCTGATGTAAACTTCCCCTCGATCCTGGTTTCCTACCAAGGAACTGGTCTTATTTTCTGAAATAAACTTCCCCTCGATCTTGGTTTCCTTCCAAGGAACTGGTCTAAGTTTCTGAAATAAACTTCCCCTCGATCCTGGTTTCCTACCAAGGAACTGGTCTAAGTTTCTGAAATAAACTTCCCCTCGATCCTGGTCTTCTACCAAGGAACTGGTCTTAGTTTCTTTTGTCAATAAACTTTATTGACAAGGGATGCTATTCGTAGCGGTTTTTCCTCAAACCTCTCGCCGAATTTTCCTGGGGAGATGCCATTTGATGGGAAAAAGTTTTGAAGGTCAGACTTGCTGGGGACGTTTTTTTTATTTAGGCAAAGTATTTCTTGACTACGTCAATATTCGTGGGGTAGGTAAACTCTTCTCCATCCATGGTTGCAAGTCTCAGGGCGCTGCCTGAGAAAGCTTTCTTGACCACATAGGGGCCGTCATAATTCAGACTCCATTTGCCCCAAGAGTCAGTGAGAAATGATTGTATCTTCTTGAGCACAAGGTCTCCTTTCCTGAAGATGCGAGGTCGGACTTTTTTGTCAAACGCCTTCATCATCATTTGTTGATACAACTGACCATGGCATAGTGCCGTTATTCTTTTTTCTTCGATCAGATTCAGTTTGTCGCGTCGATTTTGACACCACTCAGCCTCTGTTAGCTTAGCTTCCATCAATACCCGGATTGATGGGATCTCTACTTCGATGGGGAGCACTGCCTCCATGCCATATACTAGAGAGAAAGGGGTTGCCCCTGTTGAAGTGCAGACAGATGTGCGATAACCGTGAAGAGCAAAAGGTAACATCTCGTGCTAGTCTTTGTAGGTTACAACCATCTTTTGAACAATCCTCTTGATGTTCTTGTTAGCCGCTTCTACCGTTCCATTCATCTTGGGTCGGTAGGGAGATGAGTTATGGTGTTCGATCTTAAACTCAGCGCACAAGTCTTTTATCATCTTATTGTTTAAGTTAGATCCATTATATGTAATGATATGGCTAGGAACACCATAACGGCAGATGATATTATTTTTGATAAATCAGACCACGACTTGTCGGGTTACATTGGCGTATGGCGCTGCTTCGATCCACTTGGTGAAGTAATCAATGGCAACCAGGATGAACCGATGTTTGTTCGAAGCCTTGGGTTCGATCATGCCAATCATGTCGATTCCCCATATGGAAAAGGCCACGGGGAAGAGAGAAATTTGAGATGCGTTGGCGGTACATGGATTCTGTCAGCGTATATCTGACACTTGTGACACTTCCTCATGTACTTATAGCAGTCGGATTCCATGGTCAACCAGTAGTACCCTGCTCTCAGAGTTTTCCTCACCATTGTGTGTCCGTTGACATGAGTGCCAAAGGATCCTTCATGAATTTCTTTCATTAGCATGTTTGCTTCTGGTCTGTCTACACATCGAAGCAAAACCATGTCAAAGTTTCTCTTATAGAGTGTATCACCGCTCAGGAAGAAACTGCCTGCCAGCCTCCTGAGGGTTTTTCTGTCTTTCCTTAGTGCCCCAGGTGGGTACTCCTGTGTCTAAAGGAAGCATTTGATATCCTGATACCAAGGTTTATCATCTTTGACTGCTTCAATCGCGAAGATGTAAGCGGGCCTCTCGAGGCGCATTATGTCGATCTTAGGTTGGTCGTTCCATTGACCTACACTAATCATGGAAGAGAGGGTGGCTAATGCATCAGCCATGTGATTCTCTTCACGGGGGATATGATGAAACTCGATTCTGTTGAAAAAGGGTAACAGCCTTCTCGCATAATCTTTGTAAGGAAGCAGTCCTGATTGGTATGTGTTTCAATCTCCTTTGATCTGATTGATAACCAGGGCTGAGTCACCGTAAACATCCAAGTTTTTTATTCTCAAATCAATTGCTTCCTCGAGACCCATGATGCAAGCTTTGTATTCGGCCTCGTTGTTCGTACACTTGAATGTCAGTCTGGCAGTGAAAGGAATGTGGGTACCCTAAGGTGTTATGATGATTGCCCCAATTCCATTTCCGTAATGATTAACAGCTCCGTCAAAGATTAGTCCCCATTGGGAACCTGGTTCTGGCCCTTCATTGGGTAGCGGTTCATCGCGATCTTTTGTTTTCAAGTACATGACATCTTCGTCTGGGAAGTCGAACCCGATTGATTCCTGATCGTCAATCGGTTGATGAGCCAAATGATCGGCTAAAATACTTTCTTTGACGGCTTTCTAAGCATGGTACTCTATGTCATATTCTGATAACAGCATCTGCCAACGGGCAATCCTTCCCGTGAGAGCAGGCTTTTCAAAGACATACTTGATTGGATCCATTTCTGAGATTAACCAAGTAGTGTGACGAATCATATACTGGTGAAGACGTTTGGCTGCCCAAGCCAGAGCACAACAAGTTTTCTCAAGCATAGTGTACCGAGTCTCGCAGTCGGTGAACTTCTTGCTCAAATAGTAGATGGCATACTCTTTTCTTTTTGTTTCGTCTTGTTGACCAAGCACACAACCTATTGAATCCTCTAGGACTGTTAAGTAGATGATCAGTGGTTTTCCTTCTACTGGAGGTGATAGAATCGGTGGATTCAACAGGTATTTCTTAATACTGTCGAAGGCAGTTTGGCAATCTTCTGTCCAAACGCAGTCCTGGTTCTTTTTGAGTAATTTAAAAATCGGCGCGCATGTCGTGGTCATAAGGAATATAAACCTAGAGATGTAATTCAGACGTCCCAGGAATCTCCTGACTTGTTTTTCAGTCTTTGGAGAAGGTATTTCTTGAATGGCATTGACTTTGTCAGGATCAACCTCAATTCCTTTCTGGCTGACGATGAACCCTAAAAGTTTCCCTAAACGGACACCGAAAGTGCACTTGTTGGGATTCAAGCGGAGTTTGTACTTTCTCAACCGCTCGAATAGTTTTGACAGGTGGATCACATGCTCCTCTTCTGTTTTAGATTTGGCAATCATGTCATCGACTTATACCTCGATTTCCTTGTGTATCATGTCATGAAACAGAGTAGTCATTGCCCTTTGATAGGTTTCCCCGGCGTTCTTTAAACCGAACGGCATCACCTTGTAACAAAAAGTACCCCATGGGGTAATGAATGAAGTTTTCTCCATGTCTTTCAGCGTCATTTTTATCTGATTATAGCCCGAGAATCCATCCATGAAGGAGAAAACTTTTAACTTTGCAGTACTGTCTACCAGCATGTCAATGTGTGGTAAAGGAAAGTCATCCTTTGGACTAGCCTTGTTTAGATCTCTATAATCCACACACATTCTAACCTTCCCGTCCTTTTTAGGAACCGGTACTATGTTGGATAACCATTGAGGATACTCTGATGTGGCGAGGAAACTCGCGTCAATCTGTTTCTGTACTTCCTCTTTGAATTTGATGGCCATGTCTGGGTGAGTTCTTCTCAACCTCTGTTTTACTGGAGGACATTTTGATCGTAACGGTAGATGATGTTCCACGATGCTGGTATCCAACCCTAGCATGTCCTGATAGGACCAAGCAAACACATCGGGGAATTCTTTGAGAAGCTTTATCAAACTTTGTTTGATAGTCGGACTGAGCAATGCCCCAATCTTGATTTCTTTTCTCTCTTCTTCTGAACCTAAGTTGGCCGTTTCCAACGGCTCTTTGTGAGGTTTAATGAACCTTTCCTCTTGTCTAAGTAATCTGGAGATCTTTTCTGGAATTTCGTCGTCAACTTCTTCTTCGGCCCCAAATACCGGGAATTCAAAGTTGGGAGAAGGCATTGGATCGTATGTTTCGATGGGGTTTAAAACAAGCAATCTGCAAGACGTGATGATTTGTTTTTAGAAGAGATAGAGAGAATGCAAGAGTGTGTGCAGTGTATTTTCTTTGGAAAACTGCTTGTTTTTATTATTGAGTTATTTTTTAGGATTACCATTTTCTGAAAAAACGAAAAGAGAAAACAACAATAAATGCGGAAATTATAGAACGACGTTATTTTATTTATGATCGAGTCGATTCTTGAAACTACAGCCCTATAAAACAAAACTCTGTCGCTATGGGCGAAGCGAAGAGGTATATTTACAGAAAGTAAGCCGTATCAAAACATTCGTTTCACCTGGGCAGGGTGAAAGGTTAAGATAAAGATGGTAATTACTTAGAATTATGAACAATCTTCGGAACATCGACAACAACCCATTGGCGGCGAACTCCTCGGTGAATCACAAAGTCTGGTACCTTCCTTGATTTGTCTTCAGAAATAACGCTGAATTCTGGTGGAGTAGGATCATTGGAATCTGTCTCCCAGGCAGAGTTGTTGTAGGAGGATTCCTCTGTTGTATTTTGCATAGTATTTATGCTCTCAGGTAAATCTCCCCATCCAGTTTGCTGGATGTCTTTGAGCCTGATACGAGAGCTTTCAGGAGCGGTGTATTTGACCAAGTAGTCGAACTTGCCACTCGATTGTCCTAAGGTGTCCCACCTTTCTTTGGAACTGGGGGAATCATCTATTTCGATGACGTTGACCTCAGGAAAAGCATAGTTGATGAATTCTAGTCCTGTAAGCTTTGCAAATTCATCGTCGTGCTAGATATTTTCTGAATACCCTGAGTGTTGATCCCATGACAAGGTGGGGATGCAGGTATTCTTTTTAATGATGCTAAGCTAATAAGCATCGTTCGGCTGATTTTCTTGCCCCAAGTTATCTGGGTACAGCTGCCAGTTAGGCAGGCCATCCATTGGGCCATAATAGCCGTGGTCAGAGTTGTCTTTCATCAGAGTGTCTTCCTCTAACGAGTTTGGTGGAGCACGACATCCTTCCAGATCACAATCTCTGTATATCATTCTGACATCTGACTTGGGTATAAATCTCGAACTCTGTGCAGGATAGCAAAATAGCGTAGGCACCTCTTCCTGAGACATATAACCATCCTTATTAAGATAGGACTTCCATTCTTCCTCTGTATCAGAGGGATCAGCCTCGTTGATGGTGTGCACTTCTTGAGACACTGGGTGAAGGAAGCCTCCACTGTGGAAGAAGTCCTGAATGGGATGAAGATTTTCATTGTTAGTAGCATTCTGAGTACAGGTTGCAGAAAAACCAAGACCTTTCTTTGTTTTGTTATCCGTAGGAATGAAAAGTTGTCCCCATCCCTTGGCATTGTTACTTTTGATCACTTCGAGATCATCTCTGTACGAGGAAATCGATGTTCCCTTTTCTGATTAATTCTCATTGCTCACCGACAGTGCTTGGAACTGAGTTCCAACAACCTCCTCCGGCTCTACACAAGTAGATAATGAAAGGTTACTCACGATCAAGGCTTGTTCACCATAGACTGTGACGAGTTGATTGTTCTTGACGAACTTCAATTTCTGGTGCAGTGTTGAAGTGACTGCCCCAGCCTGGTGTATCCAAGGTCTTCCCAGCAAACAACTGTATGTTGCTCGGATGTTCATGACCTGAAAAGTGACCTGAAGGTTAACTTCGCCAATAACTGCTTTCCGAGACCCGTCAAATGCTTTGACGATGACCTCACTGCCCTTCATCGGGGATCCTTTGAATGATAGTCACATTAAAGTGGTTTTCGACATAACGTTGATGGCCGATCCAGTATCTACCAGTACGCTGGCTAAGGCATCGTCCTGGTAGTTGACTGTGATATTGAGCGCCATGTTGTGACTTTTTCCTTCTTCTGGAAATTCCTCGTTACTAAACCCCAAGTTGTTGCAGGAAGTGATGTTAGAAACGATGCTATCGAACTATTTTATTGTTACATCCTGTTCCATAAAGGCTTGCTCTAAGACTTTCTGAGCTTCCCTGTGAGCCTCTGAGCCGAGTAATAGAGATAACACAGAGATTTTTGAAGGAGTTTGCAACAGTTGATCAACAATTTTGTATTCACTCTTCTGGATGAGCTTTAGCATCTCATTGTCATTCTTTCAAAGGTCGGGATCACTGGGCTGACCGATCAATTGATTAGGAACTTTTGTTTGAGGTTCCTTTTCTCTGGTAGGTTCTCCAACTCCTCGGTTGAAAATTCGACCGCTCCGTGTTACTCGAATGATGTCTGCAATATTCACGACGGAGGGTAATGGAACTTCCTTTCCATTCTCAACTGTTGTTGCACCATATTTGTAAGGGATCGCCCTATCAGACTTGTACGACATTGGTCCTAGAAAATAGATAACTATAGGAGCCTTCTGATTTCTCTGACTGTCGTAAGTAACTTCAATCAGTTCCTGGTTAAGAATCTTAGATTCGTCAAGTAGAGGGATGATGGTACAAACATCCTTGGTCCTCTCGCAATCATAGATTACAACAACATCCTTGATTTGATCAGCAAAATAGTCGGGTATCAAGTTGATGGACCCCAAAACTAGACATGGTTGAATCTCTTTGCGGTCCAACTGACTCTGAAGGGCCGCTCGCACGAGGTAACATCCTTGGTTATTTTCCGAGCAAACTCTACAGCGTTCATAATTATGTGGTGGCACCAGGCCACGTCCGTTTTAAATGCAGTGTAACTTTACTAGGTCTGTTTCCATTGATCGAGCATCCTAACTCTGATGCCTAGTAGGGTTCCTGTCGATCATACTGACTTGTTGCATGTCTTCATCTAGATAGATTGGAAGCCACCAATGATTTAACAAGTGTTGCAAAGTTCTTTGAACGAGTGCACAACCCTGGTCACTCTCACGACATCCCTTACAGTTCTGATAATTATGCAAAGTCAGAAAACCGAGCTGGACCTGCTTAGCATGTAATTCTACCAAGCTGGTATTCATCAAGCGAATATCGAAGATTTGAATCATGTTGACCTAATAGGGATTTCTATAACAGTAGTCTTGGATCCACCCAAGATCCATCTGACGCTGGAGGGCCTCTTATATAAAAGAGCATCCCTGATTGTTTACCGAGCAAATCAGACAGGAATTGTAATCGTGCCGTGGCAGATTGTGATACTGGCTTTGCCTTGAGTGCATTGCCACCAAGTTGACATTCATCGCACGGATGTTGTGGCTCTGAAGGATGTTGGAATTCGTATAAGTCATGTTGACCCCCCGAATTTGATGTTCTTGGATCCACCCGAGATCCAATTGTTCCTGTAGAGCTGATTGCACCACAGAACATCCTTGATTGTTCTTAGAGCAGATATCACACCGGTGATAATCGTGAGGTGGTATATGGCCATACCCACTCTGTCTGCGATGCATCTTGACCATATTGGTCCTCAACAAGAGTACATCGTGAATTTGATAGATGTTGTTAGACTCTCCCTCTATCAAATTTACTGCATCTTGACCATATGAGGCAACGGATTCGTGAGAACATTTGGATTCGTATCTTTGAAAGATAAGACCCACTCCTAACAAGCTTTTGTACGTCGGATTTTAAACTGAGACATTTCTCAATGTTGTGCCCCGGTCCTCCTTGATGGTAAGGACAAGTTTGATCCGCTTTGAACCAAAAAGGCGGATTTTCCGGTACGGTAAGAGGAGACCTGGTTTGGACGTGCCCCTTAACCAGTAAGAGTGGAAACTATTCTGCGTACAACACTGGTATAGGGTCGAACCCTGGTGGTTGCGTTGTACGGTTGTTGTTGTACTGAGGGCGAGCCTGCTGAAGAGGCTGTTGATTCGGTCGGCTTTGCCTAACCTGAGGTTGATACGTTGGAACAGGCGCAGAGTTGATAGCAGGAGTTACAGCTGTTACTGGTTGGTAACGTCGCCTTTGCTTTCCGAGAGAGATATTCCCAATATCCTGCTCTTTTTTCTTAGGGAGAGAACTACCGTATCTTTTTGTACTACTTGATGATCCAGCATCTTTAATTAAACGTCCTTCTCGGACAGCTTCCTCAAGACAAACTCCCATACCCACCATCTCGGTGAAGTCACTGGGTGCATTGGCGACCATTCTGTCGTAGTAAAACGAGCTCAAGGTTTTCAAGAAGATCTTTGTCATCTCTTTTTCCTCAAGAGGTGGACAAATCTGAGCGGAAATTTCACGCCATCTCTGAGCGTATTCCTTAAAGGTTTCCTTATCCTTCTACGACATGGATCTGAGTTGATCATTGTCCAGTGCCATGTCTAGGTTATACTTATATTGTTGAACGAAGGCAGCGCCAAGATCTCTGAAAGTGACGATCTTAGTGCGATTTAAGCCCATGTACCATTTGAGTGCGGCACCGGTTAAACTATCCTGGAAGTAATGGATCAGTAGCTGGTGGTTCCCTGTTTGAGCTGACATCCTCCGAGCGTACATCACTAAATGACTTTGAGGGCAAGAGTTACCCTTGTACTTTTCAAATTCGGGCACTTTGAATTTGTGCAGAACTTTCACATTGGGGACCAAACAAAGGTCTACGGCGTTCTTTCCAAATAGATCCTGACCGCGGATGGTTTGCAGCTCCTTCTGCATTTCCAGGAGCTGTTCCTGGAACTCTTTCATTCTGTTATCCATACTTTTGTTTCCACCAGAAGGTATCTGTGGAATCTGTCCTTCTGGGACAGTGTGTACCACGGGTGGTGGTATAGTCATTACGGCAGAGACCCTTGGCGCCTCCCGAAGTTTGTAACCTTCAGGAGTTGTCGTCATGCCCCTGGCATCTTTGCTTTCCCGAAGTTTGTAACCTTCAGGCCCAGCGGCTCCTGCTACAGTTCCGGATCTTCTATGATCGGAGGAATATATCCTTCCGGGATATAGTTGAGTGGCTGCCCCAGGGACGGTCTTTTGACATTTTATACCTGGGATCATACTTTTCCATTATGGGCGTAGATGTGATCTTTGAGATCACAATCCTTTGTTGTTGCATCTGAGCTGCTACCAGAGCTTGCATGTCATTATGAAGCTTTCTCAGATCTTCTTTCAGAGTGCCGATCTCTTCTCTCAACTCTCTGTTCTCTTCCTCAAGATCATCCATCTTTTTCTGTCGATTGACCCGAGTATTGTACGAATGAGAGACTTTGACTCTAGAATCGAGACATAAACGTGAGATTCGTAGGGAAGAAGAATGCGTTTATGCGAGAATGATGAATGATATGCAATGATTATATTATTATTTTTTGTTTATTTAATCAAAAGAAACTTTGACAATAGGCTTGAAAATATCAAACTGTGGGGAAGACCCCGTTTTATTGAATTCAAAGATTGCGGAAATGAAAATACAGTAGATTACAAAGTGCTGTAATAGGAAATGTCTAAACTACTGGATCCTGAGTCATCTCTGAGGAGAGCTCAGGTGCTGGTTCTGGTGCTTTCCTTTTCTTTGACCAGGGCTCTTGAGCCGTTGTCGGGTTGTCATTCCTTTGCCAAGTGAAAGAAGTGAGCAAATTTCTTTGGTCATCCTGATTTTCTACAACATGTTGCTCTAAAATCTCGATCAGAGCATCTTTTTCTTTTAACAGCTGCTGTATTTTCTTACACTCCACATTGAGAATGCAGTACTTGTTCCTCCAAGACCTCTTCTCCTGTTGAACCTTGTTGAGAGTAACCTGAAGTTTTTCCATATCAGACATAAAATAAAGGACAGAGTCCCTTAATGGAAGAACTTCCTGACGAGGGTAAGGCATCCTCAGTTTGAGAGCTCTAGTTTGTACCCAGTGGAGATAAGGCTCCACCGAGATACAATCTGGTTTTCCTAGAGACTCTCTTCCTTTCCTATGAACGTGCTTCCAGGCATGCATTATTTCTGTCTTTAGTGCCCTATCGTTTTCTCCTTCCTTGAAGAAAAGACCTTCCAGATGAGCATTCCGCGGGACATGCCTCATCGGGTATCCAAATTGACGACGAACTAAAATCGAATGATAATTGATTCCCCCCTTAGTTCCTATAAGGGGTACGTTTGGGAAATTTCCACAACGGTTAATGATTCTGATCCCGTCATAGATTCGATTGTACCAATCAATGTCAAATTTGGTAAGAGACATGATTCTTTGCGAGCAACGTAAAGTACTCTTTTGATCCCAAAATGCGGCAGACTTTGGCAAATGGGAAATGAACCATTTGTACAGCAGGGGTACACAACAGGTGATCATTCCTCCATTGTAAAAATTCCTTAAATGTACAGAATGATACGCATCTGCGAGTAAGGTAGGTACAGGGTTTCCAATTAGAAAAACCTTAATGGCATTGATATCTACGAAGTTATCGATGTTGGGAAACAAAAATAACCCATAAGTGAGCAAAACAAAGATGCTTTCGAATGCGGCCACGTTCCCTATACTAGCAAAGTACAGGGCTTTCTTTATCAAGAACTGGGCTGGCAAACCTTGGATACCACCCTTAGTGGTCATATGAGTCCTGACCTCTGACTCATCCAAATAAATTACTCTTGCAATGGTCTGATCTTTTGGAATTTCTTCCAATCCGGAAAAGGGAGCCTGATCAGTGATATGTAGATCAATCAGGTGAGAATACTCCTCCAGTGTTGGTGCTAGCTGATAATCTGGGAATGTGAAACAGTGATAAACCGGATCGTAGAACTGAATGAGTGTGGACAGGATTCCCTCAATTACATGGACCCTTAATAGGGACAACAGTCCCTCATACTTAGCTCTGAAAGCCTCAGGGTTGGTGATCATCCTCGTCAAACCTATTAAATCCTCTAACTTCGGAACCTTGAAGGTGTACTTGTGAGTCTTTCTTCTACCGAAATCCATAACGCAATCTCTTTCTCTGACATTTGCAACCATTGTCTTAGTTTAATTTGAAAAAGAGAGACTAGAAGAGAAAATTTTTCTTTGTTTTAATGTTTTTTAAATGAATGTATGAATGCAACACACAAAAACATAGAAAAAACATGGGGTCAAAGGGTCGGTGTCATGAAGTCGAGGCTCTACCCATCCCCAAATGTTTTACTGGCGATTTTTTGTACCTGTTCTCAAAATCATTGACCCCTCATCGGATGACGACAGCAATCGGATCACCAAGCGAGTTGGTTCATCTTTAGAGTAATCTCAAATGAGGGTAGTATCGCGTGACAACTATTCCCGATAGCTTCCGCACTACTGGTTTCAGTCTACTGAAATCCTCAGCTTCTCAGATAACCCAATGGAATAATCTGCTTTCAACAACCGAAGTCGTATAGGCATTGAATCCGCAAAGGGCATCTCCACTAATTTGATGGTCGACCGGGACCTCTTATCTGGGATTCACTTCCCGTAAGATTACATGTATAATGCCATCCCCTATCTTAGGTGTATACTTAATCTTTCCACATGCGGCATCACACACATTCCCATTAGCAGAAAAATAAACATAGATATCAATTAGGAAAAGCAGTATATATATTTGTCCTAATATCCTAGACCTCTAGTCTTATGATCCTATACAGACAATGACACCCCAGCAGAGTCGTCATTTCTGTGATACCCTATGAATTTAAGGCCTTCTACTTAAAACTGTGAGAACAAATGCCTCCCACTGTGGTCGCCATTCTTTCCAATGGTCCCCTGTGAAGCTGATTAAGGAAGGGAAATAGATGTCTCCAATTAACCCTGCTTGTATACTGAGGTTAAACAATCAAAACTGTTGGTTTACAAATGCTATAAAAAGGGGGGTCCATTTTTAGTTATTTTCTTAAAGGAACAAAGTATCTTGACCGTACAAGAGGCTTTTGGTAATGTGTTTAGATTTGATGCTTTTGGGTTGATTGACGGAGGTACTGGATTTTGAGTTTTGGATTAGTGTGCTCGCTAAGATTTTTCAATCTTATGCCTACGTATCCCCGTTTAAAGAGACAGGGAAATCAGAGCGATCGTAGTTCCTCCTATTCTAAGGGGGAAAAAGATGTTTTGGTGTCTCGTTCAAAGCCCAAGACAAAGGCTAAAAGGGTTTCTTTATGTCTTGTTCAAAGCCCAAGATTGAAGCTAAAAGGTTTGACTGAGAGAGAACTTGTCATCTCTAAAGAGGAATTATTGATACTTGTGCCTTTTGATTAAAGCACAAGTTTGATGCAAAAAGGTTGATTGATTCAACCGGGAATTTCTCCATACGAAGCCTAAGAGGAGGCTATTGACCCAACAAGAGGGTATTTATCGTTTGTCTCGTACGACGTCCGAAATAGAGGCTAAAGGGGTTGACTCAACAAAAGAGTGCTAACAAGTGACTGACTAAACAAGAGAATGCTTTTATATGTCTTGTACAAAACCCAAGATGGAGGCTAAAAGGGTTTGACTCAATAAGAGAGTAATTTTATCTGTCTTATACGAAGCCTAAGATGGAGGCTAAAAAGGGTTTGACTCAACCAGAGAGTCTTTTATACTCAACAAGAGAGTGATTTGGTGTCTCGTACAAAGCCCGAGATAGAGGTTAAAAGGGAGATTGACTCAACAAGAGAGTCTTTTATACTCAACAAGAGAGTGTTTTAGTGTCTCGTACGAAGCCCGAGAGGGAGGCTAAGAAGGAAACGACTAACCAAAAGAGTCTTTTATGCTCAACAAGAGAGTCTGAAAAGGTTAGCTACGTTGGGGAACATCATTGTGCAAAGCCCAAGAGAAGGCTGAATTTCTTGAGGAAAGGATCATTATACAAAGCCTAAATGGAGACTAACTTCTTCCGGGGATTATGGAGATCTCGAGACAGATCCAAGTGGGAGAGCCATCATGAGAGAGGCCGAGTTTCTGCGGGAGATTTATCCAGAATGATCGGTGTTTTTTCCTATGCTTAAAAGGAACTTGAGAATGTCTTTGAGACTCAAGGGTTTTAGACTGTCCAAGTCTACTGGTGTTGAAGAGTTTTATCTTTTGTAGGGTGCCCAAAGGAGGGCAAAGGCCTTTAAGGGATGAAGATCAACCCTAAAGTGGCCAGAGTTTTGACACTGGAAATACTGCTCTAGCAAATGATGACTAAGTTATGTCTTATACCTTTAAGAGGTCGTTAGCGTCCTTGTATTAAGCCCAAGAGAAGGCATGAGAACTTCTAAGAAGCCGAAGGGTCCTTGTACAAAGCCCAAGAGAAGGCGGGGATGGTTTTAGGAAGCCTGTGGGTCCCCAAACCAAGAGAAGTTCAAGAAATACAATTCACAGAGAAGAGATTATTCTAGGAAAGTTCGAGAATTTGGAAGAAACTCAAGAGATGCTATTCACATAGAATAGATCAACTCTGGGGAGTGGAATTTCTTTGACAATTTCTAAGGGTGACAGTCTGAGAAAAGGTTCACCGAGAATACTGCCTTTCTCTTTGTTCCATATTGTTTAACCCCAAGAGAATGGAAGACTATATCTGGAATCCTACGGGGGATCTAGTTTTGTTTGTATTTAAGAGTGATCAACGGGGCTTTACCTAGTTCTAGCCGTAGTTACCGGGGAAAACTCTAAATAGCTATACTAGTATTACACAGTTGATATTTGACAAGTATATAAAAGGATGTGAAAGAAGACTTACAGTGAAACAACTCAACAATACAGTTATATACATATGAAAGCGGATAAACACTTACCCGTTGTAGGGCTTCCATGCTGTTTTGTTAGTTATTCAACAAAGAAAGTTTTGATAACAATATTGTACGAAATCAAAGGAGAAAGTACTTTAAAAAGATTGTTGGGGCTTACAACTCAAGGAGAGGCCCAAGTTTTAAGGATGATTGCACCGTTGTTTTGGAAACCGTACAGAGGGATTTGTACAAATGATGGGGCATACAACTCAAGGAGAGGCCCAAGGGTTTTCGTTAAAAAGACGACGATCGTGCCATACCTTTTGACGGTATCGGGACTTATACAATAAGTGAGGCCCAAAAGGTTTTTATTTACAAAAGGGTTTGGGTCTTACACTCTATTAGAGGCCCAAAGAAACTTAAAAGAAAAGAAGTGGGGCTTATAACACGAGGGTAGGCCCAATTGTTTTTGTTTTGAATTAGCGATCGCGCAGAGATTTTTTTCTTTTAACACAGGGGGACTTATACAATATTTGAGGCCCAAAAAGGTTTTGGTTAAAAGGGGGTTGGGTCTTACACTCTATTAGAGGCTCAAAGGTTTGAAAATGAACAAAGATGGGTCTTATAGCTCAAGGAGAAGCCCAGTTGGTTTTTAAAAAAGGCGACGATCGCGCCGAACTTTTGAAAATATACAGAGGGACTTATACAATAATTGAGGCCCACAATGGTTTATTTACAAAAATGGTTTGGGTCTTACACTCTACTAGAGGCCCAAAAGTTTGAAAATGATTGAGGAGGGTTGAATTAATCAAAGAAACCCTAATTTTGTTAAAAAGGAATTAATTTTGTTTAAAAATTAATAAAAATTAATGAAAACATGTGAAAAATGAGTGGTGACCTAGGATCAATGTTTCAAAAATCATGTTTATATCCACAAAATGATATGAAACCAATTAAATTTGGGAAATCAAGAAGGAAAAAATATTTCAAATGTTAAAAATAAATAAACATTAATTCTTTGAAAAAATATCAAATATATGAAATAAATAATATTTTTGGGAATTTTTGGCAAAATAAAATATTTTAACATTTTTGTGAATTATTAAAAAAAGAATCAACTCAAAATCATTAAAATTCAGAGAGAAATTAATTTTTGAATCAATTAAATAAAATCACAAAATTCAAATATTCAAATATTCAAAAATGGCGCCAAGAACACACCAAGAACACGCGCCACCCCTCTGTTTCTGCAGATTTGCATTTTCTCACTAATCTCACTGAATACTTGATGAAATCATGCAATCTACATGTCAATCTACTCGTTTTCACCTCATGATCATGTCTATTGTCTTTAATTTCATTTATTTTAAGCATGGAATAGGAAATCAAAGAGAAACCTCAAGAACCCTAGATTCTGCATGAAGGCTCTAAAATTCCACACACGATTCATACAAGGCAATTAATAGAGGGGAATCATTCTATGCATGATTATGAACATATGGTAAAATTATTGTGAGAGGAAATATGCATGAATCATGAGATGCCCAAGTTGAGGCTTACCTTTTGCAGCTGGTGATCGTGTTTTGTGTTAGAGGTGTTACACCTAGGTTCCAATGATGTGGATAACTTCCCTAGGTGCCAAGTGATGTGCCTGAATGCTTGGAATGGTTTGAAACAAGCTGGAACTAAAGATGGTACCCCAACTGCAAGTCTGCTAAAAGCTTGAGCAGTTGGATGATGATTTTGAGAAATCAGTGTTCCAGATGTTTTCTAAGTGTTTGGATCACTTCTATATGATGTTTATGAGGTGTGTGTGTGTGTGTGATTGGTTTGGTTGGAATTGCTCTCGAACTTAAAACCCGATAGTGACTTGCTTTGGAAGACAATTTTGGAAGTGAGAAGGAGATTTTGAGGAAAGTATCAGTTTGATGGCTTTGGTGTACTTAAACTGAGCACAAATGAGCTGTATTAATATAGAGCAAGTTTTTTTTGCAAGCAATAGTGAATGACAACTGCAGCAGAGGTTTGGCCAATTGCATCACTTTGGAATCTCAAGTCTCCTCTAGCCATTGACTAGAGGTTAGAGCACAAGCCTTTGGTTCCCTAGTTCAGAGATCATCCTTGACTCATTCAGTTGGAAAAGACTCAGTTCATGCCACCTTGGTTCATCCATTGAATGCCCCAAAACAAAATTGGAGTCCTGTCCCCCTTTTAGGCATTTTAGGTTTGGCATGCTACTTTTAGTTCCAAAGACTTGGGAGGCTTATGGATCAGTGTTTGTCCCTCCTTGGTCTCCCCTTGAGGTGTTCAGATGGATAGACTTGTTTGTCATTTGCACAAATTGCTCAAATCGAGCAAAATGCACAAATCTGCTTTGTTATGACAGTTGCATCAAGGCATTTTGCCACTATCACAACTCTTAGCTCAAATGGAATTTGATGGAGTTCTTAACCATTTTGGAAAGCTCTCATATGATACAACATATGTGTGATCATAGTTTGTCTTGACACTTTTTGGATTCAATTGAAAAACCCCCCTACTTTTTGTAAAAAGTGAAACAGATTCTGACTTAGTGAAAATTTCACTAAGTGTTGGAAAAAGTGACATTTCATGTTTTCAGCCATTTCGATCACCCCATAACTTGAAATCCATGAGGAATTGGAATGATGTGTAGTTAACACTTTTAAAGTATGCCATGAGAGCTATAAATCCATATTTGGATCTGCCAAAATGGTAGCTTGGATCACAAGTTATGATCCTTGGAAGTTGGTACCCTAGCCACTTTGTTCCATAACTTAGAAAAAATTCTAAGTTTTTTATGGTTACCCCTTTTACAAGTTATCCCACTTTATTTGATTTTTCTTGATGAATGTTGATTCAAATCACACATTAACATCATTTTAGGGTTAGGGAACCATAATTGATCAAAAAATCAAAAAGTCAAACTTTGACTTTTGGGCACAATTGACTTTTTATCAGATGAATTCCAAACTGTGCGATCCTCTATGAAATCAAGTCCTTGACCTAAATCAAACTTGATTTATTGATTTCATAGGTGTTATAGGGTGTAGTGAATCATGTCCCAAGGTTTGGGAGCATGCCTGGGTCAAAAGTCAAAGGTACAGTTGACTTTTTCCTCAAAACCCTAACTGTGGTTCTGATGAACTTGAAACTTGTGAATCAAGCTTCTTGGATTAATCCATTATTGAAAATGGATCAATGTAGTGTATTAGAGACCCTCAAACCATGCCTTGAGGTCTTGGCTCATGGTTTGTCCCAAAAGTCAACTTAGGGGTGAATTAGGTCAAGAAGCCCTAATTCCTGATTTTTAGTGAATGCATCCCCTGAGGCTAAATTGACTTGATGATTGGGTTCACGAGGTCCCTTGGAGTATCTTAGGATATGCTTTGAAGCATTGGCTCATGCCCAGAAGAAAATTTCCATCTAGAGGCCCTGGTTGACTAAAACCCTAATTTGGTGACACTGGCGATCTTGAGGCTTGATCCGCTCAGAATGCTGCAACCTTGTGCTTGATTCTTGCTGTGGGAGTCCTTTTGATCCTTTGTCAATGTTTGAGAGGTTTAGACAAGTTGAAGATCATGTCATTCCTTGATTGATCCTTTTTCTAAAGCTCAGAGAGGGCTTGAAACCCTAATTATTGTTTGTAGTGAATGTTCACCCATCTTTGGGGAGACTGATGAGGCATGATGGTTCATCCATATTGTGATGATGACTTGCGCAATGATGGGAAATTCTAGTGGTCAAAATTTGGGGTATGACAAACGCCACCAAAGAAGGAGATCTTCCTACTTTGTATTACTGACCGTTGATACTTGATCTTTCCAAAATCTTCCTTGAACTATAATGGAAACTCTCATCTTGATAGATAATAATTCAATGCCAAACTGCACTCAAGAAACGATACATGCACCTGTACATGAAAAAAATATCTACACACAAAAAGATTAGATACCCTAACGTACCACTAGTCTCCCTTACACATAATCATTAGAGGTGGGTCCACAATTAAAGGAAAAATACTAAGGATGAAGATGGTGAACAATGCGAGATAATCTCAACCAACCACTAACATTGCAAAGTGTTGGTCAATTAATTCAGTTTTGGTGAATGAAGTGTTAGGCGACAGGCTTCGATCTTGCGGCGGTGAATAGATCACAAATTTTACAACAAAAAACTTTTGGCAAAAATTTGTTTTCAAAATATGGTGCACAAAAAAACGAACCGGATTGAATCATCTAACCGAACCTACTATCGAAAAGCAATATACATATCATAAACCAAATAGAGTGATAACGAACATAAATTTTCAACAACAATCAAGCTATGAATCAATTAAATGCAATGCTAATCGTAACTCGTATATCCAATGAACCAAAACACAAACAAAATACACATAAACAATTCATCGAACACTTGATTTGCGAGCGATAACAATTGGAAATATAGTTTGTTTTGTTGATGTTAAAACCTATCACAATCAAAGTGATTGTGATTATATCAACAACAACACGTTTAAAATATGGTAGAAAAAAAGTTACAATCAAATTGATCAAACAATGAAGAACTCGATAAATTGCATAATCAACAATAAAAGAGATAAAGAGATAAAGAGATAGATAGATAGATAGATAGATAGAGAGAGAGAGAGAGAAACAGAGAAAGAGAAAGAGAGAGAGAGAGAGAGAGAGAGAGAGAGAGAGAGAGAGAGAGATATTTGTTTAAGCAGTTCCCCAATCGGCCTTGCTATGGGTACGTCTGCCCTCAATTCAAATTCGAATTGAGATAGTGCTATTAACCTTTTCTTTGCAAACATGTTTAGACAAGAGATGAAGAGCGCAAACCCCAAAAACCCTATTGTTTTGTGTTAATTCTTCCACCTCTAAACCCTTGATCAAAGCTTGATCAAGTGACCAACTATGTGGCTATGATCCTCTGATTATCCTGAGCACACAACTTGTTGAAACCTAAGATTCCTAAACACAATGCAGTGTCTCACGCCACTCCCTTGCAAGGAAACTACCTTATCCCAAGGCTTTCACTCGGTCCAATCTATGTTGACGTGATCTTGTCTAAAACCTTCAAATCAAACTGATCTTGAAGGAAAACTCCACCTTGGTTTTCTTATTTGAAACACACAAAGCCCCCAACCCAATATTCTCGGTTACACCAAACATAATTAGACGTTATCAACAATAATCTAGATGGTCACCCAATGGAAAAAATGATTATTTGTAGTTCAATTGTGTGTATGCATAGAAGAATGGATGAAGATGATGTGCATCTTTGTAATCTGGGTTCGTTTAGGTTTTATTCACTAAGAAACCTTGCCTAGAAGAAGATGCATGTTTGAGTATATATAGGTATGTGAAGAAAATGGGCAAAATGATGCAAGAAAAATAAGATGCAAAAATATTTTTTCAAGTTTTAACTTGCATAGGTCGGCCTATGAAGGTCATAGGTCGGCCTATGAAGGTGTTTAGGCCGGCCTGTGAGGCGACCTGAAATGCAACCTGTGGGCAGAATCTACAGGCTTCGTTCTTGGAGCGTAAGAGCTGGCCTGAAACATGGATGTGCTGGCCTATACTAAAGCCGAGGCTTCCATAGGTCGGCCTAATCACGTATAGACCTATCAAACTTGTTCAAAGACTCTTTTTATGCATCCTAATTCTAAGGGGACAAATGAGCATCTAAATGTAGGTTGACATCGTCCAATATACAAGAGCACTACGATAAACTACCTTATTCCTGGTTTGACATCATTCAAAACCCGGTTGAATTTGTAGTTAGCACTCACATGAAGAACACACACAAGGTTCAATCAAGTTTTTAGATGATTGGGTCTTGGTTATTGATTGTTATCAAGAGCTTTATCAATCCTTAACATGATTAATCAACTCATTCTTTAAATCACACAAAAGCACCCAAATTGCACAAGAACAAGATGCAACAAAAAGATAAAGAATTGACATGGATTCAATATCAAAGAGTTGGTGTTTGGAGAAGAACAGATAAACATGGTGTAAAGATGAGAACACTAAGAATAGAAGAAAAAAATCACATTTTTTGTCTCTATAGATCACCATAGGTTTCACATAATTGTTACTTTCACCAAAAGAAACAAATATTTAAATAAGTGATGGGAAATTGGATTTTTAGAAGCTTGATTTGAATTAAAAAGGATTTGTGATTCGAATAAATCTGGACAGCCTCAAAAAAGGGTGTTTTGAAAAGTTAATTATTTGAATCATTGTTTGCACTTGATTCGAATTAAATGAGGTTATGATTCAAATCATGTTCAATTTTTTATCTGAATCATTTGATCCAAAAGTGAGTTCCAATTTTCAATAGGTGAGTGATTCAAATCAAATATAACACATGATTCGAATAAAATACCAAAACATCCAAATTCAAATGTTCTAACTTGTGATTCAAGCTACACATGTGGAAATGATAAAATAGTAATTTTCACAAGCTCAAAAAAAGGAAATACCAATAAGGATCAAATGAAAATAATCATGAAATGTAGAGGGTTCTCAGAGGTACATTTTAGTAGCTGAAGCGATTATAATCAAATGGAAATCACTAGTACAGTCACATAAATGAACTGAGATAACATCCAAATTACAAATACGCAATGACACAATAAAAGGGTTTATTTATGTCTTGTTCAAAGCCCAAGATTGAAGCTAAAAGGTTTGATTGAGAGAGAACTTGTCATCTCTAAAGAGGAATTGTTGATACTCGTGCCTTTTGATTAAAGCACAAGTTTGATGCTAAAAGGTTGATTGATTCAACCGGGAATTTCTCCATACGAAGCCTAAGAGGAGGCTATTGACCCAACAAGAGGGTATTTATCGTTTGTCTCGTACGACGCCCGAAATAGAGGCTAAAGGGGTTGACTCAACAAGAGAGTGCTAACAAGTGACTGACTCAACAAGAGAGTGCTTTTATATGTCTTGTACAAAACCTAAGATGGAGGCTAAAAGGGTTTGATTCAACAAGAGAGTAATTTTATCTGTCGTATACGAAGCCTAAGATGGAGGCTAAAAAGGGTTTGACTCAACCAGAGAGTCTTTTATACTCAACAAGAGAGTGATTTGGTGTCTCGTACAAAGCCCGAGATAGAGGCTAAAAGGGAGATTGACTCAATAAGAGAGTCTTTTATACTCAACAAGAGAGTGTTTTAGTGTCTCGTACGAAGCCCGAGAGGGAGGCTAAGAAGGAAGCGACTCACCAAAAGAGTCTTTTATGCTCAACAAGAGAGTCTGAAAAGGTTAGCTACGTTGGGGAGCATCATTGTGCAAAGCCCAAGAGAAGGCTGAATTTCTTGAGGAAAGGATCATTATACAAAGCCTAAATGGAGACTAACTTCTGTCGGGGATTATGGAGATCTCGAGACAGATCCAAGTGGGAGAGCCATCATGAGAGAGGCCGAGTTTCTGCGGGAGATTTATCCAAAATGATCGGTGTTTTTTCCTATGCTTAAAAGGAACTTGAGAATGTCTTTGAGACTCAAGGGTTTTAGACTGTCCAAGTCTACTGGTGTTGAAGAGTTTTATCTTTTGTAGGGTGCCCAAAGGAGGGCAAGGGCCTTTAAGGGATGAAGATCAACCCTAAAGTGGCCAGAGTTTTGACACTGGAAATACTGCTCTAGCAAATGATGACTAAGTTATGTCTTATACCTTTAAGAGGTCGTTAGCGTCCTTGTATTAAGCCCAAGAGAAGGCATGAGAACTTCTAAGAAGCCGAAGGGTCCTTGTACAAAGCCCAAGAGAAGGCGGGGATGGTTTTAAGAAGCCTGTGGGTCCCCAAACCAAGAGAAGTTCAAGAAATACAATTCACAGAGAAGAGATTATTCTAGGAAAGTTCGAGAATTTGGAAGAAACTCAAGAGATGCTATTCACGGAGAATAGATCAACTCTGGGGAGTAGAATTTCTTTGACAATTTCTAAGGGTGACAGTCTGAGAAAAGGTTCACCGAGAATACTGCCTTTCTCTTTGTTCCATATTGTTTAACCCCAAGATAATGGAAGACTATATCTGGAATCCTACGGGGGATCTAGTTTTGTTTGTATTTAAGAATGATCAACGGGGCTTTACCTAGTTCTAGCCGTAGTTACCGGGGAAAACTCTAAATAGCTATACTAGTATTACACAGTTGATATTTGACAAGTATATAAAAGGATGTGAAAGAAGACTTACAGTGAAACAACTCAACAATACAGTTATATACATATGAAAGCGGATAAACACTTACCCATTGTAGGGCTTCCATGCTGTTTTGTTAGTTGTTCAACAAAGAAAGTTTTGATAACAATATTGTACAAAATAAAAGGAGAAAGTACTTTTAAAAGATTGTTGGGGCTTACAACTCAAGGAGAGGCCCAAGTTTTAATGATGATTGCACCATTGTTTTGGAAACTGTACAGAGGGATTTGTACAAATGATGGGGCATACAACTCAAGGAGAGGCCCAAGGGTTTTCGTTAAAAAGACGACGATCGTGCCATACCTTTTGACGGTATCGGGACTTATACAATAAGTGAGGCCCAAAAGGTTTTTATTTACAAAAGGGTTTGGGTCTTACACTCTATTAGAGGCCCAAAGAAACTTAAAAGAAAAGAAGTGGGGCTTATAACACGAGGGTAGGCCCAATTGTTTTTGTTTTAAACTGGCGATCGCGCAGAGATTTTTTTCTTTTAACACAGGGGGACTTATACAATATTTGAGGCCCAAAAAGGTTTTGGTTAAAAGGAGGTTGGGTCTTACACTCTATTAGAGGCTCAAAGGTTTGAAAATGAACAAAGATGAGTCTTATAGCTCAAGGAGAAGCCCAGTTGGTTTTTAAAAAAGGCGACGATCGCGCCGAACTTTTAAAAATATACAGAGGGACTTATACAATAATTGAGGCCCACAATGGTTTATTTACAAAAATGGTTTGGGTCTTACACTCTACTAGAGGCCCAAAAGTTTGAAAATGATTGAGGAGGGTTGAATTAATCAAAGAAACCCTAATTTTGTTAAAAAGGAATTAATTTTGTTTAAAAATTAATAAAAATTAATGAAAACATGTGAAAAATGAGTGGTGACCTAGGATCAATGTTTCAAAAATCATGTTTATATCCACAAAATGATATGAAACCAATTAAATTTGGGAAATCAAGAAGGAAAAAATATTTCAAATGTTAAAAATAAATAAACATTAATTCTTTGCAAAAATATCAAATATATGAAATAAATAATATTTTTGGGAATTTTTGGCAAAATAAAATATTTTAACATTTTTGTGAATTATTAAAAAAAGAATCAACTCAAAATCATTAAAATTCAGAGAGAAATTAATTTTTGAATCAATTAAATAAAATCACAAAATTCAAATATTCAAATATTCAAAAATGGCGCCAAGAACACACCAAGAACACGCGCCACCCCTCTGTTTCTGCAGATTTGCATTTTCTCACTAATCTCACTGAATACTTGATGAAATCATGCAATCTACATGTCAATCTACTCGTTTTCACCTCATGATCATGTCTATTGTCTTTAATTTCATTTATTTTAAGCATGGAATAGGAAATCAAAGAGAAACCTCAAGAACCCTAGATTCTGCATGAAGGCTCTAAAATTCCACACACGATTCATACAAGGCAATTAATAGAGGGGAATCATTCTATGCGTGATTATGAACATATGGCAAAATTATTGTGAGAGGAAATATGCATGAATCAAGAGATGCCCAAGTTGAGGCTTACCTCTTGCAGCTGGTGATCGTGTTTTGTGTTGGAGGTGTTACACCTAGGTTCCAATGATGTGGATAACTTCCCTAGGTGCCAAGTGATGTGCCTGAATGCTTGGAATGGTTTGAAACAAGCTGGAACTGAAGATGGTACCCCAACTGCAAGTCTGCTAAAAGCTTGAGCAGTTGGATGATGATTTTGAGAAATCAGTGTTCCAGATGTTGTCTAAGTGTTTGGATCACTTCTATATGATGTTTATGAGGTGTGTGTGTGTGTGATTGGTTTGGTTGGAATTGCTCTCGAACTTAAAACCCGATAGTGACTTGCTTTGGAAGACAATTTTGGAAGTGAGAAGGAGATTTTGAGGAAAGCATCAGTTTGATGGCTTTGGTGTACTTAAACTGAGCACAAATGAGCTGTATTTATAGTAGAGCAAGTTTTTTTGCAAGCAATAGTGAATGACAACTGCAGCAGAGGTTTGGCCAATTGCATCACTTTGGAATCTCAAGTCTCCTCTAGCCATTGACTAGAGGTTAGAGCACAAGCCTTTGGTTCCCTAGTTCAGAGATCAACCTTGACTCATTCAGTTGGAAAAGACTCAGTTTATGCCACCTTGGTGCATCCATTGAATGCCCTAAAACAAAATTGGAGTCTTGTCCCCCTTTTAGGCATTTTAGGTTTGGCATGCTACTTTTAGTTCCAAAGACTTGGGAGGCTTATGGATCAGTGTTTGTCCCTCCTTGGTCTCCCCTTGAGGTGTTCAGATGGATAGACTTGTTTGTCATTTGCACAAATTGCTCAAATCGAGCAAAATGCACAAATCTGCTTTGTTATGACAGTTGCATCAAGGCATTTTGCCACTATCACAACTCTTAGGTCAAATAGAATTTGATGGAGTTCTTGACCATTTTGGAAAGCTCTCATATGATACAACATATGTGTGATCATAGTTTGTCTTGACACTTTTTGGATCCAATTGAAAAACCCCCCTACTTTTTGCAAAAAGTGAAACAGATTCTGACTTAGTGAAAATTTCACTAAGTGTTGGAAAAAGTGACATTTCATGTTTTCAGCCATTTCGATCACCCCATAACTTGAAATCCATGAGGAATTGGAATGATGTGTAGTTAACACTTTTAAAGTATGCCATGAGAGCTACAAATCCATATTTGGATCAGCCAAAATGGTTGCTTGGATCACAAGTTATGATCCTTGGAAGTTGGTACCCTAGCCACTTTGTTCCATAACTTAGAAAAAATTCTAAGTTTTTTATGGTTACCCCTTTTACAAGTTATCCCACTTTATTTGATTTTTCTTGATGAATGTTGATTCAAATCACACATTAACATCATTTTAGGGTTAGGGAACCATAATTGATCAAAAAATCAAAAAGTCAAACTTTGACTTTTGGGCACAATTGACTTTTTATCAGATGAATTCCAAACTGTGCGATCCTCTATGAAATCAAGTCCTTGACCTAAATCAAACTTGATGTATTGATTTCATAGGTGTTATAGGGTGTAGTGAATCATGTCCTAAGGTTTAGGAGCATGCCTGGGTCAAAAGTCAAAGGTACAGTTGACTTTTTCCTCAAAACCCTAACTGTGGTTCTGATGAACTTGAAACTTGTGAATCAAGCTTCTTGGATTAATCCATTATTGAAAATGGATCAATGTAGTGTATTAGAGACCCTCAAACCATGCCTTTAGGTCTTGGCTCATGGTTTGTCCCAAAAGTCAACTTAGGGGTGAATTAGGTCAAGAAGCCCTAATTCCTGATTTTTAGTGAATGCATCCCCTGAGGCTAAATTGACTTGATGATTGGGTTCACGAGGTCCCTTGGAGTATCTTAGGATATGCTTTTAAGCATTGGCTCATGCCCAGAAGAAAATTTCCATCTGGAGGCCCTGGTTGACCAAAACCCTAATTTGGTGACACTGGCGATCTTGAGGCTTGATCCCCTCAGAATGCTGCAAGCTTGTGCTTGATTCTTGCTGTGGGAGTCCTTTTGATCCTTTGTGGATGTTTGAGAGGTTTAGATAAGTTGAAGATCATGTCATTCCTTGATTGATCCTTTTTCTAAAGCTCAGAGAGGGCTTGAAACCCTAATTATTGTTTGTAGTGAATGTTCACCCATCTTTGGGGAGATTGATGAGGCATGATGGTTCATCCATATTGTGATGATGACTTGCACAATGATGGGAAATCTTAGTGGTCAAAATTTTGGGTATGACAAACGCCACCAAAGAAGGAGATCTTCCTACTTTGTATTACTGACTGTTGATACTTGATCTTTCCAAAATATTCCTTGAACTATAAGAGAAACTCTCATCTTGATAGATAATAATTCAATGCCAAACTGCACTCAAGAAACGATACATGCACCTGTATATGAAAAAACTATCTACACACAAAAAGATTAGATACCCTAACGTACCACTAGTCTCCCTTACACATAATCATTAGAGGTGGGTCCACAATTAAAGGAAAAATACTAAGGATGAAGATGGTGAACAATGCGAGATAATCTCAACCAACCACTAACATTGCAAAGTGTTGGTCAATTAATTCAGTTTTGGTAAATGAAGTGTTAGGTGATAGGCTTCGATCTAGCGGGGGTGAATATATCACAAATTTTACAACAAAAAACTTTTGGCAAAAATTTGTTTTCAAAATATGGTGCACAAAAAAACGAACCGGATCGAATCATCTAACCGAACCTACTATCGAAAAGCAATATACATATCATAAACCAAATAGAGTGATAACGAACATAATTTTTCAACAACAATCAAGCTATGAATCAATTAAATGCAATGCTAATCGTAACTCGTATATCCAATGAACCAAAACACAAACAAAATACACATAAACAATTCATCGAACACTTGATTTGCGAGCGATAACAATTGGAAATATAGTTTGTTTTGTTGATGTTAAAACCTATCACAATCAAAGTGATTGTGATTATATCAACAACAACACGTTTAAAATATGGTAGAAAAAAAGTTACAATCAAATTGATCAAACAATGAAGAACTCGATAAATTGCATAATCAACAATAAAAGAGATAAAGAGATGAAGATATAGATAGATAGATAGATAGATAGATAGATAGATAGATAGAGAGAGAGAGAGAGAGAGAGAGAGAGAAACAGAGAAAGAGAAGAGAGAGAGAGAGAGAGAGAGAGAGAGAGAGAGAGAGAGAGAGATATTTGTTTAAGCAGTTCCCCAATCGGCCTTGCTATGGGTACGTCTGCCCTCAATTCAAATTCGAATTGAGATAGTGCTATTAACCTTTTCTTTGCAAACATGTTTAGACAAGAGATGAAGAGCGCAAACCCCAAAAACCCTATTGTTTTGTGTTAATTCTTCCACCTCTAAACCCTTGATCAAAGCTTGATCAAGTGACCAACTATGTGGCTATGATCCTCTGATTATCCTGAGCACACAACTTGTTGAAACCTAAGATTCCTAAACACAATGCAGTGTCTCACGCCACTCCCTTGCAAGGAAACCACCTTATCCCAAGGCTTTCACTCGGTCGAATCTATGTTGACGTGATCTTGTCTAAAACCTTCAAATCAAACTGATCTTGAAGGAAAACTCCACCTTGGTTTTCTTATTTGAAACACACAAAGCCCCCAACCCAATATTCTCGGTTACACCAAACATAATTAGACGTTATCAACAATAATCTTGATGGTCACCCAATGGAAAAATGATTATTTGTAGTTCAATTGTGTGTATGCATAGAAGAATGGATGAAGATGATGTGCATCTTTGTAATCTGGGTTCGTTTAGGTTTTATTCACTAAGAAACCTTGCCTAGAAGAAGATGCATGTTTGAGTATATATAGGTATGTGAAGAAAATGGGCAAAATGATGCAAGAAAAATAAGATGCAAAAATATTTTTTCAAGTTTTAACTTGCATAGGTCGGCCTATGAAGGTCATAGGTCGGCCTATGAAGGTGTTTAGGCCGGCCTGTGAGGCGACCTGAAATGCAACCTGTGGGCAGAATCTACAGGCTTCGTTCTTGGAGCGTAAGAGCTGGCCTGAAACATGGATGTGCTGGCCTATACTAAAGCCGAGGCTTCCATAGGTCGGCCTAATCACGTATAGACCTATCAAACTTGTTCAAAGACTCTTTTTATGCATCCTAATTCTAAGGGGACAAATGAGCATCTAAATGTAGGTTGACATCGTCCAATATACAAGAGCACTACGATAAACTACCTTATTCCTAGTTTGACATCATTCAAAACCCGGTTGAATTTGTAGTTAGCACTCACATGAAGAACACACACAAGGTTCAATCAAGTTTTTAGATGATTGGGTCTTGGTTATTGATTGTTATCAAGAGCTTTATCAATCCTTAACATGATTAATCAACTCATTCTTTAAATCACACAAAAGCACCCAAATTGCACAAGAACAAGATGCAACAAAAAGATAAAGAATTGACATGGATTCAATATCAAAGAGTTGGTGTTTGGAGAAGAACAGATAAACATGGTGTAAAGATGAGAACACTAAGAATAGAAGAAAAAAATCACATTTTTTGTCTCTATAGATCACCATAGGTTTCACAGAATTGTTACTTTCACCAAAAGAAACAAATATTTAAATAAGTGATGGGAAATTGGATTTTTAGAAGCTTGATTTGAATTAAAAAGGATTTGTGATTCGAATAAATCTGGACAGCCTCAAAAAAGGGTGTTTTGAAAAGTTAATTATTTGAATCATTGTTTGCACTTGATTCGAATTAAATGAGGTTATGATTCAAATCATGTTCAATTTTTTATCTGAATCATTTGATCCAAAAGTGAGTTCCAATTTTCAATAGGTGAGTGATTCAAATCAAATATAACACATGATTCGAATAAAATACCAAAACATCCAAATTCAAATGTTCTAACTTGTGATTCAAGCTACACATGTGGAAATGATAAAATAGTAATTTTCACAAGCTCAAAAAAAGGAAATACCAATAAGGATCAAATGAAAATAATCATGAAATGTAGAGGGTTCTCAGAGGTACATTTTAGTAGCTGAAGCGATTATAATCAAATGGAAATCACTAGTACAGTCACATAAATGAACTGAGATAACATCCAAATTACAAATACGCAATGACACAATAAAAGGGTTTATTTATGTCTTGTTCAAAGCCCAAGATTGAAGCTAAAAGGTTTGACTGAGAGAGAACTTGTCATCTCTAAAGAGGAATTGTTGATACTCGTGCCTTTTGATTAAAGCACAAGTTTGATGCTAAAAGGTTGATTGATTCAACCGGGAATTTCTCCATACGAAGCCTAAGAGGAGGCTATTGACCCAACAAGAGGGTATTTATCGTTTGTCTCGTACGACGCCCGAAATAGAGGCTAAAGGGGTTGACTCAACAAGAGAGTGCTAACAAGTGACTGACTCAACAAGAGAGTGCTTTTATATGTCTTGTACAAAACCTAAGATGGAGGCTAAAAGGGTTTGATTCAACAAGAGAGTAATTTTATCTGTCTTATACGAAGCCTAAGATGGAGGCTAAAAAGGGTTTGACTCAACCAGAGAGTCTTTTATACTCAACAAGAGAGTGATTTGGTGTCTCGTACAAAGCCCGAGATAGAGGCTAAAAGGGAGATTGACTCAATAAGAGAGTCTTTTATACTCAACAAGAGAGTGTTTTAGTGTCTCGTACGAAGCCCGAGAGGGAGGCTAAGAAGGAAGCGACTCACCAAAAGAGTCTTTTATGCTCAACAAGAGAGTCTGAAAAGGTTAGCTACGTTGGGGAACATCATTGTGCAAAGCCCAAGAGAAGGCTGAATTTCTTGAGGAAAGGATCATTATACAAAGCCTAAATGGAGACTAACTTCTGTCGGGGATTATGGAGATCTCGAGACAGATCCAAGTGGGAGAGCCATCATGAGAGAGGCCGAGTTTCTGCGGGAGATTTATCCAAAATGATCGGTGTTTTTTCCTATGCTTAAAAGGAACTTGAGAATGTCTTTGAGACTCAAGGGTTTTAGACTGTCCAAGTCTACTGGTGTTGAAGAGTTTTATCTTTTGTAGGGTGCCCAAAGGAGGGCAAGGGCCTTTAAGGGATGAAGATCAACCCTAAAGTGGCCAGAGTTTTGACACTGGAAATACTGCTCTAGCAAATGATGACTAAGTTATGTCTTATACCTTTAAGAGGTCGTTAGCGTCCTTATATTAAGCCCAAGAGAAGGCATGAGAACTTCTAAGAAGCCGAAGGGTCCTTGTACAAAGCCCAAGAGAAGGCGGGGATGGTTTTAAGAAGCCTGTGGGTCCCCAAACCAAGAGAAGTTCAAGAAATACAATTCACAGAGAAGAGATTATTCTAGGAAAGTTCGAGAATTTGGAAGAAACTCAAGAGATGCTATTCACGGAGAATAGATCAACTCTGGGGAGTAGAATTTCTTTGACAATTTCTAAGGGTGACAGTCTGAGAAAAGGTTCACCGAGAATACTGCCTTTCTCTTTGTTCCATATTGTTTAACCCCAAGATAATGGAAGACTATATCTGGAATCCTACGGGGGATCTAGTTTTGTTTGTATTTAAGAATGATCAACGGGGCTTTACCTAGTTCTAGCCGTAGTTACCGGGGAAAACTCTAAATAGCTATACTAGTATTACACAGTTGATATTTGACAAGTATATAAAAGGATGTGAAAGAAGACTTACAGTGAAACAACTCAACAATACATTTATATACATATGAAAGCGGATAAACACTTACCCGTTGTAGGGCTTCCATGCTGTTTTGTTAGTTGTTCAACAAAGAAAGTTTTGATAACAATATTGTACAAAATAAAAGGAGAAAGTACTTTTAAAAGATTGTTGGGGCTTACAACTCAAGGAGAGGCCCAAGTTTTAATGATGATTGCACCGTTGTTTTGGAAACTGAACAGAGGGATTTGTACAAATGATGGGGCATACAACTCAAGGAGAGGCCCAAGGGTTTTCGTTAAAAAGACGACGATCGTGCCATACCTTTTGACGGTATCGGGACTTATACAATAAGTGAGGCCCAAAAGGTTTTTATTTACAAAAGGGTTTGGGTCTTACACTCTATTAGAGGCCCAAAGAAACTTAAAAGAAAAGAAGTGGGGCTTATAACACGAGGGTAGGCCCAATTGTTTTTGTTTTAAACTGGCGATCGCGCAGAGATTTTTTTCTTTTAACACAGGGGGACTTATACAATATTTGAGGCCCAAAAAGGTTTTGGTTAAAAGGAGGTTGGGTCTTACACTCTATTAGAGGCTCAAAGGTTTGAAAATGAACAAAGATGAGTCTTATAGCTCAAGGAGAAGCCCAGTTGGTTTTTAAAAAAGGCGACGATCGCGCCGAACTTTTGAAAATATACAGAGGGACTTATACAATAATTGAGGCCCACAATGGTTTATTTACAAAAATGGTTTGGGTCCTACACTCTACTAGAGGCCCAAAAGTTTGAAAATGATTGAGGAGGGTTGAATTAATCAAAGAAACCCTAATTTTGTTAAAAAGGAATTAATTTTGTTTAAAAATTAATAAAAATTAATGAAAACATGTGAAAAATGAGTGGTGACCTAGGATCAATGTTTCAAAAATCATGTTTATATCCACAAAATGATATGAAACCAATTAAATTTGGGAAATCAAGAAGGAAAAAATATTTCAAATGTTAAAAATAAATAAACATTAATTCTTTGCAAAAATATCAAATATATGAAATAAATAATATTTTTGGGAATTTTTGGCAAAATAAAATATTTTAACATTTTTGTGAATTATTAAAAAAAGAATCAACTCAAAATCATTAAAATTCAGAGAGAAATTAATTTTTGAATCAATTAAATAAAATCACAAAATTCAAATATTCAAATATTAAAAAATGGCGCCAAGAACACACCAAGAACACGCGTCACCCCTCTGTTTCTGCAGATTTGCATTTTCTCACTAATCTCACTGAATACTTGATGAAATCATGCAATCTACATGTCAATCTACTCGTTTTCACCTCATGATCATGTCTATTGTCTTTAATTTCATTTATTTTAAGCATGGAATAGGAAATCAAAGAGAAACCTCAAGAACCCTAGATTCTGCATGAAGGCTCTAAAATTCCACACACGATTCATACAAGGCAATTAATAGAGGGGAATCATTCTATGCGTGATTATGAACATATGGCAAAATTATTGTGAGAGGAAATATGCATGAATCAAGAGATGCCCAAGTTGAGTCTTACCTCTTGCAGCTGGTGATCGTGTTTTGTGTTGGAGGTGTTACACCTAGGTTCCAATGATGTGGATAACTTCCCTAGGTGCCAAGTGATGTGCCTGAATGCTTGGAATGGTTTGAAACAAGCTGGAACTGAAGATGGTACCCCAACTGCAAGTCTGCTAAAAGCTTGAGCAGTTGGATGATGATTTTGAGAAATCAGTGTTCCAGATGTTGTCTAAGTGTTTGGATCACTTCTATATGATGTTTATGAGGTGTGTGTGTGTGTGATTGGTTTGGTTGGAATTGCTCTCGAACTTAAAACCCGATAGTGACTTGCTTTGGAAGACAATTTTGGAAGTGAGAAGGAGATTTTGAGGAAAGCATCAGTTTGATGGCTTTGGTGTACTTAAACTGAGCACAAATGAGCTGTATTTATAGTAGAGCAAGTTTTTTTGCAAGCAATAGTGAATGACAACTGCAGCAGAGGTTTGGCCAATTGCATCACTTTGGAATCTCAAGTCTCCTCTAGCCATTGACTAGAGGTTAGAGCACAAGCCTTTGGTTCCCTAGTTCAGAGATCAACCTTGACTCATTCAGTTGGAAAAGACTCAGTTTATGCCACCTTGGTGCATCCATTGAATGCCCTAAAACAAAATTGGAGTCTTGTCCCCCTTTTAGGCATTTTAGGTTTGGCATGCTACTTTTAGTTCCAAAGACTTGGGAGGCTTATGGATCAGTGTTTGTCCCTCCTTGGTCTCCCCTTGAGGTGTTCAGATGGATAGACTTGTTTGTCATTTGCACAAATTGCTCAAATCGAGCAAAATGCACAAATCTGCTTTGTTATGACAGTTGCATCAAGGCATTTTGCCACTATCACAACTCTTAGGTCAAATGGAATTTGATGGAGTTCTTGACCATTTTGGAAAGCTCTCAAATGATACAACATATGTGTGATCATAGTTTGTCTTGACACTTTTTGGATCCAATTGAAAAACCCCCCTACTTTTTGCAAAAAGTGAAACAGATTCTGACTTAGTGAAAATTTCACTAAGTGTTGGAAAGAGTGACATTTCATGTTTTCAGCCATTTCGATCACTCCATAACTTGAAATCCATGAGGAATTGGAATGATGTGTAGTTAACACTTTTAAAGTATGCCATGAGAGCTACAAATCCATATTTGGATCAGCCAAAATGGTTGCTTGGATCACAAGTTATGATCCTTGGAAGTTGGTACCCTAGCCACTTTGTTCCATAACTTAGAAAAAATTCTAAGTTTTTTATGGTTACCCCTTTTACAAGTTATCCCACTTTATTTGATTTTTCTTGATGAATGTTGATTCAAATCACACATTAACATCATTTTAGGGTTAGGGAACCATAATTGATCAAAAAATCAAAAAGTCAAACTTTGACTTTTGGGCACAATTGACTTTTTATCAGATGAATTCCAAACTGTGCGATCCTCTATGAAATCAAGTCCTTGACCTAAATCAAACTTGATGTATTGATTTCATAGGTGTTATAGGGTGTAGTGAATCATGTCCTAAGGTTTAGGAGCATGCCTGGGTCAAAAGTCAAAGGTACAGTTAACTTTTTCCTCAAAACCCTAACTGTGGTTCTGATGAACTTGAAACTTGTGAATCAAGCTTCTTGGATTAATCCATTATTGAAAATGGATCAATGTAGTGTATTAGAGACCCTCAAACCATGCCTTGAGGTCTTGGCTCATGGTTTGTCCCAAAAGTCAACTTAGGGGTGAATTAGGTCAAGAAGCCCTAATTCCTGATTTTTAGTGAATGCATCCCCTGAGGCTAAATTGACTTGATGATTGGGTTCACGAGGTCCCTTGGAGTATCTTAGGATATGCTTTGAAGCATTGGCTCATGCCCAGAAGAAAATTTCCATCTGGAGGCCCTGGTTGACCAAAACCCTAATTTGGTGACACTGGCGATCTTGAGGCTTGATCCCCTCAGAATGCTGCAACCTTGTGCTTGATTCTTGCTGTGGGAGTCCTTTTGATCCTTTGTGGATGTTTGAGAGGTTTAGATAAGTTGAAGATCATGTCATTCCTTGATTGATCCTTTTTCTAAAGCTCAGAGAGGGCTTGAAACCCTAATTATTGTTTGTAGTGAATGTTCACCCATCTTTGGGGAGACTGATGAGGCATGATGGTTCATCCATATTGTGATGATGACTTGCACAATGATGGGAAATCTTAGTGGTCAAAATTTGGGGTATGATAAACGCCACCAAAGAAGGAGATCTTCCTACTTTGTATTACTGACTGTTGATACTTGATCTTTCCAAAATATTCCTTGAACTATAATGGAAACTCTCATCTTGATAGATAATAATTCAATGCCAAACTGCACTCAAGAAACGATACATGCACCTGTATATGAAAAAACTATCTACACACAAAAAGATTAGATACCCTAACGTACCACTAGTCTCCCTTACACATAATCATTAGAGGTGGGTCCACAATTAAAGGAAAAATACTAAGGATGAAGATGGTGAACAATGCGAGATAATCTCAACCAACCACTAACATTGCAAAGTGTTGGTCAATTAATTCAGTTTTGGTAAATGAAGTGTTAGGCGATAGGCTTCGATCTAGCGGGGGTGAATATATCACAAATTTTACAACAAAAAACTTTTGGCAAAAATTTGTTTTCAAAATATGGTGCACAAAAAAACGAACCGGATCGAATCATCTAACCGAACCTACTATCGAAAAGCAATATACATATCATAAACCAAATAGAGTGATAACGAACATAAATTTTCAACAACAATCAAGCTATGAATCAATTAAATGCAATGCTAATCGTAACTCGTATATCCAATGAACCAAAACACAAACAAAATACACATAAACAATTCATCGAACACTTGATTTGCGAGCGATAACAATTGGAAATATAGTTTGTTTTGTTGATGTTAAAACCTATCACAATCAAAGTGATTGTGATTATATCAACAACAACACGTTTAAAATATGGTAGAAAAAAAGTTACAATCAAATTGATCAAACAATGAAGAACTCGATAAATTGCATAATCAACAATAAAAGAGATAAAGAGATGAAGAGATAGATAGATAGATAGATAGATAGATAGATAGATAGATAGATAGATAGAGAGAGAGAGAGAGAGAGAGAAACAGAGAAAGAGAAAGAGAGAGAGAGAGAGAGAGAGAGAGATATTTGTTTAAGCAGTTCCCCAATCGGCCTTGCTATGGGTACGTCTGCCCTCAATTCAAATTCGAATTGAGATAGTGCTATTAACCTTTTCTTTGCAAACATGTTTAGACAAGAGATGAAGAGCGCAAACCCCAAAAACCCTATTGTTTTGTGTTAATTCTTCCACCTCTAAACCCTTGATCAAAGCTTGATCAAGTGACCAACTATGTGGCTATGATCCTCTGATTATCCTGAGCACACAACTTGTTGAAACCTAAGATTCCTAAACACAATGCAGTGTCTCACGCCACTCCCTTGCAAGGAAACCACCTTATCCCAAGGCTTTCACTCGGTCGAATCTATGTTGACGTGATCTTGTCTAAAACCTTCAAATCAAACTGATCTTGAAGGAAAACTCCACCTTGGTTTTCTTATTTGAAACACACAAAGCCCCCAACCCAATATTCTCGGTTACACCAAACATAATTAGACGTTATCAACAATAATCTAGATGGTCACCCAATGGAAAAATGATTATTTGTAGTTCAATTGTGTGTATGCATAGAAGAATGGATGAAGATGATGTGCATCTTTGTAATCTGGGTTCGTTTAGGTTTTATTCACTAAGAAACCTTGCCTAGAAGAAGATGCATGTTTGAGTATATATAGGTATGTGAAGAAAATGGGCAAAATGATGCAAGAAAAATAAGATGCAAAAATATTTTTTCAAGTTTTAACTTGCATAGGTCGGCCTATGAAGGTCATAGGTCGGCCTATGAAGGTGTTTAGGCCGGCCTGTGAGGCGACCTGAAATGCAACCTGTGGGCAGAATCTACAGGCTTCGTTCTTGGAGCGTAAGAGCTGGCCTGAAACATGGATGTGCTGGCCTATACTAAAGCTGAGGCTTCCATAGGTCGGCCTAATCACGTATAGACCTATCAAACTTGTTCAAAGACTCTTTTTATGCATCCTAATTCTAAGGGGACAAATGAGCATCTAAATGTAGGTTGACATCGTCCAATATACAAGAGCACTACGATAAACTACCTTATTCCTGGTTTGACATCATTCAAAACCCGGTTGAATTTGTAGTTAGCACTCACATGAAGAACACACACAAGGTTCAATCAAGTTTTTAGATGATTGGGTCTTGGTTATTGATTGTTATCAAGAGCTTTATCAATCCTTAACATGATTAATCAACTCATTCTTTAAATCACACAAAAGCACCCAAATTGCACAAGAACAAGATGCAACAAAAAGATAAAGAATTGACATGGATTCAATATCAAAGAGTTGGTGTTTGGAGAAGAACAGATAAACATGGTGTAAAGATGAGAACACTAAGAATAGAAGAAAAAAATCACATTTTTTGTCTCTATAGATCACCATAGGTTTCACAGAATTATTACTTTCACCAAAAGAAACAAATATTTAAATAAGTGATGGGAAATTGGATTTTTAGAAGCTTGATTTGAATTAAAAAGGATTTGTGATTCGAATAAATCTGGACAGCCTCAAAAAAGGGTGTTTTGAAAAGTTAATTATTTGAATCATTGTTTGCACTTGATTCGAATTAAATGAGGTTATGATTCAAATCATGTTCAATTTTTTATCTGAATCATTTGATCCAAAAGTGAGTTCCAATTTTCAATAGGTGAGTGATTCAAATCAAATATAACACATAATTCGAATAAAATACCAAAACATCCAAATTCAAATGTTCTAACTTGTGATTCAAGCTACACATGTGGAAATGATAAAATAGTAATTTTCACAAGCTCAAAAAAAGGAAATACCAATAAGGATCAAATGAAAATAATCATGAAATGTAGAGGGTTCTCAGAGGTACATTTTAGTAGCTGAAGCGATTATAATCAAATGGAAATCACTAGTACAATCACATAAATGAACTGAGATAACATCCAAATTACAAATACGCAATGACACAATAAAAGGGTTTATTTATGTCTTGTTCAAAGCCCAAGATTGAAGCTAAAAGGTTTGACTGAGAGAGAACTTGTCATCTCTAAAGAGGAATTGTTGATACTCGTGCCTTTTGATTAAAGCACAAGTTTGATGCTAAAAGGTTGATTGATTCAACCGGGAATTTCTCCATACGAAGCCTAAGAGGAGGCTATTGACCCAACAAGAGGGTATTTATCGTTTGTCTCGTACGACACCCGAAATAGAGGCTAAAGGGGTTGACTCAACAAGAGAGTGCTAACAAGTGACTGACTCAACAAGAGAGTGCTTTTATATGTCTTGTACAAAACCTAAGATGGAGGCTAAAAGGGTTTGATTCAACAAGAGAGTAATTTTATCTGTCTTATACGAAGCCTAAGATGGAGGCTAAAAAGGGTTTGACTCAACCAGAGAGTCTTTTATACTCAACAAGAGAGTGATTTGGTGTCTCGTACAAAGCCCGAGATAGAGGCTAAAAGGGAGATTGACTCAATAAGAGAGTCTTTTATACTCAACAAGAGAGTGTTTTAGTGTCTCGTACGAAGCCCGAGAGGGAGGCTAAGAAGGAAGCGACTCACCAAAAGAGTCTTTTATGCTCAACAAGAGAGTCTGAAAAGGTTAGCTACGTTGGGGAACATCATTGTGCAAAGCCCAAGAGAAGGCTGAATTTCTTGAGGAAAGGATCATTATACAAAGCCTAAATGGAGACTAACTTCTGTCGGGGATTATGGAGATCTCGAGACAGATCCAAGTGGGAGAGCCATCATGAGAGAGGCCGAGTTTCTGCGGGAGATTTATCCAGAATGATCGGTGTTTTTTCCTATGCTTAAAAGGAACTTGAGAATGTCTTTGAGACTCAAGGGTTTTAGACTGTCCAAGTCTACTGGTGTTGAAGAGTTTTATCTTTTGTAGGGTTCCCAAAGGAGGGCAAAGGCCTTTAAGGGATGAAGATCAACCCTAAAGTGGCCAGAGTTTTGACACTGGAAATACTGCTCTAGCAAATGATGACTAAGTTATGTCTTATACCTTTAAGAGGTCGTTAGCGTCCTTGTATTAAGCCCAAGAGAAGGCATGAGAACTTCTAAGAAGCCGAAGGGTCCTTGTACAAAGCCCAAGAGAAGGCGGGGATGGTTTTAAGAAGCCTGTGGGTCCCCAAACCAAGAGAAGTTCAAGAAATACAATTCACAGAGAAGAGATTATTCTAGGAAAGTTCGAGAATTTGGAAGAAACTCAAGAGATGCTATTCACGGAGAATAGATCAACTCTGGGGAGTAGAATTTCTTTGACAATTTCTAAGGGTGACAGTCTGAGAAAAGGTTCACCGAGAATACTGCCTTTCTCTTTGTTCCATATTGTTTAACCCCAAGAGAATGGAAGACTATATCTGGAATCCTACGGGGGATCTAGTTTTGTTTGTATTTAAGAATGATCAACGGGGCTTTACCTAGTTCTAGCCGTAGTTACCAGGGAAAACTCTAAATAACTATACTAGTATTACACAGTTGATATTTGACAAGTATATAAAAGGATGTGAAAGAAGACTTACAGTGAAACAACTCAACAATACAGTTATATACATATGAAAGCGGATAAACACTTACCCGTTGTAGGGCTTCCATGCTGTTTTGTTAGTTATTCAACAAAGAAAGTTTTGATAACAATATTGTACGAAATCAAAGGAGAAAGTACTTTTAAAAGATTGTTGGGGCTTACAACTCAAGGAGAGGCCCAAGTTTTAATGATGATTGCACCGTTGTTTTGGAAACCGTACAGAGGGATTTGTACAAATGATGGGGTATACAACTCAAGGAGAGGCCCAAGGGTTTTCGTTAAAAAGACGACGATCGTGCCATACCTTTTGACGGTATCGGGACTTATACAATAAGTGAGGCCCAAAAGGTTTTTATTTACAAAAGGGTTTGGGTCTTACACTCTATTAGAGGCCCAAAGAAACTTAAAAGAAAAGAAGTGGGGCTTATAACACGAGGGTAACCCAATTGTTTTTGTTTTAAACTGGCGATCGCGCAGAGATTTTTTTCTTTTAACACAGGGGGACTTATACAATATTTGAGGCCCAAAAAGGTTTCGGTTAAAAGGGGGTTGGGTCTTACACTCTATTAGAGGCTCAAAGGTTTGAAAATGAACAAAGATGGGTCTTATAGCTCAAGGAGAAGCCCAATTGGTTTTTAAAAAAGGCGACGATCGCGCCGAACTTTTGAAAATATACAGAGGGACTTATACAATAATTGAGGCCCACAATGGTTTATTTACAAAAATGGTTTGGGTCTTACACTCTACTAGAGGCCCAAAAGTTTGAAAATGATTGAGGAGGGTTGAATTAATCAAAGAAACCCTAATTTTGTTAAAAAGGAATTAATTTTGTTTAAAAATTAATAAAAATTAATGAAAACATGTGAAAAATGAGTGGTGACCTAGGATCAATGTTTCAAAAATCATGTTTATATCCACAAAATGATATGAAACCAAATAAATTTGGGAAATCAAGAAGGAAAAAATATTTCAAATGTTAAAAATAAATAAACATTAATTCTTTGAAAAAATATCAAATATATGAAATAAATAATATTTTTGGGAATTTTTGGCAAAATAAAATATTTTAACATTTTTGTGAATTATTAAAAAAAGAATCAACTCAAAATCATTAAAATTCAGAGAGAAATTAATTTTTGAATCAATTAAATAAAATCACAAAATTCAAATATTCAAATATTCAAAAATGGCGCCAAGAACACACCAAGAACACGCGCCACCCCTCTGTTTCTGCAGATTTGCATTTTCTCACTAATCTCACTGAATACTTGATGAAATCATGCAATCTACATGTCAATCTACTCGTTTTCACCTCATGATCATGTCTATTGTCTTTAATTTCATTTATTTTAAGCATGGAAAAGGAAATCAAAGAGAAACCTTAAGAACCCTAGATTCTGCACGAAGGCTCTAAAATTCCACACATGATTCATACAAGGCAATTAATAGAGGGGAATCATTCTATGCATGATTATGAACATATGGCAAAATTATTGTGAGAGGAAATATGCATGAATCATGAGATGCCCAAGTTGAGGCTTACCTCTTGCAGCTGGTGATCGTGTTTTGTGTTGGAGGTGTTACACCTAGGTTCCAATGATGTGGATAACTTCCCTAGGTGCCAAGTGATGTGCCTGAATGCTTGGAATGGTTTGAAACAAGCTGGAACTGAATATGGTACCCCAACTGCAAGTCTGCTAAAAGTTTGAGCAGTTGGATGATGATTTTGAGAAATCAGTGTTCCAGATGTTGTTTAAGTGTTTGGATCACTTCTATATGATGTTTATGAGGTGTGTGTGTGTGTGATTGGTTTGGTTGGAATTGCTCTCGAACTTAAAACCCGATAGTGACTTGCTTTGGAAGGCAATTTTGGAAGTGAGAAGGAGATTTTGAGGAAAGCATCAGTTTGATGGCTTTGGTGTACTTAAACTGAGCACAAATGAGTTGTATTTATAGTAGAGCAAGTTTTTTTGCAAGCAATAGTGAATGACAACTGCAGCAGAGGTTTGGCCAATTGCATCACTTTGGAATCTCAAGTCTCCTCTAGCCATTGACTAGAGGTTAGAGCACAAGCCTTTGGTTCCCTAGTTCAGAGATCATCCTTGACTCATTCAGTTGGAAAAGATTCAGTTCATGCCACCTTGGTGCATCCATTGAATGCCCCAAAACAAAATTGGAGTCTTGTCCCCCTTTTAGGCATTTTAGGTTTAGCATTCTACTTTTAGTTCCAAAGACTTGGGAGGCTTATGGATCAGTGTTTGTCCCTCCTTGGTCTCCCTTTGAGGTGTTCAGATGGATAGACTTGTTTGTCATTTGCACAAATTGCTCAAATCGAGCAAAATGCACAAATCTGCTTTGTTATGACAGTTGCATCAAGGCATTTTGCCACTATCACAACTCTTAGCTCAAATGGAATTTGATGGAGTTCTTGACCATTTTGGAAAGCTCTCATATGATACAACATATGTGTGATCATAGTTTGTCTTGACACTTTTTGGATCCAATTGAAAAACCCCCCTACTTTTTGCAAAAAGTGAAACAGATTCTGACTTAGTGAAAATTTCACTAAGTGTTGGAAAAAGTGACATTTCATGTTTTCAGCCATTTCGATCACCCCATAACTTGAAATCCATGAGGAATTGGAATGATGTGTAGTTAACATTTTTAAAGTATGCCATGAGAGCTACAAATCCATATTTGGATCAGCCAAAATGGTTGCTTGAATCACAAGTTATGATCCTTGGAAGTTGGTACCCTAGCCACTTTGTTCCATAACTTAGAAAAAATTCTAAGTTTTTTATGGTAACCCCTTTTACAAGTTATCCCACTTTATTTGATTTTTCTTGATGAATGTTGATTCAAATCACACATTAACATCATTTTAGGGTTAGGGAACCATAATTGATCAAAAAATCAAAAAGCCAAACTTTGACTTTTGGGCACAATTGACTTTTTATCAGATGAATTCCAAACTCTGCGATCCTCTATGAAATCAAGTCCTTGACCTAAATCAAACTTGATGTATTGATTTCATAGGTGTTATAGGGTGTAGTGAATCATGTCCCAAGGTTTGGGAGCATGCCTGGGTCAAAAGTCAAAGGTACAGTTGACTTTTTCCGCAAAACCCTAACTGTGGTTCTGATGAACTTGAAACTTGTGAATCAAGCTTCTTGGATTAATCCATTATTGAAAATGGATCAATGTAGTGTATTAGAGACCCTCAAACCATGCCTTGAGGTCTTGGCTCATGATTTGTCCCAAAAGTCAACTTAGGGGTGAATTAGGTCAAGAAGCCCTAATTCCTGATTTTTAGTGAATGCATCCCCTGAGGCTAAATTGACTTGATGATTGGGTTCAAGAGGTCCCTTGGAGTATCTTAGGATATGCTTTGAAGCATTGGCTCATGCCCAGAAGAAAATTTCCATCTGGAGGCCCTGGTTGACCAAAACCCTAATTTGGTGACACTGGCGATCTTGAGGCTTGATCCCCTCAGAATGCTGCAACCTTGTGCTTGATTCTTGCTGTGGGAGTCCTTTTGATCCTTTGTGGATGTTTGAGAGGTTTAGACAAGTTGAAGATCATGTCATTCCTTGATTGATCCTTTTTCAAAAGCTCAGAGAGGGCTTGAAACCCTAATTATTGTTTGTAGTGAATGTTCACCCATCTTTGGGGAGACTGATGAGGCATGATGGTTCATCCATATTGTGATGATGACTTGCACAATGATGGGAAATCTTAGTGGTCAAAATTTGGGGTATGACAAACGCCACCAAAGAAGGAGATCTTCCTACTTTGTATTACTGACCGTTGATACTTGATCTTTCCAAAATCTTCCTTGAACTATAATGGAAACGCTCATCTTGATAGATAATAATTAAATGCCAAACTGTACTCAAGAAACGATACTTGCACCTGTACATGAAAAAAACTAACTACACACAAAAAGATTAGATACCCTAACGTACCACTAGTCTCCCTTACACATAATCATTCGAGGTGGGTCCACAATTAAAGGAAAAATACTAAGGATGGAGATGGTGAACAGTGCGAGATAATCTCAACCAACCACTAACATTGCAAAGTGTTGGTCAATTAATTCAGTTTTGGTGAATGAAGTGTTAGGCGATAGGCTTCGATCTAGCGGGGGTGAATAGATCACAAATTTTACAACAAAAAACTTTTGGCAAAAATTTGTTTTCAAAATATGGTGCACAAAAAAACGAACCGGATCGAATCATCTAACCGAACCTACTATCGAAAAGCAATATATATATCATAAACCAAATAGAGTGATAACGAACATAAATGTTCAACAACAATCAAGCTATGAATCAATTAAATGCAATGCTAATCGTAACTCGTATATCCAATGAACCAAAACATAAACAAAATACACATAAACAATTCATCGAACACTTGATTTGCGAGCGATAACAATTGGAAATATAGTTTGTTTTTTTAATGTTAAAACCTATCACAATCAAAGTGATTGTGATTATATCAACAACAACACGTTTAAAATATGGTAGAAAAAAAGTTCCAATCAAATTGATCAAACAATGAAGAACTCGATAAATTGCATAATCAACAATAAAAGAGATAAAGAGATGAAGAGATAGATAGATAGATATATAGATAGATAGATAGATAGATAGATAGATAGATAGATAGATAGAGAGAGAGAGAGGGAGAGAGAGAGAGAGAGAGAGAGAGAGAGAGAGAAATAGAGAAAGAGAAAGAGAGAGAGAGAGAGAGAGAGAGAGAGAGAGAGAGAGAGAGAGAGAGATTTGTTTAAGCAGTTCCCCAATCGGCCTTGCTATGGGTACGTCTGCCCTCAATTCAAATTCGAATTGAGATAGTGCTATTAACCTTTTCTTTGCAAAAATGTTTATACAAGAGATGAAGAGCGCAAACCCCAAAAACCCTATTGTTTTGTGTTAATTCTTCCACCTTTAAACCCTTGATCAAAGCTTGATCAAGTGACCAACTATGTGGCTATGATCCTCTGATTATCCTGAGCACACAACTTGTTGAAACCTAAGATTCCTAAACACAATGCAGTGTCTCGCGCCACTCCCTTGCAAGGAAACCACCTTATCCCAAGGCTTTCACTCGGTCGAATCTATGTTGACGTGATCTTGTCTAAAACCTTCAAATCAAACTGATCTTGAAGGAAAACTCCACCTTGGTTTTCTTATTTGAAACACACAAAGCCCCCAACCCAATATTCTCGGTTACACCAAACATAATTAGACGTTATCAACAATAATCTAGATGGTCACCCAATGGAAAAATGATTATTTGTAGTTCAATTGTGTGTATGCATAGAAGAATGGATGAAGATGATGGGCATCTTTGTAATCTGGGTTCGTTTAGGTTTTATTCACTAAGAAACCTTGCCTAGAAGAAGATGCATGTTTGAGTATATATAGGTATGTGAAGAAAATGGGCAAAATGATGCAAGAAAAATAAGATGCAAAAAGATTTTTTCAAATTTTAACTTGCATAGGTCGGCCTATGAAGGTCATAGGTCGGCCCAAAAAAGGGTGTTTTGAAAAGTTAATTATTTGAATCATTGTTTGCACTTGATTCGAATCAAATGAGGTTATGATTCAAATCATGTTCAATTTTTTATCTGAACAATTTGATCCAAAAGTGAGTTCCAATTTTCAATAGGTGAGTGATTCAAATCAAATATAACACATGATTCGAATAAAATACCAAAACATCCAAATTCAAATGTTATAACTTGAGATTCAAGCTACACATGTGGAAATGATAAAATAGTAATTTTCACAGGCTCAAAAAAAGGAAATACCAATAAGGATCAAATGAAAATAATCATGAAATGTAGAGGGTTCTCAGTGGTACATTTTAGTAGCTGAAGCGATTATAATCAAATGGAAATCACTAGTACAATCACATAAATGAACTGAGATAACATCCAAATTACAAATACGCAATGACACAATAATCCAATTATAAAATATCAAAACACAAACGATACTTAAAGCACGTAAACAATACCAAATGATACTATGTGCTTTCAGTCTCCCCCTTTTTGATGTTTGGCAAATCTGTGAGATCATTGTTGATGAATTAATATAAAGCAATATTTGGAATTTAATGGAACATAGTCAATGCGGTGACTATAGTACAACACTTTCTTTGAGACGTAAAAGTTGTAAAGTCCCCCCTGCATTAAACACTTAATGCGTGTAAATATCGAAAATATCTCAACCACTTCTCTCCCTTTGTCTAATATCAAAGCGGAGAGAACCAGAGAAAAACAAAACCCACACATAAATCCAAAGCTAGAACAAAAGCTAATACTCAAGATGCCATACTTAGTAAACCATAAATACAAGCCATACAAATCTCATATAAGAGATAACACAAATACACAATTCAAAATAGATATCAAGATAAAGATAACAATAAAATGAATGTCTGAGATACCAAAATGATGTGAATTAAAATCATAATATTCACATGGTACATTAATCAAAATATGATCAACAGATCACAAAATAGTTGTCTAAATCAAAATGACATAATTATAACTAAACATGCTAAATGACATGAGATGCATGAAATGAGATATTATGAAAGATCATCAAAAAAGAAGTCAGAAGAAGGAGGAGGAGGAGGAGGTGCAGCAACAGTGTCTTCTGGAATTAAAATGCTTGCTGCAACAGTGTTGTGGTGAAAGATGAAGTTGTTAATAACGAGATAGTCAACAAAGCTTTTTTAAAGCTTCAATCTAAGTAGTCATATATCCTTACGAAGCTTGAATCTCTTCCTTTACCTTAAGCCGTAACTTAGTCTTCATCCTTAACCTGCTATCCTCACTAACATGGGCAAGCACATCAATGTGTGTCATGATCCGATATTCCCTAACCTTCTTATCTAAAAGAAATTTCTGAAGCATGTCATCAATAAGCATTTTTACATCAGCTGATGTAGAAGAAGCAACACTAACACTAGTAACAGATGGACTAACCGTTACAATGACTTCTTTATCCTGATCAACAATCTTGTCATCATAAATTTGTCTACCAGAGTCCTCAAGATAATAGTAATCAACACTCAAGTCTCTGTAGTATCTCATCTTGGCAACAACACCATAGTCAAGAATCTTATGAGCTTCTGTGAGCCCTTCTTCCTTGCATTCAATACCATTCAACTGAATGATCATTTGCACAAAAGAAGAATAGGAAAGAGGTATCTTGGGATTATCTCTGCAACGGATCATCCTATCAATGATGAACCTAATCCAATTGTCTTCACCCTTATTAGTGAGACTTCACATCAAGTAGAGATCGCTATCATCAACCCTGCTTGAGTTATCTGGTTTCCTAGAAAGGATTTTCATAACAATCCAATGCAGTAACCTCATGTCAAATTTAACTTGCCTGATCCATAAATTTGACATTTCCATGTTCTCGAACACTGACTTGGAGATAGACAAGACAAAAGAAACATTGTAATAATCAGAATCCTTGGCAATAGACATATCAGTTCCACCATATGACAAACCAAAATAATTGTTGAAATCTAAATAACAAAACTTGATAACTTTGTTCTAAAACTTACTCTAAATTTCTGCATGGGTAAGTTCTAAGTTGCAATAGAAAGCTTTGACGTAGTCGGGATTGTATTTCCTTTTCATGCCAATAAACTTTAATAGATGATGATCAATAAAAGGTTTCAAAAAGTTGGTTTTCAGTTTAACTTTAGCAGTGGCATCAATTAAATATTCATGGTTAACAGGTTTGTATAGAAACTTATTTTGATACTTTTGCAAGCTATCTTTAGGTAGCAGATGAATTAATTCACTACACAAAAGTGTCAAAGAAGAGGAACCTGCAAGAGATGATCTTTTTGCCTTCTTACTCAAAACCCCATCCACAGATGCTTTACTACCTTGGACCTTTGTTCTTGTCCTCTTTGGAATTGGAACTGGAGGTTCATAATCAATGGAGGTGGAAGTTGGTTTCTAGTACCTTTTTCTTTCAAATTTTCCTTTGGAACCAAGCTCATATGCCATTGTGATGATTATGATGATGATGTTAAAGGATAAACATGATAGATGATGATGATGGTAAATAGTAGAAGATGATAATGATAATGGTAAACAAATGATGATTTTATGATGTTTGAAAAATTGCTCAAAATAGGGTTTGTAACGGTTAAAAGAAAATGAATGATGGAATGAATTTTGAAAAAGTGAAAACTGAATAGAAATGAGTCTGAACGTGACTTTTCAGTTTTTGATTCGGATAATGTTCAAAATTGATTCGAATCAAATTGAACATTCTCGAGCCTCAGACAAATTATTAGAACCGCAGTATTAGTTGAAAAAGGTTCGATTGGAATCAAAATGAATACCCACAAATCTCTGATGAATGATTCAAATCACAGGTTTAGTTATAAAACTTTGATTTGAATAAAAAAAGGTGAAAATTTTAGAAAATTTTTGAAAAATTGAGACTTCCCAAAGGGTGATTCGCTTAAAATAGAAAAAATCTTTTTAATGCTTATGAAAATAGATTTGATGTCATGTATGAATATAAAAACGATTGAGCCTTTTTATAATTCAAATGCTCAAAAGAATTTTAATGCAAATGCGCTTAATGTGATTGCAAAAATCCCTTTTAATGCAAAAATAATAATGATGATGCATGAATGTATGAAAGATCCAGATGGATGAAATGAACGAACGCCATAAAAATTAAACTGATGCATCAAATATTTAAGCAATTAAGGAATGAGATGCGCAAACACAACAACATATACATAAACATATATAAATCATACAACACATTTAGGAAAAAGAATAAATACCCTGGTGCATACTCAAAAGAAATAAAGGACGGTTGGAACGATCATACCAATTTAGACGATTTAAGCTTAACTTGCTACATACGATATCAAATGGAAATCAACAACAAGAATAACACAATATTTAAACACGGATAATCAAATACAAATTGGATATAACTCCTGTTGTACGTCTAAAGAACATTATCAAACTCTCCTTCATAAGGCTTCAGATGAACTTTGAAATGGAAACACTATGATCATTATTGATTGACACAACTTGTCAATCCTGAACCACTGAGTCAACTTTTGGATGATTGATTATCACTTCAAGTACAATATTCCTTGAATATTTTATAGTTGGTTGAAACATTGGATAATCATTGCCAATAGTCACAAAACTGCCTTTATCTTCTTTTTACAATGACCTTGGAAAACCATGTCACTAGAAGATGATTTTATTTTCTTCTCCTTTTCTCATAATATTTTCCATCATATTGTAGTGTGAATGAAAAACTGTTAAATTAGGATAAATATGGAACAACCTTTAAGAAACAAGGTCAAAACATACTGCACATATCTTAGAAAAATTGTTAGTTCAATCCTGGATGAATCAAAACTTAGAGAACATATTCAATACAATTAATGCTTGAAGAATATTCTAGTAAGGTTTGAATTAATATATGTAATGCATTTCAATGAATAATAAAACATGGTTATACGATTCGATTCGGGTTTTTTTTTGTTGTGCCATACTTTTGAAAACAAATTTTCCCAAGAGTTTTTGGTTTTAAATTTGTGATCTATTCACCCCCTCTAGATCGAAACCTATCGTCTAACAAGTAGTATCAAGAGCTCCGGTTAATTCCGTGCTTGAGATTTACCTTTTAGAAGAATGACTACCGAACCTAAGGGAGCGTACAATAGAGCACCAATTTTCACCGACAAAAATTATGGCTATTGGAAAGCTCTTATGTGTATTCATGTCAACTCCATTGACAAAGGTATATGAGACGCTATCCAAAATGGTCCGAATGAAATAACCACGACCAATGCGGGGGGTGTTACATTTCCTAAACCAGAAGCACAATATGATGCTACTGATTGGAAATTGAGGTCACATGATTAGAAAGCGAAAAACATCCTCACATCCGCTTTGGGTGTTGATAAGTTTTATCGTGTTTCTCATTATAAGATCGTTAAAGCTATGTGGGACGCATTAGAGATGTCCCATGAGGGAAATAATGATGTTAAATAAGCTAGGATCAACACATTGAATCAAGAGTTTGAGTTATTCCGTATTGAGCATGGTGAAACCATTGCAGATATGCAAAAATGGTTCACTCATCTCATAAATCAGTTGAATGCGCTAGGTAATCTTGTTTCTAATGAACTTGCTACTAATAAAGTTTTGAGGTGTTTAAGTAGGGAATGGAAGCCCAAAGTCACGACCATCAAGAAGGCAAATGATCTTAAGTCGCTTGATCTCACGAATTTGTTTGGTAAGTTGGAAGAGCATGAGCAAGAGCTCACTTGCTTAGCGAAATACGAGAAAGAATGTGAAAAGAAAGTAAAGAAAGAGAAAAGGAAAGACAAAGAAGAAGGGAAGAAGTCCATAGCTCTAAAGAATTCTAGTTCAAGGTCTTCTCATAATGAGCAAAGGGATTGTGAATCAAATGATGACAACGAATCCGATGAAGAAGATATGAGACTGTTTATAAAGAGAGTTAACAAATACATCTTGAAACATGGTAACAAATATCCTGACAAACACCATGACAAATCAAGAAGGTTGTCAAGTTCCTCAAAATAAGATGAGAACAAAAAGGGGAAGTCTCGAAGTACTTGTTACAACTGTGGTAAACTCGGTCATTTCAAGTCGGAGTGTCCTAAAACCAAGACAGAAAAAGAAATGGGTCGTCACAACTCGTCTAGAAAATATAGAAGAGCATATACCGCTCGGGAGAGTGAAAGTGATGCATTAAGTGATGATAGCTATACCTCAAGTGATGAATCGACCCAACTTTGCTATATGGCAAACAACAGAAAGAAAAAGGTTGTAGGTAACTCTAAACTTCAAGCTTCTCATGATTTAGCTTTTTCTCAACTTCAAGAATCTTTGAAAATCTAAAAAGAGAAGCCATAGATGCTTTTAAAAGATTAGCTTCAAATAAACATATTATCTCCCATCTAGAAGCTAAAATGAAAAGAATATGGAAGCACTAAGGAAATCCATGTTAGATATTCAAAAGGATCGAGACGAGGATCCTAAATTCTTATGGCTTGGTTGTGAAACTTGTCACATTTGGCAAAAGGAGTCAAGGACTCTTAAAGCTAAATTAGATAAGGCGTTGCAACCTAAGGTTACTTTTGCTATAGATACTTCCAAATATGACTTACCATCTTATAATCCTTATCGAAGGTATAATTATGTTAAATAGGAACCAAATAGAAAAAGATTATCTTCTCTTAACTTGTATTGTCACTATTGTTGCAAAAAGGGTCACACCATTGCTAGGTGCAAATTTAGGAAAATTTTGGTTCCTAATGGTGCCTTTCAATGGTTGCCTAGATGCAACCAAAGTTTTACTAATTCCTAAGGACCCAATCAAGATTAAGTACCTAGCACTATTTGTTAATCATGCAGGAAAAATGTCTTGACTCTATGAAAGAGAGTATGAGATATCGTTTGTGGAGCATCAAGGCACAACACGGTGACATGCCCTTATTGTTTTGATCTTTGTGACTAACTAGGAAGATTGTGTTACCAATCAGGTTAATGTCTACTGTTTTCTTTAAGTGGTAAAAGTGTGTGAATGATTACTAATGTTCTATCCAAGAAGTGTCAGAAAGGTATTATATTCAATAATGTAGGTTTATCTTCAATAAGACATACTCAACTGCATCAAATTGGGAGTGATCAACCTAAGGTGATGGAACATGAGGAGGAGTAAGATGATCATCATGATTGAGCAAGATTGAGAATCCAACATCAAGGATAATCATCAAGTCAATCACCTATTGGATACATTATTAATCACACCTTCAAATACTTGTACAAGAAGAAAAGTGGTAAGAGCGTTTTGGTCTCGATTGTGTTTTGTGGCACGTGTTGCATTTATTTCAAATTTCATTTTAAAGTTCTTTGTGGAATGTAAGTGCATCCTCCGTCTTGCGTACGGAGAGGTAATATCGTTTCAATCCTTTTTCTTGTTAAGTACGTAAGTATTTCTTTAACATGCTTATTTCGTAAAGATATGTGATGAATTATACGCGTAAAATTTATGATGTGTATTTACTTCCAAAAATCTCACTGTGACTATTATATGTTGCATTTATATGTTTATAGTAGTTACTCATAATTGTGTTCATATGTCATCTATATCTCGAACCAACTCATGCATCAATTTTACATGATTGCATGATTCAAGCAAACAAACCATACAAATCTATCAAATGCACGTGTTTCTCATAAAGTTAGGGTGCATGAGTCATTATTATCTCTACAAGATCAAATTAAGTCATCATTGGTCTCTAAAAGTCCATTGGAGTCAAATTTTTGAAATTTTTAGGTTTCAGGTCGACACATTCTGGCACAGGTCAACCTATGCAAATTAAATTTTGCATCTGTCAAAAATATCCCAGTATAGGCCGACCCATGTTGCTTTAGGTCGGCTCATGGTAAATTTTTTAAAATCCCTTAAGTGTTCGCTTTAGTATGTGCCGACCTGTAGCCTGCACAGGTCGACACAAACGCTCTGAGATTGACTCATAAGCCCATTTTGTAACATTTCACTTCATTTGGTCTTGTCTCTTGCATGCAAACTTGTCTCAGACCTCTAAAATCAAGTCTAACAATTCAAATTCATTAGAAATTCGTGCTTGATTTCATCCCATTATCATTACCTCAGCAATTATTGCCAAAATCTTCCACCACTTTCTTCAAATTTCATCTTTTTTCTCCATTTCTCTTGTAAAACCCCAAACTCATCCCATATCATCAAAAATCTGAAATTTCCTCTTATTTGTTGTTTGTCATTGTTATTTGTGTTAGTTTGTTGTTATTCTTTATTTTGGAGTGTGTAGGTACTCTTGGATCTCTCATTCTCTCACACTATTCATTCAAGATTTTCAACAAACACTTGGTGTGCATCTTTTGAACTTGATTTCCTCATGGCCTCCAAGATCAGAAATATTTCTAAGGGTAAAAACAAGGCATCTTCATACACCGCTGCCTCTGAGAATCCATTTAATCTGGTATTGTAACGCCCCAGACTGCTTTCAGGATTACCGACTAACCCCACAAACCAACACAAGTCTTTTCAGCATGCTTTGTCCTCACTTGCACACTTTCCAAGAAACTTCCCAAAAGGTCACCCATCCCAATACTACTCCAAGTCAAGCACACTTAACTGTGGAGTTCTTATGGAACTAGCTACCTAAAAGAAGATGCATCTTGTTGGTATAGGTAGTACTCATCAATCCTTATAAGTCTTCTTTTAACCATGCAGTCTCATACTTGCACAACCTCAGGATCCCTCTCATTCTGATGTGAATTTGGTTTTTCCCTAGAAGCTGCTAGGAGTGTCTCATTGTTATGCCTCGTGCACCGATAACCACTCTCTCACCAAGCTACTAGGAGTGTCTCATTGTCATACCTCATGCACCGACAACCACTCCCTCGCCCTCGGATGTTACATGTAACCACTCTCCGCCCTCTTCGGCCTCGAGTGTTACATGCCCACCAGCTTCCACTTGGTTCGTCCCTGAACCACATCGTACTAGGAGAGGTCTGGCCCTGATACCATTTGTAATTCCCCACACTGCTTTCAGAATTACCGACTAACCCCACAGACCAACACGCCCCGCACTGCATTCAGAATTACCGACTAACCCCACAGACCAACACGTGTCTTTTCAGCATGCTTTGTCCTCACTTGCACACTTTCCAAGAAACTTCCCAGAAGGTCACCCATCCCAATACTACTCCAAGTCAAACTCACATAACTGTGGAGTTCTTATGGAACGAGCTACCGAAAAGAAGATGCATCTTGTTGGTATAGGTAGTACCCATCAATCCTTATAAGCCTTCCTTTAACCATGCAGTCTCATACCTGCACAACCTCACGATCTCTTACATTCAGTTGTGAATTCGGTTTTTTCCTATAAGCTACTAGGAGTGTCTCATTGTTATGCCTCGTACACCGACAACCACTCCCTCACCAAGCTGCTAGGAGTGTCTCATTGTCATGCCTCGTGCACCGACAACCACTCCCTCGCCCTCGGGTGTTACATGTAACTACTCTCCGACCTCTTCGGCCTCGAGTGTTACAGGTATCAAGCAAATATTAAAAGGATTTTAAACTCAAGCATATGACTTGTCTCGTTGCTAGGAAATATATGTGGAAGAAGGATACCATTGAAGGCTTGGGTCTACCCCAGGTTGTGAAAAGAGTTGAACATCAAAACATTGATTACATCCTACAGCTAGCTCACGACTATAATGCGGATCTTATTCGTGTGTTCTACTCTAGTATACATGAACAAGATGGTGCTAGCTTTAAATTATCAATAAACAACAAAGTTTATCACTTCACAAATGAGTTGTGGAATACTTTGTTTGGTATTACTGCTAGTGATCCTGAAATTGATGACGAATTTGATGACGAAGCAACTGAAGAAGTGGTAACCGACTCTGACAGGCATAAGCATTTTTTATTGGAAAATGCACTTGAATGAGATGGTCAAGGCACCACGTCCGACTAACTATTATTATCCTATTTCCACGGGACAATTGAAGATGCTACCTATGATTTTGTTGTGGATTGTGTCTCACATTCTGCGTCCTAAGAATGAAGGCTTTTCAAGAGTTGATTCTCTTGAAATTCATATCATTTATATCCTGATGCACAAGGTCAAGATAAGCTGGCCACATTACTTCTTGTATCACGTGTTCTCTGTCAAGACGTGCAACAAAGGTACATCCTTGTGTTATCCTTCTATGATTGCAAAGATTTTGAAACATTTCAACATTGGTCTACCAAATCTTCTCTACAAATCACCTGGCACATCTCAAGATTTTTCACAACGTACTCTTTCAAACATGAGTTACTTTTAGGATATTGAGCATCAAGCCTATTATCTCTGTGTAGGAAAGAACGAAAGAAAAGTGTTTAATTTTGATGATCCAAATGTTGTTGCTGAAGAGGCTGAAGATAATCAGATGGATGATGAGCAGCATGTTGAGGTTCCTCATGATGCTCTAGAGTTTGATGCGACTATGCAAGATGTTGATCAAGGATTTGGTCATGGTGGTGGTGTTCATGCTGGTTCTAGTGGCATGTCTGCTATAATGACCATGTTGCAAAACATGCAGATGCAGCAAGATGAGAGATATGTCGCACTAATGGATCAATTTTGTCTAATGTAGGAACACATGGCTTTTTAAGATGCAAATGTTCTGTCCTTTGCTCCATATACGACTAAAAGCATCATGTAAATCCAGAATACTATCAATGAAAACCATGATGCAAAGATGTGTCATACCCCAAATTTTGACCACCAAGGTTTCCCATCATTGTACAAATCAGAATCACAATATGGATATACTTTCATGCCTCATCAATCTCCTCAAAGATGATTGAGCATTCACCAGAATCAAGAATTAGGGTTTTGAGCCCCCTCAGAGCACTTAGACAAAGGATCAATCAAGGAATGACATGATCTTCAACTTGTCTAACTTCTCAAACACCTATAAAGGATCAATAGGGCTCCCACATCAAGAATCAAGAACAAGGTTGCAACATTCCAAGTAGATCAAGCCTCAGGATCGCCAGTGTCACCAAATTAGGGTTTTGGTCGACTAGGGCCTCCAGATGGAAATTTTCCTCTAAAGCATGAGTCAATGCTTCAAAGCATAACCCAAGATACTCCAAGGGACCTCATGGACCCAATCATCAAGCCAATTTAACCTCAGGGGATGCATTCACCAAAAATCAGGAATTAGGGTTTCTTGACCTAATTCACCCCTAAGTTGACTTTTGGGGCAAAGCATGAGCCAAGACCTCAAGACATGATTTGAGGGCCTCAAATACATTACATTGATCCATTTGCAACAATGGATTGATCCAAGAAGCTTGATTCACAAGTTTCAATTTCATCTGGACCACAATTAGGGGTTCGAGGAAAAAGTCAACTGTATCTTTGACTTTTGATCAGGACATGCTCCCAAACCTTGGGACATGATTCAATACACTCTATATCACATATGGAATCCATCCATTAGGTTTGATTTAGGTCAAGTACTTGATTTCACAAAGGATCGCACAGTTTGGATTTCATCCGATAAAAAGTCAACTGTGCACAAAATCAAGTTTGACTTTTTTGGAATTTTTCACAAATATGGTTCCCCTAAGTCAAAAATAATGTTAATGTATGATATTGATCATCATTCATTAAGAAAAATCAAGAAAAGTGAGGTTTCTTGCAAAAGGGGCAACCATGATAAACCAATTTTTTTCTAAGTTATGGAATAAAAGTGATTTTGGTACCAACTTCCAAGGACTATAACTTGACATCCAAGCAACCATTTTGGGTGATCCAAAGCTGGATTTGTAGGTCTTGCTACACTCTACAAAAGCTTCAACTACCTCAGACTCCAATTCTTTATGGATTTTAAGTTATGAAGTGATCAAAATGACAAAAACATGAAAATAACACTTTTTCCAACACTTAGTGAAAATATGCCTAAGTTACCAGCCTTGAACATCAATGTTCATGAGGTTTTTTTAGTTGGATCAAAATAGTTTCAAAAACAAAGTATAATCACACATGTTTTGTATCATAAGAGGGCTTTCTAAAAAGCACAAGAGCCTCCCATAACTCAACCCGAGCAGGGAGATATGAATCCCTCAAGATCACCATTTCCAACTGTCCTAGGCAAGGCAGATTTTGGCAGATTTTGTTGTTTTGCTCGATTTGGCCAAATTGAACAACTCTAAGCCTTGTCATCATTTTGGACACATCTGAGGATAAAACAAAAGGGGAATGGTCTGATCCTTAAGCCTCCAAAGTCCAATTTTGTTGCAATGCACTTAATTGATACACCAAGGTGGCATGGACTGACACATTCCTAACTGAATGAGTCAAGGATCAACACTGAATCATAGGACCATAGGCCTGTGCCCTAACCTCAAGTCAATGGCTAGAGGAGACTTGAGATTCCTTTTGCTCAACATTGGCCAAAGGCCTACTGCAGCTGCCATTCACTATTGCTTGCAAAACTAACTTGCTCTACTATAAATAGAGCTCATTTGTGCTCAGTTTGAGTACACCAAAGCACTACAACACTTGCTTTCCTCAAAATCCCTCTCTTTAGGCCAAAATGCCTTCTTTCACAAGGTATCTCTGAGTTTTTGGGTTAGAGAGCCATTCCATCACAACTCATGATCCAAACACCTTTAATATGTTGTATCTAAGTTGTTCAAACACTCACTTGTGACCTGAAACACCAAAATCACAAAGTCCACTTCCAAAACCTCAAAATTGGACTTTTCTGCATTTTTCAAGCCATGCCTTGATTCAGTCACTTTCAAAACCAAACAAAACCTCAAACACACTCCAAATATCATCCTCAAACTGTCCCAAATGGTTCCCCTCATCTGGAACACCATTTGAGAGAGTTGCCATATTGGTCACTTTTGCCCCTTTTGCATGAAAGTGCCACAACTTGTTCCTGAGGATTCCAGCTGGTTCTAACCATTCCAAAAGCTTCTAAGGGATAAATTGAGAGTGTCCAAAGCATCAAATTACTTCTGGCACAAGGAACTTGGCAGATAGCACAAAAAGCTCCAAGAGGTAAGTGCATGACAACTTGAACTCTTTGAATTATGCATTGCTTTGAAGTCAACTGATCATAAACATCTCATACATGTTATATATGTTGTGTTTGAACCAATTTGTCATGTAATTCTTGCCTGTACCATGTGTTAGCATAGAAAATGCAAATATAGGCCTATTTCAAAACCACTACCGGGTTTTAAAATAGGGACCTCATCTGAAAAAACCAAGACCACCACTGGATTCCTTGTGAAATTCTAGGTCAGATGCACCTAAATTTTGTCCCAATCTATGGAGAAATGAGAAAGTTAAAGGCTTCACGTAAATTGCCCAAAAGCTTGCCTTGCCTTGCCTTACCCAGGCCTAGAAACAAGGCATGCCTTATGATATAATGGGGGTGGTTTTGATACACGGATGTATCACCACCCCAGTGGTAGCGCGCATGTGTGTTTGGCTTGATGGTCGTGGGTTCAAACCCCACCCAGACCATTTTGCCATTTCCCCTATTTTTGCTATATTTTTTCATATTTCCATGTTTTTGTTAATTAATTGAAAAATTAATTTCTCTCTCAATTTTATTTATTTTTTATTGGTTCTTTTTTTGAAAATTCTCAAAAATGTTAAAATATTTTATTCCATGAAAATTTCACAAAAATATTATTTATTTCATATATTTGATATTTTTGTAAAGAATTATATTTTTATTTGTTTTTAAACATTAAAAATATTTCTTTCTCTTGGTTTTGCAAAATTCAAATGATTTTTTTATCATCCCATGAATGAAACATGATTTTCCAAATATAAATCCAAGGTTCCAACCTCTTTTTAATATGTTTGATTATTTTAATTGAATTTTTATTCAATTAAAATACATTAAAAAAACCAAAAATTTGGGTTTTGATCACTATCACCCTATCCAACCTTTCCAAACAATTTTGGGCCTCTAATAGAGTGTAAGACCCAACCCTTGTAAATACTTAAAACAATAATTTAGGCCTCAGTCATTGTATAAGTCCCACTGTGTTTAAAAAAAAAACCACGACACGATCGTCGCCTTTTCAAAAAATCAACTAGGCCTACCCTTGTGTTGTAAGTTGATGCGTTCGCAAGTGCACGGAAATATCGAAGTAATATAAAAGATTATCGAACCCACAGAGACCAATGTCAACCTACTGTAATCTATCGTCGCTTTGTAAAGCTAAGGCTAATGATATTCGATAAAAGGGAAACTAGAACTAAAACTAAAAATGAACTTAGAAAATGTGTTAATAAAGAGAGGCCGGAATATGGATTCCGCGTTCTTAAAGGACTTTGTAGAATTCGGGTACTAATTACAACTATAATTTAGTTCCGCAGAATATACCAACTTAAAGACTCCGCCTCACGCTCTCGTGGTATTAACTAAAGTCATGTTCCCTAATCCCAAGATTTTGCTCTCGCTCGCCCGGTAACTAGGAAATATATTTTGAAAGCTAATAATATCCTACACCTATCTAAAGCACTCTCGTTGTATTTAGATATGTTGCCTAATTTCCACTATCAGGTTCGACCCACACACTTTCGCAGTGCCGACTCTAACCTTAATTAATTCCTCACTCTCGTGACAAAATCGTGTTAAATACCCTCTCACTCCCCTGACAAAGCTATTTAAATTAGATTTGGAAATTAAAACCAAAACAGAATTTTAATCATAAGTTTGCACCTATTATTTTCTACCGAGTCCCGTCGGTAGCGACGGTCCTCATACGCCGGACTCAAGAATATTTAGAAAGACATAGATAAGAAACTCAACATGCAATTACTGTAATAAAAGATAATGAGAAACATGATTTAGCAATTAAATTAGAAAACAATAGCGGTAAAATAAACGATAAAGGGAACCTGGAATTAAATAGATGCTGAATTGTAATGCTTCAAATCAAAGTACAGAAATTCAATGCAGAAATAAGATCCTAAAACTATATTGGTAATAGTCCCCGATGTGGAGAACTATTACTTTTACATGGTAAAAGAAACTGCCTAAAAATTAAAGCAAGGAAATTCTGGCCAAGAGAGAGAGAGAGCCCTCCGAATGAAACCGTTTCTGATATTTATATTCTGTGCTTCGTGGGTTTCAGACTTGCGTGAAAGTAGGATTAAATCCGTTGAATGAGGAACTGGACGTGTGCAGGTATGTAGGAAAGTTGGTCGCCACTTCCCCTAAATTTCAGTGTGGCTTGCGCCATACTTTTCCTCTTTTTCTAATGTGCCGGTCGCCACGCACTGTGTGACGAGGGTCACACTTTAGAATGCATTACGGTCTCCACACTCCTTGTGACGGTCGCCACAGGCCTTGAGTGTAGCTTCCTAATTTTGCTGTCAACTGTCTTCTTTTCTTCTCCTTTCTTCCCTATTTTTTTCTTATTTTCTCTTCTTTTCTCATACAAGTTGGACTAGATGAAATACCTGGAAATAAGCTTAAATACTTGCATAATAAAACGTGAATTAACGAAAAACGATAAAATAATTCATGCAAGTTAAGTCGATTTAACAATATAATTTCGCGTTATCAAACTCCCCCACACTTAAACATTTGCTTGTCCTCAAGCAAACCATGACTCGCGAGAAAAATAGTGAATACAGATACTCATCCTAGGTTACCACCTCTACTTCGGTTAAGTCGGTGTCGATAGGTACTTGCTCACACACTAAGGATATCGTAACAACACGATTTTGCTTTTGCGGTCATCAACCTCCCTCCTATACAAACCAATCCGAATCATGTCATTATACCTAAGCCTAACTCACTCATCCTTCTTTTATCCCTTTTCATTCTGGTGCAATCACATTAAGCCCGTTTTCCTTTCAGACTCATGGTAGGATAGCCTGTTAGTGACTATGATCTCATTATCATCATTTTTTTTCTTTTTGCACATTGGCTTAAATATCAATAGAATAAAGAAGTTTGCATCGTTGGGCTAAATGATCGGGTGAGGATCACCTAACTTAGAAGGAACATTTCTTTTCATCCATTCATTTTTTTCTTAATTTACCTTTTTAGCCTGAGATCATACACTTATTTGCATCGGCTTCCTACTTAGCGCGTGCTTAGGATGGTGCTGACTGCTAAATAAACTACTTAGGGACTACTAAAGGGGTGAGAACTTAAGGCTATGGCATAACAAGTACTCAAATTGATTTCCATAATTTAGAGGCTCACGATGTTAAGACGATACCGATCTTGCAGAATTTTCCCAAGTCTCACAATCTAACCTCAATTTCGTCTGTAACCTAAGATTTTCAAAAGAAACACTATTTTTAACTAAAAAATTTTCAAAATATTTGGTATGGCTCAAGAGAATGGGAAAATTGATAAACAACATAAAATCAGCATAAAGACTCGACAACACATGCACAGACGGACGAAACATTTAAAACAGAAAAAATTTTAAAATCATGCTGGAAAACAGTAAATCTAACTAGAAAGCGGTAAATGTTCCTCCCCCACACTTAAACCAAACATTGTCCTCAATGTTTTGATAAAAGGTGGAAAAGGAACGATAGAACCTGTATGAGTGCCACGACCAAATTCGCTCTGATTCTTCCCATTTTGTCCCTGTCTTCGCTGGCCACTTCTACTCCGGCGTCTTGCACTACGAGTTATCTGAATTTGCTAAAACTTCACTTTACTGAAGCCGCTCATCATACTACCTGTTTCCGAAGGAAGTGCCTGCAAAAAATGTTAGAAAAATACGGTGCGGTGTGTGCAGGTGGAACCTGACCATGCGAAAAGACAAGGAGAAGGTGAGTTACGAATGGGAGAGATATGCCCTCTCCTATCATACTCAACATTGGTGTCACCACCAGCAGCGACATTCGTAGGAATGCCCGTGGGCACCAGGTCATTTTAAGGGATTGTCATCTAGAGATCTTTCGCCTAAATGTAGCTGAGACGTGACAAGCGATACAATTCTTTATTTTCTGCAAACACAAACAATAAAAGGAAAACATTAAATTAAAAACTCGTGGGTTTCCACCCACGCAGGGCTTTGTTTAACGTCGATAGCTCGACGGTTAGGAGTGTTAATCTTCGGTTTCCATGGCCATTTATCAAGCCATCTCACATATCCCTCACCTTTTCTTTTCTTCCTTCTGTGAGGTGGTTCATTCTTTTGAACTTGTGGTGGTGGTTCTGGATCTATCCTAAGTATCAGCTTTTCAAGTTTGGGCTTAGCTATTTCATCCACCATCTCAAAGTCTAACCTTATCTTCTTAACAGTAATGATATCCCTAGTTTCATGGTCCTCGAATTTTCTCTTTTTATGCGTGACCTCAAACAAAGATGCATCGGTGTGGATATTTTCCAATACCTCCACATACATTTTCGATTGGGAGTCTGCCTTAGTCTCTACAAACCTTTGCAAGAAAGGAATTGGCGGGGTATAGGGAGGAGGAACGACGTTAGGTGCTTCCTTCGCTACCTCTTCGACAACCTCCCTTTTGGATGGTGTCAATGGATTTTTCTCAATCTCCACTCTCTTATCCCCAGAACTCTCCTCAACATCATTATCGCTCTCCTCAACCTCATTATCACTCTCCTTAGGATTTTCGATTTGTCTTTCACTACTGGTCACTACAACATCCACATGCTCCTCAAGGGAGGGTCCTATAGGTGTCTGTGCAAGCAGGGAGATTTGAGTCTCCAATGCCTCAGTGTGAGTCGCGAGGGACTCGACCATAGTGTTTATCTGCCTAAGGGTTTCATAAGTATCGAGATGTTATCTTCTAAGCTCTTCATTCTGGAGAGTTTATGTCTCCACAAAGTGCTCCATCATAGATTCTAACCTAGAATTAGTTGTTGTTTCAATGAAATCCTCCATTAATGTTTCGAGGTCGGAATTAACGGATTCTTGCAGTTCCTCAAAATATTGGGAGTGGTAATCATAGGGAAAATTTGATTGCGGTTCCTCAAAATACTGGGAGTATTGCGGTTGGTAATTGCAGAGAAAATTTGGGTGCGGCTCCTCAAAATTTTGGGAGTGGTATGGTTCCTCCAAACACTAGGGGTGGTAATCGTAGAGGTAATTTGGATGCTGTTCCTCAAGATATTGTGAGTGGTTATCATAGAGAAAATTTAGGTGATACATAGTTATAGAGATAAGAGTGCCTTAGTCTATACGGTGCAACAACGGAATAACAATATTAATTGTTAGTCCCTGGAAACGGCGCCAAAAACTTGATACGTCTGCAAGTGCACGAAAATATCGAAGTAATATAAAAGATTGTCGAACCCACAGAGGCCAATGTCAACCTACCGTAATCTATCGTCGCTTTGTAAAGCTAAGGCTAATGATATTCGATAAAAGGGAAACTAGAACTAAAACTAAAAATGAACTTAGAAAATGTGATAATAAAGAGAGGCCGGAATATGGATTCCGCGTTCCTAAAGGACTTTGTAGAATTCGGGTACTAATTACAACTATAATTTAGTTCCGTAGAATATACCAACTTAAAGACTTCGCCTCACGCTCTCGCGGTATTAACTAAAGTCATGTTCCCTAATCCCAAGATTTTGCTCTCGTTCGCCTGGTAACTAGGAAATATATTTTGAAAGCTAATAATATCCTACACGTATCTAAAGCGCTCTCATTGTATTTAGATATGTTGCCTAATTTCCACTATTCGGTTCGACCCCCACGATTTCGCAGTGCCGGCTCTAACCTTAATTAATTCCTCACTCTTGTGACAAAATCATGTTAAATACCCTCTCACTCTCGTGACAAAGCTATTTAAATTATACTTGGAAATTAAAACCAAAACAAAATTTTAATCATAAGTTCGCACCTATTATTTTCTACCGAGTCCCGTCGGTAGCAACTGTCCTCATACGCCGGACTCAAGAATATTTAGAAAGACATAGATAGGAAAATCAACATGCAATTACTGTAATAAAACATAATGAGAAACATGATTTAGCAATTAAATTAGAAAATAATAGCGGTAAAATAAACGATAAAGGGAACCTGGAATTAAATAGATGCTGAATTGTAATGCTTCAAATCAAAGTACAGAAATTCAATGCTGAAATAAGATCCTAAAACTATATTGGTAATAGTCCCCGATGTGGAGAACTATTACTTTTACATGGTAAAAGAAACTGCCTAAAAACTAAAGCAAGGAAATTCTGGCCAAGAGAGAGAGAGAGCCCTCCGAATGAAACCGTTTCTGATATTTATATTCTGTGCTTCGTGGGTTTCAGACTTGCTTGAAAGTAGGATTGAATCCGTTGAATGAGGAACTGGACGTGTGCAGGAATGTAGGAAAGTTGGTCGCCACTTCCCCTAAATTTCAGTGTGGCTTGCGCCACACTTTTCCTCTTTTTCTAATGTGTCGGTCGCCACGCGCTGTGTGATGAGGGTCACACTTTAGAATGCATTACGGTCGCCACACTCCTTGTGACGGTCGCCACAGGCCTTGAGTGTAGCTTCCTAATTTTGTTGTCAACTGTCTTCTTTTCTTCTCCTTTCTTCCCTATTTTTTCTTCTTTTCTCTTCTTTTCTCATACAAGTTGGTCTAGATGAAATACCTGGAAATAAGCTTAAATACTTGCATAATAAATCGTGAATAAACGAAAAACGATAAAATAATTCATGCAAGTTAAGTCGATTTAACGATATAATTTCACGTTATCATAAGTCCCATTTATTTTCTTTTTCAAAACCTTTGGGCCTCTCCTTGAGTTGTAAGACCCATCTCTTTGTACAAAAAACCTCTTTGGGCCTCAGTCATTGTATAAGCCCCAGTACAGTTTATAGAACAACAGTATAATTACTGTTTTTCATTTGGGCCTCTCATTGAGTATAAGCCCCAACAATCTTTTCAAAAGCAACTTCCCTTTTTGATTTAGGTTCAAATATACAGTTGTTGTTAAAACTTTCTTTAATTTCTTGAACAACTAACAATACAACTATGGAAGCTTGCTCGCCTGTAAGTTTTATCAGATTTCTTTTACATACTTGCACATATACATGTATATATTTGTTTGAACAGCATGGGAGCTTGCTCACCTGTAAGTTTTTATCAACTTTACTTTACATGCTTTTATATATATAACTGTATTGCGGGAAGCTTGCTCACCTGTAAGTCCTTCTTTCATATCCTTGTAAATACTTGTCATATGTCAACTGTATATATACTAGTATATCTGCTTAGAGTTTTCCCAGGCAACTAGGTCTAGAACTAGGTAAAGCCAGTTGGTCACTCTTTAATACATTCAAAACTAGATCCCCATAGGATTTCTAGATACAGTCTTGCCTTCTCTTGGGCTTAAACAATATGGAACAAAGAGAAAGGAATTATTCCTGGTGAAACTTTTCTCAGACTGTCACTATTAGAAATTATCAGAGAAGTTCAGTTCCCCGGAGAGGATTAATTCTCAGTGAAACCTCTCTTGAATTTCTTCAAACCCTAGAACTGTTCACTAAAGGATTAATTCTCGGTGAAACCCTTCTTGAACTCTTCTTAGGTTTGGGACCCACAGGCTTCCTAAAAGCATCCCCGACTCCTCTTAGGCTTTGTACTAGGACCCTCCGACTTCTTAGAAGTTCTCAAGCCTTCTCTTGGGATTAATACAAGGACCATGAAAACCTCTTAAAGGTATAAGACAGAACTTAGTCATCCTTTGCTAGAGCAGTCTTTCCAGAGTCAAAACCTCAGACCAATTTAGGGTTGATTCTCATCCCTTAAAACACCTGCCTCCTCTTGGGCGTCATACAAAGATAAACTCTTCCACACCAGTAGACTTGGACAGTCTAATCTCCTCTTGAGTCTCAAAGACATTCTCAAGTTCCCTAGAGAAACCCTGGTTATTTTAAATAAATGTCCAGCAGAGTTAGAACCCATGGGTTCTAAAGCCCAGTCAGCCTCCTCTTGGGCTTTGTATAATGATTCTCCCTAGCAGAGCTAACCTTTTCAGACTCTCTTGTTGAGTCAATCACCTTTCAATACTCTCTTGTTGAGTCAACTCTTTTAGCCTCAATCTTGGGCTTTGTACAAGACAGATAAAATCTCTCACCTATAGGGCCAGTTCCCTCTTTTAGCCTCAATCTTGGGCTTTGTACAAGACATACATAATATTTTCCCTGGAAAAGTCAAACTTTTAGCCTCCTCTTAGGCTTTGTATAATGATATCCCCAAAGAGTCAGTCTCTTTTAGCCTCAATCTTGGGCTTTGTACAAGACAAATAAATACTCTCTTGTTGAGTCATCCTTTTCCAGCCTCCTCTTAGGCTTTGTATAAGGACTTCCCCAGTGGAGTCAATCAATCTCTTAGCTTCAACCTTGGTCTTTGATCAAGGCACATACAAAAACCAAATTCCCTTCAAAGGAAATCAAAATCTCTCTGTAGGAAGTCATTTCTCTGTATATCACTTATCAAAACAGATGTTCAAAACAAACCCGAATCCCAGATAACTGCTGTAAGTGGTACACTTGTTGATTCAAATATCCAAGCTGTTGTCCATCTTTTATCCTGGTAAATCCTTTCTTTCATCTAATTGTTGTAAGCGGCAAGCCTCTGGATTGTTTACATCCACGCCACTGTCCCCCTCTTAGCATGAGAAATTCCTAAGGAAAAATGGCATTGCTCAACACTGAGTTAAAGTTTTCCCCTTCAAGATAAATCCCCTATAAAGAAAATTATGGCATTGCTAGATTCACATATCCCAGTTAAAGTAATCCTTCTTTATAAACAGTCACCCAACAGTTGTGATAAACAGACAAGATGTCTCCCTTTAGAGATAACAAGTTCTCTCTCAGTCAAACCTTTAGCTTCAATCTTGGGCTTTGAACAAGACACAAATAAACTTTTAGCTTCAATCTTGGGCTTTGAACAAGACACCAAAACATAACATCTTTTCCTCCCTTAGAATAGGAGGAACTACGATTGCTCTGATTTCCTTGTTTCTTTAAACGGGAATACGTAGGCATAAGATTGCGAAATCTTAGCGAGCATACCAATCAAAAACTTTAGGTCCAGTACCTTCATACCAATTAAAACTTAGGTTCAGTACCTTTCTAAAAAAACATCAGAAAATCCAAACTTCAACATCAACTCACTCTCTCTCTCTCATATTTCCCAAGAAACTTTCCCAACCCATCAACGGATAAACACCATCAAGTACAAAGCAGAACCTAAAACTAACAACCTGTGGATAACCACATATAGGATGGGAAATTGACAACTCCCCATTTCATAACCTGACCCCGGACCCTCAAATATCTTTAAGCGTTTGTTCAGTTAAACATTCGCGTGCAAGGTTAGTTTTAGATAGCTTCCCTTTCCCTTCCAGCTTCATGGGATAAATAAGAAATCAGAAAGTAGCACCCCCTCCTCCTCATTGTGAGGAGAAACCCATGGCGATAAGGTGGTCGCGTCACTGACAAAAATCGCACGCTTCAGAAAAATGGTGACTTCACTGGGAAACTCCATGAGAATTTGTTTTACCATAGTCATCATCGTCACTATTTCCCACAGATAAATGGCGACTCTGCTAGGGAGTCATTTTGTCTGTTTAGGATTATAGACTATAATTCTTAAGAGGTCTAGGATGTTAGGAATCATACTATATATATCGCTTTTCCTACTTGATATCCGTGTTTATTTTTCCGCTAATGGGAATGCGAGTGATGTCGCATGTGGAAAGTATGAGTGATACCTAAGATAGGTGATGGCAGAGATGGACGGTCTTATAGGGAGTGAATCTCGAATAAGCTCTCCCGGTAGACCATCAAATTAGTGGAGATACCCTTTGCGGATTCAATGTCTAACGACTTCGATTGTGAAAGCAGATTGTTCGATTGTGGTATCCATGAAACTGAGGATTTAGTAGACAGTAACCATATGGCTATTTAGTAGTGCGGAAGCTATCGGAAATAGTTGTCACGCGATACTACACTTAATTGAGATTACCCTAAGATACTACAGCTCGCTCGGGTGAACCAGCCTGCTGTTGTTATCCTAAGGGGGGTCTATGATTTTGAGTACAGGTACAAAGATTCACCATAGTACAACCTTTGGGATGGGTAGAGCCATGACTCCATGCTCGTGATGCTGAACCTTTGAACCCATATTTTTTATATGTTTTTGTGTGCTGCATTCATGCAATCATTTAAAAAACTTTTAAACAAAGAAAAAAAATCTTCTTTTCTAGTCTCTCTTTTTCAAATTAAACTATGCCAATGATTGCAAATATCAGAGAAAAAGATTGCGTTATGGATTTCGGTAGAAGGAAGACGCACAAGTACACCTTTAAGGTTCCAAAACTAGAGGATTTAAGAGGGTTGGCAAGGATGAACACCAACCTTGATGCTTTTAGAGATAAGTATGGAGGACTGCTGTCTCTGTTAAGGGTCCATGTAGTTGAAGGAATCCTGTCTACGCTGATTCCGTTTTATGATCCGGTTTATCACTGTTTCACATTCCCGGATTATCAACTGACACCAACACTGGTGGAGTACTCTCACCTGACTGATTTACCCATCACTGACCAAACTCCCTTTTCTGGACTGGAAGAAATTCCAAAGGATCAAACCATTGCAAGAGCAATCTATTTGGACGAGTCAGAAGTCAGGACTCACATGACCTCTAAGGATGGAATCCAAGGTTTACCGGCCAAGTTTTTGATAGAGAAAGCCCTGTATTTTGCCAGTATAGGAAACGCTACTGCTTTCGAAGATATCTTTGTTCTGCTCACTTATGGGTTGTTCCTTTTTCCCAACATCGATAACTTCGTCGATACCAATGCCATAAAGATATTTCTGATTGGAAACCCTGTACCGACCTTGCTCGTAGATGCTTATCATTCTGTACACTTAAGGAATTTTTACAGTGGAGGAATGATCACCTGCTGTGTACCCTTGCTTTACAAGTGGTTCACTTTTCACTTACCCAAGTCTGCTGCTTTTTGGGATCATAAGAGTACTCTACGTTGGTCACAGAGAATCATGTCTCTTATCAACTCTGACATAGATTGGTACAATCGGATTTATGACGGGATAAGAATCATCGACCGTTGTGGAAACTTCCCTAATGTACCCCTCATAGGAACTAATGGAGGAATCAACTATCATCCAGTTTTAGTTCGTCGTCAACTCGGATACCCGATGAGACATATCCCGCGTAATGTTCATCTGGAAGGTATTTTCTTCAAGGAAGGAGAAAATGACAGGGCACTAAAGACAGAAATAGTGCATGCCTGGAAACATGTTCACAGGAAAGGAAGAGAGTCTCTAGGAAAACCAGACTGTGTCTCTATGGAACCTTATCTCCACTGGGTACAAACTAGAACCCTCAAGCTGAGGAAGCCTTACCCTCGTCAAGAAGTTCTTCCGTTGAGGGGATCTGTCCTTTATTTTATGTCTGATACGGAAAAACTCCAGGTTGCTCTCAACAAAGTTCAACGGGAAAAGAAATCTTGGAAGAACAAGTACCGTATTCTCAATGTGGAGTGTACCAAAATTCAGGAACTGTTAAAAGAAAAGGATGCTCTGATCGAGATTCTAGAACAACATGTTATGGAAGATCAAAGGAACTTGCTCGCTCCTTTCACTTGGCAAAGGACTAACAACCCGACAATGGCTCAAGAGCCCCGATCAAAGAAAAGGAAAATACCAGAACCAACACCTGAGCTCTCCTCAGAGAGGACTCAGGATCCATAAGCTTAGACATTTCCTTTTACAACACTTTGTAAAATACTGTATTTCCGTTTCTCCAATCTTTCAAATTCAATAAAACGGGGTCTCCCCACTGTTTGATATTTGCAATCCAATTGTTGAAGTTTCTTTTTGATTAAAATAACAAAAATATATAATATATCATTGCATTCATCATTCTCACTTAACGAATTCTCCTTACCTACGAATCTCACGTCTGTGTCTCTATTCTATAGTCAAGTTGTCTCATTCGTACAATACTCGGGCCAATCGACAAAAGAAAATGGATGATCTTGAGGAAGAGAACAGAGAGCTGAGAGAAGAAATCGATGCTCTGATAGAAGATCTGAGTAAACTTCACAGTGATTTGCAATCCCTGGCAACAGCTCAGAGGCAACAACAAAGGACTGTGATCTCAGAGATCACATCTACACCCATAATGGAGACGTATGATCCTCGGTACAACATGCCTAAAGATCGTCCCTGGGGCATGCCTATCAACTTTATCCCTGAAGGATATATTCCGCTAGTCATGGATGACCCGGAAACTGCAGCAGGAACCGCTGGGCCTGAAGGTTACAAACTTCGGGAAAGCGAAGACGCAAGAGTAATGGTAGCAACTGCTGAAGGTTACAAACTTCAGGGCATAGAAGAACCGAGAGTCACCGCCATAATGACTGTACCACCACCCGTGGTACACACTGTCCCAGAAGAACAGATTCCACAAAAGGATGAATGAGTTCCAAGAGCAATTCCTGGAGATACAAAAGGAACTGCATGCCATTCGCGGTCAGGATCTATTCGGAAAGGATGCCGCAGACCTTTGTTTGGTCCCCAACGTGAAAATCCCGCACAAATTCAAGGTGCCTGACTTTGAAAAATACAAGGGCAACTCTTGCCCTCAAAGTCATTTGGTGATGTATGCTCAAAAGATGTCAACTCAGACAGAGAATCAACAGCTACTGATCCATTACTTCCAAGACAGTTTAATCGGTGCTGCACTCAAATGGTACATGGGTTTAAACCGCACCAAGATCGTCACTTTCAGTGATCTTGGCGCTGCCTTCGTTCAGCAGTATAAGTATAACCTGGACATGGCACCAGACAGAGATCAACTCAGAGCAATGTCGCAGAAGGAAAAAGAAACCTTTAAGGAATATGCTCAGAGATGGCATGAAATTTCCGCCCAGATCTGTCCCCCCTCTTGAGGAAAAAGAGATGACAAAGATCTTTTTGAAAACCTTGAGCTCATTCTATTACGACCGAATGGTCGCCAGTGGCTCAGCGACTTTACTGAGATGGTGAACATAGGAGTACGCCTTGAAGAGGCAGTCCGAGAAGGACGTCTGGTCAAGGATACAGGACCATCAAGCAGTACCAAAAGATACGGTAGTGCTTTCCCTAAGAAAAAAGAGCAAGATATTGGTAATATCTCTCTCGAAAAGCAAAGACGAAGGTATCAACCAGTAGCAGCAGTAACTCCTACTATCAACCCTGCGCCTGCTCCAACGTATCAACCTCAGGTTTCTCAGAGCCAACCAAATCAACAACAGTACCAGCAAAGGACACAACAGTCTCTTCAGCAGGCTCGACCTCAATACAACAACAACAACCGTACAACGCGACCACCAGGGTTTGACCCTATACCGATGTTGTACGTAGAACTGTTTCCACTACTACTGGTCAAGGGGCATGTCCAAACCAGGTCTCCTCTTACAGTACCAGAAAATCTGCCTTTTGGTTTAAAGCGGATCAAACTTGCCCTTACCATCAAGGAGGACCAGGGCACAACATAGAAAACTGTCTCAGCTTCAAATCTGATGTGCAAAAGCTTGTCAGGAATGGGGTCCTATCTTTCAAGGATACAAATCCAAATGTTCAGACGAACCCGTTCCCTCAATACGTGAAAGCTGCAGTAAATTTGATAGAGGAAGAGTCTAACCACAACTATCAAATTCACGATGTACTCCTATTGGGAACCAATCTAGTCAGGATGCATTGCAGACAGAGCGGATAGGATCATGTACCGTCTCATAATTATCACAAGTGTGATGTCTGCTCCAAGAATAATCAAGGATGTTCTGTGGTGCAATCAGCTCTACAAGAACAAATGGATCTCGGATGGATCCAAGGTCACCGAATCCGTGAGGTCAACATGACTTATAAAAATTCCAACATTGTCCAGAACCACAACATTCTGGCGATGAATGACAACTTGGTAGCAATGCACTCAAGGCAAAGCCAACATCATGATCTGCCATGGCACAATTACAATTCCTGTCCGATCTGCTCAATAAACAATCAGGGATGCTCTTTTGTACAAGAGGCCCTCCAGCGTCAGATGGATCTTGGATGGATTCAGGATTACCATGATAGAAGTCATTATCAAGTTAATATGATTCAAATCTTTGATATTTACTTGATGAATACCAGCCTGGTAGAATTACATGCTAAGCAAGTCCGGCTTGGCTTACTAGCTTCACATGATTATCTGAACTGTAAAGTATGTCGTGAAAACGACCAAGGATGTACACTTGTCCAAAGAACACTTCAACACCTGTTGAACCACTGGTGGCTTCCGATCTATCTAGATGAAGACACATAACAGATCAGTATGACTGACGGGAACCCTACTAGGCATCAAATTTAGGATGTTCGATCAATGGAAACAGATCTAGTAAGGTTGCACTGCATACAAAGTGGACATGGCCGGGTGCCACCACACAACTATGAGCGCTGTAGAGTTTGCTCAGAGAATAACCAAGGATGCTACCTCATGCGAGCAGCCCTTCAAAACCAGTTGGACCACAAAGAGATTCGACCATGTTCAAGCTCTGGGTCGACTAACGTAATGCAAGACTATCTTCCTGATCAAAGCAAAGACGTTGTATTAATCCCTAAACGAGAAATGACCAAAGACATATGTGCCATAATCCCTCTACTCCATGAATCAAGAATTCCTCTTGACAGTAGAAAGATCCTCAACCTCGAACCAATTAAGGCCGGCTACGATGGCCAGGACCAATATCGTACAAATCCGATAAAGTTATCCCTTATAAGTACAGTGCAACAACAATTGAAAATGGAAAATAAACACCATTACCCTCAGTCGTAAACATTGCCGACATCAGTCGAGTAACACTGAGTGGCTAGATCTTTAACAGAGGAGTTGGAGAACCCACCAAGGAAAAGGAACCTCAAACAGAAGTTCCCAATCAACTAGTTGGGCAATCCAGTAATCCCGACCTTTCAAAGAACAACGATGAGATGCTGAAGCTCATCCAGAAAAGTGAGTACAACATTGTAGACCAACTGTTACAAACTCGTTCAAGAATCTTTGTGTTGTCTCTTTTACTCAGTTTCGAAGCTCACAGGGAATCTCTACAGAAAGTCTTAGAGCAGGACTTTGTGGAACAATATGTAACAATAAGACAATTTGACAGCATCATCTCCAACATCACTTCCTGCAACAACTTGGGATTCAGTGATGAAGAACTGTCAGAAGAAGGCAAAAATCACAACATGGAACTTAACATTACAGTCAACTGCCAGGACGATGCTTTAGCCAGCGTACTGGTAGATACCGAATCAGCTCTGAATGTTATGCCAAAATCTACTTTAATGCGACTATCATTTCAAGGATCTCCAATAAGAGGCAGTGAAGTCATCGTCAAAGCATTTGACGGATCCCGAAAAACAGTTATCGGCGAAATCGATCTTCCCACAACTATCGGTCCTCACACTTTCTAAGTCACTTTCCAGCTCAAGGACATTCGAGCAACATACAGCTATTTATTAGGGAGACCTTGGATACACGAGGCTGAGGCAGTCACTTCGACACTTCACCAGAAGCTGAAGTTCGTCAAGAACGACCAACTAATCACAGTCTGTGGGGAGCAAGCCTTAATCGTGAGCAACTTATCATCATCATCCTGTTTAGAACCCGAGGAGGTTGTTGGAACCCAGTTCCAAGCACTTTCGGTGAGCAATGAGAATCGACCAGAGAAAGGAACATTGATTTCCTCATACAAAGATGCTCTTGAAGTGATCAAGAGTAACAACGCAAAAGGATGAGGACAGCTTGTCATGCCTACTGATAACAAGACAAAGAAAGGTCTTAGTTTCTCTTCGACCAGTACCCAGACTGCTACTAATGATGAAAGTTTTCATCCCATTCAGGACTTCTTCCATAGTGGAGGCTTCCTTCACCCAGTGTCTCAAGAAGTACATACCATCAATGAGGGTGATTCCTCCTATACAGATGAAGAATGGAAGTCCTATCTCAACGAGGATAGTTATATGTCTCAAGAAGAAACGCCTACGCCATTTTGCTATCCCGCGCAAAGTCTGAGATATATACCTAGATCAGACGTCAAGATGATGTACAGAGATTGTGATCCGAAAGGATGTCGTGCTCCACCAAACTCATTAAAGGAGGACACTCTGATGAAAGACAACTTTTACTATGACTATTATGACCCAATGGATGACTTGCCTATCTGGCAGCCGTACCCAGAAGACTTGGGGCAAAAGAGTTAGCCCAACGATGCATATCAGCTGAGCATCATTGAAAAGAATACCTGCGTCCCCACCACTTCATGTGATCATTACTCAGGGCATTCAGAAGATATCCCGCACAACGATGAATCTGCAAAGATTGCAGGACTAGGGTTCATCAACTATGCTTTTCCTGAGGTCAACGTCATCGAGAAGGACGACTCCTCCAGTTCCACTGAGGTATGGGATACCTTAGGACAACCAAAGTGGCAAGTACGACTTCTTGGTCAAGTACACCGCTCCTGAAAGCTCTCGTATCAGGCTTGAGGACATTCAGCCTACTGGATGGGGAGATCCACCTGAGAATGAAAACACTGTGCAAAACACAACGGAAGAGTTCGTCTACGACAACTCTGCTTGGGAGGAAGATCCTGTTCCGCCAGAAATCAGCGTAATTTCTGAGGACAAACCAAGAAAAAAGGTACTAGACTTTGTGATTCACCGAGGAGTTTGTCGCCAATGGGTTGTTATCGATGTCCCGAAAATCGTCCATAAGTCTAAGTAATTGTCATCTTTGTTTTAACCTTTCACCCTGCCCAGGTGAAACAGATGTTTTGATAGGGCTCACTTTCTGTAAATGTTCTCTTCGCTTTGTCCAAAGCGACGAAGTTTTGTTTTATAGGGCTGTAGTTTCAAGAATTGACAAAATCATAAATAAATAAACGTCATTCTGTAATTTCCGCATTTATTGTTGTTTTCACTTTTCGCTTTTTCAGAAAATAGTAATCCTACAAACGACTCAAAATAATAAAAACAAGCATTTTTCAGAGAATACACTGCACACACTCTTGCATTTCTCTCCATCTCTTCTAAAAAAAATCATCACGTCATGCAGATTGCTTGTTTTAAACCCCGTTGAAACATATGATCCAATGCCTTCTCCCAACTTTGAATTCCCGGTATTTGAGGCCGAAGAAGAAAATGACAAAGAAATTCAAGAAGAGATCTCCCAATTACTCATACAAGAGGAAAGGTCCATTGAAACTCACAAAGAGCCGTTAGAAACGCTCAACTTAGGTTCAGAAGAAGAGAGAAAAGAAGTCAAGATTGGGGCACTGCTCAGTCTGACTGTCAAAGAAGACTTGATAAAACTTCTCAAAGATTTTCCCGATGTATTCGCTTGGTCCTATCAGGACATGCCAGGGTTGGATACCAGCATCGTGGAACATCATTTACTGTTAAGATCAGAATGTCCGCCAGTAAAACAGAGGTTGAGAAGAACTCACCCGGACATGGCCATCAAAATCAAGGAGGAAGTACAGAAATAGATTGACGCGGGTTTCCTCGCCACATCAGAATATCCTCAATGGCTAGCCAACATAGTGCCAGTTCCGAAAAAAGATGGAAAAGTTAGAATGTGCATAGACTACAGGGATCTGAACAAAGCTAGTCCGAAAGATGACTTTCCCTTACCGCACATTGACATGCTGGTAGACAGAACAACAAAGTTCAAAGTATTCTCATTCATGGATGGATTCTCAGGCTATAATCAGATAAAAATGGCGCCAGAAGACATGGATAAAACCCTGTTCATTACCCCATGGGGCACCTTTTGTTACAAGGTAATGCCATTCGGTTCGAAGAACGACAGGGCAACCTATCAAAGGGCCATGACTACTCTATTCCATGACATGATACACAAAGAGATCGAAGTGTATGTCGATGATATGATTGCCAAATCTAAAACAGAAGAGGAGCATGTGACCCACCTATCAAAGTTATTCGAGTGTCTGAGGAAGTACAAACTCCGCTTGAATCCTAATAAATGTACGTTCGGTGTCCGCTCAGGAAAACTGCTAGGGTTCATCGTCAGCCAGAAAGGAATTGAGGTTGATCCTGACAAAGTCAAGACTATTCAAGAGATGCATTCTCCAAAGACTGAGAAACAAGTCAGAGGGTTCCTGGGACATTTGAATTATATTTCCCGATTCACATTCCTCATGACCGCGACATGCGCGCCAATCTTCAAATTACTCAAAAAGAATCAAGATTGTGTATGGACAGAAACCTGCCAAACCGCCTTCGACAGTATCAAGGAATACCTGTTGAACCCACTGATTCTATCACCTCCAGTGTAAGGGAGACCACTGATCATTTACCTAATAGTCTTGGAAGACTCAATGGGTTGTGTACTTGGCAACAAGACGAAACAAAAAGAAAAGAGTCTGCCATCTACTATCTGAGCAAGAAATTTACCAGCTATGAAACTCAGTATACTATGCTTGAGAAAACCTGCTGTGCTCTGGCTTGGGCAGCCAAACATCTTCGCCAGTACATGATTTGTCACACTACTTGGTTAATCTCCGAAATGGATCCGATCAAGTACGTCTTTGAAAAGCCTACTCTCACAGGAAGGATCGCCCGTTGGCAGATGTTGTTATCAGAATACGACATAGAGTACCGTGCTCAGAAAGCTGTAAAAGGAAGTATTTTAGCCGATCATCTGGCTCATCAACCGATTGACGATCAAGAATCAGTCGGGTTTGACTTCCCAGACGAAGATGTCATGTATTTGAAAAGGAAAGATTGCGATGAACCGTTACCCAGTGAAGGGCCAGAACCAGATTCCCAATGGGGACTAATCTTTGATGGAGCTGTCAACAATTATGGAAACGGAATTGGGGCAATCATCATGACACCTCATAGTATCCATATTCCTTTCACCACCCGACTGACATTCAAGTGCATAAACAACGAGGCCGAATACGAAGCTTGTATCATGGGTCTCGAAGAAGCGATTGACTTGAGAATTAAGAACTTGGATGTGTATGGAGACTCAACCTTGGTTATCAATCAGATCAAAGGAGATTGTAACACATACCAATCAAGACTGATTCCTTTAAAAGACTACGCGAGGAGGTTGTTACCATTCTTCAACAGAATTGAGTTTCACCATATCCCTCGTGAAGAGAATCACATGGCTGATGCACTAGCAACTCTCTCTTCCATGATTAGTGTAGGTCAATGGAACGACATACCTAAGATTGACGTAATGCACCTAGAACGGCCCGCTTACATCTTCACGATTGAAGCAGTCATAGAGGATAAACCTTGGTATCACGATATCAAATGCTTCCTTCAGAAACAAGAGTACCCACCCGGGGCATTAAGAAAGGACAGGAAGACTCTCAGAAGACTGGCTGGAAACTTCTTCCTGAGCGGTGATACACTCTATAAGAGAAACTTTGACATGGTCTTGCTCCGATGCATAGACAGACCAGAAGCAAGCATGCTGATAAAAGAAATTCACGAAGGATCCTTTGGCACTCATGCCAACAGACGCACAATGGCGAGAAAAATTCTGAGAGCAGTGTATTATTGGTTGACAATGGAATCCGAATTACGATGGCCCCTATGTGGTCAAGAAAGCTTTCTCAGGCGGCGCCTTAAGACTCGCGACCATGGATAGAGAAGAGTTTGCTTATCCCACGAATGTTGACGTAGTCAAGAAATACTTCGCCTAAATAAAAAAAATGTCTCGGTGGATTGAAAACCCGAAAGGGCAGTCCAAGCAAAAATTAGAGACATAAGAAAAAAAAATCATCCCAATGGATTGGAAATCTCAAAGTACAATCCAGGAAAAAGTTAGGGATTAATGGCAAGTAACTACGTCTGATGAATTTAACTCCTCAACAGTAATGCCATCCATCAAGAAAACTCCAGTTGGGTCATCTTTGACAGAAGCTCAGGATGTCCAGAATTCAAAGTTGGTAGAAGGATAACGGTCGTTATGTTTCAATGTAGCCCCTTTTCCTGTAAATTACCATTTTCTAACTTTGTAAATACTCTATGGTATCACGCACTTGGCTGATTTCCATCCTATCAATAAAATTTGAGCCCTAGTGCTTTTGTTTGCAATTCTCATTTGTTTTAGCTTTACAGAATGACATTTTTAACATGATCAACAATTCTTGAAATAAAACAAAAATGAATTTACTTGTCAAATTTTTTCTGCTTTTAAAATAAAGATGACAATTCTTTTGACTGTTGAACATCGAAAGAACATCGATCGCTTCTCCGAAGGTGATTGAACCTCAAAGTGCAGAATCAAAGTACTCCTTCTAAACCAGTACACCTGAATGAAGGATCAACTGTGTCAAAGACCATGTTTCATCTGATATCCCCGACAGAGTTTTTACCTCTTAAGACTGATTGACGATACTTTTCATCCCTGCAGTGGCCGAGTATCCAGTCATGTTCATCCACTAGTCTGTATGTCGCGTCAGTTTTGTCAGCATATACATACATACATCATGCATTATTGGTTCACATTCATATTCATATTGCGTCACTGTCACTCTGGTCAGTCTTATCCCCAAGTGATAAAAGTTCTCTCAATCGATTTGTCAGTCTTTTCCTCGTTGGGAAATGCCGCGTCTGAACAATCTCCCCCCAGTTCATTTCTGGATTGGAGTCGGTCCTCGACCACTTTGATAACTTGAACCTGTGAAAGGCAAGAAGACATTCGACAAACATCACTCTTCACCATTGAAGATGATATTTTTGCTTTCCCGGATTACGGAAAATCCCCAGAGAAATCCCCTCAACCGAAGACTCTCAGCAACACATTGGTTTTTCTCTCCAGAAAGTCAATATTAATGAAGTCATCAGCACCTCAAAATGAGATTACATCACATGGCATTTCTCCGAGAAGATCTTGAAGAAAAGTATGTTGAAATATCCCTAAGCAGGAAATAACCTCTCAAGAGACTCATTTTCCCCAATAGAGTCAACAAATGGCGTCTCAAACAAGAGAAGTTTGAACACCTCTATAACTCAGACAAATGGGTTCCCCAGCAAGTCTGACATCAAAACTTTTTCCCATCAAATGGCATCTCCCCAGGAAAATTCAGTGAGAAGTTTGAGGAAAACCGCTACACATAGCGTCCCTTGTCAAGAAAGAAACTTGACAAAAAAAAATTGAGACCAGTTCCTTGGCTGAAGACCAGGATCAAGGGGAAGTTTATTGACAAAAGAAACTAAGACCAGTTCCTTGGTAGAAAACCAGGAACAAGGGGAAGTTTATTGACAAAAGAAACTTAGACCAGTTCCGTGGCTGAAGACTAAGTCGAGGGGAAGTTTATATCAGAAACTGAGATCAGTTCCTTGGCTGAAGACTAGGATCGAGGGGAAGTTTTACCCTTTTCTGAGTATCATTGCTTAGTAAAAGAAGATGAATGAGCAAACTGCCATTCATAACCACAATCAAAATTTCGGGTATTCTGATATTTAATCCTCTTGTACCCCGAATGCCCGAATACCTTCGCCATTCACACCTTCGGGTCCAAGAAAATTAAATAGGGGCATCTGTCATACCCAAAATTTTGACCACCAAGATTTCCCATCATTGTTAAAATCATCATCACAATATGGATGTACTTTCATGCCTCATCAATCTCCTCAAAGATGATCGAGCATTCACCACAATCAAGAATTAGGGTTTTGAACCCCCTCAGAGCACTTAGACAAAGGATCAATCAAGGAATGACATGATCTTCAACTTTTCTAACTTCTCAAACACCTATAAAGGATCAAGAGGACTCCCACATCAAGAATCAAGCATAAGGTTGCAACATTCCAAGTGGATCAAGCCTCATGATCGCCAGTGTCACCAAATTAGGGTTTTGGTCGACCAGGGCCTCCAGATGGAAATTTTACTCTAAAGCATGAGTCAATGCTTCAAAGCATAACCCAAGATACTCCAAGGGACCTCATGGACCTAATCATCAAGCCAATTTAACCTCAGGGGATGCATTCACCAAAAATCAAGAATTAGGGTTTCTTGACCTAATTCACCCCTAAGTTGATTTTTGGGGCAAAACATGAGCCAAGACCTCAAGACATGATTTGAGGGACTCAAATAAATTACATTTATCCATTTGCAACAATGGATTGATCCAAGAAGCTTGATTCACAAGTTTCAATTTCATCCAGACCACAATTAGGGTTTCGAGGAAAAAGTCAACTATATCTTTGACTTTTGAGTAGGACATGCTCCCAAACCTTGGGATATGATTAAATACACCCTATATCACCTATGGAATCCATCCATTAGGTTTGATTTAGGTCAAGGACTTGATTTCACAAAGGATTGTACAATTTGGATTTCATCCGATAAAAAGTCAACTGTGCACAAAATCAAGTTTGACTTTTTTGGAATTTTTCACAAATATGGTTCCCCTAAGTCAAAAATAATGTTAATGTATGATATTGATCATCATTCATTAAGAAAAATCAAGAAAAGTGAGGTTTCTTGCAAAAGGGGCAACCATGAGAAACCAAAATTTTTCTAAGTTATGGAATAAATATGATTTTGGTACCAACTTCCAAGGACCATAACTTGAGATCCAAGCAACCATTTTGGGTGATCCAAAGCTGGATTTGTAGGTCTTGTTACACTCTACAAAAGCTTAAACTACCTCAGACTCCAATTCTTTATGGATTTTAAGTTATGAAGTGATCAAAATGACAAAAACATGAAAATAACACTTTTTCCAATACTTAGTGAAAATCTGCCTAAGTTACCAGCCTTGAACATCAATGTTTATGAGGTTTTTTTAGTTGGATCCAAATAGTTTCAAAAACAAACTATGATCACACATGTTTTGTATCATATGAGGG